>CAMRHE010000025.1:9451250-10915000 GCA_947044405.1 Leptodactylus fallax
ATCTCTGGTCCATGCTGCAGTTGCTGTCAGTGAGTACTGTGCCTCCCTGTCCTTGTCTTCAGTCCTCCCATGGCCCCAGCGAGTGTTTTCCGTGTACAGTGTCCGTGGGGAGTGCCACCATTAAAGAGGGGGAGCACACTGTCAGCCTGCATCACAGTGACTCTGTTAATAGCTACAGCATTCTTAAAGGGACAGCATTCCAAGTTGTAGTCTCCATTCCCTGCCAGCAAGCAGTTGAGTTTCTTAAAGAGACGGCAACCTAATTCCAGTCATACCTGCAAACAACATGACTGAGCAAAGTGACATTGTGCCATCTGTTTCTAGTGATCCAGCAGTGCCCATGGCGAGCAGCCTACCATTCTCCATGCCATTTTACCCTGGCGCACCATGGCTTCCGCGCTACAAAGGGGAGGCGCATACCCTCAGGGACTTTCGTGAGAAGATGCTGTCTCTCTTCCAGTTCTATCCTCTGAATACAGAACAGCAGATACAGATCCTGCTGGGCCAGCTTGAGGGTGCTGCAGCTAGGGAGGTCAAATCCTGGCCTGCCTCTGACAAAAGAACCCCTGGGCAAATTCTGGACAAACTCCAGGTGAACTTTGACGTGCGATCTGTCTCCGAGGTAAAGATGCGCTTCTTTTCCAGACGACAACTACCTGGTGAGACCCTGCGGAACTATGCTTTATCCCTCCAAGAGGCGTTCAGAGCTGTGGTGCAAGTGGATCCACGTGAAAATGTGGACTCTGATAAAATCTTGCTTGACCGCTTCATAGAAGGGGCGGATACGACATTGCTCCAGAGTCAGTTGCGAATGCTTGCTGCACAACATCCCAGCATCACGTTTGCTGACTTCAAGGCCCTTGCCATCCAGGTCTTGGGACAGGAGCAGCCCCAGCCGAGCCCAGTCATCTGTGCTCCCTCACCTGGACCCTCAACAAGCATTGCTCCCGTTGTCCTGCCACTACCTCTGGGTACCTCACCTGCTGCCCAAACTGCGCAGACTACACCAGCAGACTCCAGAGATGACCTTCTGGCCCGAGTGGATCATCTGACCCGTGCCATGGAACAGATCACCGTCCGTCTAGATCGTCTGACCCAGCCGTCTTCATCGTCCAGTGATCCTTTGCGAAGTCTCAACATCTCACCTGAGTCGCCACCCAGACATCCGTCTTCAGTGAAACCTCCGCAGAGTGAGAGGCCATACTGTACCTATTGCCATAGATATGGACACACCAGGCCTCAGTGTTTTCAGTTAAACGGCCACCCCCGAGGCAGCGGGCCGCCCCTCGGGAGGAAAGAAGAAGGGCCCAGGTGAATCTTCAGTGCCATTGTCACGCTTCGTCTCAGCCTGCCCACACATCACAATCCGGGTGAACGGCGTCCCTCTGACAGCGTTGGTGGACACTGGATCTCAGGTAACAACCCTGCGCAAGCAGGTGTTCCTTGAACATTGGGACTTAGGTGTGTTGAATAGAACACCTGACACATGGATAAATCTGTGTGCCAGCAATGGACAGCCCATACCACAGCAGGGTTATTGGGAACCCACTATCCAGATTGGGGACTTGAAACTGCCTAGACAGGGTGTAATTGTCACTGATGTAGAGGATGATAGGTTTGCAGTTGTAATATTAGGCATGAATGTTTTACGCCATTGCTTTGCAGAAGTGTTGGATGCCTTGCATGCCTCTCTCCTTACAGCTTCTCCCAGTGACCAGCAGACCATTCAGCGGGCCATTCGTGTACTCAATGCTCAGCACAAGTTCGCCAACAAACAAGGTGAAATTGGTCGAGTCCGGATCCAAGATACCCGTCCAGTAACCCTACAGCCTGGAACAGAAACTATGGTGTGGTGCCGTGCCCGTCCGGGCATAGAAAATCAGGACTACGAGGCCTTGCTACAACCCATACAGGTAGATGGCCAACCACTTGTCATGGCTGCCCGCAGCCTTGTCACAGTTTCCAATGGACGTGTTCCTGTCCGCTTAGTCAACTTGGGCGATGCTCCCGTGAACCTCCACAAGTTCCACTCTGTGGCCCTGCTACACCGGTTAGCACCAGAAGACATTCTCTCTGGTGATTCTACCGCCACACAGCGTTCCACCCAAGCTGCTGAGAACATTCAGAATGGAGCCACGAAGTCCTGGTGGGATGAATTGAACGTGGGAGACGCCAATACCCCTATAGAGCACATCAATGGGGTTTGCAATGTGGCCAAGCGTTACCAACAGGCATTCAGCAAACACCCATTGGACTTTGGTAAGACCACGACCATACAACATCGTATTCTGACTGGCGACCACTATCCAATCAAGGAGCGTCACCGTCCAATATCACCAGCGATGTACCAACCGGTGAAAAAGTTGATCCAAGAGATGCGAGATGCTGATGTCATCCGGGAGAGTAACAGCCCCTGGGCAGCCCCGCTAGTCCTTTTCAAGAAGAAAGACGGAACCCTACGATTTTGTGTGGACTATCGTAAACTCAACAACGTCACGCACAAAGATGCATATCCATTGCCGCGGATTGAGGAATCTCTAACGGCTTTGGGATCAGCTACCTGTTTCTCGACCCTGGACTTAACCAGTGGATACTGGCAAGTCCCTATGGCGCCTGTAGATCGTGAAAAGACTGCGTTTACGACCCCGATGGGACTCTTTGAATTCAATAGTATGCCATTTGGGCTATGTAATGCCCCAGCCACATTCCAACGGCTTATGGAGAGGTGCCTCGGCCATGAGAATTTCCAGAGTGTGCTACTGTACCTGGACGATGTTATTGTATTCTCCCGGACATACCAAGAACACCTTCGTCACCTGTCCGAGGTATTCAAGGTACTTATACAGCACGGCCTAAAGGTGAAGCCCTCCAAGTGCTACCTGTTGAAACCCCAAGTTCACTACCTTGGGCATGTCGTGAGCGCACAAGGCGTCCAACCTGATCCTGAAAAGATCACTGCAGTCCAGAACTGGCGAAGACCGACTACCGTCAAAGAAGTCCGAAGCTTCCTTGGATTCGCAGGTTACTACCGGCGTTTCATACCACACTTCGCCCAAGTAGCCGAGCCTCTGAACGAGTTGTTGCGCGGTTGTCCCAGAGAAAACTACAACCGAAAGCTTCCGGTAGACTGGACAGCGCGTCAAGAGGAAGCCTTTCAAACGCTTAAAGCACTTCTGACGCAACCACCAATTCTAGCCTATCCCGACTACAGTCAACCATTCCGCTTGTACACAGATGCAAGTCACCAAGGTTTGGGTGCAGTGTTGTCCCAGGTTCAGGACAACAAAGAGCGAGTCATCGCCTACGCCAGCAGGAGTCTGAGAGGCGCGGAGAAGAACGACCAGAACTATAGTTCTTTCAAACTCGAACTTCTGGCGCTTGTCTGGGCCGTGACAGAGAAGTTTAAAGACTACCTGGCTGCCACACCCTTTACCGTGTACACAGATAACAATCCATTGGCGCATCTGGACACTGCTCGACTGGGAGCCCTTGAACAACGGTGGTGGGCCTCAAGACTCGCGAATTACAAGTTCTCTGTCAAGTATCGCAGTGGCAAGTCCAACGCTAACGCTGATGCACTCTCAAGGTTGCCTGTGGGAGAAGAACCAGCCCAAGAAGACATCTGGGAAGAGGTGGAGATGCCACCATTCTACAACAAGTTTGCCCAACAGGTTGCTATTGGTGTCCCTGTAGAAGGAGAATCTCTGGCGAAAACAGCTGCCGAATCCCTCCAGGATCCATCTCTGTGGAAAACGTTCCAAGAAGAGAGCAGAGTTTTAGGAGAATTGTCAGATTTCCTGCTTACAGGAAGAATACCAACCCGTGTAAAGAGAGGTCTTCATGACGTGGAATTAAAACGCCTTTGGCGACAGAGGAAGCGCCTGTTTGTCCAACGAGGCCTTCTACATAGAAACACTCTTGATCCTGTCACAGGTGAAAGGCTTCATCAGATCCTCGTACCAAGAAGAGACGCACAGATGATACTTGAGGCGTATCATGACAGATCCGGTCACTTCAGGGTACAAAAGACCGAAGCTACCATCCGTCGTCGCTTCTATTGGGTTGGGATGAGGAGTGACATTGAGAGTTGGTGCCGAGAGTGTCCCGCCTGTAGTATCACCAAGGAAGGTCGAAGAGATCAGAAGGCCCCTCTACATCCAATTAAGACTCAAAAGCCGTGTGAAATTGTTGCTCTGGACCATGTGAAGTTGGGTCCCACACGTTCCGGCTTCAGCTACGCTCTGACAATGGTGGATCATTACTCCAAGTTCCTTGTCATCGTGCCTGTCAGAGATCTTACAGCAAGAACTACGGCTGAGACCTTCTACGCAGAGTTTGTCCGCCATTACGGTTGTCCTGAGCATATCCTCACCGACCGTGGATCAGCGTTTGAATCCCAATTGTTCCGTGAGCTGTGTCAGTTCCAAGACTGCAAGAAGTTGCGAACCACAGCGTATCACCCTCAAGGGAATGGTATGTGCGAGAAGGCAAATCAAGTGATCATCGGCATGCTAAGAACAGCCGCAGTTACACCTGGTGCTGAGTGGCCTGAGCGTATCAAGGACTTGGCCTATATTTACAACAACACACCCCAAACATCTACGGGATACGCACCATTTTATCTAATGTTTGGAAGACAAGGTCAACTTCCTTCAGACTTAACCCTTGGTGTGAAGGTCCCTGACACCATCAATCCACTACCCATAACAGACTGGGTTGTTGAACACCGCCGACGTATGGAGGAAGCTAAAGAGATAGTTGAAACGCGCATGGATGAGGTTCGTAGGAGACAACAGGAGGATTACAACCATCGCGCCCATGCAGCGCCCCTGAAAGTTGGCGACCGTGTATGGTTAAGGAATAACCATCGGAATGGGAAATTGGATCCATTCTGGGAGAAAGAACCATACAGTGTCATCTCCATACCATATCCTGAATCCGACGTGTATGAGATCTCTAAACCTGGGAGACAGCCCCAAGTAGTACACCGAAACCGTCTGAAGCTGTGCCTTAAAGAAGGACTACCCACAGAGGTGCCCCCAGCTGAGACAACGAGTACAGAGATCTTGTCACCTTCTGAAGCGAAAGAGAGACCCCCAACGTTAACTGAGCTTATGTGGGCGCCTAAACTACTACCATTTAGCTGTTATCCACCTATTGCTCTAGTGCAAGAGAACCCTTCGACAGATGATTTAATTGATTTCAGTGACTCTGTTCCTGATTCAAATCTCGTTCCACTTAGGCGTTCTGAGCGTACCACAAAAGGCATACCTCCAACACGCTATAGTGATGCCATGGCTGTCCTTGGGTGAAAGAGGTTAACTGTCTCTGCTTCTGTATATATGTTATTCCTGCTCTGATTACATTAATGTTTTTCCTGTGTGTATATACAGTATATATATAATATCTTGCCATGTAATATAGTATTTACATTTATATGCAACAATCCAAGCCATAGTTCCTGGCTCACCGAGCCAAGGAAGTTCTGTTACCCCATTGCGGTATGGACATTCGTGCTAGAGTGCCTACTGTTCCTTACAGAAAGGACTGTTTATTGTTTCTCAGAGAGACTCTCATGATAATGGACACTCACAAAATTTGTGCCAGAGAGCCTCTGGACCCATTTGCACTACTGTCGTTTCTATATGGACTGTCTGATGGTACCGCCAAAAGGTTCCATAAGTCTGAGTTTAATTATCTCTCCGTTACCCTTCAGACTTCTCATGGACATTCCAGGACTATGCCGGGAGGTCTTACCTCAAGTTTCTAAGTATTATATTTTTCTAAACTGTTAGTGACATTTGCACTTTATTCGTATTTATTAACGTTATGTTACATTTCTCACCTTCACCCCAGCCCGTCGCCGAGGTCGGCTCAGTGAAAGAGGGGGAGTATGTGGCATCCCAGAGCTGGCTATGGCTGGGCTGAGGGTGATCTCTGTAGTCATTGTATTATTTCCTGTTGCTTCATAGCCTGTGTGACATAGCAGGGGGTCCTGAGTCTCACACAACACAGCGCCACCTAGTGAGCCTCACACATGCATTACACCTCCCATAGGATTGAATAGTAACCAAATGTCCAATGGGAGGACATTGCCTGGGAAAAGGGGAAGAGTCAGCTGATCACTGGGTCCCCATGGTAACACCCCTGCAGGAAGGTCCTGCGTGTGAGGAGTTAGAAGTGTGGAGTGTTAGGAGGAGGAGGTGAGGAGATAAGTGTGATGTCCTGTGAAGAAAGCAGTGAGTTTAGTGCAGGAATCTCAAGTCCTAGACAGGCCCAGGAAGGTTGGAGAGCTGACATACTCCAGCTATTCAGAAGATCCTGTCCCCTGTCTGCCTAGCCATCGCCCTGAAGGAAGTCAAGCATCATTATCTCGTCAGCATGAGACTGTGGAGAGAACATTCTGGAACACGTGCTCCATAGCAAGTATCACAGGATCCAGGGGCCAAGGCCAGACCTGTGGAATATCCTGCCACCCTGACTATTGCACCCCGAAACTCTGAGCTATCAGGACCACATAACGTGAGTGGGGAATATTATGTACTAGTATCATGGTGGGCATCCTCCTATGAGCCAAATAGGAGCCCAGACGCACCTTAGGGCTGTAACACTGAAGTATAAGGGGCTAGGAACACCTTTCATCAAGTCTGCCCTGCACCCCAGGACTTTGCTGTGTCACCAGGCGTACCCCGTTGTTTTGTATTGAAGAAACTGTTTAATTATTTGTGCCTCCACACCCATGGAAGTAAAAGTTCAACTTTACAACCGTTTCTGTGTCTGACTCTGCACCGACAACATCAGGGCGCCCCAAACACCACCAGTCGGCACAGTATAGGGGAAGCGCCCCGGGGGAACAATCACCACCAACATTTGTGCAGCCCCCTCATCACCGGTACCAGTGGTGGTAACGTGGGACAGCACCAGCGCTGCGCCCTCGTGCCCAGAGACCGTGACAAGTCTGCGCTGTTTGCACCCCCGCAATCCCAACTGCAGCGTTACCGTCCATCTGGTCACCGCACAAGGTTTTGTTGTGGCATGTTAAAATGCATATAAAAATGTTTTTTTTTTTTTCAAATAGTGTATTTTTGTACTGGAGTTTTTTTTCTCTTTAGAGAAAAATACCAGAAAACCACCATACCTTCAGCAAGCTACGTTTTGGAAAAAAAGGCAAAAAAAAAAGAAACCACAAAACACAAAAAAAAAAACAGAGAAATCAGAACTGCTGTATACTTAGACATTTTACTATGTTTTCAACTGATGTCATAACAATACTTATCTTTACTTACAGTATCTCACAAAAGTGAGTACACCCCTCACATTTTTGCAAATATTTCATTATATATTTTCATGGGACAACACTGAAGACACTTTGATACAATCTAAAGTAGTCAGTGTACAACTTCTATAACAGTGTAAATTCGGTGTGCTCTCAAAATCACTTAACACACAATAATTGTCTAAACACCTGGCAACAAAAATAAGTAAACCCTAAGTGTAAATGGAAAAATTATGCCAATATTTGTGTGGCCACCATTATTTTCCATGACTGCCTTAACCCTCTTGCACATGAAGTTCACTAGAGCGTCACAGATTGCCACTGAAATCTTCTTCCACTCCCTCATGACAACATCAGAGCTGGTGGATGTTAGAGACCTTGCATTCCTCCACCTTCCGTTTGAGGTTGCCCTACAGATGCTCAATAGGGTTTAGGTCGGAGGACAAGCTTGGCCAGTCCAGCACCTTTACCCTCAGTTTCTTTAGCAAGGCAGTGGTCGTCTTGGAGGTGTGTTTGGGGTCGTTATCATAATTATAATAATAATAATCCCACCATGGGGAAATTCGGGGGATATCACAAACAGAAAGATACTTCAGTTCTCTGTGTGTAATGATCTCCGCTTAGGTTGGGGTTGGTTGTAAAAAGTGCCCCCTGGACTCTAAAGGCTCTCAGCCACCTAAACAGGTAGAGCCTGCTGTGGCCCTTTCTGCACAGGACCTCCATGTGATCTGCCCAGTCCAGCTTATTATTAAGGAGCACACCCAGGTACTTATAGGTGTTGACAGTCTCAATGCCTGTTCCCTGGATGTCCACTGGTTTAGGAGGGCATCTGCATTTATGGAAGTCTACCACCATCTCCTTGGTCTTCCCAGTGTTAATCTTCAGGTGGTTCCGCTGGCATCAGTCCACAAAATCCCGATTCAGTTCTCTGTACTCCCTGTCATCATCGTCTGTGATGAGGCCTACTATTGCAGAGTCGTCAGAATACTTCTGTAGGTAGCAGCTAGATGAGTTGCACCTAAAATCTGCAGTGTACAATGTGAAGAGGAAAGGGGCAAGAACTGTACCCTGAGGTGCCCCCGTATTACAGATCACGGATTCTGACACACAGTCCCGGGCTCTCACATACTGAGGTCAGTTTGTGAGGTAGTCTAGGATCCAATTGGAAAGTTGGTGGTCCACTCCAACAAGGGCCAGCTTGTCTCTCAGTAGCCCCGTAAAAAAAAGCACCATACATCATGTTGGAATCATGTTGGAATACTGACCTGCAGCCCAGTTTCCGAAGGGAGGGGATCATGCTCTGTTGGTATTCATGGTTCCCTTAATGAACTGTAACTCCCCACAGCTGGCAGTACTCATGTAACCCCAAACCATGACACTCCCACCACCATGCTTGACTGTAGGCAATTAGTATAATGTTGTACCGTGTCAGCCATAGCAAGTAGTGGAAGAGTGAAGAAATCAGGTGATACCTTTTAGAGGCTAACTGAGTATATTTGATAGTATGCTTTCGAGAGTGCTAGCTCTCTTCTTCAGACATAGTGTAATACAAGAAACTGAAAATTCACAGACTTTTTATACACACACAAGACATGGATCTTCAAAGAATCTTGGAATAACAAAATGCAATATAAGTAGAGAAGTTTTTACAACAGGTCAGGAAATAAACAGTCTGGAAAACTTGTGGACGGAGGGATCTGTTATCTGTTTGCAATCAGGTGGTGATTTGTGACCCTCACAGTTTATACATAGTGTGACATGAAACTGGCACGAATATTAAGTCCAAATTGCAGAGTTTGAAATTTTTGCATTAACTTATATTCCCATTCCTTTCTCTCCCTCTGTGTCTTAAAATGTCCCATTAAAACCACAACCCGCAAATCCTCAATAGAGTGGTCTTCTCCGGAGAAATGTGCGGCCACTGGGAGATCTGTTCTGCTGATATTAATGTTGAATCTGTGTGAGTTCATATGCTGACTAAGTCACTGCCCTTTTTCCCCCACGTAGAGGCCTGTGGTGGGACATTGCACACACATTATGAGATACACCACATTGGAAGACCTGTATAAAAAATGTGTGAATTTTCAGTTTCTTGTATTACACCATGTCTGAAGAAGAGAGCTAGCACTCTCGAAAGCTTACTATCAAATATACTCAGTTAGCTTCTAAAAGGTATTGCCTGATTTGTTCACTCTTCCATGGCTGTAGGCAAGACACACTTGTCTTTGTACTCCTCACCTGCTTTCTGCCATACACGATTGACACCATCTGAATCAAATAAGTTTATCTTGGTCTCATCAGACCACAGGACATGGTTCCAGTAATCCATATCCTTAATCTGCTTGTCTTCAGCAAACTGTTTGCAGGCTCTCTTGTGCATCATCTTTAGAAGAGGCTTCCTTCTGGGACAACAGCCAAGCAGACCAATTTAATGCAGTATGTGGCGTATGGTCTGAGCATTGACAGGCTGACCCTCCACCCCTTTAACCTCTGCAGCAATGCTGGCAGCACTCATACGTGTATTTTGCAAAGACAATCTCTGGATATGACGCTGAGCACGGGCACTCAACTTCTTTGGTCGATCAGGGCAAGGCCTGTTCAGAGTGGAACCTGTCTTGTTAAACCGCTTTAAGGTCTTGGCCATCATGCTGCAGCTCAGTTTCAGGGTGTTGGCAATCTTCTTATAGGCTAGGCCAGTGATGGCAAACCTTTTAGAGCCCAAGTGCCCAAACTGCAACCCAAAACCCACTAAATTATCACAAACTGCCAACACGGCAATTTAACCTTAATACTGTGTGGATCCACAATAGCGGACAGTTATGGACCTGCAAAATACAGTTTGTGTAAATGGGGCTTTACAGAGCTTTCAATAATACAATCAACTTTGTACTGAAAGGTAATCTCTGCATTTGGTACTTTTGAACAATTAATGTTCACTATTTACATTGCACAGGATCTGTTTTATAGTGACCATGCAATGTTATTACAGCCTGTACTAATATCACGTCGGCTATAAAAAAGATACTGTGTGATATAAATAGTGAAGGGACCCCACTCAGTACAATGCGCTCCACAGTGGGCCCCCACATAGTATTATATGCTCCACAGTGGCCCCCACATAGTATTATATGCTCCACAGTGGCCCCCACACAGTATTATATGCCAACAGTGGCCCCCACACAGTATTATATGCTCCACAGTGGCCCCCACACACTATTATATGCTCCACAGTGGCCCCAACACAGTATTATATGCTCCACAGAGGCCCCCCACACAGTAGTATATGCTCCACAGTGGGCCCCCTCACAGTATTATATGCCCCACAGTAGGCCCCCTGCACCGTATTATATGCTCCTCAGTAGGCCCCCACACAGTATTATATGCCCCAAAGTAGGCCCCCCACACCGTATTATATGCTCCACAGTGGCCCCCCCACAGTATTATATGCTCCACAGTAGGCCCCCACACAGTATTATATGCTACTTACCCAGTATGCAGTCCCACGAAGAGCGTCCTCCTTCTTCTGACTGCAGGTGCTGATGACTTTCGTCATCTCGCTTGCCTCAGGGCAGAGGTCACACTCTGCAGTCAGTGTAAGCCACGGTCCCCCTGTATATACAGCTGAAAGAAGCGATCGCTCACTAACGGAGAATCCTGTACCAGATTCCCCGTTAGTGAACAATCAGGTCAACGGTGCATGTGCCAACAGAGAGGGCACTGAGTTCCCTCTCTGGTACGCATGCCATAGGTTCACCAACACGGGCCTAGGCCATCTTTATGTAAAGCAACAATTGGTTTTTTTTTTCAGATCCTCAGAGAGCTCTTTGCCATGAGATGCCATGTTGAACTTCCAATGATCAGTATTAGAGTGTGAGAGTGGTATTACCAAATTTAAGACATAATGACACCATACAAAGGTACATGGAGTGCCTACAGCTCTGTGATATACAGTAGCAGGCAGGCACATAGCCCCTGGTGCAAGAGTTCAGTCTGGGCCCCCCTTCTTCTTACTGCACCCCAAATGCTCACCTGCCTTACACTGCTGAAAGGCAAAGCAGTAAGTGTTGGGCTGACATGGTATAAGGTAAAACTAGAACAGAACAAATATTTTGGCAATGCTATGTTCTACCTAAACTTTTTGTGAGGGTACTTCTTTAGGGCAAGGCCAGACAAGGACATGATGTGGCCAAGTCAGCTGCCATAGAATGAGTGTGTGGGTTTCTCTGAGCGTCAACTTGTCAATGCAGCAATAGTATGCTGTTACCAGTGGTGTAAGTACGGGGGTAGCAGCTGTAGCAGCTGCCACAGGGCCTGGGACCTTAGGATGCCCGGCGGGCCGCTGATGCTTTTTTTTTTTTTTTTTTTTTATAGGCTGTTACCTGCTGGAGTAACCCTAGCAGGTAATGGGCCCTATTTACTTACCTATCCAGACAGAGCTTTTCTATCTCCACCCACTTAGTATAAGCCTGGGCCGACGCCCAGAACGGAATACAGCGTAAATGGGCTGCCCAATAATAGTGGAGCAAATGTGGGACCGCCAGACCCCCTCTGCCTTACCAGCCAGCATAACAGAACATGGAATGCGGTGCCGCTTACCATTCCAAATAAATTGAATGATGGCCTTTTAGAGGGAGCGCAGTTTGGCTCGAGGAACAGCCACCAGCAGGGTTTCAAAGAAGTAGAGAAGTTCAGGGAGAAGCGTCATTATAACGGCAGTAATCCGCCCTATCAAGGAAATATAGAGGGGATGCCATTTATCCAGGAGAGCCCGAAGGTCATGAAACAGCCTAGGGTAGTTGACTGAGTACAGGGTGGCATAGGAAGAAGACAACTGGACACCTAAGTGGCAAAGAGAATGGTCTGTCCACTGAAATTCGTAGTTATAATGGAGGAGTTGGAGGGCAGGGGCAAGGATGTTCAGAGGTAGAGCCTCCGTTTTCGAGGCCTTGTACCCAGAGAAATGACCATAATCCCGCAGGATTAACATGAGATTTGGGAGCGAGATATGGGGGTTGGAGAGGGTCAGGAGAACATCATCAGCAAAAAGGCTGACTTGATCATGGACCAGGATTCCAGTGATATCAGGGTTAGAACGTATATGGGACGCCAAAGGTTCAATACAAAGGGCAAAGATAAGAGGAGATAGGGGGCAACCCTGACGTGTTCCATTGCGAATGGGGAAGTCTGATGAAGTCGTGTGTGGGAGCTTGACCACTGAAGAGGGGGCAGAGTAAAGCGCTGTGACCGCTGTGAGAAAGACACTCGAGAAACCAAATTTCCTAAGGGTGGCAAACAGAAACGACCAGTCTAGGTGGTTAAAGGCCTTCTCAGCGTCAAGGCTCAAAAAGAGAGTCGGGATGGTAGAACGATTGGCTACATCTATCAAATCCACAGCCCTTCTGGTGTTGTCACCTCCTTGACGACAAGGGACGAAACCCACCTGGCACTTGTGGATGAGAGAAGGAAGCCAAGCATTCATTCTGGTAGCTAAGATTTTCGTGAACAATTTAAGGTCAGAATTGAGGAGGGCTGTGGGCCTGTAATTGGAGAAATCTTGGGGTCTTTATAAGGTTTAGGGACTAAAATAATGTGGGAGTGGAGCATTGACTGGGGTATGGGGGCACCGCCAAGGAAGGAGTTGAATAGTTTCTGTAGGCAGGGCAAAAGGGTAGACTGAAAGGTCTTATAGTACAGGTAGATGAATCCGTCAAGACCTGGGACTTTACCATTTGGAAGGCCTTTTAAAGTGTCAGTGAGCTCCTCTTCTGTAATAGGGGTGTTAAGGAAACCCAGGGCCGAGGAAGTAAGGAAGGAGGGAAGGCTGGGGGGCATGGTCTATAACGTCTCACTGAGAGGACGCGAGTTCTGGGAGCTCCTGCCCTGCCGGTATTAAAACCCAGCTTTGAATTAGCTACTGCCCCTCCTTATGGGCAAAAAACTTCCCAGGAACCCTGTCTTGGAGACCCCACCACTTGGGAACGACCACCACAGAAGACTCTCACTTCTTACCTCCTCCGGGCACCCACGCCGCCTCGTCCTGCTACGAGGCAGCGGCCATCTTGTATGAGCGCCTCGCAGTCCTCCGATCTACTGCAGGTCCTCATATCAGCTCCAGCGATGTCCCTGCAGCAGGAGACGCCTTCCCCTCACCGGTGCTCTCGCTCTGTGCCAGCAGACTCACATGCTGCAGACGCTCCAGCCTCTCTGCTTGCTCCAGCGCTTCCCTCCCTGACTTCTGGAGCACCTGTTCATCAGCCTTATCCGCTACTGCCTGCAAGGGATCGTGTCTCCTCTCCTCCAGCCTCCGCAAGTCTTCCACAGGACACCACTTCTGGCCAGGGATCTGAGGTCAGTTCTATCCCCTGTGCCCCTCCTGCACCTTCCATCTCAGGGACACTCTCTGCTGCTGCAGAACCTCACCTGGGGATTCCTGTACTGCCCTCCACCTCTCACTGCCTTGTGGTCTCTACTGCCATTTCAGCCCCCCCTCCTGCCTTGAGTCCTCCTGTCAGCTCTGTGGGTGATGATGTGGACTTGGGGGCAACCCCCTCTATGTCCCCCTATGCTGCCGTGGGCCCTAATGACCCGGCTCTGACTCCACTGCTAATACAGCCTGCTGATTATACCGCCTGGAACTCCCCATTTATGCCACCACAGTGGGCCCAGCTACTTGCTCAACTACCCACTAGACAGGATTTCCAGGCACTTATTGATTGCTGAAATCACTGGCACCTTTCGAACTGAGATTGCTGAGTTGTGGAAGGACTTTCAGCATATGGCCACTAGGGTGGAGACCCTTGAGGATGACCACGACCAAACCCGGTCCCATGTGTCCCAGCTTCAAGGTTTGAGCCCCTCTCCTTGTGATGTAATATGCTGTGTTCACAACTTCACTATGAAGGAGGCCATCCTGTCTAAAGTCAGGCTACTCAAGGATTTTGACTTTGATGGGGATAAGGTCGAACTATATCAAGACCTCTCCTGGATTACCCTGCAGAAAAGGCATCACCTTAGTCCCCTCCTCCAAGTGCTGTGAGACCGCCACATTCCCTACCACTGGGGTTTTCCATTTGCTTTGACAGCGAGATTGAACGATTGCTCAGCTACTCTAAGCACATATGCGGACTTACGCCCCTTCTGTGCTACACTGGACATATCACCGACAGAGATGTCTGACTGGGAATTGACTCCCCCTCCTCCACCGCTTCCCCAAGTCTGAAGTTCTCCAACTTCTAGAAGACATTGTCTGCCTCTGCCAAGTTCCTCGACCTGGAGGCCAAGGGTGGTCCCCGCTTTCCCCTGACTCTTGTTCTACATAACCTCTTTCTTTTCCCTCCTACAGGTTCCTGGGAGGCCGCTGCTGTTACTAAGATTTATGTTTACAATGTTAGCTCTGATGTTTTTTCATATGCAATTTAGATTTCATTGGTTCCACTGTGCTCCAGCAGGGTGGGTTATCCTGCCCACCCATGTACTCTTGGTTTAGTATGTTCTTTTTGTATGTGCCGCTATCTCTATTGATCTTGGCTTGTCATTTGGTGCTGGCCACCCTCCCCACCCATATCTTGGTTGTGCCCTCCAGCTGTGGGCCCCTTTCTGGGACCTATTTGGTTTCTTGGCACGTCTTTATTTGGACATGTGCTTTTTTCCCCGGAGAGGAGATTTAGTCCCAACCTTACAACAACTTTGTAGTGTTTGCATTCTGCATTTATATTTCCTGTTGTCTCTTCCCCTCTTGTTTGTGCCCCCTCTTCCCCTCCTGCTCTTCTATTTCTTTCCCCCCCTTAGGTTAAGAGACCTTCATCTAGTCCACTGCATGGGCCTACAGGATTATGTGCCCCCCCCTTGGTCCCAGGTGATACTGCATGGTGCGCTTCCTGGGTGAGTTCTGCTTTCTCATTTGCTGATCTGGTCATTCTGCTACCTCATGGCTAAGTGCGTTTCATTGAATGTCGAGGGTCTGGGTTCTAATACTAAACGCCGTATGGTCCTCCGTGAGCTTCGGTCCCTACGGGCGGATGTTGCGTTCTTCCAGGAGACGCATTATGATCATACGGGCATATTTCACTTTGCAAAACATTACTACCCCATGACCTATTCGGCGTTTCATAACCGCCGTAAGGCTGGAGTGGCTATCCTGCTCTCCCGCACTTGCCCTATCACAGTAACCACGTCTCATCTTGACCCCCAGGGGCGTTATATTATACTAGAAGGCCTTCTGGACGGACAACCCTTCATCCTCTGCAATATCTATGCTCCTAATTCTTCTCAGCTTTCCTTCCTTCGTGGGGTTCTGGCGTGCTTGTGGATCTTCACTGGTGCGGCCTGGCTGCTTGGTGGGGATTTTAATTTATTCTTTTCTGAGCGAGTGGACCGTTTGTCTCCCTGCGTTAACCCTTTGCCCTCCTTGCAGCTTCGCCTTGCCAGGGAATTTCACCGCTTGGTGCGCTCTATTGCTCTGTGCGACCTCTGGCAAGTCACCTATCCCTTTGCCCGTTCCTACACTTTGTTCTCTCACCCGCATAACACACACTCTAGGATAGATTACTTTTTTGTAACACCCTGACCCTTCGCTTGCTTGTTGATGCGGACATTGGGCCTATTTCCTGGTCTGACCATGTCCCTATATCTGTCTCTCTCTCTCTCTCTCTCCCCCACCCCAGTGCTGACTCGGCGCTGCCACTGGTGTTTAAACGAGTCCTTGTTGCACTTGGAGACCTCGCACACTGCTCTGCGAGCCCATCTTCAAGAATATTTTAAAAATAATGAGAGTTCGGTCTCATCTATTGCTAATCTTTTGGAAGCCCATAAGGGGGTCATGCGTGGCCACTGTATCGCTCTTTCCACGCCACTTAAGAGAGACCGAAGGGCTAGGGAGGCTGCCTTACTTGATAAAATTAGGATCCTTACAGAACGTTTAACGGCCCGCCCCTCCCTTTCCTTGATTTGTCAGCTGGTAGTTGCCCGAGCTGATCTTCAGGAATTGGCTACCTATGCCACCCAACGTTTGCTTTTATACACCCGACAGCGCTATTATGAAAGGGGTAATAAGGCCCAATCCTTACTAGCCCGGACCCGCAGGGACCATTGGGCTTTCTCTACCCCTCATGCGGTTCGTGACTCCATAGGGAACCTTCTCCATCACCCAGACGCCGTGGCATCTGTGTTTCAGGCCTACTATTCGCGATTGTATAACCTCCCAACGCGGTTTAGCTCTGCCCCCTCCGTTGCTCATACTGACCTGTGTTTGTATCTAGATTCTTGCCCTCTCCCTTCCCTCCCCTCTTCGGCCCTCGACTTCCTTAATGCTGCCATCTC
The DNA here is from genome assembly GCA_947044405.1 of Leptodactylus fallax. Classification (NCBI taxonomy): domain Eukaryota; kingdom Metazoa; phylum Chordata; class Amphibia; order Anura; family Leptodactylidae; genus Leptodactylus; species Leptodactylus fallax. The sequence continues at coordinate 9,467,845 of CAMRHE010000025.1, forward strand.
AGATGAGGAGTTTGCTGATGTTTTGAGGGGTCTGCCTAATGGTAGGGCTTCAGGCCCTTTACCTACTTGTATTATAAAACTTTCCAATCAGACCCGCTGCCTTATCTGTGAAGGCTTTTCAACGCCTTTCTGGATAATACTCCCATTCCCCACGCCATGCTTCGCTCCCACTTCGCTTTAGTTCCCAAACCGAATAAAGACCTTCAAGAGTGTTTTAACTACCAACCAATAGGGTAGTTAAGGGTTGGTAAGAGTCAGCAAGACATCATCCGCGAAGAGACAGATTTTAAAGTCTCGATCGCGCACCATAACCCCCTTAATATCTGGGTTGGATCTAATCTTATCAGCAAGAGGCTCAATACAGAGAGTGAAAATGAGGGGGGAAAGAGGACAGCCCTGACAAGTACTGTTACGTATAGAGAATGGGGAAGAGGAAGCATGAGGGAGTTTAACTACTGCAGAGAGGGAGGAGTACAGCGCAGAGACCGCCGTGTGGAACGCCCCTGATAAGCCAAATCACTCCAGGATGGCCATCATAAAAGACCAGTCTAGACAGTCAAAAGGCTCAAGAGAAGAGTAGGAATAGAGGAGTGATTGACCACATCAAACAAATCCACAGCCCTTCTGGTGTTGTCTCCCCCCTGATGACAGGGGACAAAACCCACCTGGTCCTTATGGATGAGAGATGGAAGCCAAGCATTAAGGCGGTTCGCCAAGAGCTTAGTAAAGAGTTTCAAGTCAGAGTTCAGGAGGGCTATTGGTTGGTAGTTCCCGAGCCTCCTGCTAACGTTGCAGGAATATGGCGATCTCTCGGGCTATAAAGTCAACTTGTCAAAGACTGAGGCCCTTCCCCTGAACATCCCTGACTCAACCCTCCAACTTCTACACCAAAACTACGATTTCCAGTGGCAAGACCGCTCACTCAAGTATCTAGGCATTCAGCTCTCTTCCTCTTACTCCACACTGTATTCAGCTAATTTTCCACGACTATTCACTAAGCTGCGCTCGCTTTTGGATAAATGGCGCTCTATACACATTTCGCTCATGGGTCATATCACAGCTGTTAAGATGACTCTCCTCCACAAGCTTCTGTACTTTTTTGAAACCCTCCCTGTTGCTGTCCCTTGTTCTGAGCTACGGTCCCTCTGGAAGGCCATTTTTCAATTTATCTGGAATGGGAAGCCTCACTGTATCACGCACTCTGTTATGTTGGTTGGCAAGGCGGAGGGGGTTCTTGCGGTCCCACATCTTCTCCACTATTATTGGGCTACCCACCTGCGTTGCATTCCATTTTGGGCTGCATCACGGGCTTTTACCAAGTGGGTTGAAATTGAGAAGCTGTAGTTGGCCCCAGCCACCCTAATGCTTTCTTGTGGTCCCCCGCACCTCCCGTGCCTGCCACCCCTCTTTTGGGTACTATCCGGTTTACCAGATTTATTTGGACCACCTGCCATAAGTTATTCCCGCTTGTCTCACCTCATTCATCTATGTCTCCTTCATTTGTAACCCTCTCCTCCCGGAGGGACTGATGGCGAGTATGGTGCACCCCTGGGACAGGCTCGGCTTGTTCCATGTGGCAGAGTTGATTGACCCCCTCTCTCTCGAGCTCAGACCCTTTCACTATTTCACCTCTACTTTGCGCTTTCCTAGGTCGGAATGGTTCTACTATTAGCAGATAGCTCATTTCTTGTCTTCTGTGTTTGGTGCTCCGCGGGTCTCCGTCCCTACTGCGTTTGAGAGGTTGTGTCATGCTGGCACCTCCACTAAAGATCTGATTTCAGAAATTTATCGTCTATTATCCTCTCCAGAGGGACAGTCCCCTCCGATCCACAAATATATGACTCGCTGGTCTGAGGTCTTGGGCAAGCAGATCTCGCCAGCTTAGTGGCAGATTATTTGGTCCCGTGCTGCTAAGTTCTCTACCTGCATAACTTTTCGTGAGACTCAGTACAAGATTTTAATGCACTGGTACCATACCCCGGTTCTTCTCCACACTCTAAATCCCAGTGTTCCCTCCACCTCCTGGAGGTGCCACTCCGATACAGGGTCATTGTTTCATATATTTTGGGACTGTCCATTGATCCGTCCCTTTTGGATGGAAGTCAAGTCCATTATTGATATGTTTTTCCTTCAGGGTGTTCCACTGGACCCTTTAGTTTATCTTCTTAACCTTCCCCCCAGACCCTTGGGTAAAAGGTCCTCTAAATTATTTTTATACATTTGCACCGCAGCTAAGACCCTGATAGCCCTACATTGGAGGAGTACGCAGCCCCCTACGGGCCCTGCTTTAGTGGCTCATGTTAAGGATGTAAAGAGTCTGGAGTTTCTCACAGCTACACTGAATAATATGGTGGAGAATTTCCAGTCCATTTGGGCCCCATGGGACACGTACTGTACTCTCCATGGTCTCTGATCTCTTCCCCCTCCCCCCTCCTTCCTTGTTGTTTCTTGTGTTTGGTTTTCTGTCCCCCCCCACCTTTTCTGTCTCTAGATAATATGTTTATTGCCGACACTGTTGTATTATTTTGTTGCTTCTGTTCTTATTATTCTTCTCTTTTTATTGTTGTAATGCTTTTTGTAAATTTTTTATTTTTTTTTGAAAAATTAATAAAAATTACGGTTTAAAAAAAAAAGAGAGGGAAGGCTACAGGAATCAAGATAATCTTGGATGCCCTGGGAAGTAGAGGGGAGGTCAGGGTGGGTTCTCGATGGGAGGTTATACAGGCGAGTGTAATAGGACTGGAATGCAGTAGCATTGTCATCAGAATGGTGCAATAAGGAGCCAGAGGGACCCTGTATAGCATGAGGGGTAGAGGAGGTCTGGCGATCTCGCAAGGTTATAGCCAAGAGGGTATGAGCTTTATTACCACGTTTGTAGTAGCGTTGTCTACTATAAAGCAGGAGACGCTGGGTCGCGTGTGTGGCGAGATCACGCAGGTCAGCCCTGGCTGCTACCAATTGGTGTAGCAATGGGAGTGAGGGGCGTAACATTAAGCTATCAGTGAGGGATTTGATCTTGGCATACACCGCAACCTCCCTAGTTTTTCTATTTTTCCTCAATTTTGTTGCTATAGCAATACAGTGTGTAAACACGAGACCCTCAGGGTAGGCTGGTTATCACGGAAGACAGGCAGAGGAAGTGCAGGTTTCAGTTTATTTGGCAACCATTCACACAGTCCAACTCAAACAGCTTGCTTCAGCATAACAGTACAAAACAAGGTAACATAAATCTTCCTTAGTTCAGGATACAAAAACAGTTCAGAAGAGCTTCCTCAATAATACAGTTGGTTATCTAGGATTTTCTCCTCCACACAGCAGCTGACCAGGATCTGTATGACAACACAGCTTACTTCTGTTCTACTACATCCCCTACTGCTCTGGCAGCTTTCAATTTAAACGCTGCATGCACCTGTCAAGAACACCTGTACTGGAGTGGACCTGCAGCAATGCCAAGTTCCAGACTCCAGGCCTTATCTCACTGCAAGTAATATTCTAAGTGGCAGATATCGGCCATCTACCACTTTACCCTCTGCCTGTCTACAAGTGCCACTGCATGACTGCCTTATGGGCCTCCCAGAGAGTGGAGACTAAGGGGAGTGAAGCCTCATTATCCCGAAAGTAGTCAAGCAAGTGGGTTTGCAACGAGCTACGGGTGACATCTGAATGTAGGAAGGACTTGTTAAGGCGCCAGTGGCAACGCCTGGATGAGACCAGTGTGGGAGAGAGGATGACAGAGACCGAGGCATGGTCAGACCAAGAGATAGGTCCAATGTCCACATCTATCAGAAGTAGGAGTGCTGGGGTGTTACCAAAAAAGTAGTCTATCCTCGTATGCGTGTTGTGGGGGTGGTCTAATTAGACTGAGAAACTCCCTGGCGAGGTGAGGCAGTAGTCGGTTCGTCCCTCAGGGATAGTCTATCTGAGTGCTCAGAGAAATGCATGTTAAAATCCCCACCAAGTTGCCAAGCCGCGCAAGAAAGGGCCCGCAGTCGACCCAGGACCTTGTAAAGGAAGGGGAGTTGGGAGGAATTAGGGGCGTAGATATTGCAGAGGACAAAAGGCTGTCCGTGTAAATGGCCTTCCAGAATAATGTAACGGCCCAGGGGGTGAAGATGGGAGGCGGAAACTGTGATAGGGCATGTTCGGGAGAGTAAGATGGCCACACCTAGCTTACGGCGGTTAAGGTAGGCAGAAGAGGCATGGGGTAGTAGTGTTTAGAAAAGTTAAATTTACCTGTGTGATCAAAGTGAGTTTCCTGAAGAAACGCTACTTCTGCACGGAGGGACGTGAGCTCCTGCAGGTCCATGCGTCATTTAGAGCTGGAGCCCAGTCCCTTGACATTCAATGTAATGCATGTAGCCATGAGGACAGATGTTGTAAGCAGGGCAGCTATGAGCGCGGCAGATCTAACCCAAGAAGAGCAGCAATCCAATAAGGACATCTAGGAGGAGGGGGCAGCAGGATCCAGCCACGACAGCAAGTGCAGAGTGGGAGTAGCGCAGAAGTCTCGGAGCCTAAAAAAAGAGAGAAAAAAGAGGGGGGGTGGGGGGAGAGAAGACAAACAAAGAGACAGGATGTAATACAAAAGAAAAAACAAGAGAGAAAAAGAAAAAAATGCACGAACGATATAACTAGAACAATGTAACAGAGTGTCAATGGGAAGGACTACATCTCCTGACCGGGGGCTAAAAGCGTTCGTTCAGCTAGGACTAAGCCAAAATATTCGGTGGGTCCACCGAAGGTGGCTCGCAGCTGGAAAAAAATACCCCCTAGAGTTTGGGTATACAGGGTGGGGAGGCACAGAGTGCAAACTAATGTTCCACAACCACTAGGGACATTGGGGTAAGGTGAGTAAGATAAAGAAGTATACAGTAGAGGAGGGAGCAACCTACCCTACTGCATAATAACAGCAAGTCAATGAATTAGAAAACACATCAGCAGTGGAAAATAAACGAAAAAGCTAACATAGCCAGGGGAAGTAAGATGGGGACAACTATCGGGGATCATAGTAGTGCCAAGGGACCAGGGACTTCTGTACAGAGCTCATGGAGGTGGGGGGTCCATCCGCGGTCTCCTGGCCCGAGGTTCCCGGAGAGGGTAGTTGACGTCTCTTTGCCTTCTGAGAAGTCCAATTTGGAGGAAGTGGTGCCGGTGGAGGGATGAGCTCCCAATCAGCTAACTCAGGGGGTGGAATGTCCAGGACTCCACAGAAGGAGTGCAGGTCAGCATTGGAGCGCAGTGTGGCAGAGCGTCCATTCAGACGTACAGTCAAGGCAAAAGGAAAACCCCAGTGGTATGGAATCCGGCAGTCCTGAAGTAGTTGGAGAAGGGGGCGAAGGTGACACTGCTTTTGCAGAGTAATCCAGGAGAGATCTTGAAACAACTGAATCTTAGCACCGTCAAAGTCATTGAGTTGGCGGCTTTAGAGAGGATGGACTCCTTAAGAGCAAAATCATGCACACAGCAGATAATGTCCCGTGGAGTCGGGCCAGAGCCCTTTGGACGCAAGGCTCTATGGGAACGGTCCAGTTTAATCTTATAAGAAGGAGGTACTTAGAGTATAGAGTTTAATATAGCCTCCAGAGTAACATGTAAGTTCTCGTCCTGAGTAACCTCAGGCAAGTCCTTTACTCTGATGTTGTTGTGGCGCCCCTGGTTGTCCAAGTCCTCAATATGTTGCTGTATCTCTTGTACTACTTAGCATTGGGAATGGACCAAAGTCTGTAGCTGGGAAACATAAAGACTAGTCTGGTCATGGTCCTCCACCCTAGTAGTAATTTGCTGAAAGTCTTTCCGCAGGGCAGAAATTTCTTTGTGAAAAGCATCTGTGACCTTATCAGCCATGGACTGGAAGTCCTGTCTAGTCAATAAAGCAAGTAGCTGAACCCACTGATCTGCATTTTACATTACATGCATAGTGGATAGGATTCTGGCTATTATACCTACGGAAACAATGGCGTTTTCTGCATAGGTATAATAGAGGAAGAAAGTCCGCAAACGAAAACTCTGCGGACTTTCTGTGAACAACAATGCAGAAAAAAAACGCAATGCGTTTATGCCACAGTCTTTTCCGCAGCATTTTTTTTGCAGGGATTCACTGTGTGGGGCCTTAGCGTTAAGGGCATATTGAGCAAAAAAAAAAAAAAAAATGTATGGCTCTTAGAAAGAGATTACAAAAACATAAATAGTTTCTTTAAGAGTTGAATACAATGGTGAAGCAGGAGCCGTTCATAGACAGCTCTTGCTTCCCTACTGTTCCCCTCCCTATGCTCCGGGAGCTATAGGCGCGATGTGATGACGTCACCCACATGGCATCTGCAGCTCTCTGAACACTCTAGGAGTAGAGACAGCAGGGGAGCGAGGAGAGGTGAGTATCAGTGATTTTATTATGTTAAACTTTGGGGGGACATTAGACTGGGGAGAGATAAAGGGTGACATTAAAATGGGGCAGATGTAGGGGGCAATTAAACTGGGGCAGATAAAGCAGGGCAATTAAACTGAGGTCAGATGAAGGGGGACATTAAGCTGGGGGGGAGATGTAGGTGGGCAATTAAACTGGGGGCAGATGTAGAGGAGCAATTAAACTGGGGGTAGATGAAGGGGGCAATTACACTGGTGGCAGATGTAGGGGGGCAATTAAACTGGTGGCAGATGAAGGGGGATATTAAACTGGGGACAGATGGAGGGGAGGACATTAAACTGAGGACAGATGGAGGAGTGGGCATTAAACTGGGGGGGCAGATGGAGGGTGACATTAAACTTGGGGCAACTGGAAGAGGACATTAAACCGTGGGGGTAGTTGGAGGGGGACATGTCTGCCTCTAGTTGCCCCCAGTTTAATGACCCCCTGTAGTTGCCCCCCATTTAAACTGGGGCACGAGAAGAGGGACTGGAGGGGAACATTATAATGTGGCTGCATATAAGGTTAGGGTGACTGTAGGCGCATTATACTGTGTGGGGGGCACAAAAAAAATGGGTGACAATGGGCGTCAATGTAGGAATGGGTGGGACTAAATTTGCCGTGGCACCCAATTTGTGTGGCATAGCATGCCACAGACTTTGTCCCGCTTTCTGTCCTTAGGAAGTTGATAGGTATAGAAAAACTATACACATTTTGTATTGCTGTAACCATACCAACATGTAGAATAAAGGTAAAATGTCATTTCCATCCTACAGGGAATGGTACAAAACTTAACAGACAAAAAATATTGCTGGAATTGCTGTTTTTTCCCATCTTCGCAGAGAAAGAGTTAATAAAAATTAAATAAATTTTATGCACCCCAAAATGATGTAATATACAACTTGTCCTGTTGGAAGAAAAAAAAAATGTTTGGGCCTAAAAGTGGTAAAATTGGTGTTTCCGTTAGGATGAGAAAACGCCCTCTCCCTGCTAAGAGCCGCAGTTATGCTGTCCTCTGACCTCACACTAGACACGCCTCCTAACTAGAGCCATCTGCACGCCGGGATTTGTAGTTTTCTCAGAGAGGTCAACAATATGGCTGCGCCCATGTCGGCGTCTTGTACAGTGAAGCGTGTAGCAATAGCGGAGACTGACAGCCTGTGTTAGTACGTTAAGTGGAAGTGCGGGCTGTAAGAAAGGCCATCACGCGTCCTGCGGGCTGCCTGCCTTAATGGTGAGGGATCTTCTGTGTGTACGGGTGGGTGCTACATGTGGGGAGATTCCGCAGCGTGTCCTGCTCTCTATTCACACATATGAAAGTGTCTCTACAGTCATTCGAGAGAGAATACAGAGTGACAACATGAGCAGTCACACACAAGACTAGTCTTGATTCACATCTGCAGTGTGTCACTGAATGGACTGTATGGATCATGTGCAGTTATGAGGTTTGTTCCTGCAGGTCACATTACAGTGTCACCGAGACTCCATAGCAGTGCTGTGTAATGATAGTGGTTCAGGTGGCAATAACTAACCACGATGTGATACTGACATGTCCTGACACAAAACTGCAGCACTTCTGCATTTCAAAAACCACATGCAAAGTCTCTAGATGTTGCTGCAGTTGTCATGGTTGTGTTTGGTGGCAGAAGCTGATGGCATAGGGCTCCTGTGAAAAAAGTTCTCTGTGCCCCCCCCCTTCAACAGTTAGAAAGCTACTCACACATACACACATTGGATACGTGATGCATACATGCCACAGACACATTAGAAACGTGATCGTACTTACACATAAGACACATGTCACAAACATTTGCTCACTCACTGGAGGTTATTTATCATCTGCCACTTTTTTGGCCATACTTTTCATAGGTGCGCCTTTTTTAGACTGGTTTTATTGTGGTCCTTATTTATGATGTCAGCGCACCTCCTTGTTAAATGTTGTGCACGTTAATGTAGATGTTCCTTTTTATGCCATGTGCAGTTTGCCCGCTTTTTGGTCAAAAAGGTGCAATTGCATTTATTAGACCCCCTAGGGGACTGATCACGATTGTAATGCATTGCAAATTATCAGCGCTTCTATTGCAGGCTGCTTGTTTAGGCTTTATTCACACTGATGATTTAAGTAGGATCCATGATGCATGTCACTGATCTGTTAGGATTTATTTGAGAGGCCATTTTTCTCTTGCTTTTACAATGTCTCTTGTCAGCAGTACTTTTACTGTATTGTGACCATTGAAAAGCAAGGAAAGCCGTTAGAAATGATCTAAGGGTAAGTTTCCGCGGCAGAGTTTTTGCAGAAGATCCCTATGAGGTTGCTAGTTCAGACCATTAGATGTGTGGTCTGACAGGATTTGCTGCTGTAATACGGTTCATATAATAGGAATGTATTATGGGTATGTACACAGCCATATTTGATTGTTTTTTTGCTCTATTTACATTTTGTATTAAATTGTAGCAAATAAGTAATACATAGGAATAAATTAATCACGGACTATAAATATAAAAATGTGTAAACCTTTTTTTTTTTTTTTCTGAAGAAGGTACTGTACTAGTAAGCAAGGGAAATCTGAAAGTGTGAATTTAAGATGCCTTAAAGGTGACCACCATGGAGACTCTCATTTGTTAGCGTGCCCATCACCTCTAATAATGCTTATCCTGATTATTAGTATTTGTAATACTCTGTATATCTTTTCAGCTCTATGGTACAATGCTGCCTTCATCATTAGTTTTGAGTCTCAACATTTTAAAACCAAAGTTTATACCTGTGCGACACCTGGGGACAGCAGTTGGGAAAAGCAGACAAGGCGATGACCTTCCCACCTTTCAATACGTTGGACGCAAGCCTAGAAGAAAGGACCGTGTTTTTGTATGGGGGTTCTCCTACACAGGATCTTTGGGGATCCCAAGCTTTGTAGTACCTGAAACAGGGAGGAAAAAGCCTAAACAATACCAACTAACTCCTTATAGGCTTGATATGGATGAAAAGGTAAGTGATTGTGTAAATGCTAGTAACCTATCTATCTATCTCTTAAAGCACAGTGATATATTTAATCAGTTAAAGAGAACCTTTCACTACCCCTGCCAAGTCCATGTCTTTGCATCATTTAATAGGCACTACTTCACTAATTCCAGCACAGAAATTTTTTCTCCAGCCCCCACCTTTTCTGAGATATAGGTGGTGTTTGTTTTGTGCCTCATGTGCTGTTTAGGCTATCTACTGTCAGGAGGGAGGGCAGTGTCAGGCAGGAACATGAACGGGGTGTGATTCTGAGTTCTGATACTGTCCACCTCTAATTGGAGTTTTGTGTTACACCCCCTTGCCTGCTCATGCCTGACACTAACCACCATTGTGCTGGAATCAGTGGTTCAGGACCTAGTTTACAGATAGGAATTTGACACTGGATTTCTCAAGCAGATTTTTCCTTCTTGTCAAAAACTGGGAAGGATTTTGACGCTGAATTTGGAGAAGATTGCCACTGTATTTTGCCTTTATTTGACAGGGCCAAATTCCGTGAGCGGATTCTGACAAATTCTACGTAAAATTCCACATCCAGTTCTGTGCAGACAGAAAAGGTGTATTATCCGCTTCCCATTCATTTCAAAGGGAGTTCTCAGGCAGAATCCGGATAAGCAGGATGCTTATTTATTCTGCAAGCAGAACAAAATCAGCTACTTCCTCCCATTGAAATGAATAGGATTTCAGGTGGAATTTGAGGCGGATTCCGTCTCAAATTCAGCATCTAATTCCATATGTGTGAACAGCCCCTAAAGCCAATTTGTCAGTTTAAGGCTGAGGCCCCATGTTGCGGAAATGCAGATTTTTTTTTGTTGCGGTTTTTTGAGCCAAAGCCAAGAATGGCTTCAAAAGGAATGGAGAATATATAGGAAGCTCATATACTTCTACCTTCTGCTCAATCCACTCCTGGCTTTGGCTCAAAAAACAGCAACAAAAAAAAGCTGCGTTTCTGCCACGTGGGGCTTTAGCCTAAAGCGGATGGCTCCCTGATTTACCGTTTTTGTATTCAACTCATCTGCGTCCCCTGGACGCAGGACAATGCCTCCCAATGACCGTGACAGCTGGACTGGACCCAGAATCCGGGACGGTTGGGAGGTATGCGCTGGTTCTCTGAGCTTGAACCAGGAGGAAAGAGTCAAAGCTAGAATTAGCATGTTTTAACTGCTCTGAGAATGATCTCCTGTGAGCGCTGATATCAGCTCAAGGAACAAGCAGAGGTTCTTTGATAGCTACTGCTCATTCCATGACCTGAAACCAGCTCTAGAGTAAGGTCCTTTTCTGTGCAATTAATGCTTGCTAATGCTCTACCTCCTTCCTCCCGGCCCAATTGCTGCTGAGCCAGGGAAACTTAGCTTGTGTGCCACTTTTTTGGCACGCATGGCAGGGGTTGTCGATGTTTGATATAGAATATTAAATGGTACCATTGCAAAGTACAATTTGTACCACAAAAATTAAGACCATCACACAGCTCTATGAACAGAAAAATAAAAAAAAAGAAGTTATGGCTTTTGGAAGGCAGGGAGTAAAAACGAAAATTGAAAAAAATGGCTGCGGCGCGAAGGGGTTAGTAAGTGGAGGAGGAAAGTTTGTGGAGAAAGGATTTTCTTAAGTTATATTACAAAGTTTCTTTAGTGTAAGTGTAAAGAATAATTAGGAAAGGTTAGAAAAATAAGAGTAATCCATCTTTATAACATGAAATAAATGTTCTGCGGTAAGGTAGAATTTCAATGTGATTCCAAGCAGGGGTCCCTACTCATTGTCTAAGCATTTAATTCTTATGTACTCTTGGTCTAGGTATAGTTTGGCCAAATGAAAGACAGACACTCATGATGCATGGCATATGCATAAAGTGTCCAGCACAGCCACACAGGTATCTGTTTGTTTATAGTATCAGGCCTTACAGTTCAACCTGGGTAACATGATGTCCCATCACAATTATGATACCATATCAGCTGCTGATGTACACTAAAAGCACTATGACTCTCATTTCACTGTAAACAGCACTAGAAAACTGAAATAGGTGGCAGAGATTGATTATTAAAAATGGAGAGGGAGATCACTATGAGATGTTAGCCAAAGGTTGGAATAAAATTAACATGTTTAAGAATTTTATGCTGTATTCTACCATATTGTAATACATAATGTTTTATAAGCACCAGATGAAAAGATATATTTAACTATATATTTTTAATTGTGTCTTTTCTTAGATCTCATCTGTAGGCTGTGGTTATGGCTTTACACTCTTATCATCCAAAACAAGTGATGTGACCAAGGTGTGGGGAATGGGATTAAATAAGGATTCACAAATAGGATTCCATAGAAGTCGAAGAGATCGAAGTAAGCTTGTTACCTTAGAGACTGTGAACTATGTAAAGGTTTTGGTTTGTCTGAAATAATAAAGAAGAATTTAGTCACTAATAGCAGGACATATTTCACAATATTCTGCCATATAATCAGTCTAAAGTAGGGTCACAAATTCTTAGGATAATATGTACCATCAAACTATTTTAGGGTCTGTACTTGAAAAAAAATATCAACCTTAGTTTGGCCATTGAGGAAATGCAGAGGGAAAAATGTTGTATTTTACAGTCCCAGCAGAGTGAATTAAATTTTATTTAACCTCAGTCACACATTATAAACCAGGTCCTTATAGACCTGGTGTTTAGTGTCCCAAATCACCCTTTTTATAAAGCCGTTCATGCCCTCAATTAAAATAAATAAACCTTTATACTTCCCTAGAGATGAGTCCAGTGAGTCTCATCCGACTCTCTTCTCTGGTGCTCCCAGCACCTGTGCAGTTCTTCAGTGAAGCCGAGGGCATAAATGCCCACTGAAGCCAAGGTGTACTCTTCTTTCTTTAGTGAAGAACTATGATGAAGGGGGAAGTACAGCGGCAGGGTAAGTATAAAGTTTTTTTTATTTTTATTGTGGGCTTGGATGACTTTCTTACAGATTCCCTTAAAAAAAAAAGCTTTTGTAAAATGCAGCAGGGTGTTTTCTTGAAAAAGGCAGAATATTAATTTTACCTGGAAAAATGTTTTTTGTCCCATTGACTTCTACGGGGTTAGTAAAAAAGGAAGCAAAATGGTAGTGTCTTTTTATTGCAGAAACCCTTCAGAAAATAGCAAAACAAAATGAAAAAATGCACATACAGATGTGTTTTCTGCTGCATTTTTTTCCCCACTATGGTTTCCAGCTGCTGAAACTATGGTTTCCAGCTGCTGAAACGTGTGGCCTTAGCTTGATACTACAATTTCGTAAATCTGCTGCAGATCCTGAAGGGAAAATCAACATCACAATACAGTACAATGCTGGTGAAAATTTACAACATGTTTGGACGTAGTCTCATAGTTTGGAGAGTCTGGTTATATGAGGTTTTATTTTTCACTTTTTTTTTTTTTTTTTGTGTACATAAAGCTAAAGGTTATGAATACATCCTGGAGCCCTCACCTGTACCCTTACCGCTGGACAAACCACAGGCTACACGAGTTTTGCAAGTATCTTGTGGCAGAGCACACTCCCTTATTGTGACAGATAATGAAGGAGGTAATTCAAGTGATCTGAACATCATGCTATTTTGTCTGTGTAGCTATAAGGCTGTGTTCACACTCAGTTTTTTTCAGGCCGATTTTGACGTGGAATCCACCTCAAAATCCGCCTGAAAATATGCCTCCCATTCATTTCAATGGGAGTCAGCAGCAATTTTTTTCCTCTAGCGGTTTGCTTCCGCTAAAAAAAAAAAAAAAGCGACATGACCTATCTTCAAGCGGATTTTGCCTGGAAAAACCTATTGAAGTCAATGGGAGGCAGAAAAACGCGACGCGTTTTTTTTTTTTTTTTTTTTTTTTTGCGGCTTTTGTAAAAACCGCATCAAAAACAGCTAGCGTTTTTTAAAGAGAAGTTTCCAGGTCCATACAATGTGCTGGAGCAAAAAAAAAAAAAAAAAAAACGCGTCAAAAAACCATTTCCTAATTCATGAAGCTGATTTTTTTTTCTGCCTGCAAAAAACTCCATGTGAACATACCCTAAAGGGGTTGTGTAGCCCAGTGGTTCTCAAGTCGTGGTACGTGTACCCCTGGGAGTATGTCCAATTATCTCTGGGGGTACACGCTGTGAAGAGTCCCCCCGCCTATACAGAATGTGGGCCACTATGTGACGTTATACTGTATGGAGGGGCCACATTGGACATGATACTGTATGGAGGGGCCACCATTGGACATTATACTGTACGGAGGGTCCACTATGAAACATTATACTATATGGGGGCCGCTATGGCACTGTGGGGGTTCTTATTTTACATGTGGTAGTCATTGTGCTACATGTGGGGGGCACTGAGGAGGCCTTTACATAATTATCAACGAAAGCTCCAAAAAAAGCTTTATTTTATTAACATTTATAAGTGATTGCTACATTGGGGGTACTCAGTTGGGACATTTTTCCACCTGGGCATACTTCGCTTGATGAAAAGGTTGAGAACCACTGGTGTAGACAACTTCTTTCTGTGCACTCTTTTAGGGCTAATGGACATACTAGAGACTTTATAGAGTGCCAAAGTAATTTACGGTGGGGAAAAAAAGTATTTAGTTAGCCACCAATTGTGCAAGTTCTCCCACTTAAAAAGATGAGACCTGTAATTGACATCATAGGTAGACCTCAACTGTGAGAGACGAAATGAGAAAACAAATCCAGAAATCACATTGTCTGATTTTTAAAGAATTTATTTGCAAATTATGGTGGAAAATACGTTTTCTGTAAGTCTTCACAAGGTTGGCACACAGTGTTGCTGGTATGTTGGCCCATTCCTCCATGCAGATCTCCTCTAGAGCAGTGATGTTTTGGGGCTGTCGCTGGGCAACACGGACTTTCAACTCCCTCCAAAGGTTTTCTATGGGGTTGAGATCTGGAGACTGGCTAGGCCACTCCAGGACCTTGAAATGCTTCTTACGAAGCCACTTCTTCGTTGCCCTGGCGGTGTTCTTGGGATCATTGTCATGCTGAAATCCCCAGCCACGTTTCACCTTTAATGCCCTTGCTGATGGATGGAGGTTTGCACTCAAAATCTCACGATACATGGCCCCATTCTTTCTTTCATGTACACGGATCAGTCGTCCTGGTCCCTTTGCAGAGAAACAGCCCCAAAGCATGATGTTGCCACCCCCATGCTTCACAGTAGGTATGGTGTTCTTTGGATGCAACTCAGCATTCACTCTCCTCCAAACATGACGAGTTGTGTTTCTACCAAACAGTTCTACTTTGGTTTCATCTGACCATATGACATTCTCCCAATACTCTTCTGGAACAACCAAATGCTCTCTAGCAAACTTCAGACGGGCCCAGATATGTACTGGCTTATGCAGGGGGACATGTCTGGCACTGCAGGATCTGAGTCCCTGGCGGCGTAGTGTGTTACTGACGGTAGCCTTTGCTACGTTAGTCCCAGCTTTCTGCAGGTCATTCACTAGGTCCCCCCGTGTGGTTCTGGGATTTTTGCTCACCGTTCTTGTGATTATTTTGACCCCACGGGGTGAGATCTTGCTTGGAGCCCCTGATCGAGGGAGATTATCAGTGGTCTTGTATGTCTAACATTTTCTAATTATTGCTTCCACAGTTGATTTCTTCACACCAAGCTGCTTGCCTATTGCAGATTCAGTCTTCCCAGCCTGGTGCAGGTCTACAATTTTGTTTCTGATGTCCTTCCACAGCTCTTTGGTCTTCACCATAGTGGAGTTTGGAGTGTGACTGTTTGAGGTTGTGGACAGGTGTCTTTTATACTGATAACAATGTCAAACAGGTGCCATTACTACAGGTAATGAGTGGAGGACAGAGGAGCCTCTTAAAGAAGTTGTTACAGGTCTGTGAGAGCCAGAAATCTTGCTTGTTTGTAGGTGACCAAATACTTATTTTCCACCATAATTTGCAAATAAATTCTTAAAAAATCAGACAATGTGACTTTCTAGATATGTTTTCTCATTTTGTCTCTCATAGTTGAGATCTACCTATGATGTCAATTACCGGCCTCTCTCATCTTTTTAAGTGGGAGAACTTGCACAATTGGTGGCTGACTAAATACTTTTTTTCCCCACTGTATGCATTAAGAGAACAAAGATGTTGCTAGTCAGCAACATTTTGTGTGTATTTCTTTTTTGTTTGTAAAGTACAGTAGTTTTAACTTTCTATGGTTAAGATAAGTTCACATTAGTATCGCCTGTTCATTATTTGGGTCTGTTGGAGGTGCAGAACAATGGACAGTCTAACCGTTAAAATAGTGGTTACATACAGAGCCTGGCAGACCCCATTGACTATAATGGTGTCCGTTATTTTAAAACTGAAAGCATGCAGGACTTTTTCATCCATCATTCTTAGGTGGACATTGAATCAGTGTCTCCTACAGAGACTCCAGTGCAAATATGAACATAGCCTTAGACACTTGCAACATTGGAGAGCTTTTTAAAAAATTTAATTATACGTTTTTAGCAAAGTGGGTGCTTGGTTTTGTACTTATTTTAATGCTGTATTGCATTAATCTGTGTGTTCTGGCATCACTGTCTACCACTGGTGAGACTCCATCAAAACTGGCCGAATTTAAAAATAAATTTTAGAGACCCTACCCTAGACCATCAGGCATGTGAGCATTGAATCCTTCACTGGTCCTAGACCACAAGGAATATTGGAAGCAATAAAGCTATTTGGATGCTGTTTAAAACTATTTCTCTGGCCACTGTAGTGCTATGTTTCTGACATTGGTTTGACGTATTTGGGAACTATAGGACAAAGCACTTAATTGTCGCATAACTAAGGTAATATTTTAATCACTTCTCTTATTTCGTACAGAACTTTTTTGCCATACTAAACAAATTTTTCAGAGGTGAAATGGATGGTTAAAAAAAAAGGCACCTTGAAACATTCCATAAATAAGACCTTGGTGCCTATTTGGTATTTCAAAACCATTACTTTATCTCTATTATTTTGGGATATGGTCATTTAAAGTTACAAGACTAAAGCCCTTCCCAAATTACACTGGAGATCAAAATTAGAGAACAATGTATGAACACTTGATTTTTTCATAAATAATGTAATCTACATTGAACATTTGAAGGATTTGTAAGGGGTACACCATGCCACTAGAAGAATGTATTACAAAATAACCAAAATATATCAACATAAAACCTTTGTTTTGCAAAAAACGTGATGATCAAAATTAGACAATAGCAATGACTGTAGCACAGAGAGAGTTTATATTTTCTGAAGGTTACAACTTTCACCAGTCAGTAGGAAGTGTACAGGCTTTTGCTTTGAATGACTTCAGCACATCTGCGGCCACAGGACATCACTAGTCTCTCACACTGCTCTGGTGTAATTTTGGTCCATTCTTCTTCCAGTCTCTTCCACAGTTCAGTGACTGTTGTGGGTTTCTTGGCCATAACTTTGTCACACAGGATTTTCTAAAGGTTTCCTATTGGGTTTAGATCAGGACTCTGGGCTGGCCATGTCACTGTTTCAATGTTTTCAGTTTCAAGGAACTGCTTTATCCGTTTTGCTATGTGACAGCGGGCATTGTCCCACATGAAAATTGCTGGCTGAGTGATGAACACAAGGAAGGAACCATGTGGTGTTGAAGAAAGTTCTGATACACACTTGCATTCACTCTGCCATGTAGCTGTAAGAGAGGTCCAACTCCTGCTGCAGAACACATTCCCCAAACCATGACCCTTCCTCCTCCACCTTTCACTGATTTCTTTACACACTTTGGGTTCAGTCTTTCCCCAGTTTGTCGGTGAACATAATGATTCCCATCAGACCCAAATAAATTAAACTTGCTTTCATCACTAAAATGAAGTCTGGAGCACTTCTCCTCTGTCCACACAACTTGCTCCTCAGCAAAGGTAAGTCTAGCCTTTTGATTCTTTCTGCTAATGAGAGGTTTGGTCACTGCAGAGTGGGCTTTCAGTCCATCGAGACACTGTATGACAGTGAGACAGATCCTTACCCTGTTCTGTGCTGAACTGGCCAGCAATTCCAGCTGCAGTGTTGAAATTATTACCCATGGAGATTCTCCGCATTATCCTGTCCTCTCTTGCACTTTTCTTTCGAGGGCGTTCAGCCTTCTTGGGGGACTCGATGAGTTTGTGATGTTGTAAAGATGCAATATTCCAGAAATCACAGACTTGGAACGACCAACTTGTCTTGCTATGGCTGATAGGGTCACCCCTTTGACCTTCATCTGGACAACCTGCTGCCGGAGGGTTTGTCACTTTGGAACGGCACACCATTTTTGCAAAGTCAGTGAAAACTGGAAAGTTAGGCTGCCATACATAGGGTTACATAGGGTTTGTCAGATAATGAAGGAAATTAGCAGCAGGTGCCAGATTAACACCAATAACTTGCAGGTACCTGAAAGTCTTGTCTTATTTTGATCAGTGTTCTTTTTCAATAATCTCATTTAGATTTTTATTTTGTGCTTTAGAATAAATTCAATTTATGAAATACGCTTAAAATACTGCTATTTTACTCATGTTAGGATATATTCACATAGGATTACACAATGACCTTGACATTTAGGAAATTGTGTGTTGTTCTCTAATTTTGATCTCCAGTGTATAGTAGATTAACATGTCAGACCTTTTTATGTATCTTTGTTTCAGTTTTCAGTATTGGAAATAATTCATATGGACAGTGTGCAAGACGAGTAGTCGAAGGTGAGATTTACAGGTGAGAAACATTTAAAGCATACTAAACTTATAGACCATTTTATCTACATTTTCTATTGCAGTTGATATATATATATCTCGACAGTGGTCCGGAGAAGCACTTATGTCCCGACCGCTGCTCTTTACCATTAACACTTTACTGTAGGGGCAGAAGGCATCAGTAATCTATCCTGATTGCTGCTATAGTAATGTATTAATGCTAAAGGACAGCGGACAGGAGATAAGTGTTTCTCCTGACCACTGTCAGTGTATTTATTTAGCATTATTATGAGAGATCACTGTTTTTGTCAATATGAAAATGAGCTGTTGAAGCAGCGAGGGCATTACTGTTTAATTCTTGGTGCAATGGCTACTCCATCTTTGTTTCAAAGAGCTCATTTGCATATTGACAGAAATGGTGATAGCTGAGCAACAGAGGCACCTATTCACACAGGGTAGACATAGTCTGATTCAGGCAAACCTAATCTCTCTAACTGCTTGGCTGGTTTGGTTTGCTAGGCTCTTGCAGGCTCCTTTTTAACTGTTCTTTCATTCTTCCTAGTGAAAGTCAGTTGGTTCACAGAGTCAAGCAACTTGACAGCAGAGTTGTTCAGGTAAGGTACAGTATCATGTCCTTTTAATAGCATGTTTTTAGTTGCCACTGCGATGCATATTTTTAAGAAATACTTGTCTTCTAAGGAGTTTGGAGGCACAAAAGTTCCAAAGCATGATAAGCAGGCATGTGTACTGAAAGTCCAATGTGTTAAATGCACTTACAGCTTGTGCTGCAGATTCCCCGTATTGAAAGTGTGAAACTTGTGGTAGACGTCCGCAGCTTTTCTGCAAGATAATGAGCATTCTGAGAATGAAAATCTGCAGCCGATTCATTCTTCTGCAGGGAAGTTTACTTCCATATCTGGATGGGTTTTGAAAGCCCCATCTAGATATACTGCACTATATATTGCTGCGGAATTTGACAGCAATTTATGTATGTGTGAACGTGACCTAAATGACCATTCACAAAGCCTGATAGTTGAACAGAGAAGTATCTTCAAAATGGTTGTGTCCTGATCATTCTTCTATGTAAACATCTGACTTGTATTTTTTTTATGATAGTGTCAGATTTTGTCAGCAGCACATTTCCCTGACGAGGGATGTGCTGCTAAACCTATAGGGCAGAAGATTGTGTTAATGATCTTTTGTGCCCATTCTCATGATCATTGTTGTACTTGAATGTATTAAGTGAGTACCAGTCATGCTATAATTGTCAATCAGTGTTTGTGATCGGGGGAAGAGGCTTGTGTAGATGGCCCCTTTGTTACATTTATATTAGCTTATTGAGGCAATGCTGGATCATGAAATTTGCATAGTGGGATTTTAAAATATTTTTATTTTAAATATAACTTTAGTCCACAGACAAAGGCAATATTATAATCTCATAATAACCACTAGAAAGACCTTGTACAGTATGTCTATTCAGATGTATGCATATTTATACGTAACTGCTTATTAGATATTCCTTCTATGTGATAATAGATTACTGTATATTAAAAAATGGGTTACTTTTGTATATATTTTTTTTGCCTTTTTGTAAATGAGTGAATAAAGTTATAAAATTACCCTGGTACTGAAATAAAGAGGCAAAGGTCTCAATATTTTTTAAAAAGTGTTTTTTTTTTTCAGGGATTTTGACAGCTTCATGTATGTTTTTGCAGGTTGCATGTGGACAAGATCATACTCTATTCAGGACAGAGCTGGGAGAGGTTTATTCCTGTGGCTGGGGAGCTGATGGGCAAACAGGTCATTTACAAATGCATTTAAATTTTGTTTTGTATGCAATGTTATTGTCTGCTTGGCTAAATCAATAATAAGTATAATCAGATATAAATTGGCATACAGTATTAAAGGGTTTTCCCATTTCAGTGCTTCATCTGTCCTCCTGTCTCTTCTCTCTCGCCTCTCCTGGAGAGATAACTGAGGCACTGTTCTACCCCGTATCAGGGCTCAACAGCTAAAAACACTTTGCAGAGAAAGAGAAAACAATATATGTGGCCACGAACAGGAACTGAGTCATCAGCATAACCAGAGAGGTGGTCAGTAACTTGGGCAACAAGCTTTAAACCGTGAGATGTGGCTAGTGGATGGCTAAATCCCATGGTTACTTCAATGATCCAGAATTGTCACTGACATTAACTATAATAGCTGTTGGCACATATTCATACTCAATACAAGCTTTTCTGAAAAGGGCTTCTAGGGAGAGCAAAATTGGGCCAATATAACCACTGTAATGAAAATTCCAAATACTGATGTTTGTGTGAATTAATCATGTGCCTTTAAACAGATTTGTTTTCTTGGACAGCATCTCCTTTGCTGTCTAAGTAACTCTGCCATAGTAGACTGCTTTTGCCACAGGATTGTACAGATTTTAAATAGCTTTTTTTTTACCCATTCCTACAGGTCAGGGACATTACAACATCAGCAGTGAACCTACCAAGTTGTCTGGTGATTTAGCTGGTGTGAATGTTGTGCAAGTAGCCACTTTTGGAGATTGTTGTCTGGCAGTGTCAAATGAAGGAAACATTTATGGCTGGGGAAATTCTGAATACTTGCAGTTGGCATCTATAACTGATCTCACACAAGTAAGAACTTTCAAAAGTAAACTTACACTTTACATTACCGGGAGCCTATGAGAGTATGGAGAGAGAAGACAATATATGGTTCATTTATGTTTAGATAGGTCTGGTTAAATAGAGTTTTAGCAAGTGTGCATGTCTGGAAACGCCATTTATAACTACTGCTGGCATTCCACTTGTAACACCTAGCTTGT
Organism: Leptodactylus fallax; assembly: GCA_947044405.1. Classification (NCBI taxonomy): domain Eukaryota; kingdom Metazoa; phylum Chordata; class Amphibia; order Anura; family Leptodactylidae; genus Leptodactylus; species Leptodactylus fallax. Next base: position 9,488,775 of record CAMRHE010000025.1, read on the forward strand.
TAACCAGATGGCACACCCTTCAATTTTGAATGCTCACTATTTTCACTGAAAACTGCTTATATAGCCTCTGTTCACGCTCCCACATTACCTCACAGGATATGATGCTGTATCAGACTTACTTTATATGTCCAGGCACCATCTACACATTAAAGGACATTATTATTTATTATGCTTACTTATATAGCGCCATCGCCATCATATTCCGCAGACATGACTGGTGACGGCTCATACAGCTTTATATATGTGTAATGACAGTAACCTCTATTACAAAATTGTCTGACCATTGAATAAGCAATGCTATCTCCGATGCTGCCCCTGCTACCTCCTGTGTCCCCCCCCCCCCCTCTACCTCATAGATTGTAAGCTCTTGTGAGCAGGGCCCTCAGTCCCATTGTGTGAATTGACTATTTGTAATGTATCTTTTTTGTCTGTACTTGAACCCTACAAATTGTACAGTGCTGCGGGATATGTTGGCGCTATATAAATAAAATGTATTTATTATTATTATTATTATTATATATAAAGTAGAGCTAAGAAAACACCTTTTAGCTCCCACCTAAACTCCAAATTCCAAGCCCTCTGGTAGAGCTAAACTAATCCTGACATGGTATAACATAGTACCCTACGCATTTCCGCTGATTTTGTTTGTTTCATCAGGGTTTTTTTTCATAGACAGCAATGCTGTTCTGCCTGCAGCAGCATAATAGCAAATAGCAAGACAAGCACCTTTCATAGGGGTGGCCCTCTGTATACCTACACATTTCCTAGTTCAAGATGGTACCATCATTCTTGGTCCCCAGCATGGCATCTCTCTCCATTCTGTTTCCTAGCATGACTTTCCATTCATTACTAGTTCCCAGCATCGCTCCGCCAATCATTCCTGGTCCCTAGCATGGGATCTCTATAAAGCATGGTCCCCAACACAGTGTTCCTTTAAATCTTGGTCCTATTAGATCCCTGTATGGCTCCCTTTCTGATTTGTGGTTCCTAGTATGGATCCCATTGCCATTTTCACTGCTAACTTTGACCATGCTTTGATATTTCATAGGCCAAAATCTGAACTTAAAAATTCTCCTGGTAAGGCCCAACAATACCCATTTTGGAGTGGGATTTTACATAAAGCCTTTCCCTTTTGTGGACCCATTCTGGTTCCAGTAAAATAAAATTGCGACGGTTGGCATGTAGGTTTGGCATCTTAATGGCAGATTGCAGTCTTAGATGTTCAGCAATCATACATTGAGCAGGACATTGACTCTGCTCCAGTGTAATGCTGGTGACTCGGTCTTTGGTAAGATAAGGGGTCTGTTTATAGAGATGCAGCTTCCCTAGGGTATATTGGGAGGAAAATATGTCATACAGAAACAAAAAAAACAGTCTTTAAGATAGGGTGATATGACTTTAAAGCATTCCTCCAGTTATAAACAACTTTTCATAGTCAATTTAAATAAAAGAAACTTTGTAATATATCTTATTCAGGAGATCTTCCACTGTTCTGCTCCTTATCTTAAATTTGACTGCTTTGTTTACATTATGTCCATATTCAGCCTCACACATAGACCTCTGTGAAGGAGAGAGGGGTGGAATAGGATTCTCCTGCCAGATGGTTAAATGATTTATTGCCTCATCATGTGCTCTCACAGCCTCTTATCTCCAACTTAGCAGTGTTAAAAAGGAATAGCAGAGTGTAACCGCAGTGATTGAGTGTTTTGTTTTGTTTAACCCCCCCCCCCCCCTTCATAGACTACTATGGACAAGGTAACTGCCTGAAAAGTGCTATTTATTAATTTGTTTTTTTTCCTCAGGTCAATGTTCCTCGGCTCTTGCCATTTAGAAATGTTGGGAAGGTGAAACAAGTGGCGTGTGGTGGCACTGGTTGTGCTCTTTTAAATGGTTAGTGTAAACTTTGATGCAGTGAGGTGTACATATGGTGTATATACTGGGATTTTTTTTTTTCAGCCAATGGCTACAATTGCAGATTGTACATATGCAAATACACAGTGTAAACTGAGCCTCAGCAATTGGAGCTTATTTATAGAAAAAAATAAAAGTTTTAAAAAGGGAAAATTCTAACTATTTTGTCTGTTTTCATAAATGTGTGTCTGGTACATTTAGAGAGAACCTATCAGGTGTTTTTTCCATCATAAACTGACCTGGGCTTGTGCAGGATGAAGTCACAACAGTAGAGCAGCAGTGTTTTAATATTCCTCTAGATGTGTAACACAGTTATTAGTTGAAAAATGACATATGGTCCATCAAGTTCAGTCAGGGGATGGGAAAGGGCATGACTGAAGGAAATAAGTATTCTATACATTTCCATAAGCGTCAATGCTATTTTGCTGTAAAAAGGCATCTAAGCTGTTTTTGAAGCTGTCAGCTGTTGTTGCTGTGACCAACCCCTGGGGTAGGCTATTCCACAGATTCACAGTCCTTACAGTGAAGAAACCTTGTCTCCTTTGGAAAGTAAACCTTTTTTTTCTCCAGGCAAAGGGATTGCTCCCTTGTCTTTTGAGAGGATTTTTACTGTACATGGAACAGCTTTTCCCCATATTTCTTGTATGTGCCATTTATATATTTATAAAGGTTTATCATATCTACCCTTAAAGGGTTTTTTCGATCTCCCTGTCTCAGCAGTTTGCCTGCTGTTTTTTCTCATTTCCTGTATTCTTCCACAAGTTGGTGGGCGGGCTTTGACTGTATGATTGACAGGACACTATGAAATACCTTCTTAGATATAAACATTGCTTTTACCATGAGAGATTATTTATTAGAATTACGAGAAACCTATAGTAATACAGATCAAATATGTACTGTAAATGTATATTACATTACACAGGGTTGGAGAAGACTTACATCCTATCAGGAAAGACAATGGACTTGCAGTAAACGCAATGTTATCTTTGTGCTTGCATAGAGGGATAACTCACACTGAGCCTTTATCAGCAAACTTCAATGAGATGAACTGATTGCCTGGACAGAAGAACAGTAGAAAGTGGCTCTGAAAGTAATACTGAGAAATCTGCCCTCCTCCTGTTCAGAGAGCATTTAGTCAGTCATCCGCACTGTAAGCTTAGATAAGGAGAGAGAACAGACTGGGTTTCTTAATCCCTTAATGACCGGGCCATTTTTTGTTTTTTGCATTTTCGTTTTTCTCTCCCCACATTGCAAGAGCCATAAGTTTTTCATTTTTCAGTTCACAGAGTCACATGATGGCTTATTGTTTGCAAAACAAATTGTACTTTGTAGTGTCACTATTCAATATGCTGTGCAATGTACTGGGAAGCTGGAAAAAAATTCAGAATGAGGTGCAATTGGAGAAAAACTGCATTTGCGCCAAATTCATATGGGTTTAATTTTTACACCATTCACTGTGTGGTAAAATTGACATGTTACCTGTATTCTGCGGGTCAGTATGAACACGTCGATACCAAATTTATATAGTATTTGTAATGTTTTGATACCTTTTAAAAAATTTAAAACTTTGCTAAATAGAGAAAAAAAATTGCGTCGCCATATTGTGTCACCTGTAACTTTTTCATATTTACATGTATGGAGCTGGGTAAGGCGTCTTTTTATGCGGGACAACATGACGTTTTTATTGATACCACTTGGGGAAAGATGTGATGGTTTGATCACTTTTTATTCAATTTTTTTATAGGAGACAAAGTGTTGAAAAAAACGCTATTTGGCCATTTTGATTTTTTTTCCCGCTACGCCATTCACTGTATGGGATAAATATTTTAATAGTTCGGGCATTTTGGAGCGCGGGGATACCTAAAGTGTTTATGCTTACTTTTTTTTTATTTACTTTTATATCTGATCTAGGGAAAGGGGGGGTGATTTGAACTTTTGTGTTTTTTTTTTTTTTTAATTTTTTCATACTTTTAAAAACTTTTTTTTTTATACTTTTACTTGTATGATCAGACTCCCTAGGGACCTTGAAACCTAGGGAGTCTGATTGATCATACTATTCACAGCGATACTACTGTATCGCAGTGAATAGCAAAATGCCTTCACTGCTATTAGACGATGCCTCTGGCATCGTGTAATAGCTCTAATGTAATGACAGGCCTGGGAGCCTTCAATAGGCTCCCGGCTGTCATGGCAACCAAGCGCCGCCCTCCGATGACCTTCTGGAGTGCGGCGATCAGGTAAAAATGGCGGCGCCCTTGGCAGCTCCGCAATTTAGACGCCGTGGTCGCGTTTGACCGCGGCATCTAAAGGGTTAACAGCCGCGATCGGTGCAGGCACCGATCGCTGCTGTTAGCTGTGGGTCCTGGCTGTATTATACAGCCGGCACCCGCGGTGTATAGAGAGCGCTCAGCTCCTGAGCGCTCTCCATACATCGTCATGCGACTCAGGACGTACTATTACGCCCTGGGTCGTTAAGGGGTTAACAATGTGTAAACAATGGGAGGAATAATTTCACATAGCAGGCAAATGAAGCAGCATTTCTAATGCAATGTATTTAGGAAAACTCTTGAATTTACATAAGCCAGCAGTATAGATAGGATCTTTGAGATGGGAATACCCCCTTTAACCCCTTGGTGACACAGCCTAAAAGTACCTTAAGGACTAGGACTCATTTTTCAAAACATGTCTCTCTATATGGCAATATCTTTGAGACGCTTTAATTTACACAAGTAAATTTCAGATTTTTTTTATGACACATTGTACTTCACGGTAGTGGTAATCATTGATTAATAATTTTGTATTTATAAGAAAAATAGGAAATTTAATGGAAATTTGGAAAAAAAAAATCGCAATTTTCAAAATGCTCTGCTTTTCAGACAGTCATAACACCCAAATAAATTAATAAATAGTATCTACCATATCTCTGCTTTATATTGGCATGATCTTTTAATTGCCCTTTAATTTATTTTGGACGTTTCCCAAACTAATTTTTTAGGGACCACTTTAGTTCTGAACGGAATTATAAAGGCCTATATATTAGAAATGCCCTATAAATCACCCCGATTTCAAAACTGCACCCCTCAAATAATTCAAAACAGCATTTAGGAAGTTTAAACCTTTAAAGGGGTTGTCCGGGATAAAAGCAAATTCCTACACTAATCTAAACACCCTCCCCCCGCCTACTTTTTAAATAACATAATTTATCAAAAATATATATTTATCCATATGACCACCTCAGGGACATTTGCTGGTTATCCGGTGACGATCCATTTCCAGAAACAGAATATCACTACTACTCCCATTCTCCCCCCTTCCCCCCATCCACTCCATTATACTTCCCTCTTCTCCTTCCATGCTTCCTCCAGCAGGACGGCTCCTCCCTCTTTTCTGACTGCCGGTGCGTGCAATAGTCCCAGCACTGCTCTGTGCTCTGCAGTCGATAATCCACCTCTATTGCGCAGTAGAGGTGGATCGTCTGCTACAGAGCAACGCTAGGAATACTGCGTACGCCGGCAGAATCAGAAAAGGAGGAGAAAGGAAGTCACATAAGTATAATAGGGTCGGGGGTTGAGTGGAATAGCTAGAGAGACAGGGAGGGGGGATGTATGGGAGGGAGAGAGGAAGGGGGGAGTGAAGTGAGAGGGACCTAGTGTGGAAGCTACGTAGCAGGAAGCAGAACCATGTAAACAAATGCAGAAGATGCCAGGAGCTCCCAGAGACACCCAGAAAACACTGCTAAAGGTATATGGGTGCATTTATTAACTGACCTTTTTTTAAAAAAAAACAAAAAAAAACATTTTTTGCCCAGAAAACCCCTTTAAGTATTTCATGGTAATTAACCCCTTAACGCTTTTTCACGTACATGTACGTCAGGGAATGTGGTTAATTACCGCATCCCCATGTACGTGATGCGGTTGAATGGACACCGGGACAAGAGGATCGGGAACTCATTGTTGCAAACAGCTGACAGTCAGCTTAGCAACAAGGAAAGGTGACCAGGGTCCAATCACAGTGGTCCCTGGTCAGCGATTGCTGTCATTGGTCATCTGGTACGAAACAACCAATGACAGCGCTCTGAAGCTGTAGCGGGAGTGTTTTGCCGGTGTCTCCGGCTCTGATCACTTCACTAGCTGTTGTGAAGTGATCAGAGACAGACCCCTAGAAAATCAAAAGTGACAAACTACAAAAACAGTGCCCAAGTTCCCACCAGAACCCTCCTGTACCCTGCTGAACCCTTCTGTACCTGTTGGTCATACACCGATCTCTCTCGGTGGCTGATCGGACCATCCGTCTGCCACATCAGCTGTGTCTTTGGCCCATCTGTACATGGTGCCAGCTGAAAAAGAAAGTACCACCTACAAAAAAAAAAAAAAAAAAAAAACTAAAGTGCCCACCAACATCTTTCTGTGAAGATCGGCAGCCTCCTGCGCAGGACCATCACATACTGTGACAGATCGAAAAGTCCGTCTGTCATCACATTATTTTCTATGCCCATTCATACTGTGTGCCCAAACAGCAAAAAAATCTCACTGCTAATACTGCTGGATCGGAACCCACCTGTTCCTTTCAATTGCCGGCATTTACTTCCTCCATGTAAACTATTTAACTGTCTACACTATTCTGTCCCTTCTCTAGAGTGCCCTGGCATTGCCTTTGTTTCCAGCAGTCACTATTTCAGTTCCATAAATTTAACCTCCAGTCTTCTGCAGAGCATAGCCACAAAGCTGCATCCAGCTGCGGAGCATGGGAAAGGTGAGTACATTATTTTTTTTGTGTTTGATCACTTCCCCGGGAGCTCTGCTTATTATACTCAGGGGTCTAAAGAGACCCCCGAGTATAATAGCAGTTTCATTTCGGCTGTGTTTGGTCCGATCGAAACTGCTGGTTGAAGACTCCGCTGCCGTGCCAGGGAAATAAGCCTCGCGTGCCACTCTTGGCACACGTGCTGGGGGTTGCCAACCCCTGGGCTAAAGTGACATTTTATTGTAAAAAAAAAAAAAAAAGTGTTCTGTGAAGCACCTGTAGTGTCAAAATGCTCACTATATCCCTTGATAAATTCCTTGAGGGGTCTAGTTTCCAAAACTAGACCACCTTGGGAGTTTGTTCTGTTCTGGTACCTCAGGGTCTCTGCAAATGCATCATGGCACCTGAAAATGATTCCAGTAAAATCTGCCCTCCAAAAGCTCAATAGAGCTCCTTCCATTCTGTACCATACTGTGTTCCCATACATTAGTTTACATCCAAATGTGGAACATTTCTGTAATAGAGAGAAAATGCTTAACAGATTATGGATGCATTTTCTCCTTTAAACCCTTGTAGAAATGCAACAATTTGGGTTAAAGCAACATTTTAGAGGAAAAAAAATGTCAATTTCCATTTTTATGGCTCAACTCTGTGAAACACATGAAAGGTCAAAGTACTTACTATACCCCTTGATAAATTCCATCAGGGGTCTAGTTTCCAAAATGGGGTCACATTTTGGGGCTTTCAATTGTTTTGGCACCTTGGGGGACTTGCAAATGGGACATGGTATCTGGAAACTATTGCAGTAAAATCTGCCCTCCAAAAGCTCAACAGCGCTCTTTCCGTTCTGTACCCTACTGTGTGCCCATATATCACTTTATATCCACATGTGGGGTAATTTCATGCTTGGGAGAAATCACATAAATTCTGGGATGCATTTTCTCATTTAACCCTTTTAGGAATGAGTAAATTCTAGGGATAAATGAATATCTTAGTGAAAAAATTGAAATGTGTAAATTCCACCTTCATTTTGTTTTAATTCCCGCGAAATGCTAAAAGGGTTAAGAAACTTCCAAAGTATTGTTTTGAATTCTTTAAGGAGTGCAGTTTTGAGAATGGGGTGATTTAAAGGGGTTTCAATTACATAGGTCTTTCAAGGCCCTTTCAGAACTGAACTGGTCCCTTGAAAAATGGGTGTTGGAAATGTTCTTGAAAATGTGGAAAATTGCTGTTTCACTTGTAAGCCTTTATAATATCTGAAAAATGATTAAAGGGGGATAAAAGTTTGATGTCAACATTAAAGCAGAGACATGGTAAATTATATTTATGAAGTAATTTGGGTAATATGACTATCTATATGAAAGACATGCAATTTAAAAGTTTGAAAACTGCATTTTTTTCCAAATTTTCATAAAATTTCCTATTTTTTCATAATTAAAGACAAAACATATTAACAAATTTACCACTAATGCGAAGTACAATCTCAAAATCACTTTAAGTTAGTGTTCCAAAATTATTACCATATAAAGTGACACATGTCAGATTTGAAAAATGAGGCTTGGTTCTTAAGATAGTTTAAGGCTGTGTCCTTAAGGGGTTAAAACAATGTGGAGGTGGAAGTTAGAGGTTTTTTTTTTTTTTTTTTCAATAATACATTAATGTATCCCTAAAATTAACATTCACAAGGGGTTAAAGGAGAAAATGCATATGTTTGTGAGAAATACCCGATGTGGATGTAAACTGATGTTTGGGCACACGGTAGTGCGCTGGATGGAAATGCTGAAATAGTTTTCAGGTGCCATGTCTCATATGCAAAGCCCCTACAGTACCAATATAATGGAAACCCTCCAAAAGTGACCCCATTTTGGAAACTACACCCTTCACAGAATTCATCAAGGGGTATAGTGAGCATTTTGACCCCACTGCCTTTTCACAGATTTTATTAACATTGGGTACAACGTAATTAGCAATGTCATATGTGGGTATAAACTGTTGTTTGGGCACAGAAGGGAAGGAGCGCTGTTTTTGTTTTCGAAGCCCAGTTTGGTTTTTGGATGTCATGCCACTTTTACAGAGCCACTGAATTGCCAGTAAAGTGGAATCCGCAGACATGTGAGCCAACTTTGGAGACTACACCCCTCAAGGAGTTTATAAAGCGTTGTAGCGAGCATTTTTTAACCCTTGTTGCATTAATTGCATTAATTAATTTTCAGAAATGAATGATAATGAAAGTGAAAATTGCAATTTTTCCAGAGATGGGCCATTTCAGTGCCTTATATGTTGTGCCCAGCTTGTGTCAGCAGAGACACACACTTCAAAACTATTAAGCGGGGATTCCGGGCACAACAACTTTTGGAGAATTCATCTCGGATACAAGATGAGCACAATACAGTATATTGCGCATTGAAATGATGTATTCCTGGAAAAAATGCAATTTTCTCCTTTTAGCATCAGCTGTATATTCATTTATGGAAAATAAATTATAGCATCAATTGGGGGTTAAAAATGCTCACTGTACCCATGGATAAATTCCTTCAGGTGTGTAGTTTCCAAAATGGGGTCACGTGTCAGGGGATCTTTAATGCCATTTCAGGGCTCTGCAAAAGTGTCATGGCGTCCAAAAACATGTCATGGTGCTCCAAAAGTCAAATAGTGCTCCTTCCATTCTGTTTCCGGCTGTGCCCAAATAGTATATACCCACATATGACACGAAGTACATTATCCTAGGTACACCAGTGTCATACATGTGGGCATAAACTGCTGTTTGTTTACACACCGGGCTACAGATTTAGATGTTTGGTATCTGGAAGCCATGTCATGTTTGCAGAGCCTCTAAGGTACCAGAAAAGTGGAATCCCCTAAGGAGTGACTCTACTTTGAAAACATTGTGAGCATTAGTATTCCAGACATGAATGCACAGTGGATGGTGAATAGTGAATACATAAACTGTGCAGAATACATTGGGAACACCAAAATTCCTACTATTTCCCCAGTAGCTCCTATGATTGAGGGGGTCACTTCTGGTGTCTTTTTTTTCCCTTGTAACCTCTAAATTGTGGGTGTACCTTTGATATATGCTTGAACAGCCTTATACATTCCCTTCCTGCCACAGCCAGTTGTGTTCTAGTGATTGGCGATTTTTGGGGTTTTTGTCTTCACATTATGCAAGCTATATTTTTTTTTTTTTACATTTTTCTGGTGATGTAGCCTTACGAGGGCTTGTTTTTGCGGTATTAGATGCATTTTGTAATGTCACCATTTTTGGGTTCCTATAACCTATTGACTAATTTTTATTTTTATATAGGAAAGGGGCATTTTGGGAGTTTTATACATTTCTTAAATGTTTAACACACTTTTTTTTTTTTTTTTTTTAATATTTTCGCTGATTCGGTACTATACATGTGCAAAACACATGTATTGCATTTTATAGAGGCAGTAGGCTGACTTCCTCCAATCTCGGCAGGATCAACCAGGTATTGGAGGTCCTGCCAGCCTGGGTCACTGGTCAGACCCCGGGCTGCCGAAATCAAATATCGGTACCCCCCAATCTCGCTGCGGGGGGTGGTTTGGCGATGGGGGGCATTATTAAATTCGAAACCCCTTAAATGCTGCAGTCATGTTTGACCATGGCATCTAAGGGGTTAAAACCCCTGATCGGAGCTGAGTTAATTTACAGTTCACACACGCTCCAGCAGCCAGGAGGCTTATGCTGTAATATTACAGTGGTTTGCCTTTATACCCAGGCGGCAGTGCCATACTATTACGGTGCATGTTGCCTAGGGGTTAAATGCCTTTTCTCAAGAATAAGCAAATTTTATTTTTTTTTTTTTTTTTTTTTTTTTTTTTTTAACTGTAATTTTTATTAAAGAATTTTACAATATAATAAACATCAACCAAGAAGAGGAGAAAATAAGCCACAACATGTGGCATAACAATCTGCCAGTATACACTGTATACAAAGAAAACAAGGACCAGTAAGGGGACAAATAACAACAGAGAAAAGACGGGGGGGGGGGTGGAAGGGATAGGATGAACAGATATCATAGACCATGTAGCGTACAATAGGTGTCCCAGTGCAACCAAATGACATCAAATGCTTCTACTGTGTGGTTGAGAGTTGCAGTCAGAAACTGCATGTATATTTTATAAAAAAAAAAATAATAATAATAATTTTATATTAGTTGCTAAAAGTGGTAACCAAACAAATAGTTATATGTACCACATGTCCTAAAAATAAGTATTCAACATGTGCAAAGCTCATTGACATCCCTAAGACCTACACCTACAAGCACATATCTTCATAAAATCACTGGAAGGAACAAAAATCTGATTTGAAGCTGTAAATGTTAAAAAAGTATAATCCTATAAAATGTAGGGATTACACACCATCAAAAGCAAATGCACTCCTAAACCCTATATATTTCTTGAAAGTAGACCTAAAGATTACATGAGTCTCAATGAGTTATCACTAGCCATATCCACCTTTGTGTAACTTTGTGACAAACTAAAATAATTTTAGGAAAAAAATGCACTAAAACATATTTGCACCAAACTCATTCAATCGTACATTCGCTCACAAAACACATATATAAAATAATAGATCAAGGTGTACACCATTTATATATACCACGAACTTCAACTACAAGAGCTTGTACTCTCAAAAACACTGATACAGAAGACAAGCAATATTTTTACTGTCATTCACTATGTTAAAAACCTATACTGCACATGGCAAACTGTGACTGTGATACCAAAATATAACTTTTTTGAGATTGCACAGCATACCGTAAATAAAAACATAGCTTAATATTTCATATACCGTATTTTTCGGATCATAAGACGCACCTAGGTTTTAGAGGAGGAAAGTAGGGGAAAAAAAATTGAAGCAAAAAATGATAAAATATTTAATATATGGAAGTTGTAGTTTTGCAACAGCTGCAAGGCCACATTGACAGGTGGCCCTGCAGATGTACGGGGATGCATAGGGTGTCTTTTTTTTGCGGGAACAGATGTACTTTTTAGTTCTACCATTTTGGGGAATGTCTATTGCTTAGATCACTTTTTATTCAAGACAGAGGCAAAACCGCAAAAAAAAAAACAGCAGTTCGAGACTTTTGTTTTTTTTTTTTTTTTTTTTTTTACCTGTTACGACATTCACCCTACAGGAAAAATATTTTTATAAGTTTGTAGACCGGACATTTTTGGACACATGGATACCTAATGTGTATGTGTTTCACAGTAATTGTCTACTTTTATATGTATTCTAGGGAAAGGGGGTGATTTGGAACTTTTTTAGTTTTGTTTTTTTTTTTTTGTTTTTTTACCATTTTATTAGCCCCCATCCCCTAGGGGGCTTGAACCTGCAATTATTTGATGAATGTATTGCAGTCTATGGGGGATTCTGTCCATTACTGTTAGTAATATTGCTATGACAAGCCTGGGAGCCTTCATTAGGCTCCTGGCTGTCACAGGAACAGGTCGGCTTCTGCGATCTCGCCGAGCGGGAGCCGTCCTGCAACTTCAGAAGTACGGGGCCAGTTTTTACATTTTGTTGGGGGGGGGGGGGGAGTGCTTTGAAGTAGTAATGCCCGCAATCGGAGTCCAGTCTCAGTATATGACAGCGGAGACCCGTTAGCTATGACGACCGCTCTGCATCAGAGCAGCCGCCATCATCTTTACAGACCTGGCATCTGCCATAATGGCACGGCGGATGCCGGGATGGGTTCGCTTGGGACACTCTCTCCCCCAAGCCCAGGGCCTGCACATCATCTTACTCCTGCCGCTTCAGGAAGCCGGCAGCAGCAGGAGTAGGGCGATGCTGCGCCCCCGCTCCTCTGCCCCCCTCCACCCAACACCCACATTCGGACTATAATATGCACCCCCATTTTCCTCCCAGATTTGGGGGGAAAAAAGTGCATCTTATAGTCCGAAAAATACGGAATACAACAACCTTCACACAACTTTGCAGCAAACAGAGATTACAAGCAAAAATTGCACAAAAATTCTAATCTGCCACGAAAGTGCATGCTCAAGCAATCCCTTTCTGCAAACAAAATGTGTAATTTCCAAACAACTACAAGATGTGAGGAATTTATACATACCACTCATATTATACGGTGTGTGGGGGGAGCAATGTAGAGCATATAATGCTGTATGGGGGCCACTGTCGAGCAAATAATACTATCTGGGGCCACTGTTGAGCATATTTTACTGTTTGGGGACCCGTAACTGGTTTGGGGGTGGGGGGGCATGTTAAATGTTCGCTTTGGGGCCCAGCCATTCCTAGTTACGCCACTGCCTTCACCAATTCTACTTCTTGGCATCTGTGAACAGGAGCTGCTCCACTGATTTCAGCACAGTTGGAATTTTCTGTAGCCCTCACCATTGCCAAGCAACAAGCTCCGTTAGTTTTGGTGTCTGATGTGCTATTTAAGCTCAGTAATGTCAGAAGGGCAGTGTCAGGCAGGGGGGTGTGATTCAGAGGCAGCCAGTGTCAGAGCTCAGAATCACACCCCTTGTCTGCTTCTGCGTGACACCGCCCTCTTGAAAGTACAGAGCATAAATAGGATATCAGATACCAAAACTAACAGCAGGCTCAGGAACGATGGGGGCTAGAGAAAAAAAAAATTCCTGTGCTGGAATCAGTGGAGCAGCAGCTATTAAATGATGTAAAGAGCTGGACTTGTTGGGGGTGGTGAAATGTCCTCTTTAACACTACAGGAGTTTTATGGGCTTATCAATTGATTATTCATCCATAGGATAGGTCTTCAAACAGAAGAGGCTAAGGTGTCGAAACCACATTCATCTTCAACTGGAGAGACTGTGGCATTTGGAAGAGCGCTGCGGCTTTCTTCACACACAATCAAGTTCAGTGCAATACAATTTATTGTACCTGTGCTTGGTATTGCAGCTCTGGGGCTGAGCTGCAAACAGGCCATGTGATCAATGAAAGTGACATCACATAGCCTGTGAAGTGGCGCAAAGAGGGTACCATTGCTATCTGAATTGATAAGCTGAAAACCCCTTTTAACCTTGTGTTAAGAAGCAGCTGTTAAAGTATGAAGCAAATTTTATATTTGAGAATGTTGCATTTTAATGTTCTTTATTTTACATTACATGTAGAAGATGGAAATGTCTTTGTTTGGGGATATGGTATTCTTGGAAAAGGACCAAACTTTTTGGAGTCTTCCATCCCAGAAATAATTCCTCCTGCACTGTTTGGCTTAAGTGACTTCAACCCAAACACAAAGGTGTCCATGATCTCATGTGGGCTGGGGCACTTTGCTGCGATAACAAGTAAGTATATGTCACACAAGAGCTGCACCCAAAAATTGATTCCTCCACCAAAGCTGAATTATTCTTTGTTTCTTCTGCATGATCTGGGCAACATGAATCCCATTTTCCCAAGGACAGTATTTGTGTGCACATACAGTCCCTGACAGAAGTTCTGTCGCTTATCCATGTTGTGGAATCAAAAGCTTGTAACCTGACTTTAAATTCATCCATTGGTTTTAGAAATGACTCACATGAAAGCTGAAACCCTCCCAAATGATTTTTTGGATAAGAAAATAAATTGGCTTCACTGCTGAAATATTCATCATTTAATGAACACAGAAAGGTCAGATTTTGGCAAGACAAAAGTTTTGTCGCACACATAAAGTAATGTGAAAATCAAACCAATAATTCTGTTCAAAAACAAAGATATGTTTCATAACATTGGTGAATGAAGTTGTGGTGCTATTAGAGCCATATTTAATATTTTGTGTGACTTCCATGAGCTTGAAGGACTGCATCCATGCGTTTCAACAGTGATTCATACAATTTATTGATGAAGTCATCAGGAATAGCAAAGAATGCAGTCTTACATGCCTCCCAGAGTTCATCAAGATTCTTTGGTTTTGTCTGCCAAGCTTCCTCTTTCATCCTACCCCAAACATGCTCAATGATGTTCATATCTGGTGACTGGGCTGGCCAGTCCTGGAGCACCTTGATCTTCTTTGCCTTGAGGAACTTTAATGTAGAGATGGATGTATGAGATGGAGCACCATCCTGCTGCAAAATTTGACCCCTTTTATGATTGGGAAGATAAGAGGAAGCTAATACTTCTTGATATTTTAGACTATTGATATTGCCTTCCACCTTGCAAATGTTTTGCACACCCCCATACTGAATGTAACCCCAGACCATGATCTTTCCACCACCAAACTTAACTGTTTTCTGGGTGTATCTTGGATCCATACGGGCTCCAGTAGGTCTCCTGCAGTATTTGCGGCGGCTGTGGTGTAATTCAACTGAAGATTCATCTGAGAAATCCACCTTCTGCCACTTTTCCAGCGTCCATCCGTTTAGCAGGCTGTGGGCCTTGGCAAATGCCACACGTTTTTTTAATTGCCTTTTCTTTAGTGCTGGCTTCTGGGCACTGATTCGACCATGGAGGCCATTTTGAGACAGAATCCTACAATCTGTTCTAGTTGACACAGGGACTTGAGGTGACCAGGCCTGTTGGAGCTCTGCTGCAGTGGAAGAAGGGCTGGCTTTTGATTTTCTAACCAACAAACGTTCCTCCTGAGCAGTTGTCTTGCGGGGTCTGCCGGACCTGGGCTTGTCAAAAACATCTCCAGTCTGTTGAAATCTTTTTTTAATTCTTTGTACTTGACGCAGAGACACATTAAAGGTGCCAGCCACCTCTGCAGTGGATCTGGTCTTCAGCCTCTTGATAATCAAGGCTTTGGTCGCAGGGTTCATTTTTGGCATGTTGTTAGAGGTGAAGTTGCAGTTCAAGTGAAGGTCTGGGGTGCTGGACTAATTAACTAATTAACCGATCAATTAGTGAGCACAGGTGAGGCTTTAACCCCTTAAGGACACAGCCCAAAAGTGCGTTAAGGACCAGGCCTTGTTTTTCAAAACTGACATGTGTCACTTTATGTGGCAAGAACTTTGAGACGCTTTAACTTACACAAGTGATTTTGAGATTGTTTTCTCGTGACACATTGTACTTCATGTTAGTGGTAAACACTAATCAATATTTTTGTATTTATTTATAAAAAAAAATAGGATATTTGATGGAAATTTGGAAAAAAATCGCAATTTTCAAAATGTGAAATTCTCTGCTTTTCAGACAGTCATACCACCCAAATACATTAATAAATATTATCTACCATATCTCTG
This sequence comes from Leptodactylus fallax, assembly GCA_947044405.1. Classification (NCBI taxonomy): domain Eukaryota; kingdom Metazoa; phylum Chordata; class Amphibia; order Anura; family Leptodactylidae; genus Leptodactylus; species Leptodactylus fallax. The sequence goes on from CAMRHE010000025.1 coordinate 9,504,597, forward strand.
CTTTATATTGACATCATCTTTTAATCGTCCTTTAATTTATTTTGGATGTTAGAAGGCTTACAAGTGTAACAGCGATTTTACAGATTTACAGGAAAATTTCCCAAACTAATTTTTTAGGGACCACTTCAGTTCTGAAGGGGATTATAAAGGCCTATATATTAGAAACCCCCCATAAATCACCCCATTTTCAAAACTGCACCCCTGAAATAATTCAAAACAGCATTTGGGAAGTTTGTTAACCCTTTAAGCATTTCACAAGAATTAAAACGATATCGAGGTGAAATTTAGATATTTCATTTTTTTCCACTAATCCCTTCATTTAGCCCTAAATTTAACACATTCACAAAGGGTTAAAGGAGAAAATGCATCTCCCAGTTTATTATACAATTTCTCCTGAGCACAGAAATACCCCACATGTGGGTGTAAACTGATGTTTGGGCATTCGGCAGTGCACTGAAGGGAAGGAGAAACACTGGACGTTTGAAAAGCAGATTTAGCTGGAATAGTTTTCAGGTGCCATGTTGCATTTGCAGAGCCCCCAAAGTACCAAAACAATGGAAACCCCCTAAAAGTGACCCCATTTTGGAAACTACACCCCTCACAGAATTCATCAAGGAGTATAGTGAGCATTTTGACCCCACAGCTGTTTCACAGATTTTACTAACATTGTGATGTATAAATGAAAAATTACTAAAACGTCACTTTATCCCCAAAGTTTTCATTTTCACAAGGGGTTAAAGAAGAAAAAGGACCCCACAGTTTGTTAAACAATTTCTCCTGAACACAGCAATGCCCCATATGTGGTCGTAAATTGCTGAATGGGTACATGGTGGGGCTCAGAATGGAAAGAGCGCTATTTTGCTTTTGTTGGGCAGATTTTGCTGGAATAGTTTTCAGGTGCCATGTTGCATTTGCAGAGCCCCCAAAGTACCAAAACAGTGGAAACCCCCTAAAAGTGACCCCATTTTGGAAACCACACCCCTCACAGAACATGTCAAGGGGTATAGTGAGCATTTTGAACCCACAGCTGTTTCACAGATTTTATTAACATTGGGACATGAAAATGAAAAATTTCTTTTTTTCCAATAAACTGTCAATTTAGCCCCAAATTTTTCATTTTCACAAGAGGACAAAGGAGAAAAAGCTCCCCAAAGTTTGTTACACAATTTCTCCTGAACACAGAAATGCCCCATATGTGGTTGTAATCTGCTGCATGGGTACATGGTGGGGCTCAGAATGGAAAGAGCGCTCTTTAGCTTTTGGAGGGCAGATTTTGCTGGAATAGTTTTCAGGTGCCATGTCGCATTTGCAGAGTCCCTAAAGTACCAATACAATGGAAACCCCTCAAAAGTGACCTCATTTTGGAAATTACACCCCTCATAGAATTTATCTAGGGGTATAGTGAGCATTTTGACCTCACAGCTGTTTCACAGATTTTATCATCATTGGGACGTAAACATGAAAAATTACTTTTTTTTTCTAATAAACTGTCCATTTAGCGACATATTTTTAATTTTTGCAAGTGGTTAAAGAAGAAAAAGCTCCCCACGGTTTGTTACACAATTTCTTCTGAACACAGAAATGCCCCATATGTGATTATAAACTGCTATAGGGGTACATGGTGGGGATCATAATGGAAAGAGCGCTATTTAGCTTTAGGAGGGCAGATGTGGCTGGAATAGTTTTCAGGTGCCATGTCGCATTTGCAGAGCCCCTAAAGTACCAATACAATGGAAACCCCTCAAAGGGACCCCGTTTTAGAAACTACACCCCCCAAGGAATGTATCAAGGGGTATTATCATTTTGAGCCTAAAAATGCTTCCCAAAAATTAATGTACAAAGTGAAAATTGAAGTTTTTGAAGAAATATCCAATTTCAGAATATGTTGTGGCCAGAGACATGAACTCCTAAAACTATTAAGTGGGCTATCCCGGAGGAAAAAAAATTATATATGAGGGTGTAAACTGCTGCTTGGGAACACAGCAGGGCTCAAAGGAAGGAGCACTGTGTTTTTTTAGCTTTTGGAGTACAGATTTAGAGGGACTTTCTGGTCGCCATGTTATTTTTGCAGAGCCCTGGAGGTGCCAGTAAACTGGAATTCCCCAAGAAGTGACCCCCATTTTGTAGGGATGATTTTAGGGTCTCTGCAAATGTGACATGGCGTCCAAAAACCAACAATCTAAATCTGCGCTCCAAAAGCACATAGCGCTCCTTCACATCTGCACCCTGCTGTGTGCCCAAATGGCAGTTTATGCCCACATGTATGACACTGGTGTACTCAGGATAACGTACTTAATGCCATATGTGGGTATAAACTGCTGTTTGGGAGCAGCTGGGCACAGAAGGGAAGGAGCGCTATTTTGGTTTTTAGAGCACAGTTTGGTTTATGGACACCATGTCACTTTTGCAGAGACCATGAATTGCCAGTAAAGTGGAATCCGCAGACTTGTGACTCCATTTTGGAAACTACACCCTTCAAGGGATTTATCAAGTGGTGTAGCGAGCATTATTAACCCTTAAGTGTTGCATTCTTTTAATTTCCAGAAATGAATGCGCAGATGATAATGAAAAGTTAAAAATAACATTTTTCCAGAGATACGCCATTTCAGTGCCCGATATGTTGTGCCCAGCTTATGTCTGCAGAGACACACACTCCAAAAACTGTTAAGCGGGGATCCCGGGCACAACAACTTTTGGAGCGTTCATCTCTGATACAAGCCGCGCACAACATATTACACACTGAAATGTCGTATTCCTGGAAAAATTGTCATTTTCACCTTTCACAATCAGCTGCGTATTCATTTATGGATAATAAATTATAGCAACACCTGGGGATTAAAAATGCTCACTGTACCCCTGGATAAATTCCTTCAGGGGTGTAGTTTCCAAAATGGGGTAACATGTCAGGAGATTCCACTTTACTGGCGTTTCAGCTCTGCAAAAGTGCAATGGCGTCCAAAAACCAAACCGTCCAAGCCTGTGCTCCAAAAACCAAATAGCGCTCCTTCCACTCTGTGCCCGGATGTCCCCAAACAGCAGTTTATACCCACATATGACATTAAGTACGTTATTCTGGGTACAACAGTGTAATACATGTGGGCATAAACTGCAGTTTGGGCACACAGCAGGGCGCAGAAGAGAAGGAGCGCTATGTGGCTTTTGGAGTGCAGATTCAGATGTTTGGTATCTGGACACAATGTCATGTTTGCAGAGCCTGTAAGGTACCATAACAGTGGATTTTCCAAAGGAGTGACCCCATTTTGAAAACTGCAACCCTCAAAGAATTTATCAAGGGGTATAGTAAGCATTAGTATCCCAGACGTGAATACACAGCGGATGGGGAAAAGTGAATAGGTAAGCTGTGCGGAGTACATTGGGAACACCAAATTCCCTACTATTTCCCCAGTAGTTCCTATTATTGGGGAGGTCACTCTGGGGGTCACTTCTGGATTATTTTCCCTCATAAGCTCTAAATCTGGGGTGTCCCCTGATATACGCTCGAACAGCTTATACATTCCCTTCCTGACGCAGCCAGTTTTGTTCCAATGATTTGGCGATTTTTGGGGTTTTTGTCTTCACATTGTATGAGCTATATTTTCTTTATTTCTCTGGTGATGTAGCCATATGAGGGCTTGTTGTTTGCGGGGTGAGATGTATTTTGTAATGACATCATCTTTGGGCGCCTATAACTTATTGAATAAATTTTATTAACTCTTTCTTGTTGGATTAAAAAAAAAAAACATCAATTCTGTCACTGCGTTTTACCTTTGAAATTTTTCACCATGCAGCATAAAGCATAAGTAACATATTACCTTTATTCTACGGGTCGGTATGATTACGGCGATACTTCATTTATACTGTTTTTTTTATGCAATACTAATTTTGCAGAACAAAAACCCATTTGGGGACATAAAATAATTGTTTTTGCATCTCCATCTTCTGAGATGCGTAACATTTTTATTTTACGGTTTACAGAGTTGGTTTAGGGCTTATTTTTTTTGTGGGACAACCTGTGCTTTTTATTGGTACTGTTTTGGGGTGCATATGACTTTTTGATCACTTTTTATTGCATATTTTGTAAGGTGAGATGGCAAAAAATCATTATTTTTGGCGAGTTTTTTCCGGGTTTTTTTTTTCCGACGTTCACCGTGTACATTAAATATTGTTTCAGTTTTATTGTACAGGTTCTTACAGACGCGGCGATACTAAATATGCATTGTTTTTATTAATTTTTAGGTGTATTTTTTTTATATTAATTTTATATAGGAAAAGGGAATTTTTGGGGCTTTATTCTTTTATTAATTTTTTTTTCAAACACTTTTTATTTTATTTTTTTTTCACTTTTTTTTATTTTTTCATGTGTCCCATTAGGACACCTGAGCCAGCAATGCTTTGATTGCTGGCTCAGCACTTTAGACTGCAAGACACGAGCATGCAAGTGTCTTGCAGTCTATACAGGAAGTGAGGCTATGCAGACGCATAACGCTCACTTCCGCAGGTCTCGGCAGGATCAACCAGGTAGTGGGGTCTCCAGGCAGCCTGGGGTCACTGGGAAGACCCCGGGCTGCAGATTATAGATATCAGCACCCCCCCGATCTCGTCGCGGGGGGTGCCGATCGGAGCGGCAACATGGCGGAACCCCTTGGATGCCGCGGTCATGTTTGACCGCGGCATCCAAGGGGTTAAAACCTCCGATCGGAACTGAGTTCCGACCGGGGGATATGGAGCAGGGTGTTAGGTGTCAGTTACAGCTAACACCCGGTTCCGATGCCGCCCGCTCAGATAGTGAGCAGGCAGCCACCCCAGGGCGTATTATTACGCCCTGTTGCGCTAAGTACCAAGCGCACAGGACGTAATAGTACGTCCAATGTCGTTAAGGGGTTAAACTAGGATTATATGACAAGGTGACAAAACTTTTGTCTTGCGCAAATCTGACCTTTCTGTGTTCATTAAATGATCAATATTTCAGCAGTGAAGCCAATTTATTTTCTTAACCAAAAAATCATTTGGGAGGGGTTCAGCTTTCATATGAGTCATTTCTAAAACCAATGGATGAATTTAAAATCAGGTTATATAAGCTTTTGATTCCACAACATGGATAAGCGACAGAAATTCTGTCAGGGACTATATATATATATATATATATATATATATATATATATATGCCAAAGTTTATATTACAAGTGTTCAGATATAGACTTTATTTTAATAAAGATTCTATAATAATAATAATAATAAGAGCGTGCCAGAATTTCTACCAAAGACTGATTCTCTAGTTTATGCACTCTAGTGTGCAGACCTAGTGCAGTGACTGAGATGGTGGTACACAGAGACTTAATGGTTGTTCAACTCTGTTGTAAAAACTCCCATACTGTAGACTGGAAGTATTAAAGGGGTTATGCACCAAACATATCCTCTATCCATAGGTTACAGTCCCACAGTGTGGCAGGTGCTGTCTTCTGAAGATCATTTTATTTATCTTGCAGATATTGGGCAGCTGTTTGTTTGGGGGAAAAATTTGAGAGGATGTTTGGGTACGGGAAGATTTGATGATCAGTACTTTCCATGGCGGGTAAGATATCTGTTCACATATCAGCAATCTCTCAATCTGGATAGCTCTCCTTTGTTTGATTTGAAGATCATATGATATGATCAAGGTTTGTGGTAGTGTCTTTTATTATCTAGTATACAGGTACATATGGTACAGGATCCAGCACAATGTGCATGTATATTAATGCAGTGCATGAGGAGAATGAAGATGGTAATCTTATTTGAGATCTTTGTATCTGTGGTCAGACCCCCACTGATCTACAACTTATCCCCTATCTAGGAGCGTAGCTATAGGGGTTGCAGAAGTAGCAATTGCTACTGGGCACTGGAGCCTGTAGGGACCCAAAGACCTTTTTACAACATAAAACGACACCAGTATTATAGACAGCACATGGTAAATTCTGTTGCCCCTATCCTTTGGAAAGGAGATAAGTTAATGAAATAGGAAAACCCCATTAAGGCTAAGGCCCCACGTAGTGGCTCGCTGATGGAAAAACCGCAGTGGAAACACACTGCAGTTTTTCCTGCAGCGCTTTTCACAGTCTGCAGAGTTTTCCTCTGGAATTTCAGCTTCAGTTATACCTATAGGGAAACCACTAGCATTTTCGTGGGTATAATTGACATGCTGCGATTTCCAAAAATGTGACGGTTTTGGAAATTGAACATTTCCACTGCGTGTATTTTTCTGCAATGTGTGGATGGGATTCGCTAGAATCCACTTTGCAGGAACCGTAAAACGCCGTGGTTTTTGCTGCAGAATTTATGCCACGTGGGGCCCCGGTCTAAGTAAGTTCACATGGAGTTTTTTGCAGGTGGATTTTTAGGTGGAATCTGCCTCAAAAACTCCTCCAAACTCTCCTATTCATTTAGATGGGAATCGGGCAAATTTTTTGCAATAACTGCTCCAAAAATCGCTGCAAAAAAAGTTAGCATTTTTTTTTCTGCCCCCCATTCATTTTACTTATTTTTATCTCTAGCAGAAAAATGAGCTAAAGAAAAAAAAATCTGCTCCTGACTCCCATTGAAATGAATGGGGGAGTTGGAAGGTGTTTTTTTGAGGCAGATTTTTAGTTGGATTCTGCCTGCAAAAAACTGTGTGAACTTACCTTAAATGTTTAATATGATACAGTGTGTCATGGAGTAACTATATAATCACATATAACTTATTTATTTTTGTTCCTTTTTTTTATTTTTTACTTGCATACAGGTAACTGTACCTGGAGAAGTAGTAGATGTTGCTTGCGGTGTCGACCATATGATAGCACTTGTGAAATCACTTACCTGATGAAGAGTAAAAGTGCAAGACTTACATAAGTTATATTTTTCCCCAGTTGGACATAAATGCCATGTATAATAATGTAAAACACAAGGCTAAAATAAATGAACTGCATGTATGGTATAATTATAGCTGTCAATGAGCTGCAAATTTGAAGCATTTTATAATAATAATAAAAAAAAAAAAAAAAACTTCTGTAAACTATATTACTAATTTGTCAACTTGAAATTGTTAATTCTTTGTAGTATATCCAAAGGAGGAAATTATATAAATGGCAGTTCTCCAATACTGTATTATTCTTGTAGCTGCCATAGTTTTTAAGCAATATGAGTATATTCACAGGTTGTGGTCACATCACAGTTTTCTTGTGATTTTTATGAAATTTTGAGAACAATGTTGCAAAATCTATGTAACCCAATAAATACAAGAAAAGGATTTTACGGCAAGTACAAAAGTCCAATTACCCCTACAGTAGGTCAATATGTCCTGCTCATCTCCATGTATTATAACTTGTAAATGATTGAAGAAAGACATAGGTTAAAGGGGAACAGTATGAGTATTATGCTTTTAATTTGGTGTCATCTATTCCTGCCTTTATTAAAGTGCCATGCACTCCCAGCAGTTAGAAACTCTGCTACAAGTGATGTCCTCTGATCATAGAACCATTTGTAACTGCCGTAAATTCTGCCTTTATCGTTGATGTATTTAGAGTAGTAATGGTAAAGTTACATAAGGAACTGAAAATAGACCAGGAGCAACACAACGTGAAAAGTATAGTTCAGAAAACAAAAGATTATTTTACTGGCATCAAATAAAAGAAAAGAAAATCAATATGGGGGAACTCCCATCACAGTTACTGCAAATGATTACACAGCTCCTGTCACTCCAGTCATGAGGTAGATAACACTTCAACCTCTCTAACTGTATATTTATGGACTTGTAGATGGTGAGATGGTGTCTGATCAGGAGCTGAGGAAACTCTGGACTAGAGGAATATGAGCGCAATATACATAAGAGAAGTTCAGAGTGTGATAGACAATCAGGTGCAGGAATAGTAGATAGTGTATTCACTGGACTGCTTCTTTAATACCTTTATTAGAATTTACAGCATACTCATGGCTACATAACTTGTATTGCACAACATGAAGATTGCACTATTGCATGTTGATGTAGCATCTAATGGCTCTCTATGGGGTCACCTTGCAACGTTTGATCTCATGTGGCCACCACATGAGAATCGCACAGGTCACAAATCAGAGACAATTTTGCCACCATAGACTTCAATGGAAGTCATGTGCAACTGTGACATACATGTCTGCAATTTAATGTTTTTTTAGTTGCATGACTTTACTGAGAGTTTTTGTTGCACAACACATTGCCATGTAGCCTTAGCCTTTCTAGAAACAAAAAAAAAAGTCATGCAATGAGACTACATGTCAAATTGCTCCAGTCTCCCTCTGTTCTCTCCAACTTTGCTAGCGACATGTATCAATATCTGCAACCAGCTTTTCACTGCTAGAGTATGGAGAGCTTGTGTTAGTTCATGATCTGTTTATACAGTGTGCAGAGTCTGCACAGAGAGTATATTTAAAGCATAAGTAAACTTTCAGACAACTGTTTAGATTTTCTGGCAGCATTTGTCATTAATATATTTTGTAATATACTTAACATATTTTGGATACTTTCTTTGAAATCCTGCATCTCTTTATTCTTCCCCTTGCTTCTTATACAACTACATATTAATATCCTAATCCCTGTTTTCAACCAGTGATACCTTAATGTTATATGAAAGAAGAGAATCTCCTTTTATATGTCACCAAAAGCAAGTTTGTAAGTTTTATAATGTCCGAGATATAACTGAAGTGACCCTACCCTCATTTTCTCTACATATTACACAGCCGATACTCAGTCTGTACACAGTAACATTCAGTGAGAGGCAGAAACTTCTCTCAGTGCAGAAGAAAGGATCCAAAATATGTTAAGTATATTACAAAATATATTAATGACAAATGCTGTATTAATGACAAATCAGTATCCATAGAATTTCAATTCAAATAACTTATTTAACCTACTACAATAAATAGACGTATAGAATAAAATTTGCCTATCCTAAAAGCACCAATTCATTTTCCTAAATACTCCACCCCTCCCCTAAAAAAAAAAAAAAAAAAAAAAAAAAAAATCCTATGTTTAAAATTCTGCTTCATTTGGCTGCCATCACTTTTTCTGCTCTGATGTTGACATTTCGGGTGTGATGGTGTGTCAACCATACTGACATTGTCACTTGACTGCAGTGAGGAATTGTGATAAGCTATATTGTTATGAGTGACATGTCATTACAGCTGAGTTCTCTTAGGACATTTCTAGACTTGTATCTAGAGATTCTTATTTTAAATGCACTGTTTAAGTAACTAGATGATGGCAGACAATATTCAGTCCTCCTTGTTGATATTTTACATGTTTTAGACTGCCCAGGGTGTATGACAAGGCACCAGAAACTTAATAAGATTTGCTAGCTGCAAATTGGTATTTACTGAAGATCAGAGGTGATAAAAGAAACTATATGCAATGTAAAATTGTTCAATACAGTTGTTCTGTGGCTCATGATGCATCAGTAACTTTACTATACAAGCTGTGAATGTATGAGTTTAAGCTACCAAAATTCAAAAGAATGACTGGACATTATATTCCACAATATGTATTCATTACTTATTAAATACGTAATAGGCTTTGGGGGTTTGCCCTACAAGGACAGAGTACCTCCATGTAGAACTGTGGACTGCTTCATTTCTCCTGTGGTGTTGCTAAATTTCCCCACATATTTCTGAGGCTGCTTATCACAAGTCCTGTCTCACTTTAACAGTTTTATGTCAATATTTTCTAATACATATAAAGCATGTTTATGAAACTTAGAAGATAATCATAAAGTAAATCAGATTTTGAAGGTGGTTTGTTTAGGGGCAGTGTATGATTTCTGAATGAGTTCAAATCTTTTAGCACATTTTTTGAGGTGTAACGTGGTGCAGATGCACCACATGAACAAATGTGCCTGAGAACAAGGTGAGAGTCTGACAAATAGCATAGCGTTGTATAGTTGAAATACAGCTACTGAGACACTTTGGAGAAATGGCTGTACCACTGGTTCCAGGAACAAATAAATGTAACATCGAGATGTTAATGTATCTGAACTGAGGATTAGAGAGGTCCGTCTACTGTCAAAAGCATGACCCATTACTGAACAGTAGACTTTCATTCCAGTCTCCATTGTTGTCTTGCTGTGCAATATGATAGCCTTTTGAGAGCAATGGTGTGATGTCGATGGAACACCTATAGCTGGACATTGGGTTGTAGCCCAATATTGTAAACGCCTTCTGATGGCTTGTGGACTCTGTTTGCCACCCTAGGTTTAGGATGTGATGTCCAATTTCACTTGCAGTACAAATTAGATCACTACATGCCATTCTTCCAAATAGATGATCCATCTGTGCAGAGGTTCACCTCTCCACACCTGTAGATGTCATACCAATTAATTGTTGTTCTCCCAACCACCGAGACATGCAACACTGAACAGTGCAGACATATCTGTCTAGGTGTATAACAATCTGCCATAGTGATAAACCAAGGTCTGTGAGAGCAAGGATTTTGTACCTCTTACGCTAGGTTCACACCTGCGTTGGAGTTTCCGTTCTTCAGGTCCACTTAGGGACCTGAAAAATGGAAACCCAATCAGCTTAAACAGCGGTTACCCGCGGACCCCATAGACCTGTAATGGTGAACCTTTAATAGGCCGAGTGCCCAAACTGCAACCCAGAACCCACTAATTTATTATGAAGTGCCAACACGGCAATTTAACCTTAATACTGAGGTTTTATTTTGGAAAAAACAACTCATACATTAACATCTTTTGTGTTAAAAGAAAAACGCATGGTGGGCCCCCACACAGCATTATATGCTACTTACCTCCTGCAAAGAGCAGCTGGGCGACCTCCTTCTTCCACCACGGTGCAGGTGCAGATGAATGATGTCATCACACCTGCCTCGGGGCAGAGGTCACACTCTGCTGTCCGTGTAAGCCATGGACCCGTGAATTAACTCTTCAGAAAAGAAAAGTTAGAAAAATCCACGTCTTTAAAATATAGTCATGACCGTAAGTATTGGCACTCCTGACATTTTTCCATTAAATGAAGTACCGTATTTTTCGGACTATAAGACGCACCGGACCATAAGAAGCTCGTAGGTTTTAGAGGAGGAAAATAGGGAAAAAAAAAATTTGAAGCAAAAAAAATGGTAAAATATTTAATATATGGGAGTTGTAGTTTTGCAACAGCTGCAAGGCCACATTGACATGTGGCCCTGCCGCTGTACGGGGAGGCATAGGGCCATCTTTTTTTGTGGAGCCAAATGTTCTTTTTAGTTATACCATTTTGGGGAATGTCTATTGCTTAGATCAGTTTTTATTCAATTCAAAAGCGAAACAGTGAAAAAAAACAAACAGCAATTCGGCACTTATAAGAATATTTTTCCTGTACGTTGAACGTACAGTAAAAATATTATCATAAGTTTGTAGACAGGGCATTTTCGGACACAGGGATACCTAATATGTATGTGTTTCACAGTAATTTTCTACTTTTATATGTATTCTAGGGAAAGGGGGTGATTTAGAACTTTTATTTATTATATATATATATATATTATTATTATTATTATTATTATTATATTTTTTTATTTATTTATTTTTTTACTATTTTATTAGCCCCCCTAGGGGGCTTGAACCTGCAATCATTTGATTGCAAATCCCATAGACTGCAATACAAGTGTAATGCAGTCTATGGGAAATTCTGTACATTATTATTGCGGCTGGTCATAGACCAGCCAAAGTAGTAATATTCCTATGACAAGCCTGGGAGCCTTCATAAGGCTCCCGGCTGTCACAGGAACAGGTCAGCTCCTGCGATCTCGCCGCGCAGGAGCCGGCCTGCAACTTCAAAGGTACAGGGCCAGTGGGGAACAGCCCCGGGGGCTACTTTTTTACTTTAGGGGGGGCATTAACTCTGGGTCTGCACTGTACATTACAGTGTGAGACCCGGTAGCTATGGCGACCGTACTGCAGCATAACGGCCGCCATCATCTTTACAGACCGGCAGATGCCGGGATGGTTTCAATGACACCCGCTCCTCCGATCCCAGGGACCACATATCGCCCCACTCCTGCCGCTGGAGGAAGCCCCGCTGAAGGAAGCCGGCGGCGGCAGGAGTGCAGCGATGCTGCGAACCCGCTCCTCCGAAACCCCCTCTCCTTCCCCCAACACCAACTTTCAGACGATAAGATGCACCCCCCATTTTCTTCCAAAATTTTTGGGGAAAAAAGTGCGTCTTATAGGCCGAAAAATGCGGTATTTCTCCCAGAAAATTATTACAATTACACGTTTTGTTATACATGTTTATTTCACACCTGAAATCAGATATAGAGGAGAGAAGTTGACTGAGTCTTTGCATTATGTGTCTGTGTGTGTCACACTAAGCATGGAGAACAGAAAGAGGAGAAGAAAACTGTCCGAGGTTTTGAGAACCAAAATTGTGGAAAAATATCAACAATCTCAAAGTTACAAGTCCATCTCCAGAAATCTTGATGTTCCTTTGTTCATGGTGCGCAACATAATCACATAAACATGGCACTGAATGAATTAATCAAGTGAGTTCAAGCATTTTTTATTGCATACTGTAGCTAATCTCCCTGGACGTGGATGGAAGAGAAAAATTGATGAAATGTTGAAACACAGGACTGTCCAGATGTTGGATAAGTAGCACAAATTCAAACTGTCCTGCAGGCTCAGGGTGCATCAGTGTCAGCACAAACTATCCATCGACATTTGACAAATGAAACGCTATGGCAGGAGAACCCCACTGCTGACACAGAGACATAAAAAAGCTAGACTGCAATTTGCCAAAATGTACATGAGTAAGCCAAAATCCTTCTGGATAAACGTCTTGTGGACAGATGAGACCAAGATAGAACTTTTTGATAAAGCACATCATACTACTGTTTGCCAAAAATGGGATGAGGCCTACAAAGAACAGAACACAGTACCAACAGTCAAATATGGTGGAGGGTCAAAGATGTTTTGGGTTGTTTTGCTGCCTCTGGCACTGGGTGCCTTGACTGTGTGCAAGCCATCATGAAATTTGAAGATTACCAAAGGATATTGGGTCACAATGTAGGGTTCAGTGTCAGAAAGTTAGCTTTGCATCCTAGGTCATGGGTCTTCCAGCAGGACAATAACCACAAGCTTACTTCAAAAAGCATCCGGAAATGGATGGAAACAAAGCGCTGGAGAGTTCTGAAGTGGCCAGCAATGAGTCAGGACCTAAAATCCCATTGAACACCTGTGGAGAGATCTTAAAATCGTTGATTGTAATGTCAATCTGTATTCCCTTAGTCCAGACAGCAGCACAATATGGGGTATCTCTGCCCTTGTGTGTTGTTTAGGACAGGTGGAACCTTTAATTAGCACCAAAACGGTGCCTCCTACTAGCCCTATAAGAGGGCACAAGAGACCTCCCTCCACTGTGTAAATTATAAAGTAACAGGAAACAAGCTTCTAGGGAGGGAAGCCTTGTGCTGCTGTCTGGACTAAGGGAATACAGATTGACATTACAATCAACGATTCCCCTTACGTCCGACAGCAGCACAATATGGGGAGATAGCAAGTAATTCCCCTAGGGAGGGTTTCCTCGCCTTACAACATCAAGGACTGACTGACCAAAGGCAGTTGTCTGGAAACTGCGGATGTCCAATGATAATGTTTAACAAAAGGTCAACTGAGATGACTATGATGCAGCCGCACAAATCTGGTCCAATGGTAAGGACCGATACTCAGCCAAAGAAGTCGACAACCCAGGTCGAGTGGCCGTAGAAAGACTGGAGGGAATAACTCCTGAATAAGAAAGGAAGACTTAATTGTCTCCTTGATCCATGTGGATAGAGTAGGCTTGGAAGCCTTGAGGCCTCTGTTTTTACACTGCATATCAATTAGTAGGCTTTCGGCCTTCTTAAGCGGTTGAGTGTGGAATAGGTAAATCCACAGACACCTTACCACATCTAAGGTGTTGAGCTTTTCTTCCTCCTCAGAGGTTGGAGAGGGGAAAAACACAGGTAACGAAATTAGCTGATTGCTATTATAGTATGAGGGGACCTTAGGGATAAACCCAGGCAAACCTAAGGTGCGCCCTATCTGCAAAAACAAAATGTACGGTTCTCTAGAAGAGAGGGCCTGGAGTACCCCTACTCTTTGGCAGATATAATAGCCAACAAAAAAGTGGTTTGTAGGCTAAATATTTTATCCCCGTAGTCTCCAAGGGTCCAAATGGAGGACCGCACAGGCCTGTAATGACTACCGCAAGGTCCCACTGGGGATGATACTGAGGGCTTTAGCCTCATTGCCCCTTTAAGGAACCTTGCAACCAGAGGATCCTGAGACAGACGTCTGTTCAAATGAGCGGAGAGGGCCGCAATCTGCACTTTCAAAGTGGCAGGGGCAAGGCCCTTATCCAAACCGTCCTGAAGAAAATATCAGCCGTTGAAGGTTCTAGATTATTAATACCCTTCTTGGAGCACCACTCCATGAAAATCTTGGCTGTCCTCTGGTAGTTCTTATTGGTAGATTCTACTCTTGCAGAATAAAGGGTCTTCAGGACGGCCTCTGACAGTCCTCTATCCTGCTGTAGGGACTGCTCAACCTCCAGGCTGTCAGGTTGAATCTCCAGAGATCCTGGCACTTCAGAGATCCTTGGGAAACCAGGTTCTGGATGGGGGGAAGCCTCCAATATATCCCTCGACTCATCTCCATGAGTTGGGAAAAACCAAGCTCTTTTTGGCCAGAATGGAATGATGGCTATCACAGAGACTTGGTCCTGTCTGATTTTCATTAATACCTTTGGTATTATTGGAATTGGAGGGAAGATGTATGCCAGCCTGGACCTCCAAGGGATGGACAGGGCATCCACTGCCAAGGGATTGTCCTCCTGGTAAAGGGAACAGAACTTCTCCACCTTGGCGTTGAGTCGGGTTGCCATGAGGTCTATTTCTGGAAGACCCCTGTTCAGGGTAATCTGATGAAAGACTTCTGGATTGAGTGACCATTCTCCTGATACGGCATAACCCCGACTCAACCGATCCGCTACTATGTTCAGGGAGCCCTTGATGTGAACTGTGGATAAATGGGTTAGATTTTTCTCTGCCCATGTAAATATCAGATCTGCCTCCCTAAGGAGGGTTGGTGATCTGGTGCCTCCCTGTCTGTTCACGTACAGCACTATGGTCATGTTGTCTGACTGGATTTTGACTGCTCTTCCCTGGGAAGAGGCAAGCAATAGAGTAAGGCACGATATACGGCTCTGAGCTCCTTCCAGTTGGACGAGGTCCTTTTTTCAGGAGCGCTCCAGACTCCCTTTATGGAGTTTTCGTCCAATGGGCTCCCCATCCCGAGAGGGATGCATCTGTAGTCAACAGGGTCCAAGAAGGTTGGACCGTGGACCTTCCGTCTTTCAGGTGCAACCACCACTTGAGGGAAAAAGACGGGTCCTGGGGGAGAGTCGAATCTTCTTGCTGAATGTAAGAAGGGAGCGATCCCAAGCCTCTAGTAACTCCTTCTGGAGGGGACGTAAGTGCCACAAGGCCCATGGGACTGCCTCCACTGCGGAAGACATCAAGCCCAGGATCTTCATCAATGTTCTGATGGAGGCTATCGGCTTTTTGAAGAGGTGCCGGACTGCCGCAACCAGTTTCTCCTTCCTTGCTGGTGTCAAGGAGATTTGCAGGCGGACTCAATCTAGGAAGTAGTTTTCTCAGAGGAACTTCCTTCGAGTTAAAGGGATCGTTTTTGACTTTTCCCAATTTATAAGCCATCACAGACTCTGAAGGCTGTCTGTAGGTACTGGAGCAGAACAGACTCTGACTGGGCCTTTATCAACCAGTCGTCTAGATAAGGCACCAAGAATATCCCCTGAAGCCTGAGGGCGGCCGTTATGGGGGCCACTACCTTTGTAAAGGTGTGGGAAGCAGAGGAGATCCCGAAGGGTAGTGCTGTGAATTGAAAGTGCTTCCTGTGGCCGGAAACTACTACGGCAATCCTTAGAAAAAAACCTTCTGTGTGGAGGTAAATAGAAATATGCAAATAGGCGTCTTTTATATCCAAAGTCACAAAAAACACCGCCTTAGAGGAGAAAGGTGGTGACAGACTTTATGGTTTTCCTATGGAAGCGCTTCTTTTTGATGAAGCGGTTGAGGTACCTTAAGTCTATGATCATTCTCCACTTGTCTGCCGGTTTTGGCATCAGGAAGACGGGAGAATAGACACTGGATCCTTCTTCTAGAGAAGGGACTTCCACCAGGGCTCCCTTGTGAATGTACTCTCGGATGAAGCATTCCAGGGAGGCTGCGAGTTAACACAAACCGATCCTGAGGAGGACGGAGGAACTTCATTGCATAACCTCTTTGGATTACCTACCGGACCCATGGGTCTCGAATTTTTTCCTGCCCGCAGTTGAGAAAGTGGGAGACACGACCTCCGACAGGAATCTCGGCCACAGGAAAACTGCTTCTGATGTCAAAAGCTAGGCTTGACTTTTTTATCATCAGACTTCGGAATCTCCGGCTGGCGCCTCTAGAGGAATAACTAGAGCCTCTCTGGACTGCCTTCCACGACGAGGCGGATAGCCTCTACCACGGCCAGAGCCAGACCTACCTCTGAAGGCCTGGGGTAAAGGTTTACCCTTCTTGTCGGCCAAGCCCTCTAGGATCTCATCTAGGGCACAGCCAAAGACTCTACCCGGCTCAAAGGGTAATGCGCACAAATTATACTTTGAGAGGAACACAGCTCTCCAAGGTTTTAACCATAGAGGGCTTCCTGCTGCAGTGTTCTTGGTAAGTGCCAGGGATTTGGCCGCCAGCCTTAATTGATGGTGGGAGGCTTCCGTTAAATATTCAGCTGCCAGGGAAACTGAGCCTAGAAACCCTAGCAGCTCGTCTCTGGAGACTCCAGAGTCGGTCACTTTCGAGGTGGACCAGGTCAGTACATAATTTGGCTGACACATCACAGGACGCAACCGCCACAGCGGTCTTGGGCGAGGCAGCTGAATAAGCCTTCTTGAAGGTATTGTCGAAGCGCCTGCCATGGCGTCGTGCAGATTTGCTCCATCATCTGATGGTACCTTAGTGCGGCAGGACAGTTTAGCCACCGCCATATCCACCTTGGGAGGAGGACCCCATTGATCCCATTGAGCAACTGGGAATAAAGCGCTGAACCTCCTAGGAACCACAAGAGGTTTTTCAGGACTTCTCCACTCTGAGGACATTAATTTTTGTAATGTCTGGTCCACTTGGAAGACCCTAGGCCCTCTATAGGTGGACGCGGAGGCTTCCCCGTCAACATCACGATCCTTAGACCGGATGGACTTCAGCAGCCAGCTTAATTTTTCGAGTGGAAGCACGGCCTGCTGGGATCTTCAGTGGAATCGTCAGATGAGAGTGTCTCGTCCACTATCTGATAATCTTCATCAGAGATCCGTAAGGAAGATTGTGTCTCAATCTGCGGTCTCTTGGCAATCTGGGCGATGGAAGAACGAATCTCCTTTAAGAGACTCCTCATAAAGTCCTTTACCCAAGTAACAACCTCTTATAGAAGGTACTTCCGGCAGGGTCCGCGACACTGGTGACAGCGGGTAAAATCATAGCCGTCAGGTAAAGGGGTATTGCAATCCAAACACATTAGGTGTTTCAAGTTTAGAGGAATTTTTCCTCCTAAGCGCATCGCCATTACGTGCTGCAGAAGATGACATCTGAAACATAAAACAGCCACGTGACACTGAAACAGGGAAGATCGCCAAGCATCGCATAAAAACCCAAGGGGTACCTCTTTTTTTTTTTTTTTTTTTTTGAATCGGTCACTTGAAGAGAGAAAAAAACCGTCAGAAAAAAACCAGCCACCGCAACCCACAGCAGAGGAGCTAGAAACCACTCACTCAACAAATAAAGGACTGCATTCAGACCTTTTAAATGTAATCCAGCAGCGAGGGGAGGAAGCCAACAAAGAAACATTTATACAGCACCAAAACAAGTCAAACGCCATACTGGAACATAGAGGAGCATAAGCCTAAGCCAGAGGCTCAAAATACAAGCAGCAAAAATCAATTCTATATTTTGCCTTTAAATTTTAAATTTCCAAACTTACCGCACTTTTTCCGAGAAAACCGGAAGTAGGGGCGCGGTGGTGCGCAAAGGCTTCCTTCCCCTGGGAACACGGAACCGGAGAAAAGTTCCGGCCGAGGAGGTTCCCCGCTTACTTCCGGGATCGCGCTGCCTGCAGATGGATGCCGGATAACGCTGCGCTGCGGTGCGAAGGCCCGAAGGACCGGAGGTTTTTTCTTTGGGACCGAGGTACCCCAAGAAGGTAAGCCAGGAGTAACTAAAACCCCTAGCAACGGGAGGTCACAAGAGACCTCCGTCCACCTGTTCCACACAGGACAGAAAAAAACACAGTGGAGGGAGGTCTCTTGTGCCCTCTTATAGGGCTAGTAGGAGGCACCTTTTTGGTGCTAATTAAAGGTTCCACCTGTCCTAAACAACACACAGGGGCAGAGATACCCCATATTGTGCTGCTGTCGGACGTAAGGGGAATTGCTGTTGGAAGAAGGCACTCTATCAAGTCTGCAAAAGAAGAGTGGTCCTAAATTCCAGTTGAGAGGTGTAAGAAGCTTGTTGATGCTTATAGGAAGTGATTGATTTCAGTTATTTTTTCCAAAGGGTGTGCAACCAAATATTATGTTGACCGTGGCAGTAATTTTGTCCAGCCCATTTTTGGAGTTTTGGAAATAATTATATAATTTTTGGCTTTTTTTTTTCCTCTGTTTTTTGTTGTTGTTCCAATACACACAAGGGAAATAAACGTGTATAACACAACATGTGTAATTGCAATAATTTTCTAGGAGAAATACTTAAAGTAAAAATAAGTAAATATTTCAGGGGTGCCAACACTTGCGGCCATGACTGTTTGCAGTGTCCACATGAATGCCTACAGTGGCTGTAAAATCTGGCACATGGAGCTTATAATTGCTTGCAGAAATCCAGACAGAGTCACTTTAAGTGGAGGATGAGTGACTTTGTCACTTGATGAATCTGTAGAGGAGGAACAGGGTAGAAAGTGCACCTATTCTCCACTGTCAGAATCAGACTCTGAGGCTAAGGCACCTTGCAGACGACCGTGTGCTATTTCAGTGCGCTATCCGTGTTTTTCCCGGATAGCACACTGACCCATTCATTTCCTATGGGCCCAAGCACACTACCGTGTATTCCACGGATCTTTGTGCTGGCTGAGAGTCCGTACCGCAAAACTCAGAGCAGGTACTATTCTGCTCAGTGTTTGCGACACGGACTCGTCGATAGAAGCCTATGGGAGAGTAAAAGCCACAGATGGCATACAGATGTATTCCTTGTGTGTCTGTATTTACAGAACAGTTACCTAGCTACCCATAGGAGTTTTTTTTTTTTTTGCTTCAGTATGTCATCCGTATTTACAGATCCACAAATACGGATGACCCACTCAAGCAATACTGTCCATTTTTGCAGACGTACGGCCAGTGTCAGACTGGGATGTCTAGGGCCCACCAGTGGAATTGTTTCTAGGGGCCCACCATCAGGACCCCTGCAGATCAGCGGTACCGAGACAGGGCGGCAAAAGGTAATAACATGTTGGGAGCCATGTTGCTCACCCACCATACCATGTGCACCACTGCACTACCTAAACCCACTGCTACACCCTGTATGGCAAGTGAACAGCGTGGCTCCTAGAATTGTTACCTGTAGCCGCACTGTCCTGTAAAGGCTGATCTACAGAGGTCCTGGCTGTTGTATCATCGCAGATGTAATATTGCTGGCCTATCCTAAGGACAGGCCATCAATATTAGAAATATGGATAAATCCTTTGAAGAGGTTGTCCAGGAATTGGCGCAACCCATGTCCCTTGCGGGAGGTGTAAAATAAAAAAAAAAATCATACTCACCTGGCATTCCGTTGTCCGCTGCCAGTGTCCTTTCAGTCTCGTGCCAGCGATTCCTTGCTGGGAGTCCTGCACCTCATGTGACCGCTAAGACCAATTAGGTACAGGATTTCCAGAAATGAGGGGCCACCATGAGACCGAACAGATAGAGGCAGGGGACAATGGGGTGCTGGGGACAGGTGAGTATGCTTTTTTGAAAAAAAAATTTTTATTTTTACACCTCCCTGGTGGCCGCCACAGTGGTCACTCTAGTTTATGGACAACCTCTTTTAAGGGGTTGTCTGGGCCAAATTTTTTTATGGCCACTTCACTGGTCCCCCCATACAGTGGCCTCTTCACTGGTCCCCCATACTGTATGGGGAACAGTGATGGAGCCATTATATTGTGTTGGAGCAGTGATGGGGGATAACATCCTGTGGGGGGGGGGGGACATTAAACTGTGTGGGGCATATTAAAGGGGTTGTCCAAAGTTACCTTTTTTATGACCTATGGTCAGGATAGGCCATAAATACCTGATCAATATGGGGCTGACACACGGCCCTATCAGCTGTTCGGAGCCACTTCCGGCACCTGTTCTGTACACAACACAGGGCCGGAAGCAGAAAGCTCCATCCGCTGTATAGCAGTCAGACGCCTTCACTGCAGCTCAGCTCCTACTGACTTCAATAAGTGCTGAGATGCAGTGAAGGTGCCCGGCTAATACACAGTGGACAGAGCTTTCTGCTTCTGGCCCCGCATTGTGTACAGGACGGGCATCAGAAGTGGCTCCGTACAGCTGATCAGTCCGGGGTCAGCCCCGTACAGATAAGATATCTATGGCCTATCCTGAGTATAAACCATAACAAATTATGCCTGGACAACCCCTTTAATCTACCCCCCTAATGAGCCACACTTTAAAGGGGTTGTCCAGTTGTCAATTAGTCCAGGAGAAGTTAATCCCCCCCCCCCCCCCCAAAAAAAAAAACAAAAAACATACTAAACATACTCATCTGTCCCCGGTGCTCCAGTGTCAGGAGGTCCCAGCACGGTCCGGTCCTGCTGCTCCGCTGTCTTCTTTTGCCGGAAGTCCTCACTGGCTGTGACGTCCCAGGTCCGTTCCTTTAGGCCGCTGATTGGCTTCAGGGGTCATGTGACGTCACAGGTAGTCACGTGCAGGGGGAACTTGCGCTGGAAGAAGACAGAGCTGCAGGCCGAACTGCGCTGGGAGACACTGGGGACAGGAGAGAAAGTTTGTTGTTTTTTTTTACCTGCCCCAGTGTAATTTTAAAAAAAATGTTATCCTGCACAACCCCTTTAATGTCCCCCAGGCTATTGGCCTCCATCACTGCCCCTCCAATGACCCCATCAATGGTCCCCATACAGTATAGGGGACCAGTGAAGGGGCCACTGTAAAAGGAGGAATATTGATGTTTATACTGTATGCCCATACAGTGGCCCCTTCACTGGTCTCCCCTATAGCAGTATTGGAGTTTCTGCGACTTAGGTATTGTTATGCTGGAGCCCTAGAGCAGGCACCAGCATAACAATACAGTGAGAAATTAGCTGGGGTGGGAGGGGGATTACAACTCTCAACAGACCCAGAGCATCTGGAGTTGTTAGGGGTTGTAGTTATCAGAGCTGTCAGTGAAGCTGAAAGATTTGGGGGCAAAATAGGGGGAAAAGTTGTTTTTTTGCTTGCGTGGTTAAGTTGTACTTACCTTTCACACTGCTGGTCTGGGCTCCTATGCAGAAACCTGCCGCCGCGCACAGCATCAATACGTCAGTGACACTTGCAGCAACAAGCTGCAACTGGATTGGTTCCATTGGCTGCCCATCAGGATCCCCCTTCCCCCTCCCTAGAGTAAATTCTTGATAGTGACGGTTATGGGTGCTGCAGCGATATCTCAGATACTTGAAAGAGATACAGCTTTAGTACCCACAACCGCAGTTGTCAAGAACATGGTGAATGAGCAGCGCAGCACCCGGCATGTAAACAATACTTGGACAGTATAATATGCTCTGCAGTGTCCCCAACACAGCATTATATCTTCCGCAGTGTCCCCAACACAGCATTATATGCTTCGCAGTGGCCCCAACACAGCATTATATGCTCCGCAGTGGCCCCAACACAGTATTATATGCCCTCAGTGGCCCCAACACAGCATTATATGCTCCGCAGTGGCCCCAACACAGCATTATATGCTCCGCAGTGGCCCCAACACAGCATTATATGCTCACAGTGGCCTCAACACAGCATTATATGCCCTCAGTGGCCCCAACACAGCATTATATGCCCTCAGTGGCCCCAACACAGCATTATATGCTCCACAGTGGCCCCCACACAGTATTATATGCCCTCAGTGGCCCCAACACAGCATTATATGCTCCACAGTGGCCCCCACACAGTATTATATGCCCACAGTGGCCCCAACACAGTATTATATGCTCACAGTGGCCCCCAACACAGCATTATATGTTCACAGTGGCCCCCAACACAGCATTATATGCTCACAGTGGCCCCAACACAGCATTATATGCTCCGCAGTGGCCCCAAAACAGCATTATATGCTCCGCAGTGGCCCCAACACAGCATTATATGCTCCGCAGTGGCCCCAACACAGCATTATATGCTCCGCAGTGGCCCCAACACAGCATTGTATGCTCCGCAGTGGCCCCAACACAGCATTATATGCTCCGCAGTGGCCCCAACACAGCATTATATGCTCCGCAGTGGCCCCAACACAGCATTGTATGCTCCGCAGTGGCCCCAACACAGCATTATATGCTCCGCAGTGGCCCCAACACAGCATTATATGCTCACAGTGGCCTCAACACAGCATTATATGCCCTCAGTGGCCCCAACACAGCATTATATGCCCTCAGTGGCCCCAACACAGCATTATATGCTCCACAGTGGCCCCCACACAGTATTATATGCCCTCAGTGGCCCCAACACAGCATTATATGCTCCACAGTGGCCCCCACACAGTATTATATGCCCACAGTGGCCCCAACACAGTATTATATGCTCACAGTGGCCCCCAACACAGCATTATATGCTCACAGTGGCCCCCAACACAGCATTATATGCTCACAGTGGCCCCAACACAGCATTATATGCTCCGCAGTGGCCCCAAAACAGCATTATATGCTCCGCAGTGGCCCCAACACAGCATTATATGCTCCGCAGTGGCCCCAACACAGCATTGTATGCTCCGCAGTGGCCCCAACACAGCATTATATGCTCCGCAGTGGCCCCAACACAGCATTATATGCTCCGCAGTGGCCCCAACACAGCATTATATGCCCTCAGTGGCCCCCACACTGTATTATATGCCCACAGTGGCCCCCACACAGTATTATATGACCTCAGTGGCCCCCACACAGTATTATATGCCCTCAGTGGCCCCCACACAGTATTATATGCCATCAGTGGCCCCCACACAGTATTATATGCCCTGAGTGGCCCCCACACAGTATTATATGCCCTGAGTGGCCCCCACACAGTATTATATGCCCTGAGTGGCCCCCACACAGTATTATATGCCCTCAGTGGCCCCCACACAGTATTATATGACCTCAGTGGCCCCCACACAGTATTATATGCCCTGAGTGGCCCCCACACAGTATTATATGCCATCAGTGGCCCCCACACAGTATTATATGCCCTGAGTGGCCCCCACACTGTATTATATGCCCAAAGTGACACCCACACACTATTAGGTGCTCCACAGTGGCCTCCCCACCCCATCCCCAGAGCGGTGCTATTATTATACTTTGGGGTCTCCTCAGACCCCAGAATATTATAAGTACAGGTCCAGGAGAAGTGTTTAAAAATAACAAACACTTATACTCACCTTGTCTTACCTCTCCGGGGTATCCTCGCTCCGTCCTGCTGTCTTTACCATCTTCTTTGGTCCTCTGGTCTCCACGTCCTGTGTCCCAGACGTCACCGCTGGGGCCTGTGGTGCACCTCAGCGGTCACGTGGGGCGGGCGGCTAGCGCGCTCCATGTCACCGCTGGGGCCTAATCACAGGCCCCTGCAGTGAGGCCGGAAAAGTGCCAGAGACGATGCTGAGTCCAGGACAGCCAGGTGAGTATTTTTTTTTTTGTTGTCACTTCCCCTGGGCTGGCATCTAATGGAAAGGGGCCGGCCCCTTTCCATTAACAATAGGTATAGCGGTCGGGGAACCAGGCCTTCCCCGACCACTATCATGGTAGTCCGGGGCCCAGGCCATTTCCAGCTGGCCGCGGGCCCCGCACCCCTCTGGCCACGATCGTTACGCCACTGTCCATTGGTCAGGGGCCCGATCGGGATGGTCAGGAGTCGGTCGGGCCCCTGACCATCCCGATCAGACCCTTGACCTTTGCATTGGCAAAATGAGTATTAATAGTCGGAGCTCGGGGCCCATCGGGGTATTCACCGATTCCCCGGTGGGCCAGTCCGACCCTGCATACGGCACTGATGCTGATGACACACAGTCCACAAAAACTGAACCGCTGAACAGTATTTTGTGGACCGCAAAAACACACGGTCGTCTGCAAGGGGCCTAAGATTGCGAATACCACTTCAACAAATAAATGGCAGAAATTGAACATATTAATATGACAAAATATAATTCAATGATACAAAAATATTTTTTGCACATAATCTGCTAAAATAAAGGTAAAAAAACGGGGGCAGATGTTTACTAGTCCAACATGAAAGAAACTGCCCAACAGTCAATATAGCACACATATATCCATAAACATATCCATGTGCATTGTTTGTTATCAAAATATAGAATAATATAAAAATATCAATATTACACAGAGAGAACATCTGTAATACCCCAGTACTGGGTCATATATTCCTTTAACCCCTTAAGGACCCAGCCCAAAAGTGCGTTAAGGACCAGGCCTCGTTTTTCAAAACTGACATGTGTCACTTTATATGGCAATAACTTTGAGACGTCTTAACTTACACAAGTGATTTTGAGAATGTTTTTTCGTGACACATTGTACTTCATGTTAGTGGTAAACACTAATGAATATTTTTGTATTTATTTATAGAAAAATAGGAAATTTGATGGAAATTTTGAAAAAAATCGCAATTTTCAAAATGTGAAATGCTCTGCTTTTCAGATAGATAGTCATACCACCCAAATACATTAATAAATATTATCTACCATATCTCTGCTTTATATCGGCATCATCTTTTAATCGTCCTGTAATTTATTTTGGATGTTAGAAGGCTTACAAGTGTAACAGCGATTTTGCAGATTTACAAGAAAATTTCCCAAACTAATTTTTTAGGGACCACTTCAGTTCTGAAGAGGATTATAAAGGCCTATATATTAGAAACCCCCATAAATCACCCCATTTTCAAAACTGCACCCCTCAAATAATTCAAAATAACATTTGGGAAGTTTGTTAAACCTTTAAGAATTTCACTGGAATTAAAACAATATGGAGGTGAAATTTAGACATTTAATTTTTTTCCCACTAATTCCTTAATTTAGCCCTAAAATTAACACATTCACAAAGGGTTAAAGGAAAAAATGCATCTCACAGTTTGTTATGCAATTTCTCCCGAGCACGGAAATACCCCACATGTGGGTGTAAACTGATGTTTGGGCACACGGCAGCGCACGGAAGGGAAGGAGCGACACTGGGCGTCTGAAAAGCAGATTTTGCTGGAATAGTTTTCAGGTGCCATGTCTCATTTGCAAAGCCCCTAGAGTACCAATACAAAGGAAAACCCCAAAAAGTGACCCCATTTTGCAAACTACACCCCTCACAGAATTCATATAGGGGTATAGTGAGCATTTTGACCTTACATTCGTTTCACAGATTTTGCTAACACTGGGATGTATAAATGAAACATTACTAAAATGTCACTTTATCCCCAAAGTTTTCATTTTCACAATGGGTTAAAGGAGAAAAAGCACCCCACAGTTTGCAAAATAATTGCTCCTAAACACAGCAATACCCCATATGTGGTCGTAATCTGCTGTATGGGTACATGGCAGGGCTCAGAATGGAAAGAGCGCTATTTAGCTTTTGGAGAGCAGATTTTGCTGGAATAGTTTTCAGGTGCCATGTCGCATTTGCAGAGCCCCCAAAGTACCAATACAGTGGAAACCCCCTAAAAGTGACCCCATTTGGAAACTACACCCCTCACAGAACATATCAAGGGACATAATGAGCATTTTGACCCTACAGCTGTTTCACAGATTTTATTAACATTGGGACATTAAAATGAAAAATTACTTTTTTTCCAATAAACCATCAATTTAGCCCCAAATTTTTCATTTTCACAAGAGGACAAAGGAGAAAAAGCACCCCAAAGTTCGTTACACAATTTCTCCTGAACACAGAAATGCCCCATATGTGGTTGTAATCTGCTGCATGGGTACATGGCAGGGCTCAAAATGGAAAGAGCGCTATTTAGCTTTTGGAGAGCAGATTTTGCTGGAATAGTTTTTGGATGCCATGTCGCATTTGCAGAACCCCTAAAGTACCAATATAATGGAAACCTCTCAAAAGTGACCCCATTTTAGAAACTACACCCCTCAAGGAATGTATCAAGGGGTATTATCATTTAGAGCCTAAAAATGCTTCCCAAAAATTAATGTACAAAGTGAAAATTAAAGTTTTTAAAGAAATATCCAATTTCAGTGCCTAATACGTTGCGGCCACTTTATGGCATCAGAGACATGCACTCCTAAAACTATTAAGTGGGCTATCCCAGGGACAAAAAAAATTATATATGTGGGTATAAACTGCTGCTTGGGCACGCAGCAGGGCTCAGAAGGGAAGGAGCGCTGTGGTTTTTTTTAGCTTTTGGAGTACAGATATAGAGGGACTTTCTGGTCGCCATGATATTTTTGCAGAGCCCTGGAGGTGCCAGTAAATTGGAATTCCCCAAGAAGTGACCCCCATTTTGTAGGGGCAATTTTAGGGTCTCTGCAAATGTGACATGGCGTCCAAAAAAAACAACAATCTAAATATGCGCTCCAAAAGCACATAGTGCTCCTTCACATTTGCGCCCTGCTGTGTGCCCAAATGACAGTTTATGCCCACACGTATGACACTGGTGTGCCCAGGATAACGTACTTAACAATGCCATATGTGGGTATAAACTGCTGTTTGGGCACAGCCAGGCACAGAAGGGAAAGACCGCTATTTTGGTTTTTAGAGCACAGTTTCCTTTTTGGACACCATGCCACTTTTGCAGAGACCATGAATTGTCAGTAAAGTGGAATCCGCAGACATGTCACCCCATTTTGGAAACTATACCCTTCAAGGGATTTATCAAGTGGGGTAGCGAGCATTATTAACCCTTAAGTGTTGCATTCTTTTAATTTCCAAAAATGAATGCGCAGCTGATAATGAAAAGTTAAAAATGAAATTTTTCTATAGATACGCCATTTCAGTGCCCGATATGTTGTGCCCAGCTTATGTCTGCACAGACACACACTCCAAAAACTGGTGATCGGGGATCCCGGGCACAACAGCTTTTGGAGCGTTCATCTCTGATACAAGCCGGGCACAACATATTACGCACAGAAATGTCGTATTCCTGGAATAATTGTCATTTTCACCTTTCATCATCAGCTGCCTATTCATTTACGGATAATAAATTATAGCAACATTTGGGGGTTAAAAATGCTCACTGTACCCCTGGATAAATTCCTTCAGGGGTGCAGTTTCCAAAATGGGGTGACATGTCAGGGGATTCCACTGTACTGGCATTTCAGCTCTGCAAAAGTGCAATGGCGTCCAAAAACCAAATAGCGCTCCTTCCCTTCTGTGCCCAGCTGTGCCCAAACAGGAGTTTATACCCATATATCACATTAAGTACCTTATCCTGGGTACACCAGTGTCATACATGTGGGTATAAACTGCGGTTTGGGCACACAGTAGGGCACAGAAGGGAAGGAGCGCTATATGGCTTTTGGAGCGCAGATTCAGATGTTTGGGATCTGGATGCCATGTCATGTTTGCAGAGCCTCTAAAGTACCAGTAAAGTGGAATCCCCTAGGGAATGACCCCATTTTGAAAACTGCACCCCTCAAAGAATTTATCAAGGGGTGTAGTGAGCATTAGTATCCCAGATGTGACTGCACAGCGGATGGGGAAAAGTGAATATGTAATCTGTGCGTAGTACATTGGGTACACTAAATTCCCTACTATTTCCCCAGTAGTTCCTATTATTGGGGGGTCACTCTGGGGGTCATTTCTGGTTTATTATCCCTCGTAAGCTCTAAATCTGGGGTGTACCCTAATATACGCTCGCACAGCTTATACATTCCCTTCCTGCCGCAGCCAGTTATGCTCTAATGATTTGGCGATTTTTGGGGTTTTTGTCTTCACATTGTACGAGTTATATTTTCTTTATTTCTCTGGTGATGTAGCCATATGAGGGCTTGTTGTTTTCAGGGTGAGATGTATTTTTTAATTACATCATTTTTAGGTGCTTACAACTTATTAAATAAATTTTATTAACTCTTTCTTGGTGGATTAAAAAACAACCCCATCAATTTTGGCACTGCGTTTTATCTTTTAAATTTTTCACCATGCAGCGTAGAGCATAAGTAACATGTTATCTTTATTCTGCGGGTCGGTACGATTACGGCGATACCTCATTTATACTGTTTTTTTATGCAATACCAATTTTGCAGAACAAAAACCCATTTGGGGACATAAATAAATTTTTTTTTGCATCGCCATCTTCTAAGATGCGTAGCATTTTTATTTTTCAGTTTAGAGAGTTGGTTTAGGGCTTATTTTTTGCGGTACAACATGTGCTTTTTATTGGTACTGTTTTGGGGTACATATGACTTTTTGATCACCTTTTATGGCATATTTTGTAAGGTGAGATGGCGAAAAATCGTTACTTTTGGCGGGTTTTTTTCCGTTTTTTTCCCCGACTTTCACCGTGTACATTAAATATGGTTTCAGTTTTATTGTACAGGTTGTTACGGACGCAACGATACCAAATATGTATTGTTTTTATTAATTTTTAGGTTTATTTTTTATATAATTCATTTTATATAGGAAAAGGGAATTTTTGGGGCTTTATTCTTTTATTAATTTTTTTCACATACTTTATTATTTTTTTTTTCACTTTTTTTTACTTTTTCTTGTGTCCCATTAGGACACCTGAGCCAGCAATGCTTTGATTGCTGGCTCAGCACTATAGACTGCAAGACACGAGCATACACGTGTCTTGCAGCCTATACAGGAAGTCAGCGCTATGGAAACACAGCGCTGACTTCCTGATGTCTCGGCAGGATCAACCAGGTACTGGGGGCTCCAGGCAGCCTGGGGTCACTTGGCAGACCCCAGGCTGCAGATTAGAGATATCGGCACCCCCCGATCTCGCCGCAGGGGGTGCCGGGGGGGTCGGCAAGACGGCGGAACCCCTTGGATGCCGCGGTCATGTTTGACCGCGGCATCCAAGGGGTTAAAACCGCCGATCGGAAGTTATGGCCGACCGGGGGTTATGGAGCAGGGTGTTAGCTGTCAGATACAGCTAACACCCGGTTCCGATACCGCCCGCTCAGATAGTGAGCAGGCGGCCGGCCTCGGGAGTAGTATTACGTCCTGGTGCGCGAAGTACCTAGCGCCCAGGACGTAATAGTACGTCCAAGGTCGTTAAGGGGTTAAGGCTGAGTCAGGGATGTGTACATGTAGCACAGGATACTGTCATATTTATATGTATATGTTATGTGATTGCATCAGCCATTGCATCTGTGCCAGCACTGGTAAGGTTAAAGCACAGCACCTCACATCACATGTGCCAAACACTTAGCCCTCATTGGACAAAGGGGGTGGGGACATTTTGGTGTAGTGGAGGCACACTGAGAAGTCTAGAGAGTTCTGCCAGTGAAGTAGTGAGATGGAGTGCAGTCTGAGGAGGCAGATAGTTGCCACACTTGTAGCCACTGCAGGACCAACAGGACAGAGTTAAGAGTGGAGTACTACAAGTCTCAGGAGTCCAGGTACTGTCTGTACTAAGATCAGGAGGAGTTAGACTGCACCAGAGCACAAGGCTACACTCAGGCCTATATAAGGAGGAATATCCATTGCTGCTCCAAGGTACAATATACACAGTATATAGGAGGGAAACTGATAGCCTTCACTACCTTGCTGTGCACTATTATCTGCCTGAACTGTAAAGCTAATGCTGGTTGTTTGGAGACTTTTTGCACTCAGTAAAGTCTGGCACTACTTTCACCATCCACCTTGCCTCCGTGTGTGTGTATGGAACTAACTTGTACCAATCACCATCTTGGGTACATCCTGGGCCAAGCCACACTACCACACCTGGCATTCACCAGAGGGAGTACCCCGGGGAACCTGTCCATTACAGTAACCACCTAGGTGCGTTTTCCCACCACTGTGCTGTACCCGAGGGAGAGAGCCTGGAGATGCCTGCACCGTGACTACCACTCCTAGCATCCACCACTCAGGCACAGTCTCCCCCTTGCAATCCCCCTTGGGGCACCACACATCTATCTACACATTGTATACATTTTTTTTTTTTTTTTTTTTACATTTTTAACAGACACACATACACACACACACAAAAAGAGTGGAGCAGATGTGATGGAAGTCAAGTCACATTCAAAACTACTACTATGTCCTTAAAAAAAAAAAAGTTTTACTTAACAGAAGAGGGTTAGGGGTGGGGCAGCAATAGGGTACTTGAGTGGGCGGCTTCTGTCACTAAAATGGCAGGATAATAGCAGAAAACACACCTCTTCTGTCACTTCGCATCGTGATCTAAAGCTTATTTATGTTTTTAAAATTTAGAAAAAGGTAAATCGTATTTCATGTAATCAGTTATATGCAGGTATGTGTAGTTGTACTGTATATGTAAATTTTCTGGCATCTTATCGGAGGCTAGTTTCTATATGATAAGCTGCCACAGTGCAGGATGTCATGGTTATATAAGTATATAATCTTCTCTGGTCTATAAATTTAATGTCTAGAAACTGGGCACAGATAGAAAGCTATTGTTAAAGATGTATATTATAGTCGTAGCCAAAGGTTTCCAGATTGACACAATTATGTATTTGATTTTGATGCCACAGTGTTTTTCGTTTTTTTTTATTTGTTGTTTCTGTTATATACTTAAGTACAATGATAAGTATTTCGTAAGTTTTTAAACTTTTTGAGGAATGAGCACAGATTTTCAATGGGATTGAGATCTAGGGAGTTTCCTGGACATTAGCGGTCACAGCTGAAAGCAGACCCTTGAGCCATGATGCCCACAGGGGGGACCTTTTCACCAAACTTTGTGCTAAAGCAGTTCTAGGCAGATCCTGTAGCTGCTTTAATAGTTCAACCCTCACAGAGACCCACACACTAATTCCTTGACTTTGGGGTTTTGATTTGATACATTTCTGACAGGGAGGGGGGCTCTGAGAAGCGACATTTCACTAAGCACTTCACTTCACTAAGCATTTCACTATCCTCTGTGTGGAGGTGGATGATAAGGATCAGTCTCCTCCCTGGGCATTGGGGCTGCTCCCTGTGCTCTTCTGGCCTCCTCGAGATGACATCAGGGACCGCTGAGGCCTAATCACCTGTCGTAAAGACGCATAGCACAGAGGCGTAGCTAGCGGGGGGGCTGCCCCGGGCCCACTGAATTTTTGGGGGCCCACCCGGGGGCCGCCATTAATACATCCTTTATTTCTAACTAGATCGGTGTCTGCAGACACCGATCTAGTTACAATGCGTCCTGGTGCTTAACTGTCTTGTAAACTGCAAGCCAATACAGGCCTGCGGTTTACAAGACGCCGAGACCACAGACCGATGTCTGCTTCTCAGCACGGGCGCAATGACGTCATAACATCGCGCCTCCAGCGCTCAGACACAGACGTCCTGAGCGTGGACAGGGAGGAAGCGCCGGCGGCTCCATTCATCAGCATCGCAGGTGAGTATGACTTTTTTTTTTTTTGTGGGTATCTTAATAGTATAAGGGGTAGATAGGAGGGGGAATGTAACTATAAAGGGAGGATTCATTAGGGGGCATTATGACGATGGGGGGGTCCTTTATATAAGGGTTATTGGGGGATCCTTTATATAAGGGTTATTGGTGGGTCCTTTATATAAGGGTTATTAGGGGGTATTATTAATACAATGGGGAGGTTATTTATATAAGGAGCCATTAGGGGGGCATCATTTATATTAGGAGGCATTAGGAACATAAGGGGGTGGTCATTAATATAAGGAGCCATTAGAGGTGCAGTATTTATGTCAGGGGGAATCAGGGGAATAATATGAGGGTCAATTAATTTAATGAAAGTTGCACTTGGGCTTTATTAAGACTAAGGCCCCACGTAGCGGGCTGCAGGAAAAACCATGGCGGTAACATTGTGGTTTTTCCTGCAGTGCTTTTCACAGAAGGTCTGCAGAGGTTTCCCCTGTGGACTTTCTGTTTTCAATACAGCTATATGGAAACCGCCGGTGTTTCCATAGGTATAATTGACATGCTGCGATTTCCAAAAACGCAACGGTTTTGGAAATCGCAGTGCGTCTGCTGCACATATTTTTCCGCAGTTTTGGAAATCGCAGCATGTCAATTATACCTACAGAAACGCCGGCGGTTTCCCTATAGATATAATTGAAGCAGAAAGTCCGCAGAGGAAACCTCTGTGAACTTTCTGTGCAAAGTGCTGCAGGAAAAACCGTGATGCATCGCCGCCGCGGTTTTTCCCACAGCTGTTTTTTGCTGCGGGATGCTACATGGGGCCTTAGCCTTAAGGAGTTTTCCAGCTCATTTTTATTGATGGTCTATCCTCAGAATTAAATCATCAATAAGAGATAAGTGATTCCCCACTGATCAGCTGTATGAAGGGGCTATGGCGCCTGTTTATATCACACGCTGTCTGTTTATAGTGTCCGTGTGATGTCATTCCAGCCTTGTCACATAGACATGTATAGGACGAGGCTGTAGTTACATTACATGGCCGCTATGAAAAGAATGACACTATGTAAACAGAGAAGGGGTCACGGCGCTTATACAGGTACTACAGTTCATTCAAACAGCTGATCCTGGGGGTCCCGGGTATTGGAACCCCAATAATTTTTTTTCCCTTGTTTTTTTTTCCCTTTTCAATTGGGAAATACCTGGGACATTATTAATAAGGGGCACTATTTAAAGGGGGTGCACAGGGAAGTTATTAATTTAAAGATGCACTTAGGGGTGTTATTCATTATGGGGGGTTATATTATATATTTTATAATTGGTGGTAGCAGCAGTATGGGGGCTTTGTGCAGGTGAGGATAAAGTGGGTCAGGTACCTGGAAAAGTGAGGAGCCAAAGATGTCTCTGTTGCAAACTTTACAGAGACTGAAAGAAGTGGTCATGGCCGTTCAGATAAAAGAGACGGGGAATGTGAATGATTAGTCAGAGACGTCACCGGTAAGTCACTAAATGTTACTGCACTGTATTCACCCTGTGTAGAGCCGCTATATACCACTATACGCTCACCGTATACTCATAGTATCGGTATACGAACATGTCCAAGTTGGGGGCCCACTTGGACATGTTCGCCCTCCCTGTGCTGAACCCCTAGCTACGCCTCTGGCATAGCATCATACCGTCATTACACCACATGAGCTACGTGCCAGCTGAGGCCCAATCAAAGGCCACAGCAGTCTCTGATGTAATCTCTGGAGGCCTGAAGAGCATGTTAGTTGTTTATTCACCTCTCCTACGCATCTGTTAAGTATACTCTAGGGCAGGGGTAGGCAACCTTTTTTGTTCGGCGTGCCGATTTTAATAAAAAAAATCAAAGATGAGGTACTCGGAGTGCCGGTCAATAATTGTAAGTCTGACGACCCCTAAACTAAAGTCATATACCACAAACCATAACACAGAAGTGCTGCCACAAGATGCTTTAGGACACATGCGTTTACTGCTATTTCCTGGGACGCTCCTGTACTTTCTGATTAGAAGCAATGAAAGTACATGTACAGCCGCCAATTAGTGGTAAATGTGTCCAGGAGCCCCGTATGGCGGCATCCTTATGGTGAATACACACTATGTATCTGGATGCAGCTATATTCTTAGGCCATTGGAACTTTTTCCCATATGTCCCATAGCGGCCTCTGTACACGGTATTTGTCCCATAGCGGTCCCTGCATACGGTATTATGTCCCATAGCTGCCTCTGCACACAGTATTTGTCCCATAGCGGCCCCTGCACACGGTATTATGTCCCATAGCTGCCCCTGCACACAGTATTTGTCCCATAGCAGCCCCTGCACACGGTATTTGTCCCATAGCGGTCCCTGCACACAGCAATATGTCCCATAGCAGCCCCTACAGACGGTATATGTCCCATAGCGGCCCCTGCACACGGTATTTGTCCCATAGCGGCCCCTGCACACGGTATTTGTCCCATAGCGGCCCCTGCACACGGTATTTGTCCCATAGCAGTCCCTGCACACGGTATTATGTCCCATAGTGGCCCCCGCACACGGTATATGTCCCATAGTGGTCCCTGCACACGGTAATTGTCCCATAGCGGCCTCTGCACATGGTATTATATCCCATAGTGGCCCCTGCACAAGGTATATGTCCCATAGTAGCCCCAGAACACTGTGTTATCCTCGATAGTAGCCCCTGCACACGATATAATATTCTAACTTTTATAATATTCCAATTTGTGCCACTCACTAGCTATTATACTGTGGGGTCTCTTCAGACCACAGAGTATAATAAGTGGAGGGCAAAGAGAGGTGATGAAACATAAAAAGCAATGTTACTCACCATTCCATGCTCCGCAGCCGCTCTGTATCTTCGGGCGCTTCTGCCTGTAGTCAGCGACCGCTCATTGAGTCTCAGGTGTCACGTCGCGTCATTATGCGTAATGACGTCAGACGCAGACGTGACACCTGAGGCCCTGTCAGCTGACTTCAGGCAGAAGCGCCCGAAGAGTACACAGCGGCTGCGGAGCGTGGAATAGTGAGTAACATTGTTTGTTATGTTTCCTCACCTCCCCGGGAGCTTCGCTTATTATACTGTGGGGTCTGAAGAGATCCCACAGTATAATAATAGAAGTTTCGTTTCGGACGTGTTTGGCCCGATCGAAACTGCTGGGTGAGGAGTCAGCTGCCCGTGCCAGAGGTTGCCGACCCCTGCTCTAGGGTGTGAAGAGACTACAGAGCATAATAGTAGTTTCCTGTCGTCCCACAGCAGCACAATATTAGGGTATTTCTGCCCCTGTGTGCTGGTAGGACAGAATGGAATTTTTAATGAAAAGCAAATAGTTAACTGTAACCCCTCCCCAGCGTGTTTTTTTCTGTCCTGTGTTGGGAATTCTGTCTGAATTTCCCCTCCTCTCTCCTGTTTGAGTTTGTTTTGTCTATCCTCCTGTGAGGACTCTTTTTCTGCCTTTGGTTCCTGTTGGAACAAAATTCAAAGGTTACAACTCCTTGTCTGTCTTTCCTGCCTCTGCTGCTTAGTCTGCTTAGCTGCAGGGAAAGGTCTTTTTTCAGCTGTTGCTTATAATGGGCTGGCCAGACAGATCTGCTGCCATTGAGTGTCCACACTGAACCCTTTGTGGCTATGTAAGCCTTGCATTGCTTATTTTATTGCGATGCAGGGCGTTTCCTGCTACTTCTCTCCAGCTCCCGTGTGTGGGGGCGCCGGAGTCCAGAGTACGCTGGCTTGTGTGCGTGATGACATCTTTGAACTTCCTTCAGGTGAGCTACTAGGAAATGTTTTTTACCTCATCTTCCGCCATATTGCCATTTTTTTATAAAATCTGTGTGGGGCAGCCTTTTTCTTCCAAAAAAAAAAAAAGGGGGGGCTTTTATTTTCTGTGTAACCTGTCACAGGTGTTGGGAGAGTCTTTGCTCTCCATTTCTTCTATATAAGTCTGCTTCTTCCTTTCCTCTGCCTCTTTGTTGTTTGGCAAAGAGTGTGCATGCTGGGCATTCTAGTTCAGACTTGTACTGTTGTTGCGGTTTTTTTTTCTAGTTTTCTTGCTATTTACTCTTACACTTGCGGTAAGATGTCTTCCTCTGCATCTGGTGGTGATGAATCCTCCAGGTAAGTCTGCGTCTAGGCGCAAACATCTAAACTGTTGCTCCTGTGAAATTCCCTTGCCTCATGGTTACAATTTCAATACATGCCACAAGTGCTGCTTGGGTAGCTCAGTGGTTGACACCGCAGCCTCACAGCGCTGGAGTCCTGGGTTTGAATCCTGCCAGGGGCAGAGTGCTCCCTAAGGAAAGCATATACGGCTTTCTCTGCACAGTGTTTGATTGCTATCGCTACTAGTGAGGTAGCTAAGCAGTTGTGCTCCGGCCTCTCTTCAATAAAAAGAGATATTGATTTGGGGGTCTCCAGGGACGAATTGTTGTCCTCTTTGAAGGGTATAGCCCTTGAGGCGGATTACCTCAATGAAACCTCTTCTCCAGGTGAAGTTAGCTGCCAAGTCTAGGATTTCAGCTGCCCGTCGCCCCCTATGGTTAAAACCTTGGAGGGTGGATTATGCCTCAAAATTCAATATTTGCGGGCAGAACACGATACAAGGACTAGTGGGAAAGAAAGGAAAGTCCTTCCACAGTCCTTCCGTGGAAAGGGCAGATGGCGTCGTAGAGGACAGTCTCCTCAAAGACAGCCACCTGCAAGAGGTCACTTGTGGACGTTCTAGGTTCCTGAGTGGGAACTCCAACTGTCTTTTTTTCCAAGATGACAGGAAAATCAGAAAGTTAAATTTCTGACTATTACCGTCTCCCTCCTCCAAGGCATGAAGTTCCTGTGGGGGTAACAGATTCATGGGTCTTGGAGATAATCCGGTCCGGTTCTGGCATAGATTTTTCTGTACCTCCCCAGGACAGATTTATACAGACCTCTCGCCTCCCTGCTGTTCATCACAACGTCAAGGGTCTGGAATTTATTCTTGAGTGTATCTGGTTCCAAAAACTTCAGGAGACTGGTTGATAATAGACTGACGATACCTCAGCAGAGCTATCATGAAAAAATTTCCGTATGGAAACATCTGTGATATCCATTCTCCAGCAAGGATATTTCATGGCCACTCTGAACCTAAAGGACGTGCACCTCCACGTCCCTATTCTTCCTGCTCACAGGAAATACTTAAGAAATGCAGTGGTTGTAGAAGGTCGGCTGAGACACCTCCATTTCACCGCTCTTCCATTTGAGATAACGTCGGCACCCTACGTATTCACTAAGGTGGTATCCACGGTAGCTGAGTCACTGAGAATCCAGAGGTTCACGAATGTTCCTTATCTGGAAGACTGGCTGTTAAAAGTCTCTCAGGAGAAGGCCTACTACAGCATCTATCCATCACGATGAATTTCCTCCAACAATTGGGGTGGATTATAAATTGGGGAAAGTCCCAAATATTACCAGCAACCCAGAAAACATTTCTAGGGTTCATACTTGATTCAGGCCTAATGAAAATATCTCTTCCTCCTCCAGAAGGGAAGCCCGATCGTCCCTCAAGTGGTGGATTCGGCTAAAAAAAAAAAAAAAAAAAAAGAAAGTCCACGGTCCAGCCTCGCTGAACCCTGTTGTCTTTAGATGCATCACTCACAGGTTGGGGAGCCCACCTGAACAACATTCTGGTCCAAGGGCATTGAAATTCCCTCGAGAAGATGATGTCATCCAATTGGAGAGAACTCTGAGCAGTACGACTGGCACTGCTTCACTTTGCGGACCTGTTGAAGGACAAGGCAGTCCGTGTAAGATTGGACAATATGACGACCGTCCTTTATTTAAACTAGCAGGGAGGAACTTGGTCATAACCTCTTCTAAGAAAAGTGGGGAAGATCTTGAGTTGGAGAGAGAAGAACTTAACCCATCTTTCTGCCTTACATATCCGAGGGTCACTCAATGTAGTGGCGGATAAATTGAGTCGTGGCATCAATGTTCCAGGGGAATGGTCTCTCCATCCAGAAGTCTTTCAAGCAATCACCCTGAAATGGGGTCATCCAGAGATAGACCTGGTGGCAACCAGACTCAATGCCAAGGTAGAGAAGTTCTGCTCTATACAAGGAGGCTGTGGATGCCCTGTCCATCCCTTGGAGGTTCAGGCTGGCATACATATTCCCTCCAATCTCCATGATACCAAGGGGTATTGATGAGAATCAAAACAGGACCAAGTCTCTGTAATCGCCATCATTCCTTCCTGGCCAAAGAGAGCTTGGTTTTCCCATCTCATTCAAATGAGTCACGGGATATATTGGAGGCTTCCCCCAATTCAGAACCTGGTGTCTCAAGGGCCCAAGCTCTGCCAGGATCTGATATCCTTCAAACTGACAGCCTGAAGATTGAGCAGTCCCTATTATGATCTGAGGGACTCTCAGGAGCCGTCTTAAGCACTCTCTCTCTCTCGCTAGAGCAGAGTCTACAAATAAAAATTACACCTGGATCTGAATCATCTTCATCTCCTGGGCATCAGGTAGAGGAATTGAGAGCTTGGATCCTTCCATTCCAGAGATCCTGGAATTCCTTCAGGACGGCTTGGACAAGGACCTTAGCCCTTTCACTTGAAAGCTTAGGTTGCTGCCCTGTCAGCCTGCTTAGACAAGCAACTATCTGCAGACCCGCTGGTTAAAAGGTATTTTAAGGATGCATTAGTCCACCTGTTACCCACCCAATTTCTCAATGGGATTTATCTACTGTTTTAAAGGGGTTATGTGATTTCCCCCCTTGGAGCCTCTAGAAGAGGTTGAGATTAAATTTCTCACACTAAAGACAGTGTTCCTTTTGGCCATAACCTCAGCTCAGAGAGTTGGTGAGTACAACTAAGCTTTATGCCAGGGTTCCTCCCTAAGGTACCCACATATTCTAACCTAAACCAGGTTATCTCATTACCAGTTTTTTTTTATCCCAGTCCGTCATCTCTGGAGGAAGTTAAACTTCACTCCCTGGATGTAGCCAGATGCCTCAGAATTTATATTCAGAGAACTCGGCCTTTTACACGGTCAGAGAATTTTTTTTCTACCATTTGCTGGGAAAAATAATTGGCTCAAGGCCTCTAAAGCCTCCTTGGCACAATGAAGCCATAAAATTGGCTTTCACTTCACAGGGGTTAGACCCCCCTGAGTTTTTTCGAGCTCATTCTACAAGATCCATTTATACCTTTTGGGTGGAAAGAAGCTCTGTTCCTTGAGAACAAATTTCTTCATCAGCTTCTTGGAGCTCTCTCCATACCTTTGTTAATCATTACAGATTTAACACCTGGGGTACGGAGGCCACTTCTTTTGGCCATTCCGTGTTAAAATCAATTCTTCAAGAGGGCCCTCCCAAGGATTTTTCTTGCTAGATCCCCAATAATGTGCTGCTGTGGGATGACAGGGAAGTGTAGATTATGATGTTAATCGGTTTTCCCTTAGTCCCAACAGCAGCACAAGGCTCCCTCTCTATGTGTTATGTATTTGTCTTTATAACACTGGGGGGTTGGTACTTCCTTCCTTATATTGAGGAGGGGAAGGCGTTACAGTTA
The DNA here is from genome assembly GCA_947044405.1 of Leptodactylus fallax. Taxonomy (NCBI): domain Eukaryota; kingdom Metazoa; phylum Chordata; class Amphibia; order Anura; family Leptodactylidae; genus Leptodactylus; species Leptodactylus fallax. The sequence goes on from CAMRHE010000025.1 coordinate 9,543,936, forward strand.
ACTACTTGTTGTTCATTAAAAATTCCATTCTGTCCTACCAGCACACAGGGGCAGAAATACCCTCATATTGTGCTGCTGTTGGGACTAAGGGAAAACAGAGTAACATTATAATCTACACTTCATGGGTGACAAACTCCAAAACTTTCAAGTTTGGCTGAACCCCGGGTTCAGCCGAATCCGAAATTGTTAGAAAATCCTATGTATGTGGGATTTTTTAATGTAGGGGCCACTCGGGGACATTATGTGGGCTGCTATGGGATATTATACTATATGAAGGACCACTGTGAAAAATGATACTGTATGGGGTCCACTATGGAAAATAATGTAGTGTGGAGGGGCCAGTTTGGGACATCACATTGCATGGAGGGCTGCTATGGAGTATTATAAAGTATGGCGAGACCAGTGTGGGACATTATATTGCATGGAGGGGCCACTGTGGCATATAATACTACATGGAGGTCTGTTATAGGACATTCTATCACAGGGATCTTTGGCATGAATAGGAGGGGGAAGGGGTGCACTTTCTTAACAGCTTGAGGCCCATGGTACCCTTAATCCGCCCCGGTGGTAAGTAATAAATGCAGCTTACCGCTCTCTCCATTATATGTGGGGGTCACTATTTTACATGTAGAAACCATTATATTACATGTGAGGGACATTATACTACATGCGAGGGCACTGACATAGACATTCTATTGAGTCTGGGGGCACTAAGCAGACCATTACATAATAAACAAAGGCTCCAAACAAAGCCTTATGTTATTAACATTTATAAGTGATCGCTACTCTGGGGGTAATCGGTTGGGATGTTTTCTCACTAGGGGGTACTTTACTTGAAAAGGTTGAGAACCACTGCTCTAATCATAGGGAGCTCAGCTAAACTATTTTCCCTATTGTTTAAGGTTAAACCAGAATTGGCAGCTGAAGGACATATGGACATGTATACCACAAAATCAATTTTCATGATCTAATAGAAAAAAAGTGGCCTTGTCCTAAAGAAACACTCCCATACTAATACAGAGGTTGTAGATCGTATTGTCACATTATCTGCTTTGTACTGGATTGACCCCATACCACATGAGCCCCACACTGACTATTCAGCAGCGTGAAGCAGGTGTGTGCCGGTGGAAGCTGGAGAATGCGGTACAGTAATGAGGAGTTAGACCCAAACTAAACTCTTGCACCAGAACCCATGAGACTGTAGTTACGCCCCTGCTAGCCATGGACCCAAGATTTCAATGTTTTGTTCATCATGCCACTTAGTTATCACTTACAACCCCCCACAATACAATGGCAGATACTATGATACTAATACATACAGTACAGACCAAAAGTTTGGACACACCTTCTCATTCCAAGAGTTTTCTGTATTTCCATGACTATAAAAATTGTAGATTCACACTGAAGGCATCAAAACTATGAATTAACACATGTGGAATTATATACTTAACAAAAAAGTGTGAAACAACTGAAAATATGTCTTATATTCTAGGTTCTTCAAAGTAGCCACCTTTTGCTTTGTTTACTGCTTTGCACACTCTTGGCATTCTCTTGATGAGCTTCAAGAGGTAGTCACCTGAAATGGTTTTCACTTCACAGGTGTGCCCTGTCAGGTTTAATAAGTGGGATTTCTTGCCTTATAAATGGGGTTGGGACCATCAGTTGTGTTGTTCAGAAGTCAGGTGGATACACAGCTGATAGTCCTACTGAATGGAGTGTTAGAATTTGTATTATCGCAATAAAAAGCAGCTAAGTAAAGAAAAACGAGTGGCCATCATTACTTTAAGAAATGAAGGTCAGTAAGTCCGAAAAATTGGGAAAACTTTGAAAGCGTCCCCAAGTACAGTGGCCAAAACCATCAAGCGCTACAAAGAAACTTGCTCACACAGTGGTGAACCTAACCTCTTTGCTGCCTGAGGCGGACTATAAAAAGGTGGCGCCCCCCCCCCCAAAAAAAAAAAAAAAAATTGAGTTTCCATGCTACTAGCTTCACACGCTGCTATTGTCACACAATAAACATACAAAATACACAAAGTGATAAAACAGTTTTAAAGAAATCTTCTTACTGTATTACTTCAGTATCAGAGACCAACAACACGGTATTAACAATGAAAATAACTTAACACATCTTCTTGCCAGGTGAAACGTCAAGGTCTTTGACCAAACTCTAACTACAAAAGAGACAACAGAATACACAAATAAAAACTATTGCGATGCTTATTACAAAGAGTCCCCCGACATGCTCCCCAGTGATTAGCTGTAATCTATGGGGAAACCTGACGTCAATGAGTTGTTTGTATAATTGTATAATTCTGAAAAGGACAGGTCCTTCAGAGAAAAAGACCCTCCCTCATGCCAAAAGATGAGGATCCTGTAAGAGGACCACTTCTTTTTACTTACGATTCCCTATTATGGGCCGTTTGCACAGCAGTTAATGAAGAAGAATACCTGCTGATAAGACCAAGATGAATGGGCCTAATAAAAGTGAGGTTTCTGAATTGCACTTTTTCACTGCCCCCAGCTTATTTAAACTTTAAAAGGGTTGTCCATTTTTGCCTGGACAACCCCTTTAATGCTTGTGGGACAAATTGTTCTTCATAATGGTACCATTTATTATTCTGTACAATGTGCTGGGAAGCTGCAAAAAAATTCAGAATTGGGAGGAAATGAAGAAAAAGTGCATTTCTGCGATTTTCTTATGGGCTTTGTTTTTACGGTGTTCACTCTGCAGCCAAAATGACATGTCACCTGTATTCTGTGTTTCTGTACAATTCCGAGGATACCAAACTTATATAGTTTTATTTACATTTTAATCCTATAACAAAAATCTAAAACATTTTTTTTTTAAAGTTGCCATATTCTGACACCCATAACTGTTTTTTTATATTTCGGTGTACAGGGATGCATAGGGCCCCTTGTTTTGCAGGACCAGGTGTACTTTTTAGTTATATCATTTTGGGGAATGTCTATTGTTTTGACCACCTTTTATTCAAATTTTTATCAGAGGCAAAACAGCAAAAAAACAGCGGTTCGGCACTTTTGATTTATATTTCCCCACTATGGCATTCACCGTATGGGAAAAATATTTTTATAAGTTTTGGGCATCTGCTCAGAATCCCACTGAGCCTGAGAATTGGGTCTTTTTTCAACCACTGGGAGTTCAGCCTGACCGCAGCCGCTTGGTGGATATACAAACCCACGCTCCCATTCTCTTTAATAGGAGCGCCGCAGATAGCCTATATTCAGCCTGGCTGTGGTCAGGCTGAATTTCAAGTGGAGGGGAAAAAAAACTAATTCTCAAGCAAAAGGGGGGTCTCAGCAGACAGGCACCCAACATCCATGGCACCCCAAACCTCGCAGGAACCATACAGCATGGTTCTCTGCATAGTAGTTAGACCAGATTATGGTAGATCAGATCTTCCACCAATCTGATATTGACAATCTATCCTTAGGCTAAGTCTCCACGTAGTGGGCCGTAGCAAAAAAGCGCTGCAAGAAAAAACATGGAGGCAACGCATCGCAGCACTTTTCACAGACTGTCCATAGAGGTTTCCTCTGTGGACTTTCTCATTCTATTTATACCTATATGGAAACCACCGGCGTTTCCATAGGTATAATTGACATGGTGCGATTTCCAAAACCGCAATGGTAATGCTAGGGCTACATGACAATTTTGGGTGTTTCCTGTCACGTGATCAATGATTACTGGGTTGCCCTGTGACTCCTTCACTAATATTAGTGAATGGAGTCACATTGCAACCTCTAGTGCTTTTGCACTGTGACTTCAAGTCACAAAAGGGTTGAGCAATGCTTGGCTTGAAGTTGCGGTTGTGGCATCCTCAGGATCTCAATGTGACTTCATTCACTAACATTAGTGAAGGAGTCGCAGGGAGACCCAGCGATCTTTGGTCATGCAATAGGCAGCCAAGATCGCAATGCAGTGCTAGCCTTATTAAAGAGAACCTTTCATGTCCTCATGAATATGAGGTTTTATATACCGCTAGAAAGCCGACATTAGGTTTTTTTTTTTTTTAATTTGTAACAGATTTGTAATGGGTCTGTCAGGTGCATTTTACTGGGTAGGGAAAAACAGCAGAATACATTCAGGATTATCACAAAGACAAACCATGACATTACCTGAGACATGAATGGAGCCTAAGCTTTATTTACATAAAAATACTTCGCATTTGTTTTTGTGATTTTTCAAACAATGTCTCAACATATAACCTTTTAACTCTTCATGCTACAGAGATTAGCTGATAAAACTATAACTGTAATGTGATGGTTTGAGCAGCAGTGTACTAAGGTTATATGGGCCTGGCATGAGCTACCCTTACGGTGCTGGGCACATAATCCCTGCTCCTTATCACAGAGGATATTCTTTGCTTGGAGGCTTTTTCTGCCAACGTCCCTCCCCTCCCCCCGCCACATCCAACATCCACTGCAACCCAAACCTTGTTTCACCTGTCCCCCCCTGCGACACCCAACATCCACTGTTCCCCAAACCTTGCCTCACCCACCCCCCCGTGACACCCAACATCCACCGCACCCCAAACCTTGCCTCACCCGCCCCCCTGCGACACCCAACATCCACCGCACCCCAAACCTTGCCTCACCCGCCCCCCCCCTGCAACACCCAACATCCACCGCACCCCAAACCTTACCTCACCCCGCCCCCCTCCGCGTCACCCAACCCACCATCATCATCAATCTGGTATTTATCCCCTATCCTATGGATAGGGGATAAATACTTTGAAAAGCAATATTTATCTAATATGAAACACTTACCTCAGTAGCGCTTTTGAGAGCAGGGACACCTTAGGAGACCGCGCAGGAGCCACTGTGTGTCCTATCATGTCAGGTCACGTCACGTGATGCACGCAGCCAAGCGTGGGTGCGGGCGGGGCCGGAGAGCAAGGAGCAGGCTAAGTGAACGGAGGCGGAGGGCAAGGAGCAGGCTAAGTGAACGGGGACGGAGGCGGAGAGCAAAGAGCAGGCTAAGTGAACGGAGGCGGAGAGCAAGGAGCAGGCTAAGTGAACGGGGCGGGGCGGAGAGCTCGGAGCAGGCTAAGTGAACGGGGCGGAGGCGGAGAGCTCGGAGCAGGCTAAGTGAACGGGGGCGGAGGCGGAGGCCGGAGCAGGCTGGCGGGGCGGAGAGCCCGGAGCAGGCTAAGTGAACGGGGGCGGAGGCGGAGAGCTCGGAGCAGGCTAAGTGAACGGGGGCGGAGGCGGAGAGCTCGGAGCAGGCTAAGTGAACGGAGGCGGAGGGGAGCTCGGAGCAGGCTAAGTGAACGGGGGCGGAGGCGGAGAGCTCGGAGCAGGCTAAGTGAACGGGGGCGGAGGCGGAGAGCTCGGAGCAGGCTAAGTGAATGGGGGCGGAGGCGGAGAGCTAGGAGCAGGCTAAGTGAACGCTTGAAGGTGGGCCGCTGCAGCAGCGCTGCTGCCAATAGGTGAGTGTTGAAGCAGCGCTGTCTCTGTACGGCTGCCCCGAGCTACCGCTCTCCTCCCCTGCCTAAAACGCTAAACCAGCCCAGGACAGGTCTCACTCAGCATGTTTTTTAAAGCGGCCTGTCTTGGGCTGATTTAGGTCAATCAAAATGCCGCCCCCCGAAACTGACAAGATGCGCCGCCTCACTTCGCCTCATTAGCGGTGCGCCCCTGAGCTCACATGAGGACCACCCCAGGAAAGGAAGACCAAGAGTCACCTCTGCTGCGGAGGATAAGTTAATCCGAGTCACCAGCCTCAGAAATCGCAGGTTAACAGCAGCTCAGATTAGAGACCAGGTCAATGCCACACAGAGTTCTAGCAGCAGACACATCTCTACAACAACTGTTAAGAGGAGACTGTGTGCATCAGGCCTTCATGGTAAAATAGCTGCTAGGAAACCACTGCTAAGGGCAGGCAACAAGCAGATGAGACTTGTTTGGGCTAAAGAACAAAAGAAATGGACATTAGACCTGTGGAAATCTGTGCTTTGGTCTGATGAGTCCAAATTTGAGATCTTTGGTTCCAGCCACCGTGTCTTTGTGCAACGCAGAAAAGGTGAACGAATGGACTCTACAGTCCCTGACAAAAGTTCTGTCGCTTATCCATGTTGTGGAATCAAAAGCTTATAACCTGACTTTAAATTCATCCATTGGTTTTAGAAATGACTCATATGAAAGCTGAAACCCTCCCAAATGATTTTTTGGTTAAGAAAATAAATTGGCTTCACGGATGAAATGTTGATCATTTAATGAACACAGAAAGGTCAGATTTTGGCGAGACAAAAGTTTTGTCGCCTTGTCATATAATGCACCCAATCCTAGTTTAAAGCCTCACCTGTGCTCACTAATTGATCGGTTAATTAGTGGGTGTGTATAAAAAGAACTCCAGCACCCCAGACCTTCACTTGAACTGCAACTTCACCTCTGACAACATGCCAAAAATCAACCCTGCGACCAAAGCCTTGATTATCAAGAGGCTGAAGACCAGATCCACTGCAGAGGTGGCTGGCACCTTTAATGTGTCTCTGTGTCAAGTACAAAGAATTAAAAAAAAAGATTTGAACAGACTGGAGATGTTTTTTGACAAGCCCAGGTCCGGCAGACCCCACAAGACAACTGCTCAGGAGGAACGTTTGTCGGTTAGAAAATCAAAAGCCAGCCCCTCTTCCACTGCAGCAGAGCTCCAACAGGCCTGGTCACCTCAAGTCCCTGTGTCAACTAGAACAGTTTGTAGGATTCTGTCTCGAAATGGCCTCCATGGTCGAATCAGTGCCCAGAAGCCAGCACTAAACAAAAGGCAATTAAAAAACGTTTGGCATTTGCCAAGGCCCACAGCCTGCTAAATGGATGGACGCTGGAAAAGTGGCAGAAGCTGGATTTCTCAGATGAAACTTCAGTTGAATTACACCACAGCCACCGCAAATACTGCAGGAGACCTACTGGAGCCCGTATGGATCCAAGATACACCCAGAAAACAGTTAAGTTTGGTGGAAAGATCATAGTCTGGGGTTACATTCAGTATAGGGGTGTGCAAAACATTTGCAAGGTGGAAGGCAATATCAATAGCCTAAAATATCAAGAAGTATTAGCTTCCTCTTACATTCCCAATCATAAAAGGGGTCAAATTTTGCAGCAGGATGGTGCTCCATCTCATACATCCATCTCTACATTAAAGTTCCTCAAGGCAAAGAAGATCAAGGTGCTCCAGGACTGGCCAGCCCATTCACCAGACATGAACATCATTGAGCATGTTTGGGGTAGGATGAAAGAGGAAGCTTGGCAGACAAAACCAAAGAATCTTGATGAACTCTGGGAGGCATGTAAGACTGCATTCTTTGCTATTCCTGATGACTTCATCAATAAATTGTATGAATCATTGTTGAAACGCATGGATGCAGTCCTTCAAGCTCATGGAAGTCACACAAAATATTAAATATGGCTCTAATAGCACCACAACTTCATTCACCAATGTGATGAAACATATCTTTGTTTTTGAACAGAATTATCGGTTTGATTTTCACATTACTTTATGTGTGCGACAAAACTTTTGTCTTGCCAAAATCTGACCTTTCTGTGTTCATTAAATGATCAATATTTCATCAGTGAAGCCAATTTATTTTCTTAACCAAAAAATCATTTGGGAGGGTTTCAGCTTTCATATGAGTCATTTTTAAAACCAATGGATGAATTTAAAGTCAGGTTATAAGCTTTTGATTCCACAACATGGATAAGCGACAGAACTTTTGTCAGGGACTGTACATGCCTGGTTCCCACCGTGAAGCATGGAGGAGGAGGTGTGATGGTGTGGGGGTGCTTTTCTGGTGACACTGTTGGGGATTTATTCAAAATTGAAGGAATACTGAACCAGCATGGTTACCACAGCATCTTGCAGCGGCATGCTATTCCATCCGGTTTGCGTTTAGTTGGACCATCATTTATTTTTCAACAGGACAATGACCCCAAACACACCACCTGAGTGTGTAAGGGCTATTTGACCAAGAAGGAGAGTGATGGGGTGCTACGTCAGATGACCTGGCCTCCACAGTCACCAGACCTGAACCCAATCGAGATGGTTTGGGGTGAGCTGGACCGCAGAGTGAAGGCAAAAGGGCCAACAAGTAATAAGCATCTCTGGGAACTCCTTCAAGACTGTTGGAAAACCATTTCAGGTGACTACCTCTTGAAGCTCATCAAGAGAATGCCAAGAGTGTGCAAAGCAGTAATCAAAGCAAAAGGTGGCTATTTTGAAGAACCTAGAATATAAGACATATTTTCAGTTGTTTCACACTTTTTTGTTAAGTATATAATTCCACATGTGTTTAATTCATAGTTTTGATGCATTCAGTGTGAATCTACAATTTTTATAGTCATGAAAATACAGAAAGAAAAGAATTAACCGATGTTTCTTTTCGGTATATGTCCGTAAGAACACTTCCATCCACCGCTTTACCGATTCTTAGGTCTAAAAAATCAATCTCAGTCTGACTCCACTTTGAAGTGAGACGAATATTTAAGTAATTTGCATTGAGTCCAATAGTAAATCTATCCAGGTTATCAAGAGTACCATGCCATACAAACATGATATCATCAATGAAACGCATCCATATAAGGATGGCTCCATCATCATAGCCTGGCATGCTCATATCCTGCTCCCATAAACCAAGAAAGAGGTTGGCATATGAGGGCGCACAAGTTGCCCCCATAGCCACACCCCTCTCCTGCAAAAAGTATCTATCCTTGAAGATAAAAAAAAAAGTATGACACAAAACAAATTCAAGTAGGTTTAAAATGAAATCTACTAGATCACTTCTCAGACCAGATCGACTAAGATAAAATCTAGCTGCCAGGAGACCATGCTCATGTTTAATGGATGTGTATAGTGACTCAACATCACAAGTCACCAACCAGTCCTCCTGATCCAGAGTAACTCCTTCAACACGACTCAATGCCTCAGTAGAGTCACGTATATATGAAGGGAGATTTTTGACCAAAGGTTGTAAATACAAATCAATAAAGCGGCAGACGGGTTCACAGAGACTTCCTTTTCCTGACACAATAGGTCGCCCAGGAGGATTAATCAAATCCTTATGTATTTTTGGTAAAAAATACATTGTAGCAATAACAGGATAGTCTAAAATTAAACCATCTAATGTTGTTTTAGGAATAATATTGAGTTCAAAGGCTCTTTGTAATATACTGTCTAGTTCCTGTCTAGTTCATTCAACTGTCTAAAAGCTTCACGTTCATACTTTTCAATGGGCCATACCACCACAGAGTAGTCGGGCTGAGTGCACCGTAGCCAAGGAAGCCGCCAGCATTATGAGCAGCAGGGAGTATTGGTCCGCATGATGATGTCACTTCTGCCCTTACTCAGCCTAGGCTGAAGGGAAAACATCACTTCCTGGAGAACCACAAGTACGGTGTGCAAAGCAAACACAGACTGGCGCCATAACATGAAAGAGAGTGAGCAACAGTACTTTCAGCCACTTGCCTGAATATGTGTCCTGCTGGCCTAAAGAAGGGATAGAATATGAGCTCCTGCTCGTGTACCAATATCGTTGTTTGGGCGCTGCCATCATGGTACACCCTTGCCAGTGCGGAAAAGCCATCCCATCTGCCTCCATGGTTGCGGATACACCATTTTCCTGGAAGATTGATCCTGTCTCCATGTCTGTTACCTATGAGAGAAAAGAAAAATACACTGTGTCCTACTCTATGTGTCCTATTTATGCCTGGGGTCTGATTGTTTGTTTAATTATTTGACTACTGCTTAATTAACCTGTCTCTATGTGGTTTTACCTAGGGAACCATAACCCATGTGTTTTGTGCTGCCGAGGACGACCATGAAATATTAAATATTAAGCTGTGTTTTTATATATAGTATGGTGTGCAATCTCAAAAAAGTTAATTTTGGTATCACAGTATGCTAGGTGCAGTATAGATTTTTAACATATTAGCGAATGACAGCAAAATCTTCTGTATCAGTGTTATTGAGAGTACGAGCTCTTGTTGTAGCTGATGTTTGCAGTAAATATATAAATTGTGTACACTATTATTTTATATGTGTTTTGCTTGTGAATGTATAATTAAATAGGAGTTTTAGGTGCAAATATATGTTTTAGTGCATTTTTTTAAAAAATGTTTGTGTTTGTTACAAAGTTACATGAAGGTAGACATGGCTATTGATAACCCACTTTTAGCAAATAATATAAATATATTTGATTTTTTTTTTTTTTTTTAAACATACTCTTTAAATCAAAATTGCATGAAGGTGCCTGTTTGTATACAGTACCAAATGGCATTTTGACAATGCTGCCGGTGTCTACTTTCAGAACATATATAGATATAGGGGGTTAGTATAATTTTATAATGTTGCAATTTAGGTTTTATTTGTCCATCTCAAAACTGTAAAAATTGCTCTGGCTACCAGAGGTGCAAAATATCTGGAGACTCCAGGCAGTGGAAAGGCTTAAAAGTGTGGAAAATTTCATGTTCAAGTTGCCTGCGAGAGAATCAGGAGTTAATAGGAAGACGTGTGTTTCCCTATTCAAGACTTCCAAATATTAGCCAGCATGGTTAGACTGAAGGGAAAGAAAAAAAAAACATGACTCTACAATATGTACACTGGATAATGTAAAAATACTGGTGATTTGCTCACATGGTTAAATTATGCATCGGTAGCACAATATCACTGGATCAGAAACAAAATTCTTGTACCAAGTAATTACTACTTACTTACTTCTCACCTTACATTACCTGGCATATGCATTAATTGTATGTAAAGTCAGTTGCTGCCAATGGGAATTGTGCAATGCTTTATTTGCCCTGTGGAGATGCTGTAGGTAAATTGAACTCCAGCTGCTGGGTTCCCTCACAGCTAATCTTCATGGTTCCTTGGCAGCATCAGGACACGCTGGGATCAGCTAATACTTAGGGGTCCTTTCAAACAAAAAGAAATTGTTCAACGTGATTAACTCCATGTTGCGAATACATTGCGTTTTAGCTGAGACGGAAACAGCATGGCAAAAAAACGCTGTGTTTTACAGTATCTGCAATGTGGATGGGATTTTGGCTAATACCATCTACACATTGCAGAAAGAAATCCTCAGCGGAAATGCTGCGATTTCAAAAATGCTTGTGTTTTCCATGTAGGTACAATAGAAGCAGAAAGTCCATAGAGGAGAACTCTCGCAATGCATTTCTGCCACGGTCTTTTCTGCAGCATTTTTGGCTATGGCTCGCTACGTGGGGCCTTAGCCTTACAGTGAATAGAAAGTAGGACTTTCGCTATAAATAATATTTCACTGTCTCAATGTTTACATGGGTTGAGTTTTATCCTAATTCTCTCTGGTGAAGGCTTTATTTCTTTTGTAACGCTGAAGCAAAAAATTAAATTATATTTCTAAAAGCATAATTGCATTTTCTTATTATTCCCAACAGTTCACACCAGAGAGCAACCATTGTTATTTCTACAGACTCTGAGATTAAAAACAGTAGCTTAGGCAACTTAATGATATTCATATTTACTGCTGTTTAGAAAGTGAATGGTGCAGTAATTGTTACCGTCTTGTTTATTCTTTTGCTATGGCTAGTTATGCCTATATGCTATATATACAGTCACCCAATCTTCAAAGCATTGTTTTCTGTCAGTGGGTGTAAATCAGAAACTGTCTATAAATTTTTACCGAAAATTGATCCTTACTGTGCTAATAGAAATGAAGAATGTGTAAAGCACCCTTTGGTCATGCTTTGATTTAACCTTTAGTATACCAAGACATACCACCAAGCAAAAACATAATGTTCCTTCTTAGTGATGTGATCACATTTTTACAGCAGCTTATGGTGGAGGGCTTGAATACATGCATTGCACGACTGTGCTTTGCTAAATATTGATAGGTTTCATTTTTATTCATTGTGTGATTGTGCCGCCAGCTGGGCTTTGTTATGGGGTAGTCTGTCTATGTGATAGCAGGATTCAGTTACCATGAAGCATGCACGAAAACAAATATTCAGTTAGCCAACCTGTAGCAATGTAAATACAGTAATGAATATTAATTAGTGTCATGATGAAACAATTAGCCTAAATCCTGGAAACACCTTAGCCGTGGCCAGAGATGTCCTTGAAATGAAAGAAGCTATTGTAATATCTAGGTCATGACTGTTTCTAATTCAAATTAGAAATCGAGACTGAACAAGGTCTTGGTAAGAAATATATTTTGCCATTTCATCCTGTGAGAGTGACTCAGAAAGCAGCAGGAGGGAGCTCTTGTTTTCACAGTTACAGTCTGCAGGTGCTGATGTCATTATCTGTCTTATGCTTTATCATTAAATGCAGCCCTGCACACTATAGAGGTAAAAAACAGGCATTCATCTACAAGACTATAGTCAATAGTAAGGAAACGTATCAGCATGACAATATGAAATGTCAGTAGTCACTGAAAGAGACTGTACCAAATCCATTTATTGTCACAAGTGTTGTGTTTCTACCTCAGTGGGGTTTTAGGATAAAATCATAATATTATGACCCAAACCTGTCCTGGTATAATGGACACCATTTATCAGATGGACCACAGTTTAAAATGTTACTGTTCAAGCTTAAAGGGGTTTCCCCATCTCCCTGTTTCAGCAGCTTGTCTCTTCTTCTCACTTCCTATATTCTTCATCCGTTACAGCTACTTCCCCCCCATCTTGATGAAAAGGACACAATGAAATATCACAATACAGACTTTGTCTTTAACATGAGAGATTATTTATTATGATTACTAGAAATCTAATATAAGTGCAGATCAAATAATATGCACAGTAAATGTATATTACATTACACAGGTTTGTATAGAACACTTAAAAATGCTTCTAGAGAACAGTGTTATCTTTGTGTTTACATAGAGATTTTACATAGACATATTTACTGAAGCCTTTATCAGCAAACAGCAACTACCTCTGCAGGAAGAGCTGTAGATAACAGTGAGAGCACTCAGCCCCCCTTCCCCAGAGAGCAGTAACTCACGTCATCCTTTCTGTCTTGTCAGACAGGTCTGGTTCCATGGAAATACTTGGAGGAATAATTTCACATAGCAGGGAAACAAAGCAGCATTGCTAAAGCAATTTATTTAGGAAAACTTCAATTTACATAAGCTACCCGTATAGATAGGATCCTTAAGCTTCTCTCTCCTATAGTTAAAGGTATTTCTGTGCTTTAAACAATCTCTATTCATATACCTTATTATGGTATTACATAAATTGTGAGTAGGAGTGATCCGACAGTAAGCTTGTAGGGCTCTGATAAATTGAAATTTTTGCATACAGTTTTTGAAGCCCAAGCCAATAGATGAATGACAAAAGGAGGGATATTTGCATGTAAAGACTCTTTCTAAAAATTAAACTCTGTAGTACCATTCTTTCTAAATAGTATTGCTTATATACTTAATTTTACTTACGTACATATTTGTTCTAATAGTGTATACAATTCTGTATTCATTCCTTGGATTTAGGTGTACACAACCAGTGGACGCTTTGGCCAAAACGCAACCCATTAGATTATTAAATTATTCCAACAAGTAATCACCAATATTTTACTCGCCGATCCCCATTCCTGTCCAGGCCAGCTGCCACTTCAGCTCCATGGCTGCTCCAAGCTACGTCCCAATGTTAAAGAACTTATGGACATCGTGTTCTGACATTGTTCAGCTTCTGGAGGTAGTGTGTGGCACCCCATAGAGGCTGAAGTAGAGGCAGGCCTGCACAGAAGCAGGGGTCGGTATGTAAAATATTAGCCGCTACGCTATTTTTTTTTTCCACCATCCAGATGAATTTGTCATCTAGGTGCCCACCAATGACCGTAGATCTGTGGCAATGGTTTGCAGTGGATCTGACTGACCTCATGTCCTTATTAGTCATCTCGAATTAATGAACTGTCCAGAGAGAAGTTTCCAGAATAACACAGGAATTTTTCCTTTAATGTAATCCACTCCTTTAATGTAATCCCAATGCACATCTCAATTCCCGACATTGTTTTTAACAGAAAATCACTCTGAATCTGTAAAGGCTATCATGGTGATCTTGGTATCATTTTAAAGATGAGATTCTTGTCATAGCCCTAAGGGATCCTGAGATATGGGGCTCTATAGTGTCCTCCAGCCTCAGGCAGCATCTTAGAGCTGTGTGAAGGAGGAAGGAAGGGGAAGGAGCAGAGCTACAGACTGCAGAGACAATGATAAATCATCATTGTCTGTGTATAACCTGTATGTGACTCTGACTCCAGGGGGAGGGGTAGCATGGACTTCTGTCCATGTTATTCCCTCTCCTATCAATCAGAGAACATACTATACTTTTGCTCTCTGACTGCCACATATAGGGATAATGTAATACCCCTCTGAGCCTAATCACAAGGGTATTCTTCTGTAATACCCCTCTGAACATAACCAGGAAGTTATTGGCGCTGTGACCCAGATGTTTACCATTGTCCAGATTGCAGTGCCAGAAGAGTTGCACCAAACACACAACACATACACAAAGTCATCAGTAAAGTTTACATTTGACCCTGTCCTTATCCTGTCTTCACCTGATCTTTATAGAGTAAAATACGCTGACCCCCTCTCTAGCAATATCTGTTACATGCTATAATAATAGCAATAACGATTATTACTAGAGATAAACGTATAAAACACTTCCTGCAGGTGGAAAAGTTCCATCAGTCAGATAACACATTTTCACCCATTGAATGTCAACATATAAAATCCCAGTTTTTGGCAGCTTTCAGATGGGTATAATAGTGGGTGGTTGTGGGGGGCCCACTTATGAAACCTTTGCACTGGGCCCACCAATGTGTTAAAATGGCCCTGGTGGCCTCCACACAGTATAATAATCCACAATGGCCCCTTCACACAGTATACTGTCCCAAAGTGGCCCCTCCATATGGTATAATGTCCTACAGTGGCCCCTCCACACAGTATAATGATCCACAGTTGCCCTTTCACATAGTTTAATGATCCATAGTGGCCCCTCCACATGGTATAATATCTCATAGTGGTCTATTCACATGGTGTAATGTGTCATAGAAGCACCTCCACACAGTATAATGTCCCATAGTGGCCCCTCCACACAGTATGATGTCCCATAGCAGCACCTCCACATGGTATAATGTCCCATAGCGGCCCCTCCACACAGTATAATATCCCATAGTGGCCCCAATGAATTTTCCAAACATTTCGGGTTCAGCCGAACCTGAAGTTTTTGGGATTAGCCACTCATGAGCCATTATTATATTCTTCAGACCCCAGAGTATAATAAGTGGAGGCCCAGGAGAGGTGATCAAACATAAAAATTAATGTTACTCACCTTCTCTGGACTCGGCCACGGCTCCCTGTTGTGTTCGGCACTTCTGCTTGATGTAAGCCGATGTAATTCCTGAGGCCCTATCAGCGGTCTCTGACATCAGGTAGAAGCGCTGAAGAGATCAGAGAGCTTTACTGAAGTCCAGGGAAAATGAGTAACATAATTTTTTATGTTTGATCACCTCTCCTGGGCATCCAATCATTATACTCTGGGGTCTGAAGAGACCCCAGAGTATAATAATAGCAGTTTAGGTTCATACGTATTTAGTCCAAACAAAACCTCTAGGCTGCCAAGTCAGGGAAATATGTCTTGTGTGCCACGCTTGGCACGCATGCTGGGGGTTGAAGACCCCTGGTCTATTTAGTATGTAAAAGCTGCATAATCACTTTTATACTGTTGAAATGGAGTTGAATGGCTTTATTTATATAGGACTCCCCATAACTGGGAATATATGTCATTTTTTATAGCTTTTTTTTGTTCACTGTGATAAATGTGATATCATAATCTACCACTAGAGGCTGCCCTAACAAGCTGGAAATAAACAGTCATGGGACTCTTCAAATATTTAATCAGAATATAAAACTAAGATGAAAATGTCTGTCAGGTTATTATTCCAATCCAAATAAAGCAATATTTTAATATAATAGGGCAGATTTCACTTGACCTGGATGTAAAATGTGCCAAAATCTGGGCATCAAGTTTTAGACTAAAGTTCTGAAACTTGTTCTAAAAGGGTGTGTGGCTTTGGCTTTTGATATTTAGGTGCGATTTGGTGCATTTGACATCTTCACATGTCAGAATTGTTCAGAGGACCGTAACAACAGACAATTGGACCAATGTAATAGCGGTTTAACACAGAGCCTGGCAGACCATTGACTATAATGGGGTCCATTGGGTGTCCATTGTTTTAAAACTGAAACCAGTGGAGGAAAAAGTCCTCTGTTCAGGACTTTTTACATCCTTCAATTTCTGGTGGGCATTGCTAAGGAGTCTCTTACTAAAATCTCCAACTTGGTCATCTGGATAATTTGTTGCTCTCAGAATATTTATTGCAGGTTGTTCTGTCATAGCTTATTCCAAGGTTCATCTATTTGGAGATGATAAATGTGAAGTCTCTGAGGCTTTGGCATGGCTTTGTTTCTCTCCTTACACTGCCAAACTCCGCTTTTCATTGACACTATTTTGCTCTCACAGTGATCTTAACATTCATCAGGAATGTGGAAAATTTTGAATGTGATTATTGTTAGCACAAATGGTTAATACATTTATGGGGTAAGTTACATATTCACATTGGTGGTTCCTCGATCTCTCTTTAACAAGGTATTTCCACAATCATAACCATATTTAAATTTGGAGACCATTAAAAATTAAACATTTTTGCAAGTATAAATAACTAAAAAATTTTAAAGATTTTGTATAGCCATCATAGTGGTGACAGTCTGTTTTCTTGATCGGTTGCCAATGGATATGACCATGAATGCAGGAATTTTCTGTACTCTGAAACCCAATCATGATTTCCATATTGTGGCTGGTTTATCTTCTTGTGCATGTCCCTGTCTGATAACCTACCACAATAACGAAATCATAGCTGGGTTTCTGACAAGCCCTGCACCATAGAAAGTTCCTGCATTCATGGTTGTATCCATTGGCAACCAATCAAGACAAAAGACATTTTTAAAACTTCACATAAATTAAAATTATTTATATTTGCAAAAATGTTTAGCTTTTGTCTGCAAAACTAAATATGGCTATGTTCCTGGGAAAATCCATTTAATTATAAAATGTATATTTTGTTTAAAGAGAGACATATGATGTAATAGGTGCAAATACTGTGCAAGTATTGTGCAACGGAGTTAAATATTTTTAGGCATGGTATGATTTAGTCATGTGATTAGAAAGGATGACCTGTAAATGACATGTATGGGCTGCCATTCTACTCTAGTGGACTGACATACATTCCTTTAATATTCTACAATAGTGCAGGTCACTGAAGTGTTTTCATGTTAGATTTGGCAACTATTTCAAAGAAATGTCTGAAGTCATCATGAAATAACCAGCAACTGCAGATTTAAGCAGCTGACTTTACAGTTGACTTAAGTGACTGAACAGCTGCCAGCACTTCTGGTGTCCGATCAATGAACTTTTGTCATATCACAAGAAAAGGTCCAGTACTGTCACTATTCAGTAAAGGGTTAGGGTGACTTTCAGGTAAACATCACTTAACTCAGAGCTCTTATCTATTAACCATAATCGAGAATGACAATATAAAGCATTACACATTTTGAAAAAGCATATATCTATATCTAAACATCTTACATTATTATGAGTACACCCAGAACATACTGGATTATGGATGCTAAATCCAAGAATCCCCCTGGCTTTCACCCTTAAGGGTATGCAGGGCCGGTTTTAGACAAACTGTGGCCCTGGGCAAAATTAAAAGCGGGGCCCCAACAACGCCATCATATTTCCAAAGGAAGCCCTTTTAATACCGCCTCCTTTCTGCCCCCAAAACAGTAACAAACACCCCCTCTTATGGAAACACACAAGTCATATAACCACCTTTGTAACGCCTAATAGATTTTTGCACCACCTCATCAGTTATAATAGCACTTATGAATAATAGTCCCTGCTTATAAACAGTGCCCCATATCAGTAATAGTTCCCCCTTATCAGTAATAGCCCCCCTCATAAATAAAAGTTCACCTTATAAATAATAGTCCACATTATCAATATTAGCCCTCTTATAAATAAACCTCTTATAAATAATAGTTCCCCTTTTAACAATACCCTCCTTATAAAGTTTCCCTCTTATAAAAAAAGAGACCACAATATAATAACCGCCCATATAATGTCCCCCTTACTATAGGCCTATTATAAATAGTTCTTCCCTTATAAATAATAGCCCGCCTTAGATATAATTTCCTCTTATAATAGCCCCCTTATAAATAGTTCCACCCTTATACATAATAGCCCACTTATAACAATCCACCTTATACAGTGGGTACGGAAAGTATTCAGACCCCTTTAAATTTTTCACTCTTTGTTTCATTGCAGCCATTTGCTAAAAGCAAAAAAGTTTATTTTATTTCTCATTAATGTACACTCAGCACCCCATCTTGACAGAAAAAAAACAGAAATGTAGATATTTTTGCAAATTTATTAAAAAAGAAAAACTGAAATATCACATGGTCATAAGTATTCAGACTGTGACGAATAAGGGGACTCCCATATACGTATTTCTGGACACTTATGTATCTGGCTGACCCCTTATGACCCCATCCCCCCTGCAGACCATGTGTTCCTACTTCCCCCCTCAGCTCAGTTACTCTGAAGCCATGTCCCTGTTGTGGGTTAATTACATCCCTTTGTTATATTGCTCTGAGTAATTAACACTCCTTTTCAAGTACCCTACCGCTCCCCAGGAGATTTCCTGCCGAAACACAGCCACACCAGACAGCCTGGCACCAATTATACATCAGAGAGATCATAGTTTTATGCCCATATCTCAAAAGGGGGGCACCTCACAGTTACTCCAATAAATTCTGTGGGTGCCCCATAGAAAGGCGCACGCGGTCAGCCCAAACATGGAGCCGTTGTGAGCCCAAGGCAGGTCCAGACACCCAACTCCCCACCCAAAGGGAATTGAGGTGCCATGCCTGGTATGTATACGACGAGGGTTTCACCCCGAGTTCTCCCCTTCCACTTACCAGACCATACGGTCGCCGGATAAGGAGCCAGAACGATTTTCGAGTTCAGGGGCTCCATGCTTGTAGGTGTAACTTCCCTCCCCCGTGACATCACTCTGGACGGGGGCAGGGAACACACAAAAGCAAAGCACGCAGACAGCACATGGTTTTTAGGCCATTTTACCCTGCTAAGGTCACCTGCTACTGGACATCCACAAGATAAGTGCCCTGGCCACCATTGGAAGTCAGAGATACCTGCACAAGCTGGTGTTGGTAATATATATTCTTTTCTTTCTTTTATCCCCATTTTTATTTTATGTACCGTGTTATGCCGTTTTCACTTGTATCTGCTTGTTAATCGCTGCATGTATTCTATGTATGTGTTAAGTGTCTAGTGCCGACCCATTTAGGGGTTAATAAATATATAAAATTTAGAAGGCCCGTTTTGCGTATTATCCTCTGTTGACCCGTCTCACTCACGGAAAGTGGGTGTGAGGTAATCGAAGCGATCGTAGGTAGGCCAGGGGCGGTTCCTGGTAAAACCCGGATCCTTCACACAGACCCTTTGCTGTGACACTCTTATTTAACTCACATGCTGTCCATTCCCTTCTGATCCTCCTTGAGATGGTTCTACGCCTTCATTAGAGTCCAGCTGTGTTTAATTAAACTGATTGGACTTGATTAGGAAAGGCACACACACCTGTCTATATAAGACCTCACAGTGCATGTCAGAGCAAATGAGCATCATGAGGTCAAAGGAGCTGCCCAAGGAGCTCAGAGACAGAATTGTGGCAAGGCACAGATATGGCCAAGGATACGAAAGAATTTCTGCAGTACTCAAGGTTCCTAAGAGCACAGTGGCCTCCATAATCCTTAAATGGAAGAGGTTTTGGAGGACCAGAACTTTTCCTAGACCTGGCTGTCCAGCCAAACTGAGCAATCGTGAGAGATGAGCCTTGGTGAGAGAGGTAAAGAAAAACCCAAAGATCACTGTGGCTGAGCTACAGAGATGCAGTTGGGAAATGGGAGAAAGTTCCACAAAGTCAACTATCACTGCAGCCTTCCACCAGTCGGGGCTTTATGGCAGAGTGGCCTGAAGGAAGCCTCTCCTCAGTGCAAGACATATGAAAGCCCGCATAGAGTTTGCCAAAAAACACATGAAGGACTCCCAGACTATGAGAAATAAGATTCTCTGGTCTGATGAGACGAAGATTGAACTTTTTGGCGTTAATTCTAAGCGGTATGTGTGGAGATAACCAGGCACTGGTCATCACCTGCCCAATACAATCCCAACAGTGAAACATGGTGGTGGCAGCATCATGCTATGGGGGTGTTTTTCAGCTGCAGGGACAGGATGACTGGTTGCAATTGAAGGAAAGATGAATGCGGCTAAATACAGAGATATCCTGGAAGAAAACGTCTTCCAGAGTGCTCTGGACCTCAGACTGTGCCGAAGGTTCACCTTCCAACAAGACAATGACCCTAAGCACACAGCTAAAATAACAAAGGAGTGGCTTCGGAACAACTCTGTGACCATTCTTGACTGGCCCAGCCAGAGCCCTGACCTCAACCCAATTGAGCATCTCTGGAGAGACCTGAAAATGGCTGTCCACCAACGTTCACCATCCAACCTGACGGAACTGGAGAGGATCTGCAAGGAAGAATGGCAGAGGATCCCCAAATCCAGATGTGAAAAACTTGTTGCATCATTCCCAAGAAGACTCATGGCTGTACTAGCTCAAAAGGGTGTTTCTTCTCATTACTGAGCAAAAGGTCTGAATACTTATGACAAGTTTTCCTTTAATAAATTTGCAAAAATATCTACATTTCTGTTTTTTTTCTGTCAAGATGGGGTGCTGAGTGTACATTAATGAGAAATAAAATGAACTTTTTTGCTTTTAGCAAATGGCTGCAATGAAACAAAGAGTGAAAAATTTAAAGGGGTCTGAATACTTTCCCACTGTATAGAATAGTTCTGCTCCTATAATAGCCCCCTTATATATAATAATCTCCCCCTTTATGAATAACAGTTCACCATTTATATATAACAGACCCCTCCTTATATATAATAGTTTCCTCCTTTATACATAATAGCCCCTTATATATAACGTCTCCCCCTTATAACAGCCAGCCTTATATATAATAGTTCCCCATTATAATAGCCACCTTATACATAATAGTTCCTCTCCTATAATAGTCCCTTTTATATATAAGTCCCCCCTTATAATACCCCCTATATATAATAAGTCATCTCTTATAGTAGCCCCCCTTATATATAATGGTCCCACCATATAATAGTGCTCCTTATATATAATTCCTCTCTTATAATAGCGCTCCTTATATAAAACAATTATTCCATTATAAATAATAACCCCCTTATATATGTCTCCCCCTTATAACAACCCGTTATATATAATTATAATAACCCACTTATATTTAATAGCCACCCTTATATATAATAATTCTTCTCTTATAATAGTTCATCCATTATAAATACTAGTCCCCTTATATTTAAAAGTCTTCCCCTTATAATAGCCCCCTCATACATAACAGTTTCCCCCTTATAGCAGCCCTCTTATAATAGTTCATTTATAATAGCCCCCCTTCTATATAATAGTTCCCCCTTATAATAGTGCCCTTATATATAACAGTCTCCCCCTTATAATAGTTCCTCTTATAATAACCACTTATATATTAGTTTCTCTCTTATAATAAACCATTTACATAGAATAGTTCCTTTTATAATAGCCCCCTTATAAAAAACAGTCTCCCTTAAAATAGCCCCCCTTATATATAATATGTCATCTCTTTTAATAACCCCCTTTATATATAACAGTCTCCCCATTAAAATAGTCCCTTATAAATAATAGTTCATCCCTTATTTATAAAAGTTTCAACCTTATAATAGCATAAATCAACTAAAGAAAAGAAAAAGGGGGTTTTACATACCCAATAATTAATTACAAAAAATATAGCAGGTGAGTCGCTAAGTGCTTTGACATGCGCTGACTTCTGTTGGTTACGCCCCTGTGGGCAGGTTTTTAGGAGGTATATGGTAGTCTAAACCTCCTATTGGATCATCTGTGCACGTGCGCAGAGGCTTATACCCCGCTAGTGTTCAGCCTCTTGTATCAGCTGTGCGTGTGACTGCATAGCGATTGGCCGTTTGCTGGTTATGTTGGCGGGGTTCTTTGCCTTAAAAGTTCCAGACACTCGCTTCCTCTTGCGGCCATATATCAGAGCCGAGGGGGAGGAGGGAGCTTTTGTTGGGCAAACAAACAACAAATAATGATTTAGCTTTCAGTTTCAGATCCTCTTCTTTGTAGAAAGCACCTCTTGTGAAAAACTAAGAAAAAAAGGGGGAGGGGGGAAGTTCTGTTGGGTATACAAACAAACACTAAGCTTCAGACTTTAGATCCTCCTCTATAGAAAAGCACCTCTGATGAAAAACTGAAATGAGAGTTTAGAAACGCGTCACGTGTTATTATATAGGTGTTTAGGAGCAGGTAGTCATGTTGGGCTTTGCTCTGATATGTTGTTAAATAAACCAGCAGGAGTGTGATTCAGAGCTCCAATCAGAGGAAGCCAGTGTCAGAGCTCAGAATCACACCCCGTGTCTGCTTCTGCCTGACGGTACAGAGGTTAAAATGCATTGATTGCTCGGTAATGGTGGGGGCTAGAAAAAATATTCCAACTGTGCCAAACTCACTGGTGCAGCACCTATTAATTGATGTGAAGAGCTGGACTTGTTGGAGGCAGGTCCTCTTTACGCATTTTTTTAAAAAAAAAACAGCATCTTTTTTAAGAGCATTCCCCAGAATAGACGCGAACTGGCACCAATAGCACTATCATTGTTTTGGTAGACTGGAGCCATGGGTTGTCATCAGAAGACTAATCAAGAAGAGAAGCAGCACTGGATTGCGGCAAGGTGAGTAACAAAAAGAGGGACAAGGGTAATTTTTTACATGAATCTGTATTCCTTTAGCCCTTACAGCAGCACAATGATGGTGTGTTTCTGCCCCTGCTAGGACACTATAATAAACTCAATTAATTGATTAATTACCCTGCCCCCTCCATATCAGGGGAGAACCCACCCCACACACACACTGTGTAAATTACAAAGAAAAATCTAGGAAAGGAGCCTTGTTCTGTTGTTAGAGCTATAATGATTCACAAATGTGAAGTGCAAAATCCAAGCGGCTGCTCCACAAATTTGTTCCAGTGAAAAAAATATTCTTTCTGCTCATGATGTGGAGACCGCCCAAGTAGAATGTGCCCTTACATATTCTGGGGGTTCCAAGCCCTGGAACACAAAAGAAAGCCTAATAGCCTCCTTAATCCACCTAGCTAAAGTGGATTTAGATGTCCTAGGAACTCTACAGGTGCATCTCAATAAATTAGAATATCTTTGAAATGTTTGTTTATTTCAGTAATTAAATTAAAAAGTGACCTCATATATTTTCTAGATTCTTTACACACAGAGTGTTCTATTTCAAGTGTTTTATTTCTGTAAATGTTGATTATGGATTACAGGTAATGAAAACCCAAATCTAAGAAAATTAGAATATTGTAAAAATGTTCAGTATTGTAAATTCAGTGTGTTACCTGCCAAGGTTTCCTAAGCCTTTAAATGGTCCCTCAGTCTGGTTCAGTAGGACACACAATCATGGAAGACGCTGATTATGAATTGAATTACTGAAATGAATGTTTCAAAAATATTCTAATTTATTGAGATGCACCTGTATGTCTACCCAAAAAACACAATTAGAAGACTGTCAAACTTCCTGAACTCTGCAGAACTCTTCAAATATCTTTAAACATCTGGATAATTCTAAAGAATGTAGTCTTGCTTCTTCCTATGAAGATGGATGAGGAAAAAGGACTGGAAGAGAAATTACTTGGTTAATGTTAGACACTAAAGGTACTTTAGGGCAAAACCCTGAAAGATATCTCAATTGTACTCTATCTCAAATAATCTACTATAAGGTTTTATAGGGACCAAGTGCAGCATCCCAGAGGGTTACTGCTTTTATGTGTTTGTCTTGTGTGCCTCTGGGTTTTATGATTGTAAGTTCTGTTCTGTGTTAAGTGTTAAATGTGACATTTCCCCCTGCAGTGTTCAAACCCAGACTTGGTTCAGCCCTGGCCTATCACAGGCCACTGGGCGGGGTTGTGAGGAGATATTATCTCCCCGGCTACGGTTGGAAGTTAGTTCAGTGAATGCAGCAAGCCATACTAGGTGTGCAGAGCTGACCTGCCACCAGACTCTGGACTGAGGGCCAACCGCCGCTTCTACAGCCCCAGGAGGGACATCATCAGCCATAGGCTCACCTGAAGATAGCCCAGAGCAAGGGAGTAAAGTTTTGCAAGTGGCTGATTCATTCGGTGCCGTGCCAGAAAGAGCAGGAGAGGACCCTGACAGGAGAGTCATATTCGGGCCTAGTCTACAGGTAACCAGATCCCTGTCAGGACTCCCTGTAACTCCATCCCCAAAGTACTGGCTGGGAGAGGCACAGAGGAGGAGTAGAGAAAACCATCCTCTGGAGCCTATACCATCTTTGGGCACCCTCCTAGAACCAAGGCTGGGGGTTGGACACTGTAGGACTATTACCCCCATCTGGAAGCTGCTGTTGACCCTCTGTTCCAGTTGCCTTAATAATCGACTGTTTAGTTTACCTGCACCGCTGAATCCTGAGACATGCCTGCTTTACCATCAGGGCTCTTCCGACTAACACCACACCGGCTCAGGTAGGAGAGGTCCCCCTCTTCAACTGGAAGTGCCCCAGGGGAAAGAACTACTACCACCACCATCTGGTAGTGCTGCAGGACCCCCTCGACTTTGTCCAGCCTAGGAGTGGGACTGGAACGATTGGGGAGCGTGCTCGGCCTGCTAGGTGGCACAGCATCCGCTACTATTACTCCCATCCTCTGGTCTCCTGCGACTGGGTTGCGGCACAAGGCCTGTAGTTCACCTATCCTCTTGGCAGAGCTTAGAGCCAAAAAGAAGGCGACCTTAAGTGTGATGAATTTAAAATCGACTACTTCCAAAGGTTCAAACCGAGAGCTGCATAACCCCTTCAGGACCGTAGATAGGTCCCACTGGGGAATCAGCCTGATAATAGGAGGTCTAGATCTTATTCCTGTCCTTTAAGTGTAGCCATCATTTGAGTGCTAGAAGGGCTTCCAGAGACAGGGAGAATCTCTTAACCAACCCCCTGGGGGTGCAGTTCCATATACTGAGAACCTCCCTCTGCAGGCGCCGAAAATGCCACAAAGCCCAGTGAACTGCCTCTACCACTGCAGACATGAGACCTAATACTTTAATTCCTGTACGGATGGAGATCCGATACAGACAAGAATTTTGCCACAGATATAATCCTCTCTTTCCTGGCAGGTGGCAAGGAAAATGATCATCTGGGTGCAGTCTACTATGAACCCCAGGAACTTCTTGGAGGTTAAAGGGACTATGTCCAATTTTTCAAAATTTATAAACCACCAGACCCAGCTGAAGACATCTGCAAATAAATAAATTAAGCGTCATATTGATAGTATTATTTTTATTTCTGTTTGTTATACTATCTATACCAGGGGTCGGCAATCCGTGGCATGCGAGGCTTGTTTCCCTGGCACGGCAGCCGAGTCCTCGCCCAGTTTCGATCGGACCAAACACATCCAAAACGAAACTGCTATTGTTATACTCTGTGGTCTCTTCAAACCCCAGAGTATAATAAGCGTAGGCTCAGGATTGGTGATGAAACATAAAAAAATAATGTTGCTCACCACTCCTGCGCTCCGGAGCAATACCCTGCTGTCTTCGATGCTTCTGCCTGACGTAAGAGACCGCTGATAGGGCCTCAGGGTTCACGTCGGTGTCAATACACATAACGTCGCTGACGTCAGGCAGAAGCCTTGAAGAGAACAGAGCTGCTTCGGAGCGCAGGAGAGGTGAGTAACATTGTTTTTTTATGTTTGATCACCTCTGAAGAGACCCCACAGTATAATAATAACTAGTGAGTGGCGAAAATTTGTTGGATTATCTACTGTGTGCAGGGGCCACTATGGGACATAATACCATGTGCAGGAGCCACTATGGGACATAATGCCATCTGCAGGGACCGCTATGGGACATAATAACGCATGCAGGGGCAGCTATGGGAAATAATGCCGCGTGCAGGGGCCGTTATGGGATATAATACCGTGTACAGGGGCCGCTATGGGACATAATACCTAGAGATGAGTGAACTGAAGCTGACGAAGTGGAATTCCGAATTTCAGGAAATATTCGAGTCGCATCGAATCTGGATTTCCTCACGCTTTGTGGTAACGAATCGCATTTTTTCATAAAATGTCTGCTGCACGTTAGGACATGGGGCAAGGAACTCTGGAAATGTGGGATCACCCACAATGCCATGCGTGCAGCCAATCAGCAGCCAGCCAGTCCTGTGATGTCACAGCCCTTTAACCCCCTTCCAACCGCCCACGGCATTGGGAGTGGGTGTTAGCTGACAGCTAACCCTGCTCCATAACCCCTGGTCAGAGCACTGCCTCGATTGCAGGTTTTAACCCCTTGGATGCCACGGTCATACATGTCTGGCCAGTGATCCCAGGCTGCTAGTAGCCCCCAGTACCTGGTTGATCCTGCCCAGAAGTGAGGAAGTTAGCCTATGTGTCTGCATAGGTTGACTTCCTCTATAGACTGCAATACACGTGTATTGCAGTCTATAGTGCTGAACCAGTGATTCTACTCCATTATACAGGCTCTCTGCAGCCAGGAAATAGGTGTTTTTTTAACGTGATTTGCCGCAAATTAATTTGGATCGAATCGTATCAAAAAATTCGGCAAAGCTGCCGAACCAAATTTTTGACAAATTCACTCATCTCTAATAATACTGTGTGCAGGTGCCGTCATGGGACATAATACCATGTGCAGGGGCCGTCATGGGACATAATACCGTATGCAGGGGCCACTATGGGACATAATACCATGTGCAGGGGTCGCTATGGTACGTAATACCATATGCAGGGGCTGCTATCGGACATACACACGTGGACAAAACTGTTGGTACCCTTCATTTAATGAAAGAAAAACCCACAATGGTCACAGAAATAACTTGAATCTGACAAAAGTAATAATATATAAAAATTCTATGAAAAAACAAATGAAAGTCAGACATTGCTTTTCAACCATGCTTCAACAGAACTTTTTAAAAAAAGAAAACTCATGAAACAGGCCTGGACAGAAATGATGGTACCCTTAAAGGGGTATTCCCACGAACATAACCATTTTTAAATTTGTAGATAATTAAAAGTTAAACATGTTTGCAAATATAAGTAATTAAAGATTTTGCAGAGATTTAAAGATTTCCTCTAAATATCTTGTGGTCACAAGTTGTTGTCTTGATCGGTTGCCAATGGATACGACCATGAATGCAGGACCTTTCTAAGCTCAGAAAATCAGCCATGACTTCCTTATTGTGGCCGGGATATCTTCTGATACATGTAGTGTACCTGCCTAATAACCCAGCTACAATAAGAAAATCATTGCTGGGTTCCTGACAAGTCCCAGACCATAGAACGTTTCTGCATTTGTGGTCGTATCCATTGGCAACCAATCAGGAAAACAGACTGTCACTACTAAGATAGTTAAAAGAAAATCTTTAAAACTCTGCAGAATTTTTAACTATTTATATTTGCAAAAATGTTTAACTTTTACTTATCTACAAATATAGATATGATTATGTTCATGGGAATACCCCTTTAACTTAATATTTTGTTGCACAACCTTTTGAGGCAATCAAACGATTCCTGTAACTGTCAATGAGATTTCTGCACCTCTCAACAGGTATTTTGGCCCACTCCTCATGAGCAAACAGCTCCAGTTGTCTCGGGTTTGAAGGGTGCCTTTTCCAGATGGCATGTTTCAGCTCCTTCCAAAGATGCTCAATAGGATTTAGGTCAGGGCTCATAGAAGGCCACTTCAGAATAGTCCAATGTTTTCCTCTTCGCCATTCTTGGGTGTTTTTAGCTATGTGTTTTGAGTCATTGTCCTGTTGCAAGACCCATGACCTGCAACTGAGACCAAGCTTTCTGACACTGGGCAGCACATTTCTCTCTAGAATCCCTTGATAGTCTTGGGATTTCATTGTACCCTGCACAGATTCAAGACACCCTGTGCCAGTTGCAGCATAGCAGCCCCAAAACATAACAAAGCCTCCTTCATGTTTCACAGTAGAGACAGTGTTCTTTTCAAGATGTGCTTCATTTTTCCATCTGTGAACATAGAGCTGATGTGCCTTGCCAAAAATTTTGATTTTTGTCTCATCTGTCTATAGGACATTCTCTCAGAAGCTTTGTGGCTTGTCAACATGTAGTTATATATTATTACTTTTGTTAGATTCAAGTTATTTCTGCGACCATTGTGGGTTTTTCTTTCATTAAACGAGGGGTACCAACAATTTTGTCCATGTGTGTAATACCGTATGCAGGGGCCGCTATGGGCATGTGTCCAGAAGCATCTTGTGGGAGCACTTCTGTGTTATGGTTTGTGGTATATAACTTTAGTATAGGGGACATCAACCTTACAACTATTGTGTGGCACTCCAAGCATCTCATCTTTGATTTTTTAATTGAAATCGGCACGCTGAACAAAAAAGTTGCCTACCTCTGATCTCTACCTTAGGTAATGAAAAATTCTTTAGTATCCCTGTTAACAGTAAGAACACACCAGCTAAAGGTAGCCTCAGTAACACTCTGAAGGATAAGCAGGTAGAGAATGAACTCCCTACTCTCCAGGACTAAATAGGTACTCTAGACCTGCCCCCTGAACCCAGCAGCCAATAGCAAAAGAAGAGAAAGCAGCAAGGAGGGGCCAAGAAACTCAGCGAATCGGAGAAAGGATCATATCCAAATGCCCCAACCACAACCAGAAAAGCAACAGACTCCCAGACAAAGGAAAGAGGTCCGGCTAAGGCACGCCCGATCCCTGATCAGGACCACCGTAATCAAGTGCCTCAGCACTTCTGGTCCGGAGCACAAGGACTCACAAAATGCCAGAGAGCCAGAGGAATCAAGCAAGTAGTACATACGATCCACCCAAGCACCCAGCTACGTATACTGGGAAACGGAGTAAACTCATAAAAAAAAAAAAAAACTAAGTAAAAGCCAAAAGGGAAGGGAGAAAATCCCTCCTGTCGTCACTCCATCTGTCCCAGTTATAGTTAGTATGCAAAAAGTTATTTCTTTATTGATATAGGGAAACAATCGAATCTCACAGGCAGTGTAAAATGTTTTTATCACAAATAATGTCCCAGACGTTTTGGTCTTATTCAAATACGTTATTCAATGGGTATCTGTGAAGGTAGAGATGAAAGGTTATGTCAGATAAGTCAGGTATTTAAATATAGCGGCCACCATAACCTCTGGGTCTCTGCTGTATTATATGGCAGAGACTCGGGGCTATTGCCTGCAATAAGTGCTCGTACTGATTGCGGGCATTATGGTGTCTGCTGCTTTGGTCAAAGCATTTTGTCGTGGATCGTTGCCGCAGGCTTGCCTGGAATTATGTTCTATTAATAGAACTGATGACATTTTGCAATGGATTAGCAAAGTAATACATTGCACCAGTGATCAGAATCCCTGGGGGTTCAAGACCCCTAGGGGGTTATTAACTCCTCTGGCGCCTCGGTCAAAGCTGACCGAGGAGCCATTTTACCGGCGGCACATAGGCGCCACCATTTTGCCGGGGATTGCCGACACCCGGAGCAAGCTCCGGGGCCGGCCTCTCGTTGCTATGACAGCTGGGAGCCTTCTGAAGGCTCCCAGGCCTGACTTTCATTAGTTTCTATTGCAGGCTACTCTATGTAGCCTGCAATTGAAATGCCGTTTTTTTTGCAATGCATTGCAATGCATTAGAATTGTAATCCATTGCATTAGTGAGCAGACACCCTGGGGTTCAAGACCCTTAGGGGGTCTAATAAATGCAAAATAAAAAAAAAAAATATAAAAAATAAAAAATTATTAAAAGTTCAAATCATCCCCCTTTCCCTAGAACACATATAAAAGTACTTAAATACTGTGAAACACATACACAGTAGGTATGCCTGTGTCCAAAAACGCCTGGTCTACAAATCTATAAAAATATTTTTTTCCATATTTTTTTCCAATATTTTTTTTCCATAGCGGGAAAAAAAAAATCAAAAGTGCCAAACTCGCCGTTTTTTCACTGTTTCGTCTCTGATAAAAATTTGAATAAGAAGTGATCAAGTGAAGTGATCAAAGCAATAGAAATTCCCCAAAATGGTATAACTAAAAAGTACACCTGGTCCCGCAAAAAAAAGACGACCTATGCATCCCAGTGCACAGAAGTATAAAAAAGTTACGGGTGTCAGAATATGGTGACTTTTAGAAAAAAATTTTTTTTGCACAGTTGAATTTTTGTTAAAGGGTTAAAATGTAAATAAAACCATATAAATTTGGTATCTCCGGAATCGTACTGAAACATGAATACAGATGACATGCCATTTGGCTGCACAGTGAACGCTGTAAATACGAAGCCCGTAAGAAAGTCACACAAATGCACTTTTTCTTCAAATCCACTCTGATTTTTTTTTCCAGCTTCCCAGTACATTGTACAGAATAATTAATGGTAGCATCATGAAGAAAAATTTGTCCCACAAACATTAAGACCTCATATAGCTCTGAGAGCGGAAAAATAAAAAAAGTTATAGGGTTTGGAAGGAAGGGGAGGGGGGGGGGGGGTAGTCAAAAAACGAAAATCGAAAAATTCCTGCAGCAGGAAGGGGTTAATCACTTCCCCTGGGCCTCTACTTATTATACTCTGGGGTCTGAGTAGACCCCAAAGCATAATAATAGCACCGGCTCTAGGAGATGGGGTGCTCTTGGGAGCTCATAATACTCTGTGGGAGCCACTGTGGGCATATAATACTCTGTGGAGGCCACTGTGGAGCACATAATGCTGTGTGGGGGCCGCTGTGGAGTGCATAATGCTGTGTGGGGGCCGCTGTGGAGTGCATAATGCTTTGTGGGGGCCGCTATGAAGCACATAATACTGGCCCACTACTGTTTACATGTCAGCACTGCGCTGCTCACTCACCATATTTTTGATAACCGCAGTTGTGGGTACTAAAGCTGTATCCCTTTCACGTATCAGTGTTATCGCTGCAGCACCCATAACCGCCACTAAAAAGAATTCGCTCTAAGAAGGGGCACCGTTCAAAAGTTTGCAGCCAGGCCCAGAAGACTTTAGTTATGCCACTGGCAGTTGTCCCTTTTTTATACATTTAAAAAAAAAGGGAAAAAAAAAAAGGCATGTCATAAATGCTTCATAAAATCTTAACAGATAATCCACACCCACTTTCTCCGACAAAAAAAGCAAAGTGACAAGCCTTGTATAAAAGTCTTCAAAATGATGAAATCTTGTGCACACAGCGTACAACTTAAAAAAAAAATTGCTGAATTAAAAGAAAAGAGAAGCAAGAGACTTGATAAATGCCCCCACTGACCTTATATGAAACACTACAAATTGTATTACATGGTATATAAATATAAATATTTGAGTTTTCTGAATAAGATCATGGTCAGATGGGATGTTTGTGTGACATTTGTTAGTAAGGCCTAATGACCGTATATTTTGGTCCATGCACTATACTTTTTTTTGGTCTCACACATGACTGGGATGTCCGCAGAAATTCAGGACATGTCTTTTTTCTGGCTTAAGGTTTGTAAGTAATATTTTACCCTTAAAGACCATTTTACTGTTTTAGACTTGCAAATTCCTTCCTTGCATAGAAAATTCTTTAAGTTTAATTTAATGTAGCTTTTGGGTTTTTTATAAGACAGGATAGGTTTTCTCCCCCATACAAAAAGAAAGTATTTTATATTTGCACTTAAATTAAATATTGCTGTTAATGTTTTTTTTTTTTTTTTTTTTTTGAGAACATTGAACTGATGCAAAAGACTGTATTGACAGCAATAACAGTGTACTACAAAATATATGCATAATCCTCCAAATTGCTTCCAGTTTGAACTGTAACAATAGTGGCAGCATTTACAGAACATCTTTTCTCTGTACTTTTCTTTTTCGAAAGGAAACAGAATCACGTCTAGCATAGTACAGCAAAAACAGGATCATAGCACTTCACCAGTAATTAACCCCTTCTCGCAGCCTGTAATAGACGTGTATGCCAGACAAGCCTGGGAGTCTTCAATAGGCTCCTGGCTGTCATGTCAATGGGCGGCGACATTTTGTGGTAGATCGTCAGCCCCCAGAATGCTGGGAAAATATCTTCATAAACATTGACTAGGGCACGAGGGAAATTAATGACTGTGTGGGCATCGATTGAGGGCATTGCTGACGGGTCTCTGCTATATAATGCAGGAGATGAGCAGCCAACATTTTTAAATACCCAACATCTGCTGTACTATTACTATTTCCACATAAATTGTTATTTTATTAATTTGCAAATGAGGGGGAAGTGCTTTGGAGGTGTGCCTTTGCTTGGTCTCAGGTCTAGGCTCCTGGGCACTTTCCCCTCATTTACATATTAATAAAATGGTGATTTACACGTATGTTGCAGTTGAAGATCCCAATAGCACCATTATGGAAGGTGTTAGGATGTTTTTTTCACATTTGTCTCCTTTGAATTATTGATGGAGTACTCTGCTTTGATACAGAAGATAGAGCATGCAGATTTTTTTTTTTTAACACAGATGTGTGCACATAGTTCAGTAGCCCATTGGCTCTGTATTTGGGAACATTCCTTCATGAATAAGAGTCAATGAAGTATGCAAATGGAAAGTGCAAAATGCCAGTGTGAGCATATCTCCAAGTCCCCTTTATGGAAAATTCTGTTGTGCATGGTTTATGAAGGTTTGGCATAGTTTTCTGTAGGTATACAACTAGTGAGTCTAGTACTGGATGGGGAGGTTTAGATTACTTGTCAGATAACAGGGGTTTTAAACACATAGAGAGGTGTAAAATAACAAACAGTATATAGTTACCTGTCCATTCAGCTGGGTATCTGGTTCCCGATCAATGTTTACTTCCTGCTGCACACTAACGCATCAGTCAATCAGTGGTTGAGCGCTGATGCGTGCGGATGAAGAGAACATCATTGTTCTTCAGCTATTGATTGAATGAAGTGCTCCTGTTTGGGCTGAAGGTCAGGAAGACTGGGGACCTGAACTGTTTATTTTAAGCCTCCCTGGGGGTTACACAAATACTTGGAACACCCCTTTAACCTAGGACTGTTCTCGTCCGCAAGACTGTTGGTCATATGGATGTTTTGAAATCTTACATCACAGTCTTTTTTTTTTTCTTTTTTGACATTTGTCCCACCATGTTCCTCCAGGAGTGATGCATTCTTTTCAAGGTTCCACATCACATATGGCCTGTTAATTTACTGTACATTTCTCAACACTTTCGTATGCCCAATATTGTTTCCCATAATGTTAGAAGTTTCAACTCACCACCCAAGAGATAAAAGACCCTCATCCAAAGCACTAAACCAGATGTTATCTATATCTAGGAACCCCCCTATATCTATGACTATATTTAGGAATCTCTATAGAGCAGGAGTAGCTAAGCAGATTGATGTATAGGTTTGTGTGAAAAGATTCAGTATAACTTGTCATGTGTTTTTTTGCTATAAAATCAAGGAGACGGCCCTATCAGTGATTGACAGCTTTCCCTCTATTACTATGCATAAAGTGGGAGCTGTCTTTGGTAGGACCGCCTCTTTGACTGTATAGCAAAGAAAGAGCAGAGATTTCAATGGATAAATGAAAGATTATAGTGAATCTTTTCCCATGAAACTATACATCAATCTGCTCAGCTTCATTTGCTCTATAACAGGATGCCTGCGGATTGCACTGCATTTTCCTGGTGACAGTTTCCCTTTTAAAGCTGGTAAAAACAAGGAGATGTCTTTATTCTCCTTCACAACTCTCTACCCGTACTAGTTATCAAGGTCAATTCTGACCTTTATGGCTATTTTATATCTCTTTAATGACAGATACTGTATATGACCATAAATTATTGCTGCTTAACTCCTATGAAAACTCTACAAATCTATCTTGTACATTTACTATGATATGTAAAAGACTATAGGCCTTTGATGGCAATAAAATCCTTTGGATTGGAGCCTTTAACTTTGTACTCACTCACTCCCTACCTAGACACATCAGGGAAGATTTACTATTGAAATAAAAAAAACAAAAAACAAAAACTGTTGTACATGCTTTATACCACGTTTGTTAATACTTTTTGTTCCTTGTTTGACAAGGGGGTTGGACTTATTGGGAAAGGGTATGGCTTACTGTTTAAGGGGCAAGGCTTAATATGTGATGCCATGCTCCAAAAATAAACCATCATTTTCATGCCTTTTTGTAGAAAACAAAACCAGTTGATGGTGTAAAATTAGACTAGACAGTCTAAAGGTGTCCCAGGTTCAATCAGAATTATGCAGTTTGATCTGGTGGATATTAAAACTGTCTTGTCTAAGTTTACATCATCTTACTTTTAGACAGTGTTAGTAATTCTTCCCCATCATCTTTATAGTGCGGTGACCAGATGGAAGGTAACGCTGCAGTTGGGATTGCGGGGGTGCAAACAGCGCAGACTTGTCACGGTCTCTGGGCACGAGGGCGCAGCGCTGGTGCTGTCCCACGTTACCACCACTGGTACCGGTGATGAGGGGGCTGCACAAATGTTGGTGGTGATTGTTCCCCCCGGGGCGCTTCCCCCTATACTGTGCCGACTGGTGGTGTTTGGGGCGCCCTGATGTTGTCAGTGCAGAGTCAGACACAGAAACGGTTGTAAAGTTGAACTTTTACTTCCATGGGTGTGGAGGCACAAATACTTAAACAGTTTCTTCAATACAAAACAACGGGGTACGCCTGGTGACACAGCAAAGTCCTGGGGTGCAGGGTAGACTTGATGAAAGGTGTTCCTAGCCCCTTATACTTCAGTGTTACAGCCCTGAGGTGCGTCTGGGCTCCTATTTGGCTCATAGGAGGATGCCCACCATGATACTAGTACATAATATTCCCCACTCACGTTATGTGGTCCTGATAGATCAGAGTTTCTGGGTGCAATAGTCAGGGTGGCAGGATATTCCACAGGTCTGGCCTTGGCCCCTGGATCCTGTGATACTGGCTATGGAGCACGTGTTCCAGAATGTTCTCTCCACAGTCTCATGCTGACAAGATAATGATGCTTGACTTCCTTCAGGGCGATGGCTAGGCAGACAGGGGACAGGATCTTCTGAATAGCTGGAGTATGTCAGCTCTCCAACCTTCCTGGGCCTGTCTAGGACTTGAGATTCCTGCACTAAACTCACTGCTTTCTTCACAGGACATCACACTTATCTCCTCACCTCCTCCTCCTAACAGTCCACACTTCTAACTCCTCACACAAAGCAGGACCTTCCTGCAGGGGTGTTACCATGGGGACCCAGTGATCAGCTGACTCCTCCCCTTTTCCCAGGCGATGTCCTCCCATTGGACATTTGGTTACTATTCAATCCTATGGGAGGTGTAATGCATGTGTGAGGCTCACTAGGTGGCGCTGTGTTGTGTGAGACTCAGGACCCCCTGCTATGTCACACAGGCTATGAAGCAACAGGAAATAATACAATGACTACAGAGATCACCCTCAGCCCAGCCATAGCCAGCTCTGGGATGCCACAGTAGCACCTGCACTGCACTGCATTTTTTTTGGCTTAGTTTACGTGTGATGTGTTGTGTCAAAGGCCACTTTTCCATTAAACCATATTCCCCTTTCTATTAAACTACACCCACTTGTTAAACCAGGCACCAAAAGTATGTAAAATAATAATTGTGGTGTAAGGCATGTACACCAGTTTTTGGTGAATTTTATTAGTAAGTCTGCTACAATTTATTCAGTCTTGTCTACAGCTCCTCTCTCTAGATAATGCATGGTGAGAGCTTTTTGAAACACAGGGATGGCATACTTTGTACTCAGCAGCCTATCACACCTATTAATGGACTGATCCACTACTAACTCCAACTTTCCTCTTACCCAGTCTAGTACAGAAATGCCATGTCCCTTCTGCATGGTCTGATCAAGCTTTCATTCTGAGTTAATTTTTCCTCACTCCTCAAGGCCCTTTCCATTCAGATGGAGACACAATAAATCCATGCTGAGAAACACCTCACAATTTCCTAACATTAGGATTAGATTTTAGCCCATTCTGGGTTTTGCTAGCCCACAAGGCTTTTAATGAGAGGTCAAATTATCTATCTTAAGTAGAGATGGGTGAACCCTGCAAGATTTATTTCAACAGATATTCGTGAGGTTCGGCCCTCCGACTTGTTTATGGCTGAACTTGTTCAGCACAAATTGGAATTGTAGTATTATACTCTGGGGTCTCCTCAGACCCCATAGCATAATAAATGGAAGTCCAGGCGAGGCAAGTAAAAATAAAAAAAATTTACTCACCTTGCATCTCCTCTCCTGGCACGCTATGACCCAGTGTATTGACCTAACTATGTGACCTCTGAGGCCCAATCACGGGCCTCAACGGTAATCCCGGGGTGCATGACATCAGCCAGAGGCTGGAAAAGGGTAAGCATAACACTTTGTTATTTTTACCCCCATGGGCCTCAACTTATTATACTGTAGGCTCTGAGGAGAACCCAAGGTATAGTAGTGTTTCGTGGGTTCAAAGTATAAAGCCAGTTTGTTTGCTGATGACCATAACCAAACAATGTAATTTTCCTTCTTAACTCCTTTGCTATAGCTTCAGGCTTAAAGTTAATATTGACAAGACAGCGGCTTTGTTCTGTAATGTGGCACCCAACACTCAAAAATTATTTCAACTTCTCTGGATACATTATATTTCCCAATATATCCCTCTATTTAAATAAATGACAACAGATTTAAAATTGTGGGATCATAAGTTTCTCTTGTAGGGTACTGCAGGCTATATTAACTCAGTAAACATGAACACACTCTCCGAGATTCTCTGCTTGTTTGTTTTCTTACTTTTTTTTTCTTCTCATGCAGTCTCCAAAGAAACAAATGTATTACTGGAAATAGTCAGGTGGTATGTTGATTACCTATTTAGTCAAAACATTTTAAGAAGCTCAACTAGCCTTAAAGGGGTTGTCCAGGCAAAAATGGACAACCCTTTTAACTTTTAAATCAGCCGGGGGCATTGAAAAAAATAAAAATGCATACACACCTGTCCCCGATGCTCCGGTGTCCTTCCGGCGCGTCCTGGTTCTTCTCCTGGGTCTCTTCCGGAGTTCAATCAGCGGCCTCAGCAGGCCTAAGAAAGAGGACCCGTGATGTCACAGGTAGTGACATCGCATGCCATTCATGATTGGCCTTAGCGGTCACGTGACCACTGAGGCCAATCAGCGGCTTCAGCAGAACTTCAGAAGAGACCCGTTCAGCAGAAGGATTGGAATGCGCCGGGTAAGGACACTGGAGCATCGGGGATAGGTGAGTATGCATTTTTTTTCAATGCCACTGGCTGATTTAAAAGTTAAAAGGGTTGTCCATTTTTGCCTGGACAACCCCTTTAAAGAGGACCTGTCACCAGGTTCGAAAAACCTCCTCTGATCACCCTGAGCATTTTGGTGTTGTTGTCTCCCGGAGAATTTTGTTATGTTTATACAAATCCGTTCAGCCATTCCAAAGATATAAGCTCTTTTATTGTTGATGCAAATTTGGGTATACTAGCCAAGTGGGTGGGTCTGTGCGTGCTGTATGTCATACAGTGCTATTACCCTTTTGGCCAGTATACCCTAATTTGTATTAACAATAATAAAGGATTATGAATGGCTGAATGAATGTGGATAAACAAAACACCAAAATGCTTAGGATGATGTCATTGAGCTTTTCAGACATGGTGATGCTGGACCCCTTCCCTTCTTCGCTGAAGCTTCTTTAATTAACCCTCTTAATTTACAAAACAGCCCAATACCTTCAAACTTAAAACTGCTTGTACCCATAACCCACCATTCTATGAAATTGTGGAAGAAACTGAGGCAACAGTGTCACCTTATCAGTGACCTTTCACCCATAGAAATCATACCTAAGGCCAGGACCCCACGTGGCGTAAACACCACAACCAAAACCACTGAATTTAACAGTCACTGCAAAGTGGATTGGATTCTAGCGAATCCCATCCACACATTGCAGAAAAATACACACAGTGGAACCACTGTAATTTCCAAAACTGTTGCGGTTTTGAAAATTGTAGCATGTCAATTATACCTTCGGAAACGCTAGCAGACTTTATGTGAAAAGTGCTGAAGGAAAACCCACATTTTTTTCTGCAGAGCTTTTTTGCTGAAGCCTGCTATGTGGGGTCTTATCCTAAAGCAGATTTCCTCTTAAGGCTAAGGTGCCACGTAGTGAGCCACAGCTGAAAAATGCTGTGGAAAAGACTTCACAGCACTGCACAGTTTTCCTCTGCTCGCATTTTTGAAATCACAGCATTTCTGCTGCTGATTTTTTTTTCTGCAATGTGTGAATGGGATTAGCTAGAATCCCATCCACTTTGCAGGTACTGTAAACGTGGAGTTTTTGCAACGTGGGGCCACAGCCTAATGGAGTTTTTGAGAAGCTAAGCTGCGAAGGCATGACATAGCCAGAGTGTATGGAGTACAGTGTATGAAGCAGTTGTTTATGGCTCTGTGCAGAAAACTGCTAATTGGTGAGGGTGCCGGATGTCAGACCCCCAGCGATCACACACACTGATGACCTATACTAAGAATAGGTTACTAATGTGAAGTCTTGAAGAACCCATTTAGGCTTAAGCCCCACGTTGCGGAAACGCAGCATTTTTGGTGTGGAAAAAAAACTCAGCGTTTTACATTACCTGCAAAGTGAATGAGATTCTGGCTAATCCCATCCACACATCGCAGAAAAAGAACACTGCTGAAAAGTTGCGTTTTCAAAAAATCCTGCGTTTTTGAAAATCACAGCATGTCAATTATACCTGCGGAAACGCTGGCATCTTCCGTATAGGTTTAACAAGGGAAGAAAATCCGCAGAGATAAACTCAGCAAAAATTCAATGAAAATGCTGAGGAAAAATAACTTGCCACCATTGTTTAATAGTAAGCAAGAATCAAATACTTCAATTGTGAGAACAGATGCTCTGAGGTTTGGTCATAAAAGAATATGGAGGGCTTATCTGACTATGTTTATGGATTGCACAAAAGTTACAACTCCTTATTGGACAGGTCTAGAAACTGATGATGATTGCAAGTGGGTGCATAAGGTATAAAGGTATTGTATATAAAACATATATATGCTGCTTAATAGCTTATCAAGTTTTACAATTATTTATAAACTATCCAACATGCTAAAAGATACAAAAATCTGAAACCAAAAGTCATATTATTTCCAATATGGTTTACAGAGGTGTCTCAAGATGGAAAATGGTTGGGGTCCAAATCACTGTGACCTATGATGAATGTCAAAGCAAAATGTAAGTAGTAGTAGGAAATTACCAGACTACTCCTGTCAGCTCCCTGTGGTCTTCTTAGGAGGCTGCATGTCAAAGCAGGTACCTAGAAAATGCCGGGCAATGCTGACAGTATACAAAGGTATGTCTAAAATAGGCAGACACTTCTTGTTTTGTACAGTATTTTCTATTCTGTTCACTTCTCAGCATCCTATCCTGAAAAGACCCCAGAGTATAATAATAGTTCATGGTTGGGCCACTATGGGGCATAATACCGTGTGCAGGGGCCACTATGGAGCATAATACCGAGTGCAGGGGCCACTATGGAGCATAATACCGTGTGCAGGGACCACTATGAAGCATAATACCAAGTTCAGGGGCCAGTGTGGAGCATAATACTCTTTGCAGGGGCCACTATGGAGCATAATACCAGTGCAGGGGCCACTATGGAGCATAATACCAGTGCAGGGGCCACTATGGAGCATAATACCCTGTGCAGGGGCCACTGTGGAGCATAATACCGAGTGCAGGGGCCACTATGGGGCATAATACCGTGTGCAGGGGCCACTATGGGGCATAATACCGTGTGCAGGGGCCACTATGGGGCATAATACCCTGTGCAGGGGCCACTATGGAGCATAATACCGTGTGCAGGGGCCACTATGGAGCATAATACTATATGCAGGGGCCACTATGGAGCATAATACCGTGTGCAGGGGCCACTATGGAGCATAATACCATGTGCACGGGCCACTGTGGAGCATAATATCCTGTGCAGGGGCCACTGTGGAGCATAATACCGAGTGCAGGGGCCACTATGGAGCATAATGCCATGTGCAGGGGCCACTGTGGAGCATAATACCCTGTGCAGGGGCCACTATGGAGCATAATACCAGTGCAGGGGACACTATGGGACATAATGCCATGTGCAGGGGCCACTGTGGAGCATAATACCCTGTGCAGGGGCCACTGTGGGACATAATGCCATGTGCAGGGGCCACTGTGGAGCATAATACCCTGTGCAGGGGCCACTATGGAGCATAATACCAGTGCAGGGGACACTATGGAGCATAATACCATGTGCAGGTGCCAATATGAGGCATATTACCTTGTGCAGGGGCCACTATGGAGCATAATACCTTGTGCAGGGGCCACTATGGAGCATAATACCGTGTGCAGGAGCCACAATACAGTGTGCAGGGGTCACTATGGAGCATAATACCGTGTGCCGGGGCCGCTGCGAGGCATAATACAGTGTGCAGGGGCCGCTGCAGGCTGAAATACTGTGCAGGGGCTGCTGTGGAACATTATAGTGTGTGTAAATGGGGCGCTATAAACAGGGGCTATGGCGCCTGTTTATATCATACACTATCTGTTTATAGTGACCGTGTGAGGTAATTACAGCCTTGTCACATAGACATGTATAGGACGAGGCTGTAGTTACATTACATGGCCGCTATGAGATGAATGACACTATGTAAACAGAGAAGCGGTCATGGCGCTTACACAGGTACCATTCAAACAGCTGATCAGTAAGGGTCCTGGGTTTTTGAGCCCCACTGATTAGTTTATTCATGACCTGGAAAACCTTTTAAATAGTTAACACCTGGGGCATTATTAATAAGGCGCATTATTTATACAGGGTACACACGGACCTTATTAATTTAAAGATGCACTTGGGAGTATTATTCATTATGGGGGGTTATATCATATATTTTATAATTGGGGTAGCAGCAGGATGGGTGTGCAGGTGAGGACAATGTGGGTCAGATGCCTGGAAAAGTGAGGAGCCAAAGATGTCTGTGTTGCAAACTTTACAGAGAAGTCAGCTGGAAGAAGTGGTCCTGGCGGTCCAAAGGGAAGAGAAGGGAAATGTGAAGGATTAGTCAGAGACGTCACCTATCAGTCACAAAATGTTACTGCCCTGTATTCACCTAAATGATAGAGGATAAATACCTGAGTGATGGGGTCTGTCTGCTGAGACCCCCACTGAGCCTGAGAATTGGGTTTTTCCCCCCCACTGGGTGGGAATTCAGCCTGTCCGCAGCCAGGCTGAATATAGGCGTGTTGCTTGGTGGATGGACGAACCCGCATGGCTCTCATTCACTTAAAAGGGAGTGCCAAAGATAGCTGAAGTCCAGTACTCAGCTATTTGCAGCGCTCCTATTATAGAGAATGAGGGCCACGTGGGCTCGCCCATCCACCAAGCAGATGTTTGAAGTTACTTTCATTGTTAATGCCGTGTTGTTGATCTCTGATACTGAAGTAATGCAGTAAGAAGAATTCTTAAAAACTGTTTTATAATTTTTTTTTGGGGGGGGAGGGGCGTCTTTCTATAGTCTGCCTCAGGCAGCAAAGTTGCTAGGTTCACCACTGACCCCAGCAGAGGTCACAGCATGTTTAGAAAGCTCTCCTATAGAAGTTAATTACCATCCACTATCTATTGTGTCCCAAGGTCTATGTGTTTGCTGTAAAGCAACTCAGGCAAGGTGTGCAGAAAATAAAATAATAAAAACCTACAATCAGAAAATAAAAACTAACTGGCAAAAAAGAACTGAGTTTCAATATCTGGATTAGTAAAACAAAATGAAGGTGATGCATCACCCATGGAGATGTATTTTACTATACTAAGATTAACTGGAAAAATGCAGTATTGCCCAGGAAGGCAAATTCTTGACCAAGGACCAAAGGATACAATTAATGCCCAAACCGATTATGCAGATTTTCCTTTTGTCTTGCCATCTGCCCACATTTAGTGTGTACTGTCACTTGGTTGAAGGATCTCAAGGCAAAGTTAAGAATGGCAAAATAATATCAAAGGCCTACTAAGCAAAAATATTTGTAAGAAAGTCAGGAAAACAATAGCTTACTAGTGAAGGTTGCAGTTTATGGTACTATTGATGGATGTACAAATATGTATATACCTATGGTAACCATCCTAGAAGTGCACTGGAGAAAGGGAATTATTGTATATAAAGGTCCTTCTTAGATAAATCTATAGAAAGCCCAATTTGTGTTACTGACTTTCTTGACGGCATGGGTTAAGCAGCAGTAGATGGTACACTGTAGAAATGAATTGTTTTCCTACAGATACAACAGTGTTTTAAACAGATGGCACCGGAATACTTCTCAGCATGGCATGTCATAACCAGAGTGACTGTTGTTATTTGTTCAACAGCTCTGCAGTGTCCTCCAACAAGCATGTGCATTATTTAACCTCTTTTTTTCCCAAATGCCATGTGCTGTACCATGCCATACAAATGGTATATTTCAGATCTTTTTATTCTGGGGAGAATACTCATAACATCATAAGAAAATAGTGTCAATCGTTGGTAAAGGGAAGTAGAATTTATTTCTGTCACTTAATTCAACCACATAGTCCGTCTGTTAAACAGTTACAGACTGTAATCATTGGCTACAATAGACCAGCCTTATTGTTACTCATTGCCAGAGATACTACTTTCTCTAGTGAAGCTTCATGTCCCCTGCGCCTCTGGATTTAAATTGCAAGATGAAACCAATGAGTCGTGGTTGCAAAGTGTGCAAAACGTATTCTAATTTGGTCCCATGATGACTTCCCACATAAAGCTAACTATTAAAACTAAGC
This sequence comes from Leptodactylus fallax, assembly GCA_947044405.1. NCBI lineage: Eukaryota > Metazoa > Chordata > Amphibia > Anura > Leptodactylidae > Leptodactylus > Leptodactylus fallax. The sequence goes on from CAMRHE010000025.1 coordinate 9,587,014, forward strand.
TTGTTGTATTTTTTTTTTTTTTTTAAACAGCCATACAGAAAATGAATAATTCCAAAAGTGAAAAACCTGTTTTTCCTTCTCACTATTCGTAGACTATGTTGGCAGAACTTTGTCCTTCCCCCATTGACTATGAGCAGCTCCACTTTTGGTCATATCCATTTCATTCCAGGCAACTGTTGCCCCTGGACGTACTCCAGGCTGCACCTTCACTACTATTATAAGCTCTTTAGGATGCTGGGCTCCTAGCAAAATATAACCAATTAGTATAACCAGGTTATCTTTGCAATTATATTTTACATTTACATTTTTAACTCACTGACAAAGAGAAAAAAATATTTGAAGTAAAAAAAAAAAAAAAGTGTTTATTACAGATGCAAACCATGCGGAGAGTGTAATCCTAGCTCAAGGAGGCACCATTTGGTTCATCGTGGGCTCAGTGAACCAGTGCAGAACCACAAATCCACAATGTCGCTAAACACCTGTGATTTAGAGTGTCCTTTTCTTTTATCCCATATCCAGAATCAGACAGTGTGATCGGCCCCCAGCAAAGTGGTGGGATTGATTTTTGCTAATACAACCCAGAAACTAGAGAGCTTATGCAAGTCTTACTTTGACCAGTGGTAACTAGAAATATTCTCTCCTTTATTATACTGAGTTTATTTCTGTTCTTTGGAAAGATACTGCATTGCTCAAACATCAATTTTCCCTACTTAAAAGTACTCTTTATGTTCATTTTAGCTGCTGAACACAGAATACCAGCCCTCTATTGAAGGTGTTGATAAAAGTAGAACAGCAACCTTTCAAACTATTTTTTATGCAATTTTCTAAAAATGACACTTCCCTCCTTTCTTTACATGTGAGAAAAGTGCAACTTAAACTCTTTCAGTCAAGTGTCATCTCTAAATACTACATCTTATAATAACAGTGTTCACCAAGAGAAGATGTAACATGTGACACAAATAAATACGCAGCACACAGAAATATGGTCTTTCAAGCATAAAAGTAAAATAATTTGCTTTTATCTATTCATTCACAAATCCTACACAATGAGACTAAATCCAAGGATATAATTATCAATAAAAACACAATTTCAAAATAGAGGTATGAGAAAGGCACCAATACTAAGGAGAATGAGCAAAATAATGAGAAAAGATTTGCTTTTTTTTTTTATTATAAAAGTAATACTTTTTTCTTTGGATGACTTGTGCCTTGTGCAAATTAACACCAAAGTAATGTTCTTTTTGAACGGTAACAATTTAACCTGGAGTGTGAAAAATATTTGGAAATGTACAGAAAGGAAAAATATGTTAAAGTTTCATGGATTTCTCCCTGCAATTTTTAAGAAGAAAATTTCACAAATCTGCATTTACCCCCTTAAAAACAAAAATTGGCAAAGCATCAGCATAGGCTTCAAATCCCCCAAGGCTTAACAAAATGAGATGTATAAGATTAGAATTTTCTTTCAGAAATGGCACCACTCTTGACAAATAGGCTTTATCTAATATTGCAGGTGATAGTCATTGCCCAGAACAGCAATACCAGATAAAGCTCACAGATAAGAGGTGCTGTTTTTCAGGGACAACCCCTAACAAATGAACATGTCATTATGGTGGCTGAATTAAGTCATAACTTTTCATTGCCGAGACGTATTAATGCAAATACCTGTTGACACCAAGTGATATGTCCACTTTAATTTATAACAATATTTAATATGCATTGCTTGATATAATTAAGACCCTCCCCAGTCAATATGGCTCACACCAGAGCAAGTCATCTCTACCAATGTCTAACATACTCAAATATTAAGAGAGTTACAGTGGAAATGTGTAGTAAAGAAAAGGGAACACAGACACAACTCTATGTAACCAAAATAGTGTCTACCTTTTCTTTCTATTTATACATTTGCTATTAGAGAGATGTCTAATAGGTTAGAATTAGGAAATGTATGAAACTGCAACAAAACCTTCACAGTAAAGTAAACACCTGCATTACAATAAAGATGAATAGAGATGAATATAGATTAGAGGCTCCTTATGAATGTCCATATTATGGCAAATTAAATAACACAGTACATAAAGGATTGTCATTTCATAAACCAAGTTCTCTCCTGATGCATAAATAGCACATACTATGAATTTATGTACTGCATACAGCTCTGTTCACACTTCCATTAAAGAGTCTATTATATGATGGAAATAACAGTGCAGCATGTGAAACCCGATGGATCCTAATGCAAGTCAATGGGGTCCATCGGAAGCTGCTGGTATTTGTCATATGATGAATTTGGCACTCTTATTTTGGTTTTTCTGCTCCTATGATGGGAGAGAAAAATAAATAGGCTGAACAGAGCCTCACCTGCTATATATTTTTTTTTTTTTTTTTTTTTTTACACATGCTTATACATTTCAAAGCAGGTTTTGTCACTCATCTTATTCACCATATGCTACAGGACCAACCTGCATGATACCTCTTCAAATCTAGAACGGTATGTGGAGAAATACAGAACAACTTCCATTGCCTGAAGTCTGTTTACAACCTCAATAGGGCTGACACCTGTTGTCATGCTTAAAATATCAGAGGTATCAGAGGTGATAAAGATCTTTCACTATAGTTGTAGGCAAATTAAACGTAAAAAAAAATATATATATTGGTTGCTAAGGAATAAATCTAATATCTGCCTCTACACTATTTTATTAAAACATATTAGGTAAGATATGCTTCTCAGCAGATTTTTTTTTTCAAATCAATATTTAGATTCTTAAATATCCAGAGCACCAGTAGCAAATTATTTGCACAGTCAGATGTATCTTCCAGGAGTCTCACTGAGTTTAGTAAAATGACTTAAAACAGGATCATATGAAGTAAAAAAAAAAAAATGTAAAAAAAAAAAAAAATCTCTGAGGCCAATGTCTCACATTGTGGAAATGCAGCTTTTTTTTTGATGTTGCAGATTTTGATGCAGTTTTTTGAGCCAAAGCCAAGAGTGAATTGAGTACAAGGGAGAAGTAGAAGTATTTCCTATATATTTTCCATTCCTTTTGTAGCCATGCTTGTCTGTGGCTCAAAAAAATCACAGCAAAATCTGCAACAAAAAAATGCTGCGTTTTTTTCACAACGTGGGACCTTAGCCAAAAACACAAGTGTAAGTTTCTTGTACCTGTTTGCTTGTAAATTGTTAGGTGTCATGTTAGGGATTGCTACATTCATGCTTAAATGCCTACTGCATCTGTTCAATTCTCAGCTCAGAATTTTTTTCATCGACACTATTGTCAATGACGGATTTTAATTAACAGCTTAAAAAGAAACTTCACCAGAAACTAAAAATCTGTGGGGTGTAGTGGCTGGGGCATTTTACTGCTCTGTTCTTGTTACTTCCTGGTCATGAAAAGAAAAGCCTGGAACAACATGCGTGCTTTATAAAACTCTTACAAAGTAATAAAGTACTACAAAAAAGGCTAAACTATGCAGGCACAGTAAACTGATGAAGTCCTATATAGTCAGTAAGTTTTGTCAGTTTCTGGGATTCTGTACCATGGATAAACAACCTAATTCAGCACTAATCACTTTACTCAGGGGTGGAGAAAAAAGTGACCAGTTACAGAACACTCTAACGCCACAATATACTGCCTAATATATGAAAAACTCTGCTGAAAGCTAAAGAAAAACCAATGGGATAGTTATCGCAGAAGTCATAAAGACACAATTCTGCCTTATAAAGCATTGATTAACAAACTGAAAAAGAGAACTGGGCTAACGTCTGACAACCTTGTAGCTGTCAATAGACAAAAAGAAAACCAATTTTAAGGAGGGTTTTGCTTTTACTATAAAATTGTGGATTACCATTTACACTGTACGGGTAAAATTACAAAAGCGCATATCAACTACAAATGAAATGACCTTCAAAAATCAGTCTGGAGTTTTGAATGATGGATATTGCTGAATGAAACATCACTTAAGTGGTTCTACACATTAGACTAGTGACAGCCAAACATTTCGATTATGGTGGGAGTGGCCGACCATCTGATGTGTATTAGGTGATCAACTGACAACCACTGCCAGAAAAAAAGCAACTTCTAGCAGTGGTTTACTCCCCACCGAGAACACATGTGCATGCTGGGCTGAATCAAGGGCTTATGTGTTTGGAGTGGTTGGAAAGAAAAGTTATGAGCTGAATGAACTCCAATACTGCTGGTGGGAAGAAGGAAGCTTCTAAAAATCTGTCAGCCTTCCTGTTAAATTTAATAACATGAAATAAAAAGGAATCCCCTTTAAGGAAGGCGCACACATCACACATTCTGTATCAATAAATGGCCTGAGTGCAATGTTTAGAAAAATAAAAACTATAGATGTATTCAATCCATTAAGGCTCAGAATGGTTGCTGCCAAATTCAAGTAATTCCTTGTTTCATGGTCCTTCAAGACAGCAACACTAAATAAGAAGAAACTACTTGCTGGTGCACATATACTACAATGAATTTCTCTCCATACCCCACACAAGTTTTCTAAGAGCAAGTCTTTGGCAGAGCAATAATATAAGCCAAGGTGAAATACTGCAAATTTAAGCATCTTATTGAACAGGCTATGCAGGTTATATGTGAATTATTTCAAGGCATGCTCTCTGCTAACTATGTTCATCAGACAATTGGATTAATACATTCTAAAAGATCTCTGAAAGCCATTTCTCTAATCCATTCAGTGTGTCAACTAAATACCAAGGCAAATTAATCTATAGGCCAATACCAGTAAATCAAGCCATAAGCAACTGGGACATTGTAAGTGAAGTCACTGGATTAAAGTATAGCATTCAAATAAATTCTTACAAAACAAACAAACTCTAGAAAATGGACTAAATTACCTTAACAGAATGTTATCAATGGGTACATTGTATATACCATAAGCACACAAACAAAGATAGAATTTTGAAGAACCTGTGTTTCAAAAGACCTAAAAACCTAAATCCAAGATGCCTTATATAAAGTAATTATTATTATTTATTCACCTTGGGATATGTTATAATGAGTAAACAACCATTCTGAGATTCCCCGACATTTCAGACTGTGATAGACTGGCTCAGAGTTTCTTATTGAGTTCAATGACAAAAAGCCTCTTATGTTATTGAAGATATGCCCTTCCAGATCATGTTAAGTCAAGTATGTTTTGCTTTAAGAAGTTCTTGAAACTTTCAAAATGTATGCGAATGTTAGGATGTCCATTAAAAGTATATAAAACTATCACGGAGCACAGAAAAACTGTTACCTACAAAAAAAGACAGATAGGGGGCAATCTGAACCAGTATTTATCTTTGGTTCTACAAAAAAATCGTAAAACATCTTTAGTACAATTGTTAGACTAAGGCCTCATGGGTCACATTACAGTCTCAACTGCGAGCCATTATAGCCTATACAAAAGGACTACATGGTGAGTACATGACCCAGATTTTCAGATGAGGGAACAAGCTGCATCAGATCAGAACAACTTAAACAATAACAGGATTTATCTAGCACCCTGTACAGCCCTTTCAGGATCCTTGCTGGCATTATACACTACACATTATTAACTAATTCTTTTGTACAAGGAGATGACATCTTTTCAAAAACAGTGTCTGGTAGCACCAGAAATAGACTTGGTTGTATAGGACAACACCATAGCTCTACCTTTGCACTAGGTTTCAAAAATATCCCACTCTGTGCATTAGCAGTGCAGAAAAAAAAAAATCAGACATTTATTTTGATCAGACCATAGGATAAAAAGTTTTTAGTTTAATCTTGATCAGACCATAGAAAAAAAGGATTTCAGTTTAGTCATGAATAAAAAGATTTTAGTCTAGTCTCCCCTTTATATTTGCTATATGGAGTTTTGAGCTAAAGCAAAATCATAGAAAAGTACAATATGAGGAGACATGCAAAAAGGGAGACATACAGTGCAGCAGAAAGAGTTAAGAGAAGCAATAAACAGATATTTCTTCTGTTTTAGCTAATTCCAGTTCTCCTTGTGCTGTAGGCACTTTTCAAAAAGTCGATTTAGCTATATACAATACAGGGCTAAAAAGAGGAACAGTTCATTGAACATAGAAGAATCATATCTAGTGCTCCTCACAGAACCAAGTCACAATTGTCCAACTTTCTAGTAACCAAAAATGCAGACACCTCCAATAAAAGTATATATAAGATTCACTAATGAATTCTGATCAGACCCCTTCAGCTAATTCGGCCCTTTGCCCAAGTGCAAAAAGGGTAATTGTCAAATGTCTCATCCTGGTTATAAAGCTACCATAAATATATTGGATTTGTTAAAAATCATTAAAATCTTCCATTAGTTCTTTTAAAGCCTCATGCACACTTCTAAGAAAGAATCACTCAGAGAGCATTGCTTCTGTTGAAGAATAATTCTGTAATACAATGCTTTATATGTGCAACATATGGCAGCACGCGGAGTGTTTGTTGCTATATAGGCTCCATTCACACTGCCATGCTATGTGCATGAGCCCTTAGGCAATGTGTGTACTACCAAATGGATTATTCTATGGCTTTAGGTCTCTCATTTGTAAAGAGTTTGAAGCCTTCAAGAAAAAGGGATAGTTTCTTCGCTATAATGGTTCTTGGTATTATCTCTGACAGCTGTGTTGTCGAGCATTACAATTTTCATGTAAAAATGGTGGAACCCAATGAACCTCATAGTAAATCTATGGGGACTTAGGGGTGAGATTAGTATCCAAGTGATCTGGCACCTTGCTGTGGTTTCCATTTTTAGCGATAACCACAACACAGATGTAAACAGAGCCTAAATTTACATTAATTTTTGATCATGTTTACTTCTATAATGGAGTAGCTCTATGCACTGGTTGACACCCACAGTCTGTGGCATGAATGGTCACATGATCATGATGGTGCCTTTTTAAACGTGCTTGATATGGTGCAAAGGAAGAAAATCTATTACCGTATATGAAGGAAATTATTTTTAAGTTCCAATCACAATTTTGTAATATGTTTATATGGATATTATTGGCTGCATACTGAATATGTAAAGGTTTATGAGACATTAAAGCTTCTAGGCACTCACACAGGTACTTACCAGGATATGTTTACTAAGATTTCTACCATTGTGATCCATCAACATTATTAGGATTATTAGTGTCCTCCAATTAATTAAAAAAATAAACTAGATGACATCAAAAAGCTTTATGGGGAATTAGTGCAGTCTAGACTTTATAACTGGCTACGTTTCTCAAAAACAATAACGATGTCGTGAAACTGATGTAGTTGAATGGATTACAAAATTTATGGTGGGTTTCCCAATAACATTTACAGAAATGGTGAAAATGCATGACTTCTAGAAGTCTGACCACTGAAGCCTCCACCAATTACATGAAAGGCGTTCTCGCAGTCTCTTGTCTGAATGAAGTGATAGTAAGCATCCACGGCCATTGCTTTATTCACTTTGGGACCGATAGAAATAGCCAAGTGCTATTTCTATCAGTCCTGTAAACAGGGAATGGAGCAGTGGTCACACAGGCAGGCGTACTACCGCTCCAACCACACAAAGGATCTGGCGATTCCCCACCTCATTGGGACCTCAGTGATCATTTATTACCTACCGTTCAGATAGATGATAAATGTTGGTTATGAGAAAACCCCTTTAACAGTTTATCACATGTAACTTTGACCTAATTTGCTCATCTTCAATAAGTGATAAGCATTCAGAACAAACTATGGCAACACAAATAATTCTACAAATATGTGATACTTCTAAAGGTGGAGTGCAAATTTCTGATCAATGCCATTGTGGTAGACTATGTATATAGTTATAGTGTATCATAGCCTCCCCCTAACAGAGGCAGCTATTTCTGTGGATAAACCAATACTAGTCATGGTAAAAGTTGCCTGCCCCCTAGAGGCGAGAGGTTAGGATTGACTTTTGCAAATATCACACAACTTGGAAAATAGTGTCAGTAGAAAAAAAAAAACCCCTCTAAATTTTACATTTGCGTTACCATGATATGGCAGAAAATCCTAAATTCTACCACAACTTAGCATTCAATCATTATTAGTACAGTAGCTCCTAATATCGCATACGAGCTTAGAAATTCACACAAGATAAAACTAACAGTATTTCAAGGGTTAGTCTATATTCTGTAGTGTAACAGTGAAGGTTTAGGACAAAGAACCAAACTCTAAGAGTGAATATCCACTCTCGACATGCAGCAGGTTTTCTCTTTTCTTCACTCATGAATTAAATGAAATCGGTTTATGAATCACTAGATCTTGATATGTCAGAATGACATTTCTGTTTATAATGAAGCACTTTTTTGCCTTTGAGGAAACTTTAATAGCAAGGCCAAAGAGATGATGTTGCTGCCATGATTGGGATGGACATGGTTCACCAATTAAAAACCTACAAATATATATATATATTTTTTGGCTAGAAGAGTCACTATAAAACAAAAACACAACGATAACACAGTTCACCATGCAAAGAAATAAAAGGGGGTCAGAGCAGAAACAAGGTGCAGAGAACTATACAAAGCTGCCAACACTCCCTCTTTCATCCCTACATGGCAACTGCATTGAGATCAGCTGATGGAGATCATTGGTTCCACCCAACAAACTTCAATCTCTGTCCCAGGCAGGAGCATCCTGCAATCTATTGCTCTCAGGAACTGGCGAGGATAAGAAGCGCAAGACTATTCAATATGTAGTACTAGTTGTGGTATTACAATCTTTATGAGATGTGTGTGAAGAAGAGTAGATGAATACAGTGCAATATTTTTTACCATTTTGTGATGTTCATTTTTAAACTTGTAAAACTTTCCACATATACGCTTCCGAATGAAAATTTCACACTCATCTATAAGGTGCAGATCATCTACAGCCAAGGCTTCACTGCATCTTGGTAATAGCCAATTGCAACTGTGCAATTATATTTTTTTTCCTTTTTTTTTTCACTTTTCCTCTTTTTCTGATTTTCTTTTTTTTTTCCATACCAAGTTAGCAGGAACGTGACAGATCACTTTGGAAACTAACATAAGAGAAACCATAGGTGAGTAAAAGAAAACAAAAACTTGCTGGAGATTTTCACATTCATCTCCATTTCAGTGTCTCTCTTCCTTCATGGCACCTCTTGAGATTCAGCTTGTTTCAAAATACTGCACAGATAATAAAAAGAAGCTAGCCACCAGCCAGAAGACTTCTAATGCTTTTCTGCTTGGCTGACTTGAAGAGCATTAATGACACCATTGATGTTTTCTTCAGGTACCTGCAAAGATCAAATAGAATATGAAGAATAAATCTGCTGTTGTAACATGCCAGTAAATAAGAACAAATAAAGTAATCAATAGCTTTTCATTAGCAATGCAGAGGAGCTCAGAAAACAGCTATGCAAACAACTTCAGTGTAAAACATGAGACTGCTAACCCAATACACCATTGACGACGCCAGTGATCTGGCAAAACATGTTGGGGAGGCTGTACAATTTTTGTTTGCATTTGCCAGTGGCCATTCCTATCTTCTTAATAATATTGATGTTACACATATCATACCTGTTAGACACCACCTATTAAAATTAGTGTCTAGACCAGTGATGGCGAACCTATGACACGCGTGTCACAGGTGACACCCAAGACATTTTGGGTGACATGCATAGGCAGCTACTTATTGTGTTGCAATAAGCAGCTGCCGATACTTTTTACTCATCTGTCCATGCTCCTGTCCTGGCCTCTCTCTGCTGCCTCCTCTAGGCAGTGCTACACTGACGTCACAACGCTGAAGGCCAGGACTCTACGTACAGCATCCAGGCCTTCTTCAGCGTCAGCAACAGCGCACCCTGGAGGCGGCAGCAGAGGGTGGCCAAGACTGGAGCGTGGACAGATAAGTAAAAAGTACCGGCCACTACTCTGTGTGGGGGTGGGGGGATAAAAGGGGGTCATATACTATTGGTGGGCTTTAAAAAGTGGGGTCATATACTGTGTGGGGGGTATAAAAGGTGTCAAATGGTGTGGGGGCCATAAATAGGGGGATCATATGCTGTGTGGGTGGTAAAAACAAAGGGGTTCATATACTGTGGGGGGCAAAAAAAGGGGGTCATACACCGTGTGGGGGCTAAAAAAGGGGATTATATACCGTATGATTGGCCAGAAAAAGGGGGTCATATACTTTGTGATGGGCCAGAAAAAGGGGGTCATATAATGTGTGATGGTCCAGGAAAAGGGGGCAATAAGTGTGAGGGCCAGGAGAAGGGGGTCAATAATGTGTGATGGGGCAGGAAAGGGGGTCATATAATGTGTGATGGGCCTGGACAAGGAGGTCATATACCTTGTGATGTGCCAGAAAATGGGGGTCATATACTGTGTGATGGGAATCAGTTGCTACTACTGGCTGGTGACATAGATTTTTTTTTCTTGAGGATACTCACTTTGTTAATTGTAGATTATATATTTTCCCTGATTAATAGTGTAATATTTCAGATGTAAAGCAGTTATATTTCACATAATTCAGATCTCTTGGTAGACTTGAATGGGAAATCAGTGTTAGATGTCAAACCATTGTCATTTTTAATATTCAATCGCCAGGACTATAGAACATTATAAAAGGAAGGACTTAAAAGTTATATTCTAGGGGTATGGTAAATGCAACCTTGCTTGCCTTATAGGCAAATTAAAGATTAACGTGAATAGATTCCTGGTTTATGCCATATTCTTTGGCCATACAGTTTAGGAATATATTGTTGAATAACTGGAAGCAATAATAAAGGTGCCTTAAGGTTTCCTGAAAAAATGGGAAAGAATATTATGCCTGTCTGCTCAAGGCTTGAAATGTAAAGCTCTATGTTTAGTGGTGCAAGCCTTCAAGTCTAATAAAATTTCATTGTAAAGTATCTGTGCCCATATAAATAGCCACTTTACATATACCATGTTTCACATCCTTCAGTTTGCCTTTGAAGGCAAACTGAAGGATGTGAAACATGGTATATATAAAGTGGCTATTTACATGGGATTCCGTTAATTATTCTGCTTATAGATTTCTATGACTTTGGAGATAATGAAACACTGTGTAACTCTTAGGGGGTGTTTACACTACCGTTGGTGACCGTCAGTAGTGTCCGTAGCTATTGTCCGTTACAAGATTTTAGCTTGGGACACTAGCTAAGCTGCCAGAAATCCGTTAAAATTTCCATTCATTTCAATGGGTTTTTATATTGTGGCCATTATCGTCTGTTAGAGTCTGATTGTGTCCGTTTACACCCAATCTGTCAGAAGTCTTTTTTTTTTTCCGTGGACAAAAAATTCTACATGCAGGACTTTTTTGTTTGTTTGGAAAAACGGATTCTTGATGGACAGCAAGTGTCCATTATTTTTTTAACATTGAAGTCTATGGGTAACTGACAGTAACTGATAGCCATCAGCTACTGTCCATTATTTTATGTCCGTTTTGTTTCTGCACATGCACAGAAAGCAGAAACAAAAAAAAACAACAAAAAACGGACACTAACTCATGCTAACCGATGTTAATGTCCGTTAATGTCTGTTATGATAGGTGTTTTTTTTTTGTTAACGGACACCTTCATAACGGAATCCAATGGTAGTGTGAACCCTGCCTTAGTGTATTGGAAGATTTGTGAAGAAACAAAAAGTTTATAGGTAGGTTTACTTTAGTAAACAACATTCCAATCAAAAATAAATGCTAAAACATAAAAGCCCTGGAGTGCGCACAACATACAATGTTCATAAATCCAAAAACAAAGGGGGTGATGGGTTTTACTTAAAACAAATGGATCTTAGTTATATTGGTGTCCAGTAAGTGACATAGGTTATTTACAAGACATATAACTATTGGTTTTGGATGTCTTTTTAATGACCAGCTGCAGAGGTGTAACTTGAAGCTCCTAGTCCCCAATGCAAAATATATAACAGGGTACATGTATAATACTGGTGTCATCTTATCTTGTAGAGAGGCCTTTGGGTCCCTTGAGACCCCAAGTGCCTGGTGGCAATTGCTACCTCTGCACCTTCTATAGCTATGCTCCTGACCAAGAGTATGTGGGCTTTCTCTGGTCCCCTATGACGCTAAAGCGCATGCTGGGATTGAAAGACACTTCAAGAGTTGACATTAATCCATATTTTTTTGTCAGAGAGTTGACCATCCCTGGGAAAGAATGTTTAATGTTATCAGCTTCCCATACTGTGTGAGATTCATGTGTTAAGTAGCAGATTAAAGCTACAAACACATTACATTGTAGCCAGCTAAATCTGCTGACAAATATGAACTTAGAGTCTGGCTGACCTGCTTCCAAAGACAGATAATCAGATAATATTGCTTATAAGGAAATTGGTCAATATCTGTGTACAGACTAGGAAAGAAGTATTTACGGACTTTTATCATGACAGCATACAAACATAATTGCAAACTTTCTGTGAGTACCTGTGAAACCACAGGTAAACTGGGAGATCTCCTGGATAAGCAAGCACATTTCCTGTTTGTTTCCTCTTTGAAATATACGCATCTTACCCTATTTTTGCAGTCCTCCCTCCAAACTCCCAAAAAATTATATAAGTATAATTCGAAGAGGACAGAATGGCTTGTTGCCACCCTCCCATCACCATCGCCAAGGGAACATTCCGCATCAGCCCCCTTGCTATGCCCTTGAATGAGCATGTGCCCTCAAAACACATGGATAATCGTGATCATCTACCTAGTTCTAGATCCCTAATGAGACACACTGGGATGGGATGCATAACTGGAGGTACTGTGTAGAAAATCATCGAAGAGCCTACTCCTATAACATAAAAGCATTGCCAGGCACCTGAACTGTGAATGCCATTTTCATCATGTGCTATGTGATCATAGGTCTGGAGGTAATGAACAAGATTAATTGGTAAAGTGCAGTCTCCAAATGGAGCCAATTAGTTTTTACAGGTCTGTGTCGAGTTTTATACCTTCTGCCAATAAGCCATTCTATAATGCTGTTCCTTATGAACAATGTGTTTTCAGAACAAATCACATATAAAATGGGGAAATATCCTTGAATGTGTCTTGTTAAAAATGTCAAATTTACATAAGTATTGTCAGATAATACAAATGTTGATATCTGCAAAAACAAATTTGATCACAAGAGCAATGTAGTTCTTTAGAAAAAAAAAAAATTATAAAACAATACTTTCATCACTGATAATTTTGCGGACTTGCACAGGCTAATCATTATCAATTGATTGGAAATCCAGAAATCTTTATTGTAATTGTTACATGTAAATGGATATTTTGGCCAGACCAAGGCAGACATACAGATATAACAGATTTAACATGAACTTCTGCAATTGCTGAAGCGACATCTTATTACAGAAGACAATGAAGAACCATTGGAAAAACATTCTTAATGGCTTTTCATTGTTTTTTGTTCTGTGATGAGGTGATATGCCTGAGCAGTTTAACCAATTAAAGTTCAGGTTAACTATGCTATATCTGTGCATACCGCATGGTTGTCAGCTTGATTTCAGTTTGTCCTGTAACTGTGTTACTAAACTGACCGTTTTAGAGGTTGGTAATGATCAAACCATCACTTTTGTGAAGTCATACCTATTTCTCAATGTAACAAAATAATGCAAATATTATAGAGAATACTTAAAAGAGTTTTTAGACCAAGATAACCAGATCAATTGCCCCCTAGGGCAGACATGTGCCATTCACATATTACATGAACAGCAATTCACCCGATGGTTATTTTCCCCTGCAGCAGTTACTGGAGGAAAAGGGTATGGAGTAACAGCTTCCCTCAAAAATAACAGCTGATCACTGGGCATTTCCGAAACCTGAACCCTGGCAATCAGCTGAAGACAGGGTCAGCTTCAATCTGAAAGGTGGTTTTCTTTAAAAAGAAAAGATCTCACCCTTTACCTTTTAAAATGTGAAGTACTGTTTTATTTAAGAACTGTTTAATTCATTTTTATCACTTAACATATTTTATATTACACGCCAAAACATCCAAAGATATGCTCTAGTGGTAAAATAAACTTACCAGTGCATGATCAAATTTAAAGGTACTGATATAATATGCTGGGATGTCAGCAGCAGCTAAAGGTTCTGAGATTTGGGCAACAATCCCGCATTCATCTAAAAAAAGAGAATAATGAAACATTAAAAGGGGTTGTCCAGGAAATACAAAACGTGGGCAAGAGGCCTGGGAAGGTAAAAAAAACAAAAAAAAAAAAAAACACACTCACGTGTCCCCCACTGCTGTCCAGTTCAGAAGCGCTCAGGGGCTTGTTCCAGTGAAAGTCCTCGTGGAACATGACCACTGAGGCCAATCAATGCCCTCAGTGGTCACAGGAAAGGACCTGGCACATCACCGGTGAAGTATGGACCGCACAGTGGCGGAGAACACGGAATGCTGGGGACAGGTGAGTATGTTTTTTTTATGTTTCAACTTCCCCAGTTTCCTGCCCCAATTCTATATTTCCTGGACACCCCCCTTAATTATTAAGAATTGCTGAGTGTTTCCATAATACATGTAATTCCTAAAGAATTTACCAAAAATTGCTAACTGAGTGTTATCATTCCTACCACTCCCCTTATCAAAGGGATGTGCCCCTGCACAGTCTGGCATTGACTGGACAGTGTCAGACTGTGTAGGTTCATACCCCCAAAACAGTAACACCCAGTTAGCAATTTACTCACAGATTTCTAATAGGGATAACAAATGAACATCACAACATGGATTGATAAGAAAAAATATTCCATTATAGTAATAATATGGTGAACACAATTATTCACTTAAACAGACATGTCAGGATAGGTAACTGCTTCTTTTTAATGCACAGTGCTCATCATATACAGTCTATGCTGCATTACACATGGGAGGGAGCTGTAACAAGAGCTACAGCACAATGATACAGGTCAACTCTGTACGCCAGGGATTAGGATAAATGACCTTTCACTTCTCAACTATATTTTATTTACTTCAAGACTAGAGAGTCCAGATGAGAGGGCTCCCTCTTCAGTCAAAGGCATAACTTGAAGCTTATGGGCCCAAAAACAAAATGTGTAATGGAGCCCCTGCTTAACTTGTGCCGTTCAGAATAGGGGTATATTTTATATGGCAGAGGGTCCTTTGGAGCCCCCTCAGAGTCCAGGGCCTGGTAACAACTACCGCTGCACCCACTATAGCTACACCGTTGCTCTCATTAGTATGGGCACAAATAAATGCACTGTCACTGCTGTTACCAAAATAAGTAAATAACATGGAGACATTGCGAAATCTGTGCATTACGCTGAACATTCTGAATTTCTCATGTGGTGTCACAGCATGTATTAATGTCTCAGTCAATGACTCTACCTAAAATTGTCACTATATAACTATATATTTATTAATTAGACATACCAAAACCTAGAGGTTGTCCACCTATACGAACCATCTTCCAAAGCTCGCCTGACGCACTTGTAAACAGCAAATTATTAGGAAACCTGAATAAAAACACAAGAGGCATGAAGTTAGAACTATATCAGGAGAGACCCTCTGTAAATTATGTGTAAACTAGTGTAAAATGCCCAAAGTTTCACTTAAAGTAAGCCTCCAGAATTGTTGGCATTAATGACTCCTGGTAGACACTGATATATAACAGGCTGTTCAGTACTGTTGGTAAAACAACAACATACAATGGTGGAAGCCTCTCATAAAGGACAGACTTCCAGCACCATATGCCTGCTTGGCAACAGATACTGCTCAATCTGCTGGCTGTGACTGCAGTCATGAACCCCAACAATATTGTAAGTACCCTTTAACTGAGGCAGTAGTTGGCCTTATGAGTATTTACAAACCACCAAATGACTCATGGTAGGGCTGCCCAGTTATCATGCTGCCATAAGGAGTTCTGCCACGATCTTAAACAAAAATGGATCTTTATTACAAAAACATAGGCAATACATAAAGAGTTATTGAAAATTCATATTTATACTTAATGACAAATTAACATTTTGTTGTAATGTACTTGTTTGTGTTCTTATAAAGGAATACTGCTAATCACAAAAATTACATATGTTATACAAAATGTATCAAAAGGGTATGTATACAATACCATGTGACTCTAATACCTACTCACCTCTGCTGTGTCTGCACATCCATTACCAAGGAAATGTAGCCCTCAATGAGGGAGAAGGAAAAGAAGCGGATATGACCAGATTCCTCACTGCCCACCACAGAATCTTTTACTCTACAAAACAAAAGGTCAATAACATAATGAAAGATAACACATCACTACCAGTAGTCAACCATTATAAAGGACTATCTCACTAGTGACATCTTGTGCAGATTGCTCCCTTAAGGTCAATGTCCGATTCTTTTGGGCATGTCTGCTTTGCTTTTTTTATATAAGTAGCTGCCTGGACACTATTTTAATGAACTACAACTAGGGCTTATTTTTGGAGAAGGGCTTATTTTTCAAACATACTCCAAAAATCCTGAAAAATCACGCTAGGGCTTATTTTCGGGGAAACAGTGTATGTATTTATTGTTTCTATTTTGCTCCCAATTTGTGCTATAACCTCCGCCACAGAATTCGTTCTTGACTATATTTTGAGCAGTTGCTACTTTTGGCATGAAAATGTTAATTTCCTTCTTTTTAACAGTGGTAGGCTAAGGTTCATAACTGTTCTCACTCCATCTCACCAAAAGTCAGGGGTAATAAATTTACAATGCACAAACTGCCAGCCATTCAAAGGGATTCAGAAAGGTAAGGAAAGAGGTTTAAATCACCCTTCCTGTGGACCCCCCTGCCTTATGGACCTAGTGGCAGCTGAGTCCACTGTGAACCCCAGTGCTTATATGCTAGTGTTTATGGTCCCCTACACCCCCTCAAATTACACCCCTGTACACATATTAGTTGGTTCACTCATTTCAACTACTGCAATAGTCTTCCAGTTCATGCAGCAGAAAGCCATAAAATTTCCAAATAAACATTTTTAATACCAGGGCAATAATAAGTTCAATACGTATTAAGGTAACAATGTCATAAGAAGTCAGTTTGTTTCTCTGCTTCTTCCCTGAAGTAGACACTGGAAGACAGTCAAGCTGGTTGAGAGAAAATTTCACATATATGAGTAGTTTTAAACTGACCACACAATATAGATAGCTTTCATATTTTTAAAAAATATTTTTTACATTTAAAATGTGATATTTGTTTTATTTAAATTTTTTCTACACTTCTTATATTTTTTTTTTTACTGGCCCACAACTTGATCCCCTGTAAATAGCAGGGCCTAGTACACGTCTGTCACATGACAGCCAGGAGGCCAATGGCAGGTTTTCTTGCTGCCATGGCAACCCCTCATAATTGTGATCTCATCCAAGGGGGAGAGAGAATGGGCTGCCCCATCACTAACAACTTAGATGTCCTGACCATGGCATGTAAGTGGTTATTCCGTCAGAACTGGAGTTTTCTCTGACTCCGACAGAAACATACAGGCCCCAGCTGTATAATACAGCTAGAACCTGTCAGTGCCTTAGCAGGAACTGCTTCTGTGCCATCACAGCACCACACTATTGCCACACTATTACAACGTTGATCATTAACTATATAGTCAGTGCAACTTACTAGTATGATGCTGAACAGAAAGGGGTTAACCACTGAAAATTTATTACAATTGTTGTTGTTTATTAAAATTGTTGTTCACAGGTCTTTATTGGTATATCTATCTAATGAATAAACCAATGGCCAAGAATTTCTGTTAGGGTAATACAAATTACATGGTTCTGACCCTAGTAACAATTCTACCAATGCTGTGACATTCCCGGTGTCGCAAATGACATTATCTGCATCAGATCATTGCAAACAAGACAGTGATCAGATAGGATTGCTTATGCGACTCTAAAAATGTTCACTGTACACATCTCCACAGGTAAAAAGTGGATGTGGGCGAACTAATTTTTGCATCCCCCATGCAGTTTGTATAAGCCTGTGTAAACAAGCGCCAATTGATGTGTTATAGTGTTGGTCGGTACTCATCTTGTGTAAAAGGGCCCTTGGAGTCATATTACTTGGACACATCTGTAGTAGAATTGTCATATTTAAAAGGAAAGATTGGGAGCCTCTGCCATAAAGTTACACAGTTAATATGATGAGACAGTAGCCCGAACTGGTCTGTATTCTGTTTCTAACTTTCTTTAATGGAAATAGTTTAGTGAGTGTGGATAGTTTAGTGTGTTTTTCAGACCTCCACAAATCCTTAATATTTCATAAAACAATTGTCACATATTGTCACTAGAAGCCTTCTGCTTCTTTCTGGTAGAAAACAAGCCCATGATTAAGTTTTATTAGGCAATTCACTTCTTACAGTTCTCTTTTTCGTAGCTGATCCAGTTTAACTTGGCAAATAGCCAATACCTTTATAAATTAATTTTAAGAACATCTAAACAGTTGTAAAAAAAAATAAAATTAAAAACTGCAAATCCTTTTTGTACATATTCTGATCTTTAATCTGCTGTGTCTTAAGTACTTTGGGATCTAAAATAAAACACTTAATACAGTGTAATTGCTCATTTAGTGCAAAAGGTTGTAATCCTGATCACTTACCACCCACAAATGACACTGCTTCAGTATCCAGCAATGTATTAGTAATTTACATGCTCTCACACAGTAATGAAACACAGCATATACATCATACAAGTCTGTGCAATACTTTTAACACTTTCTACCAATTTTAAAATCACTTTTCATAAATGAATGGTACAGATGAATATAAGAAACTTTGTAATATACAGTATCTTATTAAAGAAATCGGTTTCCTTCGCCACTTATTAGGCTGCTCTCCTCCTCCTTATCTTCATTCAGACTGATCTGTATAGAATACATCTCTGTACTCAGCATCACACACATAAGTCCATGGAGAGGGGAGGGGGAGGGTGCTGACAGCTAGCTAACTGAATTATTGCCTCATTATGTGGAGTGGTAGAGCCTTATCTTAAAGAGCTCTTTCACTTACAGTATAGCAGAGCTTAGCAAGTGCATTGTGTGTGTGTGTCCCTTTCAGCAGCCTCTTCCTTCTGCTTCCCTATGCATATACTTCTATGTAAGAAGTAACCTGATAAATGGAGGAAACATAT
Organism: Leptodactylus fallax; assembly: GCA_947044405.1. Classification (NCBI taxonomy): domain Eukaryota; kingdom Metazoa; phylum Chordata; class Amphibia; order Anura; family Leptodactylidae; genus Leptodactylus; species Leptodactylus fallax. The sequence continues at coordinate 9,606,097 of CAMRHE010000025.1, forward strand.
TTCTTAATAAGATGTATTGCACCTGCATTATCCATTTATGAAAATATGTTTTATAATTGTAGCTATGCTTTAACCACAACAATGTACCAATGACTGTGTTTAAAGGCACAGCAGTTATCACAATTCTCTTACAGCCCTGAAGCCATTTGTCCAATTCTTGATTTGCACTTCAAAATCTGCAAGGAAGAATATTTTCCTTATGATAACATATAGTATGCCTCTTATAGTTACTCCCCTGCCCTTTTACTTTTTCCAAAAAGAACAAGTAAATAAAAAACATTTGCAGGGCTACTGGCTTTCATGAGAAGTGGTCTTAATGTGTGGTCTTAAGAAAAAGGCTCCATTCACACTACATTTGTGGTAAATACTTTCATATATTTAGACATGTTCCACATTCTAAAAATATATATACAGCACTGTAGGTTTTTTTTGCTTTTTTTATTTTTTGCACAAATACCTTTGTAAAATCTATTAGGACTAGGCTAGAGTTGGTGAATACATTATCTGTAAGACTCAACAGATATACTTGATATGCAAGACAAGTGTTAAATACCAACAACCAAGGATTTTAGGTACATACCCATTGGAGTAAAACATAACATCCATTAGGAGTGTAGTCACACTTGGAAGTGTATAGGGATCCAGGCTGGTAACACAGAACATATTGCTTGGACTGGAAAGTGGGTGGATAACTGGCCTCTGAACTACAAGAGAAATGGCAAAGGGAGTGTAAGATGTACAAAGCAAAATTCAATGTTTTCTCTACATGGCAATTGCAGGATCATACAACAAGTGTGTCTCTCATAAATGTGATATTACTGTACGTTTTCCAATTTAGAGAAGAAACAAATTAATTTCACATGTTGACACAGAACTTCACTTATACATTATACAAGTTGCTGTATTGTACTACTGCATCCACAGGGCAGCAACAACAGTTTTATTACAATTGCTCTTTATATTACATTACATTATATTATATTAGAGAATATTATATTAGAGAGTATGGTGCTGTAATAAAAAACAGTCTTGGGATGTTGCAAATTTTTGTGTTTGCATTTCCATCACACTATCATTTGTCACTTGGTAATGTATGTAGATGAAATAGATAGATTCACATAAATAGGAAAATGCAAAAAACAAACTTATTGAGAGAAAAGACACGATTGTTAAAAACAATTAAAACCCACCAATGTGCATACAATGAGAAAACTCAGACTACCACCATAATCCGTAGTTAGACTGTCCCTTACCCCCTAAAGCATAAAAGCCACCATAACAAACAGAACCATGTATTGCAAAACAAGAACATTTCAAAATCTTCAAACAATGTGTAAACCATACATCATGGGCAGAGAAAGGGAAATGACCCCATGCAAAGTCTCATTTATATACAGTAGTGGAATAATTAGAAAAACGTGTGTAATTACCCCAGAAAGAGGGATTTCCATGAGGGGCCAGACACCAAGTTCTCCATTACCACATGCTCAACAATATGGATATCAAAACAGCAGATGCTGCCCCATTTCCTATACTCAGAGTTGCCTCATTTCCTGTCATCAGCGGAGAACCTAGCCTCTCCACTGCCTAAGGTGAACTATGAAAAGGTGCCACCCTCCCCCACCAAAATAACAAAAAAAAAAAAAATACCCGACCTGGAAATCGGTGCGTCCCATTTGCGGATCAAAAAATCCCCATGCACAGTATAATGCCCCCTTTATTGGCTCCCACAGAGTATATTGTCCTTTGTTAGGCTTTAGCACATAATATAGCTTCTTTCTTCTTGGGCCCCACACATAATATTTCCCTCTTCTTTTTGGCCCCCACACAGTATATTGTCCTCTTCTTTTTGGCCCCCACATAGTAATATGTTAGCCTAACATAAGTATAAGTGACCAAACCATATTTGACCCAAATTTTCCAAAATTTGGGGCTTGGCCCAAACCCAAAACTTTTGAGGTTCATCACCCAATAAGTAGAGGCACAGGGGAGGTAAGTAAAAATAACAGTTACTGTATTCTCTCCTTTTCTCACCTCTCCTGGGCATCCTTGTGGCATCTGGAGGCCAGACAGGACAGGAATGGGTCTCGGTGAGTAAAATATTGGCTGCTACCTGTTGGAATAATCCAATAGGTAATGGCCAAACTTGTGCGGCAGCAGGAGAGGTAAATAAAAATAACAGATGGTTATACTCACTTTTCCCATGTGACCAGCAGTCCCCATGCATCCTTTTCGGGCCTCTTCGGCTGAAGTCATACTTGAGGTCTGTGATTGGGCCTCAGTGGTCATGTGGCCGCTGAATTACAATCATGGGCCCTCAGTGTTGACCCCCAGGACACGACATTAGCCAGAGGCTGAAGAGGATGCATGGGGACCGCCGGAAGCCCAGGAGAAGAGAGTATAACTATTTGTTATTTTTATTCACCTCCCCTGGTGCTGCACATATTCGGCCATTACCTACTGGATTATTACAACAGGTAGCGGCCAATATTTTACTCACAAATCCCCACTCCTGTCCTGTCTAGCCTCTCCTTCTGCCTCCAGGGCGCGGATGCTTAAGAATTCTGCAGCGCTCTCTGGAGGATGAAGAGGAGGCCTGACTGGACATTATTCATTGTATTACCGACTGGAAGTGGGGAACTTTGCAAATAGGGAGTGGGACAGTGTCCAGCAGTATGATTTTGCCTTTCACATTATCCGTTGTGTTACATCACAGGAGATGTGGCCTCCCTGAATACTGGGAGTAGCAACGGGACCTGACATGGTGCTGTACTTGTACATTATTAATTATATTACACATAGGAAGTGGGGAAACTTTGAATAGAGGAAGTGGGGCAGGATCTGGCTATGTGATTTTGTAGCTGCATATTAGTCATTATATCCAGGAAGTGGGGTATCAGGTGGTTGAACTGCTGTTTTGTTTTTGCCATTTCACCTCCAAAAAAAAATTTTAACAAAAATTGATCAAAACGCCATACATTCCCCAAAATGGTATAAATAAAAGGTACATCTGACCCTATTAAAAAGATACTTTATTCAGCCCCATATATGGAAATATAAAAAAAAGTTACTGATGTCAGAATATGGAAACTCCAAGAAATATTTTTTTCAAAGTTTTGGATTCTTTTTAAGGTGCTAAACTATGTAAATTTGGTATCACCATAATTGTAACAATGAGAAAACACCCTAAAGACAAAACCCATAACAAAAAGTTGCGCAAATGCACCTTTTCACTATTTCCGCCTCATTCTAACATTTTTTTCAGCTTCCCATTGCATAGAATATTAAATGGTGCCATTATGAAGTATAATTTATGCCACAAAATTAAGCAGTTATGGCTTTCAGAAGGCGAGGAGCAAAAAATTTAAATCAAAAAATGAAAAAATACCTTCAGTGGGAAGGTGTTAAAGGCTGACCAAAATGCACCAAAGTTAAAGTTGGTTTTCCAGGCAGAAAATTAATTTTTAAAAAAGGTCTGTTAGTTCTATAAGTGTTAATAAGTGCACCCAAATAACTTTAGCAGTATTTTGAACAATTTCTGGGTTCTCTGGCATCCTTTGTATTTGTTTACATCTGCATCTTCATGTTGTGTGCCTTTACTACAACTCCCATGATTCCTTGGGCTGCACTCAGAGCTGACTCACTCCCCCTCCCTTTCTCACTCGCTCCTCCTCCCCATCCCTTTCTCACTCGCTCCCCCTCCCTGTTTTCCATTCTGGCCTCCCACAGTACTATGGATGAGGAAGAGGAGATCCCGAGCTGGCTGCATCCTGCAGTGACGTCCCATGTCTGGATCGGAAGGAAGGCCAGGTAAGTAGAATTGGGTTCACGGGCTACAAACACTGAAGCAGGAGGTACCCTTTCAAGTATATTACAAAGTTGTATGGAGGGGGGCATGGGGAAAAACACATTAAAGTATAAGTTTATCCTGGACAACCCTTTTAATAAGAGGTTTAGCTTATTATGCAACTATTAACTTTCAGACTGACTGAAAGAGGCATGCCTCTTAATAAATTAGGTGCATTTTAATACAGCACAGAGGATATAGTTCTCCCCCATTAGGTTTTCATAGTATTAATAATACACATGCCACTTCAGTACAGTGCTAAATTTTCAATAATTCCAAATTTCCCATGACCATTTATTCTGCATTGCTCATACCAAGCTTGGGTTTCACAAATCCATTTGTTACTCCAAGATTATCAGCAGCTACAGTTTCTCCATTCACCACCTGCAAAATAGTAAATTCTGCAGCCAGTGTATGCATCACAAAAGGCAGATCCCTCTCGCGTACCTGAAAAAAAAAAAAGTAAATAGGATGTTGGCTTTCCATTATCCAGAGGACGGCAGTTCAATTGTCTACAATTTATAAACATCAGTAACATTAAAACTACTGCATGTAACATGAATAACATAGTAACATGAATAACATTGATCACAATGGTACCTCTCAAGGGGTTGGAAATTGTAGGCAGCATGTGTTTAGTCAGTTCTGGTGTTTTGAGGTTGATGTGTTAAAAGCAGTAAAAATGAACAAGCGTATCTGAGCAACTTCTACAAAGGCCAAACTGTAATGGCTGGACAAGTGGGTCACCACCAAAACTGCACACCTTTTTAACAAGGCCAGTTGGTGAACCAGTAACCGGGACATGTGCACCCAAGGCTCATTGATGTATGTGGGAAACAAACATCAGTCCATCTTGTTCCAATTCCACAGAAAATCTAGCTATGATAGAAAGTAGTCAGAAGATACAGTGCATTGAAGCTGGCTGCATATTGGACCTAGTAGCCTCAGAGCGCCCGTGCTGCCCCTGCCCACTGCCAAAAGTGCCTACAATGGCACAAGGGCAGCAGTACTGGACCATGGAGCAATGAAAGAAGATGCCTTTGTGTGATGTGTCATATTTTCTCTAACATACAGTTATACAAAAGATAAAAATTGAGAGTCTTCAGTAGTTGATGCCTTTTAATGGCTAACTGAAAAGATGATGACAAGTAACAATCATTCGAGATTACTTTGGTCTCTTCATCAAGCATGGTATAACACAGTATCTGAAGGATCACATATTTATACACAGAAGGACATAGTAATAGAATGGTAAGTGAGACAAGTGATGTAAAGCAGAGCTATCAATATAAAGAGGGAAGTAAACAGCTAAAGCAGTAAATATATTGAAGCAGTTCCTAGATAAGGAGTGCGAAAGTTTTATTGACAAAAAACTATCTTTTATATCTACTGGCTAATACAGTACAAAAATGTCTATATTTTCCTTATACATTTAATAAGCACAGCTGGATGTATGTCTATTACTTCCTTGGAGAAGAATTGCTTTATGGGACATAGGCAAGTGTGTGGAGTCAGTGTCATGCTCTGGGCAATGTTCTACGTGGAAAACGGGTTCTGGCATTTATGTGGCTGTTACTTTGCCACCTACCTAAAAATGCTGCCCACCAAGCAAACCCCTGCATGCATGGCTGCTTTAACCATTGGTGGTTGAGGGGGGCAGGGGAAATTAAGTTATGGGGGGCCCCACTTTCAAAAATTTTGCACAGGGCCCCCCAATGCATTAAAACGGCCCTGCCTGCATGGCAACAGTATGCAGGAGCCTCTTTTAGCAACACAAATGCACCTGGTCACACTGAACGTAATATTCAGGAATGATTTGAGGAACATGACAAAGAGTTCAAGATGTTGACTTGGCCTCTGACCCATGCCTCCAAACTTCCAAAGAACTGAAAGAGGTCAATTCAGAGACTCTGACTGCATTCCCAAAGCATGTACACTCTGACAGCCAGCACAGAGAATAAAATGGAGTAAGGCGAAGTTATTAAATATTAAGACTTAGGTGCTCTAAATGTGGCTGGGCACATGAAAAAATCTTGCCCACTTAAAACCTTATTATGCCCTTTCCTTTAAGGGTTAACCTATCCATTATCAAATCTAGAGAGGGGAAACCTTTTTTTCTTTTATAATGCAGTTAAACATTCACTTTAGCAACAAAAAATCAGTAATTATTGTAAATAAAGAATAGAAGAAAGAATTAAAAACAGACAAAAAGCTTACCAATATGAAGTCTGTTTGATAGGTGGATAACATAAACACAGAGATGTTCTGGTCTGCAAGTGGTGCTATAACCGATTTTGCTATTTTGGTCACTCCAATTGGCTGAGAGCTGGAGGAGCTACTACCTCCTGAGACCACATTAAGGGCTAACCATGTTGCATCTGCTACACTTAAATGTTCTGAAGATGGGAGTTCTGTAAAGAAAAATAAAATACAATGTAAACAACAGAACACACAGACAAATTTATTGGTCTTTGCTAAAAGCACAGCAGCTAGTAGAATTAAAATAGTGAGTGACTTGAACTTCTACTTAAGGGATTTATAAGAACATAGAACCTAAGAAAGCGCACAAACAATCCCAGCAATCTCCTCTGCTTTCTCCTCTTTAATTTTAGTTGGTCTCATTGTAAAAAAAAAAAATAAAATAAAGAAATGTCCTCCATGTGTCTCAGGACATCAGTCATGTCCTCCCTCCTTCTCTTCACAAACTTGCATCTGGCTGTAGGACAACTGGAGCTTCTCATCTTCCTTGTCTGCAGTAGGAGACATAGATCATTAAAGGAGTTGTCCCATTAAAAAATTACCATGGGGTCTAACCATTGGGACCCCAGCAATGATGTGAACGGGGGAATGAAGTGCCAGTGCATTGTGCGCTCCTTTTACTGCTATGGGTCAGCTGGACATTACAGTTCTGGAAGCCCCATAACGGTGAATGGAGTGCCGGACACACAAGCACACTGGCATTGAGGAGGTATGGGGGATTTTTTTTGTTATTATTATTTATTATTATTCTTTTCATCACTGTTATTCACAGTTAACTGTTATCACAGTTATTCCCTTTCCTGTGTCTTTAATGGAACATCCTCTTTTAGCCCTGCCCTAAAGTAAACTCTTTTTTGTTTACCAACTGAAAATGAAAGACTATAACGAAAACTAAGCCATGAGTTGTTTGCAGGATTTTTACAAGGCTGTTAATTTCCAGAACATGCTAAGAATCTGTTTACTTCTAGGTTTAGTGTTCCTTTAAAGAGGTTTATCAAGTTCTTATTTAGTCATACATTCTATGATTTTTTTTTCTCCGCTCAGAATAAAACTCATCTCTGTCTCAGTAGTCTCACTCCAGTCAAGGTCTTGCTATATTTATTTTCCCTATACCACCTGCCTCTATGTTTGATCCATAGCCCTCTCTTGTTACTGTATGTTTATCGGTTATAGTATATTCCACTGTAGTCACTTTCGATTGTGACTACTGTAAAACTTTTGCCATTTGGGGTCCAAAAAGGATGGGGCCCATCTTTAACTAGGAATTGTACTAGTCTCCAAGGAAGTAAGAAAGAGTTGGGGTCACTATGGTTATGTATGTGGGTTAGAGTGACTTACATACAAGTAAGGCTGTTTACAAGTCCCAGTCCAGGCCTAATTCTGTGTAATACGGTATGTTAAAGCACAAAGTACACGTTTTTTGGCTCTTTGCTCTTTATTTGGTGATCGGGGTGGGGGTGGGACTGCACAAATTTGCTGACTCTATTAAACACTTTAAAATGCATTACAAAAACTTTTATCTTTGAGAGGACCACCCCCATAAAAGATTATTTTTCTGTGCAAATTTGGGTAGTCAGCTGAAAGAGGTTTCACTGTATCAATCTGCTTAGCTTCTCCTGCTCTATAACAAGCTGCCTACAAATTGCACTACAATTTAAATGTGACAGGTTCCCTTTAAAACTTAAACCTATCATGCTAACCCATTTGTTTTATCTGAATGCTGAATGCTATAGAGTAAGAAAAGCTGAGCAGATTGCTATACAAGTTGTGAGCAAAGATGGAGTATCCCAAGAGAATAGTTTATAGAGGGAATATATTTATTTTTATATTTATTCATTTATGAATTATTTAATAGAAACCTATACTTTAGCTCACAAGATATTCACAAAAATTGATCTGGCTTCTGTATTGACTTTTGGTGTGTCCATACATTTATGAACTACTCTACAGAAAATAATAATTTTTTTCTAAGTACTATATTTTAGTTAGCTCTACTCCAGAACATGTCATTTAAAATACACATATTGACCTTTAAACACAAAGGCTTTTCAGTACACTTATCGCTAATATGACTGCTCAGTAAATTGTTTGTGTACACCACATCCCACATGTTGTTCTCTTTCTAGAGTAAATGATCTAGTTGCTAGGCAGATATGTCCACTTCCAGTACGGGTGTGGGAGTCAACACTGACATCTGGGTGAAGTGGGATGACAACAGAGAGGACTAACTCAACACAAGAGAAATGTATTAATCTGAAAACGTTATTTTCTTGCCAGTACAGGTATTATTATATAAATGACAATCTCACAGAAACCGAACACAGAAAAGAGATGGCCAATTATGAGATTAATACAACAGAGGGTTATTTTTTCTCACATTTTATTTCGGCCTGTTTTCTACAAAGGCCTTTTCCTTTACAGAATAATGTGATACATCTTCATATGGCCTTTTAATCCAGAACATGAGATAATTAAAACAGAGAGAAAGACAGAAGTATACTATGAAGCCCCCAGGTACCAATGCCAGGGCCCCTACCTACTATGTCCCATTTAATTAAAAAAAAAAAAAAAAAGTGTCCATTTTCCCCAAGCCCTGTGGGCCCCTTTAGTACTCAGATGCAACTGCTACCTCCACATCTGCTAGAGCTACACACCTGGATAAAACAGAGAGGGACAAGGTAAACTGGTTCTGTAACAAAGTATTCATTTTTAACCTAATATGGAGATAAATTGTCTAGGATGTAAAAAAAAAAAAAAAAATGTTCCAAAAGCAAGAAATGTTCAGCAGTCACATATGCATGTACAGAACATTATCACTGTAAGAAGAGTAACAGACTGGTAAGGACCACTATCATGAACGCACTGGATGGCGGAAGGATTAACAAGTGTGCATCAGGTTTATTTTTATTATTTTGTAACATTTTCTACTTTTTGTAAATGTATTGAACTTATTTTCTAACCTCTGCTTTTCTTACTTCTAGTAAAGAATGTAACGTTTAGGGGTTGTTACTTTATGACAAGTCAAATGGTGTATAGATGAGGATTTAGTAAACGGCCCAAATCCCTCACAAACGTACAGCTGCTTGCATGGATCTGTCTGACCTTTACAACGACTCTATATTATACTCTGGAGAGGACAGCCACTATTAATGTTTAGGGGTTGTCAAGTTGCTCTGTGGCCGTCTACGGTGTCACTAACGTTATTGCATTTACTTTTTGTAGACTTACTCAATTCATGTCATTATAACAACATTTGAAGCCAAGTATCAGATAAACTAGTTAAGTAAAGTAACAATAGCAAAGTAAATGGAACTCTCTATTCAAACAAAGGGCATTACAAAAAAGCGAGGATGAAAAAGTAATGTAGACTGATGTTCTAATTATAATTATCATACTCATTGCTATTACATACACAGTGAAGCACAGATTTATCTGCCAAACCTGATGGCAGAAGAGGTCTTTATGAAGAAAGACAGAACAGTGTCCACATTTATTACTGAGTTTCTACGTGTTTTTACAGGAAATTGCATAAGGTAATAAGTTGCACCTAATTTGCACAAAAACTGTGCCAAAATTTGTGTCATTTGTATTCTGACTTCAAAAACAAAGCCAAACTATAAATGTTCTTTCAGGCTGGGGCCCCATGTAGTGTAAATACCGCGGTTTGGTTGCAGTGGAAACAACCGTGGCGTTTTACAGTCCCTGCAATGTGGATGGGATTCTAGCGAATGCCATCCACACATTGCGGGAAAATACATTCAATGGACACACTGCGATTTCCAAAACCGTCGCAGTTTTGGAAATCACAGCGTGTCAATTATACCTACAGAAATGCCAGTGGTTTCCCTATAGGTATAATGGAAGCAGAAAGTCTGCAGAGGAAACCTCTGTGGACTTTCTATGAAAAGCACTGTGGGAAAAACTGTGCAAATTAAATGTGATGCTGTATGCCAGGAAACAATACTCTGGCTCACATTTATCAATGATGGCATATTTTGCATCAATGAAATTGGAGAGGACTTACTCCTAATGTAAAACAGCCCACCTCTTAACAGATCTGTCGCATAAACCCCCTGTTTGATGGAAGTCATAGCAGCAAATACCAATTATGTACAAATGACAAGGATGATTTGTCCGCTACCTTGATATGTCTGTTTTGTAGTCCTCGTTTAATAATAATTTTGGAGTATCCTTTATCATAATGCTGCCTTGTGCCATTTTTGTTATTGCTGCTGAACATTTATCAATAAATTGTCAAAGGGGGAGTGCCGGGCACAGGCTGTGCTTAATGGACAGTATCAAACTATGTATGGACACATCCCCAAACTGGAAGCATCTAGTTGTCAATTTACTCATAAATATAATATATGTATAGAAAACAGAGGAATAACACAACATGGAGTTATAGGACAAGATGCTCAGAATTGTTATGTCATGGAAAATACCTTGATTTATTGAAACAGACTTTCAAGTTAAAGGAACACAATACAGAGTGCAAGATAACACTGTTTCAGTTTTACCTGGAGTGTTCCTTTAATAGATTAACTTTGTTTCAACGGATACAAACATCCAAAACCTTCTCCATATCCAAAAACGATACCATGTGTTAGAACCTAATTCTTTATCTTAAGCCTTTGCAAGAGACATCTACTTGCAATAAAAACAAATTGTTTTGTGTATTTAATGTGTTGTCTTCCGCTCCAAGCTCAATGATTTTCACACACTGTTCAACCCGTCTTATTGTTTTCCTCAAGAAAACCCCTGGGCTTTTCCAGATCAATACATTTACAAGATATCTTACAGAGCAGACAATGTAACTTCACTCCATTATACAGTTTGTTTGCAGTGTCAACCACCACCTTAGCTCTTTGCTCTAACTGCTATAATATAATGGACAGCATACCCTAACTGTGAATAAACATCAGGACTGTGGAGACAGAGATGAACTTTTAATTTAGAGTCCACTATTTTTCCCCACACACTGACTCCTACATAAGCGACGATAGTGTCCTGATAAATGCTTGTCTACAGCAAAGCAGGAAGCTTTAGAATTAGATATACTTCACACCAGTCTGTTCTGGCCAAAGTGGTAAGAAATGGGATACAGATGTAGTGGATGACTTAAACATAGCAAGGAACTATCCAGAGGCCTGTCCTGGAGCTCCTTCGTCCCCCTACCATGTGCTACTGGTGTTTTCTTATGTTGTAGAAAGGTCTTTGGACCCCCCTCAAGCTACAAAGACTGGTAGCTAATGACTGCCACACTGTCTGTAGTTTCAAGAAAATTGACTCATTTTATAGGACTGTACTGATTCTAAGGAAGGAGAATCATGGCAGAAAAAAACATCTGCTGCTTCTTACAAGTGAAGATTTTAGCAAGGATGAGTCCAGTACTGAAGCCATGTTGCAGAGATCTCAGGCTTGAGAAAGATATTTAAGACTACTCCAAGGAAGTGATGAGTATTCCAAGCTCAGACAATAGACCGTAAATGTCTTTGTTTATGATGAAAATTCAAGATAGGGACCACAAAAGAGAGACATCAATGCCCTTGAGGCACAAAACTCCAACAAAGACCCACAGAAAATCAAAGCTTTGTAGGAACAGATGGAACATTCTAATGGAAACCTTCAGTAACTGGCCAAGAAAAGAAAGAAAGCTGGAATATATGTTTGTCTCCAAGTCAGAGTTGGAAAGAACTCTACCCAAACATAAGCATGATTCCGCAGCCCTGTAAAAAACATAACGGCTACTAAAAGCCACATATCATATCATGTCTGAGCCCTTTATGAAACACTTGGCCAGCAGTCTATATACTTGGACATCAATAGTGCGCCAGCTTTTTATATATTGAAAAGTTTGTAAATAAACTTCTGAGAATTTTATGCTTCACCCCTCCCTCTGTCACCAATGAAAAGATCTTCCTGGCAAGCAGAACCATTATTTATGACATATGAAGTCTCTAATTTTACCCTATGCATTTATTTCCATCACTTCAGTCTCAAACTTGTCTCTTTAGTCACCCTGGCCCTGGAAGCTGATTTCCCGCTGGATCTTAAGCATGATGTAAAAACCAACACAATTATTAGATTAAGATAGATGAATTTAAGGTGTCATTATTATGAGAGGAGTGAGAGCTCATATGAAGAATTATACTGTAGAGCAATCACACGGAAATGAAAACCTATAATCACAGGCAAAATCTATTGGTACATAAAACCAAACTTTTCCCCTGGGAAATTGGCTGCACTAATTAAAGCAATTTGCAACCTCTTCTAAAAGATATTAGGCTATATCTTTACATGTCCCTAGGAGGATTCTCAACAGTTACAGCATGCCAAAGTGGATCTTTCATTAAATATAACACAGCTCACCTTAAAATGAAGTTACTGACAGATCTCTGGACGTAAGAACCACGAACAAGTGACAACTTATGATATGTTCATTATTTTGTCACATTGTAGTGTTTAATATTGTCTGTTCATGTACCCTCAGATTTGTAAAGCGCTGTGGAATATGGTGCTATATAGGTAAAATTATCATCATCATCATCATCATCACAGAAACAGTATTCACAGTATGCATGCAGTTAAAAAGGACCTGCCTGCTCTCATGATATGTCTGTTTCAGTAAAAGTGTATTTCCCCAAAATACTCAATCCTTCTTTCACCTGCCTTCTGAGTGAGGTCTTACACACATATAGAATCAAGAATTACTCCAAATAATTGCAGTTAGTTTAATAGAAAATAAATGTGAGAATAAGTATACATTAACCACCGACATCAGATTTTCGAAAAAAAATTTCTCTCAAGAGATGTGCTGTTTGTAGACTTAACTAGTAGTCTGGGTTCCTAGTGGGACTACCTCTCAATATAGCTTCATATGCTATAATAGTTGATGTGCAAGGGGTTGTGTTAAGTTGTGGCATTTGCTAAGCCTATGTATAGAAAAATATATCTGCTGATTATTCTTCTCTCTTGTATCTATAGGTCTAATGTTAATATTTTACATTCAATAAGCCTCGATGTCACACTCAGACCACTAACTCAGACCAGTAACAATGCAGCTTTAACACTGAAATCTAGCTGATGTGATAAGAATTCAGTGAGTTATGTGGGCAAACAAAGCACATTGGTGATAATGAGCAGTACATAGAGGGAATTCCACATACTTTGTGTCAGGGGCGGGTAGACAACAGTTTACTGTAATATTCCAATTATTTTTTCTGCAAACAAATGTACAACTTTACAATATAATTCCCATCAGAAAGACAATAAAATGGTATACTAATGACATATAAATGCCATTGGTTACAAAGGCTATCCTGTTTAATAATAAACAAAAACACAGGAGATTGATACACAGAGCTTTAAACTAGGTCTCAGAATTAAAAACTTTTCCTAAAATAATTTTAACACGCATTCATAAAGTTTCACCTAAGATTTGACGGAAGTGGCACACAGGTCAGTTCTGACCCATTCTTTCACTAAATGACAGGTGTCCTGAAAGCTATATACTATAGGGCCGCCAACAAACCACTCTGGCTTGGCTAGTGTATTAGGATACAGGGCTAGAGCAGCAGACTGAATGATTTCTTTAGATGATGGAAGCAAAGATATAATGGTGGTGCTACAGGTTAGGGTGGGTTCACACTTGCGCCGGCACTCCGTCCGCCGCAAATCCGACCTAAATGTCGGAAAACTAGATAGGGAAAGGTTTGTGACGCTTTGCTTAAAAACCCATTCACTTGAATGGGTTTTTAAAGCAATGTGTCGGTGTGCGCTTACACCCTCTAATACACAGTCAGCGTTCCTAGAACCATATACAGTCATCAAAGAGAATATCAATACGAGAGAAGGGAAAAACTTACAAAAGGAAGAAGGTAAAAGAAGGTACACAATGTATAGTGTACAGAACAAAAAGATTTTAAAAAATCTGCCTCAGTTCAGGGAAATTTTAGAAACTTACTGAACTCAAATTTATTGAGTTTTTGATAAATGGTAACATGTCTTCTGATGTCACCTATGCCGCCATATATTGGCTAAATTGATAAGAACAACATGTCAATAACGTAGCCATGCAGATAGAGTCACACGGGGGAACAGAACATTGTTGGTGCAACTGTAAACTTTATAAGTGAAATTATCACAGTTTACTATATATATAACAAGCTCCATTTTTGCATGCTGGAAAAGTCACATACAGTGCCTTGCGAAAGTATTCGGCCCCCTTGAACTTTTCAACCTTTTGCCACATTTCAGGCTTCAAACATAAGGATATAAAATTTTAATTTTTTGGTGAAGAATCAACAACAAGTGGGACACAATCGTGAAGTGGAACGAAATTTATTGGATATTTTAAACTTTTGTAAAAAATAAAAAACTGAAAAGTGGGGCGTGCCAAATTATTCGGCCCCTTTAAGTTAATACTTTGTAGCACCACCTTTTGCTGCGATTACAGCTGCAAGTCGCTTGAGGTATGTCTCATCAGTTTTGCACACCGAGAGACTGAAATTCTTGCCCATACTTCCTTGGAAAACAGCTCGAGCTCAGTGAGGTTGGATGGAGAGAGTTTGTGAACAGCAGTTTTCAGCTCTTTCCACAGATTCTCGATTGGATTCAGGTCTGGACTTTGACTTGGCCATTCTAACACCTAGATACATTTATTTGTGAACCATTCCATTGTAGATTTTGCTTTATGTTTGGGATCATTGTCTTGTTGGAAGATAAATCTCCGTCCCAGTCTCAGGTCTTTTGCAGACTCCAACAGGTTTTCTTCCAGAATGGTCCTGTATTTGGCTCCATCCATCTTCCCATCAATTTTAACCATCTTCCCTGTACCTGCTGAAGAAAAGCAGGCCCAAACCATGATGCTACCACCACCATGTTTGACAGTGGGGATGGTGTGTTCAGGGTGATGAGCTGTGTTGCTTTTACGCCAAACATATCGTTTTGCATTGTGGCCAAAAAGTTCGATTTTGGCTTCATCTGACCAGAGCACCTTCTTCCACATGTTTGGTGTGTGTCCCAGGTGGCTTGTGGCAAACCTTAAACGAGACTTTTTATGGATATCTTTGAGAAATGGCTTTCTTCTTGCCACTCTTCCATAAAGGCCAGATTTGTGCAGTGTACGACTGATTGTTGTCCTATGGACAGACTCTCCCACCTCAGCTGTAGATCTCTGCAGTTCATCCAGAGTGATCATGGGCCTCCTGGCTGCATCTCTGATCAGTCTTCTCCTTGTTTGAGATGAAAGTTTAGAGGGACGGCCGGGTCTTGGTAGATTTGCTGTGGTCTGATACTCCTTCCATTTCAATATGATCGCTTGCACAGTGCTCCTTGGGATGTTTAAAGTTTGGGAAATCTTTTTGTATCCAAATCCGGCTTTAAACTTATCCACAACAATATCTGGACCTGCCTGGTGTGTTCCTTGGTCTTCATGATGCTCTTTGCGCTTTAAACAGAACCCTGAGACTATCACAGAGCAGGTGCATTTATATGGAGACTTGATTACACACAGGTGGATTATATTTATCATCATCAGTCATTTAGGACAACATTGGATCATTCAGAGACCCTCACTGAACTTCTGGAGTGAGTTTGCTGCACTGAAAGTAAAGGGGCCGAATAATATTGCACGCCCACTTTTCAGTTTTTTATTTTTTACAAAAGTTTAAATAACCAATAAATTTCGTTCCACTTCACAATTGTGTCCCACTTGTTGTTGATTCTTGACCAAAAATTTAAAATTTTATATCTTTATGTTTAAAGCCTGAAATGTGGCAAAAAGGTTGAAAAGTTCAAGGGGGCCGAATACTTTCACAAGGCACTGTATATAAATGACACATAAAAAGTGTAATTGAGTACTGAAATTCTGTTGTCACAGCTGTGCACTTGTCCTGCCAGCATTACATCTTCTATGTCTGATGGTCCAAGGAACAGGTCTTGATGGAATGACATTTAATATCCAGACCTACCAAGTAAATGGAGAGTAACCAGAATAAACAAGAACTGGTTGTAGGTTTGCCAAGGGGAATGAGACAAAGTGCAATAAGCACTGGGCACATCTATACTGGAAAAGAAAGGTGTGAAGGCAATGCCTAGACAAGGGATGTACAGGTGCATTTCAATAAATTAGAATATCTTTGAAACATTTATTTCTTTCAGGAATTAAACTAAAAAAGTGACCTCCTATATTTTCTAGATTCTTTACACACAGAGTGTTCTATTTCAAGTGTTTTATTTCTGTAAATGTTGATTATGGATTATACGTAATGAAAACCCAAATCTAAGAAAATTAGAATATTGTGAAAAAGTTCAGTATTGTAAATTCAGTGTGTCACCTGCCAAGATTTCCTAAGCCTTTAAATGGTCCCTCAGTCTAGTTCAGTAGGACACACAATCATGGAAGACGCTGATTATAAATTGAATTACTAAATTACTGAAATGAATGAACGTTTCAAAGATATTCTAATTTATTGAGATGCACCTGTATTTTGCTATAGAATACATACCATGCATACATTGTTCTGATCATGCAAGACAATGTTTAAGAAATGAAAGCACAAAACACAAATACATAACTGAGCAGACCTCATCTAAAATGCCCTTAAAGGGTTATCTCTATCTCTGTCTTTCATGGCTGAGAAAGGAATAGCCCTGTCTCTGTCTCCGTGAAGTATTCAAAATAAATGGAAACAATCAAACTCGGCTATTTTATGCTGTTTCCATAATTTCTATAGAAGTAAATGGGAGTTATGGAAACAACGGAGCTCAATGAAGAACTGATTCTGTTGAAGTTACAGGAACAGCATAGATCACTCTGCTACACTGTTTCTGTAACTACTATTTATTTATATGGAAATTACAAAAACAGCATAGAGCAGTTGTATTCAGCTGTTTTTGTAACTCCCAAGTGGATGGGAGAACGAGACTCCCATTCCCATCAGTCATGTTTTGCCAAGATGGGAATACTCCATTACAGAAACAGAAAAATCTAGAAACAAAGCAGATGGAGTGTCCCTTGTGTGGATCCATAAGACATTACAAGATACTACCAGTAGTAACTGACCATTGTGATGGGGCGCTCAACTTGAATACACCGCATTCCAAATTATTATGCAAATTATATTTGCATAATAAAATTTTTTTTTCACAAATTAAAAAAAATAATCAAAATCCACTGTTCCAAATTATTATGCACAATGGAGTTTCTAAACATTTTATAGGTTGTAAAGAACTGAAAGTGGTCATTTGTCAAATTTGTAGCATTAAGAGGTCACATTTACTGAAATAAAAAGCTACTTCAATCAAAAACATCTTAACAGGCAAAGTTGCATATTAACATAGGAGCCCTTCTTTGATATCACCTTTGCATCCATTGAACTTGTGAGTTTTTGGAAAGTTTCTGCTTGAATTTCTTTGCAGGATGTCAGAATAGCCTCCCAGAGCTGCTGTTTTGATATGAACTGTCTCCCACCCTCATCTATCTTTTTCTTGAGGCTACTCTAAAGGTTCTCAATAGGGTTGACGTCAGGGGAGTATAGTGGCCACACCATAAGTTTCTCTCCTTTTATGCCCATAGCAGGCTCAGAGGTACTCTCTGCTGCATGAAATGGTGTATTGTCATACATGAAGATGATTTTGCTAAGAAAGTGGTCAGTCAGAAACTCTATATACTTTGCAGAGGAAATTTTCACACCTTAAAGCCCTAAAGGGGCCTATCAGCTCTCTCCCCACGATTCCGGCCAAAACATGACCAACCATTTACTACTCCATCCACCTGAACCATCCAGGGTTGCACAGTACTCATCAGTAAAACAAATCTGTTCCAGAATCAGTCTTCATGTATGCCCACTGCAACCATTTCCGACCCTACAGTTTGAGCTTTGTGGGACTCCAGAGGCACCAGCAGTTTCAAATACCTGTTTGCTGCTTTGTAATAGTATTTTAGCAGCTCCCCGCTTAATCCGATTAATTTGTCTGGCAGAAACCTTCTTCATTATGCCTTTATCTGCACAAACCCATCTGTGTTGTGAATCAGCCACAAATCTCTTCACAGCACGATGATCACCATTAAGTTTTTGTGAAATACCTAATGGTTTCATATCTTGTCCAAGGCATTACCCTATTTGATGCTTTTTCGTCAGTAGAGAGATCCTTTTTCTTTCCCATATTGTTTGAAACCTGTGACCTGCTTAATAATGTGGAACTTCTTTCTTAAGTAGGTTTCTTTTAAATGAGCTCACCTGGCAAACTAATTATCACAGGTGTTTGAGATTGATTTCAGTGATCTATAGAGCCCGGAAACACAAAATCATCCATGAGTTTAATATTTATGACACTTAAATCTGATTTGTGTGATAATTTGGAATGTAATGTAGTTGTGTGGAGCCACAACAACTATACCAGAGTACCAAAATGACAGGAGGTAGCTGCGGTCACTGGGAACTGGCAATGGATGTACCAACAATAGTTGATAAAAAGATGATGAGTATGGTCACCTCTTGGGATCCCAACAATCAAGTACCAAAATAAAAAAGAATCCTGTATTAACAGATAGTTAAAAAGTAACTTTTAATAAATACTAAAAATTATCCTATAAAAGAGTAAAAAATAAAAATCTGTGCAAATATAATGTAATATAGTAAATAAAATTAGAACAGTTTTACCCATTAGTCAGTAAATAGTTACGTCTTCACAGTGAATCACGGGGTCCTATGTGAAGGGAAAAACAAAGATATATCCCTAAGTGACCACTAATCCCAGATTCAAAACTCCTGCCCTTGTCTGTTGTGGAAGAGTGAAGAAATCAGGCGATACCTTTTAGAGGCTAACTGAGTAGCCCCTAAAAGGTATCGCCTGATTTCTTCACTCTTCCGCTACTTTTTAAGGCTAACACGGTACAACATTATACTACGGTCTGTTGGGAATGTTTTGTTTTACATTATATCATTTAAGTATTTGTAGTGATTGATATTAAGGATTAGAATAAGACAGTAATTAATCAGTCAGACAGAGGATAGTAGACTCCCCTCATCTCTGCAGTCTTGTAATTTATGTAGACTAAGCGTATAGTTTTTGTTTATCTAAAGATAAAATAGCTAATGAATAAGTTACTCTATTCATCTCTAAAGTTTTGTCTGTCTCCTGTTTGATACATGTTATATGTCAGCATATTTTTTTAGTATATTGTGAAAAATCCAACCCATACAATCATGTGACCTATAGGGTATAAAAATCGGTGTCTAGAGGAAGTCATTGGGCAGACACACTATTGCTTGTATGCAGTGTGTGTTCCTATTTGTTAACAAATAAAACTAATCTTATTTTTGTTTTAGAAGATCGGTGATGTCATGATTTGATAAGGATTTAGAATTTTTCCCACACTGTCCCTAGACAAACCCTATTGATTTTCCATCCAAAAGCAACATGAAGGCTTAAAGGAGTTGGCCAGTTTCAGACCAATATTGAGATATAAATGTCACTGTTTGTATAATAAAAACATATACAGTTTTCCAATATACTTTCTGTATCAATTCCTAACGGTTTCCTAGATCTCTGCTTGCTGTCATTCATTCTGTTACTTCTAGTGGATAAAAGTCTGACCATGGTCATGTGAGTTATCGTCCATGGTCATGTGATGAGCACACAGGTGCACAGCTTGTTACCAGACAGATGTCTGATTACTGTGGTATGACTATGACGAGCGGCACCTGTGTGCTCATCACATGACCATGGACGATAAATCACATGACCATGGTCAGACTTTTATCCACTACAAGTAACAGAATGAATAACAGCAAGAAGAGATCTAGAAAACCGCAAGGAATTGATACAGAAAGTATATTGGAAAACTGTATATGTTTTTATTATACAATAGTACCATTTAATATTCTGTTCCATTTACTAAGAAGCTAGACAAAAATTCAGAATAGGGTAGAATTGGAGAAACACTGCATTTCTGTAACATTCTTACAGGCTTTTTTCTTTTTAGACCCCCTAGGGGGGGATGATCACTAATAAAATACATTGAATGGTAATGCATTGCAATGCATAGTAAAATACTGAAAGTTTTATTACAGGCTGCATAGAGAAGCCTGCAATAGTACTATACGTCAGACAAGCCTGTGAGCCTTTAACCACTTACGGACCACCCATAAGTATTTATGTCTGGAAGTAGCTCTCTTGTTCTGCAAGGACGTAGTGGCACGTCCTTGCAGAACATTTTTGTTCATCTGAGACGAATTGCTATTTGTTCGGTTTTGTTAAAACCAAACAATTAGGAATATTCAGGATGAACCCAGCTCGTTCTGAAGCAGTTCGCCTATATCTACTTTTAACATATCATTGAAATGAGAGGGGGATCCATGAATAGGGTATCTCTATCTGATTGATATGACGATCTTAAATGGTACAAATTTGGAACTGCAATAAGCATATCTATGACCTTTTTTATTTATTTATATTTTGGCAAAGTATTTATTTTTGCATTTTTAAAGTAAAATAATAATACAAAAAACACAAGCAACCAGCATAAGGAAAAAAGCGGAATAACAGAACAGAACAGAAAGCAGTAAAAACAATACGTGGACAATATAACACCATTGGCAGCAGTATAACCAGATATATATCAAGTAGTTAGGGTTGCCACAGCTATTCTCTGAGTTCGTAGAAGACTATGGCTGATAACCCCTCTTTACATCTCTACGTTATCCTTTATATCTTAAAAAAACAACAAAAAAACAAAACAAAACAAAACAAAACACGTTAAAGTGAATAACGACTGGATACCAACAAAAAGTCTTCCAAGGATCTCCTTTAGTCAAGGAAACTTTAACGTTCATTGTTCATCTCAGAAAAAAAGATGTTATACCAGCAGTGTGAATGTACTCGAAACCATGAAAAGCCTCTGTTGGAGACTCTGTCACAGAGTCCTCTGAAAATCGGTAGATGAAAAAGTGCTGCATAGAGGACTTTCTTCTCTGCCACTTTCAGTTTAAAAACAACAGACACCCGATGGACCCCATTATAGTCAATGGGGTCCGCCTGGTCTCCGTCTGTAACCGCTGTTTTAGTGGTCCGCCTCTCCATTGTTTGGGTCCACCGATAGACCTGAACAAAGGAAAGCAAGATCTAGTCTGAACTTAGTGTCACATTATTATACACACATAAAATGACAGATTTACAACTAAAAGTGTTGCAGAATCCATTAATTCAGGTCCCCTGGCACACTCTAATGATGGAGATTATGCTTAGTTTGAACCTAGCATAAAGCTCAATACAATTGTCCACCAAGTGCTTCCTTATTCAATTGCACACTTCGCTTGGCCCAGTGGTACATGTGTTCTGAATGAAAAGACGACAGAAAGCACTGGTGGTTGGGTTACCTTTCCGAGAACAAGAGGATTAGGCAGTGAAAATCCAACTACTTGATCCTTATTTTTGCCAATATCTGCCATTTGGAGAAAGTTTAGATGCCCATATACACACTAGGGGAATTTATAAAGGTCAGCACATTATACAGCATTGTTAATATTGTATGTTTTTTTTTTTTCAATTAATGTGTTTGAAGAGCAACAGGAACATATGCTACAAGGTATTACATTTTACTAGAATTTCCTTATTTCTACATTTTGTCACACTAAGCCAACATTTCTTACCCTAAGCTATCCTTTCTACTTTATTCATCAAGCCTGACCCCTCCATCTAGAAGTTGCTCTGCACTACATGCACTTAGTATCTGTTTATTCACAGATACCGGCTGGCGACAGGCTCATACAGTTTCATTTTTATGATCTTAATTATTAAAAGTTGGCCGAACCATTGTGCCAGACAAGTCCTCTTACCTCTTGTGTCACTCCTATTTCCTCATACAGTATATTGTAAGCTCTTGTGAGCAGGGCCCTCACTCCTATTGCTTAATATGTTAATTATCTTGTTACACTGTAATATCTGATATTGTCTGTTCCCTCTGATTTGTAAAATGCTATGTTATATGTTGGTGCTGATATAAATAAAATTATTTTTATTGATATTACCAATATATAAATATAAAGTAAAAATCTAATGACGTGAAAGTGTCTGTAAATATTTTAAGATTACTGTTTGCTTGGCTTATAAGCAGACATCATGTACTTACCAACTCAAGTCTTTTTAGAGCTGTGAAAAAGTCCCTAGAAATCAGCTTTACTTATTTCATACAGTGCCAGCCACACCTAAGAACGTGTAAAATTGCCAGCATTACAGCCATTATAATTAGATTCTCAAGGAATCTTCCACTTTCACATTGAAAATTAAATAAAATAAAAAACAAAAACTAAAAAGAAGTCCAAGTGTGTTATGTGAACACCTCGCAACAGTATTTATATAGAGCTGGGGATATTTTTAAATTCTCTAAATATATATATAGTATATTGTGACATCTGACATGTTAAAATACTTTTTGGCACAGACTGGAATTACATAACAAAGATTACATAACGGAACTATTAATGTAAGTATTTTATTTTGTTTGACTGAACACAGTAATAGCGTTGCTTGAATAAACTCCAGTAGGGCTTGTCTATTTCCAGAAGACTAAATGTTTAATTTTACTTGTGGAAGGAATGGCTTGATAAAATCCTTCCAGCAATACACATATTTTAAATAATCTGTTTAGTACTAAGAAAACCTTGAAAACCCAGGATGACCTCTTATGAGAGTTGAGAATGGAGATTAATGAACTAATTCATCAATTCCATGATGGACATTGCCGTCTGTTGCATGCCACACGGCTTTAAACAAACCTTACTGCTGGTAGACCTTGGTTAACCAGTTACAAATTCTGTTCAATCGCTGCTCTTGTAGATGAGGAGGACTTCAGCAGATGTCTATGTTTTTCTTACTAAACATGGATATACAGAGTCATGCATACATTTTAACATTTTTACCCCAATTTCCAATATACTAAAAATGAATCAACAAAGTCTATACAAAAAAACATTAACATCAGGCGTCACGGATAAAGTAATGGACAAATGACATAGAATGTTACAAATAGATTGTAAACTCCTAATACTGCAAAATGGAAGGCAACCAATGGCAACTAAAAGTATATAGCATCAAGAGATAAATGAAATTCAGAAGGTCTGCTCTAGTTTTTACCTTTTTTGGCATGGTTTTCCCAATACTTGTAAAACACCATCAGCTTTTTAGACTACTCTAGTAGTCTGAAAAACTCCAACCTGCTCATGGCTGGTCCATCTAATAGCAAGGAGAGTGTCTTTGACTATTCTATTTGCTTTGGGGAGATTTATCAAGCAAAATGTGCCAGAATTTTGGGATCATTTATGCCAAAAACACTGACACCACTTACACCATGGTTAAAAAATGCCCCCAAATTTTGGTACTGTAAACTAAGCCTACTAATATAAGGTGTAACGTGAGACTAGACAGTCTTAAAATATGAATGAAACAGCATTAGATAAAATCTTTTGATAAAATCTGGTGCAGTTTAACTCTAGATTCACACTTGCGCTTGGGTTTCCGTTCTTCAGGTCTGCTTGAGGACCTGAAAAACGGAAACCCAATCTGCTTAAAAAGCAGTTACCCGCGGAAACTGGGTTCCGCACAAAAAATGCGGAGAGAAAAGTCCTGCTTGCAGGATTGGTGGATAGAAT
This sequence comes from Leptodactylus fallax, assembly GCA_947044405.1. Lineage (NCBI taxonomy): Eukaryota > Metazoa > Chordata > Amphibia > Anura > Leptodactylidae > Leptodactylus > Leptodactylus fallax. The sequence goes on from CAMRHE010000025.1 coordinate 9,629,860, forward strand.
CCCCAAAACGAAAACCAAGTGCTGATGTGAGCCCAACCTAAGACTGTCTAGTCTAAGCTCATACTGTCTAACTTCTAGATGGTATTGATAAATCTGTCCCAATGTGCTTTGGTAGTTTTTGAATCACAGTGAAAATGAAGTGGCTAAAAGCTGGAGAAAACACTCTAGAGAAACAAAAATGTAGAGAATGCAGCAGAGTCCTGGCGCTAATGCCCGCTATCAGTGCCTGTACTGACCGCGGGCATTAAGGGCCCCTGGCGCATCAGTCACAGCTGACGAGGCACCATTTTCCTGGTAGGGCAGGTGTTCCGTTGCCATGACAGCGGGGAGCTTATTGAAGGCTCCCAGGCTTGTCTGGTTATGATTTGTAATATGCAGTATGCAGCCTGTCATACAAATGCAATGCATTAATGATCAGACACTCCCAGGGGTTCAAAACCCCTAGGGGGTCTAATAAGTGCAATATATATATAATTAAAAAAAAACTAAAAATTCAAATCACCCCCTTTCCATAGAATAGATATAAAAGTTAAAAAAATACTGTGAAACACATCTACAAAAATAATAAAAAGTGCCAAATTGCTGTTTTTTCACTGTTTCGCCTCTGATCAAAATTTGAATAAAAATTGATCAAAGCAATAGACATTCCCCAAAATGTTCTAACTAAAAAAGTATACCTGGCCCCGCAAAAAAAGATGTCCTATGCATCACCATGCACGGAAATATAAAAATGTTATGGTTGTCAGAATACAGTGACTTTTAGAAAAAAAAAAAATTTTTTGGCCACGAGACCCAACGTTGCAGAAACGCAGCTTTTTTTGTTGCAGATTTTGTTGTGGTTTTTTGAGCAAAAGCCAAGAATTGCTACAAAAGGAATGGGAAATATATAGAAAGTTCTTATACTTCTATCTTTTGCTCAATCCACTCCTTGCTTTGGCTCAAAAAAACGCAATAAAATCTGCAACAACAAAAAAAGCTGCGTTTCCGCAACGTGGGGCTTTAAAATAGGTATCCCCAGAATTGTACTGAAACATAGAATACCGGTGACATGTAATTTTGGCTGCAGAGTGAATGCAGTAAAAACGAAGCCCATAAGAAAGTCGCACAAATGTACTTTTTCTCCAATTCCCCCCAATTCTGTATTTTTTCCAGCTTCCCAGTACATTGTACCATTATGAAGAAAAACTTATCCCACAAACCTTAAGCCTTCATATGGCTCTGTGAATGGAAAAAGTTGTGGGGTTTGGAAGGCGGAGAGTCAAAAACAAAAAATGGAAAATCAAAAAATGTCACCGGCGGGAAGGGGTTAACTATAATTATGTAATAACTGATACATTTTTATTGTGATTTGGAAGCTCGCTTTAAACTGAATATACGCTAGAAGTAGTACTTTCTTTTACAGTGAGATAATGACCTATAAATGTCTCTCCTCTAACAAGGAGAATACCTGGTAAACATGCACTTAATAAATTGATATATTTACTACAATACTTTTCTATGAGGGCTACAAACAAATAGGAAGGATCATGTGTATAGAAAAATAACAAACGTAAGTTAATAAACATGAAACATTCTACAGGAATAGCATTTCTGCTTAGTTTATCAAAGGACGGTAATTCTTTGCTATATAAGCAGAACCTGACTCAAAATGAAATTTGCTATGTTGCCCAAAAAAAAAATCAACCATGTTTAGGAAATAAAAGCTATAATAAATGTTATCAAGATTGTTCTGCATGTCATATGGAAATTACACACAAACAGCATATTAGAGTAGCTAGCAATGAATGAACCATTTGACTTCCACAAGAAAATCAACACCCAGCTTTTTATACAGCTACCATGAAACCTCAGTGTTGTTCATCTCCAACAAAGACACCATAGACAAGATTGTACGCAGTAGACCAGGCTCAATATGTTTACATTGTAGTGATATTTAAAACATGTTTTTCACTGCAGGGCATGTGTTCTATATGCAGAATGTATAAGACATTAATTCTGTGAATGGTTGTCAGATGACTAGCAAGTGACAAGACAAAACATGAAGTTTTCTCCTTGCCAAATCATGCTAACATCTCAAGGTCAACCACAGTGCTATTCCCCATGGAACTGCAGAGAATGTCCAGGCTTCGCGTTACCTGACTTTTTCATGACATAAATTAAAGTAGACCAATTTATAAAGACAAAAATTGAAGAAAAGGAAAAAACACATTAAGAACAGTGATAACTGCCAAAATAAGGCCATTCAGGGATATTAAAAGTGACCCTTGTAAAGTGTTCATATTAAACCTAAAAAAAAACATTGCCACTATTTTATAAAAACAAATATAACTTTTTTTTTACTTTATTTTCAATCCACAAGCAGTGGTTAACTCTTACAAAGGTCAAACATGAACAATGGTTATCTACTGATTGTTTGTCTAAAGGTTGGTTCACATCTGCGTTCGGCATTCCGTTCGAGGAGTCCGCTTGGGGACCCCCAAACGCAAACCTATACGCATAGAAAAGCGGTTTACCTAAGGAAACCTGCGGACCCCATAGAATATAATGGGGTCCGTGTGGTTTCCGCTCGATTTCCGCACAAAACATGCGGAGAGAAAAGTGCTGCTTGCTTCGTGCGGAAAACTGAGCGGAAACCACATGGACCCCATTATAGTCTATTGGGTTCGTGTGGTTTCCCAGGTAAACCACTTGCAATGCATATAGGTTTCCGTTCGGGGGGTCCCCAAGATGTGATTACTGAACCAATCAATAATCCTGGAACAATGACCAAACACAAGACATCACCTGTGTAGCTTATACCATAGAGGATGTTACAGGCTCCATTCAAGTTTTATAGTTTAAATAAGTCAGCACAAAGCAGGACTTTTCTCTCCGCATTTTTCGCGTGGAAACCAGGCGGAAACCTGGTGGACCCCATTATAGTAATTATAATGAAAACCCAAGTGGACCCCACGAACAGAAACCCAAACACAGATGTGAACCTGGCGTCACCCAAAGTGATGCCCCTCTATTCAGTAAAGTTGTTTTATTTGTTTTTATTTATTTTATTTAGGTACAAACCTTTAACAACTATTGTTATATTTTATAACTGAATTACATTGCATATTATGCATTATACTTTTTATATCAAATATGTAATATATTCATATATTTACCCCATATTATTTTATATTATTCATGGTATATATTAGTCACTTGTATTATGTGATCCAGAATAAACATGCTCTAATTGCTCCTGCTAAGCTAATAAAAGCCAGGCTTCATAAATCTTTACACAGCCTGACTACATACAGTAATTTATAAACTTGTGTCACCCAAGGTGGCCAAAAATTGTGGATCCCAGACTTCATCAAAAACCGACAATGAACAATCACCAGCTCTGTGATTGAAAGTGGATGCATAGAGTTTCACATTGCAATGTCATTAAATGTCTGGTGTTAAGGTGAGAGAAGCTTAACACACTGTGCAATGCTGCAAGCAAAGGGATTAATCAGATGGCTGCATCAGGGATAATAAAAGGCATGCGTCCTTTCTCCTGCTCTTGTTTCATCACCATGAACTAAGTAACTCATGATATCATTACTCATGTCAGCACAATTAATATCAACTAGGGCACTATAGATAAAGCAGTACTGTAATAGATTAAAGCCTGAATGCCGATCTTTAATAAATGAGTACAAATAAAAACACATGCAATAGAACAGATAAACCTTCCTCGAAAGCCATACACAAATAGTATCAGTTACACATTCTAATAATATCATAGAATGATAATACTGAAGTAACATGGTTATATGCACTAATGAAGATAAAAAAAGTGTTATTATCTAAAAGCAGCTGTGAGTCAGAGCCACACTGTGCCATTCCCACATCAGTCAGGTGTAAAGGATCCTTGTCAAGATCAGCATGCCTTCTAAATTTTGCTGCTTCTATTCTTAGAGGTTTTGCTCTCTGACATGCAAGTCCAAATCTGCCTGAATTCATTTATCTCTTATTTATATAGGACTGACATATTCTACTGCCCTGTACAGTACACGCTCTTATAATGTTCCCTGTCCCCCAGTGGGGCTCACATTCTACTTTCTCATTTTATGGCATAAATACATGCACAAGGATCAATTTATAATGAATAATGAACTTGCCATTGTGTAGTCAGCTGTAAAATAAGGGCATGTGGATCAACTTAATAATAACTTTAGGAGCTTATATAGTGTGGACAAACAGCACTAAAATATGGCTCACAAAACAAAAAATTTGAGGAGTGCGATTTACACAACCTTGGCACGGGAGGCAGTGCACGGATGATCAGACCAAAGCTGACCTTTTATGAGTATACTGTTATTATAGCAGAGACTGGGCTCAGACTCCTTGCATTGCCTTTGTCATATCAGGTTACTATTGTGTAAGATGCTTACAAAATGAAGAAAATTCCTTCTCATGAATCAATACAGTTTCTTTTATTATAGAAAATTAGCATATTATGAAATATTTTAGGAAAATCTGTTCCTTGGCTATAAGAAAAGAAGATAGAAAAATATCTGCTAAACAACAGAACACTGGAAATGTAAAAAGTCCGAACAAATAAAACCATAAAGCCATAAGTTCACACTTGACGGTAGAGGTGAACCACAAAAAACATGGGAATAATAGGCTGCATGATTTATAATCTAACCGTTTATACAGGTGTTTTCTCTGGAAACTGTTCAGCCCCAGGTTAAAAAAAAAAACAAAAAAACACATTTTCACTACTATAAAAAAAACTAATAAAATATTGAAAAAGTGTAAACTTGACCTCCATGGTGTATTCTCATCTTTTTATAATTGCAACGTCATGGTAAAATGTGACAGAAGTGTAAAACAATCTCATGCAACATGTTCATCAAAATAAAGGAAAGTCTACTCTATATCCATTGAGTATAGCAGGGGTAGGTAACTACGCAGTTTAGCGTAGGTCTTATAACTGTGCAAAAGCATTTCATTAGCACACCTAAAAGTATCAGTAAAATGCAGTGACACATAATCCTACAAAATATCTAAACAAGCTTTATCATCATCCTTCTCAACCTTGCACTTCATTAGCAGAGTGCTGCACATTGCTGACAAGGAAGACCGTGATTCTTTGTCACAAATATCCTGGTTTTGCAGTCATACTCTTTTTAGAATACCCACAGAAATACAATCGCAAGAAGTGCTTTTTCAATTTTCATGACAAAAAAAAAAAAAAAATTAGATGAAAAGAAAACGTAATTTAATGAGAACAAGGGCCAGAAGAACACGATGTTAAAAAATAAAGGATACATAGTATTCTAATACATAACAAGTATCTCAAGGATCAAGTTCATGCATTTTAGCTAACGTGAAATGGAGGGGCTAAAAAGCTACCTAGTCAGGGTAACATTGTGGCAGAATGGTAGAAAACTCATACCATGCTGTGTTAGCAAGAGCAACAATATAATAAACACAGTGGTTACCATAGTGCCGTACAATACATGTATAAACATTAAAGATATACATGTCTGGTAACACCAGCGCTCGCTTTCCTTTGGGGGATTCCGTCCCCTATTCTGCTTGAAAAATTTGGAGAGAAAAATCCTGCATGCAGGACTTTTCCCTCTGCATTTTTCAGGAGGAAACCCAGCGGACCCCATTATAGTCTATCGGGTCTGCAGGTTTCCATTTTTTTAGGTCCCCAAGCAGACCCAAAGAATGGAAGCCCAAGTGCAGGTGTGAACCTAGAGATAGTGAGCATACCCTTTCAAATTGCTTATTTTTTTTACAGTTTTTATGTAGTTAAAACCCCTATAGGTCTAAAACTGGACAAATTGACTTTGGCTTCTTCATTAAAATACTCCGACTGTAAATATTTATCTGGTATATAGTTACCAATTAAAAAGAACAGCATAAAAGTTACATTGTTCATTGATGAGACACTGACAATTGCTGAAATGGAGGCTTACATTAATGCTCAAAGACTTCTCATATTTTCCTTCACTGCCTACCAAAATTCATAACTTCTTATTTGTCTGTTGACATAGCAATGTGAAGGCTTATTCTTTGCGTGACAAGTTGTACTTTAATTGTGTACCATTTTGGGGTACATATACTGTTTTGATTAGCTTTTATTAATGTTTTTTTTGGGGGGGGAATCTGTGTGAAAAAACCCACAATTCTATCATCAATTATGCGTTTTGTTTTATGGCGTTCACTCTGCACTAAAAATGACATGGCAACTTAGTTCGTCAGGTCATTACGATTATGGTTATACCATATTTATATTGGTTTTATCATGTTTTACTGCTTTTACCATGTCATTTTTGTTGCACAATAAACACTACAAAAACGAAGCTGCAAGAAAGTCGCACAAATGCACTTTTTTCTCCAATTCCACCCCATTCTGAACTTTTTACAGCTTCCCAATACAGTGACAGAATATTAAATGGTACCATTATGAAGAACAATTTGCCCTGCAGACATTAAAGTTTCATATGGCTCTGTGAATGGAAAAATAAAAAACGTTATGGGGTTTGGAAGGCGGGGAGTACAAAGCGAAAATCGAAAAAATGCCTGCAGCGTGAAGGGGTTAACACAAGACTCTTCAAATCTAAAAAATATGTATAGGCCATGACAGATACTGTTCTCATTTCAAATCTTTAAGAAACAAGGGAATTAAATAAATGGACACCTTATGAGACAGTTAGGAAAAAAGATTTTCTTTTCAGTTTTATTTTTTCAACTTTTGAATAAGACATCTATGGACAACACAGGATCAATTTAGAGCAATATGATCTGCTCATGTTCACAATTTTGTTTCCTCATTAAGTGTATCTCTAGTGTTGTCTTAACCAAGAGACAGGACTTACTTCGTGGACAATTGAGTGGTACCATGGGATCTATGTGTTCTTTTATAATGGCAGATATTTGCTTTACATGGAAGTTAAATTAATCAGTTCTTATTAACCGGTTAATGGACATTTTTACATGGTAGAACTGGGCAACTGATTAACATCTATGCAAATGACGGTTCATGATTTATGACCATTTATGCAGATATTCTTTTCCATTATTGTCGGAAGCACAGCTCCTATGTACATGGGGAGATGTGCTGCCAATAAATGATCATTTCAATGCTGAGCAACACATGCAATAAACTCCCTGTGGGTAAAGATCAATCAGCCACCAAATGAGCATGTCCTGATCACAGGGCCTTTTACATGGGACAATGATCGAGAATGAGCACTCTTAACTAGATGCTTGTGTTGCTGATAACTGGCCCCTATAAAAAAAGCTCTTCAAGGAGATTTCTGTGATTCAGGGCAGGTCATCAATACCAGATCGGTGGGGGGGGGGTCAGACACCCAGCACCCTCACCAGAAAGGTGTTCAAATTGGCAGCGGCATTTGTTCATATGATGTCATCTCTTTACACAGCTGATTGCTGGGGGTGCCAGATATCAATATTGATGTAATATCCTGAGGAACACTTACCTCTTTCTGTTCCAGCCTTTCAAACTATGCCCTAACTACCTGGCTGCCTTCTTGTATTTCAAACTATCCGATTTATGATGAAAGTCATTACTACCGAAACGTCAAAGAAATAAAACAATAATGCAGGTGAAGGGATCAATCTTTGCAATATAGAAAAGAGCGTGTGTCTTTAGTATTACTCCTGTCATTACTTTTAATGGGAGTGGATTTAGTCTGTACTCCGTAAACAGAGTCAGTTTAAAGTCAAGTCTATGGAAAGGGGAGGGGGGATGATGATGAGATAGATAGATATGAGGCAGTCTACAGCATTAACTGAGTCATTCCTGCCAGGAGAAGGCTGGAGAGTAAATAATGATAACCCAGCTGTGTTGTGAAAGAAAATTGTTTCTTTTCTTCGAGGAACTCTCCATTTCCTCCCCCTCCTCTCTCCATAGATGTCTATTGTACAGATTTGATCAGTGGCAAGATGCAACAAATAAGTGAAGAAACATTCCATCTTCTTTAATAAACTATATTACAAAGTTTGTTCTCTTCACCTGCATTATGGATTTATGAAAAAATAAATATATATACATTTACACTAAAGTACCAGATGGGCCTTCCTTTACTGATATATTCTTGTAGGCGGAGGAAAAAAAAAACAAAACAAAACAAAAAAATCTATAAATGAATGAATCCAATGATTTTTTTTATAAATACCATGTGTGCACAGTATTTTCTATCATTTAACAATTTTCCAATAAAAAAATACTCCCATTCACAGAAAAATGATATTTCCTATAGCTGAACACCTGCTCTAGAATGTGAAAAGTAGCATGTGCTATATATACTGCAATTTCTGCAACCATAGGATTATATTTTAGAGTGCCAAAAAAAGCTTTAACAACAAAAGAGAGTATCAAAATCAACTCTTGTTATCAGTTCTACACTCTCTACATAGCTATTGTCTTTATGTATTGTATTTGAACTATATACAAATTTTATAGAGTTGATATGTTGAGGCATCATATAGTGATGTGTCTCAATTATTGTACTCTGTTTGGACTGACAGAGGGAAAAGTTTTATTATTCTTGTTAGAGTAGGTCAAAGCAAGAGGTGGGGAATGGAGACCTTCTTAGATGAGCTAATGAGATTTCTCATTATGCAAAACAGACTGTTTTGTTGTCAATTTTCCACTAAGATGAGAAATTGATTACCTGGCTAATTAAATGTGACACAGTCTCTACAATACAAACTATTGTTTTTCCATCTAATACAAAAGCAGAAACAGGCATTCATTGATACATCACCTACTAGTCAAAGAATTCACATGCGATTCAAGTTGACCATCAATAAGTAGCGAAGAAACATCTTCCAGTACCAGTGCCTGTCTACAGCTAACCAAAATGTTGTGGGCAAGTAGTAAAAAACAAGCAAGAACCTCACAGCAAAACAGACAAAAAAAAAAAACAGGGAGGATTTCAAATAGGTTTGGAGTAGAAGAGGAAAAAAAAGCAACTATACAAATATAAACTCCATTTCATTGACCTCCACTGTTCCTGGTAACTGCCATTTCTTAATTACATTTGGAACTGAGGAAAGGGCAACTTGAAAACTTTGCTATCTTCTTATAGCCTTCTCCTGCTTTGTAGGCCTCCACCATTTTCATTTTCAGAGTGCTAGGTAGCTGCTTAGAAGAACCAATGGCTGCTATTGTTTGGCACATGGTTAGAGGAGGCTGGGTATTTATAAAGCATTAAAATTTGCATCACTTGGCCTTTCCTACTGATGATAGTGAACAAGCCATAACCCTAACTCGCTAACTAAGGTCTGAGACCTTGATCAAAGTTATCTGAGCACACAAGTCTACAAGGGTTCCCAAACTTTTGAAAGGTACTCCTTTCCCTTTTTCACTCTAAAATTGTACTCAAACATAATAATACACTGATATTGCTTAAAATTACAGACAAGTGTGTTTAATCTTTAACTTTATTCCTTTTAAAGATCATTTCATCTTCAACTTGCTTAACTGTTCACAATAATAGTGAACAGGGGTGCCCAAACTTTTGCATGCCACTGTATGGTGTGTCCAGAATTTAGGCCTTATATCTGATTGCATGGGGGCAATAGGGCTCTTACACCAATCAACTGTATGGGGCTGCTTCCAGCACTTGCACTACACATAACACAGGGCTGGAAGCCGATTGAGCAGAGTTACAAAACTGGCACCTGCCACTAAACAGGGAAAATACATTATGATCAATGACACCAACTATGCGACATTGTCTAAACCTTTGGAGCTTTTGGTAGTCTGAAACCCACCTCCAGTTTTAGCACAGGATAACCTATATCAATTTACTGCTGTTGTCATTAATCTTTCTGTGAATTAATACTTAGCAATGAAAATGATTAATGTTTAGCCAAAAGTGAGCAATCATGCCAAACACTGATGTTATCTTGCACAGCCAGCAATATCCAGCACAACCAATAAAGTCTGCCATCAGCTGATTGTGAACAAACGTTTGTGGCATTTACATAGCTGATGGTCAGCTGACATTTTGTGCAAAGGAAAATATAATGTGTATGACTGGCTTTACTACAGAAAATGTAGACTGAAAACTCCTCAACACACACCAGCACCACCTAGCAGAATCTTTAGGAGCTAATCACACCACCCCATGAGACATTTTTTTTTTTTTTTTTTACCAAAAAGTCACAAGCAACAAATTGCAAATGGACTGGCTACATGGTATCAGACAGGTGGCAGGAGCAAGCTATTCTATCTCTTTAAAAACCAGACAGACTTCATTCATTTATTGTATTACAAATAAGGATGTTCATCATATTGATACTCTAGACAGTCTAGAACGGAAAAAGTATTGTACCTCTTTAGTGATGCCTTAAGATATTATAGAGCTGTATAGCTATATGTGTATATGTATATAGCTACTGAAAGCTTTTGTATAACCACTGTATATTCTGCCCAGCAACTAATGTTCGCACAGCCTCGTTCTGGACTGGGTCTTTGTCAGCAGCAGCAGGATCTCTGCAATACATCTGCCAAAAAGGCTTTTCCTTCTTCCAACACTAGAAAAAGATAGTTGCTAGGAAGTAAGTTAAGAAATGTTTACTTCCACAGACATCATTATCTGGTTGTCCACTGTCTGCATTTGACTCTCTCAGCATTTATTAGTAGTGCCTAAAGTCTGCTGCATCCCAATTCTGCTGAGTATCACCACATTAAATTCTTTAACCTACATATTTGCAGCAGCTGAGGCTCAGAAATGCCACAAATTCTTCTTGTGATTGATTATGCTCATGTTTAATTGATGTACATTGTCTTTGCCAATATTTCACACCCCAGAATCCTGTTAAAGTGTTTAGAAGTAGTAGTAATTGCTCTAGTGTAAAAAAGAACCCCAACAGCAATGACCACTAAAACTCTTGACATTAAAATTATCTGCATGTGACGTATGAGTGATGTTCTGTCTAAAGGACATGGCATGAAAGGCCTGATAAAGATTAAGAGTGTTCCAGTAATAATCTATACATTTATGCAGCATTATACAGAGTGTTTTTAATGAAGATAAACAGTATTCTGTTATTAGCAAACAGTTGGCCTCCCATTGTGTGTATGCCTGTTACTGATATGGCAACTGTAATGTAGTCCTACTGGAAATAAGGCCTGATGTGAATGAATACAAGGATCAGCATAGCCTCCAACCATATTTAGTAGAGAAATGAAGACATTAATTCTCATGTTACATCCAACCTAAATAAACCTAAGTCAACTCAAGATGGAACCATGTATGGTTGGAAACCATTAAGAATATTTACAATACAGTAGTAATATGTATGCAAAAAGGTTTTACGTATTAGGACATAATAAAAAAAAACTGAACCTTAGAAGGTCTTAAAATTTGGTAAATAAAAACTCAGATTAAAAACAACATATTACACTGTATCATTATTTAACAAATACTATGCCAAAATGATGAAGTAGTGTATTAAATATTAAGTACTTTCATGGGAATTAACAAATGCTGCTAATCAAACCCCCTTGATAAATTGATCTTCAGCAAGTATTATCATCTCTGTGAAAGCAGACGTTTTGGCAGTTTGCTGGTTTGGTGCATTCAGGTGTGTGTTAACACAATGCCAAGGAGAAAAGACATCAGCAATGATCTTAGAGAAGCATTTGTTACTTTCTAACAGTCTGGAAAGGGTTATAAGGCCATTTCCAAACAATTTGAAGTCATAATTCTACAGTGAGTAAGATTATTCAGAAGTGGAAAACATTCAAGATAGCTGACAATCTTCCCAAAAGTGGACATTCCAACAAATTCACCTCAAGTTCAAATTACACAATGCTCAGAAAAACTGTAAAAATACCAAGCGCTACACCTAAGAATCTATAGGCTTCAATTACCATGTTAAATATTCAAGTTCATGACAGTACAATTAGAAAAAGACTGAACTTTGATTGCTTGGAAAGATTGCCAGGGGAAAGCATATTCTTTGTTAAAAGAACATGGAAGCACAGTTTACTTTGCAAAGTTTCATTTGAACAACATACAAAATTTCTGGAACTATTATTGTTGTTCGGACAGACCAAACCAAAGTGGAGATACCTCGTCGTTCCGGCCACATTCCACATTTGACAAAAAAAAACAAAAAACAACACAGCATATTAGCAAAAATATCTCATATTAACGGTCAAGCAGAGTGATGAGGGGTGATGATTCAAGCTTGTTTTGCAGCCATAGGGCCTTGGTACCTGGCAGTCATTACTGTAACCATGAGCTTTTCTATATATCAAAGTTTTTTTTAGAGTCAACTGTTGAGGTCATCTACCCAACACCTAAAGTTTGGCTAAAACTGGGTCATGCAACAGGACAATGATTTGTTTTTCTCACGACTGTAACATAATCAAGACATAAAATCTCTTAGGCATTAAGGGCTTGTTCTTATGTTCAGGATTTGATGATTTAGACACTGACTCCATGACTAAATATTCATTAAATCTGTTAACATTTAGGATCCACTGCAAGTAAATGTGATATTTTGTGTTACTTTCACATCCTGTAGAAAAAAAATCTGTGATGATTTTTGTCCTCACCGAAGAGAAAAATAATTTGTGAGAAAAATGAGCATGGGCTAATCCTTGTGCAGATTCACAGCATATGAATGGCAGAAATACAAATGTCAATCTCAGATTTCTGCAGTAGATCCTCTTGTAAAATACATGTCAGATTGTAAATGGGAAAACCCAAAAGATGGGAATTTAAGAGCTGAATACTAAATGAGAAAATCCTGATGCACCCAATGGGCAAACATAATCTAGCACATTTACCAAGCATCCCATTGATTAGAATACTGTATTGGATGTGACTGACATGTATTCTCAAATTAATTGTTGCATTTAGTAACTTGAGTTGTGCATTTCTAAGGATGATACTGATGGATGAATATCACACAACTTTAAGGCAAAAGTCAATATACAAGCAGTCATTGGTGGGGCTATGACTATTGATCCTCATGAATTGTGAAAAAAAAATCCTACATATTATGGGCAATGCCTTATAGTATTGGAGTTCTTGCATATACCCATTCTACTAAACCGGACAATGAAATGCATATTCAGAGTTCTCAAAAGCACAATCCACAATTCTGATTCCAAGATTCTTCTTTTTCACTACATTTTTTATCAGTATAACAATCCAGAACAACAAATGAGCACACAATCTTCACCAGAGTGAATCTGAATGCCCTGGATTTCACTGGCACATGTAGAGAGAAATAGCATGTGATAACCTGCAAATTTCAATTACCTGCAATTGAAAGGATTTTACTGAAACTTTTCTCTTGAAAGATGATTAATAATGATGTAATCCCTAACCAGAGAAAGATTAGTACAAGTAACTATGCAGCAGCAGATCCCGTCTTTCATCATGCTGAATTCAGAGAATTACACAGCATGAACTGAACTAGAGCAATGAATGCTAAATCTGTAGGTCTTTAAAAGACTTGCTATTCAACTTGCTTGCATATGGACACATCTTAGTCATGCCATACCACAAATCCTCCATCATGTTTTCATGAAAAAAATTTGAGAAAATAGAAACAAAAATATGCAGATGAAAAGTGACAATCATCATATAATAGATCCAGTACTTATGATATTTTTGCTGTTCTACTTGTGAAATGAATATAGACTAATGCAGAGAATTGGCATTTGCCTTTTCACTGTCCCTGGTCCTTCTGCTGCATTTAGTATTTAGCATAGATTGCTAAGCACTATTTGTTTGCTTTTTTACTATGGCTTCCTTGTATTTTTATACATTATTGATCCATGTAAATAATTAATAAACACCCCTAACACACCAAATGAGGGTTTATGAAATTTCTATTCTACTTTCTATTTTAAAAGAGTTTACTGGGACTTGCCAATAATTCAAAACAGAAAAAAACGGCAAAATACTTTGTCTTTACATTGGGGAGTTTAATAATAATATACAATGATGATACAGGTTGCATCAATATCCAATGGCTGCCTGGGGGCATAACACAGTTTACAGCTATTGACACATTCTCAGCTTGGCCTAATCATCATACTGAAATATAGTGGACCACCAAGTGGATTATTTTCGAAAGGGGGGCCTACTGCATATGACTGAACACTGCAACAAGAAAGCAGAGTATTCTGAGCTCCTAATAATCAAAACAGAGAACTGATCCCTACACAAAGATTGTTTCCCTGTCAGGTGTTGGAGTAATGCTCCGGGCTCTTGTGCAGTGCTCAAATGCTTAGTATTTTCCTGCTTCAGATTATCTAGTACAGCTTTTCTGAGCATGTTTGGTGAACACTTACTAGGTGTGAGAAAACAATTCACTTCTTGTTGAAATGACAACAAATATTTGAGATATTAAACTGAACTGTGGTTTCTAGGGAGGTGTTTCTGGTTCAACAAAGGAAATAACATACAGTGGGTACGGAAAGTATTCAGACCCCTTTAAATTTTTCACTCTTTGTTTCATTGCAGCCATTTGCTAAAAGCAAAAAAGTTAATTTTATTTCTCATTAATGTACACTCAGCACCCCATCTTGACAGAAAAAAAAACAGAAATGTAGATATTTTTGCAAATTTATTACAAAAGAAAAACTGAAATATCACATGGTCATAAGTATTCACACCCTTTGCTGTGACTTCCACTTCCTTCTGATCCTCCTTGAGATGGTTCTACTCCTTCATTGGAGTCCAGCTGTGTTTAATTAAGCTGATTGGACTTGATTAGGAAAGGCACACACCTGTCTATATAAAACCTCACAGCTCACAGTGCATGTCAGTGCAAATGAGCATCATGAGGTCAAAGGAACTGCCCAAGTTGCTCATAGACAGAATTGTGACAAGGCACAGATCTGGCCAAGGTTACAAAAGAATTTCTTCAGCACTCAAGGTTCCTAAGAGCACAGTGGCCTCCATAATCCTTAAATGGAAGAAGTTTGGGACGACCATAACTCTTCCTAGACCTGGCCGTCCATCCAAACTGAGCAATCATGGGAGAAGAGCCTTGGGGAGAGAGGTAAAGAAGAAACCAAAGATCATTGTGGCTGAGCTCCAGAGATGCAGTAGGGAGATGGGAGAATGTTCCACAAAGTCAACTATCACTGCAGCCTTCCACTAGTCGTGGCTTTATGGCAGAGTGGCCGAAGGAAGCCTCTCCTCAGTGCAAGACATATGAAAGCCCGCATAGAGTTTGCCAAAAAACACATGAAGGACTCCCAGACTATGAGAAATAAGATTCTCTGGTCTGATGAGACGAAGATTGAACTTTTTGGCGTTAATTCTAAGCGGTATGTGTGGAGAAAACCAGACACTGCTCATCACCTTCCCAATACAATCCCAACAGTGAAACATGGTGGTGGCAGCATTATGCTATGGGGGTGTTTTCCAGCTGCAGGGACAGGATGACTGGTTGCAATTGAAGGAAAGATGAAAGCGGCCAAGTACAGAGATATCCTGGAAGAAAACCTCTTCCAGAGTTCTCTGGACCTCAGACTGGGCCGAAGGTTCACCTTCCAACAAGACAATGACCCTAAGCACACAGCTAAAATAACAAAAGAGTGGCTTCGGAACAATTCTGTGACCATTCTTGACTGGACCAGCCAAAGCCCTTACCTCAACCCAATTGAGCATCTCTGAAGAGACCTGAAAATGGCTGCCCATCAATGTTCACCATCCAACCTGAGGGAACTGGAGAGGATCTGCAAGGAAGAATGGCAGAGGATCCCCAAAACTTGTTGCATCATTCCCAAGAAGACTTATGGTTGTACTAGCTCAAAAAGGTGCTTCTACTCAATACTGAGCAAAGGGTCTGAATACTTAATACCATGTGATATTTCAGTTTTTCTTTTTTAATAATTTTTCAAAAATATCTACATTTCTGTTTTTTTCTGTCAAGATAGGGTGCTGAGTGTACATTAATGAGAAATAAAATGAACTTTTTTGCTTTTAGCAAATGGCTTTAATGAAAAAAAGAGTGAAAAATTTAAAGGGGTCTGAATACTTTCCGAACCCACTGTAATTACAGTAGGGCCATTGGTACCACCCACAAAGTATTCAATTAATAAGTAGTTGTGAAAGTTACAATCCAGAGGTTGCTGTTGCTCTTATCACTAATGTTTCATTTGATGTCTAATATGAGAGTTATAAAATGAAACATTGTTATCATTATCAGTACTAGAATTTTTATTATCATTTTAATCAGGTCGCTTCATGAAATCCTCTATAGCAGTGGCCAGCAACCTCCAGCAGCTTCAAGTATATTTACTTGGTATAGCATAGCTCCCAACTGTCCCGCATCTGGCGGGACAGTCCCGATTTTACACTGCTGTCCCGTGGTCCCGCATAGCTTACGGTTTGTCCCGCTATTTCCCTGAAGTGTTTTGCTGTTAAACTTTATTAGAGTAGGGTAAAGGCTAAATGGTAGATGCTAAATCGTAATGGCTAAACGACCTTTGATGACGTCATGAACATGTGATCAGACTCTTGTGTGAGCGGAGCTATTCTGGATACTGCGGGACACACTGTGATGTTACACAGAAAGCTGCTGGGAACAGAGAGTGATCGAAGATAAGTATGAGAGAAGAGAGCATGTGTGAGCAAGAGGGGGGAACTGGGGCCAGATATAGGGGGCAGTTAAACTGAAGGCAGATGAAGGGGGCAATTAAACTGGGAGCAGATGAATGGGCAATTAAACTAAAGGCAGATTAAGGGGGCAATTAAACTGGTGGCAAATAAAGGGGACATTAAATTGGTGGTAGATGGAGGGGGAATTAAACTGGGGTAGATGAAGGGGGGCATTAAGGTGGTGACATGAAGGGGGAACATTAAATTGGTGGCAGATAAAGGGGGAAATTAAGATGGTGGCAAATAAAGGGGGACATTAAACTGAGGGCAGATGAAAGGGGCATTAAGCTGGTGGCAGATGAAGGGGGACATTAAATTGGTGGCAGATGAAGGGGGACGTGAATCTGGTGGCAGATGAAGGGGGCATTAAGCTGGTGGCAGATGCAGGTGGGACATTAAACTGAGGGGGCAGATGGAGGGTGACATTAAACTGGGGGCAACTGGAGGAGGACATTAAACCATGGGGGGTAGCTTGAGGGGGACATGTATACCTCTAGTTGCCCCCAGTTTAATATCCCCCTCCAACTACACCCACTGTTTAATGTCACCCTCCAGCTGCCCCATAGTTTAATATCCCCCTCTAGTTTCCGCCAGTTTAAACTGGGGCACGAGGAGAGGGACTTAGTACTTTGGGGAAATTGGAGGGGACCATTATAATGTGGGGGCATATAATGTTAGGGTGACTGTAGGAGCATTATACTGTGTGGGGGCACATGGAAAAATAGATGAGAATGGGTGGAGTCAACATAGAAGTGGGTGGAGCTAAATTTGCAGCGCATAGCGCGCTGCATATTTTGCCCCTCTTTCTGTCCTTTGAAAGTTGGAAGGTATGGGTATAGGGATTTCTCTAATATTTAAAACACTGTTGCTCCAGGTAAGCCCTCTCTTTCATGGACCATATAAACACAGTCGGAAGGGATGAAGCACTAAGGGGGAAAGCATGAGGCATGGCGTCTTAGTGTCCAGGCTATGAGCTGGCCTATTAAGAAGCCAGCAATTGCCTGTGCATTTTGTTCTTGTACCTTGAAGCAAGTGCAAAAGTAAAGTATGATATGGCAGCTGAACATGCTAAAGTAGGTGTTTATTCATATCACCAACAAAAAAACACAGGCTATGTTAGAGATATCCTCTTCCCCCACAAAGCTGGCTTACTGCAGATCATTCTAAGTCCTGTGTTCACTCAAAAGTCGTATCCACCAGAGAAGAATCATCTTTGCACAATAAAGATACGAACAAGGATCACATTGAAAAGGAAGTTTACCCACCAATTAACCCCCCCTACAGTACTGCACAAGCCCTGCTCGGGGCTTGAGCAAAGTGCATTACAGATCACCTCGAGGAGGACATGTCCAAGGACACTGCAACTTTGAACGACTCTAACTTCATGTCTGAAGCCCACATAGATATATAAATATCACTGGTTAAAGCAGTGTTGCATATACTTGCACTTTCACTTTAACCAGTGTGCAGGAGAACATATCCAGTTGACAATGCACGGAGAGGATAAAATGATTCTATTATTCTCCTGTCCCTATGACTACCATGGACTTTTGTTCATAATATCAACCTCCCCATTATAAATCAGAAGCATACTTGCTATTTAACAGCTTATATGCTGCGGTCAATGCAGCCTCTAATTCGTTTTACACAATAGAAAAACTGTAAAAATAAAATTTTCCACCTTATTAATGAAATTAGTATGTTATTTATTCTACATGATAGATACCATAAACCTTAAAATTCAGAATTGATGTTTTCTGTTCACCACGCCTCTCGAAAACAAAAAGTAATAAAAACTTATCAAAAAGTCTTATTTACCCACAAAATACAATTGTCTCATAAAGGTACATTGAAATAAAATGTAAAAAGTTATGAACATGGAAATGCAGAGAGTGATAAAATGTTACTGGCGTAAGGCTAAAATTTGTTAGATCAGAGTTAAAGGGTTAAAATACACATAAGGCACCAGAATTGTAAGCCAGAAATATTTATTTGAGCCATAAATTTAAAATCTGCAATAAAAACGTGACAATTTCAGGAGGTTTTTGCATTTGTAATGTGACGGTTAGGGGGTTAACTGGTTACTGCTATAGGAATAGTTATATGACTTTCAATACTCTTACAATTAATGCACGGAACACTGACTAATTCATCCTTGACTTTCTCTTTAAGGCAGGGTTCACACTACCGTTGGAGTCCGTTATGAAGGTGTCCGTTAAAAAAAAAAAACCGGACACCTCTCATAACGGACCCTAACTGATGTTAATGTGTCTGTTTTTTTTTTTTTAACTGATCCAATTAATGGTTCAGTTAAAAAACCGGACACATTAGCATCAGTTAGTGTCCGTTAGCATCAGTTAGTGTCCGTTTTTTGACACTGTCGTTTTTTTGTTTGTTTCTCCTTTCTGAGTATGTGCAGGAAAAATACGGACATAAAATAACGGACAGTAACTGCTATCAGTTACTGTCCGTTATAAGTCCGTTACCCATAGACTTCAATGTTAAAAAAAATAACGGACACTTGCTGTCCGCCAAGAATACGTTTTTTTCAAACGGACAAAAAGTCCTGCATGTAGGATTTTTTGTCTGCGAGAAAAAAAAACAGACTTCTGACAGATTTGGTGTAAACGGACACAAACGGACACTATATAAAAACCCACTGAAATTAATGGAAATATTAACGGATTTCTGACGGTTCAGCTAGTGTCCGATGCTAAAATCTTGTAACGGACAATAGCAACGGACACTACTGATGGTCACCAACAGTAGGGTGAACGCCCCCTAAAAAATCAGCACTACCTGCAAGTCTAAGTTGAAAAATTTTTCACATGGAAACATGACTTTACTATTGCAACTACATCAATCTTCTGCAGTAAACTGAATTAGTGGATTGGTGGTTTTTCTACCTCACAACAGTAAATAGTCTTGCATACTTCTGCTTATTACTAGAGATGGGTGAACCGCTTAAGATTTGTTTCGTGTTCAAGTGCCAGATTCGTTTTGGGAAGTTTGGTACGAACCACACCTTAACCACTTCCATACCAGATGCTTTATCCCCCTTTCAGACCAGACACATTTTCAGTTTTTTTTTGTAGGTGCGGTTTTGAGGGCTGTAACATTTTCATCATATGCGTTATTCAACTAATTTCTGCGTCTTTTTTCGGTGACACATAGGGCTTTATTTTTTGTTGTTTTTATTTTTGCATGCGTTTTAATTTTTTTTATAATCTGGGAAAATTTAAACAAAAGAGGAGGGAAAATGGGTCTGTTTTTCACTTTATTTTTATTTAATAAACATAAAGTGTCATCGTGTCATGGTGTCACTGGGGATGGGGCTATAACCATTAATAAGGGCATTTTATTGGTGTATTTATTTTATTTACTTTTTTTTTTTTTTTTTTTTTTTTTTACATTGTGTCCCTATAAGGTCATAATAGACCTTTGGGGACATCTGCTCACTGGTTTTTTTTAGTTGGGGAGGCTGATTTCCCATGTAACTGGGGCTGGTACTTTTAGCCCCAGTTGCAGGAAGAATACAAACTCCTGCAAATTAATGTATAGCTTATAGAGCTGATCTGGGTCAACAGACTCTGATCCCAGTGGATCACGTCACTGCCGATTCAGAAGGGAGCCGCAAGATGGCGGTGCCCATAGCAGTGTATATAGCACTCATTCAGCACTGTATACACAGCGATCAGGATAAATAAGTAATAAACCTTCCCTGCCTTCTCTCTGGGAGCTCCGGCTGAAGTTACAGCCAGCTCCCCGTTTCAGCATCTGCACGATTTTGTGCAGCTGCTAATTTCTGCTTGTACGTACCGGTACATCCTTGCAGAAATAGACAACCACCTTCCAGATGTATATAGTCTATGGCGGTATGGAAGTGGTTAAATTGGCTTAAAACATAGTGTAAAATACTCTTAGGGGTCCTAGGATCCTATCTATCCAATTTATGGGGCAAACACAGCCAAAGTGAAAAGTGACATTATTATACTCTTTAGACCCCATAGTATAATAGGGTGAGGCCCAGGGGAGTTGCAAAAAAAAAAAAACCAACCAAAAAAACCAAAACATTCATAATCACCTTCCGTTACCTCTTTGGACCTCCTTGTGTTGTCCAGTGCTCTCCTGGTGACATCCGATGCTTTTCTGTGACGTCATTGGCCCGGGCTCAGCTCTAAGGATTGTCATGACACTCAGCATGCACATGTGACCACTGGTGGCCCAATCACAGGCCTGTCGTGACCCCCGGGCCAATGACGTCACAAAAGAGCACCAGATGCCACAAGAAGGCCCAAAAGAGGTAATGGTAGTAGAGTATGAACGTACGTTTGTTTTTTTCACCTTCCCTGGGCCTTCGTGGGTCTGAAGAATATAATGTGGTGTTCATTTTAATTGGTCTGAGACAGATCTCCATTTGTTTGGTTTTGTAAAAAAAAACAAAAAAAACAAATTTGGAATATTCAGGTCGAACCCGGCTCAGTACAAACCGATTCACCCATCTCTACTTATAACCAATTCTACATTTGGTCTCTAGATATTCCTGCCCTTTTTTGATTCTACAAAAGTCTGTTGTCAGCAAGGACTAAGAAAGTTCTCACCTTGTTTAAGATGGAGGGACGGGGCTGCTCCAAAGTGGTATATTATAAAAAGGCTTTGCACTGATTTCAAGAGCAGGTATTTCCAGGTATGCCCTGTAGTGCCAAGATGGGAGTAGAAAGCAGTGAGCAGCAGGGACTCCTGCAGCATGACAGCGTTGGGGTATCAGGTTCAAACATTTCTGAAATATTTCAAACCTGCTGCCACCAATTTTTGTCTATCAGAAAAAGTCAAAGTACAAAACTGTGCAAAAGTTTTAGAAAAGTGTAGAAAAAAAATGCTGTAAACTAAGAATACTTTAAAAAAATAAAAATGTTAATAGTTCATTTTTGTCCGTTAACAAAACACTAAGAGAATGCACAAGAGAGAAAATTAAATCAAAATCAATATTTGGTGTGACCACCCTTTGCCTTCAAAACAGCCTCAATTGTACTCTTACAGACTGTTTTTGAAGGAACTCAGTGCAGAGGTTGTTCAATCATCAAGGAGAATTAACCACAGATCTTCTGTGGATGTAGAAAGATTTGAGCAAGCCGATCTCTTCATGTAATCCAAACAAGGATTAGAGTCAATCAATCATGTTGAGAGTCAATTAGATGCCTCCCTGATGGCACATAGTGCCTTCTATTACAGCCAAATTACAAGTACCAAGAAATGGGCAGCTCTCAGAACAGAATGGTTGGCCAAGGAAGATGAAAAACACATCATACTATCTTCCCTTCTAAATCAAAACATGTCCAGCAGTGCCATCAGCTCATAACTGGTAGAAACCAGTGGATCCCTGGTACTCCAATCTACTGTTTGGACAACTCTGGCCAGAAGCCACACTTTTGATGTGTAGACAAGGCCAAACGACACCAAAAAACTGGAATTGCCAAAAATAGCAGCAGGTGCACTGGACTGAGTCAAAATTTTAAATATTTGGGTGTAACAGAAGGCAGTTGTTTGATGAAAATCTGAAGATCTGTAAAATTATGAGGGTTGGCAGGCTACAGTGAAGCATGAAGGAGGTTCCTTGCAAGTGTGGGGCTGCATTTCAGCAGATGGAGTTAGGGATTTGTTAAGTATTAATGGTGTCTTCAATGCTGAGAAATACAGGCAGATAATTATCAGTTATGCAATGCTATCAGGGAGGTTTCTGGCTAGCCACAAATGTATTCTGCAGAAGGACAACGGCCCCAAACATACAGCCTCTGTCATTAACCTTCGTCAGGCTGCATAATTTTACAATGTTAACAGGCTGCAGAGGTACAATTGTACCTTCATATATTTCAAATGAAGATAATGCAAGGAAAAAAGAATAATATTTTTTTTAATGATAATGCTATTTTATTATTATAAACAAGTAAAAAAAACTGTTCATTTACATTATAAAAGAAAATGTATCACCGTCGACGAGCAATTATTTCCATTTAGAGGCCATACTAAATTTACCCAGTATATACCTTCAAAACCAGCTAAATATGGCATAAAGATTTTCTGGGCTTGTGACTCGTCAAACGCCTACCCATTACAAGGTCAGCTCTACACTGGGAAACCAACTGATGGTCCTCGACAAGTAAACATTGGTGAACGAACAGTATTGGACCTAGTGAGCTCGTATAAAGGCTCTGGAAGAAATGTCACCACCGATAACTTCTTTACAACCATGGAACTAGCTAAGGTATTGACCTCCTGGAACATGACACTAGTTGGTACACTGAGAAAAAACAAAAGGTTCCTACCTAGCAACATGCAGCCTGCCAAAGAAAGGCCTGTTAACTCGACAAATTTTGCCTACAATCATGATGCAACAGTCTGTTCATATGTACCAAAGAAGAACAAATCAGTCGTGCTTCTATCATCTATGCACATTATGGGAGAAGATGAAGAGACACTAGCAGCCAAGCCAGAGATAATAAAATACTTCAACAAAACAAAAGGCAGAGTTGATGTTATGGATAAAATGTTGGGAGAGTACACTGTGAAACGACGAACATTACGTTGGCCTCTGGCATTTTTCTACAATATGATTGACATCACTGGGTTAGCATCCTACATCATCTACAGAGAACACAATCCAAGCTTCAGGACAAAGGATCAACGAAGAAAGTTCCTGAAAGATCTCGCAAATCAGCTGTGTATGCCTGCAATTGAAGATCGTAGTACAAACCGAATGATGATGAGAAACCATTTTCTTCGAGGTGCAGTAGAAATGGTGCTTGGACGATGCATTCTGGTAGAATCGCAAGCAGCAGCTGGCCCTCAAATACCTCATGGTAATCGTGGACCCTCCCCTGTTGTTGGTAGTTGCTATGTCTGCCGAGACCGGAGGCGAAAACAACGTAAGACTAGAAAGTCTTGTGTGGTTTGTGTGAAACCCATTTGCGATGAACACTCGGTAGCAAAGACAACATGCATTACTTGCGAAGAAAATCAATAAAAAAAGTTTCTTACATTTTCTTTTATAATGTAAATGAACAGTTTTTTTACTTGTTTATAATAATAAAATAGCATTATCATTAAAAAAAATATTATTCTTTTTTCCTTGCATTATCTTCATTCAAAATATATGAGGGTACATTTGTACCTATGCAGCTTGTTATGTATGCAAAAATATCTCGACCCCTTATCTCGGAAGGGGGTGGAGATATTTTATTGAAATTTGGCCAATATATTCTGGACCAAAACTGCAGAGATGTCACGAAATTTCAGCCCTCTACGGCTTTTCGAAAAAAAAGTTATTGCAATTTTAAAACGGAATAGTTACAATTGTACCTACTCAGCCGGACGAAGGTTAAGGACTATCTTCAGCATAAAGAAGAATAAGGAGACCTGGAGGTGATGATATGGCCCCCACTTCATCTACAGTCTTCAACATTGACTGTTTCTTGGTACTTCTTTAAATTTGGCTGAGATAGAAGGAAGTTTGTACCATCAGGGAGGTGTCTCAACATCATTGAGTCTGTCTGGGATTACATGAAGACACAAAAGGATTTGAACAAGCCTATATCCACAGAAGATCTGAGGTTAGTCTTCCACGATGTTTGTATCAACCTCCCTGCTGAGTTACTTCAAAACCTATGTGCAAGTATACCTAGAAGAATTGATGTTGTTTTGAAAACAAATGGTGGTCATACCAAATGCTGATGTGATTTAGATTTACCTTTTGTTCATTTACTTTGCATTTTGTTGACAAAATAAACTTAAACTAATAACATACATGTGAGATGATCGGTCATACGTGAAGGAAATTCAACTTGAAACAATAGTGCAGTGACAACTAAAACATAACTTTGAATATATTTCTTATTAAAAATAAGGGATCTAAAGTCCTAGTTTTATGTAAATTATATATGTACCACTTCATAGGTGTGGACAGCTACTTTTAATAAAGAACCAACAGACTTTCCAGTTCTTCCACTGTAGTGCTTTCTTATCAGGAAGACTGAGGTCTATATTTGCAACTGTAGCTCTTTAGTTATTGGCATATCAAGAAATTAAGGGTGCCAAATTAACTAGAGAGAGACATTAGTAAACACATCTTGTCCCATGGGACCTCACATCTATGTCTCAACTCCTAATAATTCAGGCTCAGTAAAATTTGACATATGAACAGCCCTTTTCTGGCCTGTTTAGTTGTTACAAGTCAGCTGTTAGGCTAATAATCAAATCACTTGGGGAGCCTGCTAGTTCTAAGACAGCTACAATATTTTTGTCTATGCAGTATATCTTGCCCTGCCTGTCATAGAGGATTTTTCTTTATGAACAGTAGCCCTTTCATCTACAACGGTCCTCAACTATCAAGTGGGAAAAATAAAGTTAACACTTCTATTTTTGAAAGCATTTTAACTTTGCAGCATCTTTTCTACATCTGCCTAAAACTTTGCGCAGTGCTGTATGTGAATCCAAATCTATGGTGGTGGCTTGTTCCCATGAAAACAAAAGGATTGGGCATGTCGAAATCCAACATGCCCAATCCATTTTTCTCCCCATCTTGCAAAATTGGGACACCTTCAAGTACATCAAATGGTTAGCCAGTCTCCAGGGGCGTAACTAGCAAAGACTGGGCTCCATAGCCACTACACCCCCACATGGCATTGCGTCCCCTTTCCTGGTGCCCACACAGTATAATGCCCCCTTTACTGGCCTGGTTACTCACCTATACTGGGCACAAGTCTTCATGTCTCTTCAATGACGTCACAGACTGGAACACATCACATAAGGACACGCCGGAATAACCTATCTGACCGCTGAGGCCTAATCACAGGCCTCTTCTGGGCCTCAGCTCGTTATAGAGAACCCAGAGTATAATAATAGCAGCTTCGTTTTGGACGTGTTTGGTCTGAACAAAACGGCCAGGCAAGGTTCGCCCATCAAATACTCTCAGTACCATGGCCCTATTTACCAATCCCTGCTCCTGCCCAAGGCTGCCTTTGCTTCTCCCTTCAGCAGGTCTCGTGCGCCACACTGAATAGCATTAGTGATGTCCTGATGCTGTTCGGCATCAGCAATATGATGTGGGAAGCACAGGGCCCGCTGGAGTGGGAATCAGTAAGTAAATAGCATCTGTTACCTGCAGGTGTAATCCAGCAGTTAACGTCCTATTAAGAAAAAAAAAAAAACAAACACACCAGACCCCCTAAGGTTGGGCCCCATAGCAGTCACTATGGCTGCTATGGCAGGAATTCTGCCACTGCCAGTCTAGTTGAAATCTGCAGGTTCAGCAAACATTAATTAACAAAAATAAATAAAAGATTTCCATCAATAAGTTGACTATGTATGAACTATGAAACTATCAAACCATCACCCTTTAAACACCGGCAGGGTAAGAAATAATTGAGATATAGGTTGGCGCTGTTAACATGGTAAATATTCCACGGAATCAAAAGTAAGCAGTTTTATTGCATAGCATCCACAGGATGAGTTTCAAGCTTGTATCAAGCTCTTTTCTCGAGTCCAGATACATGCTATTTACATCATGTGCCAACATCGATCTCAATTTTTTTCTACTTACCTTGACATTTTTTCACGTAGAATCCACTCTATACAGAGCCGAGTGAGACTGAGGCTGCAACAAATGACTTAAGGAGTTGTACCTAGTACAACCTCCAAAGTGAGCAAGCTCAGCATCTTCACCTTAGTAGATTTTATTGGAATCCTGCTCATGATCATTTTTCTGTTCTCTATGTGAGTGTGTTGTAAATATTTGCAGACTAACAGTTATGTCCTCTAGACATTCATCCTACAAAGTTTTTAAAGAGTTGGAGAAAAGAGCTTAAAAATGACAAGATGAATGTGTGTTGAGGGATAAACGTGCAGGCCTGTTTTATACAGATCTTTGACTAGAAAAATTATCCAATATCAAATTAATATACTTTCTAAATTGCTGTAATGACATAGAAAGGTACATTTAATGTACATAAGAGTTTAAAAGTTCTGCCAAAAAGTGATGCCAAAGATGATCATAGTACAAATGGCTGACTTCTGCTAACACTGCGGAAGTTGACAGTGAACGGGCAATATAGAAGACACAATTGCAGGATTATGATTTATCACACTTTAAGGTGGTAAACAAGCAGACATGACATTTAAGAAGGATTTTGTTTTTGAAGTATAAATAGCTCCTTTCTCCAGCTTAGACCTCTGAGCATGGAATAACATTAACCACCCACACAACTGTTCAGAATAACAAAAAAACAAAAAGAAAAAGGCCCCTTTCACGCAGGAAAACATGAAAGCTTTTCGAGTAAAAGTAACACTTGGGACTTCTATATCATGCAGACCATAAACATGAAGCAGATCAATGACTTACTGAAAGCACAGGTAAGCTTATTTATTAGGTTTATTCATTTGGATCCTGTTTAAAGCTTTAGTCAATTGCTTTGCAGTCTTTACAAAAAGGTTTCACATCACTAAAGGAGGACTGTTATTGTAAAAACAGATGTTGTGCCTGTATAAGTGGCTCCTATTGCCTTCTTCTGGGGAACCCACAAACAGATTCTAGGGAACATTAGTGTTTCACAGACTCCCTAGTTAGGGAACACTGACCCATTCAGTGTGACTAAATTATATGTTCTTCTCCTTTATGACATATGTCCAGCTGCAGGAAGGTTTGAGATCCCCTCCAGTGATTTCTATTGGCATCTTTAGCTACCTACATGCCTGTGAGACAGAAGTGGGTAACCCAGGAGATTATATGAAATATAAAATATGGTAATGTGAATATAAGGGATTACACCTTAAAATCATAAACAAGATCACTGGAATAGCAATTAACTTTTAATCACAATAATCTAAAAATATAAACATAATTACCAATAAAATCAAAGCTGAACCAGATCTGTATACGTTCAATAGTCACAGAGAGTAGATATACGATGGCATCAGAGTGGGCATATATCATATGGAGCTTTGAAGAAATATTAATAATCTATATCAAATCTATGTGCTGTGTCTAGATCTCACCTTATATGGCGTATAGAGTACAATCACAAAATCTATCACCCAAATATTTCAGACCAGAGGCATAACAGTCTAATAGCCACTCCACCCTAAATAAACCACAGTTCTCCCAAAACAGAAAAAAAGTACACATTTGGAGTCCCACATGTACAGGGACTGACATATAACATATCCAGCCAGTTTAGCTGCATAGGGGTGCACTCAGCAGGACCATAAAAATGATACATGAGGCGGCTTCCACTCTACACCTTTAGTACAGAGTCCACCAGTCGGCAATTGGAGTATTTGCTGGGCAAATCTCATGAGATTCGTCATGTGAGGTTTGCCCTGCAGTTTTGTTTGGTGCAAACAGGTCCAAAATAAAACTGCTATTATACTCTGGGAACTCTTTAAAATGACATCGGAGACCCCTGGAGCCCAATCACAGGCCTCAGCTGTCTCTGATGTCATTCTGAAGAGATCCCAGAGTATAATATCAGTTTTGTTACAGACCTGTTTGGCCTCAGCGGTCTCTGATGTCATTTGTGATGTCTCTAAGACCAGAAAAGACCAGTGCTAGAGCCCAGGAAAGGTGAGCAACACTGGTTTTTATGTTTAATCACCTCCCCTGGGCCTCCGCTCATTATACTTGGGGGTCTAAAGTTTGTTGGTGGTCAACCCCAAAAATTTGTAAAGAAAACCATATGGGCCTCTATAGGGCATTATAGTATGTGGAGGGTCTACTGTGAAACATTACACTGTATGGGGGCCACTGTGTGACAATATACTGTGTGGAGGGGCTACTGTGTGGGGGGGGGGGGCACGATTGCGAGACATTATGCTGTGTAGATGGGCCACTAAGGAACATTATGCTATGTGTCCAATACCGCAGCCTGTTTGGTCAAGCATCTGTGCCTCATTCCCCAGAAGCCCTGCAGCCCATATGACCACTGAGGCCGATTACAGGGGAATGAAGGGGGGGGGGGGGCAGACACATTATTTGTACAGGGGCCCTCTGCAGTCTGTGTCCGCCCCTGCACATGTGGAAACCCACAAAAATGCATCAAGTTTAAATGCATTTGTCCTAGACAAATTACTTTGGATTCATCAGTGGAATACATGGAAAGCAAAATCAATCACCCATTAGTCCACCCAGATACTATTAACACGTGGATGGTTTTTGAGACTCTATTTCAGCACTATGCCATTGATTGTCCTATTAGACTAATAGGTGGCTGATTTTATTTACCATTTACAGTCCCCTGATGAACCAAGGTGATTTGGTTAATGAAAACACGTTGGGACTTGAAGCATTTTTGTGGGATTCCATATGTACATGTGGGACCCCATATGTGTATTTTTTTTCTTGTTTATGGAAAACTGTTTTCCTTGTGGTAGAGGAGCTTCATGGTGATAGATAATTGTGATTGTACCCTATACCCATTAAAGGTGAGAGTGAGAGCTAGACACAGCACCCAGATTTGAAGCTACAATATTAATATTTCTTCGAAGCTTCATATGATATATGCCAACCTGATGCCATCATATATCTACTTTCTGTGACTATTGAAGCATGAACCTGGTTCAACTTTTATTTTATTGGTATTATGCAGTCCTGTTAGACACAGGATTAACTAAATATCCTGTGTGAAGCATGGAGAAGTGGGAGGGAGGCACTTCGACTCATGAGCAGGGTCAATGGTAAAGAAAACCTGGTAAGACTACCACAGTCATCCCTTTAGTGAGGCACACAGATTGGCCCACAAATCACAACAGGCTGACCTGTTATATATGATGTGGAACCATCCAATAGTCGAGAAGTTTTGGAGTACTGTGGTGAATATTATAAACAATTTAGCCAATTACATGACATGTTGGGCATTTTCCAGGTCATAACTAGATTTGCCTTATGGTGGAAGAGGTCCTCTTTAAAGCAAGCTTTTACAGTACATTTGCTATATTCAGCATATTAATGTGCAAATATTCAAACAATATGTATTAGATAAAATTCTTCCTTGACATTTCATTTTCTTTAAAAAGGGAATATTAACTCAACAAAAATATCAGTTGAGCAAAGACAAAGACTGCAGAACAATTGCTGACCTCAACCTTTAAGCTGTGACTGCTCTGTTTACTTTTAACAGTCAGGGGCCCTTTCCAGGTCTCTGCTGGATAGAAAACCTGAGATATTTCACTGCTTTGCAACCATGACATCCAAAACTTGTCAGTTTATTATAGTGCACTGAACACTGGATTCCCCAAAAGATTTCACATGCTTAAAGGGTATGTATGAAATATATTTTTACACAAATTAAAACCAGATAATAATAATAATAATAACCTTTTCCTTTGTTTTTATTTACTGAATGTTGATTTTTATTCTATTTTCGGTACATAATTATACATGTAGCCATCTTCCCATCATATCTCAGTATTTGAAAATATGTTTTACAGCAGGCACATGGATCACTTGAACCTGTAGTCTGGAGGTAATCATTGCCTGTTCTACGCATGTTTTGTGACCTGTGCAAAGTGCAGAGAGGGAGAACAAATGAGCTCTGACCATCACCTATTCTGAACAGTGAATCTATGTATCGAGGTTACCTTTCATTACAATTCTTCCTATCATGACAATGAAATTACTACTGAAAAGTGATCTGCACGGAACAGGAAGAGCCAGTCTTTTAAAAGGCTCAGAGTTATAAAAGGCATGACTTTTTTTTTATTCTTCGCATGACAAATTGTACCTTCATTTGCCATTTGTCCAGCAGGTCATTATAATTATTGTGATACCATATTTATGTTGGTTTTATTAAGTTTTACCGCCTGTACTGAATAAAACTTCATTTTTTGAAAATGAATAATTTGTCTGGGGCAACCGTATTTTGATATCTATAAATTTTTTACTGTTTTGTTCCCTGAGCTTTGCCATGGCTCTTTATTTGAGGGGCACGTTTTAGTTTTTAATTGGTACCAATTTTTGGTATATTTCATTTTTTAAGGTGTTTTTTTTTTTACATTTTCTTTTTTTTAATCTTTTTTTTTTTACTTTTTTTCCTGTCCTGTTTCCTGAACCTGCGATCTCTTGATCCTCAGTACATTGCACATAGTATCCCTATGTGTATTAGGGATAGGCAGCCAGGAGGTCATTGCTCAGCTTCCTGGCTGCCATGGCAACCCATCGGTCCCCGCAATCTCATCTCTAGGGATCCAAGAGGTAGAAGGAGGGGCGATCTTGCCCCTGAACAACCCAGATTCCGTGATCATTATCTATTACTACTGAGGGGTTAAACCGCCGGAGAACTTCAGATTCTGGTGGCTTGTCCTGCCTCCGAATGTAAAGCAATCGAGACCCAGAAGTCATGCCTCAGGCACAGATCTTTCTACGTACTATTATGCCGCTATAAACTCAGTGCAACATAATAGTATGGCACAGAGCATTAAGTAGTTAACAGAGAAAAATTATTTAAGCACATCCTCTTTAAAGCCACAAGGTATGCTCAGGTATACATGGGTCTGACTGCAGCTTACTGAGATTTTAACAAATATGGTTTCCAAAGAAACATTATACTGCCTTTAATTTAATTGTTTTTCACTTCTTTACGTTACATAGTTCATATAGTTGAAAAAAGACATACATGTCCATCAAGTTCAACCAGGGGATGGGAAATGTCATTACAATGTACACATTTCCATAAGTATCAATGCGACTTTTTTCTAAAAAGGCATCTAATCCTTTTTTGAAGCTGTCAGCTGTGACCAGCTCCTGGGGTTGACTATTCCACAGATTCACAGTCCTTGTCGACTCTTGAAATTAAACCTATTTTTCCTCCAGAAGAAGGGAGTGCCTACTTGTGTATTGAGGGGATTTTTCCTCATATTTCTTGTATGGGTTATTTATATATTTATACAGATTTATCATATCTTCCCTTAAACGCCTCTTCTCCAGACTAAGCAGATTTAACCCCTTTAATTTTGCTTCATAACCTGAGGTCCTCCATGCTCCTTATCAGTTTTGTGGCTCTCCATTGAACCTTTTCCAACTTTATACATGCACAACATTGTATATACATGTTATACATGCACAATATTGAATAATTTATGCACAGAAGTGGTAACTGAGGTCAGAGTTTTATAAACTGAGGCAGATTACCAAAGATTCTAGTCACTGTACAATTAATTTTTCCCTGATATTCTAGCACAAAAATCAGTATTCTATAGGAAAACACTCTGTATGAAAACATGTAAAAATTCCAGGAAAGTACAATACATTCAATAATATTTATGCATTTATTGGCAGAGTTACAAGTTCTTCCGCACATAATTTTTCTTCGTAGCTCGCCAATAACGCAGTTTGGTTATTGCACTTGTTGTATGTCTGGAGCCAGAGATTTGCTATGACTATAGCTGACAGCAGAATGTATATATAATATATATTACTATTTCAGATCCTTGAGCTTCAGTTACTTGTCCCCAGACAATATAGGATGAATAAACATCAAAGACATGAACTCCAAGTCACTCTCTTTAAAGGAAAAGGAAATATCTTAGATTTTAATTTAAAATTTTCTTGGAAGTTAAAATTTTTGAATGATTCACATTCCATATGTGAACTGTCCATTAACTTACATGGATGTAATAGAAACCACCTGTTTTAAGAATTTTTGTAAAACATACAGTTTTTGTCTAAACACCACTCAAAGAAAAAAAAATTGTACCTAGAAAACCTTCTTCATCCACAATAATAGTATAGTCTTCTGGAGTTTCAGTGAGACTGAAAAACTTGCACCTATATGGAGAAAAATACAATGGTTTAACATTTATGCAATAAACAGCATCTTCAGATACAGTATTTTAAATTATGGTTAGATTAGCAGAACAGTCAGAAATTTTTCACACACAATGCATTTTTTCTATGTTTTTTTGCAAAAATTTAGTAATAATTATATAATACAATTATTTTAATCAATGTGTTATTTTTTTTCTTCATATAAACTGCACTATTGCCCTCATGAAATTAATCTGTTTTGCGATAAAAATGGCTACCGATGATTATTTATTAGTGGCTAAAATCCTATAAAAAACAATTTAGCAGCTTCTCCTAATGGCAGAAGTGATGTGGTCTGTCATGTGCCCTCACACTGCTGGGCAACAGTGAAAAAGATTAAACAGCTGTTAAGACTTCTTCAATGAATGACACCCCCTTAGACTCATTAACTACTATGAAAAATACCTGTATAATGACGACTAAACAAAATTAAGAGACATCATTTATTGGAGTACACCCAACATAATATATTGGAATATGACATTGATGGATACTGTGATTCACTGAATAATTTTACTTAGAGATGTATTCCAAGATTAGGATAGGCCGTCAATAAATAGTACATTAACTGCGGCCTCTTCATTGCTTGCATCGTTATGTAGACTAGAAGTTTGTACAATTTTTAGCAGTTGACCTGGGTATTGTAACATGTGTAATGTGAAATTCTTTTCTTCAGTTTGACCCAATTGTGTATTTAACCCCTTAACGCTCTTCGTCATAATACTATGTGACTGCTATATGGCTTCCAGGTCTTGGCTGTATTACCCGGTACTAACTAATGAGGTGACTCCCACAGCTTAACCCCTTATAGCTCCAGCAACAAAACAGAAAACAAAAAAAAAAAATCCTGGATGTCAGAATACAGTGCCCCCAAGCAAATTGTTTAGTTTCACACAATGGTGTTTTTAATTTAGTAACATTAGTAAAACATGTTGCCATTTCATTTTTAATGCCATAAAAACAAAACAAAAAGGAAAGAATTATAGGGTTTTTCACAGGGTTTCATAGGGTTTCTTTTTTTTTGTAAGACGGGGATGGAAAATATGAAAAAAAGTCCCCAAGCCTTAATGTCCAAACTACCATCTGTCCTTAAAGGGTTAAGATTCTCATAGGTTCTACTTAAAGAGGTGATGCCATGAAAGGTATTTATCCTCTATACATAGGATAGAGTATAAATACTGGATAGATGGGAGTGTGACTGCTGAGACCCCCACCTATCCAGAAAACAAGTGCCCTTTTCCCACACTGCACATTCAGGTTGACTGCAACCAGGCTGAATGTAGGAGCGACTGTTGGTGGACTTCAATAGGAGTGCCAGAGATTGCAGAGTGCTGTACTTTGGCCATCTCAAACACTACCAGTGAAGTGAATGGGAGAGCATGGGAGAGCCGACTTCTTTACTTCAGCTTGCATTGGTAACTAGAACATAGGAACACAGCATCGTTTGGTAATCTACGGAATGTGCCTGGTTTTCCTAAATTAGGAAAAGAAAAGGTGCAGAGCAGCGGGTATCCAAAGAAACACAATAACAATAATTCATTTTGATGATGTGATTATTGGACACCCATAGTCCACTCAAACACACAACATATCAATATTATGGCCCCAACAGTAATATAATCAAGGGTTACGCAATGAAAATGGTCAGTGCATTATGTGCTAAAGTTCATAATTCTGTCATATTTAATAACTATGTTACCATATTAAACACTGTCTTATTAAGCAGTATGATAATCCAGTGTTTGGTCTTTAAGTGCACATGAGTGTTGGAAAACATATGTCTTGTTTTTATCTTGGCAGCTCACAGAATTTAGATGTATTATTAGATCAGCAAAATCTTGCTGAGAAGAAAACTCAACCCATAGTACAATTACATCAGTGTGGCTCTCCCACTATCCCCCCCCCCATCCCCACACAACTTCTAACCCACACACTATCATCTCACTAATGGAAGTGGGAATAATTGTGATGCTTGGCACTTCCCTGCACCTCTCAATAAATCCTTAATCTATATTTTCAGTAATTAAACCATTAAAGCAGCAGACTATCAAGCCAATTTATTCTTCAAGATGCAACAACATTGCCAAACACAAGCAAATTCCAAGGTGCAAGGAAGATGGTTATATATAGCAATGGAAACATGGTTTTCTTAGATAACAGGCCTCGAATACCAAAATAACACATATATTAATAGCATCCACAAATATCTATCTATCCATGTATCTCGTTCGGGCATCTTAGGACTTCATATATATCAAAACATAAAAACTGAGAATAAAGGCAAATATAATTAAAAAAAAAAATCACAACTTTATTGAAATCCTCTAAAAATACTCAGGTAAAAAAGGATAGTGCCACAGAGATACTCAGGTAAAGAGGATTCAGGGCTTCATTAGAATCTGATAATAAACAATACCACATTATTTCCGCTTTAGGTTGATAGCAGTGAGCAATAACTCTCACTAAACTTCAGATTTAAATACAATATACTTATTTATGTGACTGATTACTTTGATTACAATAAAGAATTATTTTAGGACACTCCCCTGACAACATGCCACACCCCCTATTTATATGTCACTGAATTTTGGCTTTGATTATTTACATATCAGCAACCCTGTTTGAATAGTGTACAGTTAGTGACATATTCTTTTGTCATTAGCACTGCAAGACAGGATGGTCTGGAGGCAAAATAATTGATGTGAGCAAGTTCATATCCATTAATTGAGCCGAATTTCAATTTCATTAGGACTTATTTCTCTGACAATTGGCGATCTCTGTGACAGAGTCTCCAACGGAGACTCTGATGCAAATGTGAACACAGCCTTATGAACTGAGGGCATATCGTTAGGAAATGCTATTACTTTGCTGTGGGTTTAACTCTGGATCCCACAAAACTAGTCTTCTACAGAGGACAGAATGACCCCACTCATCTATTTCTTTATAGAATACATATATTTTGAAATTACATCAGTTGTCTGAAAACAAATTAGTATTGTAACTTAGGAGAGCACTGTTACATCAAGATATTTGTTGTATATTTATAAAATATTAATGTCTACTGTAGAAAACATTGTTCATACCTTCCTAAAGCTCCAGTAAACAACCCTTTGAATGCTATCCAGTTGCTATTACTGTTTTCATCACCTGCATGTTACATCCACATCAAATAGTCCTCCTATTTATAACTATATAGCCAATGTAACCAGACTGTGGAATACCAATGACTTCACAATAAAATATTAAAGCTATAAAATAATATTTAAAAACATTGCCCTAAGTCTGGGTTCACACCTGCGCCCGGATTCCATTTGGTAATTCTGTCCCCGAATCCACTTGAAAAATGTGATGAGAAAAATCCTGCAAGCAGGACTTTCTCTCCGCATTTTTCAGGCAGAAACAGAGCGGACCCCATTATAGTCTATGGGGTTCACGGGTTTCCGCGTGTAACAGCTTTGTAAGCAGATTGGGTTTCCGCTTTTCGTGTCCCCAACACAGATTCTTATGTTGTACACATGTTAAAGCAAATGGAAATTTCCCAAGAAAATAGAAATTGGTTATTTCACTGCTTCAACAAATAGACACCCCATGGAAACCCTTTTAACCATCATTTATTTATATCAATACATCTTTTCATCTAACCTATTCATTCTTATGACGAGTCACTGGTAACATTCTTCTACAGATCAAATTAACAAACAAACCTACAGGACCAATACTGGTGGACTTTAAAAGGGTTATGCATTGTGTTATAAAACTTTCAAGTGTAAACTAACCAACCTGTTTGAAATGGACTGCTTGGAAGTATCTATCCTGAAAGAATAGGGTAGAGAAGTTCTTTAAAGTAGAGGAATTATTTGTATCTATACTACCCACTAGAATCCAACTGAAACAAACATAAAGAGAATCTGTTGCCAGGAAATGGCCTATTGTTTAAATCACATTTTTATGTTAAACATATTTTTTAAGAAATTCTGGTGATGATTTCTATGTGAGGTTTCTAGGCATACTCTATGGCCTAGAGATAGGTCACAGAAAAGGGAGTAGATAAGTTGTGAAATCCTGTACTGTGAATAGTGGATTCTGTGACTTATCTACATATATATGATAGCTGTGATCATCAGTGTGCTGATAAGTTAGGACCGCTGCAAACAAATCTTCTACAGGCTGGGGGCCCATGTTGCAAAAATCGTGGTGGAAACACCGTGGCAGCACTGCAGCATTTTATAGTATCTGCAAAGTGGATAGGATTCTGGCTAATCCCATCCACACATTGCAGAAAAATATCCGAATTGGAAATGCTGCGATTTAAAAAAGACGTTGCATTTTTGCAAATCGCAGCATGTCAATTATAGCACTAGCGTTTTCCATATAGGTATAATAGGGACAGAAAGTCCGCAAAGGAAAACTCTGCAGACTTTCTGTGAAAACGCTGCAGGAAAAACCGAGGCTGGCTATGTGGGGCCTTAGTCACAGAAAACAAGAAGTCTCAGCATATTATATGGCCTGGTAGACAAAATCCAAACTGGAGGATTTTTAGGATTTTTTTTTAATATAGATAATAACATGGACAAGATTTAAAAATCTCACCAAAATTATTTAAAAATATTTTTAACATAAAACACATTCTCTTTAAAGATATATTTGGAACTATCACTTGGTACTTTAACATAGTGATGATGGGCGACTTACCAATCTACCACAAACTACAGTGTCATCATGGAGTGCCTGGGGACCACCGGATCAGGCTACCCCCCAACACACCTTACCAGGGTATTCTCATAAGTCTAGAGGTTCTCCTGCAAAAGGCAACGAAACTCTGGGAATTTGGCCCTGCCGAATACATAGATTTTATGCAACTAATTTACATTTCCACTTGCGAGGCAATACTGTAACTTGTTGATGTTGTTAGAACAAGGGGGATTTCTTATAAGACACCTTACGACCATGGACCTTGGATGTTTATCCACTGGAGGTAAATAAACAATGACAGCAGGCAGAGATCTATAACCCTGTGAGGAATTGGCTAATTGTATAAACTTTTTCTTATGCAAACAAAATTTTTTGTTGAAACTGGACAACCTCTTTAATGGAGCTTCAGCTACAAATGTGATACTAGCCTTAGTTGATCCACTTTCAATTCACTTCAAAGTTATTGGCATTGAATATTGAGTTTATAAAAGTAAAATTTAACCTAAAGTGTTATTTTAATATGCAGACCATGGATGGGAAAAGAAGTTATTGCGCAGAATTTGTAATGATGAAAAAAAATGAACATTTTACATGTTCTCATAAACTATATTGTAAAGACTCTGCTCAGCAAGCCAGTCTAATATGCATTCTGATGGCTAAATGGCCTGAATAACTCAATGATATGTTTTCATCTCCGAGTAGCGCCACATAATTAAATAGTTATGAACCTTGGTGAAAGATGCTACTTTCTTTCAGCAGTATTCATGAAAATGCCTCGGAAGGCACTTGCTGGGTCAGATTGCATGACCAAGAGAACAGTGCTAGATCAAGCATGACAATCACATAATGTCAGGAAAAATCCATCTACACTAGCATGGCATATAGCATGGCATATTTATGTCACATGGATTAATTATATTAAACCTATTAATATTAAATGTTTCATTATACATAATGTGAAACAGTAGAACAGTACAAAGTAACCTGAAAGAATATTCTTCAAACAAGTGTGTTCCACCATTACAAATGGAAAATTGTAAATAATTTGAAAAATAAAATGGAATAACTTAAATAAAATCAATGGCCCCTGAGCAGTTAACTTGCACATCAGTATCTATTATTAGTAGGTCTAATTTAGAGTCGACATTTCACTTCAGGGACAGTATTCCATACAGAAATGATCCTCTAGTCCAGTGATTTCCAAACTTTGTGAAGGTGGGACCCATTTTTGGATGACAATTTTGCTGGGGACCCCCCTCTACCGTAGTTAGGTGCAGTTGAAAAATAAATGTTCCTATTTGTATTCTGCCACTTATTCCGCTGTATTCTTCCTTTTATTGTGCCTTTTAGCACTGTACTCTGCCTTTTCTTGTATTCTGCTATAAGGATTTTTGGGGCCCAATATGAGTAAAATTTGTGGGCCCCCCTCTTCCCCGATGTATCTTACAATTTCCTGTCCTGTGGGTTCCCATACTATATACAGTGTGTGTGTATATATATATATATATACAGTCATGGCCAAAAGTTTTGAGAATGACACAAATATTATATTTTCACATGATCTGCTGCCCTCTGGTTTTTATGTGTGTTTGTCAGATGTTTTTATCACATACAGAAATATAATTGCATTCATATTATGAGTAACAGAAGCTTATATTGACAGTTAGAATGAGTTAATGCAGCAAGTCAATATTTGCAGTGTTGACCCTTCTTCTTCAGGACCTCTGCAATTCTCCCTGGCATGCTCTCAATCAACTTCTGGACCAAATCCTGACTGATAGCAGTCCATTCTTGCAGAATCAATGCTTTAATTTTGTCTGAATTTGTTGGTTTTTGTTTGTCCACCCGTCTCTTGATGATTGACCACAAGTTCTCAATGGGATTAAGATCTGGGGAGTTTCCAGGCCATGGACCCAAAATCTCTATGTTTTGTTCCCTGAGCCATTTAGTTATCACCTTTGCTTTATGGCAAGGTGCTCCATCATGCTGGAAAAGGCATTGTTGAGTGCCAAACTGCTCTTGGACGGTTGGGAGAAGTTGCTCTTGGAGGACATTCTGGTACCATTCTTTATTCATGGCTGTGTTTTTAGGCAAGACTGTGAGAGAGCCGATTCCCTTGGCTGAGAAGCAACCCCACACATGAATGGTTTCAGGATGCTTTACAGTTGGCATGAGACAAGACTGGTGGTAGCGCTCACCTCTTCTTCTCCGAATAAGCTGTTTTCCAGATGTTCCAAACAATCGAAAAGGGGATTCATCAGAGAAAATGACTTTACCCCAGTCCTCAGCAGTCCACTCCCTGTACCTTTTGCAGAATATCAGTCTGTCCCTGATGTTTTTTCTGGAGAGAAGTGGCTTCTTTGCTGCCCTCCTTGAGACCAGGCCTTGCTCCAAGAGTCTCCGCCTCACAGTGCGTGCAGATGCACTCACACCTGCCTGCTGCCATTCCTCAGCAAGCTCTGCACTGCTGGTAGCCCGATCCCGCAGCTGAAACACTTTAAAGAGACGGTCCTGCCGCTTGCTGGTCTTTCTTGGGCGCCCTGGAGCCTTTTTGGCACCAATGGAACCTCTCTCCTTGAAGTTCTTGATGATGCGATAGATTGTTGACTGAGGTGCAATCTTTCTAGCTGCAATACTCTTCCCAGTTAGGCCATTTTTGTGCAATGCAATGATGACTGCACGTGTTTCTTTAGAGATAACCATGGTTAACAGAAGAGAAACAATGATGGCAAGCACCAGCCTCCTTTTCAAGTGTCCAGTGGTGTCATTCTTACTTAATCATGACAGATTGATCTCCAGCCCTGTCCTCATCAACACCCACACCTGTGTTAATGGAGCAATCACTGAAACGATGTTAGGTGGTCCTTTTAAGGCAGGGCTGCAATGATGTTGAAATGTGTTTTGGGGGATAAAGTTCATTTTCTAGGCAAATATTGACTTTGCAAGTAATTGCTGTTAAGCTGATCACTCTTTATAACATTCTGGAGTATATGCAAATTGCCATTAGAAAAACTGAAGCAGTAGACTTTGTAAAAATTAATATTTGTATCATTTTCAAAACTTTTGGCCATGACTGTATATATATATATATATATATATATATCTCATGTTCCCCAGTACTCCCCACACTATATAAAGTACTCTAAAGTGTCTATACAACATATAATGCTCCACATTGGCCCCACACAGTACAATGCTTCCAAGAACTCCTCATAGCATAATGCTCCATAGTTGTACAAACAGTATAATGCTTCACAGTGTCCCCACACTGTATACTACTCCTCAGACCCCAGAGTATAATAAGTGGAGACCCAGGGGAGGTGAGGAAATAACATACACTTATACGCACCTTGCCTCACCTCTCTTGGATATCCTGCAGTCCCTTTGCATCCTCTTCAGGCTTCTTGTAACTTCAGGCTCCCCGGCGGTCATCACTCTGGCCTGTGATTGGGCCTCAGCGGTCATGTGGAGCGTGTTGACGATATGACACACTAACCCAGCGATATGACCCCCCCAAATGTGTGAAATAACAAATGGCCTGAAGTGGTCCGAAGAAGATATTGATACTTTGCTGGAAGTCCAGGAGAGGTGAGTATAACTGTTTGTCATTTTACTCATTTTCCCCGGGCCCACCGATGAAGACTGTGCAGTGTTCTGCTACAGATATGGTGGCTGATCTTTATCAGCCACCATATTGGGACTGTAGTGCAGTGCTGCACAGCCTAATTACTACAACCCCCTGTCAGTCTTTACACGACCCACAGTTTGGAACCACAGCTACATTTAGCCTTCTGCAGCGCTGCAGGGAAACTGAACATTTACTACTGGTTTCCCCTGCAGATGAATGCTGCATGTCCCTGCAGTGAAACACTTTATGATAAATTTATCTAAAGAGCAACACTTTTTTATTAACATTTTTTCAATGGAGATGCTATGATTTACTGCTGAAAGAATCTTAAATGTCTGCAGTTCTGATGTTAGTATTTTTGAGTCATATTAAGGGATTTTTTTCTATCCTAGATTCAGGGTTAGCAGTCTCTTAATCCTCTTTTGGTTATATAAACATTCGTTATTTAAACATTATGTACAATGATTTATAAAGAGATCTCTGAATATTTCCTTCTGATGGTGGCCATACACATCAGATGAATATTGGCCATCACCACAAATGTTAGTGAAACTGGCAGATCATATAATGTTTATGGTGTCTGACCGCAAGGAACAAGCATTTGGCTAACTGCTGTAATGTATGTCCAGTGTACAAAGGAGTATGGAGAAGCATATTAGGGGGCTACAAATTTACTACCCTCTAAAAGGGGTTTTCATACAAACTTAACAATATTAAACTTTGCATACAATTAAAAGTTAAACGTTTCTGCAAATATAAATTATTTAAACTTTTGCAGAGTTTTAAAGACTTTCTCTAACCACTTTTTTTTTTGATCGGTTACCAATGGATACGACCATGAGTGCAGGAACTTTCTATGGTATTGCACGTGACAAAAACCCACCTACGATTTCCTTATTGTGAACGGACATGCATAAGAAGATAATCCAGCTTCAAGGAAATCATGAATGGGTTTGAGAGTATAGAAAGCTCCTGCATTCATGGTTGTATCAACTGGCAACCATTCACGAAAACAGCCTGTCTCCACTAAGATGATTACAGAAAACCTTAAAAACTGCAAAATTTTTAATTATGTATAACTGTAAAAATGTTTGGAAGAGTGTAAAAATGTTTAACTTCTAATTGTCTAAATATAGGTATGTTCATGGGAAAACCCCTTTAAAACACATTAACATTTAAAGGGGTTTTCTGGGACTAAAAAAATGTGACTAAAGGCAGGAAACACTTGTCATATGAATGAATAAACATAATTGAGTACCCTTATGTGTGTTTCGACCATTTTTATCATTGGTCATATTTTCACGCTCATGCAATTTTCCTGTTTCCAGTTCCTGGTTGTCAAAATTTTAATCAAATAAAAATCTGAAACATGTGACATGCAAAAGTATTCAGCCCCCTGTACTCTTATACCCCTAAATAAAATTCAGTGTGCACAATTGCCTTCAGAAGTCACTTAATTAGTTAATAGAGTCCAGCTGTGTGTAATTTAGTCTCAGTATAAATACACCTGTTCTGTGAAGGCCTCAGTGGTTTGTTAGAGAACACTAGTGAACAAACAGCATCATGAAGACCAAGGAACCCACCAGAAAGGTCAGAGATAACGTTGTGGAGAAGTTTAAAACAGGGTTAGATTATAAAAACATATCCCAAGCTTTTAGCATCCCAAGGAGCCTGTTAAACCCATCATCCAAAAATATTAAAATTTTTTACAACTGCAAACCTACCAAGACATGGCTGTCCACCTAAACTAACAGATGGAGCAAGGAGAGCACTGGTCAGAGAAGCAGCCAAGAGGCCCATGGTCACTCTGGAGGAGCTACAGAAATCCACAGCTCAGGTGGGAGAATCTGTCCAACTATAAGTCGTGTACTCCACAAATCTGGCTGTCATGGAAAAGTGGCAAGAAGAAAACCATTGTTGAAAGAAAGACATAAGAAGTGCTGTTTGCAGTTTGCCACAAGCCATATAGGGGACACAGCAAACATATGGAAGAAGGTACTCTGGTCAGATGACACCAAAGTTGAACTTTCTGGCGTAAATGGAGAGCGCTATGTGTGGAGGAAAAGTAACACTGCTCATCACCCTGAACACATCATCCCCACTGTGATACATGGTGGGGGTAGCATCATACTGTGGGGATGCTTTTCTTCAGCAGGGACAGGGAAGCTGCTCAGAGTTGATGGGAACTCAGATACACTAAAGACACTTATTGTTGCCCTGATTCACTCTCGCCTTGACTATTGTAACTCCTTACTAATCGGTCTTCCCCTTACTAAACTCTCCCCTCTACAATCTATTCTGAATGCGGCGGCCAGGCTCATCTATCAGTCTAGACGCTACAGCAATGCCTCTGGTCTGTGCCGGTGACTACATTGGCTGCCTATTCAATACAGAGTACAATATAAACTTATCACCCTCATTCACAAGGCTCTCCATAATGCTGCACCTCCCTACATTTCCTCCCTCAACTCTATCTATTGCCCAACCCGTACACTCCGTTCACTCAATGACCTAAGACTAACATCCTCTATTATCAGAACCTCCCATGCTCGTATACAAGACTTCTCCCGAGTTGCACCACTTCTCTGGAATGCTCTATCCCAGACTATCAGATTAACCCCCAATTTCCACAGCTTCAAGCGTAAACTAAAGACATATCTTTTCAGACAGGCCTATCACAACTCCTAATGTAAACCCTTCTGTAGTTAGATTCCCTAAAACGTACCCTCCTCTGTTTATGCTTCAACATTATCTCACAGGATATGATGCCGTATCAGACTAACTTTATATGTCCAGGCACCATCTGCATGTTAAAGGACACGACTGGTGATGGCTCATACAGCTTTATATATGTGTCATGACAGTAACCTCTATTACAAAATTGTCTGACCATTGTATAAGCAATGCTACGTCTGTTGCCGCCCCTGCTACCTCCTGTGTCACCCCCTCTACCTCATAGATTGTACGCTCTTGCAAACAGGGCCCTCAGTCTCAGTGTGTGAATTGACTATTTCTTTGTAATGTATCTTTTTTGTCAGTACTTGAACCCTACAAGTTGTACAGTGCTGCGGAATATGTTGGCGCTATATAAATAAAATGTATTGTTATTATTTATTATGGGAAGATGGATGGAGCTAAATACACGGCAATCCTGAAAGAAAACCTGTTGGAGGCTGCAAAAGACTTGAGACTGGGAAGGAGATTCACCTTCCAGCAAGACAATGACCCTAAACATACAGCCAGAGCTACAGTGGAATGGTTTAGATCAAAGAATATTCATGTGTTAGAATGGCCCAGTCAAAGTCCAGACCTAAATCCCATTGAGCATCTGTGGCAAGACATGAAAATTGTTGTTCACAGATGCTCTCCATCCAATCTGGCTGCAAAGTAGAAGAATGGGCAAAAATCTCAGTCTCTAGATGCACAAAGCTGGTAGAGACAGACCCCAAAAGACTTGCAGATGTAATTACAGCGAAAGGAGGCTCTACAAAGTATTGATATGGGGGGGGGGGGAATACTTTTGCACGTCACACTTTTCAGATATTTATTTTATTAAATTTTTGAAAACCATGCATCATTTTCGTTCCACTTCACAATTATGTGCTACTGTGTGTTGGTTATCAATGAAAATCTCAATAAAATACGTTTGTGGTTGTATGAATACTTTTGCAAGCCACTGTATGTAAAAAATATATGTGTGTGTGTGCGCATGTATGTGAACATGCATGTGTTTCTGTATATATATTGACTGAGAATGTCTAAAAAGCACAATCACACAATCTATTCCCATGGTACAACACTTCCCAGTAAGGCTGTGTTCACACAGAGTGGTTTTGCGGGAAAAATAAATAAATAAATAAACGTGTTTTTATCAGACAACTAAATGCATTTTTTTTAAAAATGCATGTGGTTTTCGAAACCCCCACATGCTTTTTAAAGCATGCAATTTTTCCTGCATGATGCAAATGATAAAGCATTAACATGTGTGAAACTGGGGGAGCAGTATATCAACCAGGGACAGAAATAAACTTGACAAGCTGATTAGAAGGGCCACCTCTGTCCTGGGGAGCCCACTGGACCCAGTGCAGGTGGTGGGTGACAGAAGGATACTGTCCGTGGTGAGCTCCA
Organism: Leptodactylus fallax; assembly: GCA_947044405.1. Classification (NCBI taxonomy): domain Eukaryota; kingdom Metazoa; phylum Chordata; class Amphibia; order Anura; family Leptodactylidae; genus Leptodactylus; species Leptodactylus fallax. The sequence continues at coordinate 9,674,813 of CAMRHE010000025.1, forward strand.
TGCAGAAGAAGAAGTCCCATCCCATGCATGAGACTGTGATCGCGCTGGGCAGTACTGTCAGTGACCGACTGCTCCACCCTAGGTGTGAGAAGGAGCGCTATCGGAAGTCTTTCCTCCCCCACCGCGGTTAGGCTGTACAACCAACACCGACCTAAGCGGAGATCAATACACACAGAGAACTGAAATATCTCTCTGCCTGTTATATCCCCCCCCCCCCTCTGCTACGTCCTATCTGTCTGTCTGCTATTAATGTAATGCCTCTCACCTTGGAACATTCATGTACATGTTGTATTTGTATTTGTATCTGCTTATCTTATCTTTGCTGCTGTAACACACTGAATTTCCCCATTGTGGGACTATTAAAGGACTATTATTATTATTATTATTGAAACACACGTTGCTTGTCTCCTTCACTCTACATATGCATCTACCATGCTGCCAGCCCGTCAGTGTCCAAAAAGCCCTCTGACCACTCACAGAAGAATATGCCTGTCCGATGGAGACAGGGGAGAGGGTAGAATTATTAAAAAATAAATAAATACAAATAAAAAAATGTGCTTATCTACCTTGTTGCTTCTGCTATCTCTAATCACTGCTGTGAACCAGTTGCTGGCATGTTTGTTGATCAGGACCAGCCGCACCTCCTCCTGGCTGCTCTGGCAGTCAATAAAGTTTAGACAAATGCTGCTTTCATCAGTGACGACATCACGCTCATGGTGTGTGTGGCCAACACCTGAAGTCATGTGCACAATGAACGGCACATGATCAGGACCAGTAAGGAAGTGATTGCAACAGAGATTGTGTTGGTCACACATTTCTGCATTAAGCTCCACAATACCACAAGCACATTTTACTTTCCAATGAAGTTAAAACATCATTATAGTGAATATACTATTCCAAATATTCTCTTTTACAGGATGTTTTAACGTCATTTTTTTTCCAACATTGAGGCCTTCTTCACCCTTAACTCTAGCAAAGGGTGTCTGGATTTTTCCTACAAGTAATCCCCAGGTCTTCATTGTAGCCTCAGTTAGCTACAGCTTGTTGGCAGAGATACTGAAATCACCAAGATGCAGTAACAAGGCAGAGGACAGAAACTGTAATCAGGTGGCACAGACAGGCAAAGTTTTTTCATGAGCAGTAGACAGTCGGAGGTCAAGTTACGCAGCAGGCACATATGGTCAAGAATTCACATTGGCTCAATATCAAACTAAGTCACTTTTGCAGACAGAGGAAACAAAAAGGACCTTACTGGTCAGGTGCAAAGTACTGTGAAAAGAGCTTGAAAATGCACATGTGTGGAGTGATTCCGGGGAAGAGCTGTGGCTAGGAACAAATGCAGGACACCTCTGTAGGCGAGACATGGAGTTGTTACATATGGCTTTAAACAAGTACTATCTCCCTCTCTTATCAGTTTGCCTGCTCTCTCTTCTCCTCACTTCCTATATTCTTTAACAAGCTGGTGGGCCACCTTTGAATATCTGATGCATAGGACACTGCCTTTACAATGAAAGATTATTTATCATGATTACTAGAAATATATAGTAATGTAGCTCAAATAATATGCATAGTAACTGTATATTACAAAAAAAAAATTACATGCTGCCAGTACCCAGGATGGAGTATGGGACTGCATTAATGTCTACACTTATCTCTGTGAGATAACAGGCACTGAACAAGCCCACCATGGGAGCCCTTATCAGCAAACCTGAAACTGTGACCTAAGATCAGGAGATAACAGCTCTGAAATCAAGTGTGGTCCTGAGAATTCAGCCTCCTTCCCCTGCAAAGAGCAGGGAGTTACATATTCTAAAATCAGATACCAGGCTGGGGACCAAGGAAGCATTGTATAAACAATGAGAAGAATAATCTCACATAGCAGGTAAAAAAAGCAGGATTTCTAAAGAAATGTATTTAGGAACACTCTTGAATTTATATAAACTAGCAGTTTAGATCCTTGAGATGGGAATCCCCATTTAATAATACATGCAAATGCAGAAAACTGTTACACTCCCCTTAGTGGAACCTGCAGACAGCATTATCATTTAGCCGTTATCATTTAATTCTATGGTTATACGTGTAGTTGAAAATATGAAATTAATAAGTACAGAATTTAGGACCTCAGAGACAAAAAACGTAATGGCGATTAAATCTAGAAATTTACTTTGAGTAAATTCAACAAACAATTTGTTGAAAGACTTTGTAGAGGTTAAATAAATACAAGCACGACACTAGCAGCTAGGACAGTGGGGGAGTTCAATAAACTTTTCCGCTTACCCAGTACAGTCTATGCATTTTATTGGAGAAAATGATGTCTGAAATTTAGAGCTATAAAGCGCAGCACTTGGATTTTATCTTCACTGATAAAGTGTCATAAAATTGATAGAGGAATTCATCCAAGTTGAAGGTGTTAATATCCCATTTCACATGTAGGACACAGAGGACTGCAGGAATTATTAAACTTTGATAAAATGAATTTATCACCTTATTACAAGTGATGTGAATAAAGAGCGCAGAAAGGCATGGCCTACAAAACACTTCACATCATGACAAAGAGTTCAGCAGTATTGCCAGTTACCGACAGACAACTGCACTTCATTGCTTACTGTCCACTTTGCCATTCTTGCTTGATAATGGAGAGAATTGCACTTAGGTTCCAGGGGTGGTGACATTAAACCAAGGTCAGCGCAAATTGAATGTAAATAGATTACTGTTTTAAAGACCATAACACCATAAGGTTTAAATGAAAGAGTGGGATTTGCTGCATATTTGTAAGAGTATCATGCTGGTTCTACTTTTGTTCTTTAATGTGGTGGGGCATGACTTCTTTAGCATATCAGTGTATAGGATTGGCTATTTATAATGTTAGGGGGTGTTATTTAATTCATGTGTTTCTTTAAGGTATTCTGAGAGATTTGAGGGTCTTGATGGATGGATGAGACCTGGTGGATATTTGTCTATGTGGAGTTGGATAGAAGAAGAAAAACTGAACTAAGCAGCAAATAAATATGAAAACAAGAACTCGGCATATATAAATTTAATTTTTTTTTTTAACACTTTAATCACACAATATAATTCATATATATATATTTTTATTACAACGGTAATTGTTTATTTCACCCATACTATTTATAAATAAATGTAATTGTCATTCATATATATGTACACTTATTTAATAATACCTTTTTTTAATTATGACATGTATTTTATATGGGGGTATTTTTATGAATTGTTGCGGTCATATTATTTCACCACACTTATATTTTAAATTCAATTTATTTTGTACTATTTATATAATTATTTATAGTTTGAATTATTGGGATGGTTATTTATTTTTATGGTTAGGGTTTTCTTCTGGCCAAATGATTTTATGACAATGATTTATCAGCTGAGGGTATACATTGATGAATTGTGACTCTAGTTATGATTGTAGTTATAAATTACTCTTAAATAACTAGCCATTTCTACACTATGTGTTCTTATGATTCATCTTGGTATTTAAGGATCAGTAAGGTCAAAAATGCATATAGGACTATAGTTGCCGACATCAAATATGGTCACCGGAGGAAGCGCACTTCACCATATGTGTGTCCCACATGGCGGGCCTCTTCTGTGTCAGGGTATGCATCTTAGTGACATTGGAACAGGACAGTCATGTGGGTATGCAGCACCAGGTTAACAGTGGTGAAGCGCCAGGTGAGTACTCTGAAATACCATTGGCTGGTCCATACCCAGCATACTATTTAGAACTGGGATGTGTGCCACCTGGACACTCCCTGAGGAAGTTTCTTACGAAACGCGTGTTGGAGTGCCGTGGTGGGACAAGCCCGGGTCTGTATGTTATTATTCACATTTGCTTTTGAATACTTTATAATAGCCCTGCTTGGTTGAGTAATGGTTTGGTTATAATCGATAGGAGGGTCAGCGCTTGCACATTCCCTTTGCACATGCACATGTCAATTTAATAGGACCTTTGTTGATACCATTTTTTACTATAGTTTGAATTTGGGCATTTATATCATGTATCTCTAGTGATTATATTATTTACTATTTTGCATAGGTGATCTTTTATATCGACCGGGCTTGCACATCCCTAATCAACAGCCTCCTTTAAGAGATACATAGGTGATCAAACTAGCAGTGTCATCAGAGTATCGCATGATCCAACAGTGCTAGATGTGCCTTCACAAACAGTAACAGCATAATACAATACTGCCACTCTTGTATTTACTGCACTGTTTTATTCAATGTATGCAAATGGAATGGAGTTCCATTTTTTGCATTACAGAGTTCCAAATTCTCTACTGTAACTGTAAGCTCCCCCTAGTGTAAGCTGTCTCTACCCTTGGCAAAGAAGGTGGGGAGGAATAACAGTCAGCCCACAGCTATTGAAGGTATGTGGGTATTATTAATCAATCTTAGTCATAGGCTTATGGTAAGGTATCAACCCGAATTCCCCTAATAAAATGTATATTCAGTTCAGGCTCTGCTTGTTATATTCACCTGGTTATGATAAGTAACTGCTAGTAACTGTGTCACTTAACTCTGGGGGTGACATACGGACAGGTCAGGAAAAGTCATACTCTTAGATCCTTGTTTTCCCCAATGGAAGCCATAGTATGCCAAACCCCATAGTCAGTAGACTGATGGCGGATTGCCTGTGGGGGATTTGTGTTCTAGTTTATGTTGTTTTCTCTGATCTTTGGTTATTAGAAAAAGTCAATTTACCTCTAATTTAATTTGAAGTATAATATTTGTAAACTATAATGCTGAACGGTTATTGTGGTAGCGTACATGCATCAAGCCGATCAATTGTATCCACAGATTTTATGAACTTGTATGAATACTTAATAGAGTAACCATATATTTTGTGACAATCATCCATTTTAATTGTTTTGTGGTAAGCCATTCATGCTTAATCATTTTTAATGAATTGACTGCATTAGATTTTTGTTTTTACTGACAAAATGGACTATATTGGTGCTACATTACACTGCACTGGCAAAAACAAATGAGACATTCACTCATATCCTAGGTAGATAGATGGCAGACCGCTATGTCTGGCACATCAAATCCCATGATCACTACAATAATTTATTATATAGTCGGTCTTGAAAAATTATATCTTTAAACAGACTGTTCACTGTGGGCAATACCCTGTGTATGTTTGCAAATTTCTATCCCCATGCCCAATTTTTGATTTTTCTATGGGTACTGGCCAATGGTCAGTTTATGTCCATCAAAAAGAAGGACCTGCACATAAAATAGATAGGTCTAGTGTTATAGGAAATATTATGTAAGAGTAAATTCATGTAGAAAACAATAGGTGGCAGACAAATGATTATGCAACATTGATAATATAGGAATTATGAAGACTATATTGCTTGCATCTTGTATGTGACAGAAAGACATAAGGTTGTTAACTTCTATATCAAACTCTAAAATACGCCACCTAAACAATGCCTGGAGGCTTTGTTCCTACAGCAACACACTGGCTTAGTCACTCATTTTTGTACCGCTGATGACCTGTGGATTAACTGTGTTTGGCCCAGCAAATTCAGCAAGTTAGGCTGCCAGCTAAGCAGAAGGAGCTTTACCATGAAAAGACATTTCAGGCTCTGATAACAAAGGAAATTGTATCAAAAACAGAAATCCAAGAAAACCTCAGCCCTGTAAGTGCAGCTCTATGTTGTACAGTAGGTCTGTAAAAAACATTCGTAGTCTGACAATCGCATGGATATAAACGTTTAAAGCTCACATCAAATGATAGGAATAAAGACTTATGACATTAGCCTTATCCTGACAAGTGATTTTTCTTGCTGGATCCCAAAGGAATCTTGGCTAAGAAAACTGCAGGGTTCATTTGGTCAGCACAGAAATTGGTTGTTATATTTTATGCCACGTAAACTTTCTATGCAATGACAACAATAATGTACAGCATATATGCAACATATCTGGAATAGTTTAGCTCAACACAGATGTTATCTAAAAGTGACCTCTTTTGATACGTGATATTGATAACATTCTAGCTTGGAAACTCATCATAAGATAAACCATTCAGGTGTCTGCCATATAACTGGTCTGTTGTGAGAATTATAGGCCATTTTCTTATTTCCACAGAATAACTAATTGTGATATTAACTATTCTTAGCACTAGTTGGAAAGAAGTTAGTGAACCTACAAGCAATGGTCCCTGGGGGAAAAAAAAAAAAAAGAAAACAGTTCACCTCTGCCCTGAGAACGAATGTCTTGCTCTGAAAATACAAGTCTGATTTTACATCCAAACATGTATACACAAGTTACAACTACAATGGTCTCAACTCATAGTCAAGTGAATGGAAGCTGAGCTGTAAAAACACAACATGGCCACAGAGAACACAGCAGTCTGCTTCTGCCCCATCCACTGTACTCCAGCTGATACTGTTGGAGTGGCAGATGTTGTACCACCACCAAACTCATATTGATGATATACAATAAAGATAGACTAAGCTGTTTTTTAAGTACCACTGTAATTATTCATAAGCCTTACAAAAGCACATCTACACAGGGCTAGTTTATAGGGAAGACACTCAAGACTGAGGCTTACATCAAAATCACCAGATGCAAACCCCTTTATTGGATCCAGGCCTTTTTTTACAGCACCATTCTAAACTACCTGTGGTTTTGCAAAAATGGCAGCAAACTTTATGGTTTTCACCTGTCTATCCGTGTCCAGTGCCATTGAACAGTACCTATTTGCTCAGTTCTACTAAATGATTTCTCTTGTACATGAGCATCAGAGTTACTCCCGCAATTCTGCAAGCAGCCAGTAGGAATCTGAACATTGGAAGCCGCTTCTTCACCTTGGCACTCAACATTTAGATTGTAGACTTAGAGGGAATAACAAGTATGGAACAGCATTACTTACACACAGGAACTTTTTAAATATTTCAATTGAAAATGTATATTTTTTGTGATCTAAGAGAAAAATGCACTATATGTTGTGAGACACACTAGTGGAGGATTTTGTAAATCAAGTGAAAATATAATTTTACACCAATATTTTGTGGCAGTAATTTCCAGCATGCCAGGGTCTTACATCTTACTAGCATTTTATCATAACCTATAATGACATATTAGAACCTACAGGTGCAACTCAATAAATTAGAATATCTGTGAAACGTTCCTTCATTTCAGTAATTCAGTAATACAATCCATAATCAGCGTCTTCCATGATTGTGTGTCCTACTGAACCAGACTGAGGGACCATTTAAAGGCTTAGGAAACCTTGGCAGGTAACACACTGAATTTACAATACTGAACTTTTTTACAATATTCTAATTTTCTTAGATTTGTGTTTTCATTACCTGTAATCCATAATCAACATTTACAGAAATAAAACACTTGAAATAGAACACTGTGTGTAAAGAATCTAGAAAATATAGGAGGTCACTTTTTTAACTCAATTACTGAAAGAAATAAACATTTCAAAGATATTCTAATTTATTGAGATGCTCCTGTATAGTGTTGCGTATTCTAGCTACTGACAAGCAAAACATTTTGCCTTCAGCGTATAAACCAAAATCTTTTTAAACAGCAGAGATCTGCAGTGTTATTTCAATAGGTTTACGTAAGTAACCCACAAATCAACCCCCTATCAAGAAGATAGTATTTCATGTGTGTGACAGCAGAGAATCCCATTAATACCAAAGACTGCTGGTCTAGGGAAACCAACTGCTATTAAAATCCTCACCTTTCACATGCAAATAAAGCCCACTTACTACGCAGGTCTCCCATAAGTACAGTATGTAGCTATTCAGACAAGTCATTGCTTCATGTATAACTTCAGAAATAGTTATTAGAGAAATTATTCATCACATAAATATCTTAAGATATAAAGTGTTTATCTTTTCTGGTTACATATGGCATTAAAAGATGGTGTAATTCAAAGCTTAGGCTTTGTTCACATCTGGAGTTGGAGGCTCTATTAGTAGCCTCTATTACAGAATCTCCAAAAATGCCTGAAAAACAAAATGGAACATGCCAATGTCTACATGAATGTTTATTACAAAGTCTGGAAATATACAGTTCCTATTTCCCAAACAAGCTTTTAGAAAAAAAAAAAACAAAAAACAAAACAAAACAAAAAAAAACCTGAAGCTGCCAAATACTTTGGATATCTGTCAATCATTTGGCTGATGGTTATCTTGTCTGACTGCCCCATACACATGCATTCTTGGCTCAGCTGAACAGTGCATGTGTTCTGAACAAGTAGAGGAAATGAAGCTGTTTGCAGTCACCTCTGGCATTGGCTTATTTCCCCTGAGATGCAAAGGATTAGGCAGTTGAAATCGAACTGCTTGATCTTTATTTTCTCTGACATCTGCTGTAGAGGGGGTGTTAGAAGTAGAGATGGGCAAACCAATTTGTCACAAACCGGATTTGACCAGAATATTTCAAATGGTTTGGTTTTTAACGAAACCGAACAAATTTCAATTTGTCTCGTATGAACTAAATGGATGCCGCCACATATATTGAGCAGGAAAAGAGACACATGTATCATGTGTCATTGTGTGACATTCTAGCACAACCTGACATCAGTTGACATCCGCTCAACCAATAGACAGTGGTAGGTGAACGCCTTACAGTGCTGATGTCATACACACTATATAAGGTACTGTAAACTTGAACACGAGGCATTACAGCAAAGGTGGAGACAGGGAAGGGTCTATATTTCATCTCACTGCATCATACAGAGCACTCAGTTCTGAAAAGCTTACAACTGCAAGCAATAGGTAGGAGTAGGGGAGTTTAGTCAGATTTAAGCAATTACAGGCAAATTAGTGACAGAAATCATATATAGGAGTGAGGAAGCATATCCATGCTGATATATACAAAGTGTTTAAACATACTTTTTACTGACAGCCAGTCCTGCTAGTGAAAAATCTTTTAAGGGTTTTTTGGGCAAAAGTTTAAAGTGTTTTCATTAAATACAAGCTTCTGTTCTAACAGCATAGTGCTGGCTCTGCCAGTACAAATCTAAAAAAAAATGTCGTTATTTAAGCAGTTTTTTATTCTTCATCCAATACACAGTCTAACATAGTGTACTAATTTGAGAAAAAACCCTAGTTACTTGATTTTTTATTTTTTTTGCTCTGCTCACCCAATATACAATGTGGCGGAGTATTAAACTGAAAAATATTTGTTTCTTAATTGTTTTTTATTTGTTGCTTCTCACAACCTTGCAGTCTGGGCTAATCTATGGAAAAAACCTGACTTTTCTTTAAGTATTTGTTTGTAAAGAAAAAAAAAAAAAAAGACATATACACAGTGTCAGAATTGTAGCCAATCAGTATCACTATTATAATTAAGCAGTGTGAGGTAAAAAAACTGACTGTAAAAAAACAGGGCAGGGGAGAGACAAAAGAAAGGGGATGAGGAAACACTCATGCAAGTATTAACAATAAGAATCTGGGTGGCAGCAGCAACACTATTTCTGGTTTTGGTAGCACTGCCAGTAGCCGCTGCATTAGGACAGGAGAACTGGAACCCTGTTCTTGGGATCAGTGAAGGTCCCAGCAGATGACCCCCTTCAATTATGAATTATCGACACAGACTAACTTTATAACTTGGTACACACCCCTTTAAGTATTGTGACAATTGGGGGGAATTTAGCCTCAAAGGCGGCAGCCTCCTGGACTCCACAGAGGTGTTGGTGGTACTGGATGCCAAACAAGCAGCATATCAGGCAGTGGTAATCCAAAATGAATGGCTTTATTCAGCTTGTGAGTAAAAACAGGAACAAAACAAAAAACAGCCTAGCCCACACACAGGGCACTACCTCACTACTTGAGCCCTGACTAACCTCTAGGAGCAAGAAGCTTTACTGAGGCTTCTCCTCAGCAGTCTGGCTCACACTTAGCTCAACCAAGTCCGCTTTGGGATCAAGTCCTCTTGGGATAGACCGCCTTGTCTGTCTCCAACTGGTTCCACCATCTACCTGCTCCCTGCAGGTCTCCAGCAGCTCTCCTGCTGCGTACACTCCCTCTGGAGTTGGGCCCCCACCTATGGGTGTGGTTGAGGACCTTTTAACCCTGGTTTTGGGTCGCTCACTAGCGCCCTCTAGGTTCACACTTTCACAGTATGATAAAGAGAAATATTTACACTCATATGTTCAGTGGTATAAAACAGACCCTCCTGTCCACAGTTTTCAGTGTAAAGCCTTCCTTTTTATTGCATCTTTCAAAAGTAATTTTTCTAAAAATATGTATATTAACTTTAGTAACTAAGTGCTGTAATATCTGTATCATTTTCTTTTTTTTAGAAGAGAGTCAACATTTTTATTATTGCAATAAATCTGACAAGGCAGTTCTGTGGCTGATGAAATCAACTTTTCACAGTCAGTCTCCAAAGCCATCATTGTGCTACAAAAGTAGCCAGTTATCATTAAAGAGCTATTTTTGAGAGCCCCTGTAGACTGCAGCCAAGAAAACAACATTGCATATTTCCAATACTTATAAATCTTCACACAATCGATTTATTCATATCAATGAAGGTGGATTCACATCTATAGTATTCATTCTTTTTTGTGTTCTGTCAAATGAACAGAATGAAATAGAATGAATAGTTAACATGAAACACATGATGGATACCAATAGAGCCCAATGGATACCTTTACTACAATGGGGTCTATTGGATATCCTTTATAGTGCCCATCATTTTTCTGGACAAAAAATCCCACCATGTAGGATTTTTTTTTCCAGGAATTTAGATGGAAACTGCGCCGGAAGCCCACATGTGAATATAGCCTTATTCAGTTGTGTATTCGTCATTTATTCTTCCATAATTCTATGTAAATATAATGGCACTGGTTATATTGTGCTTTCTGGTTCATGGATAGAATTCCAGAAATAGCCTGTAGTTGGAGATAAGCAAATGCTGCAGCACTGTAGTAATCATCTAGAATTTGTGATTCACTCTGCGCTGGAAGTTCCAGATGTGAACACAGCCTAATTGAACTGTGCGTTTTTCATTTGTCCTTTCAAAATTCTACATTAATTTAATGGTACTGGTTATCTTTCTGGTTAATGATCAGAATTCCAGAAATTACATGTAGATACAACAGTTGAAGTTAATCAAATGCTGTGGTATTCCGGAAATCATAAGCATTTACAGTCTGTATGGAAAACATATTATACAGACATTTAAACATTAAAAAGAACATTTTTATTTTCATCAGTTTTATAATTTGAAGCCTGTGTCTTTTAAAACACAAATTACTGCTGTGCAATTCCAATGGAGGGGATTCATCAACACAAAGCTCATTTATCTATGAAGTTTTCCAGCTCAATTGGTCTTTGTATTAAGAAAGCAAATATTATGCAAGCGCTCAACAAGATTACTGTCTCATTACAAGTCAGCTCATTACAAATGCCATTAAACTTATCAGTACAGGCAGTACTTGTATGGCACTACAGCTGTAGCTTTTCTAAAGGATAAGAAGTGTAACATTTGATCTAGGCAGGTCTGTCACATATTATGTTCATATCATATATCATATATCATATGTTTATAGACTGAAAGAATATCAGGTTTTTTTTTTTTTTTTTTTAAACTTGGGAGTATCTGACACAACAGACTTGCGTTTTTTTTCCTATAATGGGTTCTGGCAAGATACAATATGTGGGCTGGAGTATGTAAAGGTTTCCACACTACTAACCATTAAACTGCCATAAAAATCTATGTAATGCCCCATAATGTAAAATGCAGCATACTCATTGTTCTAGCAATCGGCAGGGGTCACAGCTCACAGATAATTTCTTCTGATATGCAAAGGGTGAAGGTACCTTTTAAAAATCTATATATGATGGACAGAGCAGAACCTAGATAACTAGATAAAGATATTGCAATAAACAGTGTTCCTTTACCTTTTTTTTTTTATTTTTTTTGGTCCACTGAATATCAGATTGCAGCTTTTGTGACAAGTACAAGCTAATGAGTAACCAGACAAGAGTAGACCTTCCTAAAATTAACAATGTAAAACTGCATTTACATGAAGACTCCATGAAATGTAACTGAAAATGTTCAACTGAAGTCTGCATGGAATAGGAGACAACAGTCTTTAAATTTAAGAAGGCAACTAAATTTGGCCATATACATTCAAATTAGGATGGCTGAACCCACCGATCATCTAATGTCTATTTTGAGGGATAGCCGAGGCTCATTTGGCATATGTTGGGGGAAGGATGGATCAAGATGAATATTATCATGCCTGACACTTTCTTTCCCTCGAAGATAAGCTGCTACCACAAGGGTCTTGCAGTGGCTTACTCTCCTGTCCACACTGAAAACATATCTATGTTTGACAGTCGGGAAAAAGATATGATGACCAAAATGAGCATTCAATCAACAGCATTAAATTTGTTGCATGTAGCTGGAGATCAACATGTTAGACAAGTGGGTGTGACTTAGCAGAAAGAGGTGTGGCTTAATTTGTGGTGAAATTAGTTTTTTTGCATAAAACCATGGCTCAAACTAAGCTAACTAATAGGTTGTATAACATTTAGACAGTCTAAAGGTACAACAGATTTATCAAGCAGAATTTTTTTCAGCTAGAAGGGAAAAAAGCAGCACAACCTATTTTTAGGTGGATTCCGCCTTGAAAAACATATTGAAAATAATTTTTTTTAAAAAGGGAAGTTTCCAGTTCCATACAGTTTGCTAGAGCAAAAGACCGCAGCAAAAACCGTGACAAAAACCGCATCATGTAAAAGAATGCATCAAAAAAAACATTTCCTAATTCCTGAAGCAGATTTTTTTCAGCCTGCAAAAACTCCGTGTGAACATACCCTTAGGCTAGGTTCACACCCGCGCCTACTCTCCGCTGGGGGATTCCGTTCCTCATTCCGCTTGAAAAATGCAGAGAGAAAAGCGCTGCAAGTCTACAACTTAAGCTGTATTAGTAAATATGCCCCATTGTTTACAGACACAGGAATGGCATGACAGAGAGTATGGTACCCACATATTGCTTTCAGAATAGGCATATCCCTTTACAATGTATATACTTATGATAATATAAAGATTTATGAGACTGAAATACGTATAAATTACCATTAAAGAGGACCTTTCATGTCCTCATGCACCTGCGGTTTTACATACTGCATTACATTACTGTACTCGTCTATAGCGCTGTACTGTCAGCGGGGGCGTTCCTTAGTGCCTGGCGATGACGCTCAGCTGTGAGGAACGCCCCCCAGTACAGGGCTATGAACGAGAACTGTGGGGGAGGGCGTTCCTCACAGCGCAGCTTGACTGTCAGGAACGCCTTTCTGACAGTAAACAGTGAAACTTACACCGCCGATATCTCCAGCCCCGGGGCACATACCAGGACAGCTGGCAGTGCGCTGAATTCAGCACGCTGTCGGCTTTCTAGCGGTATGTAAAACCACATGTGCCTGAGGACCTGAAAGGTCCTCTTTAACAAGCATACAATTGGTTGACAGAAAAATATATCTGCTTGACCAAAGTACATTTACATCCATTGTTAGCATTGTTCTATCAAATATTACATCTTTTAGGTATCATGGCATATACTGTATATGCACAATAAAGGAGGACCTGATTATGGATGCTGTTGCCATTTGGATTTATCAGAAAACTGATATTATACCTGAACTCTATGCCAGCTCTCCGTTGGCGTACATTTCAGTTGTGGAGCATGGTAAGGCCCGAAATGTGACACAATTAAGAGGCCTATGTCTCAGGGACAAAGTGTGGATAAGTTAAATGTGTGTTCATCACATGACATGGACCGTAAATCACATGACCATGGTCAGAATTTTATCTACTAGAAGTAACAGAATGAATGACAGCAAGCAGAGATCTAGAGAACTGTGTGGAATTGATACAAAGTATATTGGAAAATTGTACAACTTTTTATTATACAAACAATAACATTTAACTCTCAATATTGGTCTGAAAGTGGACAACTCCTTTAATAATTATCACCCACAGACCATCAACAGCAGCAGTATCAAGGCCAGCTACATGTACTGAACAACTGCTGTGTATGGTACAAGAGTAAGGAGGTGTGACGCCTTTGTTCTGCAGATAAAGTACTGGAGGTCAGACTTCCACCGAGCCATCACTGTAAATACCTGGTAAATTCAGATAGGTACAGGACTTTATCTTCTAATTAAAACAATAATAAACACGACAATAAATAATCCTTTAATAAGCAACTACAATGGCCTAAAATAATGCAGTGTGGACCTAAGCTAAAACAGCTGAGGGTGGGTTCACGCTTGCGTCGGCACTCCGTCCGCTGTGAATCCGACCTAAATGTCAGAAAAAATGATTGGGACAGGATAGGGAAAGGTTTAAGACAGTTTGCTTAAAAACCCATTCACTTGAATGGGTTTTTAAAGCAATGCGCTGGTGTGCGCTTACACCCCTCTGCACCGCGAAGCCATTTTTTTCGTCGGAAACAAAGACCTGCATGTCCAAATTTGTTTCCGACAAAAAAAAAAACGGCTTTGCGGCGCAGTGTGTGTAAGCGCACACCAGCGCATTGCTTTAAAAACCCATCCGTCTGGTGGCTAACATTCTAGGAATTGTAATATTTACATCAAAGGTACCATAAGCTAGATTTCAATACAGACTGTATTTAAGGACCAGAAGGGACAAGTTGCTCAACTTTTTATGTAGAGTAAATTGATATGTAGGCTGGTGTTTAACCCCTTTCTGCACCAATAGTACATCTTGGAAATGTGTGCCTTAATGCACCATGATATACTATTACGTCATGGTAATATCACCCACTCAGAATCTGAGCGGGTGACATTGAGAGTGTGTGTGAGCTGTAAAAAACAGCTGACACCCGCGGAGGGAGCCGAGCACCGTTCACAGGTGTTAACCCATTGATGCCGCAATCACTCATGACCAAGAGGTTGTCCTAACCACCTGATACCTGATTGCCCACTCCCATGCCATCTGGTGTGTGTGTGTGGGGGGGGGGTGATGTTTATTCAGCAGCCCTGTTGCAACTTGTCTGCAATCTTCTTATTATGTCTGGATCCTGCCTCTGCAGGATCGATTAGTTTGGCCTGTGATCCTATGCATTTTTTATATCATATGTGGGAAAAGGAGCTGCCGAATAAACATCACAACCCCACCCCCCTGCCATCCAGCTACAATGATCACATACCAGGTCGCTAGATCAATCCCTTAGATGCTCTGTGCTCCTAAAGCCACATATCACTCCTTCACATCTGCACCCAGCTGTGTGCTCAAACAACAGTTTATGGCCACATGTATGACACTGTTGATTCCAGGATAACGTACATAATTTCATTTGTGGATACAGACTGACGGCCGTTATACACTAATACTTCTTTATTGGAGTGTATAATACTGAACCAGCAATCGGAAGATCGCTGGTTCATGGGATTGGGACAAAAAAAAAAAAAAAGTGTCACAACTATTAAAAAAGTTTATAAAAGTAAATAGCCTCACACTCCTTTTCCTACATATGATATAAATGTAAAAACACAAAAAACATAGTATAAAACAGCCACACATTTGGTATTGCTGTGTCTGTAACAAGCTGCACAATAAAGCTATATTATTAGTTAACCCATACGGTGAACATCATTAAAAAAAAAAATTATAATAATTAAAAAAAAAGGAAAAACACACACCACAAGAAATTATTTTTATCATCTCGCCTCAGAAAATCCAGAATAAAAAGTGATCAAAAAGTCATATATAGCCCAAAATGGTCCCGCAAAAAATAAGCCCTCAACTAGCTCAGCCAATAGAAAAATAAAAACGTTACACCTCTCAGAAGATGGCGATGCAAAAATTATATTAGGTATAATCTTACTGACCCAAAGGTAACATATTATTTACTTATTTACATTGTATGGCAAAGAGCAAAAAATTTAAAATGTTAAAAGGCAATGCCAGAATTGATGTTTTTTTTTTTCAATACCCCAGAAAGAGTTAATAAAAATTTTTTACACTTATTTTAGCTCAGAGTCTCTGTAAATGCACACCAATGCAGTGTAAATGTCTAAATTAGGCCTGAAGTGCTTATGATGCTTTTTCACTTCTGAGCCCCATTGTATTTCCAGGCAAAATATTAGGGCCGCATGTAGGGTGTTTCCGAAATTAGGAAACAGAACATAAGTGGAGAACTGGCTTTTCAGGGTGGGTTCACACTTGCGCCTGGAGTCCGCCCGCCGCGAATCTGACCTAAAAGTCGGAAAAAAGGATATGGAAAGGATTGGGAAAGGTTTGAGACTCATTGCTTAAAAACCCATTCACTTCTATGGGTTTTTAAAGCAATGCACAGATGTCCGATTGCACCCTCTGTGCCGCGAAGCCGTTTTTTTTCATCGGACACAAAGTCCTGCATGTCTGACTTTGTTTCCAACGAAAAAAAAACAGCTTTGCGGTGCAGAGGGTGCAATCGGACACTCGCACATTGCTTTAAAAACCCATATAAGTGAATGGGTTTTTAAGCAATGCGTCTCTAACTTTTCTCAATCCTATACCTATCGTTTTTTCTGACATTTAGGTCGGATTCGCGGCGGACGTACTCCAGGCGCAAGTGTGAACCCATTCTCACAGTGCCACAAGCTGGGCATGACATATTGGGAATTGAAATAGCAGATATCTAGGAACATTTAAATTTTCATTTTGAAATCATCCTCTGTACATTACTTTTTGGAAACCATCTCTTGGGTCAAAATACTCATTATACCACTTGATAAATTTTATGAGGGGTGTAGTTTCCAAAGTGGGGTCACTTTTGGGGGGTTTCCATTGTACTGGTACTCTAGGGGCTCTGCAAATGCGACATGGCACCCGAAAACCATTCCAGTAAAATCTGCCCCCCCATGTACCATACAGCGGTTTACAACCACATATGGGGTATTGCCGTGTTCAGGAGAAATTGTGTAACAAACTATGGGGTGCTTTTTCTCTTTTAACCTATTCTGAAAATAAAAAAAAACAAAAAAAAAACGGGAATAAAGTGACATTTTAGTAGTTTTTCATTTTCATATCCCAATGTTAATAAAATCTGTGAAACAGCTATGGGGTCAAAGTTCTCACTATTCCCCTTAATAAATTCCTGGACGGGTGTAGTTTCCAAAATGTAGTTACTTTTGGGGGTTTTCCATTGTTCTTGTACTTTAGGGACTCTGCAAATGAGACATGGCACCTGAAAACTATTTTAGCTAAATCTCAAACGCCCAGTAGCACTCCTTCGCTTCGTAGCGCTGCTGTGTGTCCAAATTGCAGTTTACATCCACATATGGGTTATTTCCGTACTCTGGAGAAATTGCATAGCAAATTGTGGGATGCACATTCTCCTTTAATCCCTTGTTAATGTTTAAATATTAGGGCTAAATGAACATATTAATGAAAATAAAAACAAATGAAGTGTTTAACTTTTACTTCCATATTGTTGAGAGAAATTAGTTGATTTTTGGGGGGTTCTTAATATATAGACTGGAGAACTGAAGTGGTCCTCAACAATTGGGTTTGGAAAATTTTCTTGTAAATTTGGAAAATCACTGTTAAACTTGTAGTCATTCTAACATTCAAAATAAATAAAAGGATGTGCAGAGATATGGTAGATATTTATAAACATAATTTTGCTAATTTTCTATATATTTTTTTTTTTTTTAGAAATCAATGCAAAAAACATCGATCAATGAGCAGCATTAACATGAAGTATAATGTGTCATGAAAAAACAAACAATCTTAACCCTTTCCCACCAGAGGCATTTTTCAATTTTTGTTTTTGACTCCCCACCTTCCAAAGCCATAACTTTTTTATTTTTCTGTTCACAGAGCCATATGAGAGATTAATGTTTGTGGGACAAATTGTTCTTCATAATGGTACCATTTATTATTCTGTACAATGTACTGGAAAGCTGAAAAAAATTCAGAATGGGGTGGAATTGTATTCTATGTTTTGGTATGATTCCGTGGATACCAAATTTATATAGTTTTATTTACATTTTAACCCCTTAACAAAAATACAAAACTTCGCAAAAAAAAATTTTTTTTTTCCTTAAAAGTCGCCATATTCTAACACAGTAACTTTTTTATACTTTCATATACCGGGATGCATAGGGCATCTTTTTTGCGGGGCCAGATATACTTTATAGTTATACCATTATGGGGAATGTCTATTGCTTTGATCACTTTTGATTAAAATTTTTATCAGAGGCGACACGGCAAAAAAATGATGGTTTAGAAATGTTTTTTTTTTTTTCTTACCACTACTGCGTTCAATGTACGGGAAAAATATTTTTATAAGTTTGTAAACTGGGTGTTTTTGGACACAGGGATACTTAACGTGTATGTGTTTCATAGCAATTTCGTTACTTTTATGTCTATCTTGGGGGGGGGGGGGATTTGAACTTTTTTTTTTTTTTTTTTTTTACTATTTTATTAGCCGCTCAGGGGACCTGAACCTGAAATCTTTTCATTGCAGGTCCTGTAGAAAATAATACAACTGTATTGCAGTCTATGGAACTTCCGTTATATTCCTATTGAGGCTGGTAATCGACCAGCCTCAATAGTAATATTCCTATGGCAGACCTGGAAGCCTTCAGAATGCTTGCAGCTGCCATAGGAACAAGTCAGCTCCCGTAATCTTGCTGCTTGAGAGCTGGCCTTCAACGGAAAAGGTACAGGGCCAGTGGGCAATTTTTTTTTTATTATTTGGGGGGGCCACACCACAGTTCAATGCCGTGATCAGAGCGAACTCTGATCACGGGCATTAGTTCGACCCAGTAGCCATCTTTAAAGGCTTGACATCCGCTGTAATAGTATGGAGGATGAGGGGAAGGGGTTAAAATCACTTGGGTAAGTTAAAGCATCTCAAAGTTATTGCCACATAGTGAGACACATGCCAGTTTCGAAAAATGGATCAGTCTCCTTAACGGGTTAAAGGTGGTTGTATCTCTTAATACAAAGGATGATGCATGCTATCAGCAGTCCATTTAAAGCAATGACATTTTGTTGAGTGTAAACAGTTTTTTCTGACTGGTAGTCCTATCTCCTGCCAACTGATTACTTCTCAGAGGAGACAAGTATTTGCTGGGTGCTAAAACTTGCGTAATGTGGCAGCTGATAAAGTATCAAAGAGTGTCCTGAACAACAGACAAAGAGAGACAACACGTTGTTTACAAGTAGTAAATTGGTGGAGGATAAAATTCAGTTGCTGACAAATGATGAAAGTGTTAATATCATTAAAGAAATTACTAGCATTACATACATAAATTTTACACTTTATTGTAATAAGGTTCTCCATTCTGTTTCTTAGATACATGCTTCTACAGAACAAGGTTGCCAACTAAGGTTTCGTTCATATTGGTGTCATGGCCTCTCTTCACAAAGTAAGCCATGATGCAGTTTCTGATCTGTTGTATGATGAATTGAAATGAAAGTCAAGAGATAATAGTGCATTGGGGTACTACTGTTTTGATGGCAAAATTAGCACCGCATGCTGCATGATTCTTCCCTTCAAAAGTGATGGACTGTTGATGGAACTCCCTAAAAGCAGTGTGAACAGGGCTATAGGGGCCCTAAATGAAGACTGCTTTCTACAGGTTCATTAGGAGAAAACAGCCCAACACCTCTTCTGGCAGTACCCTTTTGCCATCTTGGAGGCCCTGAGAAATTAACTCAGAGACTCTCCTGCCAGGAGCAGACTGTAATATATACTTCAGTGCTCTATGGACTTTACCCTGGGAACCACAGCATTGGGGTTATTTCAGGAAGTCTGGTGCCTTACGAACTGTGTTATACTAGGTTCACACTAGCGTTCGGAGTTTCCGTCCTTCAGGTCTGCTTGGACGCCGTGTAGCTTTTGTAGTTTGGTATCTGGGCGCCATATCATGTTTGCAGAGCCTCTAACGTTAAGGCCCAGCCATATTAGATCTAAAAGGACTAATCTGTTCTGTTAACAGGTATCAATGTTCAAATTTCACCATCCACCAGGAATCTATACTTACTTATCTTTCCTTATTGGAATTACTAAATCCTGAGGAGGTCCAGGTGTAAGTATCAGCTGACCAGGCAGGTCAGGGACTGTGGTGCATGGCACCAATGTATTAAGCAAACGAACAGTGTGAAGAATAATAATAATAAATAATAATAATAAATTTAATTCATATAGCGCCAACATATTCTGCAGCACTGTACAATTTGAATACAGGCTAAAATCAGAGGAAACAGAATACATGCACAGAGTAAAAACAGACAGGTGTTCAGCACTGGTTACAGAGCTACTAAGTCAGAAACAGGCCAGAATATCTAAATAACAGACCAAAGGACAAATGTGTCTATACAGAGAGGGATACGTGACTGAAGGCCAAATGCTTTCACAGAATTACAAGTATGAGTCTGGCATCACATAGAAACATAACGAACAGAAGGACAGTATGTGTTCAAACAACAGATTATGAAACAGGTAACTGAACACATTGCTCAGGCAGGGTGTAGCTAGAGAAGTGGACTTATACAAACAGGCAGGCAGGAATTGTTGAAAGAAGCTTAGCAGTGAGCATACTGATTCTTAAAGAAACAGCAGCACTCACAGAGGTATCCAGCTGGCCAAGTATGCAGGCAAAGGTAGAATACTGGCAAGTGCAGAGTGCTGGCATTACAAAATTAGTCACACAGATCAGAACCTTCTACTCAAATTATATTCTGTAAGATTAACAGACTTCAAGGAAAAAGTTAAAAAACAAAGAATGCTGGTAATTAATGCACAATAATAAGTAGATAAGTGAAATTGGCTTGGCTAAAATCCCTTTTGCTGTCTCAAGGCTCGGTGAGTCAAAAGCAAATTGAGGATCTGTTACATCCAACAGAGGGCGCATGAGCTCCCCAGCTCCTTTCCCATAATGCCTTGCAATAATAAACAAGACAGTGGAGAGCGCTACATACTAGCGGTCACTGGCTTCAGTGAGTAAAAGCAGTCAATGATGGCTGTTCTGAATTGGCATGCAAGTGATGCAGGATTTACATTATTCCATACAAGTGAGGCTTAAAGAGGTTGGACGTGCATGTCTGGACAACAGCAGAATACCCCTTTAAGGATAAAGTAATGATAAGTCATAGAAGGTTTCAGAGCTTAAAACACTCTGGTAGCTGATTTAACTTTGTTGGTGGTCAGACATCAATAGCTTCTATAGTCATAGAAGACTACGTTAGTAGATCACTAGGTAATTGGCCACCTGACTTGGATTTGTCCACCCTCGAAGAGTTTATCCTAAACATAACATGTCTACATGGTTATGTTGGTAGGAATGGCTATAAAATATTTTCATACATTATGCTTTACTAGATGACAGATATTGGAAATATATTAAAGAATAGATTAGTCAAGGTGACAGTTTGTTGAATATCTGAAATAAATAAACCTAGTTAAATTACCATAGCTTACTTCTTCAGCTTATTTTAATGCCCTAGTGGTCAGCACAGAAACGGATAGCTTGAAACATAAGCAGGCAAACAGAAAACTGATCACATACTCTCTGAGCTCTGGAATCCTAAGCCATCTACTGCTTTCCAATCAAAGCATTACTCGAAGTTATGAAGTGCGTCTGCTGATCCCTTTTCATCTTAGCCAAGTACAGTAGAGTCTGGAAGAAACGTAACACCACTGAGAGTGGGACTGACTATTTCTATAAGTGCACTGCATATTTCTTTTGAGTAAGATGCCAGAAGAATGAGATTGAGTTATCACTTAAACAGGCCACTGCTAGCCTACTAAACATCCCTGCCACTGTTAGCGGGTTCTTGGAACGTCTTCAGGCAGGCAGTTGACCTTTCCCAAAGTCTTCAATAATGATCTGGTTTCTTGTAATCCCAAAACACTTTAAGCAGCAACAAAATTGCAAAAAACAAGCAAATACACAGCTGTTTACAAGAAATGGCAAGCAGCAAAATACTTTTTTTTTTTTTTACTTTTCTCTCTATAAATTCGCAAAACACATTACGGCAGAGATACTAACCACAACCAGTTTACTTATGATGTGTACACAAAGACATGGTAACATTGTTTCATGCTCATTCTTTTCTTATTGTACAATTTAACTCTTTAGAAGGCAGCTTTTGGAAGACTACTACTTTAGGAAATACAGTCATATGAAAAAGTTTGGGCACCCCTATTAATCTTAATCATTTTTAGTTCTAAATATTTGGGTGTTTGCAACAGCCATTTCAATTTGATATATCTAATAACTGATGGACACAGTAATATTTCAGGATTGAAATGAGGTTTATTGTACTAACAGAAAATGTGCAATATGCATTAAACCAAAATTTGACCGATGCAAAAGCATGGGCACCTCAACAGAAAAGTGACATTAATATTTAGTAGATCCTCCTTTTGCAAAAATAACAGCCTCTAGTCGCTTCCTGTAGCTTTTAATCAGTTCCTGGATCCTGGATGAAGGTATTTTTGACCATTCCTCTTTACAAAACAATTCCAGTTCAGTTAAGTTTGATGGTCGCCGAGCATGGACAGCCCGCTTCAAATTATCCCACAGATGTTCAATGATATTCAGGTCTGGGGACTGGGATGGCCATTCTAGAACATTGTAATTGTTCCTCTGCATGAATGCCTGAGTAGATTTGGAGCTGTGTTTTGGATCATTGTCTTGCTGAAATATCCATCCCCAGCATAACTTCAAATTCGTCACTGATTCTTGTACATTATTCTCAAGAATCTGCTGATACTGAGTTGAATCCATGCGACCCTCAACTTTAACAAGATTCCCGGTGCCGGCATTGGCCACACATCCCCAAAGCATGATGGAACCTCCACCAAATTTTACAGTGGGTAGCAAGTGTTTTTCTTGGAATGCTGTGTTTTTTGGATGCCATGCATAACGACTTTTTGTATGACCAAACAACTCAATCTTTGTTTCATCAGTCCACAGGACCTTCTTCCAAAATGAAGCTGGCTTGTCCAAATGTGCTTTTGCATACCTCAGGCGACTCTGTTTGTGGCGTGCTTTCAGAAACGGCTTCTTTCGCATCACTCTCCCATACAGCTTCTCCTTGTGCAAAGTGTGCTGTATTGTTGACCGATGCACAGTGACACCATCTGCAGCAAGATGATGCTGCAGCTCTTTGGAGGTGGTCTGTGGATTGTCCTTGACTGTTCTCACCATTCTTCTTCTCTGCCTTTCTGATATTTTTCTTGGCCTGCCACTTCTGGGCTTAACAAGAACTGTCCCTGTGGTCCTCCATTTCCTTACTATGTTCCTCACAGTGGAAACTGACAGGTTAAATCTCTGAGACAACTTTTTGTATCCTTCCCCTGAACAACTATGTTGAACAATCTTTGTTTTCAGATCATTTGAGAGTTGTTTTGAGGAGCCCATGATGCCACTCTTCAGAGGAGATTCAAATAGGAGAACAACTTGCAATTGGCCACCTTAAATACCTTTTCTCATGATTGGATACACCTGGCTATGAAGTTCAAAGCTCAGTGAGGTTACAAAACCAATTTTGTGCTTCAGTAAGTCAGTAAAAAGTAGTTAGGAGTATTCAAATCAATAAAATGATAAGGGTACCCAAATTTTTGCACCGGTCAAATTTTGGTTTAATGCATATTGCACATTTTCTGTTAGTACAATAAACCTCATTTCAATCCTGAAATATTACTGTGTCCATCAGTTATTAGATATATCAAATTGAAATGGCTGTTGCAAACACCCAAATATTTAGAACTAAAAATGATTAAGATTAACAGGGGTGCCCAAACTTTTTCATAAGACTGTATTAAATGATTTACAAAAACAGAGTGTTTTTAGTTTATGAGAGATGTATTAAAGGCATATATGTCCAAATACTTCCCCCAGGTTCTATTTGAATCATACCTTGGATTTCCGTGCTGGGTTCTGACCCAGGGTTACAAGATTAGAATCACCATCCTACACAAGTCGATGAAGCTCTTCGCTCCTCTCCCATGTTAACAATGATCTATTCTTCCAGCCCCCATAGTACAGGTAACTAGCACTGAACAGAGGATAGGAGGAAGGAGAAGGACTTGGGTACTGGTTGTAATCATGAGACCAGGGGTCGAAACCAGCCTGGAAACTCAAGGTACGATAAATACACAATAGAACCCAGGATAACCCTATTCAAGGATTATTGAGGAGAGTTTCTACGCTGTGGTATCCATTTGATTGCTGTATATACATCTAATAGCTTACTATTCAGATATTGATGCTATTTACTGAGGGAAAACTGGAATATAAATCAAATGAGTAGATTGTCTGACTTTTATTAACAAATAAATTTGGTATCATCTTTCAGAATGATATTCAGCTACTATCCTGCTGTTTAGGTAAAAAATAAAAATACCCATACATAATGTGGGTATCCAAACACCATGCATAGCTAGTCATTTGTCTTTATATTAGATCGGCGGACATGCTTCTGTTCCAAAAGAGGCTTGCTTCATCAGGACTCTGTGTTGGATATGAATATGATGGATCCCACCATCCTATTACAGGTCTGAAAAGGTTCAGGTTTTCATTTACTGAATAGAATACAACCATCAAATAGCTGAAACACTTGACAGGAAAGGAAGCCATAGATAACCACTGAAACAGCACATTTTGCAGTCTCTGCACTCAAGACCACACAACGAATAGTTACATAATGTTGTTTACACAATACTGCTCTACTTTATAGGTGTGTCATTGCTTTGGATAAACAACTGTTATCATGAAGTTACCCTGTAAATTCAAAACCTGATGTTACCAACTTAATGTTTTATAATGTTTTGGAGAGACCCTGAATCCCTATAGTACATATGATTACTATTGTACATGATATCCTTCTGAAAACAGACGATCAGGGTAACTTTCAGGAGATCTCTTCAAACCAGGTGCAAGTAATGTCATGTATTGCTTCATGTTTCTCCTTTTATATGTCCTTTAGTTTTACTTATTAATCACTTTGCATGTGTGCATGTGCTTTCAATGAGAGAGAGAGAGAGAGAGAGAGAGAGAGAGAGAGAGAGAGAGAGAGAGAGAGGGAGAGAGAGGGAGAGAGAGAAATAACCCTGTACCAGACACATTTGACTGTAGCCCATCATACTGAGGAAAAGAAGAAGAGGGCATGTGGAAATCCAGAGGACTCCACCATATACATTAGCAGGTTGACCACAGCCATTGAAATCAGTGGCTTCAGTTTTATTACATCTAATGTGTCTAGGCACCATTACATTTCATAACTACAGTGAAACCTCTTTGAGAAGACCAATCCCTTATCCAGAGCTGTTTTCCTCTGACAAGTTTTTCAGTTCCAACATAGATTATGCACACTGGTCTTTAAGAATAACAATCCCCTGGAAAGCCAGTTTTCATTTAGCATTTTTAGGTGGCCTTCATTGTAGTTGTTTTATTTTCAAAGGAGTAGTCAACATAAAATCCTAGCTAATTTCTGACATGTTTTTCATATTCCTATTGTTCTTTTGTATTCCTATTCTTTCCTATATTCCTTACTACAGTCCAAATATATAGATCTCAATAGGGTTATAAGTCATTCCTAAGACAAGTTAGGGCATATTGTTTACAAATGCAGAAGAACAGCAATGAATCTTCTCAGGAATGGTCAGTTTACAAAACAAGATCTAAGGGACCTTTCACACTGGCAAATTCTCAGTCAGTATTAAGCATTGATCATCACCTGTTTATCTCCATTGACATGGAACAAATCACTGATACCTATGTTACTGATCATTCAGATACATACAGTTTCATTACTGTTGGCAGCACATCCTTGTTTGGTGATTTTTACATTCACCAAAAATGTGCTCAGTTGACAAACAAGCATTTGCTTGTCTGTCAGCTTATGGTGGACATGTTCATTCATGGCAATGATCAAGAACAAACATTCAGTCAATTACAGGTCTGTGTAAAAGCTACGAACACCCCTGAAGAGTTTCCGAAAAGCTTAGGCTTTTTTTTTTTATATATATGATTTATGGAAACACAGATCAAGAGAAAACAGTTTGAATATATAAGTCCTATTATGTGTGGTGAAAAGTAGGTATGGCATTCCACAGTAGCAATGTGGCTGTAGCTGACCCAACCGTGAACAGGTAACCAGCATTTAAAGGAACCAAGAGTTTCAGTCAACAATTGAAAAATTAATGCCTGGTCATCTGTGCATAAACTGAACCTCAACTGTAATTGAGTAACAGAGTAAGACAATGATATGGATACATTACAAAGACTACATATCAATGGCTATAAAGATAGGACATTTTGGACAAATTAGTCACATTCTTGAGTGAAACCCCTTAGAAGTGCTATAGAGAGGATACACATGAGTACAAGCTCATAGTGTCCTAGATATGTTTTGCATATGGACAAAGAAATTGGTTAGGAAGCAGAAGATCTGTTTGTGAAAACAAATGTAGCTTGAGAGCCAATGATTTCTGGAATGATGGCCTTTAGATTAGTGAAACTTCAATGGGCTGTAGGAAGCAACAAAGCTTTTCTCTGTCACACAATGCTGTGTGTGGCATAGAAAGGTATTAAGAAGTGATAGCTAGTTACTGTACTCAGCGTATTGTTTAATTTTTTATTTTTATAATTGACTGCAAGTAAGGGCCAGTTCACATCAGTGTTCAGTTGCCGTTCGAAGAGTCCGCTTGGGGATCCCCCCGAATGGAAAAGCAGTTTACCTAAGGAAACCTGCAGACCCCATAGACTATAATGGCGTCCGTGTGGTTTCCGCACGAAACATGCGGAGAGGAAAGTGCTGCTTTCTCTCCGCTTGCTTTGTGCGGAAACCGAGCGGAAAACACAAGGACCCCATTATAGTCTATGGGGTCCACAGGTTTCCTTAGGTAAACTGCTTTTCCATGCGTATTGGTTTCCGATCGGGGGGTCCTCAAGCGGACTCCCCGAACAGAAACCGAACGCAGATGTGAACCGGCCCTAACAAAACTTTACTTTCAATGACAGTAAACAAGGTAAGAAAATTACATGTAGAGCACAACCTGCAAGCATTGGCCAAAACTTTGCAGCCAAGCATCACAAAACATAAGTCCTGCCCTCTCAAAGGGCTCATATGTTTACTTTGGTGATCCAAGTCTATTCCGCCATTTAAATCTATACTTATGAAACGTGTTTTCCATGCTTAAAGTGATCTCTCGACGGTTCAAAATAATTACATTTCCTTTTCATGAACGTCTTAGTTATTAGCTCTGTTAGGCAATAATGAATGAATTAAGAAATGTGTTATAAATAATACACCATATCTTTGGGGAAGAGTGCCTGGCTTTCATCCAAGACTTTTTCTCTATCTAATCTCAGTTCACTCAAACAAAGCTATTCTGAGCCAACTCTTGTGTATACACAGGAGATTGTAAACAAGTCTGTCTTTAGGGAAACCTGTACTCCTTATGTGCTACAAAACTGCACCAATATCTATATATACTGAGATACTGTGGTATTTTTCAAATAAACATCAGAAACCATAAGTATACATTACGACAGCGCTCTTTGTTTGCTCACAGATGTAACTGAATTGTGTGAGGTTTTTGGCTATCCACTTAAGGACATTCAGCAAATCTATACAACTATTTGGCACCTAACATATTCATGGATTTATGTGGACATTGCCATCACACGATTAGTCTTGTAACACCTTGTATCTTTCTCTCTCTTTTCAAAATAACATACACAGATAAAAACAGCATGCAAAGTGCAAATGGACCATGGTCGATACTACAAACTGTAGTCACATTTTTTTCTTCTCTGTGTGTCCCCTAAAGAGCCTTTGCAATAATTTATTCATACTGAGGCATTACACAAAGTTTAAGCCGCCAGTCTATTAAAATGTTGATATCAAGGATTGTGAAGCAGAATAAAATTAATAAGAATTATTTCATTAAAAGAAAAAAAAAAAAAAAAAGGGAAACCCTCATAATTTGCACAGCTGAAAGTTTGCTACAAATATATCTGTCTAGTCTAGATAATCCACTGTCAATCTGGACTGACTCTCTTTTCCCCTAAACATTTCTGTAATAATTCCCTCTCTCATTGGTAGTTTAGTAGTATAAAAAGCTGAAGTCACCCTGCCCTGGTGGTTACAAAATCAGCTATTTGTACAAGGACTTCTTGGTTAGCTTGTGCTGGGCTCATCTTACCTCAGAGCAGTCAGTCAGTAAAGAAAGAGGTTCAGGGAGGAGAGAATGCACCAGCCCAAACCAATAATGAGGCAGGAAGTGCATTTAAAGGCTCTGTGTTGCCAGAAAATGGCCTATTTTTTAAATAAAAAAATATATTTGTTTTATGTTAAGCATATTTCTAAAGAATTTTTGGTAAGTTTTTTTTTTTTTTTTTTTTATAATTTTCCATGCTATTGTCTATATTTAAAAAAAAAAATCTGTAGTGCTGACTATGGTCTCTAAGCCAAATAATATCTTCAGTTGAGGGGTGGTACTGCTGTGGAGCAGAGTTCATGGGGCTGGCCCCATTTGAAGCATCATCACTGGTGTACAGGCTCTGTCTAAAATTGTAAAGAGCAGGTGTGGTGTATCTTCAGTTTGACAGCATGCACACAATCCATTTGCATAGGATATGATATCTGATGAATATCTAATTCAGGGTCACCTGCTGGGTTCATTAACTGGTGCTCCTGTGCCTACTCTGATCAGCACCAGCCTTTCTATCGACATGGCAGGTACACTGCAGGGACTCTGTGACAGATCGCAAACACAGCATCCTATACAGATACCTTCTATGCTTCTGTGCTGTCAGGTTGAAGACATACCATATTCCCTCACACCAGCCCTGCATTGATGATGCTCTCACCAGGGCCTCTGCCATGCCCCCTGTTCCTTCACACTGTGGACAACACCCACCACCAGTGAGGACACTCTGAACAGGCCCTTCCCAACAAACCTGGAGCTGGAAACTCTGCTCTAAAGGAGCTAAGCAAAATTGTAGCCAAACTGCAGGCAGTGAGGAAAATAAGTAGCAGATGAGCATTACTTACAGGTACTGACTTACATGTCATGTTTAAATGGTCAATGTACCTTTATTTTTTACATAAATCAAGCTCAATCATAGTGCAACCAAATCAAATAAACTTTGTAATATATGTTATAAGAACAGTCAGATCCCCAGCCTTCATACATTTATCACTTATCGCATGGACAGGTGCTAAATTTTGTTCACAGGAAATGTTTAATAAAAAATAAAGTATGAATTGTTAATACAGGATTTCCTAATTTAGAGCACAAACTGCCAAAACATTGTTTTGATATATAGTGCCATAACACAATAATAAAATAACATAATAATATTAACCAGATCCTCTTTAACACTTTCCTGTCTCCCATTCAACTACAGTTCGCTGGCTTTATCTACAGCCACAACTATGTTGTGTGTCCCAAAACATGCAGGGCACATTGTATAAACAGTAGTAATAGTGATGACAGTACAATGTTCATCCACTTCCAATTTGTATGTAGAGGGCACACAGGATAGTTGCAGCAAACAAAGCCAGCATACTGTAGCAGGATTTGAAATGGGGAGAAGCAGGAAAGTGTAAATATTAAAAGCGATACTTTGCTTCCCTTTGCTCAATTCATAATGGAGAGTCAAAAATGGGAAGTCCCACCACCTAAACTGATGCCAGGTTTCTTACACTGTGGACATCCCTAGAAATGTAGAGGGCTTCTAGAAGAGGAACAGACAGACTCCGGTTCCATGAGGTGGAAAGAAAAAGAGGAACGAACAAAAAAATAAATATGAAAGCAACATGTAAGAAACAAGTCCATGCATTTTTTTCAGATTTCAGCAATATGACAGGTATCCTTAAGTGTTCCAACCCCAAGCAATGTAATCAGAACCAGTATCCGGGTAGCTCTGGGTGTTGGTTCCAAACACATCACCCCGGGTTGGAACAAATCGGGAAACCTTGGGTATAGCATCTACACACGTGGACAAAATTGTTGGTACCCCTCGTTTAATGAAAGAAAAACCCACAATGGTCACAGAAATAACTTGAATCTGACAAAAGTAATAATATATAAAAATTCTATGAAAATGAACAAATGAAAGTCAGACATTGCTTTTCAACCATGCTTCAACAGAATTAAAAAAAAAAAGAAAACTCATGAAACAGGCCTGGACAGAAATGATGGTACCCTTAACTTAATATTTTGTTGCACAACCTTTTCAGGCAATCACTGCAATCAAACGATTCCTGTAACTGTCAATGAGACTTCTGCACCTCTCAACAGGTATTTTGGCCCACTCCTCATGAGCAAACTGCTCCAGTTGTCTTGGGTTTGAAGGGTGCCTTTTCCGGACGGCATGTTTCAGCTCCTTCCAAAGATGCTCAATAGGATTTAGGTCAGGGCTCATAGAAGGCCACTTCAGAATAGTCCAATGTTTTCCTCTTAGCCATTCTTGGGTGTTTTTAGCTGTGTGTTTTGGGTCATTATTCTGTTGCAAGACCCATGACCTGCGACTGAGACCAAGCTTTCTGACACTAAGCAGCATATTTCTCTCTAGAATCCCTTGATAGTCTTGAGATTTCATTGTACCCTGCACAGATTCAAGACACCCTGTCCCAGACGCAGCAAAGCAGCCCCAGAACATAACAGAGCCTCCTCCATGTTTCACAGTAGGGACAGTGTTCTTTTCAAGATATGCTTCATTTTTCCGTCTGTGAACATAGAGCTGATATACCTTGCCAAAAATTTCGATTTTTGTCTCTTTTCTCCATAGGACATTCTCCCAGAAGCTTTGTGGCTTGTCAACATGTAGTTTGGCAAATTCCAGTCTGGCTTTTTTATGATTTGTTTTCAACAATGGTGTCCTCCTTGGTCATCTCCCATGAAGTCCACTTAGGCTCAAACACCGACGGATGGTGCGATCTGACACTGATGTTCCTTGAGCTTGAAGTTCACCTTTAATCTCTTTAGAAGTTTTTCTGGGCTCTTTTGTTATCATTCGTATTATCCTTCTCTTTGATTTGTCATCAATTTTCCTCCTGAGGCCACGTCCAAGGAGTTTGGCTACAGTCCCATGGATCTTAAATTTCTGAATAATATGTGCAACTGTAGTTACAGGAACATCAAGCTGCTTGGAGATGGTCTTATAACCTTTACCTTTAACATGCTTGTCTATAATTTTCTTTCTAAGCTCCTGAGAAAACTCTTTCCTTCACTTCCTCTGGTCCATGATGAGTGTGGTACTCACCATGTCACCAAACAGCACAGTGAGTATCTGTAGCTCTATATACAGGCCCACTGACTGATTACAAGATTGTAGACACCTGTGATGCTAATTAGTGGACACACCTTGATTTAACATGTCCCTTTGGTCACATTATTTTCAGGGTTACCATCATTTCTGTCCAGGCCTGTTTCATGAGTTTTCTTTTTTTTTTTTTTTTAATTCTGTTGAAGCATGGTTGAAAAGCAATGTCTGATTTTCATTTGTTTTTTTCATAGAATTTTTATATATTATTAGTTTTGTCAGATTCAAGTTATTTCTGTGACCATTGTGGGTTTTTCTTTCATTAAACGAGGGGTACCAACAATTTTGTCCACGTGTGTACATACTATCTCCCAAAGCAGAGCTGCAGTGGATATGAAATTAGCATTTGTGGGACATTTACATACTGCACAGCAAATTTGTTGTGCATTTTAGATACCTTTTCCAGACTGTTTTAAATAGTGTATAAAAAAAGGGTTTGTGACTGCAGGACTGGCTTCTGGTTTATGTGGGTCCTTGAGCAACAGAGCCTTATTGGGCCCCTCTGCAATGCAACTCACACAGCAGCAAGTGAGATGGCCGGAACTGCATTGCAAAGGGTAAAAGCAGTGGGTGAGAGCCACAAGAATAATTACCATGCTATGGCGTTAAAACCAGCACATACATGTTAAAATATCATCCTCTACGCTGGGATACTTTAGGTACCTGATATGTTCTCCAGCATTTCACTGGACAAAAAAGTCCTGCATTCAGAACTTAAACATCCGCAACTTTAAATGGACTTTTAACAGAGACTCTGATGCAGATGTGAATGCATCCTAAAATAAAGTTTAACTGCGTTTTGATATGGTTATACATATTACAACATTTGCAACTTACAACTGACTGCAATTTCGGAATTAAGCACCCAACTGCCAAGTGGGCCCCCTCAGGGCCCTGCCATTTTCCCTATGGCGCTAGGTGTTCGCACTGGCCCAGTTTGCCTGTCTCATCTAGCAATATGAAGTCTAAATGTAGGACATGTCATGTAAATTACACCTTTTAGAAATAGAATGTAGGATAAAATTATTTGAATCACTCAACAACTGATGAAAACTGAAAATGGTTTTGCAATAACTGATTAGAATTTTAGATAAAATTACCTTTTTTTCTTAACATGGTGATGAAATAAATATTTAGGGCATAACTGAAAATTTAAACTTGGGAATCTTCATTCCCAGTAATTCCTACAGCACCCAGGTATGACATTGTTCAGTTCTGTCATATGCTGACCCTTTACTCACACTACATCTAATACATGTCAAGTTTTTAAACGCTATAAATAAGTTTCTCATAAATGGCATTTATCCTATATCCAGTCTGGCTGCTGGGACTCCCAGTGATCACAAGAATGGGGAACTGCACGTGTCCCCAAGCTCTCTAGATGAAGTGATGCACGTCCATAGCCACATTTATTTTTGTGGAACTGCTAACATCCATGAAAGCTTATAGAAATGAATGAAGCAGTGGCCAAGAATGACTGCCACCACTTTATTCACATGAGGCACTCAAGGGTAGTTGTGGACCCTCGTTCTCCTTCTTGCTGGGGTCCTAGTAGTGGAACCCCAGTGATCACACACTTATTCCTTATCCAGTGGGAAGAGGGTAAGTGTCTATAGCAGAAAAATCTATTTATGAAACTCTTGCAGATATTAAAGTAAATGCATTCCTGAAAATTCTTTCTAGTTTCCCTCACCAGTATAAAAATACAATTGTAGTTACATTCAGGAAAATCAGACAATGGTCCATTTCCTTGAATAAAATAAAGTGAAGTAGTCTTTCATGTTTTTACTTCAAACAAGCATATTCTATATGACTCTCCTTAAACAAAAATACAGCTTCTGAAACAATCCTATATATTGTCACTTTATGTCAGAGGGAATTTCACAATGTGATTCATGCTCATATGTGAATCCTAATCTGTATACTTTTTATGCAGTTCCAAGAAAATAGTCACTGTAATGTATGTATATAAAAAAATGGTACTTAAGAATTGTCAGAATATACAATGAAAAAGATAATAGAACATCTGAAATAACATTCTTATGGCTCTAGGAGCCAGTCGATCCAATGCAGAAGCCAATTTGACTTTTTAATGGCCTAGCAGTAAGAACTTTGATCATCTAAGGGCTTTTCCCAATAACAACCATATTTAAATCTGTAGACAAAAGTAAAATGGGTTTTCCAGGCGCTATTAGTTGATGATCTATCCTTAGGATAAGTCATCAATTAAAGATAGGCAAGGGTCTGACATCCAGGCCCTTGGTTGATCAGCTGTTTGAAGAGGCAGTAGCACATATAAACACTGTAGCCTCTTCAGTACTCAACCGCACATTTGTGCAGAGGCTTTGCTCAGTATCGTAGCTCAATCCCTTTCAAGTTAGGCCACGTGACTGATGAACATGACGTCACATGGCCTGTGAAGCGGAAGAGGTGCTCAGGGAGTGCCGCTCCCACTTCAAACAGCTGATCCTAAGGATAGATCATCAATTGAAAAGTCCTAGAAAACCCCTTCAAACATTTTTGCAAATATAAATTTTTAAATTTACTCTAACCATTTAAGTGGTGACAGTCTTTTGTCCCAATTGTTTGTCCATCAATGTTATTGTTTATCAATGCAGGAACTTCCCATGGTCTGGCACTTGTCAGAAAACCAAGCCATGATTTCTTTATTGAGAACAGGTTATCGGGCAGAGACACCACCTGCATGAGAAGATAACTCGGCCACAATAATGGAGTTTCTGAAAATTCCCAGGCCATAGAAAATTTCTGTATTCATGGGCATATTCATTGGCACCTGATCAAGATAACAGACTGTCATCACTTACACTAGGATCACACCTGCACTCGGGTTTCCATTTTTCGGGTCCGCTTGGGGGCCCGAAAAACGGAAACCCAATCTACTTAAAAAGTGGTTAACCATGGACCCCATAGACTATAATGCTTGCAGGACTTTTATCTCTGCATTTTTCATGCGGAATGATGGATGGAATCCCCAAACGGTCACATAGTGCAAGTGTGAACCCAGACTAAGATGGTTATACAAAACCTTTAAAACTTTGCAAACATTTACAATTAGTCATATTTGTAAAAATGTTTCACTATTTGTCCACAAATTTAAATATATTCTAGAAAAAAAAAAAAAACAATTTAAAAGAGAAAATTAAAAAGAAAAAAAAAAAAAGTAGGTGGCAGGAACAACTTTCAAGACCCAATGACTATGTGACTCCAGGGATTCATCCTTGCCTGATTTAAGTGTATATTAAGTGTTTACTAGTATAAAAGGGTCACGGGAGTTATCTTTTGTCCAGATGACATTGCTATAACTTCTCTTACTTAAAACATAACACTCTGTTTATGTGTACAATTTAATTTAATTAAATTAATTAAGAGGATTAAAGAAGAATCAATAGTTTATGGAGGCCTCTACAAATAGAAACAAGTCAAATAAAAGCATAGGGAATCCATAGGGCGCATTATCAATGTGATATTTGTAGAACACATTTATGTTTATTGCAATCTTGCAGAACCTACAGTCATATGAAAAAGTTTGGGCACCCCTATTAATCTTAATCATTTTTAGTTCTAAATATTTGGGTGTTTGCAACAGCCATTTCAATTTGATATATCTAATAACTGAAGGACTCAGTAATATTTCAGGATTGAAATGAGGTTTATTGTACTAACAGAAAATGTGCAATATGCATTAAACCAAAATTTGACCGGTGCAAAAGTATGGGCACCTCAACAGAAAAGTGACATTAATATTTAGTAGATCCAACTTTTGCAAAAATAACAGCCTCTAGTCGCTTCCTGTAGCTTTTAATCAGTTCCTGGATCCTGGATGAAGGTATTTTTGACCATTTCTCTTTACAAAACAATTCCAGTTCAGTTAAGTTTGATGGTCGCCGAGCATGGACAGCCCGCTTCAAATTATCCCACAGATGTTCAATGATATTCAGGTCTGGGGACTGGGATGGCCATTCTAGAACATTGTAATTGTTCCTCTGCATGAATGCCTGAGTAGATTTGGAGCTGTGTTTTGGATCATTGTCTTGCTGAAATATCCATCCCCGGCGTAACTTCAAATTCGTCACTGATTCTTGTACATTATTCTCAAGAATCTGCTGATACTGAGTTGAATTCATGCGACCCTCAACTTTAACAAGATTCCCGATGCCGGCATTGGCCACACAGCCCCAAAGCATGATGGAACCTCCACCAAATTTTACAGTGGGTAGCAAGTGTTTTTCTTGGAATGCTGTGTTTTTTGGACGCCATGCATAACGCCTTTTTGTATGACCAAACAACTCAATCTTTGTTTCATCAGTCCACGGGACCTTCTTCTAAAATGAAGCTGGCTTGTCCAAATGTGCTTTTGCATACCTCAGGCGACTCTGTTTGTGGCGTGCTTTCAGAAACGGCTTCTTTCGCATCACTCTCCCATACAGCTTCTCCTTGTGCAAAGTGTGCTGTATTGTTGACCGATGCACAGTGACACCATCTGCAGCAAGATGATGCTGCAGCTCTTTGGAGGTGGTCTGTGGATTGTCCTTGACTGTTCTCACCATTCTTCTTCTCTGCCTTTCTGATATTTTTCTTGGCCTGCCACTTCTAGGCTTAACAAGAACTGTCCCTGTGGTCTTCCATTTCCTTACTATGTTCCTCACAGTGGAAACTGACAGGTTAAATCTCTGAGACAACTTTTTGTATCCTTCCCCTGAACAACTATGTTGAACAATCTTTGTTTTCAGATCATTTGAGAGTTGTTTTGAGGAGCCCATGATGCCACTCTTCAGAGGAGATTCAAATAGGAGAACAACTTGCAATTGGCCACCTTAAATACCTCTTCTCATGATTGGATACACCTGGCTATGAAGTCCAAAGCTCAGTGAGGTTACAAAACCAATTTTGTGCTTCAGTAAGTCAGTAAAAAGTAGTTAGGAGTATTCAAATCAATAAAATGATAAGGGTACCCAAATTTTTGCACCAGTCAAATTTTGGTTTAATGCATATTGCACATTTTCTGTTAGTACAATAAACCTCATTTCAATCCTGAAATATTACTGTGTCCATCAGTTATTAGATATATCAAATTGAAATGGTTGTTGCAAACACCCAAATATTTAGAACTAAAAATGATTAAGATTAATAGGGGTGCCCAAACTTTTTCATATGACTGTAGAACTTCAGCACCGCATACATTTGTTGCCATTTACAATAGCATAGCTCCCAAACATCCTGCATCTGGCAGGACAGTCCCGATTTTACACTGCTGTCCTGTGGTCCCAGGTAGTTTACTGTTTGTCCCACTATGCCCCTGAAGCGTTTTGATGTTAACAAACTTTATTAGGGTAGGGTAAAGGCTAAATGGTAGGGTAAAGGTAGATGCTAAATCCTAGTGGGCTAAAGGACCTTTGATGACGTCATGACCATGTGATCAGACACTTGTGTGGGAGGAGCTATTCTGGATACTACGGGACAGTGTGTTGTTACACACAAAGCTGGGAATGAGAGTGATCGAAGATAAGGAGGAGAGAAGAGACAGCATGTGTGAGCAAGAGGGGGGAACTGGGGGCAGATGAAGGGGGCAATTAAACTGGGGCAGATGAATGGGCAATTAAGCTGGTGGCAGATAAAGGGGGACATTAAATTGGTGGTAGATGGAGGTGGCAATTAATCTGAGGGCAGATGAAGGGGGCATTAAGCTGGTGACAGATGAAGGGGGACATTAAACTGGGGACAGATGGAATGGACGTTAAACTGGTGGGGCAGATGGAGGGTGACATTAAACTGGGAGCAACTGGAGGAGGACATTAAACCGTGGGGGGTAGCTGGAGGGGGACATGTCTGCCTCTAGTTGCCCACAGTTTAATGTTCCCCTCTAGTTTCTGCCAGTTTAAACTGCGGCACGAGGAGAGGGACTTAATACTGTGGAGCAATTGGAGGGGAACATTATAATTTGGGGGCATATAATGTTAGGGTGACTGTAGGAGCATTATGCTGCGTGGTGGCACATGGAAAAATAAATGAAAATGGGCCGAGTCAACGTAGAAGTGGGTGGAGCTAAATTTGCCACGGCGCACATAGCAAACCGCATATTTTGTCCCTCTTTCTGTCCTTTGAAAGTTGAGAGGCATGCAATAGGGGAGAAATTTGTAACAGCAGGGCGAGCAGGGGGTAGTTTGGCATAGTGGCATGTGGCTTAATGAGTTCTTAAGTCCTGCACACTACATGTTGCTGGCATAACAATCTGTTAAGCAGATAGATAGATACTGATTTTATAGGCTTCCTACATAGAGTTTTCCATATAGTACAACAAAATAGCACAACATATACCAACTCAATGGTCACTTGGATATGTTATTTCTATAGGCCAGTAGAATAGATCCATAGTACGAAGTGAATAGGGCCTCTGAATGAAGGACACAGAAACTGAAAATCTGCTGCTTTTTCTTTCCACTCATTTCTATAAATCTCCCCTTTTGTGTTTGAATTCCTTGATAATTTTAATATTTTTACTGTCACTGCTTGAAAACATTGGGATTTATATCCAGAAGCTAAAAACTAGTACAGATATAATACTTCTGAACTACCTGTTTGTGCCCCCTGTTATAATATCCATTAAGTGTCAGTGTGGCAATTACCTTTCTTACTGGTGGTTTAGCAGTCTACACTTTATAATTATTCTGTCCTTTTGTAATAGAAATAAGATCCTCATGCAGTGACTTGCTGGTGAGCCTTTGCTGGGCTTGTGTTTACATACAGCAGTCAATCAGTAGAGGCAGAGCTGGAGGATGGAGGTAGGGTACAGGAGCCTGAACCAATGACACAGAAGGTGAATATTAGACATCCTCAGACCTTCTGTATGCCTCCAATAATAGTACCGTCTAGGAGCCTTTAATAGGAGTAAAAACATACCTTTGTGGCCACAAACTGATGAAACAATCATCTTTTTATAGATAAGCAATACAATGCACCAGGATGGCTAAGATTTAGGTATTTACCTACAGAAAGCTGAGACTCAGGTAGAGGCTGAAAATGGCATTCACATCTATAGGGGCATTGTTGGACTGTGATTCCAGATGGGAGCCAAAGCACTTGCAAATGTCTTTAGGTATATACGGAAAGTCAGGCTGGCCCCCGTGAACCTGCAGGCTGATTTACATTTACATTTAAAGGCCCCTACACAATACAGTTATTAGTTTGGGAAGCATTTTAGTACTGCCATACTCCCTTTCAAATTATCAAAGTTTTGCTCTAAGCAACCTGTGCAAGAACGCAGCCAAGTAGCAAGTCCTGAAGAAAAATACAAGCAAGTAAGCTTTACCTATAGGCACAGACCTACATATCATGTTTAAGATCACAACTGAACATTCACATTAAAGCAGCAACAAAAATCTTTTTTTTCTTTCAGAAAGTCTGTTATACTGTATAGAAAACTGTGAGAAGTATTCGGTTTTAGGCCTCTGAATGTAAACAAGAATGTTTTTATGTGAAAATGGTGTGAAATTTTAAACACAAAGGGAAGATTGATCTAAATTAGAGGAAGGGAAAAGTATGTTCACAGGGGTGTCAAGGCTTCTATTTGTGACAGATCCTCGATGGATCCATTTCTAACAGATTAAAACACAAGCGTAACAAACCATAAAGTTTCTATTTATTTCATCACGGCAAAATTTCACAATGCTGTATTTGTCCTCCACCTTCCCTTAATGGCTTGAATGGAGAAAGCACAATTCCAAACTGGAACGACATTTTAGGTGGCCAGAAGCTGACTTTAAAAGGCAGTCTGTCAGCAGTTTTGACTCAAATCTGCTAAGAGCACTATATAGAGAAGGAGGAGAGCGTTTTAAACATAACTAGCAGGGGGAATAACTACTGCCATAGCTATGGGGCCCATGAACTTAGCAGGGCCTGAAACATGGGCTCTTACTGTAAGGTCCCATAGCATCCATAATGGCTACCAATGGCAGTAGTTACACCCCTTCTGATTATGTTTCAGGTCCCCATACAGTAAGGCCCCTATTTCAGGTCCCCATTCACTAAGGGCCCCGGTTACAGGCCCCTACATATAGTGCCCCCCATAGGCCATTACCCGCGGGAGTAATGGACAATTTTCACTTACCATTCCCCCATATTATGACCCTGACATTGTGCTGTAACGGTGAGACTCTGGATGTAATATGCAACACCTCCTAGAGGCCTAAGCGGAGGCTGGCATGGATTACACCAGCGGGTAAAAGCCTATGGGGGGCACTATATGGTTTGTGCATGTGTGGGGGGTGTAATTGGGGCCCTTACTGTATATTTCAGGTCCCCATACAGTAAGAGTTCCTGTTACAGGCCACCATACAGCATACACTAAGGGCCCCTATTTCAAACCCCCCATACAATAAAGGACCTTACTTAGAGCCTGTAACAGGAGCCCTTACTGTATGGGGCCTGTAACGGGGGGCACTTACTATATGGGTCCAATAGATGGGGCAATATAATGTATGAAAGGATCAGTAAAAGGGGGCGTTATACTTTTGGGGGCCAGTAAAAGGGGCGTTATACAGTGTGGGGAGTGAGGGCCCCAGTCAAAAGCTTGCTATGGGGCCCTATGCCACTGATAACAGTGTAGGTTGTATGATCAAGAAGTCCAAATTTTAATGCCCCTTGCGCTGCAAGGGTCAAGAAGCAGACCCTTTATGTCAACTGAAGTCACAGGAGGACCACCCTGTTCCTGTGCTCTGACTGACAACTCTAGCATTCAATCAGGAGATTATGTTTACACTGATCTCTCTATCCTCTATATTGTGCTGAAAGCAGACTCCCTTTGAAGAGGTATTCCCATCTTAGACATTAATGGCATAACTTCAGGATGTGCAACAAATCACTGATAGGTGCAGGTCCCAATTTTAGGACACTAGTTAGGAGAATAAATACCTGGTCAACTAATGATTTTTCACCAATTACCAGCCATAGTATTTTCCGTACATTGTGAATATGCCTGAAATACTTAAGATGGCACTACCCCTTAAAAATGAAACAGTCCATGCTCATATTAAATGCTATATACATACATCTTCTGCATATCGCTAAGTTACTAGAGTTTTGATTTTCATGTCTTTCTATAGAAGAATTATTGAAGTAAATATTTAGAGCTTTTAAATCAATCTGAAACAGTTGAGCATCCATGCCCTATACCTGCTAAGGGATATTTTGTTTTTTCAGCACATGACCACAGCAGGGAATATCCTAACTTTCTAAGCTAGCAAGAACAAAGTGGTGTTATCATACTGAAAATTATAATGGTTTGTGAAAATGACGTCTCCTGGTAACAAGAAACCTGAATGGCGGTGTATCAAGCAATTAACAAAGCAAGACAGGGTATGAACCTTCCCTCACCAGTAAGATTTTATTGTTTGGCTTCACTTTGGGAGCTGAATATATTTTAGTACTGCAAAAGACAATGGACTATCATGGACTTTTTTTTTCCTTTTCAAAGGTTTTCTTTCAAAATCAATTGAAAGGACCACTAAACCCAGAATCCAAACATATTGTATAATAATTGACTATATGACGCCTCTCATAATCTGATTTTTCTTGCTCTTCTTTTCTCTAATTTCATAATTACAAAGCAGTGTATTCTTCTCTATGGTAGCAGCCATGTTTTCCCCCTCCCTCTCCCCTCTCTAATGCTAGTGCACGTGAGCCGGGAAGTTTAGGAAGAGAGGCAGGGTATAGGCTCCGCACTTTTTGTCTATACAGTGAGAGTGGTCATTTTGTTGGAAGGAATCTCCCAAGTAACAGTATGAAATAGATATGAACAGTAGTACCAGCAGTAACTGCAACAATGCAACCCAGTCTGTAATGCAGACTGCTGCTGAAGCAAAATCTACCTATAAAAACCTCTTTCTAAGTTATGACACATCTAACTAGTTTTCAGGAACCTGGGAAAGGTAGGTAATGTGCACAAAGTGGATGAAAACCACACACATGTAATCCTCTACTCTCCCTTCACGCTCAGAAGCTGCATTGTCCCCAGTACACTCAATAGCACTGCATTACATTTTTAGACTAAATGGGAGCTAAGCTCCACCCCTACAGAACTTCCTGTGATGTCATGCTAGTGCTTGTAGCAGGTCTCCAGTCGGTAATGGCGCTGAACAGAGGCAGGAAACAGTGTCTGCCCTGTCTATGTCTGAAAAAGCAGCAGTTTAGCAGTTAACCCTGCAAATATAGCTAGCTGTGTCTAAATAATGCATATTTTTGTTTTTATACTTGGTTTTTGGGGTTTATTGTGCCTTTAAAAGGGAACAGTCGGCTCTCCTGATCTGTCTTGAGTTTTTAAATTAAATAAACAGAGGAAAAAGAACACATGGCCCATCTAGTCTGCCCTTATTTTATTACCATTTTATCTTAGGACAGACATGTTTATCCCGAGCATGCTTAAATTAACATACCAAAGATTTCCTCAACCACTCTTTCAGTGAAATAATATTTCCTGGGATTGCTTCTGATCTTCCCCCAACTAAATTCGATTGTTCACCCTTGTGTTCTTGTGTTTAGCTTTTTATTTAAAATACTTTCCTTATTTATACCTTTAACATATTTAAAGTTTTGATCCTGTCCCCTTTACCTTCGTTCAGGGCTATGCAGATTAAATTATTTAAACCTCTCCTGATGTTTTATGCTTCAGACTCTCCACCATTTTTGTAGCCTGCCTTTGTACCTTTGTATCTCAAGCTCTAATTTCCCTAGAAAGCATAGAGAAGGAGAAGTAACTGATGCAAGTGTAGAAGTGTGAAAATGGAGTGTAGAAAATCAGCTAATAAAGTCAGGATGTTTAGCTTTGTTCTTTATTCTTGTCCTTAGGAGATCTCAATCACTTTCCTAGGTGGAGGCTGCAATAACAGACAGAGGACCTCAATAAACAATATATTTATTAAAAGCTATAAGCTTTAAAAATAAACTGGAATATATATTTTTATTACCAGGACTTTTGTTGTTACCACATCTATTACTTCAATATCTAGAATGATTTGACAAAATGATAATATTATATATAAATATATAGCGGTCCTTCAAGTTACAATATTAATTGGTTCTGGGACGACCACTGTAAGTTGAAACCATCGGAGTTAAAGGAGTTTTACACTTTATATTTTTCATATTTATTTATTGTAACTTAAGAGACCACTGTACATGTGGCAAACTGAAATGTATGACCTAACAGTATGTCAAGGGTGGAAATTAGATTGAAAATGGACCAGTTTGCTATCTAAAGCTAAGTCTCCACATAGTTAAACTCAGCAAAAAAAAAAAACGCTGTGGAAAAAAACGTGGCAGAACGTATCACATTTTTTTCTGCAGCATTTTTCATTGTATTTTTACGTGTGGATGGGATTAGCCAGAATCACTTTGAAACTATAGGTACTGTAAAATACAGCATTTTAGCAATGTGGGGGGCTTCAGCCTAAAAAAAAAAGTTATTCAAAAGGCAACATGGATAAGCTATCCTTATGTAACATGTAAATCACCAAATAAAAAAAAAAAATATATATATTATATATAGGTAAAATGTACAGATGTATGCTGCAATTCATGGAGAATTCTGAACATAAATAAGAAAATATAGATATGAGATAGAATATGAGAAATTATAAAGTAACTACTAAAATATTAACAACTTATTTTCCAAACAGATACAAAGGTGACTGTAATATTTTAAATACATGAATAATGATTGTGCCACCTGGTACTGAAAAATGATTGACGCTCCTAGTTATATGAACATACATTTACATATACTAATTACTTAAAAAAACACAAGACAAGATCTGAGGAACTCTTTTACAGAACCACTGCTGTGAAGGATTGCGGGA
Organism: Leptodactylus fallax; assembly: GCA_947044405.1. Classification (NCBI taxonomy): domain Eukaryota; kingdom Metazoa; phylum Chordata; class Amphibia; order Anura; family Leptodactylidae; genus Leptodactylus; species Leptodactylus fallax. The sequence continues at coordinate 9,717,999 of CAMRHE010000025.1, forward strand.
TGCTAATAGATAGTTTGTAGGACACGTACCGTGCAGTGAAATTAAAGCTGCTAGGATCCCAGAGAAGAGGAAAAATGTTAATAGATAAAGTTATGCAGCCAGTCTTTATACAGTAACTTAATTTCCCTTATGATTTCCTCATCCTTGGCATTGCAGTGAGTGCATACCAAATATTTTTCTTGATCCTATTTTTTGCTACGCTATATTACATTTAAAAATACTAATTTGAAAAAAATAAAATAAAAAAATTACTCAGTTAAATGTAATGGAAAGGAAAGGAATTAAAGACATACAGAAATCAAAGATCTCACAAAAATCAGGCAATTCCCTATACCTTGTGCTATGAATTTGATATAATAATAACATGCCCATCAAAACTCAAAGTATTATCACTACACCACCGAGAACTAAGTGTTCTTAGTGTTGACAACCGAAAAATCACATCTGTATCTGACCACATGCAACATTTTATGCTGATATTCCTGGATGGAGAAAGACTGTCAAACTTTTTCAATTTGTGGGGTATACTTTGGAAGGAAAGTGAGTGAGGTATTCATCAAGGTCCATACTGTATATTACATTAAACCTACTTTGCTTAAATGGATACTCTGAATGCGGCAGTTCTATGCAGTGTCCTTAACCTAAAGATAGATAAATAGAAGTTATAGAAATAGCTATCTATGTTGTTTCTATAACCTTTAATAATGAAGGTAAAAGTGTGCGTACACAGATACCCACAATGGCTGCTCCAAAATATGCAGTACAAACCCTCGGTGGGGTATTGGCGATAGTCTAGGAGGTAACTGAAATGTTCCTTGTGGTGAGTGTCGTAAGCTGCAGCTCGCCCTAGGACCACTTGACCGAAGGTCAGTGGTAAAAGTACATATACACGTAGGGTTAAAAAGGGTAGGGGACTAATTGAGCGCTGCTGTACCCAGATGGAATATGCAGAAACTGCAATAATGAGCAGAAGAACCGTTGTGGTTCCAATAGCTTTCATTCCAGTAAAAAGGCAACGCGTTTCGACACTAACAGTGTGTCTTCATCAGGCCAACTGAGTAAATAATGACAGAGACATACATATAAATAAATAAATATATACAGTACAGACCAAATGTTTGGACACACCTTCTCATTCCAAGAGTTTTCTGTATTTTCATGACTATAAAAATTGTAGATTCACACTGAAGGCATCAAAACTATGAATTAACACATGTGGAATTATATACTTAACAAAAAAGTGTGAAACAACTGAAAATATATGTCTTATATTCTAGGTTCTTCAAAGTAGCCACCTTTTGCTTTGATTACTGCTTTGCACACTCTTGGCCTTATAAATGGGGTTGGGACCATCAGTTGTGTTGTTCAGAATTCAGGTGGATACAAAGCTGATAGTCCTACTGAATGGAGTGTTAGAATTTGTATTATGGCAAGAAAAAAGCAGCTAAGTAAAGAAAAACGAGTGGCCATCATTACTTTAAGAAATGACGGTCAGTCAGTCCGAAAAATTGGGAAAACTTTGAAAGTGTCCCCAAGTGCAGTGGCCAAAACCATCAAGCGCTACAAAGAAACTGGCTCACATGAGGACCGCCCCAGAAAAGGAAGACCAAGAGTCACCTCTGCTGCGGAGGATAAGTTCATCCGAGTCACCAGCCTCAGAAATCGCAGGTTAACAGCAGCTCAGATTAGAGACCAGGTCAATGCCAGCGGCATGCTATTCCATCCGGTTTGTGTTTAGTTGGACCATCATTTATTTTTCAACAGGACAATGACCCCAAACACACCTCCAGACTGTGTAAGGGCTATCTGACCAAGAAGGAGAGTGATGGGGTGCTACGCCAGATGACCTGGCCTCCACAGTCACCAGACCTGAACCCAATCGAGATGGTTTGGGGTGAGCTGGACCGCAGAGTGAAGGCAAAAGGGCCAACAAGTGCTAAGCATCTCTGGGAACTCCTTCAAGACTGCTGGAAGACCATTTCAGGTGACTACCTCTTGAAGCTCAGAGTGTGCAAAGCAGTAATCAAAGCAAAAGGTGGCTACTTTGAATAACCTAGAATATAAGACATATTTTCAGTTGTTTCACACTTTTTTGTTAAGTATATAATTCCACATGTGTTAATTCATAGTTTTGATGCCTTCAGTGTGAATCTACAATTTTTATAGTCATGAAAATACAGAAAACTCTTGGAATGAGAAGGTGTGTCCAAACTTTTGGTCTGTACTGTAAGTATATAAAAGATAAGCAAGAACATAAACATAAAATCCAGTAGTCGAATAATTAAGTCAATGGATATAAAACAAATATAAAATACAAAATGTGGTAGCCATATATTGGTGTGACATAAAATGTCTACAAAAATTAATAATTAATTAATGAAGGACTTACGCATAATCAGTCGTGTGAGATGGTAATACATGAAGGTTATAGTACAGCTACCCGCTACGATTCGGGGAATACATTTGAGAAGACAAGCAGTAATAGGTTAAGCGGGATAAAAAGTAGAGCAACTGTGCTAGTGGTAATGATCAGATGGGGTAAGTATAAGGAGCCGGGCCGGAACCTCCGCAGCAGCATGCGGGGGTTGCCGGTCCTTTCCTCTAAGTGCTCCTTTCGGCTCCTAGGGAGTTGGGCCGGAAACTCCGCGTCGGTATGTGGAGGTTGCCGGTCCTACCCCGCTCGGGCCACGGGGTTCCCTTCCGGAGCGGGTACTCGGTTGGAACCTTGATATTCGGGACCTCCACTCCAGGTAATCGCTGGTTATTCAGTTTCCCCTGGTAGTAAGCGTTGCATATTTCCTGTTCTGTTACCTCCTGCCTAGACTTCCTGCTTCTGTTGTTTGACTATCCTTTTGGCCGCCCGATTTTGTACCTTGTTTTCCCTCTCCTGCTAATGACCCCAGCTTGCCTTCAGACTTTGTCCTACTGAACTTCGATTTGGTACTGCTCTGCTCTCCTGCTACTGACCCGGCTTGTTTGACAAATCTATTTGGATTTCCCTTTTGTATTTCGCTAGCCTCACATGGACAAATCGGACTGTACGACAACTCTTTGGAACTCTGCTGTCATCTACTGCCTACCGTCATCCGCTGCTTTCTACTCTGCAGACTGACATCCCTACTCCTGCTACTACTGGTAAGTGATTCCGGTTTCTGTTCTGCTGTGTCTGGTGGTGTGCTGTGCGTCCGGCGCTCTCTGACCCGTGCCGCTCTGCCCATCAGTAGCTTCCAAGTCCATCCCCACCATTAGGGGCCCTGATGAACATCTCTGGGGGGTGGGGTTTGGTGCGGTTGGGAGAGCGCAGGACGTTCAGCATGGTTTTTACCATTTTGATTCAGTTTGACTGGTGCTGGGTCTCACTGCTTAGCTCTACGCTGCATCTGTTTCCTAACAGTAAGATAGTGATATTTCTTATGGAGCAGTGATAACAATAACGATCAAAGTAATGATAATGATGTAATTACATTACAAAAGAGAGTGATGCTGTACAAAGGATGATAGTTAGAGATTGAGTGCTGAATGGTAAATGTGAACCACTGTGGGGTAAGAAAGGTGTGCATGAATATGATGGGATGAACCTGTGCACGAATGTGTGGGATTCCGTATGGTGGAAGTGCAAGTGAAATAATGGAGTGATGCAAGGATGATGTTATAAAATAAGAGTGGTGTAGGCATGATAAATAGCTAGTATAATGCGTCCAAACATATAAAATGTGTCCAAACATGTAGCAGATGGAAGGTCACTTACCCAGAAAATGGAGCTGTGTGGGACAGAACTACAGACTAGAGGTAAGTACTGAGAATATATAGGGAAAGGGGTGGGGTGGGTGGGAGAGAGGCTGGAGCAGGTGCAGATGCAAGCAGAGTGGAGCATAGGTTCAGAAGCTGTATCCATTCAGGTGTACGCAATAAGTCATTATTGAGCGGCATCATTGCCAACGCCATACAAAAAGTTTCCAAACTATCCCAAAAGTCCTGCTGTTTCAGTAAGTCCTATTTACTTCTGTGGGAGTTACAGAAACAAAGTAGAATAGCTGTGTTTGGCTGTCTCTACAACTCTAGACCACCTAAGGGAGGTGGACACAGGGTTATTCCCAACTCAGTCAAGAGAGGCTGACTTGAAAATAAGGCTAGGTTCACATCTGTGGTGCGCTCTTCATGGACTGAGAGCCAGACCGCTAACACAGCAGTTATACGCAGACACCGGCGAACCCCTTTGACTATAATGGGGTCTGCCATTTTCATACTGAAAAAGGTGGAGGGAAAAGTCCAATATGCAGGACATTTCTCTCTGGCAATTTTGGCGGTTTCTGCGTCGGACTCTCCAATAGAGACTCCGCGGCAGATGTGAACTCAGCATTACCCTTTAAAAGGCTCACCATTTAGTACTACTAATAAGTATGTGTTTGAAAGAGTGATGGAAGCTTCCACATACAGTGGGTACGGAAAGTATTCAGACCCCTTTAAATTTTTCACTCTTTGTTTCATTGCAGTCATTTGCTAAAAGCAAAAAAGTTCATTTTATGTACACTCAGCACCCCATATTGACAGAAAAAAAAAACAAATGTAGATATTTTTGCAAGTTTATTAAAAAAGAAAAACTGAAATATCACATGGTCATAAGTATTCAGACCCTTTGCTGTGACACTCATATTTAACTTACATGCTGTCCATTTCCTTCTGATCCTCCTTGAGATGGTTCTACTCCTTCATTGGAGTCCAGCTGTGTTTAATTAAACTGATTGGACTTGATTAGGAAAGGCACACACCTGTCTATATAAGACCTCACAGCTCACAGTTTATGTCAGAGCAAATGAGAATCATGAAGTCAAAGGAGCTGCCCAAGGAGCTCACAGACAGAATTGTGGCAAGGAACAGATCTGGCCAAGGTTACAAAAGAATTTCTGCAGCACTCAAGGTTCCTAAGAGCACAGTGGCCCCCATAATCCTTAAATGGAAGAAGTTTGGGACGACCAGTACTCTTCCTAGACCTGGCCATCCAGCCAAACTGAGCAATCGTGGGAGAAGAGCCTTGGTGAGAGAGGTAAATAAGAACCCAAAGATCACTGTGGTTGAGCTCCAGAGATGCAGTAGGGAGATGGGAGAAAGTTCCACAAAGTCAACTATCACTGCAGCCCTCCACCAGTCGGGGCTTTATGGCAGAGTGGCCTGAAGGAAGCCTCTCCTCAGTGCAAGACATATGAAAGCCCACATACAGTTTGCCAAAAAACACATGAAGGACTCCCAGACTATGAGAAATAAGATTCTCTGGTCTGATGAGATGAAGATTGAACTTTTTGGCGTTAATACTAAGCGGTATGTGTGGAGAAAACCAGGCACTGCTCATCACCTTCCTAATACAATCCCATCAGTGAAACATGGTGGTGGCAGCATCATGCTATGGGGGTGTTTTTCAGCTGCAGGGACAGGACGACTGGTTGCAATTTAAGGAAAGATGAATGCGGCCAAGTACAGAGATATCCTGGAAGAAGTCCTTTTCCAGAGTGCTCTGGATCTCAGACTGGGCCGAAGGTTCACATTCCAACAAGACAATGACCCTAAACACACAACTAAAATAACAAAGGAGTGGCTTCGGAACAACTCTGTGACCATTCTTGACTGGCCCAGCCAGAGCCCTGACCTCAACACAATTGAGCATCTCTGTTGAGACCACCAACGTTCACCATCCAACCTGACGGAACTGGAGAGGATCTGCAAGGAAGAATAGCAGAGGATCCCCAAATCCAGATGTGAAAAATTTGTTGCATCATTCCCAAGAAGACTCATGGCTATACTAGCTCAAAAGGGTGCTTCTACTCAATATTGAGCAAAGGATCTGAATACTTATGACCATGTGATGTTTCAGTTTTTCTACTTTTCGGTTTTGGTTTTTTTTTACATTTCTGTTTTTTTTTCTGTAAAGATGGGGTGCTGAGTGTACATTAATGAGAAATAAAATGAACTTTTTTGCTTTTAGCAAAAGGCTGCAATGAAACAAAGTGAAAAATTTAAAAAGGGATTTGAATACTTTACGTACCCACTATATATTAAACAAGAAGATTCATACAGACCTACTACTCCTTGCATATGGGAGCTAACTTCTTTTGTATTAAAGGTGTTTTCCGGGCAAAAGAATATTTTTTAAAAAAAGGTCCGTTAGTGCTATTAATGGGTTTATAAGTTCACCCAAATATCTTTAGCAGTGTTTTAAGTGATTTCTGGGTTTCTCTGAGAGCCTCTGGTATCCTCTGCATTTGTTAACATGGTGTAGCTTCCTGCTGTCTTAGCCTACAACTACCATGATGCACTGCATGAGCTGACTCACACTATCTCCCTCTCACTCCCTCCCCCTCCCTGTCTCCCTAGCTATCCCAACAGCAACTCCTCTTCTTTGACGTCTGCCAATAGTCCCAGCATTTCACTGTAGCCGGCACTCCATCTCTACTGCACAGGCATGGAAAGCTCCTTTGGCCTCCCACACCTGCGCAATAGAGATGCAGTGTCGGCTACAGCGAAATGCCGGGACTTCGGCTGTATTGTGCATGCGCCTTCATAAGTCAAAGAAGAGGAGGAGCCGTCCTCACAGAAGGAAGTCATCTCCCATACCCAGAAGATCTGGACTTGAAGACAGGTAAGTATGATGGGGGGGGAGCGGGCATTGGTGACCTTCCATTTTCAGAAACAGGGAAATGGAACATCACCAGATAATCAGAAAATGTGACAGCCCCAGGGATATAGGTAAATATACATTTTTGCTAAAGTAAGTAATTTAGAAAGTAGGCAGGGGAGGGTGTTTGGATTAGTGTAGAAATTGCACTTTATCCGGACAACCCCTTTAAGTCTTGGTCTGCTTCTATGATCCATATAAACTAGACTGCAAGATAATGCACCTTATTTACACTGACTTATTGTAATTTAATGTTAGGACAGGTTAAGAGACTAGTACATGTGATGTATTTAGCACATAGAGGGGTTTAGCATATGGATACAGTTGAAGCAATCTGTCAGCTATTAGTTTTAGATTTGTATTTGGAAGCTATATAAGGCTAGGTTTACAGTCCGCCAAAAATCGATGGGTGAAAAAGTTCTGCACTGAGGAGTTCACCTTTGAGACCTGTTCACATGTTGCAGTCAGTCTTTAACTGACACCATAAGGTAAGGTGAACTTTTTTTGGGATCTGTTCACATGGTGCGGTGTTGTGTGGTGTCTGCCTCTGCTGTTGTGCGGTGCCCATGGGGCGATGTGGCCTAGAGCGTGGGAGCTTAGCCTGGCGGCAGGGGTATTGCTAGGCTGCTGGGTCCCTCTCCCTGTGGGCGCTGTGTTGTGGTGGTGGCGGTCGCTGTTCAGTGCCACATCCAGTAGTGTAGGGACCCACTATAAAGAGGTTGCCGTGAAGTGGCTGCTTATACACTTTGATCGATATATATACTAAAAACCTCATGTTCAGTATTGTAGAATTTGCTGAGAAGCACAAGATCAATGTATTAGACTGGGATATGCGGTCCATGTCTTTTTCTTCTTGGATAAATTCATAAGGGGCCCCTATATGAATACCAGAGAGGCATCTGGCTACCATACACTACGCCACCCCATACCATAATCCTGGCCTGGGAATAAGACCAGAATGTTGTTCCCTTGTGAAGGCCTCTTTATGGTGTTGCCCACATGCTTTCGAGACATCAATCTCTAGCTATCACCGTGTCCAAGACAAAAGTAGGACTCAGAAGAGTAGTTACCTCCACTGCTGTCACGTTGTGCACCATAATAGCCTTTGAGAGGTCAACAGAACACTTGTAGCTGGATGTCTGGCTTGCAGCCCAATATTGTTAAATGCATTCTGATGGTTTGTGTCGACACGGTTTGCCACCCTAGACTTGGAAAGTGACGTCAGATTTCACTAGCAGTACAGAATGGATTGCAAGATCTGTCCACGCAGATCTTCATCTCAGTGCATCTCTTGCTGTCAATACAGTTTATCCTTGTTTTCCCAACCACCAGGACACAGTATGTTGAGTAGTGCTGACATCTTGTCTAGACATGTAGTGATCTCCAAGTTATAAACCAAGGTCTCTCAGTTCAAGGATTCTGCCCCTCTCAGTTTGCGACATGTGGAGATAACTGTCACATTGACAAACAGGAAGCATTACACAATACTTCAAAACATATGATCTGATCTTTGGAGGTTTCATGTGGCTAAAAAACTTTGCTTTCAATCTGTCTTTTAAGCCCCTCCCACATGCCACAGACTGGAGCTAGGTGCATGAAAATTTGTTCATTTGCAGATCTTAGTGACACCTGCTACTTCTTCGATTTCCATAACCTTAGAGCCCTATATATACAGTGGGTACGGAAAGTATTCAGACCCCTTTAAATCTTTGTTTCATTGCAGTCATTTCCTAAAAGCAAAAAAGTTCATTTTATTTCTCATTAATGTACACTCAGCACCCAGAAAAAAACAAAACAGAAAAAAAACAGAAATGTAGATATTTTTGCAAATTTATTAAAAAAGAAAAACTGAAATATCACATGGTCATAAGTATTCAGAGCCTTTGCTCAGTATTGAGTAGAAGCACCCTTTTGAGCTAGTACAGCCATGAGTCTTCTTTGGAATGATGCAACAAGTTTTTCACATCTGGATTTGGGGATCCTCTGCCATTCTTCCTTGCAGATCCTCTCCAGTTCCGTCAGGTTGGATGGTGAACGTTGGTGGTCTCAACAGAGATGCTCAATTGGGTTGAGGTCAGGACTCTGGCTGGGTCAGTCAAGAATGGTCACAGAGTTGTTCTGAAGCTACTCCTTTGATCTTTTAGCTGTGTGCTTAGGGTCATTATCTTGTTGGAAGGTGAACCTTCGGCCCAGTCTGAGGTCCAGAGCACTCTGGAAGAGGTTTTCTTCCAGGATATCTCTGTTCTTGGCCGCATTCATCTTTCCCTCAATTGCAACCAGTCGTCCTTTCCCTGCAGCTGAAAAACATCCACATAGCATGATGCTGCCACCACCATGTTTCACTGTTGGGATTGTATTGGGCAGGTGATGAGCAGTGCCTGGTTTTCTCCCCACATACCGCTTAGAATTAACGCCAAAAAGTTCAGTCTTCGTCTCATCAGACCAGAGAATCTTATTTCTCATAGTCTAGGAGTCCTTCATGTGTTTTTTGGCAAACTCTATGTGGGCTTTCATATGTCTTGCACTGAGGAGAGGCTTCCTTCAGGCCACTCTGCCATAAAGCCCCGACTGGTGGAGGGCTGCAGTGATAGTTGACTTTGTGGAACTTTCTCCCATCTCCCTACTGCATCTCTGGAGCTCAGCCACAGTGATCTTTGGGTTCTTTTTTACCTCTCTCACCAAGGCTCTTCTCCCACAGTTGCTCAGTTTGGCTGGATGGCCAGGTCTAGGAAGAGTTCTGGTCGTCCCAAACTTCTTCCATTTAAGGATTATGGAGGCCACTGTGCTCTTAGGAACCTTGAGTGATGCAGAAATTCTTTTGTAACCTTGGCCAGATCTGTTCCTTGCCACAATTCTGTCTCTGAGCTCCTTGGGCAGCTCCTTTGACCTCGTGATGCTCATTTGCTCTGACATGCACTGTGAGGTCTTATATAGACAGGTGTGTGCCTTTCCTAATCAAGTCCAATCAGTTTAATTAAACACAGCTGGACTCCAATGAAGGAGTAGAACCATCTCAAGGAGGATCAGAAGGAAATGGACAGCATGTGAGTTAAATATGAGTGTCACAGCAAAGGGTCTGAATACTTATGACCATGTGATATTTCAGTTTTTCTTTTTTAATAAATTTGCAAAAATATCTACTTTTCAGTTTTTTTCTGTCAATATGGGGTGCTGAGTGTACATTAATGAGAAATAAAATGAACTTTTTTGCTTTTAGCAAATGGCTGCAATGAAACAAAGAGTGAAAAATTTAAAAGGGTCTGAATGCTTTCTGTACCCACTGTATACACACACACACACACACACACACACACACACACACACACTACTTTTTTTCAAGGGTCCACCTATAATTTAAAATTACAAAGGGAAGGAGTTCACCTATAGTGAATGAATATACACCATACAACAAGGCCCTATTGCAGCCATTCCAACCAAGCAAAGAAGACGTCTGAATGATTTGGAAGTCACCCGTGTTTCTATGCTGCCACTCCCATTAATCTGAAAGCTCAAAGCCAACTTCCAGGTTGTCCTTGTAATTTGTTCTCATGACCTGATGTCAGTATGCCACTGACAGGATGTACCATTCATTGTACATCAGAGGAAACAGCTGAAACTGGAATAGGATGCAGGGAAGTTACAGTGACAATACTGAAACACATCAGCACAAGCTTGTTGTCTGAAACAATTGTTTAAGTCAAAACATTTTCTCTGGAACCATAGGAAAGGAAATAGCTAAACTTTTGCTAGCTTGCAGCAGGCCCGCTGTCAGAACATTAACAGGAGGCAATTGGCAAACTGTCACTTTTTTCTCTTTTTCCATCTTATTGCCAAGAAAGTATGCAGCTTAAATCTAAAGGAATTGTACTACATTCTGACAACTTCAACTTATTGCAGGACTTCACATCTTGAATTCTGCCTTGAAGAAAAAAAAAAAATATGGCAATTAAAAAAAACTGACAGCAGCTGAGGTCCTTGAAGTGTCCGCTTCAACTGCTTCAGAGAGACAACAATAGTGGAAGTCTTCTGTTCTCGCATAACGAATTACCTTACATATAGTTAAATTGTGTTCAGCTATAGTCAAATGATAGATGCAATACACAGCATTCTATACATACAAATGTTACAAAGATAAAAGAAATATAAGAATCCTGTGTTAACACTTCACACACTTTCAATACGTATAAACCAGGGGTCTCAAACTCAATTTACCCAGGGGCCGCTGGAGGTAGAGTCTGGGTGAGGCTGTGCTGCATCAGGTTTTCCACACCAGTAATATGCTCCATATTGGCCCCTGCACACGGTATTATGCTCCCTAGTGGCCCCTGCACACGGTATTATGCTCACTAGTGGCCCCTGCACACGGTATTATGCTCCATAGTGGCCCCTGCACTGGTATTAGGCTCCATAGTGGCCCCTGCACACGGTATTGTGCCCCATAGTTGCCCACCCACGAACTATTATTATACTCTGGGTTCTTTTCAGAACCCAGAGTATAATGATCGGAGACCCAGGGGGAGGTGACAAACATAAAAACCAGTGTTACTTACCTATCCTGGAAACCGAAGCACTCCCAGCAGCTTTCGGCCCTGTCTAATTGCGCACAGACGTCACGTGATGAGCCCGGCGATGCGACCTGATGACGTCACCAGAGCGCCCAAGCCTGTTTGGAGTGACAGCGGATCGCAGGAGAGGTGAGTAGCATTGGTTTTTATGTTCCTTCACCTCAACTGGGTCTCCGATTATTATTCTCCGGGGTCTAAAAAAAAACCCAGAGTATAATAATAGTAGTATTTGAGGCCCGCGGCCTCACTTACCGATGCCCGCGGCTGCTCACAGCGGCATTTTCCTCTTCTGCGTCCCAAACGCCGGGTAGGGAAATAAATAGGCCATCACCTGCCGGGGATACTCCAGCAGGTAACGGCTTATTTATATAAATAAAAAAAAAATTATCCTCACCTACCTGCAATGCCTTGATGCAGCCGCCACCTCCTCCTCTTGTCCGAGACGTCTGTGTCTCAGCGTAGGAGGCGCGATGACGTTATTATATCGCTGCCTGCGCTGTGATGTGGATGTCTTGTAAGCCAGCCCAGGACAAGCCCCGCTCAGCGTTGTTTTTTTTTTTAAAGCGCCTGGTTTATATTAGATCATTCGTATCAAACTCGGGCCGCACTAACATTAAACTTTGATACTGAGGTGGGGGCCACAAACTATTGTCCCAAGGGCCGTAGTTGGCCCACGGGCCGCGAGCTTGAGACCCCTGGTATAAACCATGCTACCTGCGCCTCTAGCACCAAGTGCCACCTCATCTGTAAACAGCTATACAGTTAATTTCAACATTACCAATATACATTATGTACATTACAAAACTGAATGAATAATATAATGTAATTGTGAGAGTTGCAATAGCTGTGATGAACTGCAAGACATTTCCAATACCCTATAGAGCTAACAATAGCATGTAGTCTATCAAAGGATTCTCAACAAGATAACTTTTTTTTTTTTTTTTTTTTTTTAAAGGAGGTCCTGACAATGAGTTGCTTGTCAGAGGTCTGACTTCTGACTCTGAAACTCCTGGAGTGGAAAGGATGTTATTGGAATCATTTGCAGAACAGCATACATTTCTTCTACACCTAACACTGCAGGTGTCTATTTAAATAACAGAGTGACACTAGGTTCACACCTGAGCTCGGGTTTCTGTTCATGGGATCCACTTCCCTAATCCGCTTAAAAAAGCCCCATAGACTTCCCGGTTTCCAGGCGAAAAAATGCAGAAAGAAGAGTCCTGCTTGACAGAAACCCTGAATGGATACCGGGCGCAGGTGTTAATCTAGCCTAAGTTCTGTAATATTTGTCCAGGTTGAGTCTGTCAAAGCTCTTTTATTATTGGCTCTGGCTGATAGAGGGGATATCAAAAGGAACACAGCATATGGACTGTCTTCCTGACACAACCACTTTAACTGTTACAAAATATAGACTATAAGCTATACTAAAAGACGTGCAGGGTAATAGTGGGCAGTTTGAAATCCTACGAAATACCAGACCTCATATTTGGCTAAAGGTAACACATTTCATAATGACAGTATGCTATAAAAATTAGTTAAAGTATGCAGGAATATACAGACTAGGGAAAATTAATTGGACTCACCTCTTTTGTCTGTGGAACAAACAAACAAGCTAGATTAGATTTTCATTCCACTCTATTTGATAGCCTTAAAGGGGTTGTCCGGTTTTGGATCAATATTAAAAGACATGATATTGTTTGTATAATAAAGTTATACAATTTTCAATATATTTTCTGTATCAATTCCTCACAGTTTTCTAGAGCTCTGCTTGCTGTCATTTATTCTGCTTACTTCCAGGGGATAAAAATCAGCCCATGGTCATGTGATGAACACAGGTGAACAGCTACATGTGTCTCTCAATATTAGTCTGAAAGTTGAAAACCCCTTTAAAGGGGTACTCCCATCAATATAAAGATGCTCCCTAATTGGCTCAATGGTGACAGTTTGTTGTCTTAATTGGTTGCCAATAAATATGACTATTAATGCAAGAACTTTCTATGCTCAGGTGCTTGTCAGAAACCCAGCAATAATTTCCTTATTGTGGACCGTATACAGGAACGGAGAAGGGGACTTCCAGATATGGGATCCAGCACAAACCTCTTAAGTCACACATGTCCAGGTGATTAACAGCTCAGAGCAGGAAGACTACACTTCAGCTGTTGGATCTGCCCTAACTTCAATAGATTCCTCTGATTCAGTGGACTGGGCAGTTGGGAGGGGGTTTTTGAGTCAGCTTGATCCCTGAATACATATTTCTGGGTGACTACAGAGGTTTGGGCCGGAGCTCATATTTGGAAATCCTGCCTTCTGTCCCTGTATACATCTTCTATACCACCCGGACAGAAGGACTACATTCACGGTGGTACCAGAGCAAGGCAGCATTCTCCTACCTTCTGGGAACCTATATGGTTCATTTTTCTTGAATACACCCTAATATAGGCGAGTACCCATCCTTAAGCAGTATGGGGTTTGGTCATACTGTATCATTTCAAACGTTACTACCCTATGAGCGCTTTTCTTTTTTTTCAGGATATTGTGCTTATTGTAGACAGGTTAAAGAGCCTGCATTCATGGTCGTATCCACTGGCAACCAATCAAGAAAACAGACTGTCTCCACTAAGATAATTAGGAAAAAAACTTTAAAACGCTGCTAAATTTTTATTTATTTATATTTGCAAAAATGTTTAACATTTAACTATCTACAAATGTAATTATGGTTATGTTCATGGGAATACCCCTTTAATCAGACTAGACTTGTTACTTTGTATAGGCTACATTTTATTGACTTTTCCCTTAATATTTATTTAATTTCACTCTATAAGAAGACTTGACTGTTAATTCTCTCTTTATGCCTGAATGCTAATTCCTGGTTTACACTCCATGATATTTTATCTCCAACAACTTAGGGCTTTGATGGTAGAGTTCCCCATCCCCAATTTGCAGTTTCTGCACTAAGACCCCATGTAGGGAGTTAATCTCCCCTTTTCCCACTATTTCCCTTTTAGGAGGTTTCACAACCATTGGATGGTGTTGTGTCTTGTGGGGCAAGGCCTCAAGCCCTGAGTCAGCATCTTCACTGACCATACTTGTGTGTCAGTGTGTTGCTTTCTCCCTGGCCAGCCAGGGACTCTCCCCAGCCAGAGGGAGAGAAATTTGCTAACGATAATTTGAATCCCACATAGAGGTGAAGTCCTCAAGGTTTTGGGACCTGTCCTAGATTTTGCAGCAACACCAACATCCCCTATGCTTTCTTGTATCTTTACTATCGTGATCATATTTTACTATACAAATGTCTGCTGTTTTTGTTGTGTCTGTCTGCACTCTAATAAAAATCAGCATAAAAAGGGGGGCACAGAAGATATCAATTAACCAATGCTGTAACACCTATGCAATAACCTATGCAATTTTATAACACCTGATGCTAAGCTTTAATTCCCTAAAAAAAATTCACATTATTCCTTTTTGTTTCCTTTGTTCTTTTAAAATATATTTAATCACTTTTTCTCCTCATATTCTAACATTTTTTGAATGTAATAAGTAAAAAAAATAAAAATAAGAGTTTTTAATACTTTCAGTTCTATTAATCTGCAATGCTTATATCTCTATATCCCAAAAAGATTTGAAAGCAGAAACCCCATTATAGTTAAATGTTAACATGTACCCTTATATACAGTAGATGGTACCCAAACGCTGCTACTGTATCTGAAGACTCCTAACAAAGAGAGATTTGTAACCGCTGATCAAATTCAATTTATTTTCTAGACACTTCTGTACAAACTGTTCCACTGAAGTAGTAAACATGTTATGGAAGACGGACTCTCAGCAGACCTCATGCTTCTAATTTACTATATTATATCAAATACTTAAAGTAATGAATATTTTGTGAAACAAAGAAATATTGTTAAAATTACTTCTTAAATACTATTCTGCAGCAAATACCATTCTTAACAGGTTAGCCTTACTACTGTGTTAAACAACCCATATACATTATATGCATATCAGCCAAACCTCTTGATGTCAGTGGGACTGGCTAACCATCTAATGTGTGAGGACCGCCTTACTCTTCACCAATAGCAGATACCAGGGGAAATAATGATTGGGCAGCTGAATCACCAGGATAGGTATAAGAGATCAATAGGGGTCTAACACTGGACCCCTGCTGATCAGCTATTTGAAGAAACCACAGCACTTGTGTGAGAGCCATACCCCCTTCGCTATTTACTTCTCACATCATCTGTTTTACAGTGACCGTGCAATGTAATTACCACCTGTAAACATGTTGCAGTACCTTCACACAGCTGATCAGCAGGGGTACCATTTATTGGTCCCCCACTGATTGCTTAATGAGGACCTATCCTGAGGTTAGACCATCGATAACAGGTAACCAGGATAACCCTTTAGAGGGGTTCCCAGTCCAGCTTCATGCCAACAGTCGGGGAAAGCCGATACAATACAAGCCAAGCTAATACACCTATGGCAGCAGAGATTGGCACTTATTTCTGCTGCCTGTGGTGCACACTGTTCTGAACTCTCCTGGCACCAAGGATGAGTGCTGATTATCGCTGATGGAGGTGTAATTGCTTTACATATGAGCTGCAGGGCCCCTGTAATGGGGCCCTTTCACCCTCTAGGTCCAGTTGCGGCTGCACCCCTGATTGAATTAAATGATCCAATAAATCACAATTAAATTTAATGGTGGTGATGGAAGGGACAAACTTTTTTGTAACATTAGACCAATTGTTGACATAGGCTGTTATGCATTAAGCATGTGTGGTCAGTATTACTCATAAGAATACACATGAGAATCATTAGCAAAGAACCTTCAACCTCATTCCCAGGACAGAGAAACTCACACTCATAATTACAAGGCATCTTGTTGCAGAACTTGATTTTCAGCTCACCAAACCCTGTATTTATTTATTTTTTTTTAGAACATTTACAGACACCTGTAGAGCATCTTGACTGATCTGCTGAACAATTCTTATGACAAAAGAAGTGTGCAATATACTAAGGTCTGTCCTATGGTGGGATGGGCCCTAGGTAATAAAGGGTTTGATCCCCCTGTCCGACATACATACTTGAGTAGGATTAGCAGCATTTATATCTTACACTTTTGTTTTAGGACTAAGGGACTGGGGCTTCTCTAGCCTGTGACCTTTGGGCACTAACCAAATGCTCAGTTTTACCCTTGGTCTGTCCTAAATTGCGCTACTATAGATGTACAATATGTAAATGCAAACTGGCCTGCAACTAAAATTAGTAAGGACACACTATCAGGGGGCTGTCCCTTCTACAGCACTATAGACAGTACAAGATTATACCACCTCTAATGCATATATACTCAATTAAACAGCATTCATCTAAGGCTAGGTTCAGCCCCGTTTATGGGGTCCCGCTTGGGGACCCCATGAACAGAAACCTAATCTGCATAAAAAAGTGGTTACCTTAGGAAACCCGCGGACCCCATAGACTATAATGGGGTCTGTGTGGTTTGCGCTCGGTTTCCGCCCGAAAAGGGTGGAAAAATGCGGAGAGAAAAGTCCTGCTTGCAGTGCTTTTCTTTCTGCATTTTTCATGTGGGGAGGGGAATGGAATCCCCGAATGTAGTGCAAGCGCAAGTGTGAACCTAGTGTAACATGTTTGTACAATAAACTAAAATTCTAATCTTTAAAGTAATGCAGCTTAACAGGATTAGACGATGGAGAAGTAACTGTTTCTGCATTACTTCTCCATGTAAGGCTAAGTTCACACCCGCGCCCTGTCTCCACTCGGGGATTCCATTGCCCATTCCGCTTTAAAAATGCAGAGATAAAAGTCCTGCGAGCAGGACTTCTCTCTCCGCATTTTTCCGCCCTTTTTGGGCGGAAAACGGGCGGAAATCCAGCAGACCCCATTAAAGTCTATGGGGTACGCAAGTTTCCACGGGTGACCATTTTTTTTAAAGTGAATTATGTTTCCGTTCATGGGGTTCCCAAGCGGACCCCACGAACAGAAACCCAAAAGCAGGTGTGAACCTAGTGTAATAGAGAGTACCCAAACAGTAACCAAATGAATGTCCCTCAGGTTTCTTAGGAACAGTTAAATAAACGTTGAACTAAATATTTAGCAGTTTAAAAGGAGATGACATCTCAATATTGTAAAAAATTAACATATATAAAACAAAAGAAAATGTTCTTTATTACTCTTATTACTTTTTTTTTTTTTTTTTAAACTGTAATTTTTATTGAAAAAGTTTTTTAAAAGAAATACAAGGCAAATGTAAAGCAAATAATCTGTTACATCAGAGAAAACAACAACAGAAAGACTCAATTTGGGGGAAAACAAAAAACATGACAAAGGAAAGAAACAATAAGGGGAGAAACAAAGTTGGGAGTCAGGCATCAGAGACCCTGTGTGGCACAGTAGGAATCCCAGTGGGACCAAATTGCTTCAAATGCCTCTACCGTATGGTTGAGGGAGGCGGTCAAGTACTCCAGACTGCGGATGTCCTTCAGACGGGCTATCAATTCTGAGACTGCTGGGGGAAGAGCCTTTCTCCAATGGCGTGCTATAAGTGTTTTGGCCGCGGTACACAAGTAAAGGAATAATTTAGATGTATTTTTACCGAGACCTTTTGGCGGGAGATTAAGCAGATAAACCATGGGATCCAGGGGTATACCCTGGATGAAAAGAATGTGAGTCATCCTCTCAACCTCGAGCCAGAAAGGGCGAACTAAGGGGCATTCCCAAAAAACATGAAACAGTGTTCCAAGTGTTGCCCGGCATCGCCAACAACTAGAAGAAATAGTGGGGTTAAGAGTATGTAATAAAGCTGGGGTATGATACCAGTGCATAAGTATTTTGTATTGCGTTTCCCTAAACGTTACACAGGAAGAGGATTTAGCTGCACGGGACCATATGACCTGCCACTGGCTGTGCGGAATATGGGTGCCCAGGGTTCCAGACCACCGGGTCATATATTTGTGGGCCACCGGGGTCTGCCCCCCCTGAGAGGTCAAGAGCCTATAAATATTTGAAATCAGGCCTCTAGTGGAGGTACCTGCCCGACACAGTCGTTCAAAACCTGTGGGGAGGGAGACCCGGGTGGACCCAAACTGGGAAACAACAAAATGGACTATTTGCTGATAATGGAACCACTCTGAGGTAGGCAAGTGCTGTATGGAAGTGAGGTAGTCGAAGGACCTGAGCTCCAAGGTCGACGGGTCCACCAAGTCTGCTATGTGGAACAAACCCAGCCCACTCCAGGGCCTGACCATAGCGGCGGTGAGTCCGCTTGGCAGGAGTGGATTATATAAAAAGGAAATCATAGATGAGTGCGGAGCGGCCAATTGAAAGAGCTTAGAACAAGTATTCCAGATAGACCGGGTAAAGCCGATAGGGCCTAGCAGCGGAGTAGAGGGTGGGGGGGGGAGGAGGACCACAGATATGCATTGGGGTGAACAGGAGCTAGCCAAAGCTTCTCTATCTCCACCCATTTCGTGCGCGCCTGGGATGCCGCCCAAAACGGTATACTCCGCAAATGAGCAGCCCAGTAATAATGCAGCAGGTGTGGAGCCCCCAGTCCCCCGTCCGACTTACCCGCCAGCATCACTGATCGGGGAATGCGATGGCGTTTGCCTTTCCATACAAATTGGAAGATTGCTTTCTGTAGTGATTTCAGTTCGGACCTAGGGACTGCCACTGGGAGGGTTTCGAAGAAATAAAGAAGCTTGGGGAGGAGGGTCATCTTAACCGCAGTTATACGGCCTAGGAGAGAAACATGGAGAGGACGCCATTTATCTAGGAGAGAGCGGAGCTCATGAAACAGGTGAGGATAATTGACTGAATACAGTGTATGGTATGAAGAGGATAACTGGACACCCAAATAACGTAATGAGTGGTCCCTCCACTGGAAAGCAAAATTAGTCTTAAGCAACTGCAAAGTCTCGCTTGGGATATTTAGAGGCAGGGCTTCCGTTTTACTAGGGTTAACCATAAAGCCCGATAGGACTCCATATTCCTTTAAAACTCGGAGAAGGTTCGGGAGGGAGGTATGGGGTTTAGTGAGGGTTAACAGGACATCGTCTGCGAATAAACTAATTTTAAATTCCCTATCCCTCACAAATACCCCGGTGATATCTGAGGCAGATCTAATTTGGGCCGCCAGGGGTTCAATACACAATGCAAATATTAAAGGTGACAAGGGGCATCCCTGACGGGTTCCATTACGAATGGATAAAGGTTGGGAGGAAGCATTAGGTAGCTTGACCACTGCCGAGGGGTGGGAATAGAGAGCCCTTATGGCCGTGAGGAAGGCCCCCGAGAACCCGTAACTCTCGAGGGTGGCTATCATAAATGACCAATCAAGGCGATCGAAGGCCTTCTCAGCGTCCAGACTTAAAAGCAAAGTGGGGGTGGAAGAACGGTTAGCTACATCAATCAAGTCCACTGCCCTTCTAGTGTTATCTCCTCCCTGGCGACAGGGGACAAATCCCACCTGGTCCTTGTGGATGAGAGTCGGAAGCCAAAGGCCAAGCCTATTTGCCAAAATTTTTGTAAATAGTTTGAGGTCTGTATTCAGGAGGGCAATGGGACGATAGTTAGAACACTCCTGATGGTCCTTATGTGGCTTTGGGACCAAGGAAATGTGAGAGTGCAGCATAGTATGCGGGATCGGGGCTCCATCCAAAAAAGAGTTGAAGAGTTTACACATATGAGGGAGGAGATCAGAATGGAAAGTTTTATAATAAGCATAAGTGAACCCATCAGGGCCCGGAGCTTTACCATTAGGGAGACCCTCCAAGACGGCAGTTAACTCCTCGCCCAATATTGGAGCATTAAGTGAAGAGAGAGCTGAGGGCGGGAGGACCGGGAGCCGACAGGAGGTCAGATAGGATTGCAAGTTTGTCTCTGTAGCGGAGGGGCCTCTCCCAGCAGCCGAGGGAAGGTTATACAATGTAGTGTAATAATCTCTAAACAAGGTCGCTATAGTGTCGGGATGGTGTTGTAGGGTGCCCTGGGAATCTCGGACAGCATGAGGCGTAGAGGAAACCCGGCGGTCTCTCAGGGTTCTGGCTAGGAGTGTATGGGCCTTATTTCCCCTCTCATAATACCTCTGGCGGCTGTAGAGGAGAAGGCGATGGGTGGCCTGGGTAGCGAGGTCGCGGAGGTCCGCCCTAGCAGCTACCAATTGACGCAGCAAGGATACTGTGGGTCGTGACGCTAGTCTCTCGGTTAGGGATCTGATCCTACTAATTAAAGCCTCCTCTCTGACCCTTCGATTTCTCTTGGCCTGTGTTCCCAGTGCAATACAGTGACCTCTCATTACTGCCTTATGGGCCTCCCACAGTGTAGATATAGCGGGGACTGACTCAAGATTAACTCGAAAGTATTCTTGGAGGTGGGTACGAAGTTTACCCTGGGTCTCTCGTGAATGAAGGAGGGATTCATTAAGTCGCCAATGGCAACGTTTTGTCGGAGGGCAGGAGGGAGACAATGTCAGCAGTACGGGCGCGTGATCGGACCAGGATATGGGGCCTATGTCAGCTGACTTGAATAAGCGAAGGGTTAATGTGTTACCGAAAAAGTAGTCTATTCTAGAGTGGGTTTTATGGGGGTGGGAGTAAAATGTAAAAGAGCGAGCAGAGGGATTGTCCACCCGCCAAAGGTCATAGAGGGCAGCCGACCGTACAAGGCAGCAAAACTCCTTTGCTAGTCTTGTCTGCGAGGGTCCAGGAGGATCATTATTGAGGGTGAATCTATCCATATTTTCAGAAAAAGCCATATTAAAGTCTCCTCCCAGTAACAGTGCAGATCCCTCAGACATTTGCAATTTCCCCAGGACCTGTTTAAGGAAGGGGATCTGAGAAGAGTTAGGGGCATATATGTTACACAAAGTGATAGGTTGACCGTGTAAAAGCCCCTCTAGGATAATATATCGACCCTGGGGATCTAAATGAGAGGCCGAAACAGTGATAGGGCAGGTACGAGAAAGCAGAATAGCTACTCCCCCCCTCCTACGACTACAATATGCCGAGTAAGCGGAGGGAAAGTAATGGCGAGCAAAATTAAACGTGCCAGTATGATCATAATGGGTCTCTTGGAGAAAAGCTACCTCTGCCTGTAGGGAGCGAAGCTCCCGCAGGACCATTCGCCGTTTTGAGTTGGAGCCCAGGCCCTTGACATTTAATGTAATGCACTTAACCATAGAGAAAACAGAGTGGGTTTGTAGCTAGCGTAAGGAAAAATGAGGAAGAGGCAAATCTCACCCAACCATCGAGAGTCGGAAGCCTTGAAAAAAATAAAGGTGAAGGGTCCAGGCCACTGTAGCCAAACGAGTCTCCGAACCTGAAAAAGTGGAGAAAAGAGAAGGGACAGAAGGGGGGGGGAAAGAGACAAAAGACACACAAAAGGACGAGGCATAACAAATAAAAAACAAAAATATTTAAAAAACACAATTAAACTAAATCTAGTGGTCGGGACTATATCTCCCGGCCGGGGGCAAAAAAAAATGTCCAAGTCAGGGCCACAAATGACCCTTCCGGGGCCCAACCAGTGGGTCCACAGCTGGACGAAGCCCCCACAGTAGAGGGGGGAGTGGGTGGGAGGCGGGAGAGGATCAGCAATATGCAGATCAAAATAGACAGTTGGGGACCTAAGGATAGTAACATCTGTCAGTCACTGGGGGGGAAGGGGGAGTCTAACCCACCCGACCGCCCAAACTGAAACATAAGTAAAATGTAAAAAAGTAGTGGGACCATTAAAAGAAAAATGAGTATAAACATAAACAGCAATAACAACAGAACCCCCTAGTGAGCAAAGTAGACATATTCCTCCCAGAAACTAGGAGGGCCGAGAAAAAAAAGATACAGTCACGGAGGGGGGGTTCCACCCTTGATCTTCTGGAAGAACGTTGCTGGCGTCTAGCCGGGTTCTGGACCGTCCAGACCGGGGGAGGCGGTGGTGGCGGAGCAATCAGTTCCCAGTTCTGTAGGTCAGGGAGAGGAATATCCATAGCAGTGCAAAATGGCTCCAGGTCTGCATAGAACCGCAGGGTAGCAGAGCGTCCATTGTGCCTAGCTGTCAAAGAAAAGGGGAATCCCCAGCGATACGGTATTTGCCGGTCGCACAGAAGCTGTAGCAGAGGGCGCAGATATCTCCTTTTCTGTAGCATAATCCAAGAAAGATCCTGATAAAGTTGAATCTTGGCTCCTTCAAATTCAAAGTCTTTAAGACGACGGGCCTTGGAAAGGATGGTTTCCTTCAATGCATAATCGTGTACGCAGCAAATAACATCACGCGGGGTGGGGCCAGATCCCTTGGGACGCAGGGCCCTGTGCGCTCTATCCAGTTTAATTTTATGCGTAGGTGGTTCCTGCAAGATGGAGTTGAAAACCTCCCCCAAGGTAGCATGTAAATCCTCCTCCTGGGTAGCTTCAGGCAGCCCCCTGACTCTGATATTATTGCGCCTGCCCCGGTTGTCCAAGTCCTCTAAATGGCGCTGCATGTCATTAACCACCTGGCATTGGGCGAGGACAGTGTCCTGGAGGTGAGACACATGAGAACGGGTCTGATCATGATCATCTTCAAGGGTATCAACCCGGTTTGCAATATGTTGGAGATCTTGCCGCAGGACAGCGATTTCAGTGCGTATCTCTGAACGACATGCCGTTGTGACTTTAGCAACCAGGGAGTCAAAGTCCTCTTTTGACGGTAGATGAGCAAGGTAATCAAGCCATGGTGGAGGGTCAGAAGAGGCTGCCAGAGCAGATTGTAGCGGAAGTCGGGGTGGCGGTGCAGACGGCAGGGAGAGCTGGGTACAGATAGCCAGGGGGGACAAAGAAGGAGTCGTCCCCAAGTCTGCCTCCTCATCTCCTAGGAGGGGTGGGGGCTGCTGCAAGGGCATGAGGCTAGGAAGTGGTAAGGACTGCCGGGAGGTGAGAGAATCCCCCACAGGGCTAGGAGGACTCCCACGGTCAGATGGTAACATGTGGGGAGGAGAGGCACCTGCTGAGGTCTCCTGGGACGCTGGGTCCCCCTGATATTGCGTGGGGGAGCCCGCTGAGGAATGTACTGGCTGAAGCTGCGGGGGGAGGGGGGCAGTCAGCGCTGCGATGTGAGCGGTCGCAGCGCTTGTCTTACCCGGCGGTGGAGATCGAGCACCCGGGCTTTCAGCCTCCAGAAGAGCAGGAGGCCTAACAGGGAGACCTCTCTGCAGCGCGGGAGCCCCTCGCGCTGCCAGCGGAGCTGCCGCTGTAGTTAATCCAGAGGCGGTCGGCGCTGCTGCGGAGGAAGATGGCCGCCGCCTCGTGGAGGCCCGCGCCGCTGAAGCTGCCGCCGGCTGCAGGAACGCGGACAGGTCACAATCTGGGTGCAGGGTCTCCCACAGCCAGTGTCCGGCTTGTTCTTTTAGCCATGGGGTTCTGTATGTCCCAAATGGTCCCACTTAGCTGACGGTAAGGTAGGAGCTCCTCCAAAG
Organism: Leptodactylus fallax; assembly: GCA_947044405.1. Classification (NCBI taxonomy): domain Eukaryota; kingdom Metazoa; phylum Chordata; class Amphibia; order Anura; family Leptodactylidae; genus Leptodactylus; species Leptodactylus fallax. The sequence goes on from CAMRHE010000025.1 coordinate 9,741,688, forward strand.
TGCGTCCTACTCCATCGGATCCCAAGCCACGCCCCATTACTTTTTATTTTTAACCCTATCCCTGGAAATAAGCCTGTGCTTTCATCTGTGCTGTTATTTCTTTTTTTCTGTTCCATTATCAGGACAAAATGATGAAAATAATGGCAGGGCTGGATCTGTCACATGATCCCCTGTCAATTATGGGTTCAGCGAGACACTTGTCATAGCGTCTGCAATTTTACCAAAAGACAAAACATCACAGCACACTCTGACACAGATGTATACCTCAGCCTAAGCCTGATGTAATGCAGAACATTTAGGGCATTATTATTAGTATGGTCTAAAGTTTAGTCCCAAATACCAAATCATAGGAAATGGTGATGCAGAAGTCGCAGAATCTGTTCACAAGCAGTGTATTTACACAGTGTATTATGTGTAAGTCGCAGTATGGCCCTATCAGCAACAATATATATGAATAAGCAAACACAAGTCTATCTAATGCTGACAACTACAAATTCAGTGAAGAGGGATTACATTTTAACATGCAGCAATTCTTACTCATAGCAATCACTGATAAGATTACAACTAAAAACAACTGAAGGTAACATGTAAATATGTTAAATAATCAAATATCTGCTAAAAAAAAATATAGAATAATCACGAATTTATGCAAGTTTATATGCATGTACAAACATACATTGTTACAAATGACTGTTACTGGTTCTTGCTACACGTATCTAATTCTTCCTAATACTTCTTAATTTAAAGTTCTTATTTACAAAATCCCAGAGAATATTATTCATTATTTCCACAGAAACAGCACCACTCTTAGCTATGGCGTGTGTTACAAACCATTTACTTGACTATAGAAAAATTGCAATACCAGACTCAGCCAAAGTTAGGAGCCAATGGAATGTTTCTAGGCGTTTACCAGGATTCTGAGATTTATTTATTATGCATTTATGTGCTCAACAAATCATCAAAAATATATTCTCATCTCAGCTGCCTTTTCACTGTTCTGGTCTGTTGGAGGATCAGAACAATGGAGAGAAAGACCGTTAAAATAGCGGTTACACATGGTGTGCCGGCAGACCCCATTCACTATAATGAGATGCTTAGGGTGTCCCTCATTTTAAAACGGAAACTGGCAGAAGAGAAAGTTCTCCTTGGTGGATACTGCGACAGTCTCCAACAGACACTCTGGCACAGATGTGGACATAGCTTCAGGTTCCCAGGGGTACAGAAATAGGCTGTTCTACACTATCTCCGTAACAACCATAGATGTGAATGGGACTTCGGAAACAGCATAGATTATTATGCTACGCTGTTACCATAAATCCAATTCACGAATATAGAATTTACGGAAACAGTTTAGAAGAGCCTATATGTGCTCGCAGCTGCCCCAGACACACTGGTATTCCAATCTCCCCTGTGAAAAGCTGAGATGGGAATAGCCTTTTACTTAATGCCTGTAATTGTAAGTTGTGCATTATCTTGCACATCATGCATGATGTAGTAAAAAGTAGATACGCTATGACTGCAAATGTAGTTTTCTTAGCGTACTTTCATGTCTTACCCCTCTAGGCAATTTAATTATATGCTTAGTTGTTCCTTCCCAGGTTTGGGTGCAAACTTATGACTATGTCCAAAATGTTGTAAACACTTTTGGTGAATTTAGATTCTGTTTCTATAGCATTTCTAAATTACAAGTTGAGTAAACAGCTCCTGGAAAAAAAGAAGCAATTCATTCCAATACAAAGTAGCACATGAGACTGAAAACAAATAACTCATACGTGTGGTGTTTGCTTCTCTTGAGCTCCAGCTAAACCTCTGTGTGGCTTCTTAGCAGAGGTCTAATTTAGGTTATCTGATACACATGACCAGCTCATTCCACAGACTCAGAGAAGAGCTTATTGTCACAAAGTAGCCAGCCATACAATGTTTTGCATTTTATTTGGCTGGTCTGATCATATGCTAAGGGTTGTTTTGCTAGACTTGAACAAGCAAACTACAGATTTTAAATGAAGCTTTGTAAATATGTGATGGAAGGGATTAGAAAAATTACAAACATGCTCAACAGAAATTAGTGGAATTATTTAAAGCAAACCTCTAGTAGTATAATTTTGTACCGTGTTAGCCATAGAAAGTAGTGGAAGAGTGAAGAAATCAGGCCATACCTTTTCAAGGCTAACTGAGTATATTTGATAGTAAGCTTTCGAGAGTCTAGCTCTCTTCTTCAGACATACAAGAAACTGAAAATTCACACACTCTTTATACCCACAAGACCTGGATCTTCAAAGGGTCTTAGAATCTTTAAAGAAAATCAAAATGCAATATAAGTAGAGAAGTTATTTACAATTGGTCAAGAAATAAACAATCTGGAAACTTGTGGGGGCGTGACGGAGGGATCATTAATTCTTGCTGTTATCTGTTTGCAATCAGGTGGTGATTTGTGACCCTCACAGTTCATACATAGTGTGACATGAAACTGGCATGAATATTAAGTCCAAATTGCAGAGTTTGAAATTTTTGCATTAATTTATATTCCCGAAAGGAAAGGAGAGGGGTGACTGGAAATACGTCTTTGAGTCTGTTGTCCCTATGTAGCACAGGTTGGAGCTCCTTGGCAATCCTTCGTAGGATCTTCAGCTGTGGGTTGTAGGTGACAACTAGGGGCACTCGGGCTTCTTTCTGGGTCTCTTTATATGTGAGCAGACTGTATCTTAATGGCTGCCACTTTGTTTAATTGGTTGTCCATCACTTTTGGTTTGTATCCCAATCGGAGAAATTTCGTCCTCAGATCCTGGAGGTGCTTGTCCAGGTCTGCTTTCTTGGAGCAAATACGATTGTATCGTATAGCCTGGCTATAAATAGATTGTCTTGTGTGCTAGGGCAGAGACTTAGCGCATGAACTCACACAGATTCACCATTAATAACAGTAGAACAGATCTCCCAGTGGCCGCACATTTCTCCGGAGAAGACCACTCTATTGAAGATTTGTGGGTTGTGGTTTTAATGGGACATTTTAAGATGCAGAGAGAAAGAAAGGAATGGGAATATAAGTTAATGGAAAAAATTCAAACTCTGCAATTTGGACTTAATATTCATGCCAGTTTCATGTCACACTATGTATGTGTGTCACACCCCACAAGTTTCCAGATTGTTTATTTCTTGACCAGTTGTAAATAACTTCTCTACTTATAATGCATTTTGATTTTCTTTAAAAGATTCTAAGACCCTTTGAAGATCCAGGTCTTGTGTGTATAAAGAGTGAGAATTTTCAGTTTCTTGTATGTCTGAAGAAGAGAGCTAGTCTCTTGAAAGTTTACTATCAAATATACTCAGTTAGCCTCTAAAAGGTATCGCCTGATTTCTTCACTCTTCCACTATTTAAAGCAAACCTCCACATTAAAAATGGAGTCCAGTCTGCAGGTAGCATGTTACACAGTAGTAGTTGCTGAGCAGTTTTATTTAGATTCTTGTTAAAAAAAAAAAAAAAAACTTCCTGTATAACTTGTCATAACCATTGCTCAGGAGTCCAGTGGGCAGTCCTACTCTATGTTATGTATACTACAACATACAGGAAAGGCTGTCAATCACTCCTAAGAATATAAAGAGCTAGAGTTTAAATGAACAAATGTCAGGTCATACTGGAACTTTCTGCACAAAACGTTATATCAATATGTTCTACTCATTCTACTCTAACATATTCTGCCTGCAGATTTGACTGCAATATTAATATGACAGTTTTGCTTTAAAGTTACAGCACAAAGTTTAATATGTAAGATTACAATGATTGTCTGAGATTACACAGACACAGTGTCACACTTGTCCATGGGCTGTGAATGGTAATGTAGTTCAGACCCATTAAAGCAATCTGTATTTATCATTTAGACACAAAAAATAGAATGTTTAATAAGTAAGATGGATCTTTAGTTTAAAACACTGGCTCAGATTTACTATTGTGGTTATGAGTAGTGTGTAGTGTGAGTGGTGTAAACATGGTGCATTATTGGCGCAAGGTGGCCCATCTAGTTTGGGCAAAAACTCTTCAACTTGCTAGACATGGTGTGTATTTTTAGAAAAAGGGGTGTCACTTAAATGCGCCAAAATTGTGTCGAAAAAAATCTTGCTAAAAGTAAACCAACTAAAACATAGTATAAATGTACATAGCATACAATGTGTCAAATTTTCAGTACAATTTCCATATTTTGAAGGAGCAAACAATTCAATACTGGTAAGTTCATTACTAAACTGCTCTTTGCAGCAGGTCACACTGTCTCGTTCACTACGGATGGTGTTGCCTGCTGCCAAGAAAATCTACTATTTCAATTCTATTGAACCGCTTGCTCCTCTAGAGAACATGGCAAGCATACCTTAAACTGTTGTGTGACATCAGTGCAGTGTGGGCTGCATTACAGGAGGAGGGAGGAATGCTCCTGAAACACGGTCTATGTGCAGGTCGCATTTCATAGTGCATCATAATAATAATAATAATAATAATAATAATAATAATACATTTTATTTGTATGGCGCCAACGTATTCCACAGCACTTTACAAATTGTAGGGTTCATGTACAGACAAAATGAGGAATTACAAAGTAGTAAGTCAATTCACAGAATGGGACTGAGAACCCTGCTCGCAAGAGCTTACAATCTATGAGGTAGTGGGGGGTGACACAAGAGGTAGCAGGGACAGCATAGGAGGTAGCATTGCTTATACAGTGGTCCAGCCGTTATTGTTATAAAGGTTATTTCATCATGCATATAAATTACCTCACATTAAGGCCCCATGCACATGACTGTAGTTATTTTTTGTATAATGTCCACAAATGCGATAGTAAATAGACCCATTATTTTCTATGTAGCCTAACATCAAGTTAGTATGCTACTACTTGTATGGTATTGTTTTGTATCGACAATCAGGATACTAGTATGAGTAACAAAGTTCAAATCTGGTATCGTGGTAGGTATAATGCATCCAGAACTCAGTTTATGTCATAATAACATTCCAAAATCCATTACTCCACCTGCACCAGCCTGAACTGTTATACCTGACAAGGAAGGTTCATCGATGGTGCTTGTGCCAAATTATGACCCATCCTATCAGCATTGTGCAGCAGAAACCTGGATTCATCTGACTAGTCAATGGTTTTCTACTGTTCAGTTATCCGACTTTTGCGCTTTTTTGCCAACTGGAGCTTTGTCTTTTGGTTTCCCTTAGACAACAATGGCACTCAAAATGGTCGTCTCCTGTTATAGCCCATTTCTGCTAAGGAACAATTAGTTGTGCATTTAGACTTGTTAGTTCGAGCTTGCTAGACATTCCTGACAGTCGCTTCCCAGCTCCTTTTCCCATAATGCCTTGTGATATTCCTGACAGTATACACTCAAGACTGCTGCACAAGAAAACGCCACAAGGTTGTCAGTTGAAATACTGGCCCCAGCTAGTCCAGCATTGTGACTACACTTGGTTCAAAGATGCTCTGATGGCTCAAATAGTATTTGTACCGCTTTATGCAAGAACTAATCCATGGCATTTATTGGTTACTTGGGACAGTAGTATATTGGTCTTTTGTGCTCATATATGAAATATAGAAAAAAGGGAGCTATATGTTGTAAGGTACACTTTTATATTGTTTCTGGTTTGATATAGATAGCAAAGCACCCATAGATAACGATCTCTAGGGGAACTTTTATATCACAATATCCAACCATAAAATTTTGGCATGCCTTTTCACCTAGGGATGTTCAACACCTACCAATATATTATTTAATTTTAGTTTTTGTAAATGATAATCCATATTCAATCATCCATATTCAAAAACATTCTGACACTCTAGAAAATTCAGTCAATAGTATTTGCATGGTGCCATCTGGCACAATAAGTTTCATACTCACATTCATACTGAGTAAACCATTACTATGAAACATGCATTATCTTTAGAAGCAGAAAGCCAAATGTCATTGGATTAAAAGAGATTTTCTGCTATGCCTATTGCATAAAAAGATATGATTTGCTAAAAACAGTTGAGGTCTCATAATTATTGTTGAAGTTGAAGATGACTACAAGACTCAAAAGTGATACATAAAATGAAAGAAAGGATTGACATTTTTGCAAAAACTTGACCACTCTCATCCATGGTTTTGGCATCTTATAAAGTACACAAAAATTACATTGGAAGTAACATAATACCGAGACATTCATCTTAAAGGGACTGTATAACTCCTTTTTATTGATGACCTAACCTCAGGCCAAGTCAACAATAAGAGATCAGTGGGAGTCCGACAACTTGGATCCCTCAGTCAGCTGAAAGAATGAATGGGATGATGCTGGAATTACACAGCTACTATAAAACAGATGGCAGGCGAAGTAGACAGCAAAGAGGTCAAGGTGCTTTTACGAGCACCGGGCCCCTTCAAACATTTGATCAGCAGAGGTTCTGGCTGTCGGATTCCCTCTAATCTCTTACTGATAAACTATCCTGAGGATGGGTCATCAATAATTTTCTGCACAGTAAACATAATTTCATAACATGAATTCTAGTAAGAGGCAAAGCATTAAGAGGCATCACATAATGCAATAATCTAGGTTTACAGAAATCATGAGAAAAAGATTAAAAGGATGGCTTAATGCATGTCAAACTAACAAGAAAGCATAAATCTAATAGTAGTGTTTCTCAGTAATCTGTTAAAAAACTGTTACAAGCAGAACAATCATTTAATTAAGTACACAATTAACTAAACTAATAAAACCAAACTATATCGGACTAAAACAGGATATATGCAACATGCAAATTGTTAGCAAGGTCTCCCTGTGGGCTATGAAACCGGGCAGTCTGTTCATCACGATTATGGAATAGCAAAAGACATATATGGTACCAAAACCTGCTATTTACTATTGTATCATGTTCAAAATAATGTTTTCATTTTAAACAGTGTAATCCCATACACATACAGGCAAATTTTAAAGGGTTAGAAACTGTGTGTAAATGGTTTACACGGGGTAAAATTAGTCATTTACTAGCAAACTGTAGCTAGAACGTCTATGTAAAAGCTCTATTAAACAGCCAATTCAATTGGCTAATAGAGTCGACTATCATCTGACAAGTGTTTTTTCGAACACCGGGTAATCTGCTGGTTTCAAAGGGACAAAAAAAAAAAAAAAAAAAATTCATTTTATCGTCTGCTGGCAGCAGAGCTCTTATTAGACAAGGCGATGTGCTGCAAACAGACAAATAAAGTATATACTCCATGCATATCCTCTGAATCAGTCTGTGCAATCAGGCCAGTGAAGAACAAGCAATGATCGGCATATTTTGTAGCCAATCAACGCTTACTATAAAAAAAAAAATCTATTTGTCTAATACCACCCTTAAGCAAGGCTCATTTGCAACCATGGCCATGCTCCTGGTGTTTATCTCCAGCTTGTATGGACTCTCAGGTGAAACATCTGTAAAAAGAAAGAGAACTTACAGGAAACGTGTCACCAGAAAATTCCTTTTTAAATTAAGTTTTATGTTAAATATATTTGTAAGGATTTTTGGTGAGGTTTTTTTAAAAAAAATCTCCATTTAAAAAAAAAAAAAAAAATCCTAAAAATTCTGCAGTTCTGATTTTGACCTCTAGGCCAGTTAATGTGCTGAGGCTTCCTATAGGAGATTTTTTATTAGCGGCAGCCACCTCACTTTTATCAGCACACTGATGATCACAGCTATCATGTACATGTAGATAAGACACAGAATCAATCACAATAGGATATTTCACTGCTTATCTACTACCCCTCTGTGTATGACATCTCCAGAGGTCACACAGCATGCCTAAAAACTACCCCATGACAGTGAATAGGATCTTCTCCAGACCACTGTGTGTATGGCCCATAGTCCATCTGCACGAGACAGGAATTCACAAATTATTTTAGGCTTCGTGGCAAGATTTGGAATTGCAAGATATTTAGGAATTTTTTAAATATAGATAACAACATCAACTTTGGGGTAGTTTGCTTTATAAATATGTTTAATATAAAAACATGATTTAAACAGTAGGTCATTTCCTGGTGACACTTTTCCTTTAAGTCTTTAACAAGATAATTCCACCTACAGCAAGCCCTGGCATCATCATAACAGTTGTTACACAGACCTGTACAAGACAATGAAAATAAAAATTATTATATATGATCTATCATCTGGCTACTTAGATTATGTGACATTTTTTTTTTAAATAAACACACAATAATAACTGTTCATTTGCTTGCATCAAAACCCTTTCTCAAATACATGTGGTCCAAAAACTAAATCCTAGGCACTCTAGACACATTTGAGGAATGATGCTAATAAATGAAGTCTTGAAATGAATATGTCATAATTATCCACATTTACATGTGTAAGTTCATAGTAAAGAAGTATTTATGAGAAGGGATAAGTCTATACAACTCTAGACATGTTATTTAAAACTAAAGACATGTTTACTTCACAAATTTTCTTTACTAATGTTTCTTTGATAAATGGAAAATGTGATTTCTTTGGAGATTTAATTCATAATCTTTACCAACTATTAGAAAGTTCAGTGACTAAGATATTTGACAATGTAGCAGTTACCATATGAAGACTTTTTACAACTGGGGTTAATAACTAAAAAAAAAGCTCACAAATTATCATATTCCTGAAGCATTTCAATTAACCCTAGTGTGAAGATTCAATTCAAACAGATCCCTCCATATATGCAAAAATAACAGATTACTGCCTGTTTTTTTTTTTCTTACCTGAATAAATAACCTATAATACCACCAAAATACTCTGCTGCCACACCTGTATGTGTTACAGTGCATAACAATGAGCAAAACCATGTACTAGTACTACAGTTAAAATTACACAGGCCAATATTTAGTAATAACAGGCATAGACTGATCAACCATTAACGCTCTGTGTAATACATCCTTAAAAGGAATGTCGCCACTTCAGTACCAGGCCAATTTCCCTGGTTCAGGACCAAACACATTTTTGGTTTTTTTCATACTCATACATGCCGTTTTGAGGGCTGTAACATTTTTTAATTTGGCGTATTCAGCTAATTTTTGAGTGTTTTTTAGGTGACACAGAGTTTTATGTTTATGTTATTTTTATTTTTGCATGTTTTTTCTTTGTTTTTAATATATCTGGGAAAATGCAAAACAAAAAAGGAGAGAAAATGTGCTATTAAAACTTTTTAAAATAGTTTTTCCTCTCTGTTACAGTAACTTTTATTTGGTATTGCGTTGTCGGGGGTGGGACTAGAACCTGTAATGTGGTATTGGCATTTTTTTTTTTTACTTAATTTTTACTATTTATTTATTTTACACTGTGTCCCCATAAGGTCATAATAGACCTTTGGGGGGCATTTTAACAAAATTTTTTTTTTTGGTAGAGGGGCTGTTTTCCCCTGTAACTGGGGCTCATTTAACCTCAGTTACAGGAGTAATGCAGCCTCCTGTCCATGACTGGTGAGCTGATCTGGGTCCTCTAGGACTCAGATTTAACAGTCTCTGATCCTCAGCAGATCACGTGACCATCGGGTCAAAGAGGAGCCGCATCATGGAGACTTCCATGGCTGTATACAGAGACCAGGAAGGCAGGAACGGTAAAAAACCATCCCTGCTTTCTCTAGTGGAGCTCCGACTGCAGTAACAGCCAGCTCCCCATTTTTTTCAGCTTAATCATTTTGTGCAGCTGTTTAACACTGCAAGGACATACGGGTACAACCTGGATGTAAAAAGTTGCATGGGCAGTAAGGAACTAGTTAAGCAAATTTTTTTGTGAAGTTTTTAAAGATTTTCCATGTTATCTACATTTATTAAAAATCCTGCATTTTGACTCTCACCGCTAAGCCAAATAATATGCAGAGTTCCTTTTTCCCATAGGAGATTTGTTTGCAGCATCCAGCTTCATTACAATCTACCAGGCCGTGTGATGGCCGTTAATGGTTAGCACATGACTGATGAATCCTATCATGTAAATAAATCCTGAGCTTAATCTCTGGGGTGCCCACCACCACTAGAACAGGGAACCAGAGCTCTGCATTCTTCCTCAACAAACAACTACTGTTAGGAGGAACCAAGAATTATGGAGTGGCTGTTGAGTACATGCACTGCCACTATAGTCAAAGTCTATGGAACTAATGATAATAGAGCACTGTACTCTGTCAGTTTCATAGATATTGAGCAGAGAAAAGGCACACATGGTGAACTGCTCCTAGATTTAAACACCTTCTCAAGCGTAATCCTTTTTGTATCATCTAAAGCCTAAGTTAAAAAAAGTAGTAATTCTACACTTGATAGTGTAAGGACTAAAAGGGGGAGAGTCCTGTGAAGCCAAGAAGATATCAAACCATTATAAAACACAACTTTAGAAGACACTGCCACTCATGGAAGGGAAGGGGGAGAAAAGGAAATAAAAGGAAGAGGAATGAAAAGAAAAAAAAAAAAAAAAAGGATAAATAAAATGGCATTAGGTTTGAGTTGGGTTCCCACACGATGGTCATGGTTCATTGTATCGAATGTAGTGACCAATACTTATATGGAGAGTAAGGCTCTATCAGGTGGAGATGGGGAAATATAGTCAACCCATACAGACCAAATCATCAAAAATTTATAAAGACATCACTGGATCCTGGAACAAGATCTGGGGGGTGATGATCCATTGCCATGACACAGCAAGGAACCTATTGAAGGCTCCCAGGCTTGTCTCCTTTATACTCCAGGCTATGCTAGTTAGCCGGTAATAGATGTATAAAGATTTTACTATACATTGCAATGTATTAGCATTGCAATGTATTGTTTTAGTGATCAGACCTAAAAATAAAAGTTTAAAAAAAAAATATATATATATATATATATATTATAGATATACAGTACAGACCAAAAGTTTGGACACACCTTCTCATTCCAAGAGTTTTCTGCATTTTCATGACTATAAAAATTGTAGAATCACACTGAAGGCATCAAAACTATGAATTAACACATGTGGAATTATATACTTAACAAAAAGATGTGAAACAACTGAAAATATGTCTTATATTCTAGGTTCTTCAAAGTAGCCACCTTTGATTACTGCTTTGCACACTCTTGGCATTCTCTTGATGAGCTTCAAGAGGTAGTCACCTGAAATGGTTTTCACTTCACAGGTGTGCCCTGTCAGGTTTAATAAGTGGGATTTTTTGTCTTATAAATGGGGTTGGGACCATCAGTTGTGTTGTTCAGAAGTCAGGTGGATACACAGCTGATAGTCCTACTGAAAGTGTCCCCAAGTGCAGTGGCCAAAACCATCAAGCGCTACAAAGAAACTGGCTCACATGAGGACCGCCCCAGGAAAGGAAGACCAAGAGTCACCTCTGCTGCGGAGGATAAGTTCATCCGAGTCACCAGCCTCAGAAATCGCAGGTTAACAGCAAATCAGATTAGAGACCAGGTCAATGCCACACAGAGTTCTAGCAGCAGACACATCTCTACAACAACTGTTAAGAGGAGACTGTGTGCAGCAGGCTTTCATGGTAAAATAGCTGCTAGGAAACCACTGCTAAGGCCAGGCAACAAGCAGAAGAGACTTGTTTGGGTTAAAGAACACAAGGAATGGACATTAGACCTGTGGAAATCTGTGCTTTGGTCTGATGAGTCCAAATTTGAGATCTTTGGTTCCAACCACCGTGTCTTTGTGCGACGCAGAAAAGGTGAACGAATGGACTCTACATGCCTGGTTCCCACCGTGAAGCATGGAGGAGGAGGTGTGATGGTGTGGGGGTGCTTTTCTGGTGAAACTGTTGGGGATTTATTCAGAATTGAAGGAATACTGAACCAGCATGGTTACCACAGCATCTTACAGCGGCATGCTATTCCATCCGGTTTGCGTTTAGTTGGACCATCATTTATTTTTCAACTGGACAATGACCCCAAACACACCTCCAGACTGTGTAAGGGCTATCTGACCAAGAAGGAGAGTGATGGGGTGCTACGCCAGATGACCTGGACTCCACAGTCACCAGACCTGAACCCAATCGAGATGGTTTGGGGTGAGCTGGACCGCAGAGTGAAGGCAAAAGGGCCAACAAGTGCTAAGTATCTCTGGGAACTCCTTCAAGACTGTTGGAAGACTATTTCAGGTGACTACCTCTTGAAGCTTATCAAGAGAATGCCAAGAGTGTGCAAAGCAGTAATCAAAGCAAAAGGTGGCTACTTTGAAGAACCTAGAATATAAGACATATTTTCAGTTGTTTCACACTTTTTTGTTAAGTATATAATTCCACATGTGTTAATTCATAGTTTTGATGCCTTCAGTGTGTATCTACAATTTTTATAGTCATGAAAATACAGAAAACTCTTGGAATGAGAAGGTGTGTCAAACTTTTGGTCTGTACTGTATATATATATATATATATATATATATATATATATATAAACACACAGTTGTGCTAAAAAGTTTACATACCCTGGCAGATTTTTTTGGCCTTTTTTCAGAGAATATGAATGATAACACAACTTCTGTGTTTTCTCTTTTTAAATCATAATGACAACCAAAAACATCAAAATAACCCTGTTCAAAAGTTCACATACCCTGGTGATTTTGCCTTGATAACATGCCCAGAAACCAAACCACGGTCAGGTAGACCAACAAAATTTTGGCCACAACTGCCCAGAAAATTGTTCGGGATGCAAAGAAAAACCCACACATAGCATCAGCTGAAATACAGGACTCTCTGAAAACTATTGGTGTGGCTGTTTCAAGATGCACAATAAGGAAGCACTTGAAGTAAAATGGGCTGCATGGTCGAGTTGCCAGAAGAAAGACATTACTGCGCAAATACTACAAAGAATCTTGCCTTCAATACGCCAAACAGCACAGAGACAAGCCTCAAAACTTCTTGAACAAGGTCATTTGGAGTAATGAGACAAAAATCGAACTTTTTGGCCACAACCATAAACGTTACATTTGGAGAGGTGTCAACAAGGCCTATGATGAAAGGAACATCATTCCTACTGTAAAGCACAGAGGTGGATCACTGATGATGTGGGGATGTGTGAGCTTCAAAGGCACAGGAAACTTGGTCAAAGTTGAAGGAAAGATGAATGCAGCACGTTATCAGCAAATACTGGAGGCAAATTTGCACTCATCAGCCAGGAAGCTGCGCATGGGACGTACTTGGACATTCCAACATGACAACGATCCAAAACACAAGGCCAAGTCGACCTGTCATTGGCTACAGCAGAAGAAAGTGAAGGCTCTGGAGTGGCCATCTCAGTCTCCTGACCTCAATATCATTGAGCCATTCTGGGGAGATCTCAAGCGCGCCGTACATGCAAGACAGCCGAGGAATTTACAGGAACTGGAGACTTTTTGCCAAGAAGAATGGGCTGTTTTACCATCTGAGAAAATAAAGAGCCTCATCCACAACTACCACAAAAGACTTCAAGCTGTCATTGATGTTAGAGGGGGCAATACACGGTATTAAGAACTGGGGTATGAACAGGGTCATTTTGATGTTTTTGGTTGTCATTATGATTTTAAAAAGAGAAAACAGAAGTTTGACAATAAATGGCTTCAACCAACCACTAACCATGAGTGCAGAAAAAGTTTTTGTGTTATCATTCATATTCTCTGAAAAAAGGCCAAAAAAAAATAAAAAATCTGCTGGGGTATGTAAACTTTGTAGCACAACTGTGTGTGTATTTATTATATATATATATATATATATATATATATATATATATATATATATATATATATATATAGATATATATATATTAGAACTAAAAATTCAAATCACCACTTTTCCCTAGAACACATATAAAAGTAAATAAATAAAATCTGTTAGGTATATGAAAACACTTGGTCTACAAACTTACAAAAAATTTTTTATAGGTGTGGAAAAAAAAAAAAAAAAAAAAAAAAAAAAATCAAAGAAGCAAACGACCGTTTTTTCGCTGTTTTGCCTTCTATAAAGATTTGGTTAAAAGGTCAAAACAATACATATTCCCCAAAATGGTATAAATAAAGAATGCATCTGGCCCCGCAAAAAAAAAAAAAAAAAAAAAAAATGCCTTAGACGCTGTACACGGAAAAATAAAAAAGTTACGGGTGTCAGAATATGTCAATTATAATAAATTTTTTTTTCAAAGATTCCAATTTTTTTAAAACATAAAAAAAAAAACACTGTATAAATTTGGTATCACTGTAATTGTGCTAACCCACAGAATAAAGGTGACATGTCATTTGGGCTATACAGTGAACGCCATAAAAATGACACCCATAAGAAAGCCACGCAAGTTCTTCTCTAATTCTACCCCATTCTGAATTTTTGTTTTCAGATTCCCAGTATATCATACAGAATATTAAATGGTACTATTATGAAGTACAATTTATCTCCAAAAAATCAATCCCTGTGAACACAAAAATGAAACAGTCATGGCTTTTCGAAGCCGGGGAGTTAAAAAAACAAAACTCTAAAAATGGCTATAGTGGTAAGGGGTTAAATTAATTTAATGTCTATCAAACATTTCATATCAATTTCTACCTTTTATATTCAAATGAGATCTACAATAATATTATGTCGTCTATCATAAATATACATACCAGTACATCCCCTAAAAAGCATGGGAGTGATAAACTGATCAAGGGTTCTCCTGCTTCTGTAATCACCAGTAACCAGTTGTAATCTACAGGCCGAATATATGCTTAATTCACTTATAGAATGCCACAATGGTGATTTAATAACAGTTACAAAGCTACAGTTGAACAGCTAATAAACAGATTTATGTTCTCATTTTACTCCGGTGTACTAACTTATCCATTTTGGCCTAGAAATAGAACATTTGGACCTTCAAGTACCCAGCATGCAAAGGGGCAGTCCTACAATTTTTGACATCGCATTTCTGAATGTCTGTACATACCAAAAAGCACATGTAAGACAGATGAAAGAGGGTGGCCTTTTGTATACTGTGTGCCAAAAATGCAGAGATCTGGAGTCCTGTATATGACTATGTAACATGAGGACAGGTTATCATATGATTTTTGTTTTCTCAAGATAGTTTCATTAATATTAATGTTAGAGGAAATCTAACGGTAAAGTCACAAAAATCTGCACGTTCATATTGTAACATTAAGCTAATGGCACTTCCCACCTTTCTTTCCCCGGTTTCTTTGCCCTTGGTTATCTTTATGATTATCAAAATGTCACAACAAATAAAGTATATGCAAACACTTCCTCATATTCCCTAACGCTCTGTATACACAGCATGCAAAGCAAAGTCATTTTCATCTTCTCTTGCCTGGTAACCAGCAGCTTAAACCAACTTTACAATGTGCTGACCTTACCAGCAAGCTTTGTTAACTCTGCAACTCCTGAACACTTGAAAAAGACTACAGCATTAAGATACCCAGGAATAATATTTCTTTACAATATTCTTTTACGTATATACCACATAATTTGACAGTTACTAAACGTTATTATTGTGTCTCCTAGCATCATTCCTCCAACATGAATATAATTCTGTTACGCAGAATTTTTCTCCTTCATACTTGGTGAACTTCAAATAAGGAACCCTGTAAAAACCATGCTGGCCATATACAGGAAGGTAATGAGAGGGCACAGATCTACCTAGTTGTGGCAATCTAAATCACTAATTTTAGCATTCATACTAAGGCTGTGGTCACACTAGCATTGTGTGACTGTTGAGGGACTCCATCCCCCATTCCTCTTAAAATAAGCAGGACTTTTCTCTCTGCTGATTTCGTGCGGAAACCGGGCAGACCCCATTATAGTCTATAGTCCGCAGGTAACCGCTTTTTAAGTGGATAGGATTTCCATTTGGAAACCCGAATGCTAGTATGACCCTAGCGTAAGATAACAGATATTTTTGCAAAAACATTTTCCAAGACCGAATATTGTCAGATCAAAAAATTTTTAAAAAAAATGTCTCTAAAAGTTAGTAAAACAGACTATACATTGGATCAGTGGTTAGCACTGTACACTGTACCCTTACAGTGCTGGAGCTGTAGGTTTGAATCTGGCCATGGCCAACTGTTAATCTGCATGTAGTTTGTACATGCAGGTTTTCTCTGGGTACTCCAGATTCCTCCCACACTCCAAAGACATACTGATAGGGAACTTAGATTGTGAGCCCTACTTGAAACAGTGTTGGCAATATCTGTAAAGTGTTGTGGAATATAATGGCGCTATAAAAGTAAGGCTACGGTCACACTAGCATTGTGTGACCCTTCGGGAACTCCGTCCTCCATTCCGCTTAAAATAAGCAGAACTTTTCTCTCTCTACTGATTTTAGGGGGAAACCTTATGGAAACCCAGAGGAACCCTTTATAGTCTATGTTGTCCACGGGAAACTGTTTTTTAAGCAGATAGGGTTTCCGTTTTTCGGGTCCCTAGATGGACCCAAATAACGGAGACCTGAATGCTAGTGTGAACCTAGCATAACCATAAATAAATAAATTCAGTGACCAAATTCAGTAACCTTAAAATATTACATACAATAATATTCTAGCTGGAGTTGAGCATACTCTTTCTATCCTCCCTGTCAATGTCATGTCATGTTAATGTCATAAGAGTCTTAGAAGCCAAGATCTAGGATTGTCTATAGTTTCCTCACATTAGGGATGGGCTTTGCATATTGATTATAGAACTGAAATGGAGTAAAAAGTTACTGTTAAGCTAAAAAGGTTTTCCTACAAACACTTTTCACCTAGCTGCATGCAAGACCCCTGCTCAATTCACTTTTACACAGGGGACTCATGAACCATATTCTCATGATCTCTGGAGGTTCCGGCAGTTCTGTGGACAGAGTTATATGTGCTGTTCATGATAACCCCCCTTTAAAGTACTAATAAAGTGACTCCAAATTGTAAAATAATATATTTTTGACACCTTGCTTCCAAGAGACACTATTCTAATATTACCTGAACAAAACTACATTGAGCTGTCCATGTCATAGGATGACAAAAGCTATATAATATGTGGACCCTAAGGCCAGGGCCCCACATTGTGAATACGAGGCATTTTGGCCACGGTGGAAATGCCACGGCAAAAAAACGCTGCATATTACAATACCTGCAAAGTGGATGAGATTCTGGCTAATCCCACCCACACATTGCAGAAAAAAAAATCTGCATTGAAAAATACTTCGATTTAAAAAATGCTTGCGTTTTTGTAAATCGCAACATGTCAATTATATCTATGGAAACGCTGGCGTTTTCCCTATAGGTATAATAGGGGCAGAAATTCCACCGAGTTTTTCTTTGTGGACTTTCTGTGAAAAGTGCTGCAGAAAAAAAACGCGTTGCGTTTCCGCTGTGGTCTTTTCTGTAGCGCTTTTTGACTGCAGTTCACTACTTGGGGCCTTAGCCTAAAAAAGAGAGTATTCTAGATCTTAGGTTCCCAGACTAAAATGATTTAAGCAGAGTTCATGCTTATCGTCAATCAAACCTGACTTTTCAAGTGTGACTGATATATCCCGTTTTCCGCTTTCTCTTTAATACAACTATTTATTTTATTTCTTACTTATCTAGGACCACATTTCACACCTTGAAAAGTAATCATAACATTAAATGGCATAAAGCAATGTGAACAAACGTATTCACGAAGAGATGTATGGATCATCCTATTCCTCCAAGTCATCTGGTTACAAGTTTCAGAAATGTAAAAATAACATAAGAATTCAAGAACTGTCAATACACACTGAGAGGGCTATCAAATAGAGGATCTGGTTTCTCCAAGTGGAAATGAGGAACAGAATCTTCCTAGTAAAGAGGATCATTTGAGGTTTCCTGAGAGATGTGAAGTAGCTATGTACGCATTTATATCCGCAACCATCTTTAGTACCATGAGAAATTAGCTGTTTGGCAATAGATTTAAGACCTACAGAACACATCTAACCATCTGCCCAAGAAAACTGTGTACATGTTATATGTTTACATACAGGCAGCACAGTTGGCTGCTACAATTGCACATAGCTTATACTGATATAATATGTATGAAACCAGAGGAAGTCAATCAACTCAAGTCAGCCACATCTAAGGTATTCTTATAGCTTTTGATAGTGCAAAGTTTGAGGTGTAAACATGTGATAAGTGCCCTCCACACTGGGCCCCTACGCTGACAGGAAATTGTTAGAACATGAGCACAAACAGGGAATTTTATCAATATTCCAAATAACATCAGTATATTCCAGCTGTCCAAACTATTGCACCAAACTTGGCAATTTTGTGTCTACACATCACTTGAAAAGTAGTAGTAAATAAGCCACTTTGTGTTGTAACGTATTCTATAGGGTATAGCTAAGTGACATATTTTAAATACATCGTAAAAAACACCTTATAAGTCTGCTATACTCAAATGATTATAAAGTGGATGGCAAAGATATATACAGTTGTGCTAAAAAGTTTACATACCCCGGCAGATTTTTTTGTTTTTTTGGCCTTTTTTCAGAGAATATGAATGATAGCACAAAAATATTTCTCCACTCATGGTTAGTGGTTGGTTGAAGCCATTTATTGTCAAACTTCTGTTTTCTCTTTTTAAAATCATAATGACAACCAAAAACATCAAAATGGCCCTGTTCAAAAGTTCACATACCCCAGTTCTTAATACCGTGTATTGCCCCCTCTAACATCAATGACAGCTTGAAGTCTTTTGTGGTAGTTGTGGATGAGGCGCTTCATTTTCTCAGATGGTAAAACAGCCCATTCTTCTTAGCAAAAAGTCTCCAGTTCCTGTAAATTCCTGGGATGTCTTGCATGTACTGCTCGCTTGAGATCTCCCCAGAATGGCTCAATGATACTGAGGTCAGGAGACTGAGATGGCCACTCCAGAACCTTCACTTTCTTCTGCTGTAGATAATGACAGGTCGACTTGGCCTTGTGTTTTGGATCGTTGTCATGTTGGAACGTCCAAGTACGTCCCATGCGCAGCTTCCTGGCTGATGAGTGCAAATTTGCCTCCAGTATTTGCTGATAACGTGCTGCATTCATCTTTCCTTCAACTTTGACCAAGTTTCCTGTGCCTTTGAAGCTCACACATCTCCACATCATCAGTGATCCACCTCCGTGCTTTACAGTAGGAATGGTGTTCCTTTCATCATAGGCCTTGTTGACATCTCTCCAAATGTAACGTTTATGGTTGTGGCCAAAAAGTTCGATTTTTGTCTCATAACTCCAAATTACCTTGTTCCAGAAGTTTTGAGGCTTGTCTCTGTGCTGTTTGGCCTATTGAAGGCGAGATTCTTTGTGGCATTTGCGCAGTAATGGCTTTCTTATGGCAACTCGACCATGCAGTCCATTTTTTCTTCAAGTGACTCCTTATTGTGCATCTTGAAACAGCCACACCGATAGTTTTCAGAGAGTCCTGTATTTCAGCTGATGTTATGTGTGGGTTTTTCTTTGCATCCTGAACAATTTTCCGGGCAGTTGTGGCTGAAATTTTGGTTGGTCTACCTGACTGTGGTTTGGTTTCTGGGAATGTTATCAGGCCAAAATCACCAGGGTATGTGAACTTTTGAACATGGTCATTTTGATGTTTTTGGTTGTCATTATGATTTAAAAAGAGAAAACAAAGAAGTTTGACAAGAAATGGCTTCAACCAACCACTAACCATGAGTGGAGAAAAAGCTATGTTTTGTGTTATCATTCATATTCTCTGAAAAAAGGCCAAAAAAACCCAAAATCTGCCGGGTATCTAAACTTTATAGCACAACTGTATGTGTGTATATATATATTATATATATATATACAAACACACACACAAAGGAGTACATGCACCAAATGGGACTTGCCATTTTTCCAGCAAATTACTTCAAAGTTTTACCCAGGTTTCTTAGGTGCAGAACTTCCTGTGAATAACTCCAAAAGCCTTAGTACTTAAAATGAACCTTTGGCAAAAACAAGATTATGGACATTTCACAATTTTATATTGAGGGACAGTTTTCTGAAATTGTTCCACAAGTTTTAGATGCAGTTTTTCACAGATTGATGAACATCTGACCATTTTTGCTTCTGAGAGACTCTGCTTCTTTTTATACACAATCATGTGACTTAGTTATAAATTGACCCTCCAGCTGTTTTTCATTTCTATGACTCGCTTCTCCAGCTTTATATTAATCCTGTTCCAACTTTTTTGAGTTGTTTTACAATTTCTCAGCAACTGATACACAGAATGGAGCAGAAAAATCTGATCTCTTTGTAGTGGCCAGACCTGGTACTGCAGATTAGCTCCCATTTATCTGAACGGCACCTAAACTGCAGTGATTCAACAACACAGAGAACAGAGCTGTTTGCTTCCTGCTCTATTCTCTGTTTATTAGCTACTGAGAACAGCTAATCGATGGGGTGTCAGACTCCCACAGGTTTGATATTTGTGACCTATCTTTAGGATTGGTGGTTATCAATAAATTTAGACTGGAAAACCCATTTAATATTTACTAAAAGACCCTATACTGTAATGTTGTGACATATAAATCTGTAAATGTCATCAAACTGTACCCCAGTTGTTTAGTAAAAAGCCCCTAGCTGCCAATGTGTGGGTTAAGCATACATGCCTGGCCACAGTCTTTGCACCCATAGGATGCACAATGGTAGTAATAAGGTAATTTACCCACAAGTTTGCTTACCCTGAGTGCATGCTCTGAGCATGATCAATAACTGAACATGTTAAGCTCTGTGCATGCAAGCAGTGCACATGCACACAAAAGGATGGAGCTAGGACAGCCAAGAAAGAACTGATTGGGGCCTCCTAGTTAACATTTCTTAAAAGTGGCAATTTCTTTAAGATTAAATACACTGGCCTTAGATTTACTAACTGGGCTGTGCCAGGAATGTGCCTAAAATGACACCTCAACTTGGCATATTTTAGGCGCACAATGGTGCATTTTATCTTCTGCACCCAACTGACCATTTCTGAATGTGTAAAGCATGATGGGAATCTAGGCGGGTCTAGGTGGGCCTCAGTCTGTCAGATTTACTGTAACTCACTCCAGAATACTAGCATAAATTTGAGGTCAGGAGCACAGGACCGAGAATTATTAAGTGGCGGGGGGCCTCTTGATAATTCTGATGCACCTAGGACCTGTGGGGGAATAGATTACGACTGGCGTAGGAAATGCTAGCCTTAATAAATTCCCCCCTTTTCCAGATTTCTCTCTCTTGATGTCCTAGCAGGAATCCAGAGTTTTTAGCTTTTCACCAGAAGGAGGGGACCTCAATCAATGGTTGCCCCATTAAAACAACAAGTTCCACCTCTAACTAGGGCTGGTCAATTTTTTGCCTAAAACGAAAATATCATTTTTTTTTTTTAAGTTTAAAGATGGTACTCAATCTTAATTTACATGTTTTTGCATATAGAAACAAAGTTCAGTGAGGTAGCACATGGAGAAGGAGTCAAATATATTTGATGCAGGCTTCCCTGTGTTCTCACCCAAATATTGACTACAGTAAAGAAACGGTGGATCCAGGTTGGCCACAAAAGACAAAGCCTGCATGGAAGATATCAGATTTTGGGGCAAGACTCATAATGATGAAAATCAGAATCATAATTATTTGAAATGGTGAATCAAATTAATTTTATTAATTATCTGGGGTGTAACTCTATATTGCTCATTCTGGATAGTCAAATATATGTATTCATGATCATCCATAGATTAGAAAAGTGTAGTGTTGGATTCAACTCCACATTCAGTCTGGTTAAGCGAGTTTACATGGGATTAAAACATAAATTAAGAGTCTCCTTGCGGAATATTTTCTCCTTTTTATATCATAAATGTATTACTGTCCACTAACAGGTCTACTAGGTGAACTACCTTACTTAATGTAACTTTTATTTTCTTCTGAAGGAATTTTTTTTTTTAATAAGAAGATATACTTTTTTCAACTTTTCATGCATGATTTATTAACATAATCCAAACAGTTTCATAAAGGCTTTTTATATGTGTGTAATATCTTTCATAAATGTCACACCAGAGTGAGAAAAGGACAGGATTAACAACATTACATGCTCTGAGTGAACGCCACTAGTTTTATTGCTGATATTCTCTCAAATTAAAGGTGTTTACTATACACTGACAATGCTGTACATTGCAATTTATTACTGAATCCTAAATGGCAAAACAAAATTGTAACATACTTAAGGAGGTTGCCTGGCTGGGAAAATGTTCACATAGGGCTCATGATGGGGTAAAAAAAAATAAAATCAATACTCACCTCACAGAATTTTGCTCTACTTCCGGTTTAACAATGCACAGCTTTCTGACAGTCAGTCTCTATTTCATGGTCCTTCTTGACACACAAAAGAGACTGCCCATCTAATCACTGGACATCAAGCTAACCCACTGTAGCCAGTGATTAAATAAGTGGCAATACCAGAGTGTCAAGAAGAAAAAGAAAACAAAGACCAGAGAAGGACCTGTGCAGAGTCGAAAGAGGAGGCAATGGTACTATTGCTTCTTTCAATTATTTTTACCCTAGTATGAATCTCTTGATAAATATTTATCCCCAATAAGACCACTTTTTACTAGTTTTCTAACAAAGGATCATAAAGGTCTTCCAAAGGGTAAATGACAAACTGTATAATATCACTTTTAATATTTCACATAATTGTAGTAGGCAGCAACTGGTTGGCGCAGTTATTTGAAGTAACTTCATTGTGCACAATTTATCAGATTACGAGAACAGACTATACATTTCAGAGGGACAGCACCAACCTAAGCCTACAGCATGCACATTTCAGAGACTATCAGCCTTCGATTTAGGGGACCTTCACGTGTACTATTATTAATAGGGGTCTATGAAGTATAACCAGAAAAATGATATATGCCATTGTCACCATTTGGGAATACCCCAAGAGTGAATCTTACAAGAAAATGAACTAGTAGTAGTCGTAGTAGTAGTAGCAGCAGCTTGTTAACTACAGTTCTGCTCTAGAAGCCTCACATTTACAACCTGTATACGTTATATAACTTTACTACTCAAGTAATGGAAAAAAATTTTTTTTTTTTTTTTTTTTGTCATATGCACAGTTAAAAACTATACATGCTTGAATTCTGCTTTATATATATATATATATATATATCAGCCTAAGTTATCCTGAGTCATTGCTAAAAAAAAAAAAATTATATATAAATCCTAATGACTCATTTTATAAATAGCTCCTGAAAATAGACAGCTGGCAATTTTTGGTGCTTTCCTATGGGATTTCATACAAAACAGAACATACAATTTTTTTTCACATTTATTGCAGGCATACATCTTTTGAGTAGACCGTGTAAATATCTGAAAATTTCCTCTCCTGAATGACTGCTGTTCACTACAACAGACATTAAGCATCAGTAATCGTTGCACTTGGGGTATTTTGCATAGGCTTTTATAGAAATATAAAACTAAAATAATGTTTCATTGCTAGAAATAGTTGTGTGTATATATTTATATATCTATACACACTTACATATAATTATATATATATATTAACAACACTGGCACAGAGTGTTAACTCAACTCTTTTAATGGGTTTTCAATGTCTTTTAGTGTCTTCTCATATAGGATATCACATCGTAGAAAGAGAACATGCTACAGAAAGTCAAGTTAAACAGTGCTACATCTGTACATACAGTACAGACCAAAAGTTTGGACACACCTTCTCATTCCAAGAGTTTTCTGTATTTTCATGACTATAAAAATTGTAGATTCACACTGAAGGCATCAAAACTATGAATTAACACATGTGGAATTATATACTTAACAAAAAAGTGTGAAATAACTGAAAATATGTCTTATATTCTAGGTTCTTCAAAGTAGCCACCTTTTGCTTTGATTACTGCTTTGCACACTCTTGGCATTCTCTTGATGAGCTTCAAGAGGTAGTCACCTGAAATGGTTTTCACTTCACAGGTGTGCTCTGTCAGGTTTAATAAGTGGGATTTCTTGCCTTATACAGTAAATGGGGTTGGGACCATCAGTTGTGTTGTTCAGAAGTCAGGTGGATACACAGCTGATAGTCCTACTGAATGGAGTGTTAGAATTTGTATTATGGCAAGAAAAAAGCAGCTAAGTAAAGAAAAACGAGTGGCCATCATTACTTTAAAAAATGAAGGTCAGTCAGTCCAAAAAATTGGGAAAAGTTTGAAAGTGTCCCCAAGTGCAGTGGCCAAAACCATCAAGCGCTATAAAGAAACTGGCTCACATGAGGACTGCCCCAGGAAAGGAAGACCAAGAGTCACCTCTGCTGCGGAGGATAAGTTCATCCAAGTCACCAGCCTCAGAAATCGCAGGTTAACAGCAGCTCAGATTAGAGACCAGGTCAATGCCACACAGAGTTCTAGCAGCAGACACATCTCTACAACAACTGCTAAGAGGAGACTGTGTGCAGCAGGCCTTCATGGCAAAATAGCTGCTAGGAAACCACTGCTAAGGACAGGCAACAAGCAGAAGAGACTTGTTTGGGCTAAAGAACACAAGGAATGGACATTAGACCTGTGGAAATCTGTGCTTTGGTCTGATGAGTCCAAATTTGAGATCTTTGGTTCCAACCACCGTGTCTTTGTGCGACGCAGAAAAGGTGAACGAATGGACTCTACATGCCTGGTTCCCACCGTGAAGCATGGAGGAGGAGGTGTGATGGTGTGGGGGTGCTTTGCTGGTGACACTGTTGGGGATTTATTCAAAATTGAAGGAATACTGAACCAGCATGGTTACCACAGCATCTTGCAGCGGCATGCTATTCCATCCAGTTTGCGTTTAGTTGGACCATCATTTATTTTTCAACAGGACAATGACCCCAAACACACCTCCAGACTGTGTAAGGGCTATTTGACCAAGAAGGAGAGTGATGGGGTGCTACGCCAGATGACCTGATCTCCACAGTCATCAGACCTGAACCCAATCTAGATGGTTTGGGGTGAGCTGGACCGCAGAGTGAAGGCAAAAGGGCCAACAAGTGCTAAGCATCTCTGGGAACTCCTTCAAGACTGTTGGAAGACCATTTCAGGTGACTACCTCTTAAAGCTTATCAAGAGAATGCCAAGAGTGTGCAGAGCAGTAATCAAAGCAAAAGGTGGCTACTTTGAAGAACCTAGAATATAAGACATATTTTCAGTTGTTTCACACTTTTTTGTTAAGTATATAATTCCACATGTGTTAATTCATAGTTTTGATGCCTTCAGTGTGAATCTACAATTTTTCTAGTCATGAAAATACAGAAAACTCTTAGAATGAGAAGGTGTGTCCAAACTTTTGGTCTGTACTGTACATCTATTTATGTTGTTGCTGCTACTTTGCTATATATACACATACATATCAACACATCAGTAGAAGAGCATTTACAGTATTTTGCATAGCCTATTTACAAATTATAAAATGTTACAAACATTATATATATATTTTATATAATTTTTTGTTATACACATACATATGACAATACATTTGTTGACAAAGCCAGACAAATTTAGCTTTGCTTGCACTGCTTTTTTTCTCTACACATATATGTAAACATGAATGGATAAATTATGATGTAATGTTGTTATGGGGAGCCGTGCAAGCAGGCCAGAACTTTTTTGAGCAACATTCATTACTAGGGAGTATCTGTCTTCACAAAGGTATGAGGTTCCAGCAAAGTTAACATAGAGATGACTTATTGATGGCAATAAGGAATCTATGAGTAAGACACAATAATATAGATGATGTGATGCTCAATTTTACATATAGATACAATAATATAGATTTGATTCTTTATATTGTATCACAACTTAAAAACTAAAAACAATATTTGCCTAAATGAAATTAGACTTTAAGGCTAAGGCCCCAGTTTGCAGAAAAACAGCTTTTTTTGTTGCAGATTTTGTTGTGGTTTTTTGAACCAAAGCCAGGAATGGATTGAGCAGAAGGGAGACATATAAGAAGCTCTTATACATTTCCCATTCCATTTGTAGCCCTTTTTGGCTTTGGCTAAAAAAAAATGCAACAAAATCTGCAACAAAAAAAGCTGCGTTTCCGCAACGTGGGGCCTTAGCCTTAAGAAAATTTATTAATATGTAGTAGCAGTAAACCTGTCAAGCAGCTGAGACATTTTACTAGCTGCTTATGATAGTTCAGAAACTTTGACCTTTAATTGCACATCTAAGACTTTCACAGGGTAATTCTTAAAACAACACATTAAGGCAATTTATTATCCCATCTGCGCCAGTTTTTCAGCACGTTTTTGGTGCAAGAGGCTGGGCCTCCTAATAATTCAGTTCAGTTGTGTCTCGCACCAGTTGTGGCCTTTTTTAACACAGGAGTAGGAAACGTCTTAATAACCCCCCCCCCCCACCACCACCACCACCACCACCACCACCACCACCACCACCACCACCACCACCACCACCACACACACACCCACCCACACCCTGATTTCAATGGAGCTATTCACATGTTCATTTTTTGACAGTACTTTTTAACAAACTGGCAAAAAAGACATCTATTTTTGGCCATTTTGGGTTAAAGTCAATGGGTCAAAACTGCCAAAAAAATGGATCTGCAACTGAGTGACGGCTGTTAAAAATGGATCAGTGGGTTGGTTAAGAAAAAAAAAGATTAAAATATATCCAGTCCATTAAAAATGTTTGAAAATGAAAGACAAACATACATTAAAAACTATTACACGGCACAAAATAGATGCAAAATGTAACACACAGATCCAAAACAGCTGTGAAAATGGACCATTTCATCAGTTTTTCATGAGGGTCGTGTGAATATAGCCCTAGGCCTCATGCACACATTTCTTTTTCTCTTCAGTGTCCTGTCCGTTTTAGGAAACAGACCCATTGAAATCTATAGAGCAATACACACATCTGTTTGTTTTAAATGTATCTGTGTCCATTCTATTTTTTAGACAGCCTGTACTATTCTTGCTTTTACTAAGGACTTTTTTTTTTTTTCACTAAAGGCTTTGCTCACTGAAGTCTATGGGATCATATGTTTTTCACAGACACCTATATCTGTTAAAAATGGAATAAAAAAAGGACAAAACTCAGATGTTAAAAGCAGATGCTCCGATCCAATTTTCACGGATGAAAACTGAAATGGCTGTGTGCATGAGGCATATTTTAAATGTTGGCAAATATTGTGCAACTGGAGAAGGGGCGTAGCTATATGGGGTGCATCAATAGCAGTAGCTACCGAGCCCTAGACTCTGAGTGGGCCCTAAACATTCCTTTGCCACATAACATATAGCACTATGCTATATATGGCACAAGATAGGTAAAGGCCCCATTACAGTACATTTGTTGGGGTCCAGAAGCTCCTGAATAGAAGTGTATTTCTTTTTTATCTATTGTACCTCCAAACTTCCACATACACCACCTAGATGACATACTACTGGCTACTGGACCATTTATATAGCCTCACCCTCAAAAATATTTACAGCTCCGAATTAGTAAAAACTCTGTGAATTCCAGCTTCTCTACAGAGCTCAAATGTACTGTTTAGTCCCCATCATTGTGGGTTACTAAACTCGGTGCCATCTCCTAAGAGTAAGCCATCAATCTGAGAATTTTTTTTTAAAATATAAATTCTTTAAATGTTTATATTTTACATAAGGCCAGTATTGACAATCTAGTCCTCTGAACTTTTAAGAAAATGGATTGACATTATAATATTTGACATATTATACTCAACTATACCCAACCCAACTATTTGACATACAGAAACACATTAGTTGAGAACTACCAATTATGACTCGTTCCAAACCCCCTACTGTATGGACCATTTTAATTTTTCTATTTTTTTCATCATTGTGGCTGAAACTACTCAAAATACGTTAGGCAGCTCAGGAGATATCTGTGCACCAGTTATTCCTTTATAAAATAAATGTATTTACATAAGATGTTGCTTCCATATGCATGTATACAACTTGCTAGTGTAAAATAATACAATATATATATATATATATATACATACACACACACACACACACCTATGTATGTACATGTATAGCAAAGAAAGACAATACAAGGACAAATGACAACCAACCAAACCTAAACAAAGACAACAATGATATACTCAAGACAAACAATTACATAGGAGAGGTTTACCACAGTCCCTTATTGACAACCTGCAGTAAACAACTGTTTGATATCAGATTCAGTGCCCACACAGCACAATGAACATTATCATGGACAGTCAATCTCCACTGTCTGGTACAATCCTAGTGTTCAGATTTTGAGCAGAAAATGAGGCCATTCATTGACAGTCACTCCTCTACGTGTTTCTTAATTCTGCAATTTTAATATTAAAAATGCAGAATTGACAACAACAAGGCCCAAAATGCTAAAAGGGGCTCAAAAATTCTCAAACACCTCAAGCTTATAGTATTACATGCATGGAAAAAGCCAGGCCTCAGTCACAAACAGAGCCTCTCTTTGTGTTGAGCATTGAAGTAACATTTACTTTTTCCACTCCTTGTAAACATCTATTTAATCAAACATGCAACAACTGGCCAAAGTGAATGGCAGGATTAAAACAAAAGGCACAGTAAAATACTTCATCTGCCAAACAAGTCTCTGGCACTGGGATTTTACATTCATATTTACTTATTTGCTGTTTTTCATAAACAATCTATAGAACTATAATTATAGCTTTTAATTGATCCCGAGACCCCGAGGGCACAGAAATGTGAATAAGCCTAAGCAGCTATTACTGAATAATTAAATTAACCCCTTCACTCCCTAGAGGATGACTGCCTGGCCTTGAAGTGAGTATGGAAACTGCAGGCATTGGTACACCTTATTTTCACACATTGGATTTGAGCAGCTGTATCCCCCAGTGCAGAGGAGAAGAAAGTAAACAAGGGTCTGGAATAAATTACTTTGCAAACAATGGCAGAGCTCAACCACTGGGGAGACAAAAGCTTCAAGTAATATCTGTGCACATTTCTGCAAGCTCTACATAGGCTGCCACTCCCCCTTATCAAAACCAAGCCATTGTTTCAAATGGGCCATTGATCCTATAGGCAAACTTTAGCTATGTGTTTTTCTAAGTTGCTATACAATTGCTGCCCCTACAGAACAATAGACACAAGTGTTATCCCAAAATCTATTACAATGGGCTCCTATAGAAGATACAGCAGATGTACATCAGGCCTGAAAAACAAATTTACTGCAACATGAAGCACAGAAAAACAAAGCAAACAGAATGTGAAAATAATGGAAACTCCCTTCCCATGGAAACAGACATACATCTGGAGAGTACGAGGGGTTTTTTGGATATCTAATTGTTTATCCAGATTCCAGCCGTGCACTGTAGGGGTGTATAGGAATAAACAGAGCATTAAGCAAACAGGATCCCAGGGTTTACATCACATGTGTGTGTATGTATGTATAGTATTATATATATATATATATATATATATATATATATGAACATTTTCTACTTCTATTTTCTGAGCAAAAACAACACCTGTTCCATTCATTCATTGCCCCCTCCCATGCATCCCAATGACAGTCACAGCCGCCCTGTGGGATTCAAACAATTCAATGACATGAAGTTGTTTTTCTCTGGGCTTTGTGCATCCACAGCCAGGGAATCAACCAGTGAGAAGTGACCCAGTTCTTGTGACCCTGTGCCCCCCTTTGCAGTGCCCAGACTGCCACTTACCTGGTTTTGGAGGACAGAAAAGCAAGTTTGATTAATCCATAGGTAAATAGCTGGATGTTCTCCTTGGCTATGCTGGCTACTTTTAGCCTGTGCTCTAGGATATGCAGTTCCATCTTTTTCTTCTTCTCATTTGTAGATCATCTAGAGGGAATAGTGTTGTTGCCTTTTGTGTCGATTGCAGATCTTTATCCTTTCCCGAGTGCAGCTGGTGGGGAAAGTAAGGAAGGAGCAGTAAATGTACAGAGTGGGATCACAGGGAGAGGGGAAGCTGAATGAGTTCAGGAAGACTCGCACAGCAGCGGCTCCAGAGTGCAAAAAGCAGCTGGTGCTACACTGTAACAAACAACTTGCCACTCAAGCCGCTCCTCTCTGCGCATGTGCGCCGGCCCCGAGGTAGGCCGGGAAGTGTAGTCCAGTATACTGCTGGGGAGGAAGGCGTTGCGCTGTTGTTTGTGTCGTGTACTTGCTCTGTATCGTCTTGTGACGTGAAGTAATGGAATGCAATGCGATGTTTTGCAGAACAGGATGTTTAGTTGTCCTCGGCGTTTTCTGTCGCTCATGTAGTGTGTGGTCGTGATACTGCGACTTGTTTTGTTTGAATGACGTTGCACCTACAGACACAAAACATGTAGTCTGGGTTAGCAGTAGTCTGGGCTAGATATTTGCCGTGTATTTGAAAATGTCTATGCTTACCTGCTAGTAGTATAATGTTGTACCGTGTTAGCCATTGAAAGTAGTGGAAGAGTGAAGAAATCAGGCGATACCTTTTAGAGGCTGAGTATATTTATAAGTAAGCTTTCAGGAGTACTCGCTCCCTTCATCAGACATGGTGTGATACAAGAACTGAAAATGAACAGATTTTTATACACATGGTTTTCAAAGCATTTTAGAGTCCTTAAAAAATTGCAATCTAAGTAGAGAAGTTATTTACAACAGGTCAAAAAAACAGTCTGGAAACTTGTGGTGCGTGATGTGACGGAGGGATCAGTAATTCTTGCTGTTATCTGTTTGCTATCAGGAGGTGATTTGTGTCCCTCACAGGTCATACATAGTGTGACATGAAGCTGGCATGAATATTAAGTCCAAATTGCAGAGTTTGAAATTTTTGCATAAATTTGTACTCCATTTCTTTCCTTTTCTCCTGTGTCTTAAAATGTCCCATTAAAACCACAACCCGCAAATCTTCAAGAGAGTGGTTTTCTCCGGAGAAATGTGCGGCCACTGGGAGATCTGTTCTGCTGTTATTAATGGTGGATCTGTGTGAGTTCATTCGTTGACTGAGTCTCTGCCCTGTTTCCCCCACATAGAGGCCTGTGGTGGGACATTGCACACACATTATGAGGTACACCACATTGGAAGACCTGCAGGAAAATATCCCCTTAATTCTGTGCACCTGTTGTGACTGTGGGATAGGTACACTGTCAGCGGTGTGGATGTGCTTGCAGGTCATGCACCTTTTATGTAGGCAAGGTGAGGTGCCATTTTCAGTTGGGGCCTTCAGGGCACTCCGGACGATAATGCGCCTCAGGTTTGGTGGTTGTCGAAAGGAGAGGAGAGGGGGGACTGGAAATATGTCCTTGAGTCTGTTGTCCCTATGTAGCACAGGTTGGAGCTCCTTGGCAATCCTTCGTAGGATCTCCAGCTGTGGGTTGTAGGTGACAACTAGGGGAACTCGGGCATCTTTCTGGGTCTCTCTATATGTGAGCAGACTGTCTCTGTTAATGGCTGCTGCTTTGTTTAATTGGTTGTCTGTCACTTTTGGTTTCCTATGCTTACCTGCTATCAGCCATGTCAGGCTGTGGAGAAACTTAATGTAGTGTTCTTCAATGGATTAATTTACAAAAAAAGTTTAGAAAAATGCCCCATAGTCCAGCAGATGATGGGCAGCAGTGAATGCATATGTGTGTTGTATTAGGCTAAGTTCACTTTTGTCACGTCTCAGTGTCTAGTTGAAATTGTCGGACAAAAAAGTCCTACATGTACAACTTTTTCGGACTCCAATTTCAGCTTATAAACAATGGACGCCTGATGGATGGACTTCTTTATTAATGGGGTGTTTCAGGCTCCGTATGTATTCGCTATTGTAGCAATCCTCCGAAAGACCAAAACAATGGGCACAGATGTAAGCTTCGCTTTGGTGTACTAGCTCTTAAGTGATAGCCATAGCATACCAAATGCCTTGTGACACTGAGTTCATAAGTGTTATGCCACCATTCACAACTAATAAAAGGTAATGTCATCATGCAGTAATTCATTAGGGTTGGATTTCTGCCTACTGTTGTCTCCTACCAACTTGTGGTTTGCAAATCGGCTTCACTCACTATCATTGGGTGTAGTAAAGCGACAACTACAATGTTATGTTGCACAAGTATAAGTCACCGTGTAACCCTAGTCTAAGGGTAGATTCACATCTGCGTTCGGGGGGGTCTATTTGGGGACCCCCTGAATGCAGGGGCGCACCGCTAATGAGGCGAGGTGAGGCGGCCGCCTTGGGCGGCACTGTCCGGGGGGCGGCATTTTACTATTTAATGTAAACCAGCCCAGAACAGGCCGCTTTAAAAAAAAAAAAAAAAACAGAGCTGAGCGGGGCCTGTCCTGGGCTGGTTTACAAGACGTCGCATCTCAGCGCAGGCGGCGACACAATGACGTGATCACGCCGCCTACGCTGAGACACAGACGTCGCGGACAAGAGGAGGAGGCGGCGGCTGCATCAAGGCATCGCAGGTGAGTATAGCTTTTTTTTTATCTATATAAATAGGCCGTAACCTGTTGGAGTATCCCCGGCAGGTCAGGGCCTATTTATTTACCTACCCGCGTCTGCTTGTGGCCGCCCCCGCTTCCCCTTCTGCTATGGGCCGCAGAAAGGGAAGCGGATGCCGCTGTGAGCGGCCGCGGGCATCGGTAAGTTAGGCCGCGGGCCGCAAATACTACTATTATTATACTCTGGGGTCTATTCAGACCCCGGAGTATAATAATCGGAGGCCTAGGGTTGGTGAGGGAACATAAAAAACAGTGTTACTCACCTCCTGCGATCCGATGTAACTCCGAGCAGGCTTGAGGCCTGTGGTGACGTCATCAGGTCGCGTCGCCGGCCTGATCACGTGATGTGTGTGCGCAATTAAACAGGGCCGAAAGCTGCAAGGAGTGCACCGGTGTCCAGGATAGGTAAGTAACTCTGATTTTTGTTTGTATTCTCCCCTGGGTCTCCAATCATTATACTCTGGGGTCTGAAAAGACCCCAGAGTATAATAATAGTTCATGGGTGGTCCACTATGGGGCATAATACCCTGTGCAGGGACCACTGTAGAGCATAATACCGGGTGCAGGGGCCACTCTGGAGCATAATACAAGTGCAGGGGCCACTATAGAGCATAATACCAAGTGCAGGGGCCACTATAGAGCATAATACCAGTGCAAGGGCCACTATGGAGGATAATACCAGTGCAGGGGCCACTATGGAGCATAATACCGTGTGCTGGGGCCACTATAGAGCATAATACAAGTGCAGGGGCCACTATGGACCATAATACCAGTGCAGGGGCCAATATGGGGCATAAAACTGTGTGCAGGAGTTGCTGCGGAATATAATACCATGTGCAGTGGCCAATGCGGGGCATAATACCGTGAGCAGGGGCCACTATGGAGCATAATACCGTGTGCAGGGGCCGCTGAGAGGCATAACACTGTGTAATACTGTGTGCAGGGGCTGCTGTGGAACTTTATAGTGTGTGTAAATGGGGCGCTATAAACATGGGCTATGGCACCTGTTTATATTATACGCTGTCTGTTTATAGTGACCGTGTGATGTAATTGTAGCCTTGTCACATACTGTAGACATGTACAGAACGAGGCTGTAGTTACGTTACATGGCCGCTATGAGATAAATGACACTATGTAAACAGAGAAGCGGTCACTGCGCTTACACAGGTACCATTCAAACAGCTGATCAGTGGGGGTCCTGGGTTTTTGAACCCCACTGATTAGTTTATTAATGACCTGGAAAACCTTTTAATTAGTTAACACCTGGGGCATTATTAATAAGGGGCACTATTTATACAGGGTACACACGGACATTATTAATATAAAGATGCACTTGGGAGTATTATTCATTATCGGGGGGTTATATCATATATTTTATAATTGGGGGTAGCAGCAGGATGGGGGCTTTGTGTAGGTGAGGACAATGTGGGTTGGATGCCTGGAAAAGTGAGGAGTCAAAGATGTCTGTGTTGCAACCTTTACAGAGACAAGTCACAGCTGGAAGAAGTGGTCATGGCGGTCCAAAGGGAAGAGAAGGGAAATGTGAAGGATTAGTCAGAGACGTCACCTGTAAGTCACAGAATGTTACTGCACTGTATTCACCTAAATGATAGAGGATAAATACCTGAGTGATAGGGGTCTGTCTGCTGAGACCCCCACTGAGCCTGAGAATTGGGTTTCCCCCCCCCCACTGGGTGGGAATTCAGCCTGACCGCAGCCATATATATAGGTGTGTCACTTGGTGGATGGACGAACCCGCGTGGCTCTCATTCACTACGATGGGAGCGCCAAATATAGCCGAAGTCCAGTAAGCTATCTGCGGGGCTCCTATTATAGAGAATGGGGGCCACGTGGGCTCGTCCATCCACCAAGCAGAAGATGTGGGAAGTTACTTTCATTGTTAATGCCGTGTTGTGGATCTGATACTGAAGTAATACAGGAAGAAGAATTCTTAAAAACTGTTTTATAACTTTGTGTATTGTGTATATTGTGCGACGATAACAGTGTGTTAAACTAGTAGCATGGAAACTCAGTTTTTTTGTTTTTTTTTTGGGGGGGGGGGGCGTCTTTCTATAGTCCGCCTCAGGCAGCAAAGAGGCTAGGTTCACCACTGCCTGAACGGAAACCTAATCCACATAAAAAAGCGGTTACCTTAGGAAACCCGTGGACTCCATGGGGTCCCTGTGGTTTCCACCCGAAAAGGGTGGAAAAATACGGAGAGAAAAGTCCTGCTTGCTGCGCTTTTCTCTAAACAGTTTTCATGCGGAAAGGGGAATGGAATCCCCGAGCATAGTGCAAGCGCAGGTGACAATCAAAATTCTAAAAATATTGCTAGTGTGCCATCCAGTGCCCCCATAACGGTCAGTCATAGCATTAAAAACAATAGAGGTAATGAACATAGCAATGGCACTTGTAAAAAGGTGAGATTAGGGCAGTGCTTCTGAAAGTGTGAGGCAGACGTCAGTGTTGAGGCGCAGATCCCTGCCAGTGTCACCTTTGCACAAAGCGGGAAATCTAAAGCAGAAACTGCACTGATAACATCAGCTTTGCATTATCAATGAAGTCTATGTGGCTAGAAAGGCTAGAGGACCTGTGAAGACCTCATCACCAAGATACCACAGGTTCTTCACCTGGGGCAATTCAGTCTGGAGGCTGAATGCTCTAATCTGGAAGCAGAGGTATCATAGATTTGTATTGGAGATAGAAAGCTGTTCGCTTAACTCCTGTCTCTGTTGTTGGGATTTTCCTGAGAGTACGGAAGGTGTTGAATTGGAGAATGATTTGCTGCAAGTTTGGAAGGTTTCATTTTCTGGAGAATGTCACTTGTTTGTGTTTGGTTCTTGAAATGGGTAGGGTGCAGATAGTGAGTGCCAAGCTGCACTGCTGGCTGCCCTGGACTGCAGATCTGGACTGGCGCCCACATTAATATTAGTGGCACATTTGTATGCCCTGCCCTCCTGTGCTATGATTCTGAACTGCATATAATTATCCTCTACCTACTGAACGCTTCTGTGGTGCACAGTGTATTCTCCTTCCAGCTCCTGTGGTACCATAGAGCATGAATTGGGAGCTGGGAGGAGAGTAGAAGGTGCACACAGTCTGTGTTCCACAGCAGCTCCTGCATGTCACATCACTACTTTTTGAAGGTAGATGACAATTATTTGCCAGGGGTCAGCACGGCAGCCTCCTGGCTTTTGTGGGCCCTTGGGTGACAGAGCATCAGTGGGCCCCTTTTGGAGCAACTCATGCGCGCCCAGCAAAAAAACAACCCAAATTGGGTGTTTTTTTGCTGAGGTAGACCTACTGGCGTGGACTGTAATACAGCCCATTCCATACAAGTAGATAGAACCTGTTCAGACGTCAGAAAGTAAAGAAGAATTTGAGGTGGACATCTGCCCCAGATTTCTCTTTATTTTCTGCCCCCCAGCTCATGGTGCAGACCATCAATATTTCATTGCGACTTTCCATCGCTGATTAGGTCCAAATTGATGAGTCTAATGAGTGGGGAGTCTCAAGTCACAGCCTCCAAATCAGCTGCAGAACATGCGGCAAGATCAAGCAGGACACTTTTTTTTTCCCATGGTCCTGCTCCAATTGTTTTCAATGGCAGGCAGAGTGAGGGAAGAATCTGATGCTGATTTGGATGTGAAATCTGCTGCAAAATCAGCACCAGATTCCACCATGTGGACAGGGCCTGATACTATTGACAGTGCAATGAACGCTTTCATCTGTATTAATGATGAAAGTGCTCAATGCAGAAACTGAATTGGCCCTCACAGATATATATATATATATATATATATATATATATATATATATATACAGTACAGACCAGAAGTTTGGACATACCTTCTCATTCCAAGAGTTTTCTGTATTTTCATGACTATAAAAAATGTAGATTCACACTGAAGGCATCAAAACTATGAATTAACACATGTGGAATTATATACTTAACAAAAAAGTGTGAAACAACTGAAAATATGTCTTATATTCTAGGTTCTTCAAAGTAGCCACCTTTTGCTTTGATTACTGCTTTGCACACTCTTGGCATTCTCTTGATGAGCTTCAAGAGGTAGTCACCTGAAATGGTTTTCACTTCACACGTGTGCCCTTTCAGCTTTAATAAGTGGGATTTCTTGCCTTATAAATGGGGTTGGGACCATCAGTTGTGTTGTTCAGAAGTCAGGTGGATACACAGCTGATAGTCCTACTGATTGGAATGTTAGAATTTGTATTATGGCAAGAAAAAAGCAGCTAAGTAAAGAAAAACGAGTGCCCATCATTACTTTAAGAAATGAAGGTCAGTCAGTCCGAAAAATTGGGAAAAGTTTGAAAGTGTCCCCAAGTGCAGTGGCCAAAACTATCAAGCGCTACAAAGAAACTGGCTCACATGAGGACCGCCCCAGGAAAGGAAAACCAAGAGTCACCTCTGCTGCGGAGGATAAGTTCAACCGAGTCACCAGCCTCAAAAATTGCAGGTTAACAGCAGCTCAGATTAGAGACCAGGTCAATGCCACACAGAGTTCTAGCAGCAGACACATCTCTACAACAACTGTTAAGAGGAGACTGTGTGCAGCAGGCCTTTATGGTAAAATAGCTGCTAGGAAACCACTGCTAAGGACAGGCTACAAGCAGAAGAGACTTGTTTGGGCTAAAGAACACAAGGAATGGACATTAGACCTGTGGAAATCTGTGCTTTGGTCTGATGAGTCCAAATTTGAGATCTTTGGTTCCAACAACCGTGTCTTTGTGCGACGCAGAAAAGGTGAACGAATGGACTCTACATGCCTGGTTCCCACCGTGAAGCATGGAGGAGGAGGTGTGATGGTATGGGGGTGCTTTGATGGTGACACTGTTGGGGATTTATTCAAAATTGAAGGAATACTGAACCAGCATGGTTACCACAGCATCTTGCAGCGGCATGCTATTCCATCCGGTTTGCGTTTAGTTGGACCATCATTTATTTTTCAACAGGACAATGACCCCAAACACACCTCCAGACTGTGTAAGGGCTATTTGACCAAGAAGGAGAGTGATGGGGTGCTACGCCAGATGACCTGGCCTCCACAGTCACCAGACCTGAACCCAATCGAGATGGTTTGGGGTGAGCTGGACCGCAGAGTGAAGGCAAAAGGGCCAACAAGTGCTAAGCATCTCTGGGAACTCCTTCAAGACTGTTGGAAGATCATTTCAGGTGACTACCTCTTGAAGCTCATCAAGAGTGTGCAAAGCAGTAATCAAAGCAAAAGGTGGCTACTTTGAAGAACCTAGAATATAAGACATATTTTCAGTTGTTTCACACTTTTTTGTTAAGTATATAATTCCACATGTGTTAATTCATAGTTTTGATGCCTTCAGTGTGACTCTACAATTTTTATAGTCATGAAAATACAGAAAACTCTTGGAATGAGAAGGTGTGTCCAAACTTTTGGTCTGTATTTATATATATATATATATATATATATATATATGGACATAATTAGACTGGGCCCATAGCAAACCTTTGTTTTGCCCACCCCCACACAGCATAGAATCCCCTTTCCTGGTCCCTACATGGTATTATGCACCCAAACACTATAATGTCCCACAGTGGCCTCCAGACAGTATAATGTCCCATAGTGGCCCCTTCACACAGTGTAATGTCCCATATTGGCCCCTACGTTGTTCCTTGAAAATAACCCGAAATTTTTTGGGTTCACCACCCAAGAACTATTATTATACCCAGGGAGTCTTTTCAGACCTTCAGAGTATAATGATCAGAGGCCCAGGGGAGGTGATTAAGCATAAAAACCAGTTGTACTCACCTCTCCTGGGCTCCATTGAGACTCCCTGCTCAGCCTTCGGCCCTCTTCAATAACGTGATCAATCCTGGACAACCTCTTTAAGTAATACTGTTAGAGGACTTAAATGGCAAAAAGGTAGAGGATTCTGTGCCAACCTGGTGCCCTTTTGTAACTTATTGCCCCTTTAGTGTCCTTCTATTTAGTGACCCCCGTGTTGCCAATTTGCCATTTATTGCCCCTTTAGTGTTCTGTGACAAAGGGTGCTAAAGGGGGAATCCAGGAAGCACTGAAAAAAAATCAGCTAGCTAACATCTCCAGAATCCTCTCTTTCCTTTCCACGGAAATATTAAAGACCCTTATTGTCACCCTGATTCATTCTCGACTTGACTATTGTAACTCCCTACTAATCGGTCTTCCTCTTACTTAACACTCCTCTCTGCAATCTATTCTGAATGCAACAGTCAGGCTCATCTATCAGTATAAATGCTACAGCGATGCCTCCGTTCTGTGCCAGTCAATGCACTACCTCTTATGGCAATGCTACCTCCTATATTGGTCCTACTACCTCTTGTGTCACCCCCTCTACCTCATAGATTGTAACCTGTTGCGAGCAGGGCCCTCAGTCCCATTCTGTGAATTGACTTATTACTCTGCAATTTGTAAAGTGCTATGGAATATGCTGTCGCTATATTAAATAAAATATATAATAATAATAATTATTATTATTATATTATAGCTAGCAGCACAAAGAAATGTCCTCCCTGATTTTCAGACAAATACTGGCTAAACTCTCCATTGAAATGAATGGGAGTTAAAATCTTTCTACTGAAGGGAGGAAGTCTTTTGTGGTGGATTTTGCATGGCGGATCCCACCGCACAATCCGCAGTGAGAATTTACCCATAGGCATCTTTGCACACTGCCATAATGTTTCCAGATTTTCCGCACTGTATTGTGGTTGCAAATCCCAGTCAGACCTTGGGTTTTATGACCCGAAATTATAGGGTTATTCCAGTTATGTTTAATTGCTGACCTATCCTCAGGATAGAGCTCACGGAATAAATGGGACCCAAAAATATCTAGTGTCTCAAATAATAGAAAGTATAAAAACTAACTTTTATTGAATACTATATATTAAAGTAAGGAGCCTGAAGTTCATTTTTTAATACAATAAACACAGTCTCAGGTGTTTGGCTCAATAATCTACAAATATCGTAAGTATGACCATAACTTGGCTCAATAAACTTCACGCTGTGGGTCTCATTAGTTAAATATTCCCTCCTTGGATGTCAGTGAAAACTATAAATTGCGACTATACACATAATCCAGACTACGTACAAGTCAATATAAACTGATTGTGTCTCCAAATGTGAGTCTCTTGTAGCAAAATACTACCGTATGACCTCACATCCCTTATCATGAGGAACGGAACTATAAAGTGCTTTGACATCGAGACTGGCAAGAAATGAATCCAAGGGTAGGTGGACATCCTTGAGATATCTAAGGATGTCCATTGTGTCTCGGACATATGAGGGTAATGGTGTCACAAAAGGGCAGAAGCTTATATCAAAATTAGTGCTTACCCCCTGAGTTAACCTCTCTATGCTGGACATGATGGGACGTCACTCAGTTCAGATAGAAATATGTCTGTTGGATCTGATCTCAAGTTAGACAAAAAAAATCACAACAGACGTTTGTAGTCCTGTCTTACCCCCTTTATCTGCAGCATTTATAATGATAGACTCATCTTTCTCTAAATTGATAAGACCTGCATACTCTCTGAGTCCATATCTTTTCTATTCCCAGATTGGGAAGAAAGGGCCATCAATTTATCAACAACTATTTGTTCAAAAGTGCTGATATTGTTGGTATCAAAGTTTGGGGGTAGAGTAGTGCTCTTGAGATGTAGTTCTGTAAAATGGCCCGGGGCCTGAGATACCCTGCCCCTCATCCTGTAAATCTTCAGTTAACTTGAGACCCTTCAGATCTTGTACCTCAATCTCCAGTTCTTTTCATTTTTCCGTTCGGTTGTTTTAAAGACCTTGGCCCATCTAAGCTTCCTAGTGAACAAGGCCAGGTCTTTGACCCACCCAAAGAGATCAAATTTTGACGTAGGTACAGAGGAAAGGCCAAGTTGTAACACTGACCTGTCACTATTTGTCAGGGCATATTTTGACAAATTAATGATCTGGAGCTCATCCTTTTTATTGTATTGTTGGGGTAAGGCTAAGGTAAAGGCTGCAGTAAAGACCGCAGCGGAAAAACATCGCGTTTTTTTCTGCAGCATTTTTACCATAAAGTCCACAGAGTTTTCCTTTCTGCCTCTATTATGCCAGCGTTTCTGTCGATATAATTGACATGCTGTGATCGCTTTTGAAATCACACCATTTTTTGCCACAGTGTTTCTGCCGCGGCAAAAATGCTGTGCTCGGTACGTTTGGCCCCGGCCTAAATCAGTAATCTCGTCCTTCCTTTGAGAAAGAGCCTTGTTGGTTTCGCTGTCAGTCTCAATACCACAGAAATTCGTGTGGTTACTCTGAATTACGGAGACAGACATTAGTTTTCGGTTGTCCGAAGGGGCTGTTCCGTAAGACCCCTTAATAGAGTGATATGGGGCCCCTGGGCTAAAAAAATCAGATGTCTCAGTACTTGGAGTACTCAGTACTCAGTACTTGGAGTCAAGAGACTCCTTCTCCCTTTAAATCACACCTTCAACTAGAAATAGTCTTAGTTGACACTGCTCTCCCCCTACTTATATTTCTAGTAGTGGTACGTCATTGAAACAGTGTCTGAAGTCTTGTAATCTAAGGATTAAACGTCACTGATAGGTTTGGGGGGTGGAAGATCTACTTAAGCTCAGTTTTCTTTACATTCAAGAATATCCCTTTGAAATTTATGCTGTTTATACTATTTTTAATGAACACAGTATATTTTTCAATTTTTATCTGTAATTCTCTCTCTTTCTTACTATATTCTGGATCTGTAGAGAAGGAGCGAGCTTTATTCATTAATTCCTTCAAAATGTCTGTGACCTCTTCACTGTTTACATTGCACGCTGTCTGAATCCTAGTGGCAATAGGATGTAATTACAGCCTCATCCATAGAAGTGAGTGGGAGAGACTATAATTACATTACATTGCGCTCTGATCCATACAATGACTGTGGCCTCCTTAAATATTGGACCATCATTCCTATTCATCTATTATTGATGGATTGGGACTGGAATAACTCATTAAAACATAATAGGGATCAATCATGCAGTAAGTTCTGGTCATTAGACCTGAGGTCTGAATAGGATTTGCAGCAAATCCAAATGCATGAACGTGTGGGCAGCCTAAAGAGACGGCAAATGGCCACCAAGTTCTTCACCCTACAACACTTGTTAAGGACTTTTTCTTATGATGAGTAAAGCAGATTTTGCACGGGACACTGCCCAACCTAAGGTTGGCCCTGTCTGCAGTGAAACTATTGATCATAGCTGGTGGCAGGAGGAGAAAACCTTCATGGAATATATCAGACTCTGGGACAGGGCTAATATCAATTTAGCAATTCTGACAGAAATCAGAAATGTGCTTCTTTGAAGTGGCAATTCATTTGATTAAGTGCAAAGCCTTAGAATGCACTATAGGAAGCAGGCAAGCTGATGGGTGTAGTGTGATGCTACTGTGATACATACCACCTTTCTAAACATTGTTGTACATTTCTTCATAGCACTGGTATCCCCTAATGTCAGTAGTCTCTTTCAGCAGTATAATATACCCTGTAACACTGCAAAGTCTGCTAAGGAATGATTTGAGAAACCTGACAAAAAGTTTAAGGTTTTTACTTGGCTTCCAAATTCCCCAAATCACAATCTGCATCAGCTATCACATTTGGATATCTGAAATTCATAGAGGTTAAGTTATTACACTCTATGTGGCAGAAAGCTGGCATAAAAAGTTACATTTTTTGTGCAAACCTGTTGTTGCAAAAAAAATTGTGACTTTCAGATGTTCTGCTTCCCACACAACACTTTTAAGAAAAGCGTCCAGGACTAGCTGGAGGGACCTGTATTTCAAGTCA
Source organism: Leptodactylus fallax (assembly GCA_947044405.1). Lineage (NCBI taxonomy): Eukaryota > Metazoa > Chordata > Amphibia > Anura > Leptodactylidae > Leptodactylus > Leptodactylus fallax. The sequence goes on from CAMRHE010000025.1 coordinate 9,783,915, forward strand.
ATTATGGCTCACATCTATGCCAGGCTTCATAAATCACCCCCACAGAGGGAGATACACTGTGTGGACAAAAGTACTGGACACCGCTCTTAATCATTTAATTTAGGTGTTTAATTCAGTCACTTTGCCACAGGTGTATAAAATCCAACACCTAGCCATGAAGTCTGTCTTTACAAACATTTATGAAAGAATAGTTTGATCTTAGAGATGGACGAACCTCTCAAGATTCATTTCGGGTTTGGGTGGTTCAGACACAAGATTTGTTTCAGATTGAAAAGTTCAGTGCAAACCACAGCTTAAATTGATTTAAAACATAGTGTATAACACAGTCAGAGCTCCTTAGAACCTATCTGTAGAATTTCTAGCCAAAGTTATGTCAAAGTGAAAGTGACATGTATGTCTATGGAAAAACAGATGGTAAATAGTGGGTACAAACTACGAGTTTAACCATACACTGTGCTGACACTCGCTTATATGCATTGTGAGTATGTGAACCAGAGGGCGCTGTTGAGCGACCCAGGCCCAGGCCAGAAAAGGCTCTCAGCCACGCCTTTATGGGGGTGGCGTGTAACTCCAGAAGGCTGGAAAAACCTGCTTGGAGCAGGAAATGGTGGACCAGCCTAGAACAGAGAGGCAGTCTGTCCCAGAGGGCTTGGATCCAGAGAGGACTTACAAAGACTAAGTCAGGCTCTTATTGCCCCAGAGGCTAGTTAGGGACTCAAGGAGTGAGTTAGGCCCTAACTGTGGCATAGGTTTTTTGTTGTTTTTGTTATGTTGCAGTTAAGCTGAATAAAGCCACGTTTTATTTTACACTTGGACCGTCTGAAAGCTATCTTTCCGGCGCCCAGTACCACGAACCACCGCTGTCCGGACCAGGACAAGCCGCCATTTTGAGTCTAAATTCCCCAAGCTGTCACATATGGTGGAGAATCGCGCGCATAAAGAGATCCACGCAAGTCCTGGAAGACAAGTGGTTTGTGATTGCAGTACTGCAAAGTGTGCATTGTGGCCTACAGCTGGAAGAAATCTGTGATTTCAACTGAAGAAACCCAGGAGGGGTGAGTGAATTGCAACATAGCAATGTGTATAGAAGCTGGATATTGCAAACAAGTGTATGTGAAAGGCTATGGTGCCATGTTGATCTTTTCTGTGGAAGACAGAAGAAAATGCTGGTTGTTGTAGTGCCACATAAGTTAACTGTTTGAATACATGTGACTGCAGAAGATAGCAAAAAAGGTTGCTGTGGAATATTGTGTAATCTTGTTAGTAAACCATGGGCAAGAAAAAGAGAATTTCAGCTGGTAAAAAAAGCAGAGAAGTTATGCACAGGTGTATTAGTGCAGCAGTCTGAATGCAGAGAGACAAAACCCGGAACAGATCATGTGGAATGCAAGTAAAGATAAAGGGTTGCATGATGGTGACTCAGTTTTTCTAAAGTACCTCTGTTCTATGAATAAATATGTCCCTGCTGACTGTATGCGTGAAAGCGCCAAAGATGAAAATATTAGGGTGCAGCAGCTTCAAGATGAGATTAAACGGCAATTTGAGGTATTAGAAAAAGAGCACCTTAAGTTGAACCTGAAGTTAAAGAAAGATCTTGAATCTATGAGGAGTTCAAATTCTAGTCATTGTAAAAATGTGGTACTGGGTTTGCCTGGAATGGACTGTGTCACTAAGAAGGAGTTTGCTGAAATGAAATGTGCTGTATCTAATGAAGTCATACAGAGTGTAGAGCAAAAGCGAGTGCTTGAGAAATAATTGCAGGATTTAAAGGAGCAGAGTGTTCAAGACTCCATTGCCAAAGAGAGTGTCATTGAAAAATTGAGAGATGAGCTTGAAACTTCTAAACAAAGAGAAAGGGAATTCAAAGCTAGAATATGTAGCCTGGAGAGGGCGCTGTCAGGATCTTGTGAAGATAATGAGACGTTGTCTGTTTTGGTGCAAAATAAAGACAAAGAATTGAATAATGTTACAGGGCTTCTTTCTCAAGCAGACAGCAAGTTTATCAAATTTTCCAAAGATTTTTCTACACTAGAATCCCAGCTTCAGGACACTCAGGAACTTTTGCAAGAAGAAACCCGTCAGAAGCTTGACCTTAGTACAAAACTAAAACAAATGGAAGATGAGAAAAATGGTTTCCTTGAGCAACTAGAAGAAGAGATAGCAAAAAGAGATTTGACAAAGCAGATTTCAACACTACAGGCTCAGGCGACTGATATGAAGAAAAAAATGGAGGATAGTATTGGGTCCTTGGACTCTGTTGAAGAACTAAAGGAAAAGTTGCAAAAGGAGCTAGAAGCTACAAATCAACGGTTTGAGGAGAAGGTTGCTGCTTATGACAAACTTGAGAAGACGAAAATTAGACTGCAGCAGGAACTAGAAGATGTAGGTGTAGATCTTGATCATCAACATCGGATTGTGTCAAATTTGAAAAGGAAGCAGAAAAAGTTTGATCAGCGGCTTGGTGAAGAGAAGACTCTTTCTGCTAGATATGCAGAAGAATGTGACCGTGCTGAAGTAGAGGCCCTTAAATTGAAGGCCGAGTTAGAGAGGCTCAACAAGCAACGGCGCACTGAAATGGAGGATTTGGTTAGCTCCATGGATGAAGTTGAGAAAAACCTGGAATCTGTGCAGATATTGTATGAGAACAAAGCTAATGCTTATGAGATGTTGGAAAAGGCCAAGAGAGAATTGGACCTCCAGATAGAAGACATGAGGATTCAGTTTGAGAGAAACCTGTCTAATTTATCTACTGAGATTGTAGATCTAAAAATGCTTGTTGCTAAACTAAAGGTGCAAGTGAACAAGCAGGAGGAAATCAAGAAACAGCTGGAGTTTCAGATGGATCAAATGAAGCGTGAGTCAGAAATAAAGTTGGAAGAGCACACTTTTCAGATTGAACAGTCAAAAACCGAAGTGGAATCTAAAAGAGAAGAATTGGATCGGTTGCAGCAGTCTTTATCCAATACTGAACAGTCGGCATCTGCCCTATCTTCAAAGCTGGCAGCACTAGAAGCTGAGAAGGACTCGCTGCAGAGCCTGTTAACCTCTAAAGAATTAGAGCTGTTATCCCTGAAAAATGGGATTCAAGAAATAGAGTCTTTATTCATCCAAGAGCAAGATAAGAGAGCCACTGAGATACGGGACTTGAATGAAAGACTTGACAAAAAGTCTGCAGATGAGCAGAAGCTTTATCAGAAGATGTGGGAGCGTCAGTTCAATATAATTCAGGGAACAGTGGGGGAAGCAGAAAATATCATCCAGGATGCTGACCTGACAATTGTTAGAAGAACATTGCAGAATATCCTAGAATCATGAGGCATAGTGGATAAAGAGATGGCATCTACATCTGCTGCCTTAGAAGATGTCAGGAAGATTGAGGAAGATCTGCAAGTTGCAATGGTAAAAACTGAGATGGAAGCTGCTCAGAAAAATGTGGCAGTGAAGAAAGTTCTAGAACTGGAATCAGAGATTTGTGTGCTACAGAAGGCGTTAGAATTGGGGAAAGCTGCCAGCATAGAGGCAGAGAAAGCAGAGACATTAAGTCAGACAGACATGAGTGACCTGTCCACGGATGTTGATACCAATGATCACATTATGATGAAACCACGTGATTCGGTAAAACGTCAAGTAGAAGGTATAGTTCCCCAGGAAGATGCTGCTAAAGGTGGACTTCCTGCAAAATGTGAGGAGGCCAAAGAAGGTCCAACAGAAGAAGAAACTGTGATTAGTCACACATTGCCTGTGACAGAGCGGGTCCAGCTTCAAACCAATGAGGTCCAAAGCCTAGAGGGCTGTGAGATGGTAAATAAGGTGAAGGGTCATCAAAAGTGTGGAACAAGAGTCCGTAAGAAGACTGACCACGCATGTGTTGTCCCAACAGCTAAAGTGTCTGAAGCCATTGTGGATAAAGGTGTTGCTGTGCCTGTCTCTAGCCAAATGTCTGGTGGACAAATGGTGAATAATGACTCCATGTTGTCTGTGAAGGGGGAGTCAGGAAGTAATACAGTCAACCCAAAAAGAAGAGAAGAGGCAGAAGTTGTTTTACTGCCTGATGCTAATAGCAACAAGAAGGGGCTGAGATACAATGTTGCTATGTCCCTAACTAATGGAAGTAACCGTGGTAGAGGTTCTAATGCAGAGACTGAGCAGCCGTCATTTGCATGCAGAAGTAAGAGATGGTTACGTGTCACCAATGATGGGACAGTTGTTAAAGACATACCAGAAAATGTAGTTCAGCGTGATCTATTATGTGAGGGTGTACAGTATGGCCCTTGTGCAAAAGGAGAAGATATTGCAGTACAGAGCTTGTGTTTTTCAAACAAAGAGGAAAGAAAGCCAACTATGTCTCCTAAACTTCTAAGCCTTGATGGTGATGGCAAAGTTTGCTTTGAAATGAAGGTTATGGAAAAAGTACCCGTGATACAGTTATACTCTAAAGACATTGATGTGCATGAAGTAAATGTTAGTTGGTCTCTGAGCTCCGGTGGATTCATGATAGGTAAAGATGAAGATTCTTATGGCTATTTACTAAAGGGATCAAGGTCATGCAATGGGATGGCTGAAGAGTACGGCGAGAAATGTGATGAAAATGATGTGATCCCTTGTATGGCGAATTTTGAAGGTGATGAAGGAGAACTTGCCCTTGTACAGAATGGCCAGGATCTTGGCGTAGCATTTAAAGTGCTGAAAAAATGGAAAATTCGACTGAGCGGAATTTGGAAGAAGAGACCGCCAGATTAGGACTTTAAAGTGATGAGAAAACGGAGAACGCGACGGAGCAGTATTTGGAAGAAAAGACCGCCAGACTGGGACTTCTGGAGAGACACTGAACAGACATACTTGGTTGAAGAGGGACTTCGTCATAGGATGTCTCGTCCCATTGTAGCTCACCCCATGGGTAGTGAGCTGAGGGGGAGGGTATGTGAGTATGTGAACCAGAGGGCGCTGTTGAGCGACCCAGGACCAGGCCAGAAAAGGCTCTCAGCCACGCCTTTGTGGGGGGCGTGTATCTCCAGAAGGCTGGAGAAACCTGCTTGGAGCAGGAAATGGTGGACCAGCCTAGGACAGAGAGGCAGTCTGTCCCAGAGGGCTTGGATCCAGAGAGGACTTACAAAGACTAAGTCAGGCTCTTATTGCCCCAGAGGCTAGTTAGGGACTCAAGGAGTGAGTTAGGCCCTAACTGTGGCATAGGTTTTTTGTTGTTTTTGTTATGTTGCAGTTAAGCTGAATAAAGTCACGTTTTATTTTACACTTGGACCGTCTGAAAGCTATCTTTCCGGCGCCCAGTACCACGAACCACCGCTGTCCCGACCAGGACAATCCGCCATTTTGAGTCTAAATTCCCCAAGCTGTCACAGCATTTTAACATTTAAAACACTCCAAAAATTATGCTTTTTTTGGGGGGAAGGTGTTTGCCTGTGGTTTTTTACATGGTTATATTGTAGAAAGCAATGGTTTTATTGAAAAATGTGACCGTTTTTTAGACTTGTAAGTGCTACAAGCTTGTTGTTATTTGGGAGACAAATTTGTGGCTGTGTGCCTGGTTGAAAAGTGATGAAGAATTGGCTTTCCAAAACTAAAAGCTATCAAAAGTTATCCCTTTATGGAAGCAGATGTGAAATACTGTAGTTTAGTGGAATGTGATGGACCAGGCTGCAGGACACATGGTTGCAGTGGTGGTAGCTGTGGCAACATGAGTGGCAGCACGGCAGGGAATGATATGATGGAGCAGGCCACAGGACATGTCTGACATGTAGTAGTTGGGGCAACATTAGTGGCAATACGGCATGGAATAATGTGATGGACTGGGCTACAAGAGATGATGTCTGGCTGTTTAGGAGTAGCAGGCAGCATCAGCAGTACAGTAAATGGAACATGTTACAGGGAGACAGGCAGCTCTATTTGGAGGCATCAGCCGGAGATGTGTGAAAATCCTCATGGGTTCTATGGCTGATTCATTTTGGCAAAAGCAATTTTTTCCACACTAGCGGTGGACAGTTTGGTACTGTTAGGTGTGTGAGAAGGTGACAGGACAAGTCGCTATATTAGCCCCAGATTTCTGACCTATGTATGGTCCAGGGCGGGTCTTGAGTAGGCCTCAGGCCCAGGTGTAGGTCTTAAGGCTCGTTACTGGGCCATAAAAGGCCTCAGATCCTGCACTTTTAGGCAGTCCCTGGGAGTGAGAGAAGGTGGCTGGGGCTGTCCCCTCTCTGAGTCTGGTGAGAACATTCAGGTGCTATTTTGTTATCGTGCGGCTAGTAGCAAGCCATACGTATAGGTAGGTGTTGTCCTGTATTAGTTAGTGCTCGGACGAGCAGGATTTTGTTTTGTTTTTGCCTGAAGTTAAGGCTGTATTTTACTTTGCTTGTTTTTATACCTGAAGTAAGGTTTATTTATTTTTGCCATTTTTCAAATAAACCTGTTTGCACCAGACGTTGTGTCCCTGTCTCTGACTGGTTGGGCCTGCACCATTGCTGCTACTGAGCTACCTCCCACACAGGTGTTACAACGCCTCCAGGCAGCACTGAACATGCTCTCGGTCATTACGTTTGTGGCTGGACAAGATAAAACTCCCATGTCAAACTGGGCCAGCTTCTTCCATTGCTCTAACCTATTGGCCCAGAGTTCCATGGGATAACAGTTATCTGCTGGAATATAGATGCATCCTAGGTACGACTGCGGGTGCAGCCTATGTCAGTTGCCTCTTGTGGGTCTGGTTGGCACTGTGAGATGAAAAATGTCTGGTGCATCATGTTCCAAATAATGTACTGATTACTGATGCTACCGCCTTTACTCCTGCTACTTGTAGCTGTGGCACTGGCAGAGGATGTGGAGTGTTGGCTGAGTGAAATGGACTGGGAGTAGGTGTAGGCCACCTGGGCATGTGTGTAACTGGCACCCGCAGTGGTCTTAAACGCTACAGCAAGCTAGGTATACAGCCTGTCCTGATAATATTATAATTTTGCTTCACTTTGGCGGCAGGAAAGAATTCCCCCAGTTTGGCTTTATAGCGTCTAATATATAGTGTCTAAGAGCACTTTCATTCAGTAGTCATCTCTCTGCTTGATGCTAATAATACTCTTGCTGCTATGTAAGCAGTGGAGCATACAGCCTGTCATGCTTACAAGCATGTGCATGGACCCAGGGGCCTTCTTTGTAGAAGAACAGTAGTACTGCACTCCCTGGTTGTGGTGCTCTGTGGGAGGATTTTCTAATCTGTAAATTCCAGTGTTAGAAAACCAGGACACACACTGTACAGTATATAGTGGCTTAGATAGTTGAATTTGCATGACACATCAAAGAAAATGCTGCATATAGCTGCCGTGTTTCCATGTTGCATGTTCCATAGTATATTGCATCCAATGTAGTAGGATAGAGATAACCGTTTATACAGATCAAATATTCAACATTTCTGTCTGGTGGGACTTTTTTAAAGTAGATCTGTGTGAGATCAGGCAATAAGTATCAGTAAATCTGTAAGGTTATAACCAATAAAAATAGCAATACACCAAAATTTACTGTTCATCACAATCTCCACCGTATGAACTTTCTGGACACATTAATGATTAAGGATCTCCTGGGGGGAAATTGATTCTGACCTATATAAGAAACCTACCAATCGTAATAACTTATTACACTTCTCCAGCTGTCATCCCACAAGTACGAAGAAGTCTCTCCCACTCTCACAATTCAGTCTGGTCCGATGAATACTTTCCAATCTGGACACCCACAACACATGCATACAGGAAATGGCCATCAGATTTACACAAAGAGGCCACCCTAATGATCTTCTTACATATCTCTCTCAACAAACTCGTTCTACAGACCCTAAACTGGTTCCACAAAAAAGCATGCCATTTGTACACAAATATTACCCCTTATCATCGAAAATATCACACAGCCTGAAAAAAACATTGAAGCGTTTTGGGCACGTCATCTACTGGGGCCGTAAGCAAGACGTTATACTCTTTCAACCCATGATCTTCCTTGTAGGCAGGCCACATCTACAGTACAGACCAAAAGTTTGGACACCTTCTCATTCCAAGAGTTTTCTGTATTTGCATGACTATAAAAATTGTAGATTTATTTATTATGCTTACTTATATAGCGCCATCATATTCCGCAGCGCTTTACAGACATTGACAGTCACTGTCCCATATAGGGCTTACAATCTACATTCCCTATCAGTATGTCTTTGGAGTGTGGGAGGAAACCGGAGTACCCGGAGGAAACCCACGCAAACACGGGGAGAACATACAAACTCCTTGCAGATGTTGTCCTTGGCAGGATTCGAACCCAGGACTCCAGCGCTGCAAGGCTGCAGTGCTAACCACTGAGCCACCGTGTTCACACTGAAGGCATCAAAACTATGAATTAACACATGTGGAATTATATACGTAACAAAAAAGTGTGAAACAACTGAAAATATGTCTTATATTCTAGGTTCTTCAAAGTAGCCACCTTTTGCTTTGATTACTGCTTTGCACACTCTTGGCATTCTCTTGATGAGCTTCAAGAGGTAGTCAGTGTGTTATCAGTGTGCCATCTGCTTTCGCAGACAAGCTAGGAATATAATTAGATGTCACCTGTGTTTTTTTTATGGTGGATCCGCAAACTAGGATCACACACTGATGGCACTCTGTCCATTTTTGCGGACATACTTCACTGATGCTGAAGAAACACTGAAGACACACTGAACACACACTGATTACACTCTGTTCGCAAAAGCTGAAGACTAATTACTAGGTTGCTGATCGCAAAATACACATGGTCATCTGCAACTAGCCTTATCCCTGTTTTTTTCCAGACAAAAGGTGACCTGGTCAGTGAGAATTAGACTAGAACTGCATCAGTCATCTTGTTTTTTTTTTTTTTTGTTTTTTTTTATCGTTACAATGGCGGCAGTTGGTAAATATATTGGGTAACCAAAAAAAAAAAAACTATTTACAAAGGGTTAGCAAGCTGCATACTGGGTGAGCAAAAAAAACCCAAACCCTTAAACTGAGATTTTTCAGATTAGTGCAGAAGTAAACAGTGTTTGGTGTTAGAACAATAGTTTGTATGTTCTTAATGAAAAAAATTTAAACTCTTACCCAAAAAAAACCCTTACAAAAAGATTATTCACTAAATGGACTTTCCCTTATGTCCTACAGCAGCACAATATGAGGTATTCCTGCCCCTGTGTTCTTTTAGGATAGGCGGAACTTTTAATTAACATAAAATATGCATGACTACACTACCCTATAAGAGGGCAAAGAGACCTCCCCCCCTTGTGTTTTTTTCTGTCCTGTGTGGTGGGACTGGTAGAGGGAGGTCTTTTGTCCTCCCATATTTTGTTTTTTCCCCTAAAGTTTATTAAATTCCTTTGGGGAGTCATCTTTACATCTCTTTTCTCTTCTTTCTTCCACTGGACGCTTCTGTGGGAAAGAAGGGGGGGGGGTTATTTAGGCAGTTTTTTTTGTGCTAGTGAAGCTTTCAACCTTTGCTCTGAAAAGTATGATTTCAGTAGTTCATGCAGCTGCATGTTCAAAGACCGGTAATGCAGGCCACTTGTGCGGCCTTGATGTGGAGCATTACTGTTTCACTTACGTTACAAGCTCCGCGGCCGCCAGAAGTGGCGTTGGTCACTTTGTTCCTCCAGAACCTTTGTTTGTGTTCCGGTTTTCCGGGAACTGAATTCTCAGACGGACTTTTTGCGGCTTAGTTTATCCTCCTTTTTGCAAGTTTATATTTGCTGAGTCTCTTTTCTGGCATCCATCTGTATATTTTTAGCTTAATTCTGTGCACAAGGAATTAAGGTTTGCAAAATTTGCGGGGGGCGGGGGTTTGTGTGCACTATTTGCTCATTCCTCCTCCCCTCCTATAGAAGCCTTCATCTCAATGCAGGAGATGGCTTCTCTCTTAGTTAGGAAGGCCTCAGTACTCCACTTGCATTACTGTTCTTGCTGCAGCTGCTGGGCAGCACGGTGGCTCAGTGGTTAGCACTGCAGCCTTGCAGTGCTAGAGTCTTGGGTTCAAATCCTGCAAGGAGTTTGAAAAAAGAAAAAAAAAAGGGTCTAGTTTGTGTGTATTGTGACACACTGTGAAGCTATTGAAGATTTCCAGGTGATTGACGAAACGCTTTCATTTGGTGATACCTTGGAAGATTCCAGCAGGCCTCTCTTTCCTCTTGAGAAGATAAATAGGTTGCTGAAGTCCATCCGGTCAAGGGATTGTGATGTTGACGGGGAAGCCTCCTGTTCCACCTCTAGGGGGCCTAGGGCCATCCCAGTGGACAAGTCACTGAAAAAACTCATGCTTGCAGAATGGAAACATCTGGAAAGAGATTCCAGAAGACTTAGAACCTTGTTCCCTATTGTGGAGGATCAGTGGGGCCTCCCACCTAAAGTGGACATGGCAGTGGCCAAGTTGTCCCGTCGTACGGTGTTCCCGGTGGATGATGGTTCTAACCTCCAGGACACCATGGATAGACGCATAAAGAGCACCCTTAGAAAGGTTTATTCTCTGGCCTCCAGTCAAACTTCCATGGCTATTGTCTCTAATGAAGTCTCAAGCAAATTATGTGCTGACTTAGCCCAGCTTGCAAGAGACATCGACTCTGGAGTCTCCAAAGACGATCTCCTAGCTTTTTTGAGTTCGATTTCCTTGTCGGCAGATTATTTACCCGAAGTCTCCCAACATCATTTAAGGCTGGCGGCCAAATCTTTGGCCCTTTTTACAGCAGCTAGAAGGCCGCTATGATTAAAACCCTGGAGCGCTGATAATGTCTCCAAGTTCAACTTTGTTCTCTACCCTTGGAGCCGGGTAAGCATTTGGCAGAGGCCTGGATGAGATTATGGAAGACCTTGCCGATAAAACGGGTAAGACTCTGCCTCAGGCCTTTAGAGGCAGGTCAAGACCTTCCGGCCGGGGTAGAGGTTATCAGCCTCAGCCTAGACCTCAGTTCTAGAGATGTTCTAGATATCAGCCTAGGGGTTCTAGACAAAGGTTCCCTCAGGATGAGGATGAAAAGAAGCCTAACTTTTGACATCGACTGCCTTCTTCCTGTGGCCGAGACTCCTGTCGGTCGGCTTTCTCACTTTTACACTGTCTGGTAGGAAAAAATTCAAGACCCTTGGGTCTAGAGGTTGTTCAGCGAGGTTATGTGATCGAGTTTCTTCAGCCGCCTCAAGATCGATTCGTCATAACCCGCTTCCTTCCTGCGGCTCAGCAGGATAAGGTTTCTCAGAATCGCTGTTTCAGTTTCCGGCCACAGGAAGCATCTTCAGTTTGCAGCCCTGCCCTTTGGCATCACTTCAGCTCCTCATACCTTCACCAAAGCTGTAGCTCCTATAGCCGCCTCTCTCAGGCTTCAGGGCCATTTTGTAGTGCCATACCTGGACGACTGGCTAATAAAAGCCCAGTCAGAGTCTGTTCTGCTCCAGCAGTTACTGATAGCCATATCCCTTCTCCAAAGCTTGGGTTGGCTGATAAATTGGGAGAAGTCAGAAGTAGTTCCCTCTACCTGCAGGAAGTTCCTGGGGTATCTCCTGGACTCAGACCACATGGAGGTTTCCTTAACACCGGCAAGGAAGGAAAGATTAATCAGAGCGGTCTAGTTTCTCTTCAGAACATGCCTGATATCCTTCAGAACATCCATGAGAGTCCTAGGCCTGATGTCATCCTCAACCATTGCAGTCCCTTGTGCTTTATGGCATTTGCGTCCTCTCCAGATGGAAGTACTAAAAGCCTGGAACCGTACTCCTCTCGGTCTCGACAAGAAGATCAAACTTACTCCCAGTAACCGTCTTTCCCTCAGATGGTGGATACACCTGAAAGACAGAATGTCCACTGTCCAACCTCGATGGACCCTGTTGACTACCGATGCATCGCTCTCGGGATGGGGAGCCCACCTGTATGAGAAGACCGTACAAGGAGTCTGGAGCAGTCTAGAAGAAAAGATATCTTCCAATTGGAAGAAGCTCAGAGCCGTGTATCTGGTACTACTTCATTTTTCTCCTCTCCTCAGAGGGAGAGCAATCAAGGTTCGGTCAGACAGCATGACAACCGTAATGTATCTAAACAGAGAGGCACCAGATCGTTATCTCTCCTCAGAGAGTCAGATCTGATTTTTACCTGGACAGAAAAAAGTCTGACCCACTTATCCGCAGTTCACATCAAAGCTTCCCTGAACATAGTAGCGGATCAGTTGAGTCAGGGTCATGTCATATCAGTAAAATGGTCTCTCAATCCAGATGAATTCCATCAGATTACCCTGAAGAGGGGTCTCCCAGAAGTAGACCTCATGGCGACCAGACTCAACACCAAGGTAGAGACGTTCTGCTCACTGTATCAGGAGGACTATCCCTTGGCAGTGGATCTCCTGTCCATCCCTTGGAGGTTCAGGCTGGCATACATTTTCCCTCCACTTTCTATGATACCAAAGGTATTGATGAAAGTCAGACAGGACCAAGTCTGTGATAGCCATCATTCCATTCTGGCCAAAAAGGACTTGGTTTGCCCTGCTCATGTACATGAATCGAGGGACATATTGGAGGCTTCCCCCCCACCCAGAACCTGGTTTCCCAAGGAACTCAGAAGCACCAGGATCTGAGGAGATTCAACCTGACAGCCTGGAGGTTGACCAGTCCCTACGGAGATTTAGTGGACTGTCAGAAGCCGTCCTGAGGACTCTTTCCTGTGCCAGAGCAGAGTCTACCATAGGATAGGTAACATCTTCAAACAGGGGTACTCCAGAAGAGGAGCTGATAGTTCAAACCCAACTACGGCAGAAATTTGAATTTTCTTTAAAGCGGCTTGGATTCAGGCCTTTCTCCTGTTACACTGAGGGTACAGGTTTCAGCCTTGTCCGCCTGTTTAGGCAGATGATTGTCCCCTGATTCCCTTATTGTTGGGTTCCTTAAGGACGCTACCAGACTTAGACCGGTGGTCTCAGCTCCAGTTCCCCAGTGAGATCTCTCGACTGTTCTTTCAGGTCTTTGTGGTCCCCCTTTTGAGCCTTTGGAGGATGTAGATCTTAAATTTCTTGCCTTTAAAACCACCTTTCTATTAGCCATCACTTCAGCCAAAAGGGTGAGTAAGCTCCAGGCTTTTTCTTCCAAGGAACCTTATATATAATTTTATGCGGATAGGGTCCAACTTAGGTTTCTTCCTGGCTTTAACCCTAAGGTGCCTTCCCGCGCCTATAATAACCAATTAGTCTCTTTACCCGTGTTATTTCCAGCCCCTTCCTCTGAAGAGGAGAAAAAACTTCACACACTAGATGTTGTGAGATGTCTCCAGATTTACCTCTTATGTACACGTTCCTTTAGGAGAGCCGAGAATCTCCTTGTCGACATGTAAGGTAGAGACAAAGGTCTCAGGGCTTCCAAGCCTACCTTGTCTAGGTGGATCAAGTAGGCAATCAAAGTCTCTTTTTTTGCTCAGGGGTTAGCTCCACCCGAATTTTGTACAGCCTATTCAACCAGAGCTGTATCAACCTCTTGGGCTGAGAACCGGGCCTTACCACTGGATCAGATCTGTGCAGCTGCTTCTTGGTCGTCTCACCTAACCTTTGTAAAACATTATCAACTAGATGTTCGGATTTCTGTGACGACTGCCTTTGGACAGTCAGTCCTAGGTGTTGTAGAGCAGGGAAACCCTTCCTAAGGGAATTACTTGTTATATCCCCATATAGCGTAGTCATGCATATTTTATGTTAATTAAAAGTTCTGCCTGTCCTACCAGCATGCAGGGGCAGGAATACCCCATATTGTGCTGCTGTTAGGACTAAGGGAAAACAGATTAACATCATAATCAACAATTGTCAGTAAAACAATGGAAAACACACAAAATTAGATTATTGGCAATGAAAGGGTTTGTACTGAACTTTGTTCTAGTTCTGTTGCAAGTTTTGCTAAAGTCAGTGCTGTGTATTGCTGAAGAAAATTGAGTAATTTCTTTAGATGTATGTCGCAGTGGCCATTTTAGTTTGTCCGAGATAAATGGCCATTTATTCACTTAGTTAAAAAAAAACCGAACAATGCATATTTGGTATCATTGCATCCATAAAAATCAATTCAATAAAACAAAATCATTATTTAATCTACACTGTGCACAATGTTAAAAATAAATAAAAAAAGTAAAGTAATGTATTTTTGCAATCGCCATCTCACCTCATAAAGTATGAAATAAAAAGTCACCAAAAAGCTATATGTACCCCAAAACCAATAAAAAGCACAGGTTATCCTGAAAAAACAAAGCCTGGATCAACAAAAAAGTAAAAATATGTCTCTCAGAAGGTGATTTTTTTTTTTCCCCCAAAATGTGTTTTTATTCTGCAAAATTAGTAATACATAAAGAAAACAATATAAATTAGATATTGCTGTAATCGCACTCACCCATAGAATAAAGATGACTTGTTACTTATGCTGTATGGTGAACTGCAATTTTTTTTTTCATTTTACAAGTGAACTTCCCTTAATTGTTTGTGGCTTGCAGGTGTGCTGAACCTCTGCATATAATCAGACGAGAGGCTAGTGGGTTGGGTAAAGATATGAAGCTGTTGTAAGAAAAGTCCTGATGGCCCCGGTTCTGAGTAGGCCAGGGTAGGTGCTGAAGACCCATAATAACTGGCTGAAGAGCCAGGTAGGGACTAGCTCAGTGCTGTTCTAGATGGAATTAAAAGTTTGCAATTTTGCAAATATAAATAAAGTTTTAAAGATATTCTCTAATCCTCTCATTGGTGACAGTCTGCTATCTTGACCGGTTGCCAATGGATACGACCATGAATACTAGAACTTTCTATGGTATGGCATGTGTCAGAAACCCAGCCACTACATGCGTGATAAGAAAATCCAGCCTCATTAAAGGGAGTCTATCATTAAGAAACTCAATTTTTAACCACTTCCGGACTGCCCATTGGCTTTTTACGTCCGGAAGGTGGTTGCCTTGTTCTGCAAGGATGTACCGGTATGTCCAAGCAGAACTCAGCAGCTGCACGAAATCGTGAAGCTGCTGAAACAGGTAACCGGCCGGAGCTCCCCTAGAGAACTCATGGAAGGTTTATTACCTTCCCTGCCTTCCCGATCGCTGTGTATACAGCACTCAATGAGCACTGTATACAGCGCTATGGGCGCCGCCATTTTGCGGCTGCCCTCTGACCCGGCGGTAATGTGATCCGCTGGGATCAGTGTCTATTAGAGCTGCTGGGTCCTACAGGACCCAGATCAGCTCTATAAGCTATATAGTAACATGCAGGAGGCTTCCCCCCCACGGCATTTTTTTTTTTTTTGGGGGGGGGGCATATGTATTTATGACAACCTGGGTCTGATTAGAGCCACGTACCTGGTTGATCCTCCCAAAATACGAGGAAGTCAGCCTTAAAAAGTGTAAAAAAAAAAGTCATATGTACCCCAAAAACAACTCTGTTGTCAACAAAAAGATAAAAATGTTATGCATCTCAGAAAAAGGCTATGCAATATCTATTGATTTATGTCTCCAAATGGATTTTTGCTCTGCAAAATTAGTAATGTGTAAAAAAAAAAAATAATATATAAATTACATATCGCCATAATGGTACCAACCCATAGAATAAAGATAACATGTTAACTACTTATGCTATATGCAAAAAAGGTAAAACACAATGGCAGATTTGTTTAAAATTTCTTTTAATCCACCAAGAAGGAGTTAATAAAACTTAGCCAAAGTTATAGGCACCCCAAAATGGTGTCATTTCAAAATGCATATCATCCTGCAAGAAAACAAGCCCACATATGGCTACATCACCAGAAAAATTTTAAAAATATATAGCTTGCACAATGTGAAGACAAAACCCCCAAAAATCACCAAATCATTAGGACAAAACTGGCTGTGGCAGGAAGGAAATGTATAAGCTGTGTGAGCGCATATTAGTTTACACCCCAGATTTAGCGCTTACAAGGGAAAAGACGCCAGAAGTGACCTTCCCCAATCATAGGAGCTACTGGGGAAATAGGGAATTGGTGTACCCAATGTACTCAGCAGAGCTTACATATTCACTTTTCACCATCCGCTGTGCTTTCATGTCTAGAAAACTAATGCTCACTACACACTTGATAAATTCTTTCAGGAGTGCAATTTTCAAAATGGGATCACTCCCTAGGGACTTCCACTTTACTTGCACCTCAGGGACTCTGCAAACAGGGGCTCTGCAAACATCCAAGTCTGTGCTCCAAAAGCCACATAGCACTCCTTCACATCTTCGCTCTGCTGTGTGCCCAAGCAGCATTTTATGCCCACATGTATGACACTGTTGTACCCAAGATAACATACATATCAAATGTGGGTATAAACTGCTGTTTGAAAATACAAAAGTATTTTTATAATAATTTCATGTGCCCACTAGACTATATAACATATATACGTAGGAGAGTCATTACCTACAGAGGACGTGTTAAAACACAATCTTTATTGAAAAATATTATTAAAACCAATAGATACCCCCCAAAAAAAGGACAAAACAAATGCAAAAATGTATTAGTGAACTAGGATATATATGCACCCTCACTATATATATAAAAATGCATGACTGGACATAAGTGTGTATAAATATCCAGCACAAGAAGGGACAATAATGGCCAAACAGCCCCTGACTAACACGGCCTTTGCTGTAGGCTAGAGTATATAACCAGTACCAAACTACAGTGAGGAAAAAAGTATTTAGTCAGCCACCAATTGTGCAACTTAAAAAGATGAGAGAGGCCTGTAATTGACATCATAGGTAGACTTCAACTATGAGAGACAAAATGAGAAAACATATCTAGAAAATCACATTGTCTGATTTATTAAGAATTTGTTTGCAAATTATGGTGGAAAATAAGTATTTGATCAACAAAAGTTCATCTCAATACTTTGTTATATATACTTTGTTGGTAATGACAGAGGTCAAACGTTTTCTGTAAGTCTTCACAAGGTTGGCACACACTGTTGCTGGTATGTTGGCCCATTCCTCAATGCAGATCTCCTCTAGAGCAGTGATGTTTTGGGGCTGTCGCTGGGCAACACGGACTTTCAACTCTCTCCAAAGGTTTTCTATGGGGTTGAGATCTGGAGACTGGCTAGACCACTCCAGGACCTTGAAATGCTTCTTACGAAGCCACTCCTTCATTGCCCTGGGGGTGTGCTTGGGATCATTGTCATGCTGAAAGACCCAGCCATGTTTCATCTTCAATGCCCTTGCTGATGGATGGAGGTTTGCACTCAAAATCTCACGATACATGGCCCCATTCATTCTTTCAGGTACACGGATCAACTCATCCTGGTCTCTTTGCAGAGAAACAGCCCCAAAGCATGAGGTTGCCACTCCCATGCTTCATAGTAGGTATGGTGTTCTTTGGATGCAACTCAGCATTCACTCTCCTCCAAACACGACAAGTTGTGTTTCTACCAAACGGTTCTACTTTGATTTCATCTGACCATATGACATTCTCCCAATACTCTTCTGGAACATCCAAATGCTCTCTAGCAAACTTCAGATGGGCCCGGATATGTACTGGCTTAAGCAGGGGGACACATCTGGCACTGCAGGATCTGAGTCCCTGGCGGCGTAGTGTGTTATTGACGGTAGCCTTTGTTACGTTAGTCCCAGCTTTCTGCAGGTCATTCACTAGGTCCCCCCGTGTGGTTCTGGGATTTTTGCTCATCGTTCTTGTGATCATTTTAACCCCACGGGGTGAGATCTTGCGTGGAGCCCCTGATAGAGGGAGATTATCAGTGGTCTTGTATGTCTTCCATTTTTTAATTATTTCACACAGTTGATTTCTTCACACCAAGCTGCTTGCCTATTGCAGATTCAGTCTTCCCAGCCTGGTGCAGATCTACAATTTTGTTTCTGGTGTCCTTCCACAGCTCTTTGGTCTTCACAATAGTGGAGTTTGGAGGGTGACTGTTTGAGGTTGTGGTCAGGTGTCTTTTTTATACTGATAACAATTTCAAACAGGTGCCATTACTACAGGTAATGAGTGGAGGACAGAGGAGCCTCTTAAAGAAGAAGTTACAGGTCTGTGAGAGCCAGAAATCTTGCTTGTTTGTAGGTGGCCAAATACTTATTTCCACCATAATTTGCAAATACATTCTTAAAAAATCAGACAATGTAATTTTCTGGATTTGTTTTCTCATTTTGTCTCTCATAGTTGAGGTCTACCTATGATAATTACAGGCCTCTCTAATCTTTTTAAGTGGGAGAACTTGCACAATTGGTGGCTGACTAAATACTTTTTTCCCCACTGTATATGATTGTCAGTTAACCTAACACCCTCGCTGACTATAAAGAGAGAAATATAGTAACTCATAAATGTTTAGTGGCTGCTTATCTGTCAATATAACTATTCAGGCGATGGCTTACTAACATCTAAACGCTCAGTGAACAAGTCACTATAGATAACTAGGTCAAAATATCTCATAAAGCACACCTAACGCATTTCAACTGCCAATAGGCAGATCATCAGAGGTACTGTGCTAAAGGAACTGGGATATTAAAGATAACTACAACCCTCATTTCTGCTTTGTTTTGTCACAGAGAGTCAATATAGTGAACATCCCCGCTCCCCCATCGGCACTGATGCATGGCCGCCATGCCAGGACATTTTTGTGTTTGTTTTGTCCTTTTTTTGGGGGGTATCTATTGGTTTTAATAATATTTTTCAATAAAGATTGTGTTTTAACACG
This sequence comes from Leptodactylus fallax, assembly GCA_947044405.1. Taxonomy (NCBI): domain Eukaryota; kingdom Metazoa; phylum Chordata; class Amphibia; order Anura; family Leptodactylidae; genus Leptodactylus; species Leptodactylus fallax. Next base: position 9,802,599 of record CAMRHE010000025.1, read on the forward strand.
TCCTCTGTTAGGTAATGACCCTCCTGCGTATATATGTTATAAACTGCTGTTTGGGCACACAGCCAGGCACAGAAGGGAAGGAGCAATATTTGGTTTTTAGAGCACAGATTTAGACGGTTTGGTTTTGGGATGCCATGCCACTTTTGCAGAGCCCTGAAATACCGGCAAAGTGGAATCCCCTGTAATGTGATCCCATTTTGGATACTACAACCTTGAATGAATTTATCCAGGGCTACAGTATACATTAATAACCCACGAGTGTTGAATTAATTTATTTTCCAGACATGAATGTGCAGCTGATGATGAAAGGTGAAAATGGGAATTTTCCTAGAAGTACGTCATTTCAGTGCAATATACTATGCCCAGCTTCTGTCAGAGATGAACAATGAACTCCAAAAGCCAAGGATAACCGCTAAACAGCTTTTGGAGTGTGTGTCTCTGCTGACACAAGTTGGGTGCTACATATCGGGCAATAAAATGGCATATATCTGGAAAAATTGAGCATTTATTTCTGAAAACTAAATTAATGCAACACTCAAGGGTTAAAAATGCCTACTATGCCGCTTGATAAATCCTTTGAGGAGTGTACTTTCCAAAATGGAGTCACGTGACTGTAGATTTTCCTTTCAGGGACTCTGCAAAAGTAGCACGACGTCCAAAAAACTATTTGTGCTCCAAAAACCAAATAGTACTCTTTCGTGTCTATGCCTGACTGTGTGTCCAAACAACAGTTTATATATATAAAGTTGTTAAGTGCGTTATCCTGGGTACACCAGTGTCATACATGTGGACATAAACTGCTGTTTGGGCACATATCAGGGCGCAGATGTGAAAGAGCACTATGTGGCTTTTGGAGCACAGATTTAGATTGTTGTTTTTTGGATGCCATGTAACATATGCATATGCCATAAAATGGCACTTACAAAAAAGGGGTCATTTCTTGGGGAATTCTACTTTACTGGCACCTCCAGGGCTCTGCAAAAACAACATGGCGTCCAGAAACCAGTTCCTCTAAATCTATATTCCAAAAGCTAAAAATGGCAGCTCCTTCCCTTCTGAGCCCTGCTGAGTGCCTAAGCAGCAGGTTATGCCCATGTAGACAACTCTTTTGTACCCGGGATAACCCATTTAAAGGTTTTAGGAGTGCGTGTCTCTACTGACAAAAAGTGGGCACACTACAGTATATTGAGCACTGAAATTGCATATTTCTTTAAAACTTTCAATTTTCACTTGCACAAAATGGATTCACTTTTTGGGGGTTTCCATTGTACCGGTACTTTAGGGGCTCTGCAAATGCGACATGGCACCTGAAAATTTTTCAAGGAAAATCTGCCCTCCAAAAGCCAAATAGCATTCTTTCCATTCTGAGCCCGCCATGTACCCAAACAACAATTTACTACCACATATGGGGTATGCTATGTTCAGGAGAAATTGTGTAACAAACTGTGGGGTGTGTTTTCTCCTTTAACCCCCTGTAAAAATGAAAAATACGGGGATAAAATGACGTTTTAGTAATTTTTCATTTTCACGTCCCAATGTTAATAAAATCTGTGAAACAGCAGGGTCAAAATGCTCACTACACCACTTGATAAATTCCTTGAGGGGTACAGTTTTCAAAATGTGGTCACTTTTGCATGGTTTCCACTTTACTCCTAGTTTAGGGGCTCTGCAAATGAGACATGAAACCTGAAAATTATTTCAGAAAAATCTGCTTTTCAGGTGCCCAGTGGCGCTCCTTCCCTTTGGCGCACTACTGTGTGTCCAAACAGCAGCTTACATCCACATTTGAGGTATTTCCATGCTCGGGAGAAATTGCATAACAAATTGTGAGATATATTTTCTCTTGTAACCCCTGGTGAATGTGTAAATTTTAGGACTGAATGAACATACTATTTAAAATAAATACATTTCACGGTCATATTGTTTTAACCCCTTCATGCCACAGCCAATTTTTGTTTTTGCATTTCCGTTTTTCCCTCCCCCCATTCAAAGAGCCATAATTTTTTCAATTTTCAGTTCACGGAGTCACATAATGGCTTATTGTTTGGGAAACAAATTGTGCTTTGTAATGGCACCATTCAATATCCTGTACAATGTACTGGGAAGCTGGAAAAAAATTCAGAATCAGAAGGAATTGGAAAAAAAAAACGCATTTGCACCAATTTCTTGTGGGTTTAATTTTTACGGCATTCACTATGTGGTAAAAATGACATGTTTCCTGTATTCTGCAGGTCAGTACGATCATGGCAGTACCAAATTTATATAGTATTTGTAATGTTATGATACTCTTATGATATGTTATGATAAAAAATTTTAAAACTTTGCAAAATAGAAAAAAAAATTTGTGTTACCATATTTTAAGACCTTTAACTTTTTATATTTATGTGTATGGAGCTGGGTATGGCGTATTTTTATGCGGGACAAGATGGCATTTTTGATAACATTTTGTGGACGTTCTAATGGTTTGATCACTTTTTATTCCATTTTTTATAGAAGGCAAAAAGTTGAAAAAAACAGCCATTTGGCCATTTTGATTTTTTTTCCTTGCTATGCATTTCACCATATGGGATAAATATTTTAATAGTCCGGACATTTTGGAGCGCGGGGATCCCTAAAGTGTTTGTTTACTTTTGTTTATTTATTTTTATATGTGATCTAGGGAAAGGGGGGTGATTTAAACTTTTATATTTTTTGTGGATTTTTTTAAACTTTAAAAAACTTTTTTTTTTTCTCTTTTACTTTTATGATCAGACCCCCTAGGGACCTTGAAACTTAGGGGGTCTGATCGCTCATACTATTCACTGCAATACTAATGTATTGCAGTGAATAGTAAAATGCCTTCACTTCTATTACATGGGGCTAGCTATACCCTTGCTCTGAGGCCAATTTCTGGTTACAACCTCCCTCTCTTATGCCTAGCTGATTCCTGATGACAGTAGTATAATGTTGTACCGTGTTAGCCATTGAAAGTAGTGGAAGAGTGAAGAAATCAGGCGATACCTTTTAGAGGCTAACTGAGTATATTTATAAGTAAGCTTTCAGGAGTGCTCGCTCCCTTCATCAGACATGGTGTGATACAAGAACTGAAAATTAACAGATTTTTATACACATGGTTTTCAAAGCATTTTAGAGTCCTTAAAAAAAATTGCAATCTCAGTAGAGAAGTTATTTACAACAGGTCAAAAAAACAGTCTGGAAACTTGTGGTGCGTGACGGAGGGATCAGTAATTCTTGCTGTTATCTGTTTGCTATCAGGAGGTGATTTGTGTCCCTCACAGGTCATACATAGTGTGATTTGAAGCTGGCATGAATATTGAGTTCAGTTCATGGTTCAAACATAGTGTGACATGAAGCTGGCATGAATATTAAGTCCAAATTGCAGAGTTTGAAATTTTTGCATAAATTTGTACTCCATTTCTTTCCTTTTCTCCTGTGTCTTAAAATGTCCCATTAAAACCACAACCCGCAAATCTTCAATAGAGTGGTTTTCTCCGGAGAAATGTGCGGCCACTGGGAGATCTGTTCTGCTGTTATTAATGGTGGATAGGTACACTGTCAGCGGTGTGGATGTGCTTGCAGGTCATGCACCTTTTATGTAGGCAAGGTGAGGTGCCATTTTCAGTTTGGGCCTTCAGGGCACTCCGGACGATAATGCGCCTCAGGTTTGGTGGTTGTCGAAAGGAGAGGAGAGGGGGGACTGGAAATATGTCCTTGAGTCTGTTGTCCCTATGTAGCACAGGTTGGAGCTCCTTGGCAATCCTTCGTAGGATCTCCAGCTGTGGGTTGTAGGTGACAACTAGGGGCACTCGGGCATCTTTCTGGGTCTCTCTATATGTGAGCAGACTGTCTCTGTTAATGGCTGCTGCTTTGTTTAATTGGTTGTCTGTCACTTTTGGTTTGTATCCCAATCTGAGAAATTTCATCCTCAGATCCAGGAGGTGCTTGTCCAGGTCTGTTTTGTCGGAGCAAATACGATTGTATCGTATAGCCTGGCTGTAGATTATAGATTGTCTTGTGTGCTTGGGGTGGAAGCTGTCGTTTCTCAGGTAGGCCGTTCTGTCTGTGGGTTTGTGGTATATTGATGTGAGTAGCCGGTGGTCTTTAATGTATATTGTGGTATCCAGAAAGTGAATTTCACTCCCTGAATAGCTAAGTTTAAGGTTGATGGTCGGGTGAAAGTCATTGAAGTCATTATGGAATTGAAGTAGGGCCTCCTCACCTGCAGTCCAGATGACAAGGATATCATCGATATAACGAAGGTAAATCATAGGTTTGGTGGCGCATGTTGATAAATATGTTCCTTCCATTTCTGCCATAAAGAGATTTGCATATTGGGGTGCACATCTGGTCCCCATTGAAGTTCCCATTCGCTGTAGCTATAGATCCTCTCCAAAGGTAAAATGGTTGTGGCTAAGGATGAATTGTATGAGCTGCGTTACTGGTTCTGTTGGGAGGTTTTGTTTTGCCAGGTGTACCCGACATGCTGCAACTCCATCCTTGTGGGGAATGTTGGTATACAGGGATTCCACATCCATGGTGGCCAAAATGGTACCCTCAGGTAGAGGGCCCAGGGCATTCAGTTTGTTAAGAAGGTCAGTGGTGTCCTGGATATAGCTTGGAGAATCCCTGACAAGGGGTTTTAGGAGATTTTCCACCCAACCTGAGATGTTTTCTGTCAGTGTCCCAATGCCAGAAATGATAGGCCTCCCAGGGTTGCCATCTTTGTGTATCTTTGGGAGCATATAGAAGCAGCCCGGCCTGGTATCTTGTGGGATAAGTCCTTTTACCTGATTCTGGATCTGGACTGGAAACTCCTTGATCATACTCTTTAGTTCTTTCATATAGGCCTCTGTGGGATCACTTCCAAGTTTGGAGTAATGGATGGGATTTGACAGTTGCCTGTTTGCTTCCTGGATATAGTCTGAGGTGTTCATTATGACTATTGCGCCCCCTTTGTCAGCTGGTTTTATTATTATATCCTGATTTTCTTTCAGTGATGTAATAGCCTTCTGTTCTTGCAGGGTTAGGTTATGCGCCTGTTTCAGCACGCACTGACCATATCCAACTCTGCAATGATATGGAGGAGTTTTTCAGAAAAATGAGATTAAGGGAATATTTTTATGACAAAGACCTTCCATACAGCAGCGACTCTGAGATGGAACAGCCCATAAGGAATCCTACCAAAAAATCTACCTGGACCCCACGCCCTGGAGCTAATGCAGCACTGGATAAATATATTGACTGTTTCAGAAGCAAAGTAAAATCAGAAATCCTGGAGAAACAAAAGAAACAGGCGCATAACCTAACCCTGCAAGAACAGAAGGCTATTACATCACTGAAAGAAAATCAGGATATAATAATAAAACCAGCTGACAAAGGGGGCGCAATAGTCATAATGAACACCTCAGACTATATCCAGGAAGCAAACAGGCAACTGTCAAATCCCATCCATTACTCCAAACTTGGAAGTGATCCCACAGAGGCCTATATGAAAGAACTAAAGAGTATGATCAAGGAGTTTCCAGTCCAGATCCAGAATCAGGTAAAAGGACTTATCCCACAAGATCCCAGGCCGGGCTGCTTCTATATGCTCCCAAAGATACACAAAGATGGCAACCCTGGGAGGCCTATCATTTCTGGCATTGGGACACTGACAGAAAACATCTCAGGTTGGGTGGAAAATCTCCTAAAACCCCTTGTCAGGGATACTCCAAGCTATATCCAGGACACCACTGACCTTCTTAACAAACTGAATGCCCTGGGCCCTCTACCTGAGGGTACCATTTTGGCCACCATGGATGTGGAATCCCTGTATACCAACATTCCCCACAAGGATGGAGTTGCAGCATGTCAGGTACACCTGGCAAAACAAAACCTCCCAACAGAACCTGTAACGCAGCTCATACAATTCATCCTTAGCCACAACCATTTTACCTTTGGAGAGGATCTATAGCTACAGCGAATGGAAACTTCAATGGGGACCAGATGTGCACCCCAATATGCAAATCTCTTTATGGCAGAAATGGAAGGAACATATTTATCAACATGTGCCACCAAACCTATGATTTACCTTCGTTATATCGATGATATCCTTGTCATCTGGACTGCAGGTGAGGAGGCCCTACTTCAATTCCATAATGACTTCAATGACTTTCACCCGACCATCAACCTTAAACTTAGCTATTCAGGGAGTGAAATTCACTTTCTGGATACCACAATATACATTAAAGACCACCGGCTACTCACATCAATATACCACAAACCCACAGACAGAACGGCCTACCTGAGAAACGACAGCTTCCACCCCAAGCACACAAGACAATCTATAATCTACAGCCAGGCTATACGATACAATCGTATTTGCTCCGACAAAACAGACCTGGACAAGCACCTCCTGGATCTGAGGATGAAATTTCTCAGATTGGGATACAAACCAAAAGTGACAGACAACCAATTAAACAAAGCAGCAGCCATTAACAGAGACAGTCTGCTCACATATAGAGAGACCCAGAAAGATGCCCGAGTGCCCCTAGTTGTCACCTACAACCCACAGCTGGAGATCCTACGAAGGATTGCCAAGGAGCTCCAACCTGTGCTACATAGGGACAACAGACTCAAGGACATATTTCCAGTCCCCCCTCTCCTCTCCTTTCGACAACCACCAAACCTGAGGCACATTATCGTCCTGGCACCTCACCTTGCCTACATAAAAGGTGCATGACCTGCAAGCACATCCACACCGCTGACAGTGTACCTATCCCACAGTCACAACAGGTGCACAGAATTAGGGGGACATTTTCCTGCAGGTCTTCCAATGTGGTGTACCTCATAATGTGTGTGCAATGTCCCACCACAGGCCTCTATGTGGGGGAAACAGGGCAGAGACTCAGTCAACGAATGAACTCACACAGATCCACCATTAATAACAGCAGAACAGATCTCCCAGTGGCCGCATATTTCTCCTGAGAAAACCACTCTATTGAAGATTTGCGGGTTGTGGTTTTAATGGGACATTTTAAGACACAGGAGAAAAGGAAAGAAATGGAGTACAAATTTATGCAAAAATTTCAAACTCTGCATTTTGGACTTAATATTCATGCCAGCTTCATGTCACACTATGTTTGAACCATGAACTGAACTCAATATTCATGCCAGCTTCAAATCACACTATGTATGACCTGTGAGGGACACAAATCACCTCCTGATAGCAAACAGATAACAGCAAGAATTACTGATCCCTCCGTCACGCACCACAAGTTTCCAGACTGTTTTTTTGACCTGTTGTAAATAACTTCTCTACTTAGATTGCAATTTTTTTAAGGACTCTAAAATGCTTTGCAAACCATGTGTATAAAAATCTGTTAATTTTCAGTTCTTGTATCACACCATGTCTGATGAAGGGAGCGAGCACTCCTGAAAGCTTCCTGATGACAGTGACAGGGATTTGTTAAAGCAATAAACCTGGCCAGTCCTGCATGACCTCAAACAGCATGCTGTGACCAGACCTGGTAATAAAAAAGCAGATCTGATCCTGAAGATAATAGTCTCACTCCTGACTAGTCCTAGACACTACACATATACACAGATAGACAGTGTAATACACTGATGATACATATATAAACAATATAATTCACTAACGATATATACAAGTTGGGTTCTTTTATCACACCCTCAATTACCTACTTGTGGAAAGTGACAACATGGTAACTGCACAAGGGACCTTTGGCCTTACCATTCTGTCTGTTACTGCCTAATAAGGGTGGGTTCACACTTGCAGCGGCACTCCGTCCACCACGAAGCTGACCTAAATGTCGGAAAACTGGTTAGGGAAAGGTTTACGACGCTTTGCTTAAAAACCCATTCACTTGAATGGGTTTTTTAAAGCAATGCGCGGGTGTGCGCTTACACCCTCTGTGCCGCGAAGCTGTTTTTTTTCGTCGGAAACAAAGTCGGACATGCAGGACTTTGTGTCCGAGGAAAAAAACAGCTTTGCGGCGCAGAGTGTGTAAGCGCACACTCGCGCATTGCTTTAAAAACCCATTCAAGTGAATGGTTTTTTAAGCAAAGCATCGCAAACCTTTCCCTATCCAGTTTTACGACATTTAGGTTGGATTCGCGGCGGATGGAGTGCCGGTGCAAGTGTGAACCCACCCTTACCCACATGTGGAAAGTGATAAGAGGGTAGCAACCCAAATGACCTTTGGCCCTACTATACTGTCCATTACCACTAATTACCCACTTGTGAAAAGTGACAAGATTGTACTGACCAATGGAACCTTTGGCCCTACCCTGTTATACCTGTTATCCATTATCTTCTAATAGCAGCCAAAGGGACCTATGACCCTATTATGCTGTTCTAACCACAAAAATAGCCCCCAAAGAAGTGAATCTACTTATGAATGGAGGTCCACAATTGGACAAAGAAATTCAAGTTACCTCTTCGCAGATGGGGCATTGTAACTGATTTTTAAATTGATCATGGCAGCTTTGCCATTGTGTCATAAGATCCTTCAGTGTTGACCAAAAACAAAAAGACAATGCAGTAAAAAAGTTTTGTGAAGAGAAGGCAAAATTATAATACTAGTCAGGGTTTTCAGAAAGCTGGTTAACAGCCCTTGCAGGAATTTTGAATGCAAGGAAATGAGATGCCCCTCGGGTTTCCCAGGGATAGATGCAGGAATTTTTCCCAACATGGTAAAATAGATTATAACACAAACTTGAAATTCCCACAAATATTTAGATTGTAAGTGGGAGGTGAAGCCGATGCATTGATGGATTAAACATACCTATTCACTCAACTTTTTGGCCTTATTAACCATCTCGCAACTTTTTAAATGTTCTGATTGCAGCAAAAAATACAAAGGTTCCATATAATGAACTTATAAATTTTACTCCTGTCATGCGGATATAGTTCTGCACCAATCTGTTCTTATGATGCATCTTTATTATTATGGTCATGTTAGGAGTCACATCGGCTTTCCCAGAGTTTGAGCCTATTGTGGACTAGGACGATGAGACATTCAACATTAACAGGGCATTTTGGGGTGGAAAATATGGCAGAAAATGTGCCAAAAACAAGCCCACAAAAGATCACTGCAGTCATGTGCAGTAAACATCATCAACTCCCCACGTGCTTCCCCATGTACTTCAGTTAATTTCCTGTCTTTAGAGCATCTCCTATTAGCTTTGTCCATGTTTATCGAGCAACATACCAGAGGTTGTTTTCACGGCACATGGGGCTGTGAAATCGGACACAACCATGACATGCTCTAGTTTTTGACAGACCTAACACACGGTCCGCTGAAACAATAGCCATTTTAAATAGATCCTATTGATTTCCATTATTTTTAATGCAGCTGTGTGCTTACTGTGAAAAACAAGGCTAGCACACAGCCGACTTCATCTGTCATGTGAATAAGGCCTAATAGTGATGGGAAATCTAGTTCCTTTTGGAGATTAGTTCCTTATGTCTGATCATTTTAATGTTTTAAAAGGACAGTCAATTATACCACAAACTAGCAGTGTCGTGTTAAACTCTGCAAAGTTAATAAAATTTTCATTGCCAGTTTTATAACCTGGAATTATTGTCTATCAGTTTGCTGACAGACAGTATTATAAACCATAAGACTTCAATTAAAAAAAGAAGATACCTGCTGACGTAACCAGATCTACAGCACAGCCTATAGCACGCCATATAGGAGGATGCTAACTGTATCTTGTGACTGAACTGAATAAACTATTGAACTAACATGCTAGAAAAACAAATCATGAGCGTCTAGTTCAGTGATGGCGAACCTTTTAGAGACCGAGTGCCCAAACTGCAACCCAAAACCCACTAATTTATCGCAAAGTGCCAACACGGCAATTTAACCTTAAATTAACCAGGATCTGTTTTATAGTGACCGTGCAATGTTATTACAGCCTGTAATAATATCACATGTCTGCTATAAAACAGATACTGTGTGATATAAATTGTGAAGGGCCCCCACATAGTACAATTCGATCTGAAGTGGCCCCCAGATAGTACTATATGCTCCAGAATGGCCCCCAGACAGTATTATATGCTTCACAGTGGGGCCCCACACAGTAGTATATGCTTCACAGTGGGGCCCCACACAGTAGCATATGCTTCACAGTGGGGCCCCACACAGTAGCATATGCTTCACAGTGGGGCCCCCACACAGTAGCATATGCTTCACAGTGGGGCCCCACACAGTAGCATATGCTTCACAGTGGGGCCCCACACAGTAGTATATGCTTCACAGTGGGCCCCCACACAGTAGTATATGGTTCACAGTGGGGCCCCCACACAGTAGTATATGGTTCACAGTGGGGCCCCACACAGTAGTATATGCTTCACAGTGGGGCCCCCACACAGTAGCATATGCTTCACAGTGGGGCCCCCACACAGTAGCATATGCTTCACAGTGGGGCCCCACACAGTAGTATATGCTTCACAGTGGGGCCCCCACACAGTAGCATATGCTTCACAGTGGGGCCCCACACAGTATATGCTTCACAGTGGGGCCCCACACAGTAGCATATGCTTCACAGTGGGGCCCCACACAGTACTATATGCTTCACAGTGGGGCCCCACACAGTAGCATATGCTTCACAGTGGGGCCCCACACAGTAGCATATGCTTCACAGTGGGGCCCCACACAGCAGCATATGCTTCACAGTAGGCCCCTACACAGTAGTTTATATTACTTACCTAGTCCCATGAAGAGCTGCAGTCCCACGAAGAACATCCTCCTCCTCCTCCCGCTCGCGTGCGCTGATGAATGACGTCATCACGCCTGCGTCGGGACAGAGGTTACGCTCAGCAGTCAATGTAGGCCGCGGTCCGGACCGCGGCCTACACTGACAGCTCAGCCGAAAGACGCGATCGCTCACTAATAGGGAATCCTGTACCGGATTCCCCGTTAGTGAGCGATCATGGCGATGGCGCGCGTGCCAACTGAGAGGGCTCTGCGTGCCCTCTCTGGCACGCGTGCCATAGGTTCGCCATCACGGGTCTAGTTCAATCAGATACACATGGCTGTGCACAGCAGTGACACCGCTGCTAGTTTAACCTCTTCAGGACCGAGCCCAAAAGTACGTTAAGGACCAGATGTCATTTTTCAAAACTGACATATGTCACTTTATATGGCAATAACTTTGAGATGCTTTAACTTACAAAAGTGATTTTAAGAATGTTTTTTCATGACAAATTGTACTTCACATTAGTGGTAAACACTAATCAATATTTTTGTATTTATTTATTTAAAAAAAATAGGAAATTTGATGGAAATTTGGAAAAAAATCACAATTTTCAAAATGTGAAATGCTCTGATTTTCAAACAGATAGTCATACAACCCAAATACATTAATAAATATTATCTACCATATCTCTGCTTTATATTGGCATCATCTTTTAATCATCCTGTAATTTATTTTGGACGTTAGAAGGCTTACAAGTGTTACAGCGATTTTCCAGATTTACAAGAAAATTTCCCAAACTAATTTTTTAGGGACCACTTCAGTTCTGAAGATTATAATGGACTATATATTAGAACCCCCCATAAATTACCCCATTTTCAAAACTGCACTCCTCATATAATTCAAAATAGCATTTGGGGAGTTTGTTAACCCTTTAAGCATTTCACGGGGATTAAAACAAAATTTAGACGTTTCATTTTTTTTCAATAATATATTCATTTACCTCTAAAATTAACACACTCACAAAGGGTTAAAGGAGAAAATGGATCTCACAGTTTGTTATGAAATTTCTCCCGAGCACAGAAATACCCCACATGTGGGTGTAAACTGATGTTTGAGCGCACGGAAGGGAAGGAGTGACAGTGGACATTTGAAAACCAGATTTTGCTGGAATAGTTTTCAGTGCCATGTCTCATTTGCAGAGTCCCTAGAGTACCAATACATAGGAAACCCCCAAAAAGTGACCCCATTTTGGAAACTACACTCTTAGAATTTATCAAGGGGTATAGTGACCATTTTGACCCAACAGCCTTTTCACAGATTTTATTAACATTGGGATGTGTAAATTCAAAATTAATAAAAATGTCACTTTATCCCCAAAATTTCCAATTTCACAAGGGGTTAGAAGAGAAAAAGCACCCCACAGTTTGTTAAACAATTGCTCCTGAACACGGCAATACCCCATATGTAGTCGTAATCTGCTGTATGGGTACATGGCGGGGCTTGGAATGGAAACAGTGCTGTTTGGTTTTTGGAGGGCAGATTTTGCTGGATTAGATTTCAGGTGCCATGTAGCATTTGCAGAACCCCTAGAGTACCAATACAATGGAAACCTCCAAAAGTGACCCGTTTTGGAAACTACACCCCTCACAGAACATATCAAGGGGTATAGTGAGCAGTTTGACACTACAGCTGTTTCACAGATTTTATTAACATTGAGATGAGAAAATGAAAATTTACTTTTTCTAATAAACCATCAATTTAGTCCCAAATGTTTTATTTTCACAAGAGAATAAAGGAGAAAAAGCTCCCCAAAGTTTGTTACACAATTTCTCCTGAACACAGCAATACCCCATATGTGGTCGTAAACTGTTGTATAGGTACATGGTGGGGCTTAGAATGGAAAGAGCGTTATTTGGCTTTTGGAGGGCAGATTTTGCCGGAATAATTTTCAGGTGCCATGTCACATTTGCAGAGCCCCTAGAGTACCAGAATAATGGAAACCTCCAAAATGTGATCCCATTTTAGAAACTACACCCCTCAAGGAATTTATCAAGGGGTATTATCATTTTGAGCCCAAGAGTGCTTCCCAAAAATTAATGTACAAAGTGAAAATTGAAATTTTTAAAGAAATATGCCATTTTTGTGCCCAATACGTTGCGCCCAGTTTGTCTCATCAGAGACATACACTCCTAAAACTAAGTGGGCTATCCCAGGTAGAAAGAAGTTGTATATGTGGGTGTAAACTGCTGCTTGAGCACACAACAGGGCTCAGAAGGGAAGGAGCACTGTGCTTTTTAGCTTTTGGAGTACAGCTTTAGAGGGATTTTCTGGACACCATGTTGTATTTGCAGAGCCCTGAAGGTGCCAGTAAATTGTAATTCCCCAATAATAATACATAATAATACATTTTATTTATATAGCGCCAACATATTCCGCAGCACTGTACAACTTGTAGGGTTCAAGTACTGACAAAAAAGATACATTACAAAGAAATAGTCAATTCACACACTGGGACTGAGGACCCTGCTCGCAAGAGCTTACAATCTATGAGGTAGAGGGGGTGACACAAGAGGTAGCAGGGGCGGCAACAGATGTAGCATTGTTTATACAATTGTTAGACAATTTTGTAATAGAGGTTACTGTCATTACACATATATAAGCTGTATGAGCCGTCACCAGTCGTGTCCTTTAACATGCAGATGGTGTCTGGACATATAAAGCTAGTCTGATACGGCATCATATCCTGTGAGGTAATGTTGAAGCATAAACAGAGGAGGGTACGTTTTAGGGATTCTAACTACGGAAGGGTTTACATTAGGAGTTGTGATAGGCCTGTCTGAAAAGATGTGTCTTTAGTTTACGCTTGAAGTTGTGGAAATTGGGGGTTAATCTGATAGCCTGGGATAGAGCATTCCAGAGAAGTGGTGCAACTCGGGAGAAGTCTTGTATACGAGTGTGGGAGGTTCTGATAATAGAGAATGTTAGTTTTAGGTCATTGAGTGAACAGAGAATACGGGTTGGGCGATAGACAGAGATGAGGGAGGAAATGTAGGGAGGTGCAGCATTATGGAGAGCCTTGTGAATGAGGGTGATAAGTTTATATTGTATTCTGTATTGAATAGGCAGCCAATGTAGTGACCGGCACAGACCGGAGGCATCGCTGTAGCGTCTAGACTGATAGATGAGCCTGGCCGCCGCATTCAGAATAGATTGTAGAGGGGAGAGTTTAGTAAGGGGAAGACCAATTAGTAAGGAGTTACAGTAGTCAAGGCGAGAGTGAATCAGGGTAACAATAAGTGTCTTTAGTGTATCTGTGGTAAGGAAAGGGCGGATTCTGGAGATGTTTTTGAGGTGGAGATGACTTGAACGTGCGAGTGATTGGATATGGGGGGTGAAGGAAAGGTCTGAGTCAAACAAAACCCCGAGGCAGCGGGCATACTGCCTAGGAGTTATGGTAAGGCCGGAGACTGCAATGGAGATATCAGGGACAGATCTATTAGATGGTGGAAACAGCAGTAGTTCAAGTCTTTGAGAGATTCAGTTTCAGATAGAGCGAAGACATGATATTTGAGACAGCAGAGAGGCAGTCACTGGTGTTCTGTATTAGTGCAGGGGTGATGTCACGGGATGACGTATATAATTGGGTGTCATCAGCATAAAGATGGTACCGGAAGCCAAATCTAGTGATGGTTTGTCCAATGGGTGCTGTGTAGAGGGAGAAGAGCAGGGGACCTAGGACCGAGCCCTGAGGAACCCCAACGGCAAGGAGAAGAGGGGAAGAAACAGAGCCTGCAAATGATACACAGAAAGTGCGGTCAGAGAGATAAGAGGAGAACCAGGAGAGAGCAGTGTCTATGATGCCGACAAAGCGGAGCATAGTGAGGAGCAGTTGATGGTCAACAGTGTTAAATGCTGCTGAGAGATCTACAGTCATGGCCAAAAGTTTTGAGAATGACACAAATATTATATTTTCACATGATCTGCTGCCCTCTGGTTTTTATGTGTGTTTGTCAGATGTTTTTATCACATACAGAAATATAATTGCATTCATATTATGAGTAACAGAAGCTTATATTGACAGTTAGAATGAGTTAATGCAGCAAGTCAATATTTGCAGTGTTGACCCTTCTTCTTCAGGACCTCTGCAATTCTCCCTGGCATGCTCTCAATCAACTTCTGGACCAAATCCTGACTGATAGCAGTCCATTCTTGCAGAATCAATGCTTTAATTTTGTCTGAATTTGTTGTTTTTTGTTTGTCCACCCGTCTCTTGATGATTGACCACAAGTTCTCAATGGGATTAAGATCTGGGGAGTTTCCAGGCCATGGACCCAAAATCTCTATGTTTTGTTCCCTGAGCCATTTAGTTATCACCTTTGCTTTATGGCAAGGTGCTCCATCATGCTGGAAAAGGCATTGTTGAGCGCCAAACTGCTCTTGGACGGTTGGGAGAAGTTGCTCTTGGAGGACATTCTGGTACCATTCTTTATTCATGGCTGTGTTTTTAGGCAAGACTGTGAGAGAGCCAATTCCCTTGGCTGAGAAGCAACCCCACACATGAATGGCTTCAGAATGCTTTACAGTTGGCATGAGACAAGACTGGTGGTAGCGCTCACCTCTTCTTCTCCGAATAAGCTGTTTTCCAGATGTTCCAAACAATCGAAAAGGGGATTCATCAGAGAAAATGACTTTACCCCAGTCCTCAGCAGTCCACTCCCTGTACTTTTTGCAGAATATCAGTCTGTCCCTGATGTTTTTTCTGGAGAGAAGTGGCTTCTTTGCTGCCCTCCTTGAGACCAGGCCTTGCTCCAAGAGTCTCCGCCTCACAGTGCGTGCAGATGCACTCACACCTGCCTACTGCCATTCCTCAGCAAGCTCTGCACTGCTGGTAGCCCGATCCCGCAGCTGAAACACTTTTAAGAGACGGTCCTGCCGCTTGCTGGTCTTTCTTGGGCGCCCTGGAGCCTTTTTGGCACCAATGGAACCTCTCTCCTTGAAGTTCTTGATGATACGATAGATTGTTGACTGAGGTGCAGTCTTTCTAGCTGCAATACTCTTCCCAGTTAGGCCATTTTTGTGCAGTGCAATGATGACTGTACGTGTATCTTTAGAGATAACCATGGTTAACAGAAGAGAAACAATGATGGCAAGCACCAGCCTCCTTTTAAAGTGTCCAGTGGTGTCGTCATTACTTAATCATGACAGATTGATCTCCAGCCCTGTCCTCATCAACACCCACACCTGTGTTAATGGAGCAATCACTGAAACGATGTTAGGTGGTCCTTTTAAGGCAGGGCTGCAATGATGTTGAAATGTGTTTTGGGGGGATAAAGTTCATTTTCTAGGCAAATATTGACTTTGCAAGTAATTGCTGTTAAGCTGATCACTCTTTATAACATTCTGGAGTATATGCAAATTGCCATTAGAAAAACTGAAGCAGTAGACTTTGTAAAAATTAATATTTGTATCATTCTCAAAACTTTTGGCCATGACTGTAGAAGAATAAGAAGAGAGAAGTCACCTTTGGATTTAGCCGTCAGGAGATCATTGGAGACTTTTGTGAGGGCCGTTTCAGTAGAGTGCAGAGTGCGGAAGCCAGAATGTAAGGGGTCAAGAAGAGAGTTAGCAGAAAGATAGCGGATTAAACGAGAATAGACCAAGTGTTCCAAGATTTTGGAGATAAAAGGAAGGTTAGAGACAAGTCGATAGTTAGCAGCACAGGACGGGTCAAGGGAGGATTTCTTCAGTAGTGGGGTTATGACAGCATGTTTGAAAGAGGATGGGAAAATTCCAGAAGAGAGAGCGAGAAGTTAAATATTTTAGTAAGGTAAGTCGTGACGGCAGGCGACAGAGACTGGAGAAGGTGTGAGGGGAAAGGGTCACTACTGCATGTCGTAGGGCGAGAAGAGGAAAGTAGCTGAGATACTTCCTCCTCTGAAACAGGTTCAAAAGATGAGGTGACCCCATTTTGTAGGGATAATTTTAGAGTCTCTACAAATGAGACACGACATCCAAAAAACAACATCTAAATCAGCAGTTCAAAACACACAGTGTTCTTTGACATCTGCACCCTGCTGTGTGCCCAAGCGGCAGTTTATGTCCACATGTTTGACACTGGTGTACCCAGGATAACATACGTAATGTAATATGTGGGTATAAACTGCTGTTTGGGCACAGAAGGTAAGTAGCACTATTTTGGTTTTTGGAGCACAGTTTGGTTTTTGGACATCATGCCACTTTTGCAGAGCCCCTGTATTGGCAGTAAAGTAGAACCTGCAGACACATAACCCCACTTTGGAAACTACACCCCTCAAGGGATTTATGAAGTGGTGTAGCGAACATTTTTAACCCTTGAATATTGCATTAATTTAATTTCCAGAAATGAATGCGCAGCTGATAATGAAAAGTGAAAATTACAATTTTTCCATAGATACACCATTTTAGTGCCCGATATGTTGTGCGCAAATTGTGTCAGCTGAGACACCCACTACAAAAACTGTTAAGCGGGTATCCCGCGCACAACAGCCTTTGGAGCATTCGTCTCTGATATAAGCTGGCACAACATATTACACACTGAAATGACGTATTCCTAGAAAAATTGTCATTTTCACTTTTCACCATCAGCTACGTATTCATTTCTGGAAAATATATTAATGCAACACTTGGGGGTTAAAAATGATCACTGTACCCCTGGATAAATTCCTTCAGGAGTGTAGTTTCCAAAATGGGGTCAACATGTCAAGGGATTCCACTTTACTGGTGTTCCAGCTCTGCAAAAGTGTCATCGTGTCCAAAAATCTCTGTGGTCCAAAAACCAATATAGCGCTCCTTCCCTTCTGTGCCTGGCGGTGCCCAAACAGCAGTTTATACCCACATATGACATTAAGTATGTTATCTAAATTTCAGAAGGGAGTTGATAGCCATTGCTATTTCACTCTCAAATTGAGAGGTTATATTGATTCAGTCCCCTGATGATCCAGCAATGGCTGGTGAAACACGTAGGGAATTTTTTATTTTTATATTAAATCTTTAGCACTTAGGGAGAGACTTTTAAATGTGTGCTATAGGTGTCAGATAGAGGTGTATGTGGAAAGGGTGCTGGGAGGCTGTGGGGTGCTGACAAAATTACCCTATTGAGGGTGTATTCAGCTATAACCTGCCACTTGAGTGTATTTGGTGAATCCTCAGTGGCAGGTGACACACAGTTTTAACTGACTGTGTGTCCATATACATTTGAGGCTTTATTTGAGGCACCAGACTATATTTATACCTCGGGCAGAGTAGACGCTGTCTCAGCTGTTATGAGAAGAGATATGCGGACTTTTGCTGAATACTAAACTAACCCCTCCCTGTTTGTTTGTCTTAGCTACCCTTCATACACTCCCTTTAAACGACACTGATGTTATTAACTATATGACTCATGTTGTTATCATTATTATGGTCATTAGAAAATAAAATAGCAGGGCTAATATCTGCTTTGGGCATCTATAAACATTAGTGCACACTATATATGCAATTTATGTGATCTCATCCCTTCTCTTTCACTAATCACATCGTAGCACTTTGGAGCACTAGTGAGTCTCGTCTTTCCAATACGATTTTATATTTATTTTTATTTATATCAGAAACTAGCAGAAGGACCCGGCTTCACACGGGTATATTTCATTTTTTGTTTGTGTAGTGGCCTCATAAGAATTGGCCAGTTTTGCATTTGACATCCAGTATGGCAGTCCAGTATAGGTACAGTCTATTTATGGCTGTGTTGCTATGGAAACCTGGTAAATAAAATGTGAACTTATATTGGCTGATACACGTCATATGACTGAATATTTAAGGACCTATGAACTGGTACTGTCTCATACAGGTGATAAATAGCTTGGTTGCTATCGAAACCTGGTGTAAAGCTGTGTGTATGTCAAGACTGAAGAACCTGCGATTTTCCATTGGTCCATAAGCGTCGTGTGATCATGTGTATCTCAGTTTGGATATCAGTGAAAAACCTGCAATCAGTTGTTATGGAAAACCTGGAGTAAAGCTGTGTGTATGTGACCTTGTGTAACAGTGTCATCCACAGTGCCCTGCCCCTTTAAAGCTGACCTACAGGAGTGAAGAAAAATGGCTGGGTTATTATGGAAACCTGGAGTTCAGCTGTGTGCATGTGGCTGACAAATGCCTTGTCAGATTTGGAGACAGACTTGGGTCTGCTGAGAGTTTTCATTAGCTCGAGCAGCAACCATGCATTTTGCTGCAGGAGGCATGAGTAGTTTAAAAACGTTTCAATTTATTTGAATGCTGACATCCAGTATGGCAGTCCAGTTAGTGATGTAAATACCGGGGTAACTGCGGTGCGCTGCCACAGGGCCCGGGACATTAGGGGTCCCGGCGGGCCCCTTATGTTTTTTTTTAATAGGCCGTTACCCACTGGTGTAACACCAGCAGGTAACAGGCCCTATTTACTTACCGATCTCCGCTCCTGCTCACGGCCACCTGCGCTTCTTCTTTTGCGGAGGTGACTATGTGCAGGAGTGGGGGTTGGTAAGTAAGGCCGCAGCCCGCGAATCCCACAAACTCTGCTATCATTATACTCTGGGGTCTTTTCAGACCACAGAGTATAATGATCTGAGGCCCAGGGGAGGTGAGGGAACATAAAAAAACAATGTTACTTACCAGTCCGACGTCATTATGACGTCATGCCTGTCTCACGTGACATCTGGTCCAACATGGAAGTGCGCATAATACTATAAGAAGGGGCCACTATGATACTGTGTGCAGGGGCCACTATGGGGCATAACAGTGTGTGCAGGGGCCACTATGGGGCATAAAAGTGTGTGCAGGGGCCACTATGCGGCATAATACTGTGTGCAGGGGCCACTATAGGGCATAATAGTGTGTGGAGGGCCCACTATGGGGCATAACAGTGTGTGCAGGGGCCACTATGGGGCATAATAGTGTGTGCAGGGGCCACTATGGGGCATAACAGTGTGTGCAGGGGCTACTATGGGGCATAATAGTGTGTGCAGAACTAGCAGAAGGACCCGGCTTCACACGGGTATATTTCATTTTTTGTTTGTGTAGTGGCCTCATAAGAATTGGCCAGTTTTGCATTTGACATCCAGTATGGCAGTCCAGTATAGGTACAGTCTATTTATGGCTGTGTTGCTATGGAAACCTGGTAAATTAAATGTGAACTTATATTGGCTGATACACGTGATATGACTGAATATTTAAGGTCCTGTGAACTGCTATTCATTAATACAGGTCATACATAGCTTGGTTGCTATGGAAACCTGTGTGCCTGAGGAGAGTAAGCGCCTGCGAGCTGTTATTGGCTGATAAGGGACATGTGACCGTGTGTATGGCAGTTGGAATATGAGTGAAAGACTTGCAGGCTTGTATAGACTAATGCTGGTCATTTTTTGGGAATACTGTACCTCAGGAACGGTACGTCCAAGAGAGCTGAGACCCAGTCTATAATATTCCCGGACACCTGATGTACATGTGTGCCAAATTTGGTGAGGATCGGTCCAGTCATTTGGTCGCGCATAAAGAACAGACAGACAGACAGGAACTCATTTTTATATATATAAGAGATAAAAGTGAAGTTTTACTATTTTCTACTCTATCAACTCCCTTCTGAAATTTAGATATATAAATCCTGATAGAGCTATAGGCAGGGCTGGACCTCCTGCATCCAGACTAACTGGTCTTTAACGTTACATTAAGTGTGTTATCCTGGGTACACCAGTGTCATACATGTGGGTATAAACTGCAGTTTGGGCACACAGCAGGGCATAGAAGGGAAGGAGTGCTATGTGGCTTTTGAAGTGTATATTTAGATGTTTGGTGTCTGGACGCCATGTCATGTTTGCAGCTCCTCTAAAGTACCAGTAAAGTGGAATCCCGAAAGGAGTGACCCTATTTTGAAAACTGCCCCCATTAAAGAATTTGTCAAGGGGTGTAGTGAGCTTTGGTATCCCAGACGTGAATGCACAGCGCATGATGAAAAGTGAATATATAAGCTGTGCGAAGCGCATTGGAAACAGCAATTTCCCTACTATATCCCCAGTAGCTCTTATGATTGGGGATTCACTCTGCGGGTCACTTCTGGTTTATTGTCCCTCGTAAGCTGTAAATCTGGTTTGTACCCTTATATACGCTCGCACAGCTTATACATTCCTTTCCTGCCGCAGCCAGTTTTGTTCTAATGATTTGGCAATTTTTGGGGTTTTTGCCTTCATATTGTACAAGCTGTATATTTTTTATTTTTCTGGTGATGTAGCCATATGAGGGCTTGTTGTTTGCGGGATGACATGCATTTTGGAATGACCTTATTTTTGGGTGCCTATAACTTATAGAATAAATTTTATTAACTCTTTTTTGGTGGATTAAAAAAAAAAAATCCCATCAATTCTGGTATTGCTTTTTACCTTTTAATTTTTTTTCAAGCAGCATACAACATTACGGTGATGCCTCATTTATATTGTTTTTTCTATGCGTTACTAGTTTTGCAGAACAAAAACCCATTTGGGGAAAGAAATCATTTATTCTCGCAAATTTCTGAGTTGTAGCAATTTTTTTTTTTCGGTTGACAGAGTTGGTTGAGGGCTTATTTTTTGTAGGACAAGATGTGCTTTTTATTGGTACTGTTTTGGGGTACATATGACTTTTTGATCCCTTTTTATAGCATTTTTTATAAGGCGAGATGGCGAAAAATCATTATTTCCTTGCCTTATTAATTAATTAATTAATTTTTTTTTTATACACTTCACTTTTTTTTTTTTTTTTACTTTTTTATATGTCCCAGTAGGAGACTTGAACCAGCGATGCACTGGTTCAGTACTATAGACTGCAATACACGTGTATTGCAGTCTATAGAAGAAGTCAGTCTATGAAGACGCATAGGCTGATTTCCTCACTTCCCGGCATGATCAACCAGGTACTGGGGGTCACTTGCCAGACCCCAGGCTGCAGAAGATGCATATTGGCACCTCCTGATCTCGCCGCGGGGGGGTGCCTATGGGGGACATCTGTCATGGCGAAACCCCTTGGATGCCCCGGTCATGTTTGACCAGGGCATCCAAGAGGATAAAACCCCCGGATCGGAGCTCAGTTCCAATCAGGGGTTAAGGAGCAGGGTGTTAGCTATCAGTTACAACTAACACCCGCTCCCGACGCTATTGACTGCGGCATCTTAAGGGTTAAACTGTTGCAGTGGGAGCCTGACTGTCTTATACAGCTGGGCTCCCACGATGATCGCACGGGCTCTGCTTCTGAGCTCGCTCGATCACCATCACGTACATGTACGTGAGGATGCGGTGACAAACCACATTCTCCCTTGTACATGTACATGAGAATGCGTGAAGGGGTTAAAGGGGTTTTCCAGGCAAAAAAAAATGTTTTTTTCAAAAAAGGTCTGTTAGTGTTATTAATAGGTTAATAAGTGCAGTCAAATACCTTTAGCAGTGTTTTGAGTGATATCTGGGTTTCTCTGTAAGCTCTTGGCATCTTCTGTATTTGTTTACATAGGCATCTTCCTGTCCTGTCTTTTCCTACAAATAGCATGATGCCTTGGGCTGACTAATACCACCTCCCTCTCTCCCTCCCTCCCCCTCTCTTTCTCACTCCCTCCCCTCCCTTTCTCACTCCCTCCCCTCCCTTTCTCACTCACACCTCCTCCCTGATTACCTATCCTGCCCTTCCTCCTAACTAATTGAACCCCCACCCCATCATACTTATCTGTCTTCCAATCCAGACCTTTTGGGCACGGGATGTCACTTCTTCAGGCTCTTTTGTGAAGATGTGGCCGGTTGCCAGACAAAAAGAAAAGGCGGTGCCAGCCACCCAGAAGAAGTGATGTTTCTTGCCCAGAAGTTCCAGACTGGAAGAAAGATAAGTACGATGGGGTGGTGGGGGGGGGTAGGTTAGTATAGGTGGCTTTCAGTTTCCCCCCTTCCGGAAATGAAACATCACTGGAAAATCGGAAAATGTGCTTGGGTAATTTAGAAGGTATGCGGGGGGTATTTTAGATTAGAAATATCAATTTATCCCGGACAACCAGGGAGAATGTGTATGAGAGAGCTGATAAGCAGTGCAGTAGTGCATAGCATATTTAGTTGAGTGGACTGGACCTCTGGGCTAACAAAAACAGGTGAGTTGCATGCTACACACATACAGACTCTTTTTCACTCACACAAGTTTTCACACATTAGTCTTTGCTTTTCCAGTGTGAGGTTAAGGTCCACATAGGAAAATGCAGGTAAAAATGCTGTGGAGAAAATGATGCAAAAAAAGGTTGCTTTTTTCTGCAGTGTTTTTATTGCATTTTTTACTGATTTTTTTTTTTTTCTCAGCATTTTATCTTCCTCTATTAAATATATAGGGAAACACTTGTAATTCTGCTGCCAAAATTAACTTGCTGCACTTTTCCTCAACTTTTTTCCTGTAATGTGTGGATGAGATTAAACAAGATCTCTTTTACTTTGCTACTACTGTAAAACGCAGCATTTTTTTCCACTGTTTCCACCCCTGCTAAAAACATGAGTGAGTTTTCATAAAGAAGGTTACTTTTTTTTCTCTTCCACAGTGTGTAAAACCTGGAAATTGGCTGATTTGTTGAAGTGGGAGGAAAAGAGAAAGTTCCACTTCATCTAGAAGGGTGATCCAAGGTTTGGGTTGCTTAAAAAGGGACCTTTACCAAAGCTTCTATCACAGGTTGCCTAGCGCAGCTTGTAAAAGAAACAAATAAATGACAAGCCTGGGAACCTTCAATAGGCTCCGGTCTGTCATAGTCACGGATTGCCAGCCACCAGGAAAATGGGCCTTGGTCAAAGTTTTGACCAATGTGTCAGGGGGTTTAATGATCACAGGTATTGCCACCAGTTCTCCGCTGTATTGCATCATATTTAAATACCCAACATCTGCATTATAGTATGGCAGATGTCGGGAAATGGTTAAGTATCACTAGAATTATTCTGACCTGCAGAATATATGTTACTTATGCCAAACGGTGAACAGACCTGTATAACCAATGGAAGAGGATCCGGACAGAGAAGCGCGATGACGTCAGCACGGACGTGTAAAGTGATGACGTCATCGCGCAATACTAGGGGGAAGTAAAAAGGGCCCTAAATGCGCACTCGTGAACGCGATGGAGCCCATCCTTATGCAAAATAAAGAAAGGTCACGGAACAAAAAGCGCGCTTGCGCTAGATAAGGGACAGGGTGAAAATACACATACATGACAATCCTCTTCCATTGGTTATACATACACGCAGCGTTATACACTAGTTGTCACAGGTGAACTTATTTAGTCTTGCTATATATATCCCCCATTTATTTTATTACACTGCCTCCTGACGAAGCCATTTAGTGGCGAAACGCGCGTCGGGCATAGCGCCTTCTCCCTCCCTGTGGCACCATTTCCTGTTGGTATCCTATTATTTTCTATATCATGGCGATCGGTATGTATATGTGAGCTTATTGATTCATTTATTTATTCACGTTCAGATTATCTGGATCTGCATAACTGTTGGTATATTCTGGCCTATTTTTTGGCTTGTTTACCCATACAAGCATTACATGCAGCTTTTACCCATAGGTTTCTCATTATGTTTATTTTTTATATACTCTGAGTATTTTACCTTGATTAACCCTGGGTATATTGCTGGTTTGGTTACTATTGTGATATTACCATATTACTATATGCTTTTTACTCCAAGATACGGGCCTGTTATTTTTCTCTTTTGATTGATTGTATTTAGGATTTATTGCTGCCCTGGGAGGGTTAGGTTCTTTGAACCATTACGCTATATTCCATCTGTGTACTTGTTTGCACATTTTTTAGACAGATTTGTAATTGTATGTATTTATATATTTTGTTAATAAATTTGAATATTTTTCTAAGAATTGAGTTTCTGCAAGCCAAATTTGTCAGTTTGTTTTGATCTATCATTGTATGGTTTGTAGGCTAATCATTAGTGAGGAAAACTTCGTTTGTGCTTATATTGAAAGTCTACTCCGTAAACCCTGCAAAATCAAGCTAGGGCTTATTTTCGGGGGTAGGGCTTATTTTTGGAAACAGTAAGTCATACATATTTCAGGATAAAGCTGAGTTACATATAATATATGTATTTACAGTCATGAGAAAACAAAATACAAATTCTATGGTTTTACATATCAGGACATAATAAAAAAAGAAACATATGGTCATGGAAAAGACACTTTATCAGTCTCTTACATATCACTGTAGTAATTTTAGCCCATTCTTCTTTACAACTTTGCTTCAGTTTATTGAGGTTTGTGGGCATGCAGTTGGGTTCAGGTCTGGACATTGACTGGGCCATTGCAGCACCTTCTTTTTCAGCCAGTCTTTTGTAGATTTGCTGGTGTGCTTGTGATCAATGTTCTGTTGCAAGAATCAGTTTCATCCAAGCTTTAGCCGTTGTATAGATGGCTCACATTTGACTCTAGATCAGTGTTTCCCAACCTTTTCAGACTTGGGGCACCCCTGGAAAAAAAATTTTTCCTCAGAGCACCCCTACCAAATAATTTTTACCAAAAGATAAAAAAAAAATACAGTTTTTATGTGTTTTTTTTAGAGCAGTTTTTAAAATTACACCTGGAACCACATCAAAACTGCATGCATTTTTCTGTTGTATTTTTGATTCCATTGTAACTACATCACAAGTGCACCATGTGAATGCATCCTCAAAGCTACTCCATCCTATACTTTCCACTCAGCACATACAAAAATTCACCTTTTACTATCACCAAGTTCCCTTAGTGGCCCCACATAGTATCATACTCCCCAGTGGCCCACCACGCAGTACATGCTCCCTAGTGGTCCTTGGGACATAATAATGCTCGCCAGTGCTTCCCAAAACCTAATAATGTGCTCTACTGGCCGCAAGATACCTAATAATGCTCCCCAGTGGCCCCCAAGCAAGTAGTAATACTTCCCAGTGTCCCCCAGGCAAGTAGTAATGTCCCCCTGTGTCCCCAGACACTAATAATGCTTTCCAGTGGCCCCCAGGCAAGTAGTAATACTCCCTAGTGGCTCTCAGGCAAGTAGTAATGTTCTCCAGTAGCCCCCAGAAAAGTAATAATGGCCCCAATACAAGTAATATTTTTAAAGTCCCCCAGACACTAATAATGCTCTCCAGTGGCCCCCATGTAGTAATGTAGTAATAGTAATGTAATGTAATAATGTAATGTAGTAATGTAATGTAATGCAGTAATACTCCCTAGTGGTCCTCAGGCAAGTAATAATGTCCCCCAGTAGGTCCCAGACAAGTAATAATGTCCCCCAGTGGCCTCAAGATGAGTAATATTTTTAATGTCCCCTGTTGGCCCCCTGACAAGTAATAATGTCCCCCAGTGGCCCCACACTGTAGTTGTGCTATATAAATAAAAAAACAAACAAACAGCATTTACCCAACCTTGGTCCCCGGAGCTCTGTGATCGTCCTCTTCTGCAGATTGATGCAGCAGGTCTTCAGCAGGCATCACTAGCTGATGGTTGAGCAATAGAGCAGGAAGCAAAAGCCTTCCTGCTGCATCTTTCTATTTAATGACATCAGTTTAGGATGCCGATGTAGTTAAAAGGAGGCATGCGGCCATTTTCCCACTGGATTGTCGCGGCACCCATGGTTTGGAATCGCTACTCTAGTTCATGATCAACTCATTAAATGCAAGGTGTCCAGGTCATATGACTGCAAAGCAATCCCAAATCATCACACCTCTACCACCATCCTTAATAGTTGGTATGAGGTGTTTGCTGATATTGTGGGGTTTTTTTTTGCCAAACATGGCGCTGTTCATTATGGCCAAACACATCCAGACCCTCAACACCTCCTGCCGTCTCCAACGCAAGAACATCCATCAAATCCGCTCCTTCCTCATCCTTGAAACTACAAAAATGCTTGTCCATGCCCTCATAATCTCCCACTTAGACTACTGTAAGACCCTTCTCCACGGCCTCCTGGCAAATGCTCCTGTCCAAACTGTGCCGCTCCCTTAATTCACCTCTCCCCCCGTTCTTAATCAGCCACTCTCCTGTGCCAATCCCTTTACTGGCTTACCCATTGCCCTGTGAATAGAGTTCAAAATGTTAACGCTGGCATACAAAGCCATCCACAACCTGTCCCCTACATACATCTCTACCTGCCCACACGTAACCTCTGATCCTCCCAAGACCTCCTACTCCACTCTGCTCTTATCCGCTCTTTACGTAACCGCCTCCAAGACTTCTCCTGTGCATCCACCATACTTTGGAACTCACTACAATGACACATAAGTCTGTCAAGACTGTCCCCCACAATAATAAGCTTCAAGAAGACCTTGAAGACTCACCTCTTCAAGAAGGCCTACAATCTCCAATAACGCTACTGTCCCCACATCACCATCTTAACAGCGTCTACCCTAACCTACTGTCTCTTTCCATCTTACTTCATAAATTGTAAGCCCTTTTTTTTTAATTTTTTTATTTTTTTATTTTTTTTAAGAAAGAAGAAACTTTCTCCTGGCAACCTTCCAAACAAGCCATCAATCTGTCCCTAGTTGTACTCTCATAAAATTAAGCATTGAACATTTTAACTAAGGCCTGTAGAGTCTTAAATGTAGTTCTTAGGTTTTTTTGCAAATCCTCTTAACATTTCATGGTCTGACCTTGGGGTCACTTTGGTTTGACGTTTTCTCCTGGGAATAATGTCAATTGTTTTGAATCTGCCTTGAATGTTTTCCACTTGCGAATAATTTTTCTCATTGTAGAATAATAGACTTCAAATTGTTTGGAAATGGCCTTATAACCCTTCCCAGACTGGTTCTCTAAGATCATTGCTGATGTTTTTCCTTCTAGCCATAGTGTCAACCCATGCATATAAGCTCCAGACCAGTAAACTGCCAAAATATCCACTTTTATAAAGGTGGTCATTCTTATCTGATGATCAATTCATCAAGGTACTTGATTAGCAGCACCTGGTTGCTTATACCCTTTTAATTCCTATAGAAGAAGTAAGGGTCTACTTAATTTTTCACATACTGCTTCTGCATTTGTCCTAGTTTTTTGTAAATAATGTAAATAATGACACAATGTAATTTGTCATGAGTTGTCGTTCATCTTAGGTTGCCTTTACCCCTTTAATTTTAAAGGGGTTACCAAGAAGCACAGCTATGCAGTGGATGGGGCTGTAACACTACTTCTATTACTTGAATAGCAGTCTGCATGTTCTCCCTGTCTACTTTGGCTCCTGGAGGCTTCCACAAAATCTGATTTGTGTTTGTTCCCAGTGTCTGATCCCCACAGATCACATACTGATGGCCTATTCTATGGATCAGTTTGAAAGATCCATCTGGGGCTGGAAAAAAACTGTTTGTGTTAAGCTATTTGAGAGCTTGTTTTTTTTTTTTTTTTGCAGAATGGGTTGATTTTTTTAATGGCACAATTACAGATTACATAACTTATTGAATAACTTTTATTAATTCTTTAATGAAAAAATGGAAAACATTGCAAATCCACCATTGTTTTTTGCATTATAAATTTTGCCCTGCTGCTGGTCTGTTCAATTATGGTGATGATGTAACAACAATGGTCTGTAATTGCCATCATACTACTACTCCCAGAATGCACTGTCCCCTGGTTACCTTGTTTTCTCGCCACGGAGCCCATGTTTCTCCATGTAGCTGTCCTCCTGCTTCTGATGCACCAGGACCCCACCATAGGTTGGGTGTCCCATCCCTCCCAGCAACTAGAGAGTTTAACTGATACACTTGTGGACTCTCTAGGCTATCCCAGAATGCTCTGGTCTATTTAAATCTTCTCAATCCTCTGCCTTGCAGCGGAACAATATATGCAGCATCCCAGTGGACAGTGCCTAAACACATTGCATTTATATTGCCTGTTTTATTGTGTAAGTACCAAACTGTATTTGTGCTTCCATGTGTGTGTTTTCCCTGTGTTAGGGTTCATCCACTGAGAATGGAGGTACACCCCTCATTTTGGAAGACCCATTGTCCAGCCCAACCCACAGTTGGCTGGGGTAAGGGGAGTAGACTGTTATTCACCTTATGGCAGTCTGTTGCAACCAATAGAGAGTGTGGAGATTCCTGCTAGTGAGAGCCATTACCCATCATTTTCACTGCTGAAGCCCTGAGACAAGGAAGAGTTATTCCTGTCAGCCTAAAGAGAGAATCATGAGACAAAGTGTCAGAGAGAGGAGAAGTTGAGCTTCTCCAGAAGCCTCACAATTTGAACCTCTGCATTTTTTCAAGTAGACAGGACATCCTTGGGACTTCAGCCCCCATATAGTCAGAGAGGCTAGAACACAGATATACAGAAGTTGGAGATATCCAGTACTAGACTTAGACATCTATTTACTGTGCACCCTTTGCTGCAAAACTGTCACTTGGCTCAAGCCCACATCCTACCGTGGAACTACCATTGCACCGCTGCAGCCATTGCTGTTGCATTATTCAAGTAAAGTTCCACCTGTTGTTTAATTGCAATTACTGTCTCCTGAGTCATTTCCGCACCTACCTTCCTAGACTCTGAAGGCTTCCGAGATGCTGAAGGCTGAAGGCTACCAAGTAGAAGTGCCCTGGGTGAACTGCCAACACCATCAGGTACCCTGCAGGCCTCCTCATCACTGCCTCAATTCAGGAGCTGAGCTGGAGGAGTCATTTGAGTGTTTACTGGCTGCCGTCACAACTACTACTGCTACTATTCCCATCCTCAGCACCCCTCCAACAGTTTCCAGCTCATAGCTTCCTGTGAGAGTTTTGTGTTTGTATTCATGCTTGATTTTCTGTTTAGTGAACTCGGCCTGATTTGTGACTCTGCTTATGATACAGTTCATGATCTGCTATTACTGTGTATGACCATTTGGCTTCCCATAATCCTGTGTTTCCGCTGCCTGCCCTGACCTTCGGATTGGACTCATCCACTCTTATGCCTGATCTTGTAGTGCTTTGTACCAGTGTCTCTCTGGCCTTTGAGTCAGCTGCCACCTACACTGGGACTACTCCTAGAAGTAGCAACTTGGTGGTCCCCTGCATTGAAAACCAGATCCCTGTATAGGTGTTAAAGGTTGAAAACCAGGGGACCACTTATACAGTGCCCTCAGAAGTAGCCCAAAGTCAATCTGGTTAGGTGGCACAGTGGATCCACTATATGCTGTCTGTTACAGGCGATACCCAATATGTATAGTTTTTTTTTTTTTATTATTGTTTTAATACTTTTGCTTAAAAAAATTGTTTACACTTCACTATTGTCCAAGAGTCATAACTGTTTTTTTTTTATTGGGGATGGAGCTGTGTGAGGGCTCCTTTCCTGCGGAATGAGTTGACATTATCATTGGTATCATTCAAGGCTACATATGACTTTCTGATTATTTTATTATGTTTTTTATAAATATTTTTAAATAGTGTTGTAATTTAACAGATCAGGCTATTACATATGTAGTGATACCAGATATGCATAAGTTTTAGGGATTTTTTTTTTTTTTTTGTGTGGACACAATGGATACTGCAGAGGATGTGGATACAATTCTATAGATCCTGACTGGGAAAATGACTGACTGAAATGACTGCAATCGTTGTTATCACCAACTGTGGCCATTTCATATATTTACATGTGTAATCTCAGGAGAACGGGGTGGCTATGGTGAAAATTTGTGCTTCGAATGGGTGATTTTTTTTTTTTTTTCTCAGTTGTTATTTTATTTTTTTTTTATGTTTTTGCCTGTGTATTTATATATTTTTGTTATATTTTTTTATCCCCCATATGTTCAAAAAGACCTCTTCGGGACATTCACACTGACAGCCAGAGACCCAACCTGTTGTTTCTAGAGTGCAGGAAGTTTAAGCCAGTGCTGGACATGTACCGTGCTCCGGTATACAGCCCGGTCTTTATGTGGTTAAGTAATATATGAATACTATAGGTTTATTTTGTATACGTTAACATGTGGAATCTTCTCCTGCACAGAGAAATGACAGACTACTTGAACAGTTATTAAATTACTAATTTACTGTGTCAATGTCATGACTCATGATTGTGAAAGACAAAGACTAAATCTAATTTCATCTGGAGTACTTGAAGGCGTTTCTGAACAAAGTATGCTGAGAAACAAGTAGCTGAGTCAGGGGATGATTCCACTAATGGCAGAACTATGCAATATGTTTGTGCCATGATACACTTCCACAAACATGTTGTGAAGCTCAGGATAGATATCTGCTCTTTAAAGTAAACAGGTTGCCTACTCACACCTGATTGTCATCCCATTGATTGAAGACACCTCTATTTTCACCTTCAAATTATCTGCTAATCTTAAAGGTTCACATACTTTTGCCACTCACAGACATGTGATATTGTCAACTTTGACCAATTGATTGTAAGGTCAGAGAGATGTCTGAATGCAGGACCATAGCCAAGCATCCAGGAAGAGCAGCAATTCATCTGTATAAAGTGCAGCTTTCTCCTACAGATCACTAATATCTGAAGCCCTTAAACATAGATAGTGCCCTGAGTGCAGCAGCAAGAAGCATGATCGCAACTGCTGAAAACAGCGGCAACACAGAAAATATTTTTTGAGGCAGGTACTATCAGGCATCCTGCTTCTTTTGGTGGTCCCTGCCACTGGGTTACCTACTGTGCATGCTTTTCCACCCCTACTTCCCCCTGTTATCTGCACTTCCACTAGGCTGCTGCTACTTCTCCTTGCTCCTAATATGTGCCATGTCTCTGCCCATTTTCACTAGGCTGCCTTGGTAGGGTGTGCAGGCCTTCCCTTCTGGCTTCTTAAAGGGCCAGCATGACTACCATTATCCCCCAATTTCCACAGCTTCTAGCGTAAACTAAAGACATATCTTTTCAGACAGGCCTATCACAACTCCTAATGTAAACCCTTCCGTAGTTAGAATCCCTAAAACGTATCCTCCTCTGTTTATGCTCCAACATTACCTCACAGGATATGATGCCTTATCAGACTAACTCTATATGTCCAAGCACCATCTGTACGTTAAAGGACATGACTGGTGACGGCTCATACAGCTTTATATATGTGTAATGACAGTAACCTCTATTACAAAATTGACCATTGTACAACCAATGCTACGTCTGTTGCTGCCCCTGCTACCTCTTGTGTCACCCCCTCTACCTTATAGATTGTAAGCTCTTGCGAGCAGGGCCCTCAGTCCCAGTGTGTGAATTGACTATTTCTTTGTAACATATCTTTTTTGTCAGTACTTGAATCCTACAAGTTGTACAGTGCTGCGGAATATGTTGGCACTGTATAAATAAAAATTATTATTATTATTATTACCTGTGGTCTTCTCCCCGCCAATCCCAGACAGACCTCCCGTTTATACTCCACCTGAGCAAAGGTGTTTTCTTCTGGTGACCTGACCTGTGTATTGACCTCTGACTTCATCTCTGCTTGCTGTTCTGTATTCTGCCTCATACCTCAGCTTGTTTTTGACCATCACACGTGTAATGCCTGTTTTGATCCTCTATCTGTTCCTTACATTGTATAAACTCTGTCCGCCCTAACCTTTGCACCTGCATCTCTTGGCCTGCTTGGTCAGTCACTACCAACACCACTATTCAAAGAGGTAGCAACCTCCCCAAGTCCAGATCCTCTTCTGGGAGATAAAGGGTGGATACCAGGGAGACTACTTAGACATTGTCCTTGGAATTGATCAAACTGGTTTAGTAGCACAGTGGGTCCACATCCACAAGATTTTACAAGTTGAATGCTGGTGACTGATTTTATTATTTTTTATTTTTAATATCTCTTTATTTTATATATAAAATAAGACATTTACAATACACCCTTCATAAACATATATATATATTCAATATAACATATACCACCCATACCCCCATCCCAGTGGAAGGAGAGAGAGGAAAAAAAAAAATTAAATAAGAACGTGACTCAGGAGGCCTGCTTCCTCTGAAGCTGCCAAAGACTGGATCCAGGAGTGCCAAAAATTTGGCACTGAAGGATAAATTTAATCGAACCTACTCATCTAAAGATGGAACAGACACTGCCAGCCAAAGAATAGATGCAATATAATCAATGCATTCGGGACGAGTTTATGTAATAACACCTGTACGGGGATGCATAGGGCATCTTTTTTTTTTTTTTTTTTTTTTTTTGCAGGGCCAGATGCACTTTTTACCATTTTGGGGAATGTCGATTTCTTTGATCACTTTTTAAAAAATTTTATCAGAGGCAAAACAGCGAAAAAACAGCAGTTCGGCACTTTCGATTTTTGTTCACCATATGGGAAACCTATTTTTATAGATTTGTAGACTGGGCGTCTTCAACTCCAGGGGGTCTGATCATTAATGCAATTGCAAAATAACGGTACTTCTATTGCAGGTTGCTTAGAACAGCCTGCAATAGAAGATAATGAGAGACAGGCCTGAGAGCCTACAAAAGCACCTGGCTGTCATAGTAATGGGACACAGTAATGGAATTATTCTGGGTTAAGCCCATCCTTGTTTTTTCAACACCACAATTGTGGCCTCATACATAGAGCTGGGAAAACTTCCTTACTTGTGAACCTCATTTGCTACTTTCAACATCCTTGGTAATAAAATCGCTACAATTTTTTCATTTATTTCAAAAGGTAACCCATCTGGTCCAGGTGACTTTCCAAGGTCACTAATGACCTTCTAACTGCCAAAGCCAAACGTCACTACTCTGTCCTCCTCCTCCTTGACCTCTCCTCTGTCTTTGACACAGTCGACCATGCTCGCTTAATACACCTCTCCCCCTGTTCATCATCGGCTGCTCCCCTCTGCCAATCTCTTCACTGTCTACCCGTTGCCCAGCAAATATAGTTCAAATTACTAACCCTGACATACAAAGCCATCCACAACCTGTCCCCTCAATATAGCTCCGACCTAATCTCCCGCTACCTGCCCACACGTAACCTCCGATCCTCCAAAGACCTCCTACTACGCTCTGCCCTTATCCGCTCTTCACACAATCATCTCCAGGACTTCCCCTGTGCATCCTCCATTCTCTGGAACTCACTACCAAGACACATAAGACTGTCCCCCACAGTCATAAGTTTCAAGAAGGCCCTGAAGACTCACCTATTCAGCAAGGCCTGCAACCTCCAATAATGCTACTGTCACTACACCACCATCTGTACAGCCTCTCCCCTCACCTTCTGTCTCTATCCCTCTTCCCTCATAGATTGTAAGCCCTTGCAGACAAGGCCCTCTATCCCACTGTGCCAGATGGTCACTGTTAGTATTATATTTGTTTTGTATATTTTGTGTACCGTATGTAAACCCTCAAATGTAAAGCACCATGGAATTAATGGTGCTATATAAATAAACAATAATAATAATAAATTTAGAGCACTTTCCCGACCACCTTCCTGATTTCCTAGAGAGTAATATCAGCCTCCAGAATGTCCAGCTGTTTACTGGATATCCTTGGAAGAACAACTATCCACGTATGTTCTCATATTCTCCTCTGAGCCACCTCCTTCAAATCTATATAACTTCAGAGAGAAAGAATTAAACATCTCCCTAATCTTCTCCTGGTGATTAAATACCACCCCGTTCCCATTTCTAATTGCAAATACATATCTTACTGATCCTGAGTCCCTAACCACCCTGTACAAAAATGTATCCAGTTTATCCCCCTCCATAAAACTTCATTGCGCCTCACAAAGATCCTTCACTTGGGCCTTATGGATCAAAATTTGGTTAGATTTATTCCTGGCATCCCAACAAAGTTTCCTCAATTCCGCATTCCTACACAAAGTAAACCTACATACTAGCTGGGCCGTTCTGCTTTTAGCCTCCCATTCCTCCAGCCTAAATCTCTTTCTCAGGCCCTGTATTGACTTAAACAGCAGGCCCCTTAAATGAGCTTTAGATGCATCTCACACCATACTAGATTGACATAAAAAAGGAGTAGTTCCCTCAACAAGGACAACTAGTAAGGGTTAAGTATAAAATTAAATCATACCTGTCTATCTTCACCAATCCCAATCTCACAACAATGGGAAGTGAACTGAGATACAGCTTGGTTTATATACCACCCACTGTACAAATGGCAACATATCTCTTGAGGCCAACAGCAAATGTATCCTCGATAGAGTGCCAGGGACAATCTGTTCTATACATCTGTACTTACTGTATATTACCACTATGTACAGATGTAGCAGTTGCTAGGGGAAGTAGGTAACTTTAAATAGCTTTTAAAGTTCTAGCTATTGAAAAAAAACAGAGATATCACTAGTTAAAAACACAGCCAGTAATGTGATTTTTATATGCACAATGTCACTGTACTTAATATGCAATGAAATACATAAACTTCAAGATATGGTATAGCATATGCTGATGGATTTTTTTTCTGCTTTCTAATTCCCCATAGTCTGATGTATATGGGCTAGACTGACAGACCTATTATGGACATGTGTGTGTTCTACTAATAGTAAAATGTTGTACCGTGTTAGCCATAGAAAGTAGTGGAAGAGTGAAGAAATCAGGCGACACCTTTTAGAGGCTAACTGAATACAGTTAACCTCTAAAAGGTATTGCCTGATTTCTTCACTCTTCCACTTTGTTCTATTAAAACACCCACAAAGTATCCGTCATTTCCTCTTTTCAGCACTTCCTTACCATTGGTTGTTCATGTGTTTGTGACAGTTGGTTGTACGAATAAGCAATCACATTTCTTTTCAGTCAAGCATTGGCAGTCTAAAATCTAATGTGTATGGCCAGTTTTTTTTTTAAACTGTCCATTAGCCCTTTTGCTGGCTATGCTGCAAAAGAATCTAATGCTCTGAGGGCTAAAGAGAGTCTCTCACATTAGGACAATTGAGATGCGGAAACTGCTCTTCCCTGTGCATACCAGCCATGCTCCAGTAATTCACATTTCCTTCTTGTGCGTTTTATGCAAATGACCAACAGTTTATGTTAGTCCTTTACTCCAGTGTGTCTGCATATCGCAAATGATTTACATAAAAGACTAACATAACATACAGCTGTCAAAAAGCCCAGACGTCCAAAGCTTTACCCTTCTATAATACATTGGACTGTCATGCTGTGATAGCTCTTCAATACATAACTTATTTTCCATTCTGTAGAAGAAAGACTTGGGTTTTGTCTTTTAGGGTAAGAGTAATGATCTTAATAATGTATCTCTTAAGGTATTACAATATGGTTTTGAAAATTTACAAGTAGGAAACCAAAAGATCAATAGGAAATAAACTTGTGGTAACCACTCCCTGGCCGAAGGCCAAGCACTCTGTCATACTCTAGATATATTTTGCTTCAATAAGGCCAATTCCTTTCTCATACCTACAGGTTGTTGCCATTGTAAAAATTACAACATGCAATAAAAATGGATTTGTGCTCTGTGTTAGTAAAAGTAAACAATTTGACTTAGAAATGACTGTGATTGTTCTGGTCTAATATACTGTATATATAGCTTAAATCTAGTGCATTACCATTTGTTTTTATTTACAAGCTTTATGAGAATACACCAGAGAGGTGAATCAGCTATACATTTTGGGCTTCAACAGCTGCCACATTTTCTTCTTACTGGTTTATGCTGTCAAGCAAGTAGAAAAGCAGTGATGAGTCCCTGAAGATTGCAAGCAACATCTTAAAGTAATGCCATATATTTACTGAGCAAACACCTTCTGATGTGCCTAACTAAAGAATCATAGAATGCCTAGTATGATTGGTAAATGACTACACATGAAAGACAGAGAATATTTGACTTTTGGAAACTGTAGGGAAACGTAATATATAGACAATATTAGTGAAGGCCATACACTGACCAAATAGTAGATTTCTTCTATCTATCAGGGTCTGTTTATATCATATTTTGTCAATATGCCAAGCTTATACGGCTTTGTTACACAAAAAGAGTACTATAATATATCCAATACCAAATTCACAGCTCAGACTCCACTTATCAATCGGGTGTTGCCATAAGTCATATATGTACTATATGGAGCTCTTAAAGGGGTTAAAAGATTTAAAAACACTGAAACGGCAAAGCTTGTGAAAACCGAAATTTGTAACATACCATTATTGCAATTAATGGTAAAATCCCTATATACCTACTGAAGCCTGCCACAGGAAGACCTTAATAGTTACATTGCGATGGCAGCCCTGGGAGCAGTGAGAAGGCTTCTCACTCCTACAACCAAATGGCTTCTGCAATCTCACTGTGTGGGAGCCGTTTCCGAGTGCGGAATGAAAGTGAAAGTAATGAGAACACCCCAGGTGCCCCAGTTGCATCTGACCACTGCATCAGAGGGGTTAAGTTCCTACAATCCATGTGGCTTTGCCATCACAAGTTCCAAATCTTCCATACTATTTCGGCAAATCCATCAGGAAGGGGTTAAAAGGAATCTGTCACTAGGGTGAAGCATATTTAACCAGCATCACAGTTAGATAGGTCAGGCTCACCTGAATGTCACATCTTTTCCCCCATGAAAATGTATGCCTCCATTGCTGAGATATCAGTTTACAGTGGGGAAAAAAAGTATTTAGTCAGCCACCAATTGTGCAAGTTCTCCCACTTAAAAAGATGAGAGAGGCCTGTAATTGTCATCATAGGTAGACCTCAACTATGAGAGACAAAATGAGAAAACAAATCCAGAAAATCACATTGGCTGATTTTTAAATAATTTATTTGCAAATTATGGTGGAAAATAAGTATTTGGTCAATAACAAAAGTTCATTTCAATACTTTGTTATATATCCTTTGTTGGCAATGACAGAGGTCAAACGTTTTCTGTAAGTCTTCACAAGGTTGGCACACACTGTTGCTGGTATGTTGGCCCATTCCTCCATGCAGATCTCCTCTAGAGCAGTGATGTTTTTGGGCTGTCGCTGGGCAACACGGACTTTCAACTCCCTCCAAAGGTTTTCTATGGCGTTGAGATCTGGAGACTGGCTAGGCCACTCCAGGACCTTGAAATGCTTCTTACGAAGCCACTCCTTCGTTGCCCTGGCGGTGTGCTTGGGATCATTGTCATGCTGAATGACCCCAGCCACATTTCATCTTCAATGCCCTTG
Source organism: Leptodactylus fallax (assembly GCA_947044405.1). NCBI lineage: Eukaryota > Metazoa > Chordata > Amphibia > Anura > Leptodactylidae > Leptodactylus > Leptodactylus fallax. Next base: position 9,840,360 of record CAMRHE010000025.1, read on the forward strand.
CTGATGGAAGAAGGTTTGCACTCAAAATCTCATGATACATGGCCCCATTCATTTTTTCATGTACACGGATCAGTCGTCCTGGTCCCTTTGCAGAGAAACAGCCCCAAAGCATGATGTTGCCACCCCCCATGCCTCACAGTAGGTATGATGTTCTTTGGATGCAACTCAGCATTCACTCTCCTCCAAACACGACGAGTTCTGTTTCTACCGAACAGTTCTACTTTGGTTTCATCTGACCATATGACATTCTCCCAATACTCTTCTGGAACATCCAAATGCTCTCTAACAAACTTCAGACAGGCCCGGATATGTACTGGCTTAAGCAGGGGGACACGTCTGGCACTGCAGGATCTGAGTCCCTGGCGGCGTAGTGTGTTACTGACGGTAGCCTTTGTTACGTTAGTCCCAGCTTTCTGCAGGTCATTCACTAGGTCCCCCCGTGTGGTTCTGGGATTTTTGCTCACTGTTCTTTTGATCATTTTGACCCCACGGGGTGAGATCTTGCTTGGAACCCCTGATCGAGGGAGATTATCAGTGGTCTTGTATGTCTTCCATTTTCTAATTATTGCTCCCACAGTTGATTTCTTCACACCAAGCTGCTTGCCTATTGCAGGTTCAGTCTTCCCAGCCTGGTGCAGGTCTACAATTTTGTTTCTGGTGTCCTTCCACAGTTCTTTGGTCTTCACCATAGTGGATTTTGGAGTATGACTGTTTGAGGTTGAGGACAAGTGTCTTTTATACTGATAACAATGTCAAACAGGTGCCATTACTACAGGTAATGAGTGGAGAACAGAGGAGCCTCATAAAGAAGAAGTTACAGGTCTATGAGAGCCAGAAATCTTGCTTGTTTGTAGGTGACCAAATACTTTATTTTCCACCATAATTTGCAAATAAATTCTTAAAAAATCAGACAATGTGATTTTCTGGATTTGTTTTCTCATTTTGTCTCTCATAGTTGAGGTCTACCTATGATGTCAATTACAGGCCTCTGTCATCTTTTTAAGTGGGAGAACTTGCACTATTGGTGACTGACTAAATACTTTTTTCCCCACTGTATTTCAGAATATGCAAATGAGCAGAATGGCCCTCTTGCTCCAAAAATGCACACCCCGTATTGTTCTAATACACTGCGCTTCCCACCTCTCTTCTTTCATTGACAGGTCTGGGGAGCTATGCCCTGTGTTCATGCTGGCATATTAGAGCAATGTGGGGCATTGCAGTGTAGAGCAATGGAGTTGCCCTTCTAGACTGCTCAATTGCATATTGTGAAATGAATTAATATCTTGGCAACAGAGGCACAAATTTTCACAGGGAAAAAAGCGTTACATTTAGTTGAGCCTGACCTATCTAACTGTGTTGCTGGTTTAATATGCTTCACCCTGGTGACAGACTCCCTTTAAGATTGTCTAGTCTAAATTTGCATAATTTAGACAAGATTAGTACATTTACGCCCATGCACATGAACTTGTTGTTGAGTACATATGCTCCAATGGCTTTTGGAAATACAAAAAGTAAACAGGTTAAATGGTTATAGAAATATCGTATGGTTAGAATGAGTGATATGGAAATTATAGTGTTGAACATGCTAACAAAATCATGAAAAATGTAAATGCAGCTTCTCAGATGAGTCATCTTTCTGCTGACCTTTTAACAAGTAATTAGAACAAAATAATGATTTAATTTCAGTCTTAAGTTATTTTTATTCACTTGTTTTTAACACTACATCTCAATAGAAATTGAATTTAGAAATAATACGCACCTGCAACAAATTAAGTTTGCCTTGTGTTCTTATTGATAATATGGCTGCAACCACCCAGGCCTCACATTTGTGCATTCATGGACCTTGAACAGACTTTGGAACAATTGTTACATAAAAAAGACTTCCTCACTAGCTAGTGAAAGCACATTTGTACTTTGAAGCTACGTTGTAAGGAAAATTAGCAAAAAGGAAATTAGTAATAGAATTGTTGAAATTTTAGGAAAGTGATTATCTTTTGTACAAACATATTTTATACTCTAACACTAAATTCAATTCCCTAATACAAAAGTTCTTGAGATATCCCCTTCTATTTTATTATTGTAAATCCATAATAAATAATCTAAATGCGTTCGAAAGTATGGGCACATAGCAAGCTATAGATGCTGTGTTGCAGATCCATCCAGTAATCGTCAATTGGTTCATGCCATGTTCACAAATATAACAAATCAGCAGATTGTGGACGCACTATGTTAGAACCAGGCTTTGTGACACTCATAAGAGCACTGATTAAGTCCGATTTTCACGGCCGTTTTGCACCCGGTGTGCATTTGAGTATAGGGAGGTGTCTGTGAAAATGGAAATAAATAGAATATGACCTATATTTTGATAGTCCATTACAACTAGAGATGGGCAAACCTCTTCATTTGTTTCATTTCGGGTGGTTTGGGTCTAAGATTCCTTCAATTGACTTAAAACAGTGTATAATACTTTCAGGGCTCATAGGACCCTATCCGATTTCTAGCTCTCTAAGGCAAACACAGCATAAGTATGGGAAAATTATACAAAAAGTGGGTACAACTTCTGAATTTAACAATATACTGCACTGTCACTCGCTTTTATGCATTGTAACATTTAAAACGCTCCAAATATTACACTTTTTTTCAAGAAAGATGTTTGCCCATGTTTTTTTTAGACAAACATGGCAGTTATATTGCAAAAAGCAATGGTTTTATAGAAAAAATAGCCAGTTTTCATGACTTGCTACAGGCTTGTTTTTATTTGGGAGACATATTTGTGGCTGTGAGCCTAGTTAAAAAGTGATGAAGTGTCTTTTTAGTTAAAAAGTGAATTGGCTTTTCAAAAAAGAAAAAAAGAAAAAAAAGCCACCAAAAATTACCCCTTCATGGAAGCAAATGTAAAATCAAAGTTTTTTTTTTCTTTTTATGCCAACACTGTGGTATAATTGGTAGACCAGGCTGCAGAACATCTCTGGCTGGAGTGGTTGCAATGGTGGTTTTTGTGGCAAAATGAGTGGTAGAACAGTATGTAATAATATGATGGACCAGGCTGCAGTACATGCCTGTCTGAGTGGTAGCAATGGTAGTAGCTATGGCAACATAAGTGGCATTACGGAATGGAATAATATGATAAACCAGGCCTAGGACATGTCTGGCTGAGTGGTGGCAGTCTGGCTCACACTGCACATATATACTCCTTCAAAGCTATCTATGATTTCTATCACTAATCTGCCTGTAACTGAGTAAATCTGACTAAACGTTGTTCTGCATCTCCTATTCTTATGATTCTCTAGCTTTATTGCAAGCTTTGCTGCACTAAGTGCTGTGTATTGCTGAAGAAAATGTAGGAATTGCTTTGGATCATGCAGTTATGAATAACACATCCATCCCCTACTTCCACCCTTCCTGAAATGCCTTGTGTTCCAGTGGAAGTTGATATATTATAAATGGCATCAGTACTGTAAGGTGTCCACTGACTATTGGCTGAGAGGCTGTGAGGTGATGTCAGGTGACACCAAAACGTCGTAGTGACTGACAGACTTGTGTCTTCTGTATTTTCACTGCTCAATTCATGTCTCGGTGGCCATTTTAGTTAGTCCAAAAAGAATCTCCATTTATTCCTTTTCATTAAAAACTGAACAATTCGGAATAGTTTCCACAGTCTCACAGCGGGTTCTACACCATTCCCTATTACTTCATATCTCACAGAAAATAAATGGTTTCAAACTATAAAACTTAACTTTTACTATCTTAAGATAAAAAATAAACATAAAGGACGTCCACTAATCTACTAAAAGACAGGTCAATGTGGTCTGTGCCTGTCTATTCAAAGTTTATTCGGGGTTTAAATGTTAGATAGTATTCACACTCTCCAACTTTCCACTGGAGCTAGGGTGTAATTAGATACTTTCACCACCCTTATACTAAGGTTATAGTATCACGACTGCGTCATGCAACAGGTCAGTATTTTGTCAGTTGCTCTTAGTGCTAGGGAAACCCCAAACACCTGGTCCCCACACACAATTTGTAAAGCATCACTGACTAGACTCCTGCACAGCCATGATATACCTCCACATCCCTAGTCTCCAGTAAGTACATATGCCAGTAATCTAGGTACAGGTCACAGTAACTCCATTTCCTGTCATTAAAATGTTATAACCATAAGGGAAACCACAACTTTCTGCTTCAATTACACCTAAACGGAAAACGCAAGCGTTTCCATAGGTATAATTGCCATGCTGCAATTTACAAAAACGTGATGGTTTTTGAAATCACAGCATTTCCACTGTGGATATTTTTCTGCAATGTGTGGACCTTAGCCACAATCCCATCCACTTTGCAGGTACTGTAAAATGCCGCTGTTTTGCCACAGCATTTAAGCCACGGCCAAATTATGGTGTTTACGCTACGTGGAGCCCTGACCTAAGAGCCTCCATGGTCTTAGGCTAGTTGAAGATGACCGTGTGTATTTTGCAGTCAGCAAACTAGTAATTAGTCTTCAGTTTTTGCGGACTGAGTGTCTTCAGTGTGCCATCAGTGTGTGATCCTAGTTTGTGGATCCACCATTAAAAAACACAGGTGACATCTAATTATATCCCTAGCTTGTCCGCAAAAACAGACGGCACGCTGATGAGACACTGAATACATACAGGTTTTTAGTCTCCCATAAGCTTCTATGGGCGAGTCTGTTCTACAAAAACTGAACAGAATAGGACATGTTCTATCTGATGCAGCGTGGAATCACGGTTCGCACACTGATCAGTGAAAAACATGGTTGTGTGCATGGGCCCATAGAAATGAATGGGCCAGTGTGCAATCCGCGAAAAAAAATCCTAAATCCCTAATACAAGGTAGTCCGCTGTCCAATTTACTAGCATCCTTTGATCATTAAACTTCCTAATTTTCTGCACAAGAAGACCAGGCCTGATGGTATTACATGCACTACTGAAGTTAAAGAATGTCATCTTGGCAGATGCCCCTCTACGATCAAGCTGGGAGCACACCGTGTGTAGTAGGTGGCTGATTGCATCCTCAACTTCCACCACAGGGCCGGCGTTAGGGGGGGGCAAACTGGGCAATTGCCCAGGGCCCCGTCCCCAAAGGGGCCCCCGGGATCCGGAACCTGATGACTCCGGATCCCAGAGTCAGGCCCGGCCAAAGCAATAACAGAAAGGGACTGCAGGGCCCCTTTCCGAAGTGAATAAAAATAACAAACATTTTTACTCACCTGTCCTTGGCGTTCAACGTCATCTTCTGGCGTTCCGGACATCACTGCTGAGGTGCTGAGGCCTGGCCTCAGCGGTCACGTGGGGCGTGCCTCACGTAATCGCTGAGGCCCAATCACAGGCCTCAGAGGTGACGTCCACAACGCGTGACGTCAGCCGCAGAGAAGAAGAAGCGGTCGCCGGCGGGGATAGCGGAGCAGCACGAGGAGGCCCAGCAGAGGTAAGACAAGGTGAGTATAACTGTTGTTATTTTACCTTACTTACCCCGGGCCTTCGATTATTATACTCTGGGGTCTGAAGAGACCCCAGAATATAATATAATAATAGCACTGTAGGGCCCCTGTGGAGCATTATACTGGGGGCCCCCTCTGGATAGCATATTATACTGGGGGGCCCCCTCTGGATAGCATATTATACTGGAGGGCCCCCTCTGGATAGCATATTATACTGTGTGGGGCCACTGTGGAGCATTATACTGGGGAAGGGGCCCCTCTGGATAGCATGTTATATTCTGTGGGGCCTCTGTGGAAAATTATAATGTGTGTGTGTGGGGGGGCTCTGGAGATAAGGTTATATTCTGTGGGGCCACTTTGGAGCATTATGCTCTCCAGAGGGGCCCCCAGTATAATGCTCCAAAGTGGCCCCACAGAATATAACATGCTCACCAGAGCCCCCCCCCACTTTATAATACTCCATAGAGGCCCCGCAGAATATAACATGTTCTCCAGAGGGCCCCCTCCCCAGTATAATGCTCCACAGTGGCCCCACACAGTATAATATGCTCTCCAGAGGGGCCCCCAGTATATTATACTGTGCGTGGCCACCGTGGAGCATTATACTGGGGGGGCTCTGGAGAGCATGTTATACTGTTTTGGGCCACTGTGGAGCATTAGATTGGGGGGGGGGCTCTGGAGAGCATATTATACTGTTTTGGGCCACTGTGAGTATTATACTGGGGAAACCTCTCTGGGCAGTATATTATACTGTGTGGAGGCCATTCTGGAGCATGTTATACTGAGTGGGGTCACTGTGGAGCATTATTCTGGGGGGGGGCATCAGAAGAGCATATTATATTGCGTGGGGCCACTGTGGGGCATTATTTGGGGGGGACTAATGAGCATTATACTAGGGGGCCCTCTGGGGAGCATATTATACTGCGTGGGGCCTACTGTGGAACATTATACTGGGGGGACGCTCTGGGGAGCATAATATATTGCGTGGGGCCACTGTGGAGCAAAATACTGGAGGGGGCACTGTGGAGCATTATACTAGTGGGGGCCCTCTGGGGAGCATATTATACTATGGGCCACTGTGGAGCTTTATACTGGGGGAATGGACAGTGTGGGGAGCCTGTTATACTGTGTGGGGCCACTGTGGAGTGTATTATATTGTGTGGGGCTTTTCGGGAGCATATTATACTCTGTGGGGCCATTGTAGAGCATTATACTGGGAGGGACTGTGGGGGACCACTGTGGAGCATTATACTGGGGGAACCCCTCTGGGGAGTATATTATACTGTGTGGAGGTCATTATGGAGCATGTTATACTGTGTTAGGCCACTGTGGAGCATTATACTGGGGGGGCATTGTGGGGTGCATATTATACTGTATGGAGCATATTATATTGTGTGGGGCTGCTGGGGAGCATATTGTACTGTCTGGGGCCACTAAGGGGTAGTATACTGTGTGGGCCACTGTGGAGTATTATACTGTGTGGAGCCTTACATACCATGTGGGGCCACTATGGGGGGCTCAGGGGAGCATTTTATACTGTGTGGGGTCACTGTGGAGCATTATATACAGTGCTGGCCAAAAGTATTGGCACCACTGCAATTCTGTCAGATAATACTCAATTTCTTCCAGAAAATGATTGCAATCACAAATGCTTTGGTAATAATATCTTCATTTATTTTGCTTGCAATGAAAAAACACAAAAGAGAATGAAAAAAAAAGTCAAATCATTGATCATTTTACACAAAACTCCAAAAATGGGAAGGACAAAAGTATTGGCACCCTCAGCCTAATACTTGGTAGTACAACCTTTAGACAAAATAACTGCGAACAACCGCTTCCGGTAACCATCAATGAGTTTCTTACAATGCTCTGCTGGAATTTTAGACCATTCTTCTTTGGCAAATTTCTCCAGGTCCCTGAGATTTGAAGGGTGCCTTCTCCAAACTGCCATTTTGAGATCTCTCCACAGGTGTTCTATGGGATTCAGGTCTGGACTCATTGCTGGCCACTTTAGAAGTCTCCAGTGCTTTCTCTCAAACCATTTTCTAGTGCTTTTTGAAGTGTATTTTGGGTCATTGTCCTGCTGGAAGACCCATGACCTCTGAGGGAGACCCAGCTTTCTCACACTGGGCCCTACATTATGCTGCAAAATTTGTTGGTAGTCTTCAGACTTCATAATGCCATGCACACGGTCAAGCAGTCCAGTGCCAGAAGCAGCAAAGCAACCCCAAAACATCAGGGAACCTCTGCCATGTTTGACTGTAGGGACCGTGTTCTTTTCTTTGAAGGCCTCTTTTTTTTCCCTGTAAACTCTATGTTAATGCCTTTTCCCAAAAAGCTCTACTTTTGTCTCATCTGACCAGAGAACATTCTTCCAAAAAGTTTTTGGCTTTCTCAGGTAAGTTTTGGCAATCTCCAGCCTGGCTTTTTTATGTCTCTGGGTCAGAAGTGGGGTCTTCCTGGGTATCCTACCATAGAGTCCCTTTTCATTCAGACGCCGACGGATAGTACGGGTTGACACTGTTGTACCCTCGGACTGCAGGGCAGCTAGAACTTGTTTGGATGTTAGTCGAGGTTCTTTAGCCACCATCCGCACAATCTTTAGTTGAAATCTCTCGTCAATTTTTCTTTTCCGTCCACATCTAGGGAGGTTAGCCACAGTGCCATGGGCTTTAAACTTCTTGATGACACTGCGCACGGTAGACACAGGAACATTCAGGTCTTTGGAGATGGACTTGTAGCCTTGAGATTGCTCATGCTTCCTCACAATTTTGCTTCTCAAGTCCTCAGACAGTTCTTTGGTCTTCTTTCTTTTCTCCATGCTCAATGTGGTACACACAAGGACACAGGACAGAGGTTGAGTCAACTTTAATCCATTTCAACTGGCTGCAAGTGTGATTTAGTTATTGCCACCACCTGTTATGTGCCACAGGTAAGTAACAGGTGCTGTTAATTACATAAATTAGAGAAGCATCACATGATTTTTCAAAGGGTGCCAATACTTTTGTCCACCCCCTTTTTATGTTTGGTGTGGAATTATATCCAATTTGGCTTTTTGACGATTCTTTTTGTGGTTTTCCATTGAAGACAAATTAAATGAAGATATTATTACCAAAGCATTTGTGATTGCAACCATTTTCTGGAAGAAATTGAGTATTATCTGACAGAATTGCAGGGGTGCCAATACCTTTGGCCAGCACTGTACCATGTGGGGAAACTGGAGGGCTCAGGAGAGCATTTTATACTGCGGAGCATTATATACCATGTGGAGCATTATACTGTGGTGGGGGAGGGGCTCACAATTCCTGCTGGCAGCCCTGTGTGCTATGTCTGCATCACAGCTCCCTCACTATAATCTTGCACATATGTGTAGTGCTCCATGGCCATGTCATTCCCCACACAGTACTGTGCATGAACCGGCCCTGGAGTTATTGGGGTCTGCACAGTACTATAGGGGCTGACTATACGGGGAACATACTCAGTAACACCAGATAGTCAGCACATATGTAAGACTTCAGTGAAGCAGCCATGGTGTAGGCTATTAGCAGGAAGCTGTTGGGTGGGGCCCCAGAACAAGTTCCTTTGGTGGGCCTAAGGCCCTTCAGTCCGACACTGTATAACGGAGAACTATTATATATAAGGGTGGATTACTATATATAATTGGGAAACTTAAGTATGAGGGGGCTATTATTTATAAGAGGGGAACTATTTATAAGGGGGGTATAATTGTTAAGTGGGCTTATTTATAAAGGGGGCTATTAGTGATAATGGGGACTATTACTTATAATCGTAACTATTATTTATGAGGGGGCTATTATTTTTAAGGGAGCAGTATTATTTTTACGTGGTGACTGTTACTGATAAGGGGGGATATTACTGATACAGGACACTATCATTTATAAGGGAGCTATTATTAATAAAAGTGTAAGATTATTTATAAGCAGGGACTATTGTTTATAAGGAGGCGCTATAATAACTGATGACTGGGTGCAAAAATCTAATAGGTGGTACAAAGGTGCTCATTTGAATTGTGTGTGGTAAAATAGGGCTTGTTATTACTTTTTTGTTGGCAGAAAGGAGGAGTTATTATAGGGGTTGTCACTGGAAGACGATGGTGTTGTTTGCATATCAGCATTTGGGGCCCCGCTTTTAATTTTTGCCCAGGGCCCCACTTTGTCTAAAACCAGCCCTGTTCCACCATGTTCTATAAGCAAACTGGAGGTTATCCAGGGCGGGGGCAACACATTCCCTGAGGGATACTAGCATAGTCCTCTCAATGACCTTCATGACCTGCGGGGTCAGCACAGTCGGGCAGTAGTTGGTCAATATGTTGATTCCAGGTTTCTTGGAGATAGGTATTATCCAAGAGGTATTCCAGAAAACCCTGTGAGCTACTCCGTCAGGCCCAGCCGCCTTAGTTACCTTGACACAAAACAGTGCACTGGTTACGTCATATGTCATGATTGTCCAACCGATGCTGGCATCCCCACTGTCCTTGGGAGGTAGCATGGTCAAGTGGCAACAGCCTATTTCAGCTTCCCTGCCAACACTAGCAGGGTCAGCTTCGCTGAAACAAATGAAGCATTCATATAGTTTGTTGACTTGCTTTCTGTCCCAGACACCAGGATTCTCTTCTGTTTTAAGTCGCGCAATAGCTTTTAGTTCTGACCAGGCAGTTCTCATGTCATTGGCAGCCAGTCTGCATTCAATTTTACATTAGTAATCCAGTTTATTGCTCCTTGACTCAGCACAGAGCTCTTTCTGGATGGTCTTAACCGCAGCCCTATCCTTACTGGCAAAAGCCTGTTTTTTTCATGTTAAGCAGGTGTTTTAAGTCTCTAGTGACCCATGGTTTGTTTTTCACTTTACCACTTTAAGGGGCACAATGGTGTATGTGCAGAAATTAACATAGTTGGTTACTACTCCAATCACCTGGTCGACGTTGTCACCGGTGTGATCAAGCAGCACATCCCACAGAGAAGTGTTGAAGAAATATTGCAGTTCATCTGCAATCTCTGGACCAGGATCTAATCAGTTTTTTCTCAGTTAGTTGGTGCTGTGCTAGTGGCCTGTTGACAGGGGGGTAGTGTCACGAACCTATAGGCGTTCTTTACTTTAGCGAACAACAGATCCAGTGTTACTTCAGCTCTGATCGTTCCTTCAAAATATTGGTGGAAGTTGGGAAGGAGGCCAGAGATCACAGTGTGGTTGAAGTCGCCAGACACAGTCACTAGGGCATTGGGGTAGCTGGTTTGTATACTGGAAACCACATTAGACAGGACCTCGCTGGCATTATCCCGCGTGGCAGTGAAGGGGATATACACTGCAATCATGATTACCACTGAAAACTCTGAGGAGATAGTAAGGACACATAGCAACAGAAAGGATCTCAGCATCCCCGCAGCAGTCGCTAGTCCTTAACGAGGCACCTGAGCATCATCCTTCATTGATAAAGAGGACCATAAAACCCCTTCCCATGTCTTTCCCAAGGTGCCCGCGTCTCTGTCCACTCACACAATAAAGAATTCTGAGATGGAGACCAACAAGTCAGGAGTGTCACTATTTAACCACAACTTAATAAAGCACAGTAGACAGTTCTGTGAGAACCGCTTCTGATTTTGGACAAGTGTCCAGATCAATCTTCCTGGTGATGGAGCACATGTTGCCCATGTTGTTGGACTGGATGAAGTGTTTGGGGCCCCTGTTGTTCTGTTGACCTTGAAGCCAGCTCTCCTACCCCTGAACCTTCTCATGATCTCCCTGTGGACCCAAGGCCTCGTTCCTGCTGTAGTGTGCATTGATTTCCTGATGACAAGCAGCTGTTTTCTACTGTAGACAGTGATGGTGTTAATACTGGAGAGGGCAGTAGGGGTGACCCTGTGGTATGCTAGCTTATTGTCTGACAGAGGTTGCCTCGCAGTTTGCTGCTCCAGTGGCAGAGGCCAGATTTTACCTGACACATGTGGGAAAAAGTCAGGGGCATTATCCAGTTGTTGGGCAGGATAGATGGCTTTCAGGAGCCCCTTGTGTTTTGCAGGAAGGCAGCAGCGAATATGATTATTTCACTGCTTTTAGGACTGCTCCTGTCTTCCCACTCCAGGCACCATTCTGTATTGACTTAGTATTCGCCAACACTTGGAGCAGGGATACTAGAACTATAAGTCCTAAAAGCCCTGAAATAATCATGCTCATCGCTGTCTTCCCGGAGGACACATTGGGCATTATTGTACTCATATACAGTGCTCACTTCCCGGGGGAAGGGGGAAGGGGGAAGGAGTTGTAGGTATATTTTAATAACACACAGCGCAGGGTGGGGAGCATTGCTCTGTGTGTGTGGACAATGGGAAAACTATACTGTAATAGGAAATACACATGTTTGTGAGAAGCTAGCACCTTGTCAATGAGGAAGGGCCAGCTTCTCACATACACCTATACTGACACTGAAACCCTCTTTCTCCCTGCTCTTTTCACAGCTGCAAAGTTTATAATACTGACACACCACCCCCTACCATGGCAAGCAGATGCTGATCAGGCTTGAAGGAGAGCCTAAAAGATGGAACAAACAGGGATTCTGTTACAAACACAACAGGAACAGGGTAGGAAGTATGAAAAGGGTGTTAGGCGTAAATCTGAAAAATAAACAGGCTCCAAGTTTACAGCTTATCCACAAGATAGGTGACAAGTGTCTGATTGGTGGAGGCTCACTGTAACCCCCTACTGCTCCTGAGAACAATACTCCATTTAAATGGAGCATTAGCTGCAAAGGGCACACTATAGCTTTCTGGAATTCTATGGAACTTGTGGAGTGTTGTACTCAGCTTCTCTTTGCCAGTCCCTTAGGAATAAATGGAGTGGCAGTATGAATGCATGAATGTTCAAATGGGGAGTCCTCTGCTCTCAAGATTGGTAGGGAGCCAGACTCCCATCAAACACTTATCACCCATCTTGTGGATAAGTAATAAGTTGTAAAGGTTGCACAACATCTTTAAGGAGATAGAGAGGAAGAAATTTGTTTTGTTGAATAGACAGCAAGCTGTGTCATGACGGAAGGTTAAATTCAAAAATTTGTGTCTCTGCAATGAAAGGGCCGTCTGAATATAATAGGAAATGTCAGTGCAGCATCCCAGAGTCCTACTGTTTTAAGGGTCTGTCTTTTGTGACTCTGAGTTGTGTTGGTATGTCCTGTCCTCTGTGTTCTATGTTCTATGTATATTGTTTGCAGTTTGTCCATTATTGATTTTCCCTTGTGGTTCCCCCAATGTTAAAACCTTAACCCTTGTGTGAAAGATCCTCAGTGCGCCAACACCGCTGTGGCCACACCTGAGTCCTCTTTCATATAAAACCACACTCACCGCCAGTGAGTGCCGGGTTCACAAGATAAATACAAGACAAGCTTTCTAAATTTTATATATTTATTAACCCCTAAATGGGTCGGTATTAACATCTAACACATGCAGTTCAGAACAGATATGCAGATGTATGCAAGCATTAACAGTTACTAGTTAAAATATACAGTACTTAAAATAAAAAGGGAATAACATTGAAATAATTACTTTACCACACATCTCCTTGATGTGGCTCTGTAGTCCAACACTCACACATGCTCTGGTATGTGTGAGTAACCCAGTGGAGGATTCTTGGCATGTTGCATTAATACAATAATCCAGCCTGCATGCTCTTCACAGTGGTCTGTCTGTAATATCCTCTAGTCTCAGCACAAAATCTCTGTAATTAGTCTGTGATGGTCTCAGCCCAATCTCCTCCCATTGCCTCTTACCTCATCTTTTATACCCTTTATGCCACCTCCCAGAATGAGCTCACCGGCGGCAGCAAGTCTGATTGAATAATGCACTCAAGTCCAGATACTTTGTAAAGAGCTGGGACCAAGTGAAATGATACAATGTTATCAGCCATATCTGATCAACCAGTGCAGACTGATCAATGCATGTTTCTTGGATCACTCAGGGCTGTGTATGAATACAATGGAGCCCTGCTGGGATGGATACAAAGCCCTATTGTTCCAGCCTGGCCACTATTGCCAATATACACCTGGGATTATAGCTGCGCACCTTATGAGTAAAGAGATACGCTACCCAGAGACTGAAATACAGCTTTGAGTTATAACCATATTTAAGCAGAATCATCACACCTCCCCCTTTAGATGGGGCTTGCAGGAAGTAGGGGCCTACGCCCCTCTTCTGAAAGCACCTCCACCTCCAGCTTCTCAGGCTCTGGCCCCAAGGCTCCCTCACCTTTCCCCAGGGTCCCAGCAGACTCGGGCCTTGTCAGACTCCGAGGGTGGTTGAGCGGTACGCGCCTTCAATATGTCCAGACTAGGGTCAGCTTGGACAGCCTCTCTGAACTCTTGGCTGGAGTGAGACAAAAGAGAGGTGCATGTTACATAGCTGCCGGCCCCTTCTGTCTCTCTAGTCTGACTAAGGACACTTCTAAGGCTCAGGCCCTGATCCACGTACACTTGGCTACCTCCTGCCTGTTCTGGGTCCGCTTTCTGAGTGCTGGCACCCTGTGGAGCCACACTCATAACCCCAAGTCTTTGGGATACCAGTTCAGAGACCCCATCCCAGCGGTCTCTCAGGGTCTCTCTCACACTAGCCGCTAGTTGGGGAGAGTTCTAGGGGATTCTGCACCTCCCCCTTTACTTCCAAACCTACATCCTGTTCCTCCTGTACTTGGGTGGGTGATGGTGATACCTTGGGCAAATGACTGAGATCATGCTTCCCCAAACCATCCTCCCACAATACATTGACAGTTAATACATTAGACATATCCCCTTCTTGGATCACACCTCCAGTACCCCATGCCATCTGCACTTGGGCCATGGGCACTCCTGGAATAGAACTGGACAGAAGAGACATGTATGTCTCATACCGGCCGGACTCCTCCAGCTTCAAGGGAGTGAGGCTAGTCATTGCGGTCTCAGCACCGACTCCAGGTGGTGTAGGCAACGGTTCAAGGGTCGGAACGCCCTCCACCCTTGTAGCACTCTGGCTGCGGGCTAACACCGCACTACCAGCAGTCCGTCCCTCATCTGGATCGGCCATGAGATCCACATAGCCTACCTGACCACCTGGCACATGGTCAGCAGTTGGGTGCTCATCGGATGCACTGGACGAAATAGTAGAAGTCGCGTCCAGTGACTCAGAAGAGCTACCCTGTACACTTTCACAACAAGCATTGGCAATTACATTGACAGTACATTCATTAGCAATTGTTAATTCACACCGGGCCTCAATAAGATCTGCAGTAGACATATTAACAAGCTGGGAGGGAGACGCCCCCGCAGATGTGGGTGTGTCTACAGACAAGGTCTCATTGGCTCCTAGCACGGGGGTGAACAAAGCATCAATAACATTTTTGCTGAGCTGGGTTGCAGGAAGCTCGTTTGCATCTTCCCTGCTTTCAGCTGAAGGCAACTCATTAGCATTTACACTTACTGCCATGGGAAGTATCTCAGAGGGCCCTCTCTGCAGATATGACAGACACATTATCAGCATTAATCATAGACAGTTTGTCACAGTAAATTGGGGTGCTCCCCACCCCATATTGGGACATTACAGGTCCCAAATCAGCTCCCCACAGTACATTATTAGGCAAATCAGTCAATAGTCCCACAGTCCGCATTCCTTTTCCTGCACCCCCGTCCAGATACACAGATGGGCCACCTGCTGTGGCTTGGGAAGCAGGGAAGTTCTCAGGGCGGTTGGGGCACTCCTCCTTGAAATGTCCTGTCTGGTTACAGGCATGGCCCCGCCGCACCTCCCCTTGGGGTTTGGGGAAGGTCCCCTGGGCGCCCAGAGTTCTTGGGACAGGGGAGGGACCACCCGGGGCATAGTTTGTCTCACCCGACCTGACGACAGACGGCTGTGGTGAACTCCGGCCTGGCTTCTCCTTCCAACTTGAGGGTCTGTGCAGGGTTGTTGGAGTTTGCGCTTGCTGGGAGAGCTCCATCCTTTTGAGCTCAAGCTGATACTGCCATTTTTGTTCTACAGATTCCTGAAAACGGTACAACACCTGCAGGTATGTGTTAAGGTCACTGGTGCCTACTTGCTGCAGGGCCATTTGCCAGTATGAAGCCATTCCCCCAGCAGGGATGGGGTTACTGGTCTCTCCGGGTGAAGTAATCCTTGGGACCGGGCTGCTTGCTGCACTTCCTGGCCTAGCCCCAAAATCAGGACTCTGCTCGATTCTCTGCATGGCTGTGGCTGCCTCCATTTCAGCCATACACTCAGGATCTCAGAAAGCCTGGTTCAGCAATTCTTGAGCTCTGCTTCTGAGCCCACTAGCCATCCACTGGAATTTGCCAAATAAAAGATAGGATAGAATACAAAGGGTAAGGGAGGGGAACAGCACTGTATCAAACTTTCACTGTATCTTAATGCTTGCTTTAATACCGAGCTTGTCTCATAGGATTACTACAATCCCCAGCATGTGAGTGATAAAGGTCACCAACACACGCCGTTTATCCTAAGATCCCACTACGCTGCCACCAATGTGAAAGATCCTCAGTGCGCCAACACCGCTGTGGCCACACCTGAGTCCTCTTTCATATAAAACCACACTCACCGCCAGTGAGTGCCGGGTTCACAAGATAAATACAAGACAAGCTTTCTAAATTTTATATATTTATTAACCCCTAAATGGGTCGGTATTAACATCTAACACATGCAGTTCAGAACAGATATGCAGATGTATGCAAGCATTAACAGTTACTAGTTACAATATACAGTACTTAAAATAAAAAGGGAATAACATTGAAATAATTACTTTACCACACATCTCCTTGATGTGGTTCTGTAGTCCAACACTCACACATGCTCTGGTATGTGTGAGTAACCCAGTGGAGGCTTCTTGGCATGTGGCATTAATACAATAATCCAGCCTGCATGCTCTTCACAGTGGTCTGTCTGTAATATCCTCTAGTCTCAGCAAAAAATCTCTGTAATAACTCTGTAGTCTGTGATGGTCTCAGCCCAATCTCCTCCCATTGCCTCTTACCTCATCTTTTATACCCTTTATGCCACCTCCCAGAATGAGCTCACCGGCGGCAGCAAGTCTGATTGAATAATGCACTCAAGTCCAGATACTTTGTAAAGAGCTGGGACCAAGTGAAATGATACAATGTTATCAGCCATATCTGATCAACCAGTGCAGACTGATCAATGCATGTTTCTTGGATCACTCAGGGCTGTGTATGAATACAATGGAGCCCTGCTGGGATGGATACAAAGCCCTATTGTTCCAGCCTGGCCACTATTGCCAATATACACCTGGGATTATAGCTGCGCACCTTATGAGTAAAGAGATACGCTACCCAGAGACCGAAATACAGCTTTGAGTTATAACCATATTTAAGCAGAATCATCACACCTTGGTACAGCCCTGGCCAATCACAGGCCACTGGGCGAGGTTGTAGGAGACTTTTGTCTCTTTAACGACCGTTGAAGTCTCAGTTCAGTACCAGTCTAGAGTGTGTCAGTCTACAGTTGAGTTCCTGCAGTCTGCAGAGAGGAGAGCTTTAATTCAGGTTCATTGTACCCAATAACACTTCTCTTCAGGACTGTTAAAAGAGAATACGATTTTACTTTCAGTTAGTAATTGCTTTATCAGAATTGAAACAGTTTTTGGTTTCAAATATTGTGGGGTAAAATCACTATAGTTCAAATTCTTAGGAAAAACCTCAATTTAAAATGTACACAAAAACAGAGCTGGTTGTCAGATCACGTCCTAGAATGCTAGTACTTCACGGTAACATAAATGTTATTTATGAGACATTGTGGTAATATCTTGTAGATTCTAGAAACACTACAACAAGTAGCTTAAACTTGATATTTTTAAATTCTAAGCAATTGATCATTTGATAGTAATGCGGGCTCCATTACAAATTTGGGCTTTATCCAGCTGTTGGATTCAGTTGCTTTATGTAGTCATTTCAGTGTGCTATAAGCTTATCTTGCTGCTAGCAGGTTACTTAAACAGCACAGGAACCTTGCTAAACTCTTAACACCATGATCATTATCCCATTATTACACAAAACATATTTTTACTAGGAGATAAAAATGAAAACAACATCAAAATTGTTTTCCATTGACATTTCTTTTGTTGATATAACAACAGGTGGAAAGCTTTAGTCACAGATTTGCAGTCTTCGTAGCCACTTTAACATATCTCTAATATGTTCATTCAAAATTCACTGAGGGTGAGGACACATAAAGTGGGAAAAAAAAAGTACTTAGTCAGCCACCAATTGTACAAGTTCTCCCACTTGCAAGATGAGAGAGGCCTGTAATTGTCATCATAGGTAGACCTCAACTATGAGAGACAAAATGAGAAAACAAATCCAGAAAATCACATTGGCTGATTTTTAAATAATTTATTTGCAAATTATGGTGGAAAATAAGTATTTGGTCAATAACAAAAGTTCATTTCAATACTTTGTTATATATCCTTTGTTGGCAATGACAGAGGTCAAACGTTTACTGTAAGTCTTCACAAGGTTGGCACACACTGTTGCTGGTATGTTGGCCCATTCCTCCATGCAGATCTCCTCTAGAGCAGTGATGTTTTGGGGCTGTCGCTGGGCAAAACGGACTTTCAACTCCCTCCAATGGTTTTCTATGGGGTTGAGATCTGGAAACTGGCTAGGCCACTCCAGGACCTTCAAATGCTTCTTACAAAGCCACTCCTTCGTTGCCCTGGCAGTGTGCTTGGGATCATTGTCATGCTGAAAGACCCAGCCACGTTTCACCTTCAATGCCCTTGCTGATGGAAGGAGGTTTGCACTCAAAATCTCCCGATACATTGCCCCATTCATTCTTTCATGTACACGGATCAGTCGTCCTGGTCCCTTTGCAGAGAAACAGTCCCAAAGCATGATGTTGCCACCCCCATGTTTCACAGTAGGTATGGTGTTCTTTGGATGCAACTCAGCATTCACTCTCCACCAAACACGACGAGTTCTGTTTCTACCAAACAGTTCTACTTTGGTTTCATCTGACCATATGACATTCTCCCAATACTCTTCTGGAACATCCAAATGCTCTCTAGCAAACTTCAGATGGGCCCGGATTTGTACTGGCTTAAGCAGGGGGACACATCTGGCACTACAGGATCTGGGTCCCTGGCGGCGTAGTGTGTTACTGATGGTAGCCTTTGTTACGTTAGTCCCAGCTTTCTGCAGGTCATTCACTAGGTCCACCCGTGTGGTTCTGGGATTTTTGCTCCTCGTTCTTTTGATCATTTTGACCCCACAGGGTGAGATCTTGCGTGGAGCCCCTGATCGAGGGAGATTATCAGTGGTCTTGTATGTCTTCCATTTTCTAATTATTGCTCCCACAGTTGATTTCTTCACACCAAGCGGCTTGTCTATTGCAGATTCAGTCTTCCCAGACTGGTGCAGATCTACAATTTTGTTTCTGGTGTCCTTCCACAGCTCTTTGGTCTTCACCATAGTGGAGTTTGGAGTGTGACTGTTTGAGGTTGTGGACAGGTGTCTTTTATACAGATAACAATGTCAAACAGGTGCCATTACTACAGATAATGAGTGGAGGACAGAGGAGCCTCTTAAAGAAGAAGTTACAGGTCTGTGAGAGCCAGAAATCTTGCTTGTTTGTACAGTCATGGCCAAAAGTTTTGAGAATGACACAAATATTCTATTTTCACATGATCTGCTGCCCTCTGGTTTTTATGTGTGTTTGTCAGATGTTTTTATCACATACAGAAATAGAATTGCATTCATATTATGAGTAACAGAAGCTTATATTGACAGTTAGAATGAGTTAATGCAGCAAGTCAATATTTGCAGTGTTGACCCTTCTTCTTCAGGACCTCTGCAATTCTCCCTGGCATGCTCTCAATCAACTTCTGGACCAAATCCTGACTGATAGCAGTCCATTCTTGCAGAATCAATGCTTTAATTTTGTCTGAATTTGTTGGCTTTTGTTTGTCCACCCGTCTCTTGATGATTGACCACAAGTTCTCAATGGGATTAAGATCTGGGGAGTTTCCAGGCCATGGACCCAAAATCTCTATGTTTTGTTCCCTGAGCCATTTAGTTATCACCTTTGCTTTATGGCAAGGTGCTCCATCATGCTGGAAAAGGCATTGTTGAGCGCCAAACTGCTCTTGGACGGTTGGGAGAAGTTGCTCTTGGAGGACATTCTGGTACCATTCTTTATTCATGGCTGTGTTTTTAGGCAAGACTGTGAGAGAGCCGATTCCCTTGGCTGAGAAGCAACCCCACACATGAATGGTTTCAGGCTGCTTTACAGTTGGCATGAGACAAGACTGGTGGTAGCGCTCACCTCTTCTTCTCCGAATAAGCTGTTTTCCAGATGTTCCAAACAATCGAAAAGGGGATTCATCAGAGAAAATGACTTTCCCCCAGTCCTCAGCAGTCCACTCCCTGTACCTTTTGCAGAATATCAGTCTGTCCCTGATGTTTTTTCTGGAGAGAAGTGGCTTCTTTGCTGCCCTCCTTGAGACCAGGCCTTGCTCCAAGAGTCTCCGCCTCACAGTGTGTGCAGATGCACTCACACCTGCCTGCTGCCATTCCTCAGCAAGCTCTGCACTGCTGGTAGCCCGATCCCGCAGCTGAAACACTTTTAAGAGACGGTCCTGCCGCTTGCTGGTCTTTCTTGGGCGCCCTGGAGCCTTTTTGGCACCAATGGAACCTCTCTCCTTGAAGTTCTTGATGATGCGATAGATTGTTGACTGAGGTGCAATCTTTCTAGCTGCAATACTCTTCCCAGTTAGGCCATTTTTGTGCAGTGCAATGATGACTGCACGTGTTTCTTTAGAGATAACCATAGTTAACAGAAGAGAAACAATGATGGCAAGCACCAGCCTCCTTTTAAAGTGTCCAGTGGTGTCATTCTTACTTAATCATGACAGATTGATCTCCAGCCCTGTCCTCATCAACACCCACACCTGTGTTAATGGAGCAATCACTGAAACGATGTTAGGTGGTCCTTTTAAGGCAGGGCTGCAATGATGTTGAAATGTGTTTTGGGGGATAAAGTTCATTTTCTAGGCAAATATTGACTTTGCAAGTAATTGCTGTTAAGCTGATCACTCTTTATAACATTCTGGAGTATATGCAAATTGCCATTAGAAAAACTGAAGCAGTAGACTTTGTAAAAATTAATGTTTGTATCATTCTCAAAACTTTTGGCCATGACTGTAGGTGACCAAATACTTATTTTCCATCATAATTTGCAAATAAATTCTTAAAAAATGAGACAATGTGATTTTCTAGATATGTTTTCTCATTTTACCTATGATGTCAGTTACCGGCCTCTCTCATCTTTTTAAGTGGGAAAACTTGCACAATTGGTGGCTGACTAAATACTTTTTTTCCCCACAGTATTTTGGGGCACCAGACGCATTCCTGGCAGGAATTGATTAGTGCTAGATAACATGCCTCCGGACACACTTTTGTTAATTAACGCTCCTCAATTAATGTAGTAGAAAAAACACTGGCGGCCCAGTGATGACACAGTGTCTTCACCCTCAATAATGAATAATGAAAAATGGGCAAGTTGTAAAAATGATGATCTGTGTTTGGGGTAATTTATATGAAGTTCATTTACACTTCTATCTCTGGTGATTAAAGCAGTAGAAAAACACAGAAAATTTTACATGGTAGAAATCATAGACAGTTCTTTTGCATTTTTCTTGTGTATAATTATAGTTGTATTCTACAGCTATTTATATCTGCTGGATTGCATTTCATTTACTGGAGTACTCTGGGAATATAACGTATGGACATTAGCTAAACTGCACAAAAGAATAGTAGAAAAAATCCTAAATCTGGAGAAAAAAGGAAAAAGCTTTTGTTCATAGTTGTGATCTCTTATGGATATTCCCACCCTTCTCCTTTAGGCATTATTGCAGAGATCACTACTGGTCTTCTTGCAGGCTGTAACTGAGCCATTGCTCAGGTCAGGTCATAACTTTTCTCATCAAAGATTTTTATTAGGTTTTCAATAATATTTTTAACTTAGACAGAGACAAAGATAACAACATACATCAAGAACAATGAGAGGATGAAGTAAGGAGGATGAGGTGAGGGCAGACAGCACATGGGAATAATAGGAAAAGGGAGAAGGAAGGGAACATGAGGCTCTATCGCAGCAGAGTTATACATCATAAGAGAAATGTGAGCTTAAACAAAATCAAATGATTGAGAGGGATATTTGCCTCCCAACAATTGGAGGCATGTAGTTAGGTATTTTGGAGGTAAGGGAGATAGGATACGATAGGGGCAAGGGGATAAAGGCCGGGGAGAGATCAGAGGGTAGGCTGGTGAGGTGAGGAAAGAGGGTCTAGGAAGGAGGAGAAGGGAAGGTGGACTGTAAGGAGGCAGAGTAGTAAAAAGTGTTCCAGAGGAGCCACACTTGTTGGTGTTAGCTATCATCCTGTTTGAGTTCAGCGAGAAGGTCCTCCATTAGTTTACATTCATGATTTTGAGCTTACGGGGAAAGATAGAAAGGAGGTGAGGGGCTGGGTTGTCCTCCAGCTCAACTCTGGTGACTGTCTTCATAATGCTGCAGACCTTGTTCCAGAAATGGTGTAGTAGAGGGCATTTCCACCAAATGTGTAGCATTGTACCCTGATCTGCGTTGCATCTCCAACATCGATCTGAGGTTGAAGGGTAGATCTCATGTAGTACAGAACGAACTCTGTAGCAACGGGAGAGAGTTTTGTAATTTGTTTCCTGCGCTTTACATGAGATGGAAAATTTATGGCACAACTGGAATGCAGTGAGCCACACATCCGGCAGAAAAGAAATCCCCATCTCCCGCTCCCAGCCAGCCATGTACGCCGGCAATGGATTGTCCTTCACGTCTGTGAACAAACCGTATATAAGCGAGATGGGGTGGGGTAGCATTGAGGGTGAGACACAAAGGCATTCAATTAGAGATAGAGGTCTGTGTAGGTTTTTTTTTAAGGAGGTATAAAAATAGATTAGTTGCACATATTGCCAGTGCAAGTTGAGATCTCTGGTCTTTGGAGGAACCAGATCAGAGTAGGGGAGTAGGGAAGATGTGGCCAGTACCTGGTGGAATCTAAAGGGCCAGGAGAGTGGGAAAGAAAAGGAGAGTGGAGAGCTGCCGGGAAGTCAGGGTTGCTTGAGACAGGAGTCAGTGGTCCATCATTTGTAAATAGACACGTGATAGTGCGGTGTACTTTATACGCACCAAGGATTTGAAGTGTTACATATGGGAAATCGAGAGTGGCTTTGGACAATCAGTGGTGTTTATGGAGCCATGGAAGGGTTGTGAGGGGGAGAGGGCAAAAGGTGCCAATCCAGGCAATGCAGTCAAGTAGTATTGTGTACATTCTGGGTCGGTCAGACCCCCTTTCTGTTTCGACCTGGTCATAATTTGCTTGGCGACTCTGGGGGGGTTTTGAGGCCCAGATGAACTTGGAGAAAGTTCTCTGGATCGTGGGGAGAAACTCTCTGGAGAGAACAATAGGAATCATTTGAAAGAGATAGAGGAGCCTAGGGAGGATGTTTATTTTTAAGAGGTTTATGCGGCCAAGCCATGGGAAACCTCTCGTGTCCCATCGATTGAGATCAGACTGAAGAATGCATAGTATGGGGAGGAAATTCAATGTGTAGATGTCAGAGAGGGAGTTTGGAAGGTGTACACCTAGGCATTTAATGGCCTTTGGAGACCATGTGAAGGGGAAGGCAGAAGGGAGCGAGTGGACCAAGGACGTAGGCAGAGAGATATTAAGTGTGGTGCTTTTGGACAGATTGATTTTATACTTGCTAAAGAAACTGTAGGTAGTGATTTTGTGGAGAAGAGAGGGGAGCCTTGTTAACTTTTGATTTATGAAGAGTAGAACGTCGTCCACGAACGCCAATATTTTGAGATGTAAGTTCCCGACGCTCAGTGCCTTTATGTCTGGGTAACACCTGATAGCAACTAACAGGTGCTCCATTACTAGGGCATAGAGGTTTGGAGAGAGAGGGGGCAATCTTGGCGGGTACCATTATGGATGGTCAGGGGAGGGGAGAGCATGCCATTAACTTGTATTTGGGCTTGCATAGAGGCGTACGTATACGGGAGAGCATAATGGGTGCTAGGTCTATTTGAGTAAGGGCAGCCTCAGGGAAATTCCAGTCCACCCTATTGAAGACCTTCTCCGTGTCCAGGGAAAGTAGCATCATAGGTGTCTGAGAGCGTTGACCATGATGGATAGCGGAGAAGGCCTTCAGAATGTTATCCCCAGATTCTCTCTGGGGGATAAAACCCACTTGGTCGTGGTGTACCAAATCTCCCATGTGGCTAACTAGCCTGTTATCTATTAACTTAGTGTACAGTTTCGCATCCGAGTTAATCAGGGAGATAGGCCTGTAGCTGGGACAGATTTGGGGGTCCTTGCCCTCTTTTGGCAAGACTGTGACATATGCATGGAGGAAAAGTGGGGGAAAGGGTGTGTCAAGTGAAACTGTGTTAAAGGCTTTCAGGGTTAAGGGGATAATTCAGCTTTTAAAGATTTATAGAAATGCACCGTGAAGCTGTCTGGGCCTGGGCATTTACCTATCGGTAAATCAGAGAGCCCCAGTTCTAATTACTACAGATCAGGTCTTTAGTAGTGTGCAGGAGGCTGTATTCCTCCTGCAACTGGGGCTAAATGTACCAGCCCCAGTTACAGGGGAAATTAGCCTCCCCCACAAAAAAAGGTAAGCAGATGTCCCCAAAGGTCTATTTTGACCTTATGGGGACACAATGTAAAAAAAAATAAAAAAATGAATAGAAAAGTTAAAAGAAAATGTAAATAAAATAATTAAATAAATAAATAAAATAATACGCCAATAAAATGCTCTTATTACAGGTTATAGGCCCACCCCCGACAACACCATAGAAAATAAAAATTACCGTAATGGAGAGGAAAAACTATTTTATAAAGTTTTTTTAGTAGCACTTTGTGTTATTAAAAAAAAAAAAAAAAAAAAAAAAGAAAAGTGAAAAACAGACACGTTTTCTTCTCTTTTGTTTATATTTTCCCGGATATAAAAAAAAATGAAAACACATGCAGAAATAAAAACAGCATAAAAATAAATTCCTATGTGTCATCGAAAAAAAGACACAGAAATTACTTGAATAATGCATATGATAAAAATGTTACAGCCCGCAAAACTGCACATACAAAAAAGACTGAAAATGTGTCTGGTCCTGAACCAGAAATTGTCCCGGTACAGAAGTGGTTAAAGGGGTTTACCGGGCAAAAAAAACTTTTTTTTTTTTTTTTTTTTTTAAAAAAGGTCTGTTAGTGTTATAATGGGTTAATAAGTGCACCCAAATACCTTTGAGTGATTTCTGTGTTTCTCTGGGAGCTCCTGGTATCCTCTGCATTTGTTTACATGGGTAGCTTCCTTCTGTCTTAACCTACAACTACCATGATGCATTGTTCTTCAATCAGATCCCCCTCTCTCCCTCCCCCTCCCACTCTCTCACACCCCCTCCCGTTATCCTGCCACCATCAACACGTGAAGCAATTATGACCAGGGACAATACATACCTTTCATGGCCCACTGGGGCAATGTTTTGAGCAGCAGCTACTATTCAGCAAGACTAGATGTTAGTACTGACATCACCCCATTGGTGCAGGCCCAGATTTAACACCAGGTGGGACCCATCCAGGGCTGGCTCTAGGTTTGTGTGGGCCCTTGAAAAACAGAGCTCCAGTGGGCCCCTTTTGGAGTAACTTATGCACACTGCAGCAAAAAAACAATGAAAATTGGGTGTTTTTTTGCTGAGGTATACCTACTGGAGTGGACTGTAATACAGTCCATTCCATACAAGTAAATACAACCTGTTCAAACATAGGAAAGTAAAGCGGAATTTGAGGCGGATAGCTGCCTCGGATTATTCTTTATTTTCTGCCCCCGGCTCATGGTGCAGAACATAAGTATTTTGTTGCGGCTTTCCACCACTGATTAGGCCCAAATGAATGAGTCTAACCAGTGGGAAGTCTCAAGCTGCGGCCTCCGAATCAGCTGCAGAATCTGTGGCAAGATCCAGTAGGACACTTTTTTTTTTCCAGCTTCCTGCTCCAATTAGTTTCAATAGGAGGCCAATTGAGGGGAGAATATGCTGCTGATTTAGGGGCAAAATCCGCTGCAAAAGATTCCACCATGTGAACAAGGCCTGATACTGTTAATAGTGCCACTCCACAGTGGCCCCCCATACAGTATCATATGCTCCACAGTGATCCCCACACTGTGTCATATGCTCCACAGTGGCCCACACACAGTACTATATACCCACAGTGGCCCCCCACACAGTATTATATGCCCACAGTAACCCCATACAGTATTATATGCCCACAGTGGCCCCTACACAGTATTATATGCCTACAGTGGCCCCCAAAAAGTATTATATGCACCACAGTATCCACCACACAGTATTATATATTCTACAGTGCCCCCCATACAGTATTATATGCCCACAGTGGCCCCTACACAGTATTGTATGCCCACAGTGGCCCCCTACACAGTATTATATGCTCCACAGTGGCCCCCACACAGTATTATATGCTCCACAGTGGCCCCCACAAAGTACTATATGCGCTACAGTAACCCCCACACAGTATTATATACTTCAAAGTGGCCCCCACACAGTATTATATGCTCCCAAGAACCCACCCTTCTAGAGACCCCAGAGTATAATAATCAGAGGCCCAGGGGAAGTGATTAAAAATAGCAAACACTTATACTCCCCTTAACTCAACTCTCCTATGTATCCTTGCTCCTTCCGACTGTCTTTAACATCTTCCTCGGTCCTCTTCTCTCTTGCGACTGAGGTCATGTGCCCCAGATGTCACTGCTGAGGCCTCTGATTGGGCCCTAGTGGTCAGGTGGAGCACGATGACATCAGTCACTGGCCAGAAGAGCCCCAGAGAAGATGCTAAGCCCAGGAGAGGTGAGTATAAGTATTTTTTTTATTTTTAGTCACCTCCCCTGGGCTGGAATCTATTGGATAGGGAATCGCCTGGCCCCTTTCCATTAGCAGTATGTATAGTAGCCGGGGAACCAGGCTTTCCTGAACGCTATCATGGTGGTGCGGTCAAGGAAATGGCCGGGGCCCCATACCCTGTACCCCATACCGTTACACCACAGCCAAGTGGGCCCCCTCAGGAGCTTGGGGCCACGACACTTGCCTGGGTAAGTCAGGTGCTGACTCCGGCCCTGGACCCATCCTCCAGTTTCTCCTCACTGGACCATTTCCTGTCCCCACCTTCACGAGGATAAGTCATTGCTTCCATGTGCTCTTCCTCATTTCATTGCTGTAAGGTGAGGCACACATTGAGCTTCACTGTGGCATACACTTGAGTGTCAGATTGAGCAGCAGAAGGCAGTGAATGATTACTGCATGCAGCAAACCACAGGCACATTGTGTTATTTTGAAATCTGCCATTGGAGGGAAGTGTATCATCTTCTGAAGCCCTGTGAGGAGGCTACCAAATGTCTCAGCAGCAAGGACAACTGCTGCATCATCACTTTCATATTTATCATACAGCAAACATTTATAGTTAGGCAATGAGAAGAAAACGACCAACAACTTCTACATCATGATCGCTCTTGTAAGATAGTGTGCATAGTTTGTCAGCTGAAAAAGCTGGACTGACGGTGTGTCTGAAATTTTTCTTGAGAATTCTGTAAATCCACACTCCTTGGTGCTGAATGTGCTTCCATAAAGAGATAATTATTTTGTGGCTTTTTTCTTCACTCAATTCTTTATCACTTTTCAACTGGAAGATACACAGGCAGTATGCCAGAAAGTTTTCTATAAAGTTTTCTTGATATTCTGTAATTGTCACTCTGCCAATGCTATGTTACTTTCATTTGTTCTCATAAAAGGATAACTGGCAGGATATTCCAGGTTCTCTTCTAGCTCCCAAATACTGTTCTCATGGTCACATAATCCTTTCTATTTCAGAAGATATTCTAGCTTTTTCAGTTGGCTGGCCAGGCATGCTGACAAAGTGCCAGAAATTGTTCTTGATATTCCATACTTGTTACTCCTTGCCGCATGTACTCCCATAAAGGGATACATTTTGGTGCTTTTTTTACTTAATTAATTCACTTCACTGACAATGTGCCAAAAAATTGCTGTAGTTGCCAGTGCCACTTGCCATTGCCACACTATTGCTATCTCTTAGATATATATAAAAATGAGTTTCTGTCTGTCTGTCTGTTCTTTATGCGCGACCAAATGACTGGACCGATCCTCACCAAATTTGGCACATATGTACATCAGGTATCCAGGAATATTTTAGACCGGGTCTCAGCTCTCTTGGACATACTGTTCCTGAGATACAGTATTCCCAAAAAATGACCAACATTAGCTAATACAAACCTACAAGTCTTTCACTCATATTCCAACTGCCATACACACGGTCACATGTCCCTTATCAGCCAATAGAAGCTCACAGGCGCTTACTCTCCTCAGGCACACAGGTTTCCATAGCAACCAAGCTATTTATGACCTGTATTAGTCAATAGCAGTTCACAGGTCTTTAAATATTCAGTCATATCACGTGTATCACCCAATATAACTTCACATTTAATTTACCAGATTTCCAAAACAACATAGCCATAAATAGACTGTACCTATACTGGACTCAGTGGCGTAACTATCAATGGCTGGACCCCAAGGCAAACATTTGACATGGGACCCCCCCTCCGGCAACCGCCCTCCCCTCCCCGCACAAACTGCGTTCCTGCACACACTATTATGCCCCATAGTGGCTCCTGCACACACTATTAGGCCCCATAGTGGCCCTTGCACACAGTATTCTGCCCCATAGTGGCCCCTGCACACAGTATCATAGTGGCCCCTTCATATAGTATTATGCGCACTCCCCGCTACCTCTTCAATGTTGGACCAGATGTCATGTGAGTCAGGCATGCATCTCGACTCATAATGACGTCGGACTGGCCCACCGACTTCTGGGACGTCACCAAAGAGGCCCGAAGCCTGCTGAAAAGACCCCAGAGTATAATGATTACAGTGTTTGTGGGGTTCATGGCCCGCAGGCCTTACTTACTGATCCCGGCTCCTGCTCACAGCCGCCTCTGCAGAAGGTGAAGCGCAGGCAGCCGGGATCGGTAAGTAAATAGGGCCCGTTACCTGCTGGTGTTACACCAGCAGGTAACGGTCTATAAAAAAAAAAAAACATCAGGGGCCCGCCGGGACCCCTAATGTCCCGGGCCCTGTGGCAGCCGCTACCACTGCTACCCCGGTATTTACGCCACTGACTGGACTTCCATACTGGATTTCAGCATTCTTATAAATTGAAATGTTTTTAAACTACTCATGCCTCCTGCAGCAAAATGCATAGCTGCTGCTCGAGCTAATGAAAACTCTCAGCAGACCCAAGCCTGTCTCCAATCTGAAAAGGTATGTCACAGACAACAGCGAGCTGCTGAAACAACCCAGCAGACCCAAGCCCATCTCCAATCTGACAAGGCATTGTCAGTCACATGCACACAGCTGCACTCCATGTTTCCATAACAACCCAGCCATTTTTATTCACTGCTGTGGGTCAGCTTTAAAGGGGCAGGGCACTGTGGATGACACTGTTACACAAGGTCACATACACACAGTTTTACTCCCGGTTTTCCATAACAACCGATCGCAGGTCTTTCACTGATATCCAAACTGAGATACACATGATCACATGACATTTATGGACCAATGGAAAATCGCAGGTTCTTCAGTCTTGACATACACACAGCTTTACACCAGGTTTCCATTGCAACCAAGATATTTATGACCTGTATGAGTCAATAGCAGTTCGCAGGTCCTTAAATATTCAGTCATATCACGTGCATCAGCCAATATAAGTTCACATTTCATTTACCAGGTTTCTGTAGCAACACAGCCATAAATAAACTATACCTATACTGGACTGCCATACTGGATGTCAAGTGCAAAACTGGCCAATTCTTATGGGGTCACTACACAAACAAAAAATGAAATATACCCGTGCGAAGCCGGGTCCTTCTGCTAGTAATAATATCAAAATTAAACAAACAACCCAACCTTGCTTCTTCTAGTACCAATGCCATGTTGTTGCAGCATTCGGCTCCCATAAAAGGATAATTTTTGGTGGCTTTTAGGTTTTTTTTCAAAAAACACTTTTTCTTCATCACTTATCAACCAGGCACGCAGCCACAACTTTTTCTCCAAAATAACAAGCCTGATGCACTTAGAAGTTCCCACAATGTACAAATGTTTATATAAAACCATTGCGTTTTACCATATAATTCTCATGTGATAAAAATAAAAACACCCAAAGTAGGATAATTTTTGAATTGTTTTAAATGCTAAAATACATAAAAGAAAGTGGCAGCACAGTGTATGGTAAACTAGCAGTTTGTATCCACTGCTTACCATCTGTTTTCCTATAGATACACAAGTTACTGTCACTTTGACATAACTTGGACTGTTTGTCTTAGAAAGCTAGAAATGTGCTCGACAGAGTCCTAGGAGACCTGGCAGTTTCATATACTATATTATACTATAAACCAATTTAAGCTGTGGTTCATACGGAATTTATTTAACCCAAAATTAATCTTTGGATGGAACAATCTGAACTTGAAATGAAATGAATCTTCGCCCATCTCTACTCCAAAGAATCCAAACAGCAGTAGGACCACCATGATGGGAGGACACTAGCATGTCTGCTGCAACATTTTGATAAAGGAATTGAGGAAAAAGGGGTATACCAGGGTGCTGCTGGTAAGATGAAGTGATATAGTTGATTAGAATCAGTGTGACACGTGTTTTATAGCCTGGTCCACTTCATCAGGCACATATCCGAACATTAGGACTATGTGAGTTAAAAACCCTCAGATAAAGTAATAACATTGCATATTTAAATATTCATAAAAAATTAGTTAAAACATTAAACACTAATAATGATAAAAATAGCAAATTGCTAAAATACAAATAAATACTAAACTACAATAAAGAAAATACGTAAAATAGACATGGAACTGTTTTTGGATGTTCTATAATATCATTGAGACCAAAAGAAGATAGCGTATTCATCCTAAAACTCCAGAATGATTCCTGACAAGACAGTCATGTCTATTTTTTTGATTAAGTGGGTTTCTTCTATAATTAAGTTTAAAATGAATAGGAATACCTTTATGGTATGTATTAAAGTGCCTTGATGGGCTATGTCTTAGGCCAGGGCCCAACGTAGTGGAAATGCTGCGGCAAAAACCGCAGCATTTTACAATACCTGCAAAGTGGATGGGATTTTGGCTAATCCCATCCACACATTGCAGAAAAATATCAGCGGACATGCTGCAATTTCAAAAACCATCACGTATATAGGTATATAGCTGGCGTTTTCCATATAAATATAATTGAAGCAGAATGTCCGCATAGGAAAACTCTGCAGACTTTATGTGAAAAGTGCCGCGGGAAAGTCAGGGGTAGGTAAGACAGCGGTAGGTAATAAGGGGAAGTGTGCGGAGAGGTGACATATACTAGTAGGTCATCCGTCAAGAGGGAGATTTTATCTTTGGCTTTTCCTCTCAGTAAACCCTTGACGGTGCTGTTTGAGCGAAGGGTGTTTGCAAGAGGTTCAATAGCTAAAATATAAAGAGGGGGAGATAGAGGACAACCCTGCCTGGGCCCATTCAAGATAGGGAAGGGGATGTAAAAATGCCATTGATCTGGATGCTTGCTGTGGGCCATGATTATATAGGGCCATTGTGATTAAATAAGCTATGTGTTATTACTTTTTGATATTAATCCTATATATACCTTTAGTGGATGTTTTGTTTATGTCTATATAAAGGGGAAGGGAGTCAAAGGGGAAATGCTCTCCAGCCTGGCAGGAATCCAGTTTTATAATTTTATGACGTAATGGTTCAGCAACAGAGAGATGAAGGGGTTTAGTGACCCTGAGAGAGGAGGGGGTGTCCCTGGCTGACCTCCAGAACTAGCAGAGATACAGTTTTACAAGGTGAAGAAACAAATTTCTCTTTTCCAGGTAAAGATGAGTTGTCCAGCCCCCGCCTCAGTTAGTAATAGGAGGGGGGCACCCAGGCAAGGAGGTGTGGCTAAACCCTATCCTTGAGAGCCTACCAGACGTAGATGTAGACGTACCAGAATTGTTGTCACATCTGTGGAGTCAGCTGAGAGAGCTGGGTGTGTCCATTTCACTACAGAAGATTCCTATGCTCCTGGGACAAATACTTTTAAGTATTTCTCTGGTTTTCTCCAATTTCATTTTAAGGCTGTTTGCAATGTTGTGTTATTTTGTCAATTTTTATTGTATATAAAGCACTGAACCCTTTTGGGTATTAAATTGTTAAATTTAAGGTTACTTTGTGTTGCTTAAGAACCCATTACCTTTTGAGGTGTGTTTGTGTCTGACTGTTAGGGAGACGCCTGTATATTTTAGTGTGGTTTTTGCTGAGCCAACAGTCAGTAGTGGTGGCGTTGTGTACTTGGGGTACGTGGACTGTGTTGGGGTGCGACTTATGCTCAATTTGCAGCCTGAGTGGAGTGAGTTGACCCCCTGACAGCCCCACCCACATCACGTGCTAGGACGGCCTGTACGTGACAGTCATGATGAATTGCAATGCGCGAAGACCCAAACCCAGAGGTGTAGCTAGGTGTTCAGCACGGGGGGGGGGGGGCCGAACATGTCCAAGTGGGCCACCAACTTGGACATGTTCGTATACCGATACTATCAGTATACGGTGAGTGTATAGTGGTATATAGCAGCTCTACACAGGGCTCTGCAGACAATTTAGGTGAATACAAGGCAGTAACATTTAGTCACTTACCGGTGACGTCTCTGACTAATCGTTCACATTCCCCATCTCTTTCATCCGGATGGCCATGACCACTTCTTCCAGTCTCTGTAAAGTTTGCAACACAGACATCTTTGGCTCCTTACTTTTCCAGGCACCGGACCCACTTTATCCTCACCTACACAAAGCCCCCATCCTGCTGCTACCCCCAATTATAAAATATATAATATAACCCCCCATAATGAATAATACTCCCAAGTGCATATTTATATTTATAACTTCCCTGTGCACCCCCTTTAAATATTGCCCCTTATGAATAATGCCCCAGGTGTTTCCTAATTGAAAAGGGGGAAAAAAAAAAACAAGGGAAAAAAATTATTGGGGTTCCAATACCCGGGACCCCGAGGATCAGCTGTTTTAATGAACCGTGGTACCTGTGTAAGCGCCCATGTAATGTAACTACAGCCTCGTCCTATACACGTCTATGTGACAAGACTGTAATTACATCACACGGTCACTATAAACAGACAGCGTATGATATAAACAGGTGCCATAGGCCCTTCATACAGCTGATCATTGGGGAATCACTTAGCTCTTATTGATGATTTATTCTGAGAATAGATCATCAATAAAAATGAGCTGGAAAACGCCTTAAGGCTAAGGCCCCACGTGGCGTCCCGCAGCAAAAAGAGCTGCCGGAAAAACCGCGGTGGTGACGCATCAGTTTTTCCTGCAGCACTTTGCACAGAATGTTTGCAGAGGTTTCCTCTGTGGACTTTCTGCTTCAATTATATCTATAGGAAATCCGCTGACGTTTCCATAGGTATAATTGACATTCTGAGATTTCCAAAACTGAGACTGTTTTGGAAATCGCAGCGTGTCCGCTGCGCATATTTTACTGCAAAGTGGGGATAGGATGGGGCCCCATGTGGCGAAAAACTCACAGAAAAAAAAACATGGCATTCTAGCAAATCCCATCCACACATTGCGGAAAAATATGTGCAGCAGATACACTGCGATTTCCAAAACCGTTGCAGTTTTGGAAATTGCTGCAGCCCGCTACTTGGGTCCTTAGTCTTAATAAAGCCCAAGTGCCACTTTAATTAAATTAATTGACCCTCATATTATGCACCTGATTCCCCCTGACATAAATACTGCACCTCTAATGACCCCTTATATCAATGACCACCCCCTTATGTTCATAATGCCTCCTAATATAAATGATGCCCACTAATGACCCCTTCTATAAATAACCTCCCCCCTTGTATTCATAATATCCCGTAATAACCCTTATATAAATGACCCCCCCCATCGTCATAATGCCCCCTAATGAATCCTCCCTGTATTGTTATATTTCCCCCTCCTAACCACCCCTTATGCTATTAATATACCCACAAAAAAAAAAGTCATACTCACCTACTTGCGATGCTGATGAATGGAGCAGCCGTCGCTTCCTCCCTGTCCACGCACAGGACGTCTGTGTCTGAGCACGATTGCCTCCAGAAACTCCCACCGCACCCTGTCCCTTGTCCCCCACCCCACTTTTTCTGCGTGTATTGACAACAGAGTGGGGATCACATGCTACAAGCAGAGAGCTATAACTTTTGCATATAGCTTCAGATCAATGTTGAGGAGTGAAATACATCTATAATTACCACAAGCACCATGGTCCTTTCCATGGAGTGAGCGCCCATCCAGGCTTGGACTCTTGCCAGACATTAAAGAGGTTGTCCAGGATTTTTTTTTTTTTTTTAAATATGCTGGGGGAGGTGAAAAAAATAAGAAAAAAATCATACTCACCTGTCCCCGGTGCTCCGGTGTCCTCCCAGTGCGGTCCGGTTCTTCTGCTCCAGAATCTTCTCACGAGTCTCTCTCCCTGAGTTCTGCTGAAGCCGCTGATTGACCTCAGCAGTCATGTGACCGCTGAGGTCAATCAGCAGCCTCAGCAGGCCTCAGGAAGAGACCCGTGATGTCACAGGTAGCGACATTGCATGCCATTCACTGCGGCTGCTGATTGGCCTCTGTGGTCACATGTGGCTGGGACTTCCGTCACATGTCATCACTAGACCGAGAAAACCAGACTGCGCTGGAAGGCATCGGAGCACTGTGGAAAGGTGAGAATTTTTTTTCACTGCCCCTGGCTGATTGAAACATTAACTGGGTTGTCCATTTTTGCCTGGACAACCTTTAAGGCTTTTATAAAGTAAGATAGCTCAGTGTCTGAGAAATTGCTGTCTAAGTCATCAGCGCCTTCAGCTGAAATACATCGTGGGACATACTCCTGAAGGTAGAGCTCTGTATCAGATGATTGAGAGGCAGAGGTGGATTTGTCAGTTTAGTGTAGTAAAAGCAGAACTTTTTTAGGATGTCAGTGGTGAAGTGTAGGGTCCCCTTAGATGGGGAGCTGAGTGAGAAGAGACGTTTGCAGAGCCTTAGGGTGGAGGACTTTAGCCAACCAAGACCCGCATTTGTCACTATATTTAAAAAAACCTCTCTGCAATCGGTCCCTATGGCACTTAGACTTTTGATTTAATATAGATAGAATCTCCTGCCATATAGAGGATAATTCGGCTTTTAGTGCATCGGATGGGATGACTCTTAGAGGCCTCCTTGAAGCTTAAGGAGTGCAGCAAGTCCTTTAGTTTGAAAGATCTTTCTTTTTTGAGTCTATCTCCGTGCTATACGAGAACGCCCCTTACCACACACTTCAGGGCTTCCCATTTATAAGGTGTCAGAGGTATGATCAAGGATAAAATTAGAAATAGTTGAGCTCACATCAGCCAAGCACTTGAACGGTGAATGTGCAAATAGACAGGGACTCCATCTATCATCCGTATGCTGTAGTCTCTAGATCCCTATGTGTCCCTAGGTTAGGGATAGGTCCTTAGGGGATTCTTATGGGATATAGAGAAAACATATGTTCATAATAATGCTAACAGGCAACTAAAGTAGATGGTACAAGGTGGAGACGTGATGCGAAAGCTCCAAGTAGGGAGGCATCCCCCGTTACTAAATTAAATAGTCACATAACACTAAAATAACCTGGAAACAAATCACACTGTGGTCAGATCTGAGTTCAGCATAAGTGACCGGCAGGTTAGATGGGAGAAGGTCTAGATCAGGGGTAGGCAACCTTTTTTGTTGGCTGTGACGATTTAAATTAAAAAATAAAAGATGAGGTCCTCGGAGTGCCAAGCAATAATTGTAAGCCTGACGACCCCTATACTAAAGTCATATAGTACAAACCGTAACATAGGGGTGCTGTCATACTGCTCCCAGCCACAAGCGTTTACCGCTATTTGCCTTGATACACCTATGCTTTTCCATTAGAAGCAATGTAAGTACATGTGCAACCTGCAATTAGTGGTAAATGGTTATGACTGGGAGCAGAGTGAGGTAACATCTATAGGGAGGTAACATACTATGTACCTGGATGCTGCATCCAGTCCCTGGCCGCCGGTACTTTCACTTTTCTGTAAGTGAAACGCGGATTAATTTCAGCCACTTTTAATTCCTTGAGGTGCAGTAACAGCAATACCACAGCCAGGAATTAATGAGCATTACACTTACACCAAAGTGACAGCACTGGTGCCCGGGAACTGGATTTGGCTATAGCCGCACCTGGGTACACAGTGTGTCACCACCTGAAAAGAAACACTCTAAGGCTGAGGACCCACGTTGCAGAAACGCAGCTTTTTTGTTGCAGATTTTGCTGCGGTTTTTTCAGCCAAAGCTAAGAATGTCTACAAAAGGAATGGGAAATATATAGGAAGCTCTTTGTGATGAGCATACCCTCAGTTATTATTGTTATTGTTTATTTATATAGCACCATTAATTCCATGGTGCTTTACATTTGAGGGTCAACATACGGTACACAAGATATACAAAACAGATAATACTAACAGTGACCAACTGGCACAGTGGGATACAGGGCCCTGCCCGCAAGGGCTTACAATCGATGAGTTATATATCTTTCTTGGAAATATATTTTTACTTGCTCATATCAGTCCTACACATACCTTTAGGAATGTTGTGTTTACATTGGTGGTCAATTCACTTCAGTGGTTTTATGTGTATACCATGGGAAATGGCCCTTTCTAGCCAGCCAGTTTATTGACCCAGGACGGCAGATGTACAGGAAGGGAAAGGAGGCTAGTGACCTTAAGTTCACCCCCAGACACACATCTCTCTTAGCACCTAGGAAGGCATCCATCTCTCCCAGGGTTCTGCAAAGGGGGGAAGGAGGAGGGGCCCTACCTGGGAGGAGGTGTGGCACTAGCCATATGCTGAAAGGAGACCTAGTTTCTTGGTCACTCAACAAAGAGGCAGCAAGAAGTTCCTATTTTGGAGAAGATGTGAGGGAATTTCATGCTGTGGACTGAAGCATGCGCCTAGCATTGAGGCCTGAAGCCTTTTTCTTTATTCTGGACAGCATGTAGGAGACACATGCTCTGTAACTTGCTTAAGGAAGTGCCCTAGACCCAAATCCTGCAGAGGTCTAGTGAAAACAGACTACAAACTCGTGCCGGTATTTTTCTATCTTTTGTTTCCCATTTTATTTTCTGTACTGTAGCTTTGCTTTTACCCGTATTTGCTTGATAATTGATATGTATTTCTGTATATGTTAGTGCTTAGTAATGACCCACTTGGGTTAATAAATATATAAAATTTATAAAGCTCGTTTCGTATTATCCTATGAACCCGGTCCACTCACGGCGTGTGAGTGGGAGGTAGAGAAGGTTGATCGCAGGTGTGTCAAGAGGCTTGGAAAGGCGAGATCCTTCACATTCTTATTCTTCCATTTTCTGTTCAATCCACTCCTGGCTTTGGCTCAAAAAAAACGCAACAAAATCTGTAACAAAATAAAGCCGTGTTTCTGCAACGTGAGGGCTTAGCCTAAGGCCTCCTGTACACA
Source organism: Leptodactylus fallax (assembly GCA_947044405.1). Classification (NCBI taxonomy): domain Eukaryota; kingdom Metazoa; phylum Chordata; class Amphibia; order Anura; family Leptodactylidae; genus Leptodactylus; species Leptodactylus fallax. Next base: position 9,877,548 of record CAMRHE010000025.1, read on the forward strand.
AATGGCATGGATGTGGTTTTCACTGACCTATACATTAAAAATGAATTAACAGGGCCACAAATGCAGACAGATATAGGACCTGCTCTATAATTTGCAGCTCTTCAATTTGGCCCAGACACACAGCTGCAAATAGAACGGCTGTGTCAGAGGCGTAGCTAGGGGTTCAGCACAGGGGGGACAAACATGTCCAAGTGGGCCCCCCGTGCTGATGTCGTGGCGTCATCGCGCCGAATGTGCTGAGAAGCAGACATCGGTCTGTGCTCTCTGCACACACCGATCTAGTTAGAAATAAAGGATCTATTAATAGCAGCCCCGGGGTGGGCCCTAAAAAGTCAGTTGTCCCGGGGCAGCTGCCCCCTCACTAGCTACGTCTCTGGGCTGTGTGTATGGGCCCATTGAAATGTATAGGTCCTTACTTTTATCCACAATTGTGAATAAAAAGTATGGTCATGTGCATTACAATTTAGCAACTCCATGTGCCTATTAATAGCAGTTAACCCTATCATGTCCCTCACATTAACCACTGTGTGCTTTGCATAAGGGTTACTGATATGTGAGACATGGAGGTAATAAGTAATCATCTTCATCATTGAGGTCCTTTTATTAGTACCTCCATATGTCTAATATATTAGTAACTCTATGTGAGGCACACAGGGGTTAATGTGAGGGACATGATGGGGTTAACTGCTATTAATATGAGGCACATGGAGTTACTAAAACTAAATTAATAACCCTGAATACCTGACATTAATAAGAATAGTAACCCCAGCATGTACCTGTTGTTTTTTTTTTTTTTACTTTCACTTTGCTGACAGGAGCTTTCTTCCTTCTCCTCCTCCTTGGGGAGCCTTTGCAGGATGCAGCCGGAGATCATCACTATAGTAGCAGGGTCCAGGCAGGATCCTTGTGATGTAATGATGAACTCCACCTCCTGGGCTTTCCTCACACGTTCTCATTGGTGGGCAGGGAGGGCAGTGAGAGAAGGAGTAGCGTAATATACTTCAGTTCTAGCAGAGCACAGAATGGACGCTCCTGCGGTGACCAGATGGAAGGTAACGCTGCAGTTGGGATTGCGGGGTGCAAACAGTGCAGACTTGTCACGGTCTCTGGGCACAAGGGCGCAGCGCTGGTGCTGTCCCACGTTACCACCACTGGTACCGGTGATGAGGGGGCTGCACAAATGTTGGTGGTGATTGTTCCCCCGGGGCGCTTCCCCTATACTGTGCCGACTGGTGGTGTTTGGGGCGCCCTGATGTTGTCGGTGCAGAGTCAGACACAGAAACGGTTGTAAAGTTGAACTTTTACTTCCATGGGTGTGGAGGCACAAATGCTTAAACAGTTTCTTCAATACAAAACAACGGGGTACGCCTGGTGACACAGCAAAGTCCTGGGGTGCAGGGTAGACTTGATGAAAGGTGTTCCTAGCCCTTATACTTCAGTGTTACAGCCCTAAGGTGCGTCTGGGCTCCTATTTGGCTCATAGGAGGATGCCCACCATGATACTAGTACATAATATTCCCCACTCACGTTATGTGGCCCTGATAGCTCAGAGTTTCGGGGTGCAATAGTCAGGGTGGCAGGATATTCCACAGGTCTGGCCTTGGCCCCTGGATCCTGTGATACTTGCTATGGAGCACGTATTCCAGAATGTTCTCTCCACAGTCTCATGCTGACAAGATAATGATGCTTGACTTCCTTCAGGGTGATGGCTAGGCAGACAGGGGACAGGATCTTCTGAATAGCTGGAGTATGTCAGCTCTCCAACCTTCCTGGGCCTGTCTAGGACTTGAGATTCCTGCACTAAACTCACTGCTTTCTTCACAGGACATCACACTTATCTCCTCACCTCCTCCTCCTAACACTCCACACTTCTAACTCCTCACACGCAGGACCTTCCTGCAGGGGTGTTACCATGGGGACCCAGTGATCAGCTGACTCCTCCCCTTTTCCCAGGCGATGTCCTCCCATTGGACATTTGGTTACTATTCAATCCTATGGGAGGTGTAATGCATGTGTGAGGCTCACTAGGTGGCGCTGTGTTGTGTGAGACTCAGGACCCCCTGCTATGTCACACAGGCTATGAAGCAACAGGAAATAATACAATGCACAGAGATCACCCTCAGCCCAGCCATAGCCAGCTCTGGGATGCCACACTCCCTCTTCATTTAATACATAAAGGTCCCGTGCTGACTGCCGTGCCAGCAAAATATGCCACGTGTGCCCCGACCCCCGGTCTAGATCCTATGGGACGTCTCTGAGGTTGCGAGTCTTTTCCTGGCTTCGGGGCTGGGAGATGTGGTAGTATGGTTGAACGAGGCCATTCTGGTTGGGAGATGAGAGGTAGATCAAAAGTTTCCAGGAATGTCGGTAAATCACCAAGTGACCAGAAGAATGCAGACCTGTCCACCTGGTGGGCAGTAAGTTGAAAGGGGCAGCCCTAGCAATAAGAAATGTCATTATCCCTCAATGCAGTGAGTAATAGTTTGAGAGCTATGCGTAGATGGAAAGTACATCTCGCCAGGTCTGGGAAAAGTGTGATAGTGGAGTTCTGGTACATAAGGCTAGGTTCACATCTATGTTTGGGGGGTCCGCTTTGGGACCCCCCGAATGGAAACCTAATCCACATTAAAAAGTGGTTACCTTAGGAATCCCGCAGACCCCATAGACTATAATGGTGTCCGTGTGGTTTCCGCTCGGTTTCCACCCAGAAAGGGTGGAAAAATGCAGAGAGAAAAGTCCTGCTTGCAGTGCTTTTCTCTCTGCATTTTTCATGCGGAGAGGGGAATGGAATCTCTCTACGGAGTACAAACGCAGATATGAACTGAGTCTAAGTAGTTCCAGTCCTTTGGCTATATGCAAAATAGCCTCCTTTTCCTCATAGTAATGGAGGTACTTAAAAAGAAAAATACAGGAAAGACGCACTCCTTATTCTGTTGTTGTGAACTACAATGGTATTATCAATGTTTCTGTGTCACAAAGACATTCACCAGACAGTATTTTATCCATATATATCAAGGACAGTATTTTATTCATTTATATTAAGGAAAATTCGCTGAAAGCGAGACGTAAGAAGAAAGCAGGCCAAGAGGGGAGTCACCGCAAAGGCCGAAGGGGCGATGAGAAGTGATGACGCGATGGGTGGTCGCCGAAGAGAAGGTACGCCCCGGGTGCTCCGTGGTGTTCATTTACATACACGAAGAAACAAATTATCTTGGAATCGGCTGGGAGAAGAAAACAAGGAATGGTAGGAGAAGAATGGCCTTTTTAAAGGCCATTCCAACGTGCCATTAGCTTAAAACTGTTTTTGCAAATGATAGACTCCCTTTAAGGCTCTGACCCCACATTGCATTAAGGCAACTTTTTTGTTGCAGATTTTGCTGCAGTTTTTTGAGCCAAAGCCAGGAGTGGATTATCAGAAGGTAGAAGTATAAGTGCTTTCTATATATTTCCCATTCCTGTTGAAGCCACTCTTGGATTTGGCTCAAAAAAACGTAGCAAAATCTGCAACAAAAAAACTGCATTTCCACAATGTGGGGCCTCAGCCTGAATCATCCTCTATTCCCTAGAAAATGCCTGAACTATAATAAAATAAAAATATTTATCCCATACAGTGAATGGTGTAGCTTGTTTATTCGTTGTTTTTCGTCTCCCAAAAAAAATTGATTAAAACATGACATATTCTTCAAAATTATATGAATAAAAAAAACAACTTTTCCCACTTCAAAAAAAACTACAGGTGTCAAAACATAACAGGAAAATTTTTTTAAATTTTTCCATAGATTTTAATTTTTGTTAAGGTATTAAAACATAAAAAAACTGCATATAATATGTTATCAAAGTGATTGTACCAACATGCGAAATTTAGATACCATCATTTTTACCACATGCTGAACATGCGTAAAAACGAAACCAGTAAGAAAATTGTACACTTGTGCTTTATTTTTCCAACTTCACCCCATTCTAATTTTTTTCCCAAACTCCCAGTTCATTGTATGGAATATCAAATGATGCCATTATGAAGTGCCTTTTGCCCTGCAAAAAATAAGCTCTCATATGATTCTGTGAATTGAAAAATAAAAAAGTTATGGCTTTTGGAAGGTGGTAAAGAAAAAAACTAAATCAAAAAAGGAAAATCGCTATGTCCTTAAATGGTTAAAGTTACTTGATTGCATGATCCTAACTGGACAACTTTGGTTTATATACCCATTTCGTAGGATCCTCTTCATTAGCCATAGTGTAGAGATCCTGCACACCTGGCAAAGCAAAAAGCATACTGCAAAACTGTGAACTTTGCTGCTTCTGTTTGCTATTGGGATCCGAGACCTGATAAAATAAAAATAAACTTTGTAGAGAAGCTGTGAAGATGTCACAGGACATGCAAAATGATATTTACTCATATAATAAGAAGATTGTTATTTATATACCAAGATGAACATTGTGTAGACAGCCAGGGTAGCATTGTGTTTTAGCCAGGAAGTGTGATCAACAAAGTTACATTTAGAGCTACATATCTGAAAATTGAGGGGCTGTCAGCTTGCTTGTATTAGGACCCTAAAGGCCCTGTTAAAAGGAAGATCTAACAGCCTATTGGCCTGTCTAATAATGCCAACAATCACCCAATGAATAAAGTGATCGGATGACAAAAACTCATTGTCTGTAGACAGCACATTGTTCTGTTTTAAGGGCTCTGCTGCCAATGGACAATGAAAACATACTGTATGCTGGGTGAATGATTGCTTAAGCCCTGCATCTTCTGCATTGATCTGTGTAATTAGTGCAGTTCAAGCAATGATCGGCACATTTTTCAGCGCCTTTAAGCAGAACATCTACTCACCTAGGAGCTTTTTTTTTTTTTTTTTTTTTTTTTTTTAAAGTGTTTATTTATATTTTGCAAAGTACATCAGAAAGCTAAAGATAGTGGCACAAGGGTAAAACCGACAGGAGCTCTTTTTACATGATTTATTAAATTTATGTACTTGATTATCTAATGGAAATTTAAGTTAAAGATGACTTTACAGTATAGTGAGCATTTACAAATGGGAACTAGTTTCACAATTCACTTCTAAACAATCAAAAATTTTTTACATTTGTAGACAATTAAAAGTTAAACATTTTTGCAAATATATATGAGTAAAAACTTTGCATAGTTTAAAGGATTTTCTAACCATCTTAGTAGTGACAACCTATAGTCCAGTTAGGTTCCCAGTGGATATGACCATTAATGCAGGAACTATTTATGGCCTGGCACTTGTCAGAAGCCCAGTCATACTTTCCTTTCCTTATACCATTCTTTATTAATGGCATGTTCTTAGGCAAAATTTTAAGCCATCCCTTGGATGAAAAGCAACCCCAAACATTAATGGTCTTATGATGCCTTACTGTTGGCTTGACTTATGGTAATACTCACCTTTTCTTCTCTAGCCAATCATTCTTCCAGATGTCCCAAACAGTCTAAAGGGGGCTTCATCAGAGAAAATGACTTTACCCCAGTCCTCTACAGTCCAATCCTTTTACTTCCTGCAGTATGTCTATCCTTGATGATTTTCTAGGAAACAAGTGCCTTCTGGAACAATGATTTTCTGGAGAAGAAAAGGTGTACGCTATCTTGAATCCTATATGATATCAACAATGAAGTATCCTGAGACCATTCATGTGTGAAGTTACTTTTCATCCAAGAGAGTGGGCTCTCTCACAATTTAGCAGTGGAACACTACGATAAATAAACAATGTTATCTAAACATCCTCCAAGAGCAACATCACCCAACAATCCAGGAACATGTTAGTGATCAGCAATGCTTTTTCTAGCATGATGAACTATAAGTTTTACGGTATTACGTGCCTAACTTGACATATAACTAAATGTAGGAGGGTCACTCTCTAGTAGTCAGGATGTATAAAAATTCGAATATTGGTTTTAGATAAAAAGACATAACAAAACAAAAATTAAAGCACAGAAATAGTAGAAAAGGCTCAAATTTGCCTACGAAATACAGTCATATGAAAAAGTTTGGGCACCCCTATTAATCTTAATCATTTTTAGTTCTAAATATTTGGGTGTTTGCAACAGCCATTTCAATTTGATATATCTAATAACTGATGGACACAGTAATATTTCAGGATTGAAATGAGGTTTATTGTACTAACAGAAAATGTGCAATATGCATTAAACCAAAATTTGACCGGTGCAAAAATTTGGGTACCCTTATCATTTTATTGATTTGAATACTCCTAACTACTTTTTACTGACTTACTGAAGCACAAAATTGGTTTTGTAACCTCACTGAGCTTTGAACTTCATAGCCAGGTGTATCCAATCATGAGAAAAGGTATTTAAGGTGGCCAATTGCAAGTTGTTCTCCTATTTGAATCTCCTCTGAAGAGTGGCATCATGGGCTCCTCAAAACAACTCTCAAATGATCTGAAAACAAAGATTGTTCAACATAGTTGTTCAGGGGAAGGATACAAAAAGTTGTCTCAGAGATTTAACCTGTCAGTTTCCACTGTGAGGAACATAGTAAGGAAATGGAAGACCACAGGGACAGTTCTTGTTAAGCCCAGAAGTGGCAGGCCAAGAAAAATATCAGAAAGGCAGAGAAGAAGAATGGTGAGAACAGTCAAGGACAATCCACATGGTCATACAAAAAGGCGTTATGCATGGCGTCCAAAAAACACAGCATTCCAAGAAAAACACTTGCTACCCACTGTAAAATTTGGTGGAGGTTCCATCATGCTTTGGGGCTGTGTGGCCAATGCCGGCACCGGGAATCTTGTTAAAGTTGATGGTCGCATGGATTCAACTCAGTATCAGCAGATTCTTGAGAATAATGTACAAGAATCAGTGACGAATTTGAAGTTACGCCGGGGATGGATATTTCAGCAAGACAATGATCCAAAACACAGCTCCAAATCTACTCAGGCATTCATGCAGAGGAACAATTACAATGTTCTGGAATGGCCATCCCAGTCCCCAGACCTGAATATCATTGAACATCTGTGGGATAATTTGAAGCGGGCTGTCCATGCTCGGCGACCATCAAACTTAACTGAACTGGAATTGTTTTGTAAAGAGGAATGGTCAAAAATACCTTCATCCAGGATCCAGGAACTGATTAAAAGCTACAGGAAGCGACTAGAGGCTGTTATTTTTGCAAAAGGAGGATCTACTAAATATTAATGTCACTTTTCTGTTGAGGTGCCCATACTTTTGCACCGGTCAAATTTTGGTTTAATGCATATTGCACATTTTCTGTTAGTACAATAAACCTCATTTCAATCCTGAAATATTACTGTGTCCATCAGTTATTAGATATATCAAATTGAAATGGCTGTTGCAAACACCCATATATTTAGAACTAAAAATGATTAAGATTAATAGGGGTGCCCAAACTTTTTCATATGACTGTATATAAGATTCAGAGAACAATCACTTAAGTGATTTCTAGAGTACACTGCTAGAAAATTCTGATATATAATATCAATACCATCGGAAAAATGTCAATTTTGCATAGAAGTGATTATATGTAAGAAAGCTCTAAACACAATAGTTTCTCTCTGAAACTATTTCATAGGCGAATTTGAGCCTTTTCTACTATTTCTGTGCTTTAATTTTTGTTTTGTTATGTCTTTTTATCTAAAACTAATAAAGATTCGAATTTTTATACGTCCTGAATACTAGAGTGACCGTCCTGTTCTAGCATGATGAAGCACTATATCACAATACAAAATTGGCAACTAAGTGGCTTGGTGAAGAAAAGATTGAAGTTTTGGGGCCATGGCCATGAAATTCCTCCCCAGATCATGTGACCGCCCCAGAGACATTTGTTGGTCATCCAGTGACGATCCGTTTCCGGAAAAGGAACGTCACTACTACTACTCCCCCCATCCACTCCATTATACTTACCTCTCTTCCTTCCAGGCTTCCTCCTGCGGGATGGCTCCTCCCTCTTTTCTGACTGCTAGCTCGCACAATAGTCCCAGCGTTGCTCTGTGCTGTACAGCCGATAATCCACCTCTACTGCGCAGGTGTTCGAGCAGGGAGGGAGGAGGAAGGGAGGGAGGGAAGGAGAGAGGAAGGGGGGGAGTGAGGTGAGAGGAAGCTAGTGTGGAAGCTACGTAGCAGGAAGCTGAACCATGTAAACAAATGCAGAAGATGCCAGGAGCTCCCAGAGACACTCAGAAATTACTCAAAACACTGCTAAAGGTATATGGGTGCATTTATTAACCCATTAATAGCACTAACAGACCTTTTTTTTTTAAAAAAAAAATTTTTCCTGGAAAACCCCTTTAATGCTCAGTGTTGTAATTGGATGATACTTTCATGCGGCAACTAAGCGGCTCGGTGAAGAAAAGATTGAAGTTTTGGGCCATGGCCATGAAATTCCTCCCCAGATTATGTGATCACCCCAGGGACATTTGCTGGTTATCCGTTGATGATCAGTTTCCCCGTATCCGTAAATGGAACGTCACTGTTACTACTATTCCTCCCCCCATCCACTCTATTTTACTTACCTCTCTTCCTTCCAGGCTTCCTCCTGCGGCATGGCTCCTCCCTGTTTTCTGACTGCCGGCTCGCGCAATAGTCCCAGTGTTGCTCTGTGCTCTTCAGCTGATAATCCACCTCTACTGCGCAGGCGCCTGTGCAGTAGAGGTGGATCATTGGCTGCAGAACACAGAGCAGCGCTGGGGCTACTGCATGCGCCGGCAGAATCAGAAAAGAGGGAGGGGCCATCCCGCAGGAGGAAGACTGGAAGGAAGTCATGAAAGTATAATGGAGTCCGGTGGTGGGCGGGATAGCTAGAGAGACAGAAAACCCCTTTAATGCTCAGTGCTGTAATTGGATGATACTTTCATGCCACAGGTACAGGAGCCGGGATTAGCTGCTAGAGTCAGGAAATAATAATAGTGATCTCGGCATCTGGGTGGTTACGGGGCGAGATCAACTCCCTTTCAGCTCCTCGAAATCCCTGTGATGAGATTGCAGGTTCGAGAGGTTGCCATGGCAGTGAGGAGGCCAATCAATGGCCCCCTGGCTGTCTTTCCCTAGTACACATAGGGATTGTATATGCGAAACGCTGCAATACATACAGTGGGGAAAAAAAAGTATTTAGTCAGCCACCAATTGAGCAAGTTCTCTCACTGAAAAAGATGAGAGAGGCCTGTAATTGTCATCATAGGTAGACCTCAACAATGAGAAAACAAATCCAGAAAATCACATTGTCTGATTTTTTAAGAATTTATTTGCAAATTATGGTGGAAAATAAGTATTTGGTCAATAACAAAAGTTCATCTCAATACTTTGTTATATATCCTTTGTTGGCAATGACAGAGGTCAAACGTTTTCCGTAAGTCTTCACAAGGTTGGCACACACTGTTGCTGGTATGTTGGCCCATTCCTCCATGCAGATCTCCTCTAGAGCAGTGATGTTTTGGGGCTGTCGCTGGGCAACATGGACTTTCAACTCCCTCCAAAGGTTGTCTATGGGGTTGAGATCTGGAGACTGGCTAGGCCACTCCAGGACCTTCAAATGTTTCTTACGAAGCCACTCCTTCGTTTCCCTGGCGGTGTGCTTGGGATCATTGTCATGCTGAAAGACCCAGCCACGTTTCATTTTCAATGGCCTTGCTGATGGAAGGGGGTTTGCACTCAAAATCTAACGATACATGGCCCCATTCATTTTTTCATGTACACGGATCAGTCGCCCTGGTCCCTTTGCAGAGAAACAGCCCCAAAGCATGATGTTACCAACCCCATGCTTCACAGTAGGTATGGTGCTCTTTGGATGCAACTCAGCATTCACTCTCCTCCAAACACGACGAGTTGTGTTTCTACCAAACAGTTCTATCTGACCATATGACATTCTCCCAATACTCTTCTGGAACATCCAAATGCTCTCTAGCAAAATTCAGACGGGCCCAGATATGTACTGGCTTAAGCAGGGGGACACCTTCTGGCACTGCAGGATCTGAGTCCCTGGCGACATAGTGTGTTACTGACAGTAGCCTTTATTACGTCAGTCCCAGCTTTCTGCAGGACATTCACTAGGTCCCCCCGCGTGGTTCTGGGATTTTTGCTCACCGTTCTTGTGATCATTTTGACCCCACGGGGTGAGATCTTGCGTGGAGCCCCTGATCGAGGGAGATTATCAGTGGTCTTGTATGTCTTCCATTTTCTAATTATTGCTCCCATAGTTGATTTCTTCACACCAAGCTGCTTGCCTATTGCAGATTCAGTCTTCCCAGCCTGGTGCAGGTCTACAATTTTGTTTCTGGTGTCCTTCCACAGCTCTTTGGTCTTCACCATAGTGGAGTTTGGAGTGTGACTGTTTGAGGTTGTGGACAGGTGTCTTTTATACTGATAACAATGTCAAACAGGAGCCATTACTACAGGTAATGAGTGGAGGACAGAGGAGCCTCTTAAAGAAGAAGTTACAGGTCTGTGAGAGCCAGAAATCTTGCTTGTTTGTAGGTGACCAAATACTTATTTTCCACCATAATTTGCAAATAAATTCTTAAAAAATCAGACAATGTGATTTTCTAGATATGTTTTCTCATTTTGTCTCTCATAGTTGAGGTCTACCTATGATGACAATTACAGGCCGGCCTCATCTTTTTAAGTGGGAGAACTTGCACAATTGGTGGCTGACTAAATACTTTTTTCCCCCACTGTAAGTATTGCAGTATTTTGCACTGGGGATAAGGAGATCCCAGGTTCCACTTCCTTTGTGGGACAGTAAAAATTTAGAAAATAAAATATTTTACGTAAATAATACAAAGTAAAAAAAAAAAAAAAATTTGAATTTAATAAGGCATCATGTAAACAAAATCACCCTGTTAATGTTTCTCTGCAGAACACTCCTGGCACATTTCGTTCTTAATCACATGGACTCCTGGTGCCGCAATAAACAAAAGCAATTCTTTCAACTATAATGGTATCTGAAGGACCCTGATATGATTGAAATGCATGGTAGAACAGGAATAAAGTGACTTCCTGCCATGCCATTCTGTAAGTCGCAAGTCACTACAGGCTTGCTGGCTTACAGGCACTGGGATCACAGACATGATGTCTGTGCCCAGAATGGCGCAAAGATGTCAAAGCATTGCTCCTCCTGTGGTGAGACACAGACATCCTGTCTGTGCTCACGGCACTTTGTCAGCAAGCAGAGAGAAAAACAGCGACAGCGGTGCAGCAATGGATCACAGGGGAGTATAAGCATTTTTTATTTTGTTGCCTAGTTATTGTATCTGGCATATTATATGTGGCAGAAAGGACACATTAGGGGACATTATGCAGGGGAAGGTTCATTTATACAAGGGGGCATAGAGAGCATAATAGTCATTGGGGCATTATTACCAGGGGGAGATCATTTATGTAAGAGGGCATAGAGAATATAAGGATCATTGGCGGCATTATTACTTTGGGGACATCATTTATATAAGGGGGCATAAAGAATATAAAAGGAATTATATATAAGTAGTCGTTGGGTATATTGTGAATATAAGGGGTCATTAGGGGGTTATAACTGGGACCATTTATATAATGCTCACAGCGCTACTGTTAGAGGTGTCGGCTCTAGTCCTAACAGTACCCTCCCTTCTACGAGGACCCACCAGGTCTCTAAAGACTGGACCAGGTTTAAGAGGAAACCTCCGGTGAAAATTTCTGACCAAGGTTGAAGCGTGGACTGAGCTGGCTGGTTCCCAGGAATGATCCCCTGAACCGTAACCCTTCGTGAATCAAGAATCTTGGCAACCTCAAACTCCTGATTTCCCTCAACTAAAACAGGAGGAGGAGGATTATCAGATGGAAGGACAGGCAGAAGAAATTTTTTCAGAAGGGATTTCTGAAAGACATTGTGGATCTTAAAGGATTGTGGGAGAGCCAGCCGGAAAGAGACAGGGTTAATTATTTCAATGATTTCATAAGGACCAATAAACTTAGGCCCCAACTTGCAAGACGGAACTCTCAGCTTCAGGTTTCTAGAGGAGAGCCAAACCTTCTCACCCAAAGCAAAAACAGGACCCACAGAACGGGTTCTTTCGGCCACCCTCTTATAAACCGCCTGAGAGTTTTCCGAAATAGTTTGAACTTGTCCCCAGAGTATGCGCAATCTATCAGCCTCCACATTCACTTCTGGATTGACAGTAGTAGGAGAGAGAGAAGAAAAACGTGGATGGAAGCCAAAGTTACAGAAAAAGGGTGAAGTGTTCAAGGCAGCATGATGATGATTGTTAATAGCAAACTCAGCTACTGCTAAATAATTCACCCAATCCGAATGGTTACCGGATATATAATATCTCAAATATTGCTCCAGGGTCTGATTAAAGCACTCAGTCTGTCCATTGATCTCAGGGTGGAATGCAGAGGAAAAGGACAACTAAACCCCCAAAAGATCACTAAAAGCTCCCCAGAATTTAGAGACAAACTGGACACCTCTATCAGAGAAGATGTTGTCAGGAATGCCATGAATCCTAACCACATGTTCCAAAAATAAGCAGGAACATGTCTTTGCATTAGGTAGTTGAGACAAAGGGATGAAGTAACACATCTTACTAAACCTATCCACCACCATCCAAACCACCATCTTTCTCCCGGACACAAGCAAATCAGTGACAAAATCCATTGAAATGTGAGACCGAGGCCTCTTGGGTATTGGTAAGGGAAGCAACTCCCCCAAGGGCCTGGCCCTAGGAACTTTAGCTCTAGCACATGTCTCACATGCAGACACATAGGCCGCAATATCCCGGGATTTTGAAGGCCACCAGTAATACCGAAACACTAAAATCTAAATTGGGGAGGAACAAACAACTTCCCCTCTGGTATTTCTAGTGGAGCCAACTGCTGATTCTCCCTGAATTCAGAGGCTAGGCATGCGGAGACAGCAGAGACCACAATCCCCTCCGGAAGGATAGATTCAGGCTGAGAATCATCAGACTGGGAAGAACAAAAACTCCTGGACAATGCTTCCGTTTTAACATTTTTAGAACCAGGCCTAAATGTCACAATTAAATCAAATCTGGTAAAAAATAAAGCCCACCTGGCCTGTCTTTTCAATCTTTTAGCAGATTCAAGAAACACCAAATTCTTATAGTCAATTAAGACTGTTATCTTGTGCCTAGCTCCCTCCAGAAAGTGTCGCCACTCCTCGAAAGCCTACTTGATGGTCAAAAGCTTTCGATTTCCAATATCATAGTTTCTTTCAGAAGAGGAAAACTTCCTGGAGAAGAAGGCACAAGGTCTCAAATTAGTAAAAGAGGCAGTACTTTGGGATAACACAGCCCCCACTCTAACCTCCGAAGCGTCACCTTCAACAACAAAGGGTTTACTGTGGTCAGGTTGAACTAGAACAGGAGCTTTCGTAAAAGCTTATTTCAAAAACTCAAATGCGTCAATAACCTCCTGTTTCCAATTTAACAAATCCGCACCCTTCTGGGTGAGATCAGTAAGTGGTTTTGCTATGGAGGAAAAATTACAAATAAACTTTTGGTAATAATTAGCAAAACCCAAAAATCGTTGTAATGCCTTTAAGGAGGTGGGTTGAGTTCACTCTACCACAACCTGAACTTTAGCTGGGTCCATGCTGATGTCAGAGGAAGACAAAATGTAACCTAGAAAAGACAATTGTTGAACTCCGAAAAGGCATTTTTCTATTTTAGCAAACAACTTGTTTTTCCTCAGGATTTCCAACACAGACGTGACAAGTTTAATATGTGTCTCCCAATCAGAAGAAAAAATCAAGATATCATCCAAGTAAACGATTACACACTGACCAGATAAATTCCGAAAAATATCATTCACAAAGCATTGCAAAACTGCAAGAGCATTACTTAAACTAAAAGGCATTACCAGGCATTCATAATGGCCTTCTGGTGTGTTAAAGGCCATCTTCCACTCATCCCCTTCTTGAATACAAATCAATTTATAGGCCCCTCGTAAATCTAGCTTGGAAAAATACTTGGCTTCAGGGACCTGATTTAACAAGTTGGGGATTAGAGGAAGTGGATACTGATTCTTGATAGTGATCCTATTCAGGGCACGATAATCAATGCACGGCCTTAAACCGCCATCTTTTTTTTTTTCCTAAAAAGAACCCTGCCCCTGCAGGAGAAGTAGACGGATGGATATGTCCTTTATGAAGGGAGTCTTTAATATAGTTTCTCATTGCTTGCCTCTCAGGTTCGGACAAATTAAACAGCAGCCCCTTAAGGAGTTTAGAGTTCGGCAACAAGTCAATGATACAATCATAAGACCATGAGGAGGTAATAAATCTGCTCCAGACTCAGAAAATACATCCTCATATTCTTGGATATATTCAGGCTGAGGTGAAGAAATAGTAGAAACCCTGAGTGTCATACAAGATTTCATACATTCAGAGTTCCATTAAACCACGTCCCCAAGCCTCCAATCCAACACAGGGTTATGCAATTGTAACCGTGACAACCCCAGGACTACCTCAGAAGGTAAATTTTCTAATACAAAAAAGGGAAGTGACTCATAATGTATTGTTCCCACCTTAATGTTTAACGGGGAGTAGCAAATGTAACTGAACTTTGGACCAGAGGAGTGGAGTCAATGGCGGTCACAGAAATAGGGTTTTCCAATGGAATCAGGGGTACACTCAAAACCTGGGCCATATGCCAATCAAGGAAGTTGGCTACCGAGCCACAATCCACAAATGCACTAACCTGAAAGAGCTTATCAGAGATAGTAATTTCTATAGGCAACACAATCTTTTGAAAAGACATAGATGGAGGTACCTGTTCGCCTTAGTGGTCCTTCTGGGGAGACCCACGGAGCTGAAAACACTCCGGTCTAGGTCGTTTGGGGCACTTGTTTAACACGGGACCTGCTTCATCACAGTAAAAGCATAGACCTTTCCGTCTCCTGAAATCCTTACGATCCCAGGAAGTCATAGCAGAGCCACGTTGCATAGGTTCAGGTCCAGACTCATGTGACATAACAGAAACAGATGGAGGCTGGTCAAGTGAAACACGTTCTCTCTTATGCTCCCGTAGGCGCCTGTCTAATCTGATGCTAAGTTTCATGCTTTCCTCCAGAGTAGATGGTTGGGGATAGTTAACCAGAGCGTCTTTAATGGAGTCAGATAGACCTTTGCGAAATTGAGAACACAGAGCGGGATTATTCCACTGGGACTGCACTGACCACCTCCTAAATTCTGCACAATAGTCCTTAGCTGCCCGGCTACCCTGCCGTAAAGACGAGAGCTTGGATTCAGCCACTGCCTGTAGATCTGGCTCATCATACAGAAGACCCAAGGCGGTGAAAAAGTTATCCACAGAGGTTAACTTGGGTGCCTGAAGAGGTAATGAAAAGGCCCAAGACTGTGGATCCCCTTGAAGTAGTGAGATAACTATTGCCACCTGTTGCTGTGAAGAACTAGAAGAATGCGGCCTGAGGCGGAAATACAGCTTGTAAGCTTCGCGAAAATTAATAAACGAACCTCGGTCCCCTGAAAATCTATCCGGTAGATTGACCTTGGGTTCCACAGGAGCAAGACTATGAAGCCTGACTTGGAATCGAGCTTGCTCTTGACTTTGCACTCTCTCTGCTAAGTCTTGGACTAGCTGAGTAAGGCCCTGCATTTGATCAACTAGAGCCTGCATAGGTTCCATGGTGGACGTCTTGAAGATAGAATCTCCTTAAATATATTATGGCTGGCTATTGTGTTATAAACCTAATGCAGTACAAGACAGATAGTTAGTCTCAGAGAACCAGACACTCCTGCACACTATGGTAAACAGCACTGAGCGAGCGATGCCCCCTGAACAGAGAAGAAACCCGCCTCCAGAGGTTTTCACCAGAGCTCCTGATTGTGAAGATGGACTTGGCTGCTTCCTTTGGCCAGTACCGCAGCTGCCCAAGGGCGTGAGATGCCCAGTGCACCACCACAAGTCACAGCAGGCCCAGAAATCTGAAAACCACTCACCTGAGCTTGTGTAGAAGCCGATGAAAACCAGAAACAGAGGAGGATGCAGAAACAAGGGGTATACAGCAGGTGTCAGAGGTTTAATGTAGCTTAGTCGGGCGGTCCAAGTCGGTAACAGGAAGTGGCGCAGTACCAATGGATGAGATGAGAGAGTAATCAGCAGGCCAGGTCAGTATCAGGAGATCACACAGTACTAAAACGGAGATCAAGATGGAGTGGTCTAGGAGACAAGCAGTGGTCACAACAGGAGGGAACAAAGGTACAGAATCGGCAGGCAGAAAACGCAGTAAGGAGAGAGGAGCAGGAGGTCAAAACAGCAAATGATACCAGGCACATGGAGAAGAGCTAATACCCAGTATACTGAATAGCCAGCAGGGCCGGAGCGGCGGAAGTGCAGAGATATAGGATCGGGAGTGCAGGAAAGTTAACCCCTTGAGGAACGAGCGCGCCGGCACCTGCGAGGACCGGAACGGCATCTCACAGCGCTATGGAAGAGAGGTGCCGGCTCCAGTCCTAACAGAGTTGCTCGCAAACGACGTCATCTGTGACGTCCCGTGTCCTTTACTTAAGCCGCTGAGGCCGATGTTTTTTGCTCATTGCGTTGTATATTTTTTTATGGCGTTTTTTTATTTTACGCTTTTTGAACTTCCGCTGAAGTCGGAGTATCTTCCAACTCCGGCAACTAGTTCCGGGCCTCGACTGTGTAACATATAATATATAGCCTCTTGACACCTAGAGAGGATGACTGGCCTATGTGAACAGATGATAAGATGGGCTTGCATCACTAAGTGGCTGCACTCTAAGTGGAGTTAAAAAATGCAGTTGGTTGTATTGAGTGTGATTTGGTGGATGGTTGAGTGATCGTACATTGATTGTACATTGAATATAGTAACTTTCTTTGCTGTGTGCAGTTTCTGTTAGAACTACTGACACAATTTAAACTCCTTTTTTTTTTTTTTTGTACCTAATTGAGGGGAATTGAAGAGCAGCAGTGAACATACCTGTAAGTAATTTACTTTATTTTACTACTTTACTGTTATTGTAATTTGGATAATGGCTAGCAAGCTTGGCCATTTACTTCAGTACACAGTCTGCTATATGTATGCAATACTGGAGCAAGAGTTCCAGGTTGTATACTGCTGTGGCAGATGTGAGCATGTTGCCCATCTGGAAGCTCAGATTAGAGTTTTGGAAGAGCAGAATGCAACACTGAGGGTGAGCAAGCAGTTAGTGGGTTAGATAAGGAGGTTGGAGAGCTGGAGGGACATCAGGAAGTCCAGGCAAGGAGCTAGGTTAATACAGAAAGATGGGTTGGAAGGGGATCAAAGACAAGAAAGGCCACTCCAGTTTCTGTTCATCCAAACAAAATTCAAACTGGGGTGTGAGGTGTGAGGATATCAGTGTTAGAAATGGCAGCGCTAGCAGATACTCCTCTCCCTAACAGCCAGGAGGACAACCCAGCTAGTAGTGGGAGGGGGCACTTGCACCGGGCCCTATGGTAGTGGGGGCCCCGTTGGGACAGCGGGACAGTCCTGCATATGCTGTACCACTGTTCCGGGCCACCCCAGTTGCATACAATGATGAAGCAGGGAGCTGTCTGCTCCCTGCTGCACCATTCATCCCCTCTCTTCCCAGGGAGCTGCAGGCATGATGTGATGACGTGGCTTACTTTGTGTCTTCAGCTCCCTGAAGACTTGGGACCTGACAGCAGGGAAGTGAGGAGAGGTGAGTATTAGTGTTTTTTTTTTTTTTATTTTGTGTGCGATAGGAGAGGGACATTAAACTCTGGGTACAACTGCAGGGAGACTTTAACCCTTTCCCTGCCATCCAGCCAGGGTGGCACTTTAGTTGCAGAGGACGTATGTAATACATCCTTGCTACTAATGCCAATTTCTCAGGATTCGTTAAAGATGAGATTCTCATCTTTAAAATGAATCCAAGATCATCATGATATCCCTTACAGATTCCGAGCAATTTGCTGGTGAAAACGATATTTGGCATTGAGATACCATTGCAGATCTTAATTTCTGACAGCGTTTTTAACAGCAAAATCACTCTGAATCTCTAAGGGCTATCATGATGATCTTAGAAGAGATTCTCATCTTTAAAATGAATCCAAGTTCATCTTCATAGTCCTTGAGGATCCTGAGATATGGGGCTCTAAATTGTCCTCCTCCCTCCTGCTTTAGGAAACATCTTAGAGCCGCTGAAGGAGGGGGAAGCAGCAGAGCTGCAGACTGCAGAGACGATGATAATTCATCATTGTCTGTACATAACCTGTATGTGACCCCAGGGGGATGGGTGGCAGGAACTTCTGTACTTGTTATCCCCTCTCTTATCCATCAAAGAGCATACTATACTTTTGCTTTCTGATGGTCACATAGAGGGATAATGTAATACCCCTCTGAGCCTAATCATAGGGGAATTCTTTTATAATACCCCTCTGAACATAACCAGGAAGTTTATTGGCGCTGTGACCCAGATGTTTACCATTGTACAGGTCGTAGCGCCAAAAGAGTTGCACCAAACACTTACACAACAAATACAAAAGTCATCAATAAATGTTACATTTGACCCTGTCCCTATCCTGTCCATTCCTAATCTTTATAGAGTAAAATACGCTGACCAGCGATATCTGTTACATGCTAAAATAATAGCAATAACAATTATTACTAGAGATGAACATATAAAACACTTCTGACAGGCAGAAAAATCAGATAACATATTTTCACCCATTGAATGTCACTACATAATATCACAGTTTTTGGCAGCTTTCAGATGGGTATAATTGTGGGTGGTGATGGGAGGGTGGCCCACTTATGAAACCTTTGCACTGGGCCCACCAGTGTGTTAAAACGGCCCTGGGAGGGGGGACAGTACTGAAAGTAGGGCAAGGCAGTTAGTGGTTATAGGGGATTCTATAATCAGGAAGATGGATAGAATAATTTGCTGCCAGGACCACCTCAATTGAATGTAGATTTTTAGCCCTATATGGGATAGTGATTGACAATATCTGTAAAAGTGCTGTGGAATATGATGGTATATATACAAGTAAGCAAAACAAAACTGAATGGTTTGCTGTCTCCCTGGTGCCAGTGGTGGAAGAAGTGGACAAATTATTGGTTGGTGGTTGTCCTGGAATTTTTATTTATCATCTGATTGGTGGGGGGCAAAATAGTTGTGCCTTGCATGGATCATCTGTTCAGAGCCACTTCCAACACCCATACTATACACTCCAGGGAGCCAGAAGCAGATGTGCCTGTGCCCTTTATAGTGGAAAGGTGCTGGTATTTCAGTGCAGCTCCCATAGAAGTGAATTGTTAACAGAGCTGCAGTAAAGCTGCAGGGCCACTATACAGGGAACGAAACCCTCTGCTTCTAGCTCTGTGCAGTGCATAGTACAGGCGTTGGAAGTGGCCCCAAACAGATGATCTGATCGATTACATATTTAGGCCATAAATAAAACCTCTGCCTGTATGCAGCAGTAAGCAGGTCATTCCTGTAAGCAATTTACTATAAAGCGTGCAGTGATGGTATGGCTATAGGAGCTGTGCCTACTCCATCACTTGCAAGTTCCAGTGTCTCCCAAAGAAACACACTGTATTGGCGCCAGTTTCCTGTCTGAGCAAAGATACTGGACAACCAGGAAACTGGTTGATGACATCACATGACCCTCTATTACTATACATTTTAAGGCTAACAATACGTGGCGCTTCACAATGGCATTTAACATGACCAAACTTCTAGAAAGTTTATATTGTACAGACTATTGAGTATTTCCACACTAGATGCCACCCTAAAGTCTGCACGAATCCACTGCGTGTACGTCTTCATACACCAAAGGGATTTTCCTATAATTATAGCTTATTACCTGTCTATGTAATATGTGTTGTGCTGTCCCATTTGAACGACAGTTGAGCATGCACATGGTTATAGGACCAACCAAGGTAGCTGAACACTGAACATACTCAGCCGCCAAACCATTCAAATGAAAGAGCAAAGGACACATGACTGATGGTGGTCCTAGAGAAACATATACATGTTTTTATACAAAAAAGACACATACATTGTGGATGCATTGCTGAGTTCAGTGTCGTAGAATGAGCAACTTGCTGAATGGCAGGACTGATATCTGTGCTACCCTGCACACATCCACCTCCACACATCATCTGGACAGCCAGTTTGTTCCTTGTGTGAGGAGGAAAGGGGGGATGTTTTTAAAGCTGCGCACACACAGGCAGTTTTATGAAGCTGGAACTAGCTAAGTGCAGGGACTGTTTGCAAGCAGCGATTGTCATATGCTGCAGCTGCTGTTCATGTCCCATCTTCCCGATATACTATATCCACAGTAGGAGTAGTATCCCACTGTAGGGGTCCCTAATAGTGGCGGGGCCCTGGGCAATTGCCCAATTTGCCCCCCCCCCCCAACGCTGGCCCTGGGGATTAGAATAGTTGATAGGGACATCCATTGATTACAACCAAACAGTATAGACAAATCTAGCCATAAAACTTCAAGAATGCACATTTCTGGTAATGAATGTGTAAACTTGGATGGCAATTTAAAGTGTATGTTCACAAATGCCAGAAGCCTAGCGAGAAAACTGGGGGAGATTGAGGCCCTGGTCCAGGAGGAATTCATATAGTTGGTGTGGCTGATACATGGTTAGATTCCTCACATGACTAGTATAACGTCTCTGCCTGTTCGGGTCTCTGCAACACCCTCTGCTCGCACGCTGCGGCCCAGGAGGCGTGTTCAGTTTGATTCCTTGCTTAGGGTTCTTGTTGCTCAGTCTGAACACTGTTCTAGTACCTCTTCTCTTTAATTGAATTTCAGCCTGCACCTTGTTTCTCTCCGCTCCTCAAACAGTTACACATTTGGACAAAATTGTTGGTACCCCTCGTTTAATGAAAGAAAAACCCACAATGGTCACAGAAATAACTTGAATCTGACAAAAGTATAATATATAAAAATTCTATGAAAATGAACAAATGAAAGTCAGACATTGCTTTTCGACCATGGTTCAACAGAATTTTTAAAAAAAGAAAACTCATGAAACAGGCCTGGACAGAAATGATGGTACCCCTGAAAATAATGTGACCAAAGAGACAGTGTGTCCACTAATTAGCATCACAGGTGTCTACAATCTTGTAATCAGTCAGTGGGCCTGTATATAGGGCTACAGATACTCACTGTGCTGTTTGGTGACATGGTGAGTACCACATTCAACATGGACCAGAGGAAGCAAAGGAAAGAGTTGTCTTGGGAGCTTAGAAAGAAAATTATAGACACGCATGTTAAAGGTAAAGGTTATAAGACCATTTCAAAGCAGCTTGATGTTCCCGTGACTATAGTTGCACATATTATTCAGAAATTTAAGATCCATGGGACTGTAGCTAAGCTCCCTGGACGTGGCTGCAGGAGGAAAATTGATGACAAATCAAAGAGAAGGATAATACGAATGGTAACAAAAGAGCCCAGAAAAACTTCTAAAGAGATTAAAGGTGAACTTCAAGCTCAAGGAACATCAGTGTCAGATCGCACCATCCGTCGTTGTTTGAGCCAAAGTGGACTTCATGGGAGACGACCAAGGAGGACACCATTGTTGAAAACAAATCATAAAAAAGCCAGACTGGAATTTGCCAAACTACATGTTGACAAGCCACAAAGCTTCTGGGAGAATGTCCTATGGACAGATGAGACAAAAATCGAAATTTTTGGCAAGGCACATTAGCTCTATGTTCACAGATGGAAAAAAATGAAGTATATCTTAAAAAGAACACTGTCCCTACTGTGAAACATGGAAGAGCCTCTGTTATGTTCTGGCGCTGCTTTGTTGCATCTGGCACAGGGTGTCTTGAAACTGTACAGGGTACAATGAAATCTCAAGACTATCAAGGGATTCTACAGAGAAATGTGCTGCCCAGTGTCAGAAAGCTCTGTCTCAGTCGCAGGTCATGGGTCTTGCAGCAGGATAATGACCCAAAACACACATCTAAAAACACCCAAGAATGGCTAAGAGGAAAACATTGGACTATTCTGAAGTGGCCTTCTATGAGCCCTGACCTAAATCCTATTGAGCATCTTTGGGAGGAGCTGAAACATGCCGTCTGGAAAAGGCACCCTTCAAACCCGAGACAACTGGAGCAGTTTGCTCATGAGGAGTGGGTCCAAATACCTGTTGAGAGATGTGGAAGTCTCATTGACAGTTACAGGAATCGTTTGATTGCAGTGATTGCCTCAAAAGGTTGTGCAACAAAATATTAAGTTAATGGTACCATCATTTCTGTCCAGGCCTGTTTCATGAGTTTTCTTTTTTAAAAAACGCTGTTGAAACATGGTTGAAAAGCAATGTCTGACTTTCATTTGTTCATTTTCATAGAATTTTTATATATTATTACTTTTGTCAGATTCAAGTTATTTCTGTGACCATTGTGGGTTTTTCTTTTATTAAACGAGGGGTATCAACAATTTTGTCCATGAGTGTAATCTTAGCCTTGCCTGTGTGATTGACAGCCTGTCTACCAATCAAGTCTGGACAGATTCTGGATTTCCTATAAACAGGTCATATGCTCACACATGGTCACTGGCTATTGAGATTCTGTCCTGTGACTTGGTCCCTGCTAGCTCCTTTTTCTGCTATTATTGTATTTCTGACTTCTGACCTTTGGCTCCCCCTGTGACTTCTCTTTTGGATTACGATTTTGTACTGTTTCTTTCTCTGGTTTGACCTCGGCTTGCTGACTCTGCTTCTGTGTTTTTTTATTTTGTCCTGTGTTTCACTTATTCAGAGAAGGGATTGTCACCAAGTTGCCCTTCTACCACCTAGGGTAGCTGAGACAAGTAGGCAGGGACAGGGTCTGGGTTGAGTTTAGGGCTCACTGTCTCTGTCTTCCCTTTTCAGCAGCAGCACTAGGGAATTGCACAACTAGCAATTCCCTTACAACTGGGCTGTTAACATTCTTGATTTTACACTCTTTCGCAAAGACAGGGCTAAAAGGAAGGGAGGTGTATTGCGTATGTATGTCAGAAGTGGCATGAAAGTGAGTGTGAAAGAGGCAAATGTGCGTGAAGATTGTGAGGATGTGGAATCCTTGTGGGTGGAATTGCATAAGGATGTGACCACTGATAAAATACTTTTTGGTATAATCTATAGACCCCCCCAACATAACCAAGGACTTAGAGGATCAGTTGTATAAGGAAACTGAGTGGGCGGCACGGGTGAGTACGATGGTCATGATGGGAGATTTTAACTACCTGGATATTGACTGGGGTCATTGTACTGGATCATTTGTAATTCTTCAGCTTGTTACAAGACAATTTTTTGGTCCCGCTTATAGAAGATCCAACTAGAGGTGATGCTCTACTGGGTCTGATCATCTCTAATAACACGGGACTTCTTGGAAGTGTCACTGTTGGTGAAAACCTTGGTAATAGTGACCATAATCTAATCAGATTCCGCTTAAATTGTAAAAAAACAAAGGTTGGGAGGGCAAAATCCCTTAATTTTAAAAAGGACAATTTTCCCAGGTTAAGGGCTGCACTTTAGGATATAGACCGAGAGCACCTTTTGTCAGATAGTAATACAGAGGTAAAGTGGGAGACATTTAAATCTACTTTGAGCAAGTATATAGCAAAATATATACCAATAGGGAACAATTATAAACACCTTATATTAACCCCCCCATGGCTTACAGCTCTGGTTAAAAGGGCAATAAACAAAAAAAACAGGCATTTAAAAGATATAAATCAGAAGGGTCAGCTGAAGCCTTTGACAATTACAAAGCGCTAAATAAAATCTGTAAAAGGGAAATGAAATAAGCTAAAATACATAATTAAAGGCAGGTGCCTATGGAAAGCAAAGCTAACCCCCCCCCCCAAAATTCTTTAAATACAGTGGGGAAAAAAAAGTATTTAGTCAGCCACCAATTGTGCAAGTTCTCCCACTTAAAAAGATGAGAGAGGCCTGTAATTGACATCATAGGTAGACCTCAACTATGATAGACAAAATGAGAAAACAAATCTAGAAAATCACATTGTTTGATTTTTTAAAGAATTTATTTGCAAATTATTTTGGAAAATAAGTATTTGGTCAATAACAAAAGTTCATCACAATACTTTGTTATATATCCTTTGTTGGCAACGACAGAGGTCAAACGTATTCTGTAAGTCTTCACAAGGTTGGCACACACTGTTGCTGGTATGTTGGCCCATTCCTCCATGCAGATCTCCTCTAGAGCAGTGATGTTTTGGTGCTGTCGCTGTCGCTGGGCAACACGGACTTTCAACTCCCTCCAAAGGTTTTCTATGGGGTTGAGATCTGGAGACTGGCTAGGCCACTCCAGGACCTTGAAATGCTTCTTACGAAGCCACTCCTTCGTTGCCCTGATGGCGTGTTTGGGATCATTGTCATGTTGAAAGACCCAGCCATGTTTCATCTTCAATGCCCTTGCTGATGGAAGGAGGTTTGCACTCAAAATCTCACGATACATGGCCCCATTCATTCTTTCATGTACACGGATCAGTCGTCCTGGTCCCTTTGCAGAGAAACAGCCCCAAAGCATGATGTTGCCACCCCCATACTTCACAGTAGGTATGGTATTCTTTGGATGCAACTCAGCATTCACTCTCCTCCAAACACGACGAGTTGTGTTTCTACCAAACAGTTCTACTTTGGTTTCATCTGACCATATGAAATTCTCCCAATACTCTTCTGGAACATTCACATGCTCTCTAGCAAACTTCAGACAGGCCCGGATATGTACTGGCTTAAGCAGGGGCACACTTCTGGCACTGCAGGATCTGAGTCCCTGGCGGCGTAGTGTGTTACTGACAGTAGCCTTTGTTATGTTAGTCCCAGCTTTCTGCAGGTCATTCACTAGGTCCCCCCGTGTGGTTCTGGGTTTTTTGCTCACCGTTCTTGTGATCATTTTGACCCCACGGGGTGAGATCTTGCATGGAGCCCCTGTTCGAGGGAGATTATCAGTGTTCTTGTATGTCTTCCATCTTCTAATTATTGCTCCCACAGTTGATTTCTTCACACCAAACTGCTTGCCTATAGCAGATTCAGTCTTCCCAGCCTGGTGCAGGTCTACAATTTTGTTTCTGATGTCCTTCCACAGCTCTTTGGTCTTCACCATAGTGGAGTTTGGATTGTGACTGTTTGAGGTTGTGGACAGGTGTCTTATATACTGATAACAATTTCAAACAGGTGACATTACTACAGGTAATGAGTGGAGGACAGATGAGCCTCTTAAAGAAGAAGTTACAGGTCTGTGAGAGCCAGAAATCTTGCTTGTTTGTAGGTGACCAAATACTTATTTTCCACCATAATTTGCAAATAAATTCTTTAAAAAAATCAGACAATGTGATTTTCTAGATTTGTTTTCTCATTTTGTCTCTCATAGTTGAGGTCTACCTATGATGTCAATTACAGGCCTCTCTCATCTTTTTAAGTGGGAGAACTTGCACAATTGGTGGCTGACTAAATACTTTTTTTCCCCACTGTATATAAATGCAAAAAAAACAAGGACAGAGCAAGTACAGTAGGTCCCCTAAATAATTGTAGTGTAGTGTAGTGTAGTGTGTATACAGAAGAACAGGGAGTAATTGATGTAGATGTCACCAGTGCTAGTAATACATGAACCAATATACTACACTGGATAAACATCGAAATGGTCCAGGCCAAGATAAACAAAATAAACTTGAGCAAAGCTCGGTCCAGATGGATTACACCCATGAGGATGGATTACTTAAAGAACTCAGTCCAGTCATTGCTGTACCCTATTTTTAATTTTTAGTATGGCGTGTCTAGGAGGACAAACTTAGTCACATTGTAGGGATATGAATGGAACAAGTAGCAAAAGTAGCAAAAAAAAGTTGAGAAATTAGAGAATCAGATGAATTATGTATGTAAAATGGGAATAAAACAAATGAATAGAGATAAAGGTATTGCTGTAGAAGTAATGGGAAATGTGAATGTAAAGGTAGGGAGAATGTATGGATATGTAAATATGGTGGGAGTGTGATAGATGTCATAAAAGGGGGGAACAAGGGGAGGGTGATGTAAGAAAATGTGACAATGTGACTAAGTTTGTCCTTCTAGACACGCCATACCAGCCCTCACTACCCAATTTCCGGTTTTGGGTCCCCAACTTCCTTTGTGGAGAACCCAATGCACATGTGCAGGGACCACGGCCATCTTGGTGCTCCCTGCACATAATGCATTTAAACTCAAGCATCTGCCAGATTAACAGCACTCCTCTTCTCACAGTGTATGCCATTTGCACGGACTCTGTATAGCGGTATCACCCCTTGAGCCATCTGCTCTCCCTCTGCTACTCTGCCTTCTCGGCATACCTGCTGTACTATTACATTCTACTTACAGGTAAATACTGGCATAGATACTGCCATACTATTACTTTATTATTCTTTGGAGATAATGTTGGCGTTCCTTAGTAGTCCGTACGTCCAAGAATGGCAGGTTCTCCTTTCCTACCTCATAAGTAAATCTCAAATTCACTGTATTGATGTTCAGAAGACCCACAAACTCAGAAAGAGACCTCCAGCCCACTCCAAAACACAATAATTGGTACCAATAAAGCTACAACTTACCCAGCTGAAAAAGCACTCAAATATAGTTCTGCCAACTAAATAGTAAAAAGGTTGAAAATGGCAAAATATATGACCCAAGGCAAATAGTTTATTTTCGAAAAAAAAATGTGTTTTATTTAGTAAAAGTGGTAAAACTAATATAAATATGGTATCGCTGTAATCATAATGACCCCCTGGAAAAAGTTGCCATGGCATTTATAATGCAGAGTGAGCACTGCACAAAACAAAAAGCAAAAAATGATAGAATTGTAGATTTTTTTTCACACAGACTCCCCCTAAATGTTACTAAAAGCTAACTGAAAGTACAGTTCGTTTTACAAAAAATAAGCACTCACATAGCTATGTCGACAGAAAAATAAAAAAAAGTTATGCATTTTGGAAGGTGGATACAGAGCAGGATTTCCATATTTGCAAATAATGTGCAAATATTTACAAATAAGGCAGGGTTCACACTACCGTTGGATTCCTTTATGAAGGTGTCCGTTAACAAAAAAAAAACAGACACCTATCATAACAGACACTAACGGACACTAACTGATAATGATGGATCAGTTAAAAAAAACGGACACATTAGCACCAGTTAGCATCAGTTAGTGTCCGTTTTTTAACACTGTCCGTTTTTTTTTGTTTCTGCTTTCTGAGCATGCGCAGAAAAAAACGGATATAAAATAACGACAGTAACTGATGGCTATCAGTTACTGTCCGTTATAAGTCCGTTACCCATAGACTTCAATGTTAAAAAAAATAACGGACACTTGCTGTCCATCAAGAATCCCTTTTTCCATACGGACAAAAAAGTCTTGCATGCAGTGTCAGTTCAGCCAGTGCTATTAGTCCTCTGGTTACTATGGAGTTAAAGTTTGTAGCTTTTTGATTGACATTCCTCCTTGCCAATCAAGTCTAGGAAAGATTCCCTTTATATAGTTTTCCAGCCCGCTCCTTGATGCTTGCTATTACTTCTCTGTGCATGCTGGCTTTATACTGTTTGCTGTTTATTTATATTTCTGACCTTGGCTATTCCCTTTGACTACTCTTTTGGATTCTGATTCTGTACTTCGCTGCTCGACAGGTTCTGACCCTTGGCTCTCTTTACTACCCGTTCCTGTTTGTTTGTCCTGTCTGTGTTTTGTGTCTTCACTTGCATCATAGGAAGGGACTGTCGCCCAGTTGTCCTCTACCGCCTACGGTAGTTGAGGCAAATAGGCAGGGACTGGGGGTGGGTTCAGCAACAGAACTTACTGTCTTTGTCGTTCCCCTTCCTCACAGATTCCAGCAGCAGCTACTGGGGAATTGCTGAACAGGCAATTCCCTAACACTCCTCATGGAAAATGCCATCATGACTGAATCACCTGCAGGAAAAAACAGATGATTAATCAACCTGTACTTTCCAGCTTTTTTGGGCACAACGACCAGCCATTAAATCCTAAGATTAGACAATGAAGGTTCCAGAAAGGGGTCAGCCATAAAGCATAAACAAACCTCCTTGTCCAACTTTAAAGTACCGTGTTGGTCTCTTGCCTCCTGTGATATCTGTCTAACCACTGCCACATCTCAAGGACACTTACTGGTGTCTTCTGATCTAACAGAAGTAGCTGGCTTGGAAGAAGGTATTTTAGCTTTCCTGTAACAAAGGAGAGGTGAAAGCGGTCCTCTACAAAGGGAGCACAAATGTTTAAATTTGCATGATGCGAAGAGTCCTTTGCAGGGGATTCTACTCAGCCCTCCTTTGTTCCAAAAAAGGTGAAGCTGAGAGAGAGGATGTTGTAACTTTTGGCGCAGCATCAACTGGATCCACTGGTAGGCCAACCGACATCTGGCCTTAGTACAAGGCAATGCCTGAGCTCCTTATCGTATCTCCACCAGGAAGCTCCACCATGCAGTAAGCGTAATAGACAGTATGCAAGTGTGTGAACAATTCAAAAGCTTGCTCTGGCTTTTGCTGACTAACTAGCTAAACTGTAACCAAACAAACATTTTAACAGCCTTAACTTTTTTATCATCACATTTTTCGAACCTCCTCTTTTTATCAACTCTCAACAGTTCAGTAGACAGCAGTGACCAAATATCCACAAACTCATAGAGCAAGATTTTTTCTTTCATATCAGCAGAAACAAGTGTCCCAAGAGGGCCACACCACGAATATATGAATCCTGAAATGGCACAGGCTGTGGGGAAACCACCCCTGGGGATTGACTAACATCTGAATTGTCTTCCAATTTTGCTAACATTCATCTTAGCACTTTCGGGGGCAAGTCCCCCGGGATGAATGTCACCGTAATCCTAATTAGGTAAAGAACAGGTATCGAGCTCGGGAAACAAACGTACAGACACACCCAGGTATCTAGTAAGAATGGTTTCATTTATTGCATAATTCATACAGTATTTAAAGACAAGCTGGTTACACAACAATCATGTGACCAATGTACATATACAGATACACATACAGTGTATAGGATATAGTACAAATTATATTTTAACCCTTACAATTCCCCCATTTTAGGACTTTATTTTTAATCAAATTCAATGAATACCTTCACACTTAATGTGTGCCATCTACGATGGATTCTCCATTGAAGAGGTTAAAAATAACATCCTATCTTACATATTGGTTAACTGTATTCCATTTCCTTCTCATGGAGCAGAATACATATAGATTGAATAATGACAACAACACAAATAATATCATTATTACTATCAGGGGGTTAAATAACCAATTAGTAATTTTTACCATTGTTGGTGAATATCCTTTGAATATATCGTACCAATGGTGAGCAGTCAAATCTTGTATCTGTGAAGCTATATTTTTAAGATTACCTTTTGCGATTACTGCTCTTATCTGACTATCTTGTAAGGTATGATTAAACTTATCGATATGATTTTTCACTAACCCTGACATGTCCAATAACCTTTTTAAAGGATTTAAATCAATTTCATAATCCTTGATATTGTACACCTGCTCATGTACTTCTCTGGATATGTATAATATCACTTCTGGGTTAAACATATATGTTTTGTTATTCCATACTAGTTTAGACACATTTCTCAAGCATCCTGAAAATGGGGCATTATATCCCAGCGATCTCATGGTTTCTGAATTATTTGTTACTATACAAACATATTGTGGACCCATTTCCATAAACATATTCCCTACCGCCGTAGGTGTTCTAATTAAGTCACATATATTATCCTCATGTTCTAACAGACAGGGCTCATATACCTGGGTTCCCTGTCCACACACACTTCCTTGTTCTGTCAGATCACATAGAGTCAAATCATGTGTTTTATTTTGATTGTCTATATGGGTCCCTTTTATTCTAGGAGTCCAGAACTCAGTCTGTGCACCATTGGCATGACTACAAACTTACATACTTTCATAGCTTTTTGTATTCTATATGCGTTGATAATTCCTGTACACCATTTACTTGGTTGGCACCAAATATCTTTTACCTGTGGCTGGAACCACCACCCTTCGGTTTTCAAGATAGGGAACATTTCCTTCCAGGCTTGAATATTACCTGTCATTAATTCAGTAACGGCTGTATTTACTTCCATCTGAGCTACTATGCCCTTTAAGGAACAGGCGGTAAAATTTATGAATGTATTTACATTTGTTATTGTCTTCATTTGTGATAATATACTAGCGTTAAATATTACATCTAAATTATCTGTAAGCATTAACTGTCCTTTTTGTAGGTGTACTAGGGTGGGTAACCAATCTGCTGTCAATTTTATGGAGCCAGATATTGCATCTCCCGTCCTCTTCCATTGATTTAACATATCCTCTATTTGTATCCCATTCAATATTCCCATACCTGTACCCACCCCTCCTAAAAGAGTATCATACCATTCTCTTTTTCTCCTGACAGTTTCTAAAATCAGGTAAATGTGTCATGGTTAAATTGAACGTTATTCTGACTTTCCCTGCATTAGTACTCATATTTACACAGGTGGATGGTATAGCTACTAAAGAAGAATTTTTAACTACCACAGGATCATATTTAGGGGTTTCAGCTACAATGAATACCATAAGAAATGTGATTCTATTTACTATCTTTGTGGAGTTATAACAATACCAAATACCTGTCTGATTTGCCACTACATGTGATGATGTGTCTTGATACCCATCACTCTTTTTATACTGCTTTCTTATTTCTGGTCCACTCCCAGTGAACCATTTAGGCCAATTCAAGGAGTCTACCTGTACTCCTTCTGAATTATTTACACGAGCGCATCTCAGTGCAGTGGCATTATTCAGAGGGGCGATAGATACGCTAACAGGCAGATTACCTATGAGGATCATTCTACCTGTAGATACTTCTTTGTACATAGTAACATTTTTCCCAACTGTTACGTTGGCAATGAAACAGAAGTCATTTGGGGGACACACGAAGGAGTCTTGGGTCCTGTTTTTAACATCTTGCTTCCATCCCCATAGCCAAAATGAGAGCTCCTTCAACTGCACGCCTGGAGTCCAAGTAAAAGCAAAAAGTTCAACAGTTACTGTGCTTAGAAAGAAGAGCCAAAGATTCCTCATTCTGGAGGTGCTTCAACTTTCTTGCAATGTGAAGCGTGTATCCAGGCGGGTTTCCCTTCAAGTTTCACTGAAGTGGCAGTTGTCAATAGAACTTGAAATGGGCCATCAAACCTAGGTTCAAGGGTTTTCCTTTGATGTCTCTTTATAACTACCCAATCTCCAGGCTGCAGATTATGGGTACCTGTAAGATCGGAAGGGTCTGGAATAGAAGAAAACACTTGATCGTGTGTTACTTTTAATTTTTGGCATAGATTTTGCACATAGCTAGCAATACTGTCATAGTTAAGCTGTAAAGTCTGAGGGAAGAACAATCCTGTTTTGGGTGCGCTTCCAAACAATATTTCGAATGGTGATAATCCTGTCTTCCTGTTAGGGGTGGTTCTTACTGAGTAAAGAGCTAGAGATAGACACTCAGGCCAAGGCTTTCCTGTTTCTGCTATCGCTTTCTGAATTTTTAGCTTAAGGGTGCCGTTTAGTCTTTCGACTTTTCCAGAACTTTGAGGGTGATAGGGTGTATGGAAAGCTTGCTCCACCCCCAAGGCTGACATGACTTCCTTCATTATTGCACCTGTAAAATGTGTACCTCTGTCAGACTCAATCACCTCGGGCACTCCAAACCTACACACAAGCTCAGACATCAGTTTCTTGGCCGTCACTTGTGCAGTTGCTTTGCTCACAGGGTAGGCCTCAGGCCATCCAGAAAACAAATCCACACAGACCAACACATACTCGTATCTTCCAGACTTAGGCAACTGTATGTAATCTATCTGTATCCTCTGAAATGGGTACAGGGATTTTGGTGTACATTTGGTGGGTGTTTTAACTACCTGTCCTGGATTGTGTAAAGCACATATGTGACATGCTTTTACGTGATTACTAGCAGCTCTTCCAAAACCTGGGGCAAACCATAATTTACCCACTAATGACTCCATGGCATTTCGAGAGGCATGCACCTTACCGTGGGCCAAGCCAGCCATCTGGGGGTAAACTGCTACAGGCAGACATAATCGATCCCCCATTTTCCACACACCATCATCTTCTGTAGCACCTGCTTTCTTCCATCTGTCAGTTTCCACACTGGTAACCTTTGAGTACAGCCCTTTAGGGTCTGCTAGGTCAATGTCCATGTTTCTCACCTGGTTGGGACCCTTTCTTGCCAGTAGTGCTGCTGCCTTGGCTGCTATGTCAGCTCTCTCATTTCCACGGCTTTCAGGGTCCCTTCCTTTTGCGTGAGCTCTGACTTTTATAATTGCCAACTGCTTTGGGAGCAGTATGGCCTCCATTAGTCGACTTACCACATCTCCATTCTTAATTGGCTTGCCCTGGGCCGTTAGGAAGTTCCTTGACCTCCATATCGGACCATAATCATGTGCAATGCCGAAAGCATATCTGGAGTCAGTGTATATGTTGGCTGTTCTACCTTTGGCTATCTTACAAGCCTCCATAAGGGCTTTGAGCTCAGCTTCTTGGGCTGACATGTGTGGTGGAAGAGCTTCTTGGACTATAATGTCATGTTCAGTGACTACAGCATACCCTGTAACAAATTTGCCTTCATCTGTTAGATACCTAGAGCCGTCCACAAACATCTCATAATCAGGATTTTGTAATGGAACATCCGTGACATGGTCAAATCCCACTGTTTCCTGTGACATAAGAGCCACACAATCATGTTCATGCTGGCTGTCAAACAGTTCTTCTTCAGAGAGAGAGTTTAAAAATAACTCATCTTCCACTCCCCTCCTTGAATCGTGAACTCCTACAGGAAGAAGAGTTGCAGGATTCAAAGTTAAACAGCGTTGAAAGGAGATGTTTGAGGAGGACTGCAGGGCAAATTCCATTTTGCTCTGCCGTGCCAAAGAAAGGTGACATCTGTCTACCTGTGTGAGGATAGCATGGATGTCATGAGGTGTATACACAACCAATAAATGGTCTAGGACAATGTCTGAGCTCTTATCAAGCAATGCTTGTACTGAGAGGACAACCCGCACACAGGAGGGTGTCCCCCTGGCTACAGCATCTGATCGTGAGCTGTAATAGGCCACAGGGCGTTTCTTATCCCCATGTTGTTGTGTGAGGACTGCAGTTGCATGTCCCATCATCTCAGTCACGTAGAGCTGAAAAGGTTTCTGATAGTCAGGTAGGCCTAAGGCCGGAGCACTGACTATCTGCAACTTCAGCTGGTAAAACGCATCCAAGGCCTCAGATGTAAGGCTGAATGGTTTTGAGGAAAGGCAATCATACAGAGGTTGCATGGTCAGAGATGCAGATCTGATCCATGGCCTACAGTAGGATACCAATCCCAAAAAGGTGCATAGCTGAGCATGAGAGGTCGGCACCTGCATGTCTCTCACCACCTTGGTCCTTTCATCTGACAGGTGTTTGGCCCTGGCCAAGACAGTGTCCCAGAAATAACACTTTTAGTTTGCAAAATTGCAACTTATCCTTGCTGGCCTTGCAGCCGTTCTGGCAGGGGAAACACAACAGGCTGATGGTCGCCGCTTCACAGGTTGATTTGTCTGGAGCACAAAGAAGGTCATCAACTTATTGTAACAAAACAACATCATCATGTGGTGGATACCAAATACTGATGATTAGTGTAAGGCATCTCGTAAATTGATTAGGACTGTTTTGCGCCCCTTGTGGTAGTACTGTCCAAGTGTACTGTTTTCTCCTAAATGTAAATGCAAACAAATACTGGCAATCAGGGTGCAAAGGTACAGAAAAGAAGGCATTACAAAGATCTACAACACTGTAATAGGTGGTTCCGGTGGGAACAGCTGATAACAGGGTGTGTGGATTGGGTACTACAGGTGTTTCAAGTAATGTCACTTTGTTTAATTCCCTGAGATCGTGGACCATACGGTGCGTGTCTGGTTCTCCCTTTTTGCCCTTCTTCTTAACATTCCTTCAATGCCTCTGCCTTCACTAATTCTACTATTGTTACTGCTATGGCATCCTCTTGGGCATGAGTCAGAGGATATTGTTTAATCCTAGGTGGCTGAGCTCCAGGTTTCAGGGTTACCATAATAGGAGGTACATCCAATTTACCTAAATCTGTTTTCCCAGTTGCCCATAATGCTATTGGCACTTGGGACAACAGTACATTTTCTTCTTCAGTAAGAACAAAAATACAATTTGGTGTACTTAATTCGGCGGATAACAAGCATAAAATCTCATGATTGGTATGTGTGACCTTTACATATGCTTCCCCTGATGGATGCAACATGATGTTACAACCTAATACTCCCATCACATCTGTACCAAGAATGTTAGCCGATGTGTCTGAGACCAAATACCTAGTAAATATCCTGCAACCCTGAAATGAGGTTTCTACAGGATCAGTTTGATCCAAAGTGACTGGTAGCCCCGATACCCCTTGAACCACCTGGCTGTCTCCAGAGAGTGATAGCTTAAGTGTGTCGGCAACATGTTTGCTCACACAGGATTTTGTTGCCCCAGTATCTATCAAAAATGGCACCTCCTTTCCATTAATCAATACAGGTTGAAAAATTTGAATTCCCCTATCTTGTGAGGACAAGAGGGATACTGGGGCGGGAGGGCCTGTCTTTCATTGCGTATCATCCTGCGCTTGGAGGAATGCCTCACGGTCTTTCTCTGCTTCAGACATGGGCGGGCCACCCTTAGGCTGCCTGGGCCCGTTGTTGTCCCCTTGTTTGGGACACCAACAATCCCTGGCTAAGTGGCCTTGTCTCCCACAATTGAAGCATTTCCTTGTCTCCCTCTGTCCTTGTTGTTGTCTAGGGCGGGGACCTGTCTTTCCCTGATACTTTGTACCACTGTTTGTATAGGCTTTAATTGGTGCCGCTGCTTTCTTTTCCCTCTCATCTATAAAGAACCCCACTGCCTTAGCAAATAAATCATCAGGATTTGAACTTCTCCAATCTGGGGTACAAGCTTTTATCTTCTCTGCCAGGGTGCTCCCTATACCCTGCATGAAGGCTTCAGAAAGCATAGTGTTTCTCATGACTTGGGGCGTATTCTCCCACCCAGCATCCACCGCTTTAGTGAGAAGTCTTCCATAGTAAGCTTCTACTGATTCACCTTTCTCCCTTTTACATGTAGTTAATGCTGTACGGCGGGTTTCTGCTTGTTTATCACACCATAACCGCAATCTATCTAAAAACTCCTCCCCACTGCCAGTGGATTCTGTGTTGATGGGTGTCTGTTGATCAAACCTGGAAGTGATATTTATAGTACCTAACAGTCCTTCTGTGCACTTCACCTGAATTAGGGCCATCAAGTCTTTCCAGCTAGCTTTATAGTTCATCTGAATCATCCTCATTTTCCTGAGAAAGGCACTTGGTTCTAACTGCGGGTCTGATAGTTGTTGGGCCATAGACATCTGATCCCCAGGAGACCAAGGTCTCCATTCTACAGAGGTGGTAGTTACTATTCCTGCACTGCTGGCCCCTGATGCCCCCTTTCTTGGCGACTCTTTGGTTTCTTCTGTCTCACTCTCAACAGTGCTAGTGGTAGGGGTATGACCAGTAGTTCTTCTAGTCTGTGATCTAGTGACAACTGGGTATAGCTGCTGTGTCGGGGGTGGCGGAGGTGGTAAAGGCAAATCTGCATCCATTACCTTAGGGCCACAGACTCCCCTGGGGCGAGGGGTACCACATACAGAACATGGGTCTACCCAGCATGGTTGCTGTGTATCACATGTAGGACAGGTCCATCCCTCCGGATTATAAGGCGGAGGAGCTGAGGCGAGTCCTATTTTGCTGGGACTTTTTCCCTTATATCCCTCTGAGGGGGGCATATACAACATTCTTCCTGAGCCATCTTGTTTTCGGGACCATTCCCCTTTTTCTATTCTATTACTTCCTTCGATCAGGGCATATATGCCTCTTTGTAATTTATTGTCCTGAATCAATTCCGCATGGTCTAATCTCCACTGATCCCAAAATTTACTGTCTATCAACCCAGTCTTGTGTATTCCTGCCCTTTTTAGGATTGTTTTTACCTGTGCGGCTACTTCTTTCCCTTCCCCTATTTCTATTAGTTCAAATGGGGTGTACCATATCTTAGAGGGTCCCTTCCCCATCTTGGCTGGTAGCTAACCAACCGTGAGTCTCTCACTCCTCTAGGGCTACCTTGAGACAATAGAGGGTCACTTATGACTACTTTAGTGAGAACTCCCAAACAGACACTTCTGTTTTCTTTGAACTATTTGTGCAAGTTCTGGAGTAGTGCTCAGGGCAATGCCTAATCGGCTTCCACAGACTCAACTTTCTGTCTGTATCCCCTTACCAAAACACTCCTGAATTATTGCACGCACTTTGCGCGGATTCTACTAAGTCCTTCTTGCTACTACTCAGGTCCCATTCGACCTTGACCGTCCAGACACGGCTGGAGGCTAGTGTTCCAAAACAAGGACATTTCAATCACTCAGTGCTTCTTAGTTCCGAACCTTGTCCGCAACTTTAGGGGTTCAAAACAGAGAACTCTTCCCCGTTTCTTGCAGCCTTATATATCTTATAACACAGGTAAGATACAAAAATCAGCAGGAGGGTAAGACAGAAAGCAAAGAAAGCAACTTCTATAGCATTTACAGGTGACATGTCCCTTTTTCAGGTTCTTCCGTACTACTTAATTGGCGTCGAGATGTCATAAAAACATGCAGCAGCTTACCTCACTCATCGATACAGAGTATAGACACACAGGAGCTCAGATATACTAACTGGCAAGACAAGGGCTTACCTTACAGTACTGTTTTTAATCTATCTGAGGTCCTCTGGTCCCGTCCTCAAGTCGATCGGTGAGTGGGTTGGCACTCTATCGGCTGCACATCGGACGATCTCGTCGCCCCACGTTGGGCGCCAATTTCTGTCGGGGGGCAAGTCCCCCCGGGATGAATGTCACTGTAATCCTAATTAGGTAAAGAACAGGTATCGAGCTCGGGAAACAAACGAACAGACACACCCAGGTATCTAGTAAGAATGGTTTCATTTATTGCATAATTCATACAGTATTTAAAGACAAGCTGGTTACACAACAATCATGTGACCAATGTACATATTTGGTCCTTCCGGTTCCGCTACTAGGCATATTTACTCAGTTACTCATAACAACATCTGTTTCCTCTCCTTGACTATGTGGATGTCTTCCCTTATCTTTTCCTGAGAACAGCAAAAACTCTCGGGTGCTGTCCCAGACTTAGTGTCTGCTTCCTATCTCTAAACTATGCAGGCTATCTGCAGACTATTTCACTCCCTGTATATACAGTGTATAGGATATAGTACAAATTACAGCACTACCAGCAGGTAACGGGCCCTATATACTTACCGTTCTCCGGGGTCCCGCTCACGGCCGCCTGTGCTTCCGATTCTGCGGAGGCGGCTGTGAGCAGGAGTGGGGATTGGTATGTGAGGCCGCGGCCTGAACACCACAATCTCTGCTATCATTATACTTCGGGGTCTTTTCAGACCCCGGAGTATAATAATCGGAGGCCCAGAGTTGGTGAGGGAACATAAAAAACAATGTACTTACCTCTCCTGCGCTTCTCCAGGCTTCGGGCTTGTTTGGTGACGTCCCAGACGTCAGCCGACGTCATTTTGCGTCGCGACGCAGGCCCGCGTCACGTGACGCCGGCCTGGTCCAACATTGAAGAAGGCCGGAGTAGCGCACGGGCATGCACCGGAGCGAGGAACAAGTAAGCAACGTTGTTTTTTTATGTTTCTATCCTCCCCTGGGTCTCCGATCATTATACTCTGGGGTCTGAAAAGACCCCAGAGTATAATAATTGTTCATGGGTGGTCCACAATGGGACATATAATAGTGTGTGCAGGGGCCACTATGGGGAATAATAGTGTGTGCAGGGGCCACTATGGGGAATAATAGTGTGTGCAGGGGCCACTATGGGGAATGATACTGTGTGCAGGGGCCACTATGGGGAATGATACTGTGTGCAGGGGCCACTATGGGGAATGATACTGTGTGCAGGGGCCACTATGGGGCAAAATACTGTGTGCAGGAGCCATTATGGGTCATTATACTTTGTGCAGGGGCCACTATGGGACATGATACTGTGTGCAGGGGCCACTATGGGACATGAAACTGTGTGCAGGGGCCACTATGGGACATGATACTGTGTGCAGGGGCCACTATGGGGCATGATTCTGTGTGCAGGGGCCACTATGGGGCATGATACTGTGTGCAGAGGCCACTATGGGACATAATAGTGTGCGCAGGAATGCGGTTTTTTTTGGGGGGGGGGGGGTTGGAGGGGGCGGTCCGGGGGGAGGGGGTCGGGGGGCGGCGGTTCGGGGGGGCCCCATGTCAAATGTTCGCCTTGGGGCCCAGCCATTCCTAGTTACGCCACTGACTACTGTGGTTGAGGTTGATGACATTCTGTCTATATTACACCAGGCACAGGCTGTCATAAGCCTTCTATGCTGCTGAATTACTCCTATTATTACTAATGGTCCTGCTGAAAAAAAAAGCAAATCAAATAAATAAATCTAAAATAAAAATATATTTGGGAAATGCTGTGTACCCAGCTCCCTAAAATACAAGCATAGGTTCACTTAACTGAAGAAAAACTTACGCTTTAAAACTTTATGCTGCAGTACATTTTTTTCTGCACTGTACTTCCTTTCATGGTTTTGCTTTTCCCGGGCCATTATTTCACCCACATAGATAGCATAAGAGTTTTGTTGTAAAAGGTACATGTTATTATGCTGTATTATACAATTGAGACTGAACCAGCATTATAATCACAGAGGGTGTGTATCCATTCCTCTATTCAAATATGGATCACAGATTGGAATGGTCAAACAAAAAATAAATAAAACTTAGCGTTTATTAATACTCATAAAAAGTGTATATACCACCAAAAGTGTGAGCTAATCACAAATAAATCGACCCTGGGTGTAGGTAAAAATGTGTGTACCGGACTTCAGAACAGACAGACCTCAGCTGCACCCATGATCTGATTCATTGACCTGTATATTCAAAAAATGGTTCAGTTATTAGTCAATCCCCCAGTATCGAACCTTCCACACCAAGAGGAAAACCATGAACCACTATTTTCCAGTGTCGGATCTCTTCTATGGGGACTAGTACATATCTCACACCAATGCAGTGATTAGTCTGTGTCTCAAACTTAGATGTTTGACATAGGACTGTGACGGGATGGTTTGAACTCTGAGTCTTTCCCAATCAGTCACTATCTTACCTAATCCCACACAAACTCACATGTCTACCCCTAGGAGGCCTCAATACTCTGTGAGATAAAAGAAAACGTTCAATGACGTAGCTACTACTATGTCTCGAAACACTCGGACCCCAATTCAAGCTTTATGTTCCAAATACGAGACATAGATACCGCTGTGTAGGAGTGAGAGGTATCTACCCCACACCCTCTCAAACACATACTTTAGATGGTAGTGTAGAGATGACATTGGAAACCCCTATATATGATCAGATAGCTTCCAGAAAAGTGCTGCAATCGCCACTAAGCTAGTCTCAGCCGTGAGATGTATAAACCACTGAGAATAAACTATAGTAAACCTAATTAAGAAGCTCAACGCGTTTCCCTCACCAGTGGGTTCTAATGGGTTCATCAGGAGCCATGAACATAGTTCAGCAATTATCTACCAGAGGACTAGCCTTGCCTCTCCTGTTATGGATACTGCCCATCTATCATACACAGTAATCCTAATTATAAATTAAGGGAGCAGCAGCTAGAGTCCCTATATAACAGAGGATCAGCCTTGCTTCTCCTGTCAAGGATCCTGCCCATATATCAAACACAGTGATCCTGACTATAAATAAGCGCAGCAGTTAGTCCCTTCTGTACACTCCCTCCTGATAAATAAGGGATCTTAGATGTAAGTAACAGCAGTGAAGATGCAGTTAAAATTACAATTCCTGGAGCTCTGGTGGTGAGCTCCAGTACTTTTATCTCACAGAGTATTGAGGCCTCCTAGGGGTAGACATGTGAGTTTGTGTGGGACTAGGTTAGGGTGGGTTCACACCTGCGTTCCAGTCCGTCCGTTGCCAATCCGAGTGAAAATCTCGGCGAACGGGATTGGCATCGGATACAGACCGGTCAGCGACGCATTGGTTAAAAACCCATTCATTTGAATGGGTTTTTAAAGCAATGCGAGGGTGTCCGATTGCACCCTCTGCGCTGCAAATCCTTTTTTTTCGTCGGAAACAAAGTCGGACAGGCAGGACTTCGTGTCCGACGAAAAAAAAAACGGCTTCGCAGCGCAGAGGGTGCAATCGGAAACACACATTTTTACCTACACCCAGGGCCGATTTATCTGTGATTAGCTCACACTTTTGGTGGTATATCCACTTTTTATGAACCAGCATTAGCAGTTAATTTAGTTACCTAAATATTAGATATAGTAAGCAATGATGCAGTTAATTAAGTAGGAAGAATTTGCTGAATTAATGACTTTTGCTAAGAGTC
Source organism: Leptodactylus fallax (assembly GCA_947044405.1). Lineage (NCBI taxonomy): Eukaryota > Metazoa > Chordata > Amphibia > Anura > Leptodactylidae > Leptodactylus > Leptodactylus fallax. The sequence goes on from CAMRHE010000025.1 coordinate 9,918,080, forward strand.
AACATATTTGCAGAGGACTATCTTTAGCTTTACCTTCTCTTATCTTACCCTATCTGCCTGTATAGCTACTACTCTAAAGGTCACCTTTGTACCATTTGTCTGTCCCTATGCTCTTCCATTCTTTCAGTATTCTGTTTCTTATATGACTACATGTAATAAGGAGGAATTATTAAAAATCCAGCTCATCTAGACCAAGCTTTCTGTAGAGTAATGAGTTTCCCTAATGAAAAGTAAAACTGCATTGTACTCAAATGTGACTTTTATATTTGGTGTATCTGTAACAATCTCTGCAGAAAAAATGAATATATTGCCAGAACAGAATAAAAGTTAAAGCAATTGTAACCACTAGGGTAGCAGACATACCAGCCGCTATATGATTAAGACTATTTCCTTCTTGGCAGTTACAGTTATATCCACAGATATGCTATAAATGTCTGATAGGTACAGGTCCCACCTCTGAGACCCACACCTACCTTGAGATTAGGGCCTCATTCATGTCTGCTGATGAATGAGGCACATGCGCTAGTCTATCCATTCACTTGCACAATTCTTCTAAAAATAGCTGAGCAGGCAGCCTCAGCTATTTCCAGAACTCCCCTCGTCTATATGTGTTCCTCTCTCATTTGCTTGTGGTTGCGAATAGAACGCTGTTTTCTAGACTGGTGTGGGTCCCAGACAATGTTCTCTCCAAGCGTCTGCAGCTACTTAGCGGAGTGGTTAGGGAGCTGGGCAACAGGGCACGTTGATGCATCTGCCAAAAAGCCAATACAGGATCGTAAATTGCCATAATCCTATTGACCACAGATAAACGTCAACATGGCATTTTTACTGCACAGTTAATGCTGTAAAATGAAAACCCAAGAAACAATAGTGGTTGGGGGTTGATAAAAAAAATGCATCTGATCTCTATTTCTCATGGTTTTGTAAAGTACATATATGTGAGCTGCAACCCTATGTAATACCACAGATAATACAGAAATAATGCTCTCTGCTGAGATCAGGGAACCCCAGAGCCATGAACCTTTTTGCTAAAGCCCCACTTCTTTTGGCGTATGCTGCTGTACTGCACCCCTTTTTGTGATATGACTGGTACAAAGTGACCATGGCATGTACAATATGACTGGGAGCTTGGCAGATGCAGGAGCATTCCATCTGACCTGGGAGATTCAATCACTCTTCTTGGATGCCAGGAAGTTACCCCCCTTTTGGAAGATTTGGAAAGTATGTGTTAGCCACAATCCTGTGTTGCACCACAGATAATACACAGAGATAACCCCCTCAGTACAGATCATGTAGTAGATGTCACCTGCATTTCTTTTTTTTTTTTTTTTTAAATATTCGGTACAAACCAGGCAAGCAAAATGTGAGCCAGAGAGAATGAGCAAAGGCATAGTAAAAAGAACAATAGTATTAATGGTCAAAATACAAACCAAGAGCAGGTATGGGGAATACACAAGGCATGAACCATGAGGAAAGGTTATAGGGGAGAGCAGAGATGGAAGGCAAACATGAAGTCTTGAGGCCAGAATCTTGAACAGCTTAAGGTCGGTGTTTAAAAGCGCTATGGGTCTAAAATTTTTGCAATTTTGGTGATCCCTTCCCGATGTAGGGATAAGGGTGAGAAATGTATGAAGGATAGAGTCAAGGATGGGGATTTCAGCCATGAAGGCATTAAATAGAGATGTAAGGCGAGGGAAGAGCTCTGCACCAAAGACCTTATAATACAGGTATGTAAAACCATCAGGGCCAGGTGATTTCCCACTGGTAAGGTCTTTAAGTAACTGCTCTATCTCATCTGCAGCAATGTGTTTATTTAGTAGGGCGAGTGCTTCAGGAGTGAGGTAAGGTATATGACAGGATTTCAAGTAATCATGTAGGGCGTGTCCATTTTGTCTGTGTCGGCAAGGAATATAGCTTAGAGTAAAACTCATGGAACATTCGTGCGATCTCAGTAGGGTCATAAATCACAGCACCATCAGTGCGCCGCAAGGTATATGCTGTACCCCTCTCTGCTTGGTCCCTGAGTTACCTGGCCAGGAGTGTGTGGGTCTTATTAGTCCTTTCATAATATCGTTGCATGGTGTACAACAGTAATTTATCCATCTTTTGAAGTAGGATCTCTCTGATTTGGGCCCTCAAGTCAATTAAGGATTTGAGAAGGCGTCTCGTAGCCACCTGCAGTCCTATGTAACACCACAGATAACACACAGATAGCTCTCTTAGTACAGAAAATGTAACAGATGTTACCTGTAGATGGTCCATGTAACACCACAGGTAACTGCTATGCCAACCCTGTTAGTAGTCCATGTACAGTCAAAAACTAAAGGAACTTTGACCATGGCAGTAATTAATCATATACCTCAAACACTATCAATTCAATAACTTGAATAATGCAGGAGAGAAAAAATAAATAAGAAAGCCAAAACACTATCCAGATTGGACAGAACTTACTGGGGTTCAGCTGCCTAGGGCAGCCTGTAATAGAAGTATAGTAATGACAGACCTGAGAGCCTTCAATAGGCTCCTAGCTGTCATGGAAATGGATGGTGATCTACAGCATCTGATCACAAGCATTGCAAGCGTTATGGTGACTGCTCAACTGCTGAGCGGGTGCCATGTTTAAAGTTCTGGTCTCTGCCTTACTACTATGGCAGATGTCAGGAAGGGGTTAATATCTTTGACATTTTACTTGTACTTTTTCTTATGCTTTTTCTTATACTTTTCTTTTGTGTATCTATAACTGATTTTTAAAGAACAATTTAATTGGTTAGATTTCGATTGCAATTCTGCAGTGACAGAAAATTTTTGATGTCATATTATGATATCATGATATGCCTAATATGGGCTCCTTGCTTATAACTCACTCAGGTGGCGCCAATAGATTCCAAATAATGTATTTTGTTGTCCAACAATGTCAGAGTGCTGCTTCGTTTGCATGCTTATGTAAAATTATTCCTCCCATTGTGTACACATCGTTGTCAAGGCTCCCGGCCTGTATCTATTTTAGGTTCACTGATATGACTCTCTCAATGCTCCCCGGGGCTGTTATTTTCTGCTCTTCTGTCCAGGTAATCAGATCAGCTCATTGCAGTTTGCTGATAAAAGCTCAGATAGTGTTATTATCTCTCTATGTAAGCTAAGATAACACTGAATTTACTACAAGAATATTGTCTGAGAGCATGTAAGCGTTCTATACAGAACTGTCTAATGTAATATATATTTACTGTGCATATTTGATCTGCATTTATATTAGATTTCTATTAATCATAATAAGTAATCTCTTGTGGTAAAGGCAATGTCTATATCTATTGAGGTACTTCATAGTGTCCTGTCCATCAAACAGTCAAAGCCAACCACCAGCTTGTTGAAGAATACAGGAGGTGAGAAGAAGAGTTGGCAGGCAAACTGGTGAGAGACAGAGAGATCGGAATACTCCTTATGTGTACTCTTATATATTTTATATATCTTTATATATTTTGACTAGATTGATCCACTGTGTTTAAATTATTTGATATGCAGAAAATCTATGACTTCGTTCTGTGGGTGTTTATACAGCCAGCGTCTCTGGTTCCTATTGCAATTAATCACGTCCTTTGTTTTTAGATCGGCGGCTGGTCACGTGATTTGGATGTGGCCGTTGACACTGCCGACTCTGTGAAATGTGGGCAGGAACTGGTTGTGACGCGATGCGCTGTTATTGGCCACCCTAGCTTCAGCTGTATGGGGGATTGCCCTATTTAGCCTCGGTTTCATGACTCAGCGTGCACCACTGCTAAAAAGTGCGGTTTTACTGCTATTACAGTATCGACCCTTGATGAATCATTAAGAAGAAACACTTTATTCTTTACTATAATAGTGTCTGTCTGGCTTTCATCCTTCCTATTAGAACAGTTACAGTGCTGTATCTGTCCTCTCTGTCAGTGGAAATAGCCAAATCTAGCTCAGTTGGTGTGGCATTAGGGCAGTAGCCTCGGGGTTATGCTGGTATTTATGGTTCCTCTGTCTTCATGACACATTGAAGGAATGTCAGCACTTACCCTTTTTATTGGTGGTTAAGGAGGTATCCATTCTATACTGCTTTTTTGATCTCTTTTACAGATCTCTAGAGCCAGTCCCCTGTCCTCTTTTCTAACCATTGTAAGACTGGTTATATATAATCATATATTAAGAGGTAGCAGCGTGGCCAGGGCCGGCGTTAGGGGAGGGGGGGCAAACTGGGCAATTGTCCAGGGCTCTCACAACTTAAGGGGAACCTTCCTTCAGCACCATTAGCTGTGAATCATGATCCAAACCATCTGCCCTGCACGGTCACAGAGAAGTGAAAAGGCAGGAGCAGGGCCGGTATCAGGACCCGGCATTGGCACCTGGTGTCCCAAGCATCTGAGGGAGCCTACTGGGTGCTGACTGCCTAACTTTGTCTCCACCCACTTTACCTTTGATCTTTATGATTGTCCACGGAGGCTGACAGCTCCCTCCTCCTCCTCCTCCTCTTCCTCCTCCCACTGAAGTCTTGCACTGCGGGGGATGATTGATTACATTGGGCTGCTGCAGCCTAGTGTAATCTATCCCAGACTCAGCTGTTAGGAGAGGTAAATAAGACCATTTTTTTTTTCATCTCCCCAGGACTTCTGAACATTATACTCTGGGGTCACAAAAGACCCCAGAGTATAATAATAGCAGTTTGTCTGAGCGAAACTGCCAGGCAAACCTCATGAGATGGATCTTGCGAGGTTCGCCCAACAAATACCAAGTACTGAGACTGTACTTACCGATATCCATGCCCCATGCATTCCATATCACATCCCTGTCAGTGAAATCCTGATGCTGTTCAGTGTCAGCGACAAGATATAAAACGCACGGGGCCCACTGGAGGGCTGAAGGGGAAGTGAAGGCGACCGTGGGCAGGAACGGGGACTGGTAAGTAAATAGGGCCCATTACCTGTTGGAGTAACTCCAGCAGGTAACGGCCTATTTAAAAAAAACAAAAGCAGGCCCCCTATGGCCTCAGGCCCCATAGCAGCTGCTATGATGGTAGTTCCGCCTCTGGGTATGTCTTAGAATTTAGGGTCCCATTTGTAAACTTGCCCATGGCCCCACTTTCTCTGAAACTGGCTCAGAGCGTGGCCTATAGTCCAGACGTAGTTATCTATGTTTATACTATTTGATAGCCATGTGGCAAGATTTTAGATATATACTTTTATTAAAAGTTAAGTTTTACACTACACTAAGCACATTTTGTCCAGTTTGTTTAAGGTAAAAAATGCATTACTTTTGAGCAGTGATTTGTTAATCATAATAAATAAAGGCAATGTCTATATCTGTTGAGGTACTGTTGTCATCAAACAGTCAAAGCCGGCCATCAACTTGATGAAGAATACAGGAAGTAAGAAGATGAGACAGCAGGCAAACTGCTGAGAGAGGAAGATGGGAAAAAACATTTAAAGCCCAAAATAAGACAATCAGTAAGGGGTTAAAGACAGACACTTCCTGTTGTTATACTCTTGGTGATAAATAGAATATGTCTTGAACAGAAATCTAATCTCTCCTTAGGCACTGAAATTTCAAAGGAAATTTTACTGCAAGCATTTTTGCAAAGTTTGTGAACTATTTAAACATGTATCTTACTCTTATCTGTGCAATATGTTTTCATGAATGCTTCGTTTCTGGGGCTAGATTTCTATTCAAAGGAATCAATTGTCAGAAAATGATCTTTAGTTTACATTCTAAATTGTTTATAAAATTTTGGTGAAGTATTTATTTTTACATTTGTTTTATTTTCTAATGATATCTTTTTCATCTATTTTCTTTACATGTTTATAGTGGCAAACATTTTGTGTGTGTTGTAGAAATAGCAATAAAATTTACATCCTGGTCCCTCCTGGTGACCACTGATGCAGGTCACCCCTGTGGCCAGTGACTGGTTGAGTGGTCATTTCCTGTGTGTTGAAAGGAGGCCAGGAAACAGACACCTTTGAAGTGTCAGAATGGGAGTGGTAAGGTAAGTGTAGCCCTATTTGGGGGGGGGGTATGAGTATTATCCCTCCCACAATAGACTCTGGCGCTGACCTGTGTGTATAATGGGACCTGAAGCCTTCGCTGAAGGGAAGAGTGGGAACATATATGAAATATATCAGTGCCTCCACCCAGGATAGAGCCTCTGTATTACAGGGAGGATCTCTTCCTGGGACTTACCCATGAAGTACAGTTAGTAGCCTTAACAAGGGCCACGGTATTAATCTCAAAGTTTGAAGAAAAAAAAAAAGAAACAAAAAAGGTTAAAAAGGTGGTTTATAAAGAAAAAGGGGGGTGAAAAAAAAAAAAAAAAAAAAAATTCAGAACACAGCAGTACTACAACAACCAGCAAGTCCTCAACCATCTTAGGTTATATACCCGGGTATATATATATATATATAGCAAGAGTCCAGTGCACAATACCTCCAGGCAACAGAAGAGATGCAGGGGCCCCTGTGGATGACTGTGGATCCTCGGATTCTTCCAGGAGATGACAGACAGCCGATCAGGAGATGATGATGATGATGATGATGATGAGATTCTTCACAGACAGCAAACAGGGCGACGGTGACGGCAGTAGATGCAGGCCTGACTACCCTAACACTGAGTCCTTAACCTGTCAGCTAAACTACTAGTGCCACCGGGCCTCTAACTAGCTAGTTGGCCTTCGGAAGCCTAACCTATCACTGCCCTGAACTATATATATATATATGGATCCCTAACTACGGTTACTAGCTAGGTCCTGTGAGTATATAGGGGGTAACACATACCTAACTATATACTGTGAAGTAAAGAGGAACAAGTGGCTCTTAGACTCCCCCAGACATAACATGTCTGTCTCAGCAGCTCTGCTCACATCTCTCCCCCCCAGCAGCTCTGCCTCACATGTGTCTGACTCACTGTATTTACAAAACAAAACTTGCACTAAATGCCTGGGGTCTCTGAAGCCAAACTGCAGGGGCAAAGAAGCCAGATACATTATATACTAGTAGAAATGGCAGTTCCCTACACTCTCCCTCTGGTGAAATCTTTACGTCACGTCAAAGACATACAAAGTCATAGTATACAGTCAACATTACCAATGACAATATCAATATGGTTGCTTTTGCATTTACAGAGTCACAACAGGTTAATAGGTATACATGCCAGCAGGAGCAAAAATTGGTAACATATTGACCAAAGTGGACACTGCACCCACCCAAGCATGGTATAAATGAGGCTGAGTAGTAAATCTGGGGTCCCCCAAACTATCATATGTCAGCATAGGTGGAGGGTGTCTAATTCTCTCTCCTCTCCGTACCTCTCTCTGAGGTAAACTAGCATGTCCAGGCCCTAAACTAGGGTTGTCTGCCATGGGAGGGGATGGTGCTGGTGGCGTAGGAGAGCTAGATCCCTGCTCATCTGTAGACACAGATCTAGGTACGAATTCTGGAGTTTGAGGGTTCATAGGTCTCCCTGAAGGAGAAGATACTGGTGATCTAGGAACTTCAGGAGCCACAGTCCAATCACTCTCAGGAGTTTCAGGAAGGTCAGGTGGAATATCGGCTAAGGACTGTGGAGAATCGCAGGCCGAGCCATCATTGGAGATATCCATACCATCAATCTGAGGTACAGGCAACAAATGATTTCTATGCCAAGTCCTGATCCTCCCGTCCCGTCCTTTTATCTTGTAGACTGGTATTCCAGGCAACCGATCTACCACTGTAAAGAGTTCACTCCGCCATCGATCAGCCAGCTTATGTTTTGCAGATGCTCCCAAATTCCGTAGCAGAACATGGTCCCCAGGGTTCAATTCTCGGTATCTTACTCGAAGATCAAATCTCCTTTTATTTCCTTCATTCACTTTGGCCGCATTTTCCTCAGCCAGCTGATAAGCACTCTTAAGCGTTTCTTTCAAACGTGCCACGTATCGGTAATGATCTCGATGACTGATACCATCGGTAGAGACTCCCAACAAGATGTCAATAGGTAGCCTAGGCTCTCTTCCAAACATCAGAAAGTATGGTGAATATCCTGTGCTCTCGTGCCTTGTACTATTATAGGCATGCACCATAGCCTCCACTTTTCGACTCCAGGATCGCTTATCCTCAATTCGTAAGGTACCAAGCATATCAAGTAAAGTCCTGTTAAATCTTTCAGGAAGGGCATCTCCCTCTGGATGGTAAGGCGTCGTCCGACTTTTGCGGATGTTCAACAACTGAAGTAACTCTTTGATCAGGTTACTCTCAAAATCCCGGCCTTGATCAGAATGCAACCGGTGTGGTAAGCCATAATGGATAAAATACTTTTCCCAAAGCACTCTTGCAACAGTGACTGCTTTTTGATCCTTAGTCGGAAAGGCTTGAGCATATCGTGTGAAGTGATCAGTCACCACCAATACATTTCCAAATCCTCTGGAGTCGTTGTCAATACAAAGGAAGTCTATGCAGACAAGATCCATGGGGCCCGAACTCTTCAAGTGTCCCATGAAGGCCGCTCGAACCGGGACAGTCTTCCTCTGCAAACATCTGCGACAGCACCTACACAGACGAGTCACGGTATCTCTCATTTTGGGCCAGTAGAATCGGTCTTGTATTAGGCCATAAGTCTTCTCAGGTCCCAAATGACCATGATAATCATGCAGACTTCGGAAAATCATCTTCTGAAAGCAGCTTGGAATAACTAGTTGGCGCCTTCCAGGGTGATCATGATACAGCACCACACGATAAAGTAGGCCATTGTCTATTTCAAACTTCTCCCAATCTCGTAGAAGTTGACTGCATTCAGAGGGTAGGGATGTCTTTAACATTTCTCTGTCTTGAGAACTCACTGCTTGATAAAGAGGTCCAATTAAAGGATCAGTCTTTTGACTCCAGATCATTCGCTTTGAAGATATAGAACAACTCTCAAAGGATCCTAAAGCGGCAGGGTAGGCAAACATGTCTGGTACAGCTTCGGGACCTCCCCCAATAGAGTCAATAAGCCGAGTTTCAGAAAAGGCTACTCGGTCTTCAACTACAGCAGCCATGGCACACAAAGCTCCTACTCCAGGACTTGGCACTTCTTCCCATTCATCCACTACTTCCGGACTAGGTAATCCAGGCCGTCTTGATAGAGCATCTGCCCCAATGTTCTTAGGCCCCGATTTATACTTGAGTGTGAATTGGTAGTTGGATAAAGCTGCCAACCAGCGATGTCCTGTAGCATCGAGTTTAGCGGTTGACAAAACGTATGTCAGTGGATTGTTGTCTGTTCTTACTTCAAACGTGGCTCCGTATAAATAGTCATGTAATTTATCAACAATGGCCCACTTGAGCGCCAAAAACTCCAATTTATGTACTGGATAATTTTTCTCGCTGGGAGAAAGACTTCGACTTATGAAAGCTATGGGCCGTAACCCGGCCGGGTATTCTTGGTGCAGCACGCCACCTAATCCTTCAAAGCTGGCATCTACATGTAGCACATATGGCTTCTGTGCATCAGCATAAGCCAGAACGGGAGCTTCTGTCAATTTCTTCTTCAACAACTTAAATGCTTCTTCACAATCCGCAGTCCACCTATCGCCAAAAAGGCTTTTGGAAGACCCTTTCTTCTTTCCCGGATCTCCTGCATCACTCTTCAACAGGTCGAGGAGGGCTCGAGCAATTTTTGAATATCCTTCCACAAATCGTCGATAGAATCCACAAAACCCCAAGAAAGATTGCAACTCCGTAATATTTTGCGGTCGGGGCCAATTCACCACAGCTTCAATCTTACCAGGATCGGTAGCAACTCCTTCAGCAGAAACAATATGACCTACATAAGTGACCGAAGATCTACAAAATTTGCATTTGTCAGCCGACAACTTCAGCCCCTCTTCTTTTAAGCGTTGGAGTACTCTCATGAGTCGTTCTTCATGTTCTTCCAGCGTCTTTCCAAACACAATAATGTCATCAAGATATACAAGGCATTCCCGGGGCACTAAATCACCTAACACTCTTTCCATCAACCTTTGGAACGTTGCTGGCGCACCTTTTGTACCTTGCGGCATACGAGTGAACTGAAAGAAACCCAAGGGGCATATGAAAGCTGTCTTTTCCTGATCCTCAGGTGCCATTGGGACTTGATAGTATCCCGATCTTAGGTCCAGCACTGTGAACCAACAGTTTCCATTCAGAGCTTCCAGAGCTTCTTCAATTCTCGGCAGTGTATACTGATCAGGTAAGGTTCTCCGGTTCAGAGTTCTGTAATCCACACATAGGCGAATTGCTCCAGATTTTTTTCTTACCACCACAATAGGTGAGGCATAGGGGCTCTTACTGTCCACAATGATCCCCTGACCTTTCATTTGCTGTAGAGTCTGTCTTAACTCATCAACATCCTTTGGAGCAACTCTCCGTGGTCGCTCCCGGAAGGGAGTAGAATCGGTCAATCGGAAAGTGTGTTGAGCACTTTTAGCACAACCTACATCCATATCATCCATGGAGAACACTTCCGATAATTCAGACAACTTCTGTGTCAGTCGCTGATTCCAGGCCTCTGGTAAATGTGGATCACTCAAATCAAGATTGAGATTAGGGATTGCATCTCGGATTTGAATCCTGCACACTTCAGCGTATGGATTTACTCCAAGCACAGGGTAGCAGTGGGCCACATTCTGGTATGGTCCAATTACAATCGGATGCGGTGAACAGTTCCTCACTGTCACACAGGTAGATAACTCCACTTTATTTCTCCAGTCCTTTCTCTCTGGGATCACCATCCAGCCATTCTGGTTAATCATTTCTTCAGGGGTTTCCATAAGGACATAACTCCCCCCTTCAAGCAAATCGGGAGCAATGCTGGAGGCTACTCTCAGAACTCTCTCCCCGCCGGCAGGAACTTCCACGGTTCTCTCACCGATATGATATACCATTCCATGTCGATAGCCAGTAGACAGGGCATCACAGAGTTCTCTAAGATCAGAAGATATATTCACCGGCTGAGCTGCAGGGTTCCAATCTCTTCCAAGAAACTTCTGAAAAGCATAATGCACTGCGGGACAATTAGTGCCAAGTATCACAGGAGCTGCACAAGAATCCCCTGTATCAGGGCAGACAAGAGCCGTAATCTTCATGGGAGCGACACTCTGATCTTCTAATTCAGGGACAGCTATAACTACTTGTAGGCTGCCATCTACAGGATATGATCCTGAATTAAGCCCCCACAATTTCATTTGTCCTGTAGACTGAAGAGGTATATCCCTCAGATACTTTTGGTAGAACGAGCGATAAATCAGGGTCACTTGAGATCCTGTATCAAACAGGGCAGGAGCGGCATGACCATTGACAGTGACTTTGACAACGGACCTGGAGCCCGCGATAGCGCCTCTGGTCTTTACTCGGCCCGCCTTCCTTCTGTGTCTTTGATTCTGAATAGAGAAGACAGCACTGTGTCCCAATCCCTCACTGTCCTCCGTACACTGTCTGGCAGTATGGCCCGTCTGACCACATTTATAACAGGTTCTAGCATCCTTCCTCCATTGAGTGGCAGTGGGTGGAGTGGCGGACTGTCTAAGTTCTGACCGCTCCGCTGGTTTGTCCTTGTTTGAATTAGGAACAACATCTTCTTTAGAGATGCTTTTCGCTTTCTTAGGGGTACTAAAACTAATGTCAGCTTCTTGTTTCTTCACTAACTTCATTAAGTCGGGAAATGGAAGGACTCTATCAGATAGTAAGACCTTGAGTACTTGAGCAAGAGGATGATGAGGTTGTAACCCTCTCACCAACTGACTGGTTCTCATAGCGTCTACCTCTGAAGTAGATATAGCTGCGTGGTACACCAGACGTGAAAGAAGTAGCTGTAAACGGTTAATAAAAGTAGAGACATTTTCCCCTTCTTTTTGACGAACCATTCGGTAATCAGCAACCATCTGGGCAAGGTCATAGTATGGCTCAAAGTGATAAGACAGTACTTGTATATAGTCCAATGCACTCACTCCTTCATGAGAGTCTCTGTACAAGCGGATCAATTCTGCAGCAGGAGACCGCAAACTTTCACTGATACGCTGCCGCTTGCCTTCTTCAGAGCAAGACCATTCCTTCAGGCATTGGAGAGTATGTTCTTTCCATATCTCAAAGTTTTCCTCCCCTTGTGGTACTGGGACATTACCAGAGAATACGTTTAGTTTCTTGTAGTGAGTGGCCTGCAGGCCCTGAGCTAACATTTCAGTCAGCCTGGCTAAAGTACTAATAGCACTGTCACTAGAGGAACTGCTAGCGACGGCCATACTGGGGGGGTAACTGGCTGAGCGGGGTTCTTCCTTTACCTGAACCAGGGGAGGAACAGGAGGTCGGTAATCCCATGTAGTAGCTCGTGGGAGGTTCCCCTCTGAGCTATATCGCTTCTCCATATCAATGACTATTCCCACTTCTAAATCTCAGCAGTGCCTCCAAATGTAGCCCTATTTGGGGGGGGGTATGAGTATTATCCCTCCCACAATAGACTCTGGCGCTGACCTGTGTGTATAATGGGACCTGAAGCCTTCGCTGAAGGGAAGAGTGGGAACATATATGAAATATATCAGTGCCTCCACCCAGGATAGAGCCTCTGTATTACAGGGAGGATCTCTTCCTGGGACTTACCCATGAAGTACAGTTAGTAGCCTTAACAAGGATCACTGTACTAATCTCACAGTCTGAAGAATACATACAGATACCACATAAGGTTATAACAGTAGCTTTATAAGAATCAACAGGGTAATAATACATACATACAATATACTCAGAACACAGCAGTACTACAACAACCAGCAAGTCCTCAACCGTCTTAGGTTATATACCCGGGTATATATATATATATAGCAAGAGTCCAGTGCACAATACCTCCAGGCAACAGAAGAGATGCAGGGGCCCCTGTGGATGACTGTGGATCCTCGGATTCTTCCAGGAGATGACAGACAGCCGATCAGGAGATGATGATGATGATGATGATGAGATTCTTCACAGACAGCAAACAGGGCGACGGTGACGGCAGTAGATGCAGGCCTGACTACCCTAACACTGAGTCCTTAACCTGTCAGCTAAACTACTAGTGCCACCAGGCCTCTAACTAGCTAGTTGGCCTTCGGAAGCCTAACCTATCACTGCCCTGAACTATATATATATATATGGATCCCTAACTACGGTTACTAGCTAGGTCCTGTGAGTATATAGGGGGTAACACATACCTAACTATATACTGTGAAGTAAAGAGGAACAAGTGGCTCTTAGACTCCCCCAGACATAACATGTCTGTCTCAGCAGCTCTGCTCACATCTCTCCCCCCAGCAGCTCTGCCTCACATGTGTCTGACTCACTGTATTTACAAAACAAAACTTGCACTAAATGCCTGGGGTCTCTGAAGCCAAACTGCAGGGGCAAAGAAGCCAGATACATTATATACTAGTAGAAATGGCAGTTCCCTACATAAGCATGACTTAATAATAATACATTTTATTTATATAATGCCAACATATTTCGCAGCACTTTACAAATTGTGATTTATTTTATTTTACACTATTTTGAGCCTTTAAGTAGTCAACCCCTTTAAGTAGTGCAAAGGCTTTAAAATAAATCTTGTATCTAAAATGCCTTTAAGGCTAAGGCCCCACGTAGCAGGGCTCAGCAAAAAAGCTCTGTGGGAATAACAGCGGTGGAAACGCATTGTGGTTTTTCCCACAGTGCTTTTCACAGAAAGTCCACAGAGTTTTCCTCTGCAGACTTTCTGCTTCAGTTATACCTATAGGGAAACCGCCGGCGTTTCTGTAGGTATAATTGACATGCTGCGATTTCCAAAAACTCAATGATTTTGGCAATAGCAGCATTTCCGCTGAGCATATTTTTATGCAATGTGTGGATGGTGTTCGCTAGGGACTGAAAAACACCGCGTTTTTTTTACATCACGTTTATGCCACGTGGAGCCCTGACCTAAAAGTTTAGTACCTAAGGAGATATTAGAAACCTATACAATGCATAGTTTCCATTTATCACACAGAATGTAATTCATGCAGTTGTTGGTATAGTCATGCAAGTCTTAGATGTAAACTAAAACACTATAAATATATCTGTTTGATAGTTTTAATAGCTGGAAAATATTCTTAGCAACAGATATTTTAAAAATTCAACAGAATTCAAATGTTTATTCTTTGCTAACACATTACGGCTTTCTATATCTCTATCTTATGCATATGTGGCATCCCAGAGCTGGCTATGGCTGGGCTGAGGGTGATCTCTGTGCATTGTATTATTTCCTGTTGCTTCATAGCCTGTGTGACATAGCAGGGGGTCCTGAGTCTCACACAACACAGCGCCACCTAGTGAGCCTCACACATGCATTACACCTCCCATAGGATTGAATAGTAACCAAATGTCCAATGGGAGGACATTGCCTGGGAAAAGGGGAGGAGTCAGCTGATCACTGGGTCCCCATGGTAACACCCCTGCAGGAAGGTCCTGCGTGTGAGGAGTTAGAAGTGTGGAGTGTTAGGAGGAGGAGGTGAGGAGATAAGTGTGATGTCCTGTGAAGAAAGTGTAAGAGACAGCCAATGTTGTCCTAAGCTTTATTTGTCTGTATAAACTGTTAATGTTGAATGTATTTCTGTGATTCTGTTCCTTTAAGACAGCAGCCATTGTAATTGTGACATGATGCTGGAGTGAGACCCCCCCCCTTTTATGTCAGCCTGTCTGTTCTGCAGACAGAGTGTGAGGGGAGAAGCAGGAAGTGACGAGACAGAGAGCAGCAGCCATCTTGGCAAGTGTTGTATTGAACTGGTGTGGAGATTTTTCTGTACAGCTAAGCTGTATCTTGGTCCAGAGACAAACAGAGTGTAAAGAGACAACAGGACTAGTGAGTCCACGTGAAAGGAACTGTGCTCAGTGGCTGATCAGTGAGACTGACATTGTGACTGTGTATATGGATACCACAGATAGAGACTCGCAGTGCTGTTGATGTACTGGACAGCACCTGCTAAACCCCGGCTTACAACCCAGCTCAGTGTATGGATTCGGCAGGACTGTCAGTGTGCTGAGTGGAATCTGCTGTTGGATTACATTGCATTCATTGGGTTTCCCTGTTAAAGAGGACTTCATTTCTCCCAAGATCCTGATAACAGTGAGGAGAGGACGCTTCACTATAAAAGAAAGGACCGACTTTGGGCCCCACCGCGCGCTTCTACGGACTGTAAGCGGTCCACCTGGACCACTGGGGAAAAGGGGGTGCACCCAAATGTGATGTCAGGGTCAGTTAGGGATAGTTTTGAGTATATTGTTCATTCAGTGTCCATACTGCAGAAGTGGACAGAGTAAAAGTAGAAACCATTGCAGAATTTGCCTTGAAATTGTTCATGCTATATTGTATATTTTGCTTGTCTTTATCCCTGTCATTTTACCTTCAAATAGCCTTTATTAACTTATAGTAAATATATATTCTTTTCTTGAACTACCGCGTGTGCGTTCATTTCTGGTTGCGGAGTCCAAACCACCTGCCTTGCTCTCGGTTCACAAATTGGCGTAGTCGGCAGGATCCGCTTACCAGAATGGACGGTGACGCACCCGTTCGGGAGAATGGTGCTGGAGGAAGAATGCCAGCAGGGGCTATAATAAGTCAGTTAGCTAAATTTGATGGCAATAATATGTCAGTGAGTATGTGGGTGGAACAGATACGAATGATACAGCGAATGTACCAGACCGCACCAGAAGTACTAGTAGAGCTAGCAATATTGACATTACAAGGGGATGCTAAGACCACGGTGATATTGAGGCCATTTGAACAAAGGCAGACATTTGAGCAAGTAGTCCAGATTCTAGAAACCATTTATGGAGAAACTGCATT
The DNA here is from genome assembly GCA_947044405.1 of Leptodactylus fallax. Taxonomy (NCBI): domain Eukaryota; kingdom Metazoa; phylum Chordata; class Amphibia; order Anura; family Leptodactylidae; genus Leptodactylus; species Leptodactylus fallax. Next base: position 9,933,899 of record CAMRHE010000025.1, read on the forward strand.
GCTGGGGTCTCTGCAGGCTCGGTTCTTCCAGAGGGTACAACAGGAGAATGAAAGCCTTCCCCAATATGCAAATGCCCTACAAGAACTGCTCCGAGATATTCAAGTGAAGGAAAGAGGGGGCTCGCCAGCCTTCTGTAACCCTGATCGGACTCTCCGTGACCAGTTTGTCCTGGGGATACGTGACGGCAGTTTAACTGTGACTATGCAGGATTTTATACGACGAGAGACTGATGCTAAATTCCATGATGTACAGGTAGAGGCCATCTCCCGTGCCAATAGTATGTTCCCGAAGCCCCAGACCGCAGTTGGAGTTACTTTGTCACAGGGGGCTAGTTCTGGCTCAGAGACAGTAGAAAAAGGGACGGTTAAAGAAATTCTCACAGTAATGCAGAAACTGCAAGAGCAAATGGAACACTTGCACACCCGTTGTGATGAACATTCTATGAAAATTGCAGACTTCCAGAAAACTGGAGGTGAAAGGGTGAGCCGTCCACACCCAGCAAGTCAGAATCACCCACCACCCCGCTGGAGGGATGAGGATAGGACCTACCGAAGGGGTCCAAATCAGTTAATGCAGTGCTCAGGAGAAATCGAAGGGGCTTACCGAAGGGGCCCAAACAGATGGCCAGAACGACGGGAGATACGCTGCTGGGAGTGTGGACGGATGGGCCACGTTGCTGCTAGATGTCCAGAGCAGCGACAAACTTATGAGAGACCGCCGTTAAACTGAAGTCCCCTGCTGCTGTAGGGCGTGTAGTAGGGGAGACTGACAAGGAGACTATGTGGGGAGAATGCCCTAATGATGACCTGATCGCTGCAAGTCCTGTTATACAGGTGGAAATGGAGGGTATTCCGGTTACCGGGATGATTGACACGGGTTCCCAAGTAACGACCTTGAGTAGAGACTGTTATGAACGGTACTTCCAGCAACATGTGAAATATGATCCCCATACATTCGTACGAGTGGTCGCAGCTAACCAGTTATCAGTTCCAGTCGTGGGAGTGGCCTGGATGAATGTCCGGGTATGTGGCCAAGATCTAGGTAGGAAAGGCATTGTGGTGGTACAGGAGTCACATGAAGTAAAGGTCCCTGTCATTTTGGGGATGAATGTGTTAAAAGAATTAGATCAGATCCTCTTTGAAAAGAAAGGTCACGGTTATTGGAAAGAAACCACCACCCATCGGCCTACTCAAACAGCTTTCCAGCGGCTGATCCGGACATGTGGCTTACAGAAAAGTTCAGATGCACAGCGTCCTCTGGCTCGAATTTCAGTTCCTTTGCATACAAAAGTTACACTGCCACCCAGTCGGGAGACAATAGTGTCCATGCCCATAGGCACCTGTCGGAAACTAGAGGGCATAGCTGTGTTGGTAGAACCACTGCAGGCAGCCGAAGGAGGTGTTGATCCGCTAGTGGCCCGTTCCTTGGCAATAGTTCGCAATGGAAGAGTACCACTTCGATGTGTAAACACTCAGGACCAGAGTGTGGACCTGACCCCAGGGAGGCAGCTGGCTAACATCTATGTGACTCCGGAGGAAGTAAGGAAAGTAACTCCAATGCAGCTGAAGCCGACTGAAAGGGATGAGTGGACCGTAACTGTGTCCATGGGAGAAGATGAGGAACCCACCTCTGAATGGAATGGCCGTGCAATTCGAGAACAGATGAAGATGGATGCAAGTTCATGTTCTCTGGAATGGGTGCAGAAGGTAGATGAACTGTTGTGGGAGAACCGAGCCGCCTTTTCACGGTATGCTGAAGATTTTGGATGTACCACAGGGATCTACCATGAGATTCCCACAGGAGACACCCCTCCAATTAGAGAGCGCTACCGACAAATTCCTCCACAGTTGTATCAGGAAGTAAAAGAACTGTTAGCTAAGATGCTACAGGGTGGGATCATCCAAGAAAGCCAGAGTCCCTGGGCAGCTCCTGTGGTGTTAGTAAGAAAAAAAGATGGGTCCATCCGATTTTGCGTAGACTATCGGAAGTTAAACGCTTGCACCGTACGAGATTCCTACCCCTTGCCACGGATTGAGGAGTCCCTCTCAGCGCTGGGGAGAGCCCGGTACTTCTCCTCACTAGATCTGGCTAGTGGGTATTGGCAGGTGCCGATGGCCACAAAAGACAAGGAGAAGACGGCATTCATCTTGCCCATGGGACTATACGAATTTAACCGGATGCCCTTCGGGTTGACAAATGCACCCGGAACGTTTCAGCGGTTGATGGAGAAATGTCTCGGTGACTTCAACTTTGAGTTCACTCTCATCTACTTGGATGACATTATAGTGTATTCTGCGACCTTTGAAGACCATCTCCACCAGTTGGGGCAAGTATTTCGAAGATTGCGGGAACATGGGCTCAAATTGAAACCCAGTAAATGTCGGTTGTTCCAATCTGAAATTGATTACTTGGGTCACCGCGTATCAGGAGAAGGGGTGAGACCATCAAGAGACAAGATAGCGGCTGTTCAAGATTGGCCAATACCGACTACCCTGCGAGAAGTGAGGGCGTTCCTTGGAGTAGCCGGTTACTATCGACGGTTTATTAAGGATTTCGCCAAGGTAGCAGCACCACTTAATGCTCTCCTACGAGGCACATCCGGTGGTCCAAAGAACCGGTCCGTGAAGTGGGGACTTGAACAGGAACAAGCCTTCCAGGCATTAAAGGATGCACTGACAACAGCCCCAATCTTGGCATATGCTGGTTACCACTTGCCGTTCCAGCTGTATACGGATGCAAGCCTGTATGGTCTTGGAGCAGTGCTTTCCCAGCTTCAGGATGGCCAGGAGAGGGTCATAGCGTACGGCAGCCGGTCTTTGAGAGATTCTGAAAGAAACCCCGAGAATTATAGTTCATTTAAGTTGGAGCTGTTGGCACTGGTATGGGCCATGACCGAGAAATTCTCTGAATATTTGACCGGTGCTGAAGTTTTAGTACTGACTGACAACAACCCACTAGCTCACCTGGAAAATGCCAAGCTCGGGGCGTTAGAGCAGAGGTGGATAGCCCGAATGACTAAGTTCAATTACCGCATTAAGTATCGGTCCAAGACAGAGAACCAGAATGCTGACGGGCTTTCTAGGGTAACCGCCCAGACCCCCACAGTAGACGTGGATCATGAGTTGGAGCATGTGGAGGTGCCCGACTTCAGCAGATTTTCACAGGCCTTGGCCGCCGCTAATCAGTTTGAGTTGGAGGGGACTGAAACGGCTCCTTTCTTTGGTCCCTCACGACAGGAATGGGCACAGATACAACAGACCCATGAGGGGCTGGCACAGATGATCAAGTGTGTTGAGAAAGGCCAGAAGCCCTGTAGAGAGGAAAGAGAACGACTGACACGTGAGATATTATCTGTTCTGAGTCAGTGGGAAAAGTTGGAGATGAAAAATGGAGTGCTATGCCGAAAGGTCTATTTACCTTTTGAGATCGACATTCGATACCAAATTGTGGTGCCTAGTGAACTGGCTCGCTCGTTGGCAGTTGAGGCTCATAATAAGAATGGACATTTTGGTCATGAGAAGACCTTTCGTTGGTTACAGCGACTGATTTACTGCCCTGGTCTTCGTCAAATGGTCGAAGAAGTATGCCGCAGCTGTCGAACTTGTGAGATCCATAAGGCAATAGAACAGAGAGCTCCCCTGCAAACCATCGTGACCCAGGAACCTTTAGAAATCGTCATGATAGACTATCTAATGGTGGGCCCATCCAATAGCGGACACCAGTATTGCCTCGTAATGGTGGATCACTTCACCAAATTTGCGGTGGTAACCGCCACCAAGGACCAGACAGCTGAGTCAGCAGCTCGTGCTCTGTGCCAAGATTTCATTCGAGTATATGGGTGCCCTAAACGCATCCACTCCGACCAGGGTGCCTGCTTTGAGGGACACGTAATGAAAGAAGTTCAACGTATCTACGGGATAAAGAAGTCGCACACGACTCCATACCACCCTCAGGGAAATGGGGCCTGTGAAAGATTCAACAGAACTCTGCTACAGATGCTGCGGACTCTGGAGGAAGACAAGAAGTTACAGTGGCCTCAGTTCTTGTCTGAAATGGTGTGGGCCTATAACAATCAGGTCCATTCTACAACGGGGTACTCTCCTTATACACTTCTCTTTGGGCGGTCTGGGCGAAGTATAGGAGAATTACAGTTGGATGATGTGGATGGGTTCCCTCCGAGGGATCCAACCTCTTGGGTGCGGGCGCACCGGCAGAGACTTGAGACGATCCATCGATTGGTGCGGCAGCGCCTGCAAGAACATCCCCATCCTGATAAGACCCCAGTGCAAGAAGCACCATTGCAACCAGGCGACCTGGTGCTAGTTCGTGTCAAGAAACCCCAAGGGAAATTGGAAAGCCGATGGGAGGCTTTGCCGTATCGTGTTGTTGGCCGCAAGTATGCGAATGGGCCAGTGTACCAGGTCCAGAAAGAAGGAACTGATTGTGTTCGAGTACTTCACCGAAATATGTTGCGCCTGTGTCATTCTGAAGGGACAAATCATGATGGGCCTGCCAATGTGAATGAGCTCCCACAGTCAGAGAATGGAGGTGCGGAATGGGCCTCAGACGAGGAGGATGATTGTTGGCCGATCCCTGCTCCTGGGGATGTTCCACCTGTGACTACTGTATCTCCGGCCTGTGCCCCCTCAGGTGCGGAATCCGCTGGTCCTTCTCAGCCCATAGCTGCAGCACCCCATAATATAGCACCGGTCCTCAGACGGACCACTAGGCCAAATGCTGGTATTCCCCCTGTTCGGTATGCGCAGGATGAGTTTGTTTGGCCTGCCATACATCGGTATACTACCACCCTGTGCATAAAAGTACAACCCTCTGGATATACAGTCATAGGCAGGGACTGCCAATCTTAAAGTGGGGGGGAATATGTAAGAGACAGCCAATGTTGTCCTAAGCTTTATTTGTCTGTATAAACTGTTAATGTTGAATGTATTTCTGTGATTCTGTTCCTTTAAGACAGCAGCCATTGTAATTGTGACATGATGCTGGAGTGAGACCCCCCCCCTTTTATGTCAGCCTGTCTGTTCTGCAGACAGAGTGTGAGGGGAGAAGCAGGAAGTGACGAGACAGAGAGCAGCAGCCATCTTGGCAAGTGTTGTATTGAACTGGTGTGGAGATTTTTCTGTACAGCTAAGCTGTATCTTGGTCCAGAGACAAACAGAGTGTAAAGAGACAACAGGACTAGTGAGTCCACGTGAAAGGAACTGTGCTCAGTGGCTGATCAGTGAGACTGACATTGTGACTGTGTATATGGATACCACAGATAGAGACTCGCAGTGCTGTTGATGTACTGGACAGCACCTGCTAAACCCCGGCTTACAACCCAGCTCAGTGTATGGATTCGGCAGGACTGTCAGTGTGCTGAGTGGAATCTGCTGTTGGATTACATTGCATTCATTGGGTTTCCCTGTTAAAGAGGACTTCATTTCTCCCAAGATCCTGATAACAGTGAGGAGAGGACGCTTCACTATAAAAGAAAGGACCGACTTTGGGCCCCACCGCGCGCTTCTACGGACTGTAAGCGGTCCACCTGGACCACTGGGGAAAAGGGGGTGCACCCAAATGTGATGTCAGGGTCAGTTAGGGATAGTTTTGAGTATATTGTTCATTCAGTGTCCATACTGCAGAAGTGGACAGAGTAAAAGTAGAAACCATTGCAGAATTTGCCTTGAAATTGTTCATGCTATATTGTATATTTTGCTTGTCTTTATCCCTGTCATTTTACCTTCAAATAGCCTTTATTAACTTATAGTAAATATATATTCTTTTCTTGAACTACCGCGTGTGCGTTCATTTCTGGTTGCGGAGTCCAAACCACCTGCCTTGCTCTCGGTTCACAAAAGCAGTGAGTTTAGTGCAGGAATCTCAAGTCCTAGACAGGCCCAGGAAGGTTGGAGAGCTGACATACTCCAGCTATTCAGAAGATCCTGTCCCCTGTCTGCCTAGCCATCGCCCTGAAGGAAGTCAAGCATCATCATCTTGTCAGCATGAGACTGTGGAGAGAACATTCTGGAACACGTGCTCCATAGCCAGTATCACAGGATCCAGGGGCCAAGGCCAGACCTGTGGAATATCCTGCCACCCTGACTATTGCACCCCGAAACTCTGAGCTATCAGGACCACATAACGTGAGTGGGGAATATTATGTACTAGTATCATGGTGGGCATCCTCCTATGAGCCAAATAGGAGCCCAGACGCACCTTAGGGCTGTAACACTGAAGTATAAGGGGCTAGGAACACCTTTCATCAAGTCTACCCTGCACCCCAGGACTTTGCTGTGTCACCAGGCGTACCCCGTTGTTTTGTATTGAGTAAACTGTTTAAGCATTTGTGCCTCCACACCCATGGAAGTAAAAGTTCAACTTTACAACCGTTTCTGTGTCTGACTCTGCACCGACATCAGGGCGCCCCAAACACCACCAGTCGGCACAGTATAGGGGAAGCGCCCCGGGGGAACAATCACCACCAACATTTGTGCAGCCCCCTCATCACCGGTATCAGTGGTGGTAACGTGGGACAGCACCAGCGCTGCGCCCTCGTGCCCAGAGACCGTGACAAGTCTGCGCTGTTTGCACCCCGCAATCCCAACTGCAGCGTTACCTTCCATCTGGTCACCGCACATGTATTCTTAGAAGCAGGTTGTTAGAAGGACAGAAATGAAAGAACAAGAGGACAAGACTCTTAAAGCATACCTCCAGTTATAAACAACTTCTCATAATGAATAGTCCAGTTGACTATAAGAAACTTTGTAAAATATCTTATTAAAGAAATATGTTTCCTCCTCCACATTTCAGTCAGAATTACTTTCTACATATTAGTCTATGAAGAGGAGGGGGATAGAAAACACATTAAAATAATTGCTGATTCTACACTTTGCTATTCTGAACTCTTTTAACCCTTTAAGGACACAGCCTAAAAGTGCCTTATGAACATGGCCTCATTTTTCAAAACTGACATGTGTCACTTTATATGGCAATAACTTTGAGAGGCTTTAACTTACACAAATGATTTTTGGATTGTTTTTTTTTTTTCATGGCACATTGTTCTTCATGTTAGTGCAGTGGTTCTTAACCTTGTTTGAGGTACCGAACCCATCAGTTTCATATGCACATTCACCGAACCCTTCTTTAGTGATAAATCAAATATGTTTTTTTCCAAATTCAAGACATAGGTATGTATATGCACTCTATTCTGTCACTGATGGTGTCATTTGAAAGAAGAATTTGGGATAATTTACCTTCAGCCGCTGTTCCGAGTATCAGATTCACCATCTTTAACGCTGCTGGTTTTATGAGTGTTTCACCGATGGTGTGCGGCTTGCCCTGCTTTGCGATCAGGTAAGCAACTTCGTACGATGCGGTGAGGATCGGTTTGTTCACGGGTACTAGTCCAAGAGCAGGCAGAGTGGCCCTTTCATCGACTCTGGCTCTTTTCACCTTAAATTCAGCAAATGTTGTGTTCTTATATTCCCCATCTCCATGCAGCTTCAAGAAGTGTTCCTTCAGTTTTGCCGGTGCAAGACTAGAGTTGCTCAACTTAGCATTGCAAATCATGCAGATAGGATGCTGACTCCCATCATGTTCCATGATACATGTGAATCCATGTTGTACATATTCGTCCGACCATTTTCTTTTTTTTGCTCGACATAGTTAGTATGGATTAAAATATTAAGAAACAAAGCACACAACGTACGACTACGACAGTCACACGGTGACTACTGAGCACACTAAATTCCCCGCAGCACTGATTGGCCAATTAATGTAACGTGATCATCTGCAGCAAGTGATGGCCACATAATGAGTCTACATAATGAGTCGGGTGTGTCTTGACCTCCGTGGTGGAGGCTCCGCCGAACCCCTGAGACCGACTCACCAAACCCCTAGGGTTCGATAGAACCCCGATTAAGAACCACTGTGTTAGTGGTAAACATTGATCAATATTTTTGTATTTATTTATAAAAAAAAATTGAAATTTTCAAAATGTGAAATGCTATGCTTTTCAGACAGATAGTCATACCACTCAAATATATTAATAAATATTATTTACCATATCTCTGTTTTATATGTGTATAATTCCCTCAGAACTCGGGTTGTATGCCATATGGACCTTCCGATTTCTCTATTTTAGTGTTTTGAAGGCGGCGACGCACTTCCTCCTGGGTTAAACAGGTGACATTTAATTGAGAGTTAACATTACCCCTAATTATGTTGCTGGCCATTGGATTTTCTTTTTTTAAAACCGTAGAGAAGAAGACATTTAATAGTTGTACTTTTTCCTCCTCCTCCTCCACCATTACACCCAGATTATTTTTGAGAGGGCCCACATTGTCAGTTTTTAATCTCTTGTTATTTATGTAATTGAACAATAATTTTGGATTATTTTTACTTTCCTTGGCAATTTTTCTAAGCCTCAATCTTCGCCTCCTTTATTTGTCTTTTACACAATTTATTTTTCTCTTTATAGTTTTTTAATGCTGTGTCACTACTTTTTTAGCACTTTAAATGCGTCCTTTTTATCTCTCATTGCACTCCTTACCATTTTAGTTAGCCATATTGGTTTTCTATGATTTCTGGCCCGCTTATTTCCATAAGGTATATGTTTTTTAGTGGTCCTATTTAGAAGGCTTTTGAAAATGTCTCATTTTGTTTTTGTTCCGGTCACTTTGAGGACATTGTCCCAGTTTATGCTGCTAAGCTCCTCTCTCAGCTGGTTAAAATTGGCCTTCCAGAAGTTTAGTGTTTTTGTTCCCCCTCTACTGAACATTTTTTTTTATGTGTACAAGAAAACTTATTATGTTATGGTCACTATTACCTAGATGACCCCCAACCTCCACTTTTGACAATGTGTCAGGTTCATTTGTTAAAATAAGCTGACTTCCTGTATAGACTGCAATATACGTGTTCCTCGTGTATTGCAGTCTATAGTACTGAACCAGCAATCACTACATCGTTGGTTCAGATGTCCTAAAGGAAGTAAAAAAAAAGTGCAAAAAAAAAAAATGCAAGTGTGTGAAAAAATTAATGACGTTATAAAACCCCCAAAATTCCCTTTTCCTATATAAAATTAATTATATATAAAAAAAACCCTAAAAATTAATAAAAACCATACATATTTTGTATCGCTGCGTTTGTAACAACCTGTACAATAAAACTGAAACAATATTTAACCTGCACGGTGAACGTCAGAAAAAAACACCATAAATAATGAGTTTTGCCCATTTTGCTTTGCAAAAAATGCTATAAAAAGTGATCAAAATGTCATAGGTACCCAAAAATAGTAGCAATGAAAAGCACTGGGCATCCCGCAAAAAATAAGCCCTCAACCAATCCTGTCCACCGAAAAATAAAAATGTTATGCCTCTCAGAAGATGGCGATGCAAAAATAATTGATTTCTTTCCCCAAATGGGTTTTTGTTCTGCAGAATTAGCAGCACATAAAAAAACAATATAAATGAGGTATCGCAGTAATCCTGCAGAATGAAGTTAACATTTTACTTATGCTGTATGTTGCGTGGAAAAAACATTAAAAGATAAAAAGCTATGCCAGAATAGCTGCGGGGGTTAATCCACCAAGAAAGAGTTAATAAAATTTAGTCAATAAGTTATAGGCACCCAAAAATTATGTCATTACAAAATACATCTCACCCCACAAACAACAAGCCCTCAAATGGCTACATCACCAGAAAAATAAAAAAAAATATAGCTTGTACAATGTGAAGACAAAAACCCCAAAAATTGCCAAATCATTGGAACATAACTGGCTGCGGCAGGAAGGGAATGTATTAGCTGTGTGAGCGTATATCAGGGGACACCCCAGATTTAGAGCTTACGAGGGAAAATAAACCAGAAGTGAACCCCAGAGAGACCCCTACCCCCACCCCAATCATAGGAGCTACTGGGGATATAGAAGGGAATTTGGTGTTTCCAATTCGCTCCGCACAGCTTATGTAATCACATTTCACCATCCGCTGTGCATTCACGTCTGGGATATTAATACTCACTACACCCCTTGATACATTCTTTGAGGGGTGCAGTTTTCAAAATGGGGTCACTCCTTAGGGGATTCCACTTTACTGGTACCTTAGAGGCTCTGCAAACATGACATGGCGTCCAGATACCAAACATCTAAATCTGTGCTCCAAAAGCCACATAGAGCTCCTTCACATCTTCGCTCTGCTGTGTGCCCAAACTGCAGTTTATGCCCCCATGTATGACACTGGTGTACCCAGGATAGCGTACTTAATGCCATATGTGGGTATAAACTGCAGTTTGGGCACAGCCGGGCACAGCAGGGAAGGAGCGCTATTTGGTTTTTGGAGCACAGATTTAGACGGTTTGGTTTTTGGATGCCATGACACTTTTGCAGAGCTCTGAAATGCCAGTAAAGTGGAATCCCCTGACACGTGACCCCATTTTGGAAACTACACCCCTGAAGGTATTAATCTGGGGTACAGTGAGCAGTTTTAACCTCCAAGTGTTGCATTAATTTACTTTCCAGAAATTAATACTTAGATGATGATGATAGGAGAAAATGACAATTTTTCCAGGAATACGTCATTTCATATGTTGTGCCTGGCTTGTCAGAGAGGAATGCTCCAAATGCTGTTGTGCCCGGGATACCTGCTTAACAGTTTTTGGAGTGTGTGTCTCTGCTGACACAAGCTGGGCACAACATATTGGGCACTGAAATGGCGTATCTCTGGAAAAATTGCATTTTTCACTTTTCCTTTAAATTAAATTAATGCAAAGTTCAAGGGATAAAAATGCTCATTACCCCACTTGATAAATCCCTTGAGGAGTGTACTTTCCAAAATGGGGTCACATGTCTGCGGATTCCACTTTACTGGCAATTCAAGGGCTCTGCAAAAGTGACATGACTTCCAAAACCAAACTGTACCCTCCAAAAACCAAAATAGCGCTCCTTCCCCTCTGTGCCGGGCTGTGCCCAAACAGTAGTTTATACCCACATATACAGTACAACTTTTTTGAACCCAGGATAGCCCACTTAATAGTTTTAGGAGTGCGTGTCTCTGATGACACAAAGTGGGTACAACGTATTGGCCACTGAAATGGCATATTTCTTTAAAAAAAAAGTCAATTTTCACTTTGTATATTAATTTTTGGGAAACACTCTTAGGCTCAAAATGATACTTCCCTAGAGAAATTCCTTAAGGGGTGTAGTTTCTAAAATGGGGTCACATTTGGGGCTCTGCAAATGTGACATGGCACCTGAAAACTATTCCAGCAAAATTTCCAACTTTTTCCATTCTGAGCCACGCCATGTACCCATACATCAGTTTACGACCACATTTGGGGCATTTCTGTGTTCAGAAGAAATTGTGTAACAAATTGTGGTGTGTTTCTTATTCTTTAACCCCTTGTGAAAATTAAAAATATGGGGCTACATGGACAGTTTATTTAAAAAAAAAAAAAGTCATTTTTAATTTTTATGTCCCAATGCTAATAGAATCTGTGAAACAGCTGTAGGATGAAAATGCTCACAATAAATTCCTTAAGGAGTGTAGTTTCCAAAATGGGGTTTTCATGGTATTGGTTCTTTGGGGGTGTGAAAGATCCTCAGTGCGCCAACACCGTTTTGGCCACCCCTGAGTCCTCTTTCATATAAAAACCACACTCACCGCCAGTGAGTGCCGGGTTCACCAGATAAATACAAGACAAGCCTTCTAAATTTTATATATTTATTAACCCCTAAATGGGTCGGTATTAAAATCTAACATATACAGTTCAGAACAGATATGCAGATATATGCAAGCATTAACAGTTACTAGTTACAAGATACAGTACAAATAAAATAAAAGGGATAAAGGTGAAATGATTACTTTACCACACATGTCCTTGATGTGGTTCTATAGTCCAACACTCACACATGACATGTGTGAGTCACCTAGTGGAGGCTTCTTGGCATGTGGCATTAATAGAATAATCCCGCCTGCATGCTCTCATAACAGTCTCTCAGCATTAGTCCAGTAGTCTCTCTCAGTCTCTTGTAGGCTCACCATCATCAGCAGCAGCATTCCAACCTGCCTGCTCATAGTATCATCTCAGTCATTCTGTACTATCCTGTAGTCTGTGATGGTCTGTCTCAACTCCATAGCATAATCTCCATAGCATAATCTCCATAGTGTAATCTCCTCCCACAGACCTCTTACCTCATCTTTTATACCCTTTATGCCACCTCCCAGAATGAGGTCACCGGTGACAGTACGTCTGTTGAGTTAATTCAATCAAGTCCAGATCTTTTGTATAGAGCTGAGACAAAGTGAATTGATACATTGTTATCAGCCATATCTGATCAACAGCCCAGGCTTGAACAATGCACTATTGTTTGATCACTCAGGGCTGTATAGGAATACAATGGAGCCCTATTGTTCCAGCCTGGCCACTACTGCCAATATGCACCTAGGCTTATAGCTGCGCACAGTATGAATGAGTGCAAGCAAGAAGAGAGATCCTATACCCAGAGATCAAAATACATCTGAGTTATAGCCACACTTAAGCAGAATCATCACAGGGGGCTCTGCAAATTCGACATAGCACCTGAACACTATTCCAGCAAAATCTGCCCTCCAAAAGCCAAATAGCACTCTTTCCATTCCGAGCCCCATCATGTACCCATACAGCAGATTGCAACCACATATGGGGTATTGCTGCGTTCATGAGCAATTGTTTAAGAAACTGTGGGGTGCTTTTTCTCCTTTAACCCCTTGTGAAAATGAAAACTTTGAGGATAAAGTGACATTTTAGTAATTTTTAACCTGCACATTCCAATGTTAGTAAAATCTGTGAAACAGATATGGGGTCAAAATGCTCACTATGCCCTTTGATAAATTCTGTCAGGGGTACAGTTTCCAAAATGGGGTCACTTTTGGGCGTTTCCATTCATTTAGGGGCTTTGCAAATGAGATATGGCACAGAAAACTATTCCAGCAAAATCTGCTTTTCAGACGCCCAGTGTCTCTCCCTCACTTCTGTGCGCTGCCGTGTGCCCAAACATCACTTTACACACACATGTGGAGTATTTCTGTGCTTTGGAGAAATTGCACAACAAACTGTGAGATGCATTTTCTCCTTTAACCCTTTGTGAATGTGTTAATTTTAGGGCTAAATTAAGGGATTAGTGAAAAAAATTGAAATGTCTAAATCAAATGTCCAAATTGTTTTAATTCCTGTGAAATGCATAAATGGTTAAACTTTCCAAATGCCGTTTTGAATTATTTGAGGGGTGCAATTTTGAAAATGGAGTGATTTATGGGGGTTTCTAATATATAGGCCTTTATAATCCCCTTCAGAACTGAAGTGGTCCCTAAAAAAATTAGTTTGAGAAATTTCCTTGTAAATCTGGAAAATCGCTGTTATACTTGTAAGCCTTCTAACATCCAATATAAATTAAAGGACGATTAAAAGATGATGCCAATATAAAGCAGAGATATGGTACATAACATTTATTAATGTATTTGGGTGGTATGACTATCTGTCTGAAAAGCAGAGCATTTCATATTTTGAAAATTGTGATTTTTTTTTCCAAGTTTCCATCAAATTTCCTATTTTTTTATAAATAAATACAAAAATATTGATTAGTGTTTCCCACTAACATGAAGTACAATGTGTCACGAATAAACAGTCTCAAAATCACTTGTGTAAGTTAAAGAATCTAAAAGTTCTTGCCATATAAAGTGACATATGTCAGTTTTGAAAAATGAGGCCTGGTCCTTAATGCACTTTTGGGCTGTGTCCGTAAGAGGTTAAGTATTCCACGGTAATTAAAACTATATGGAAGTGTAATTTAGACATTTAATTTTTTTTCAATAATACATTAATTTAGCCCTAAAATTAACACATTCTCCCAAGCACAGAAATACCCCACAAGGCAGCGCAAGAAAGGGAAGGAGGGACACTTGGCATTTGAAAAGACGATTTTACTGGAATAGTTTTCAGGTGTCATGTTTCATTTGCAGAGCTCCTAAAATACCAATACAATGGAAACCCCCAAAAGTGACCCCATTTTTTAAACTAAACCCCTGACAGAATTTATCAAGGGGTATAGTGAGCATTTTGACCCCCCCAGCCATTTCACAGATTTTATTAACATTGGGATGTGTAAATGAAAAATTGCTAAAAATTCGCTTTATCCCCAAAGCTTTCATTTTCAAAAGGGGTTAAATAATTGCTCATGAATTTGGCAATACCCCATATGTGGTCGTCATATGCTGTATGGGTACATGGTGGGGCTCGGAATGAAAAGAGCGCTATTTGGTTTTTTGGAAGGCAGATTTTGGGGGAATAGATTTTGGGTGCCATGTCGCATTTGCAGAGCTCCTAAAGTACCAATACAATGGAAACCCCCCCCAAAAGTGACCCCATTTTTGGAACTACACACCCAGGGCCGGTTTTAGACAAAGTGGGGCCCTGGGCAAAAATTAAAAGCGGGGCCCCAAATGCTGATATGCAAACAACACCATCGTCTTCCAGTGGCAGCCCCTATAATAACGCCTCCTTTCTGCCAACAAAAAAGTAATAACAAGCCCCATTTTACCACACACAATTCAAATGAGCACCTCTGTACAGCCTAATAGATTTTTGCACCCAGTCATCAGTTATTATGGCGCCTCCTTATAAATAATAGCCCACTTATAAATAATATTACACCTTTATCAGTAATAGCTCCCTTATAAATGATAAATAGTGCCCTGTATCAGTAATATCCCCCTTATCAGTAACAGTCACCCCGTAAAAATAATACTGCTCCTTTATAAATAGCACCCTCATAAATAATAGTCCCCATTATCACTAATAGCCCCCTTTATAAATAAGCCCATTTAACAATTACACCCCCCTTATAAATAGTTCCCCTCTTATAAATAATAGCTCCCCCTTATAATGGATGCCTTATATATAATAGTTCCCCCCTTATAAATAATAGCCCGTCTTATAAATAAAATTTCCCCCTTATAATAGCCCCCTCATATTTAAGTTTCCCAATTATATATAGTAATCCACCCTTATATATAATAGTTCCTCTCTTATAAATAAGAGTCCCCTTATATATAATAGTTTTCCGTTATACAGTGTCAGACTGAAGGGCCTTAGGCCCACCAGAGGAACTTGTTCTGGGGCCCCACCCAACAGCTTCCTGCTAATAGCCTTCACCACGGCTCCTTCACTGATGTCTTACATATGTGCTGACTATCTGGTGTTACTGAGTATGTTACCAGTATAGTCAGCCCCTATAGTACTGTGCAGGTCCCAATAACTCCGGTTCATGCATAGTACTGTATGGGGAATGACATGGCCATGGGGCACTACACGTATGTGCAAGATTATAGTGAGGGAGCTGTGATGCAGACATAGCACACAGGGCTGCCAGCAGGAATTGTGAGCACCCTCCCACAGTATAATGCTCCACATGGTATATAATGCTCCACAGTATAAAATACTCTCCTGAGCCCTCCAGTTTCCCCACATGGTATATAATGCTCCACAGTGACCCCACACAGTATAAAATGCTCCCCTGAGCCCCCCATTGTGGTCCCACATGGTATGTAAGGCTCTACACAGTATAATACTCCACAGTGGCCCACACAGTATACTACCCCTTAGTGGCCCCAGACAGTAGAATATGTTCCCCAGCAGCCCCACACAATATAATATGCTCCATACAGTATAATATGCACCCCACAATGCCACCCAGTATAATGCTCCACAGTGGCCTAACACAGTATAACATGCTCCATAATGACCTCCACACAGTATAATATACTCCCCAAAGGGGTTCCCCCAGTATAATGCTCCACAGTGGTCCCCCACAGTGGTCCACCACAGTATAATATGTTCCCCACAGCCCCCCCCAGTATAATGCTCTACAATGGCCCCACAGAGTATAATATGCTCCCGAAAAGCCCCACACAATATAATACATTCCACAGTGGCCCCACACAGTATAACAGGCTCCCCACACTGTCCATTCCCCCAGTATAAAGCTCCACAGTGGCCCATAGTATAATATGCTCCCCAGAGGGCCCCTGCTAGTATAATGCTCCACAGTGCCCCCTCCAGTATTTTGCTCCACAGTGGCCCCACGCAATATATTATGCTCCCCAGAGCGACCCCCAGTATAATGTTCCACAGTAGGCCCCACGTAGTATAATATGCTCTCCAGAGGGCCCCCTAGTATAATGCTCATTAGTCCCCCCCGAATAATGCCCCACAGTGGCGCCACGCAATATAATATGCTCTGCTGATGGCCCCCCCCAGAATAATGCTCCACAGTGACCCCACTCAGTATAACATGCTCCAGAATGGCCTCCACACAGTATAATATACTGCCCAGAGAGTTTTCCCCAGTATAATACTCCACAGTGGCCCAAAACAGTATAATATGCTCTCCAGAGCCCCCCCAGTATAATGCTCCACAGTGTCCCCGCACAGTATAATATACTGGGGGGCCCCTCTGGAGAGCATATTATACTGTGTGGGGCCACCGTGGAGCATTATACTGGGGGGGGCTCTGGAGAGCATATTATACTGTGTAGGGCCACTGTGGAGCATTATACTGGGGAGGGGGCCCTCTGGAGAATATGTTATATTCTGCGGGGCCTCTATGGAGTATTATAAAGTGGGGGGGGGCTCTGGAGAGCATGTTATATTCTGTGGGGCCACTTTGGAGCATTATACTGGGGGGCTCCTCTGGAGAGCATAATGCTCCAAAGTGGCCCCACAGAATATAACATGCTCTCCAGAGGGCCCCTTCCCCAGTATAATGCTCCACAGTGGCCCCACACAGTATAATATGCTATCCAGAGGGGGCCCCCAGTATAATGCTCCACAGGGGCCCTACAGTGCTATTATATTATATTATATTATATTCTGGGGTCTCTTCAGACCCCAGAGTATAATAATCGAAGGCCCGGGGTAGGTAAGGTAAAATAACAAACAGTTATACTTACCTTGTTCTTACCTCTGCTGAGCCTCCTTGCGCTGCTCCTCTATCCCCGCCGGCGCTGGCTTCTTCTTCTCTGCGGCTGACGTCACGCGTTGTGGACGTCACCTCTGAGGCCTGTGATTGGGCCTCAGTGATTACGTGAGGCAGGCTGTCAGCACGCCCCACGTGATCGCTAAGGCTGAGGCCTGGCCTCAGCGGTGATGTCCGGAACGCTAGAAGATGACGTCGGACGCCAAGGACAGGTGAGTAAAAATGTTTGTTATTTTTACTCCCCTCGGAAAGGGGCCCTGCGGTCCCTTTCTGTTATTGATTTGGCCGGGCCTGACTCCGGGATCCGGAGTCATCAGGTTCCGGATCCCGGGGGCCCCTTTGGGTACGGGGCCCTGGGCAATTGCCCAGTTTGCCCCCCCTAACGCCGGCCCTGTACACACCTCACAGAATATATCAAGGGGTATGGTGAGCATTTTCATGCCACAGCTGTTTCACAGATTTTAACATTGGGACGTGAAAATGAAAAATTACTATTTTTTCCAATAAACCATCAATTTAGCCCCAAATTTTAAATTTTTAAAAGGAGTTAAAGAAGAAAAAACACACTACAGTTTGTTACACAATTTCTCCTGAACACAGAAATGCCCCATATGTGGTTGTAAACTGCTGTATGGATACATTATGGGGCTCAGAATGGAAAGAGAGCTATTTGGCTTTTGGAGGGCAGATTTTGCTGTAATAGTTTTCAGGTGCCATGTCGCATTTGCAGACCCCCTAAAGTACAAGTACAATGGAAACCCCTCAAAATTGACCCCATTTTAGAAACTACACCCCTCAAGGAATTTCTCAAAAGGTATTATCATTTTGAGCCTAATAGTGCCTCCCAAAAATTAATATACAAAGTGAAAATTTACATTTTTAAAGAAATATGCCATTTCACTGCACAATGCGTTGCGCCCACTTTGTGTCATCAGAGACATGCACTCCTAAAACTATTAAGTGGGCTTTCCCAGGTACAAAAATGTTGTCAAGATTCTCTATCCGGCTTCTGCACCTTTAACATTACCATGCCAACCTGGGAAGCTTTTGCAGTTTCAGAGGCTTCCTGGCTTTGTCCAGTTAGTAGCTGAGGAGGCCTATATAAGATCCCGCCCTCCTGACACAAGACCAACTAATTTAGTTTACTATTCCTAGTTTGGCTCTCCATTTTGTCTGTGTGTACCTGTTTGCTTATTGACCTTTGGCTTTGCTCCCTGGATACCTCAATTACCTCCTGATTCTGCTTTGACGTGCCCGGTTGGATCTTTGACCCTTGGCTTGTTAACTGGATATTGCTTTCGTCTTCTGATTGTGCCTATTACGTCCTCTCCTGGTTTTGATCCTGCTTGTATGACTTCTCTTGTGTCCACGCTACTGTGTACGTTTTAATGGATTTTGTGTTGGTTTCTGCAGCAGTACATTTATTATTGGTACATCTATCTGTTTGGTGGCAATTCAGATTCCCAGATTCAGCGCAAGTCCAACTCTCCTCGTGGTGAGCTCTGGTAAAGGGGTCTGTCTTGGCTCGAAGAAGTGTGTTAGTTTTAAATAGCTGTCTCTACTGCTCACAGTTATCAGCCAATCTCCTGCTATTGCTTTTAAATGAATACGTAAGCTGTGCAGAGTACATTGGGAATACCAAATTCCCTACAATTTCCCAAGTAGCTCCTATGATTGGGGGGGGGTCACTCTTGAGGTCACTTCTGGTTTCTTTTCCCTTGTAAGCTCTAAATCTGTCTCCTGATATATGCTTGCACAACTTATACATTACTTACCTGCCACAACCAGTTTTGTTCTAATGATTTGGTGATTTTGGGGGTTTTTGTCTACACATTGTGCAAGCTATATTTTTTTTTATTTTTCTAGTGATGTAGCCACATGAGGGCTGTTTTTTTGCAGGATGAGATGCATTTTGTAATGACATCTCTTTTTGGGTACCTATAACTTATTGACTATATTTTATTAAAGAGGACCTTTTGTGATGATTCTGCTTGAATATGGCTATAATTCAGAGCGGTATCTTGGTCTCTGGGTAGCGTATTTCTCTCTAGTTCCATTTATTCATACTGTGCGCAGCTATAAGCCTAGGTGCATATTGGCAGTAGTGGCCAGGCTGGAACAATAGGGCTTTGTATCAATCACAGCAGGGCTCCATTGTATTCTACACAGCCCTGAGTGATCAAACAAAAACATGCATTGTGCAGGGAGATAAGATATGGCTGATAACATTGTATCAATTCACTTGGTCTCAGTTCTTTACAAAGGATCTGGACTTGATTGCATTAACTCATCAGACGTGCTGCCGCCGATGACCTCATTCTGGGAGGTGGCATAAAGGGTATAAAAGATGAGGTAAGAAGTCTGTGGGGAGAGATCATGCTATGGAGACTGTGCTGAGATAATGCTATGGAGATTATGCTATGGAGATTGGGCTGAGACCATCACAGACTACAGATTTGGTACAGACAGACCATGAGCAGATTTTTGTGATGAGACTACTGGACTAATGCTGAGAGACTGTGTAAAGAGCATGCAGGCTGGATTACTGTTGTTGATGCCACATGCTGAAAAGCCTCCACTGGTGATCTCCACATGCTATGTGTGAGTGTTGGACTATAGAGCCACATCCAGGATATGTGTGGTAAAGTAATCATTTCACCTTTATCCCTTTTATTTTATTTGTACTGTATCTTGTAACTAGTAACTGTTAATGCTTGCATATATCTGCATATCTGTTCTGAACTGTATATGTTAGATTTTAATACCGACCCATTTAGGGGTTAATAAATATATAAAATTTAGAAGGCTTGTCTTGTATTTATCTGGTGAACCCGGCACTCACTGACGGTGAGTGTGGTTTATATGAAAGAAGACAGAAGTCATCATTGCACTGCACAAAAATGGCCTAACTGGGAAGAGTATTGCAGCTAGAAAGATTGCACCTCAGTCAACAATCTATCGCATCATCAAGAACTTCAAGGAGAGAGGTTCCATTGGTGCCAAAAAGGCTCCAGGGCGCCCAAGAAAGACCAGCAAGCGGCAGGACCGTCTCTTAAAAGTGTTTCAGCTGCGGAATCGGGCTACCAGCAGTGCAGAGCTTGCTGAGGAATGGCAGCAGGCAGGTGTGAGTGCATCTGCACGCACTGTGAGGCGGAGACTCTTGGAGCAAGGCCTGGTCTCAAGGAGGGCAGCAAAGAAGCCACTTCTCTCCAGAAAAAACATCAGGGACAGACTGATATTCTGCAAAAGGTACAGGGAGTGGACTGCTGAGGACTGGGGTAAAGTCATTTTCTCTGATGAATCCCCTTTTCGATTGTTTGGAACATCTGGAAAACAGCTTATTCGGAGAAGAAGAGGTGAGCGCTACCACCAGTCTTGTCTCATGCCAACTGTAAAGCATCCTGAAACCATTCATGTGTGGGGTTGCTTCTCAGCCAAGGGAATCGGCTCTCTCACAGTCTTGCCTAAAAACACAGCCATGAATAAAGAATGGTACCAGAATGTCCTCCAAGAGCAACTTCTCCCAACCGTCCAAGAGCAGTTTGGCGCTCAACAATGCCTTTTCCAGCATGATGGAGCACCTTGCCATAAAGCAAAGGTGATAACTAAATGGCTCAGGGAACAAAACATAGAGATTTTGGGTCCATGGCCTGGAAACTCCCCAGATCTTAATCCCATTGAGAACTTGTGGTCAATCATCAAGAGACGGGTGGACAAACAAAAACCAACAAATTCAGACAAAATTAAAGCATTGATTCTGCAAGAATGCACTGCTATCAGTCAGGATTTGGTCCAGAAGTTGATTGAGAGCATGCCAGGGAGAATTGCAGAGGTCCTGAAGAAGAAGGGTCAACACTGCAAATATTTACTTGCTGCATTAACTCATTCTAACTGTCAATATAAGCTTCTTTTGCTCATAATATGAATGCAATTATATTTCTGTATGTGATAAAAACATCTGACAAACACACATAAAAACCAGAGGGCAGCAGATCATGTGAAAATATAATATTTGTGTCATTCTCAAAACTTTTGGCCATGACTGTATAGAGGAAGTCAGACTATGCAGATGCATAGGTTGACTTCCTCCCATCTTGGCAGGATCAACCAGGTATTGAGGGATCCTAGCAGCCCGGGGTCACTGGCCAAAATCCAACTGCAGAATATAGCTAACGGCACCCCTGATCCTGGGTGCCGAAGGGGGTCATTTACATGGCAGAACCCTTTGGATGCTGCGGTCATACCGGCCAGTGACGTACTATTACATCCATTTGCACCAAGTACCAGGCGCCCAAGACGTAATAGTACATCATACGTCGCTAAGGGGTTAACACTGCTAGGTTGTAGATAAGAGGCTAGTAGTGCACAAAATGAGGCAATAAGTCACTTAACCAACTGGTAGCAACCTCCTACTCCACCCCCTCCCTTCTCCATAGAGTTGTACATGTGAGGCTGAATAGTATAAGCTATTCAATACTCCTTCTACCTGATAGGATTTTGTTTTATAAAGTTTTCAATTGCTACAGTAAGATATCACATTGCAGTATCACAAATGTATCTAAGACATTGTATTCCTCCAGAGTCATAATAGAAATGAAATACCCTTAACCCCTTCCCGACATGCACCATACTAGTACTTAGGTGCTTAAATATGGTGTCCACTCACTGACTGTACTGGAGCTTTTAGTTGTTGAAAAAAAAAGTATGATGAAAGTTCTTTTTAGTTTATTTGAAAATAATCACAATACTCAATGTCAACTGATGGCCATCTAGTGGTCTGGTGTTTGTATACAGCCCTCATATGCCTGATGTGCAACCTATGCCCTCAGGTAAAGGTTGATTAATAAGATGCAATTCTCTTTCCCAGGTTCATAATCTGTATATTAGGAGCCATATGTCATTTGCCCATCTGCAATTCTTGTATGTTGTGTGTAACTAAAAAGAGAAGAAAAAACACAGACATACATAGCAAAGACAGTAGAACAAACCATAACAATGCAGCGCAGCCAAAAGCAAAGACAAAGTGTCCAAGAGCCAGTATCACTAAGAATTACCCCAAGTAGTCAAGTTCATTATCATACGTTATTTTAAACTTCTCTCTGGAATTGTGAAGCATAACCGTCATATAATCCATGGCTCGTAGGTCTGCCATCTTGGAGTACAAATCTGCCTGTGACAGGAGGGCCCTCCAAATAAGGGCAATAAGGCATTTGACCAAAGTAAGGACATGGAGAAGTAGCCTGGCACTCTGTTTAGTCAGGGACTTAGGGGGTACACTTTAGAAGATAAAAAAAGGGTCTAGTGGGATTAGAAGATCAAAAAGACTATGGCACAACACCTAGACCACAGCCCAGAAGGGTTTATTCAGAGGGCACAGCCAATAGATATGAGAAGTCCCCAGGTAACCATGGATCCACCAGGTCTGCCAGCCAGAAATGGTCACCTCAAGAACACGATCTGGCCATTCCCATTTTTGAGCTATCTGGGAGGAGAGGGGTAAAAAGAAACAGAGTCAGAGGGGAGTGTAAGTTAGCTAAATGAAATTTCAGCCCACACTTAAGTGATATTTCCCTGGTGAAGGCCATAGGCCCCAGTAAACATTGAGATGTAGTGTTCAGCTTCAACCTCCATAAAAGTGTGTTTGGGTGGAACTGTGCTAACCAGGGCTTCTCTACCTTGGTCCAGATCACAAGGTGTAGGTGTACAGCAGCGTGTAATACAGTATAAGGCAAAGTCAGGAAATGACAGTCTTCCCCACGAGGCACTAGAGATTAAGGCCAAGCATGGAATACGGTGACACTTACTGTAGATCTCCAGACAGTTCATAAGTAAAGTCTGGGCAGACCTGAGGGTTGTAAGAGGCACGTGGACTGGGAGAGTTTTGAACAAATCAAGAAACTTGGTCAAGTATAGCCATTTTGGCAATGCAACACAGGAAAAACGTAGAAGGGCCTAAACACACTCACAATTAGCTTCATTAATGAGATCTATTATTCGCCTAGTATTGTCATCAGTCTGACGAAACTGAATGAAGCCCACTTGGTCTTTGTGAATAACCTGTGGCAACCAGCAATTAAGGTGGGCTGTCAAGAGCTTAGTGTAGATCTTCATGCCAGAGTTGAGGAGGGCTATAAGGCAGTAGCTTGGGCACTCCTGGGGGTCCTTCACAGGCTTATAGCAACCTGTTTGTCTTCACCAATCCATAAACAAGTCTTGAGCTGTCAATTTTTGAGGTACACCTGTCTTATGGGGATTCTAACCCACAAATTCATCCCACCTTTACACTTGTCTCTGCATTAGTCCACTGTTCAATAAACGCAGCCTCCCTAACTGTGGCTACTAAGTCCACAGGAGGATCACTCTACACCTCTTCTCGCCAGCTACATGCTGGTAGGGCACTTGTCTTCCTACACAGCTTTTTTTAACTCCAGTAGATGCTTTCCTGTTTGGACTTATTGGGCATTTTGTCAGCACAGTCCTTTAGCTCTTCTAAGCTGGCGTTAGCATGTAAAGGAGCCTGGAACTTTTAGTTTGGCATAGTGGCTAGTGGGCTTATACATTTTTATGCCTTAATCAAAATGTATACTAAGAACCTAATGCTCATTTTTGTAGATTTTGCTGAGTAACATAGATCAATGTATAATATTTTTTTTTCAAGATGGTGTGAATGATAGATGGTGTAACCATAGGCACATTGTGATTAAGGAGAAAACTTGTTGTAAGGACTGTAAGTATGTGAGCCAGAGGGCGCTGTTGAGCGACCCAGGCCAGACCAGAAAAGGCTCTCAGCCACGCCTTTGGGGGGATGGCGTGTAACTCCAGAAGTCTGGAGTATCCTGCATGGAGCAGGAGGTGGTGGACCAGCGGCACAGATAGACGGTCTGTGTCAGAGGGGCTGGGGCCACAGGGGGCTTTTGCTGAGTGGAGCATTAGTCCGGCTGCTCAAGTGGACCAGCTAAGGACAGAGAGATAGGCTTTGTCCCAGAAGGGCTGGCGTCCACAGAGGACGGTTGCTGGAGTTGAGCAACAGTCAGGACAGTTAGGGGCTCAAGGAGTAAGTTAGGCCCTAACTGTGGCATAGGTTTTGTTTGTTGTTTTGTTATGTTGCCCTTAAGCTGTAATAAAGCCACTTTGTTTTAAATTGGCACCGTCTGAACGCTGTCTCACCGGCGCCCAGTACCACGAACCACCGCTGTTGGGACCAGGAAAAGCCACCATTTGAGTCTAATTCCCCCAAGTTATCACAGGACATTGAACTATTAGCTATGAGCATGAGACCTTTCTATTTACCGAGTGAAGTATCGCATGTCATCATGATAGCTGCATATGTCGCCCCCCTCTTTGAAAGCTGACCCTGCCTGTGAGGTCCTACAAGCCACGGTGAGCCAGTTGCAGTCACTACACCCCCAGGCTCTCCTTCTTGTGTCTGGAGATTTCAACCATGTCTCTCCATCATTCACACTGCCCAGTCTCACACAGCATGTAACCTGCCACACAAGAGATAACAAAACATTAGACTTGTTCTTTGCTAATGCAGGGGAGGCATATAACTCATCAGCCCTACCTTCCCTGGGAAGATCGGATCACAACCTAGTGCATCTCCGACCTGTATACAAGCCACTTGTACATAGAGAACCAGTTGTCACCTCGGATATCACTCTGATATGGTCCGAGGGGAGTGATGAGGCTCTGAGGGATTGTTTTGACACAATCGCATGGGAAGTGCTGCAGGATTCCTATGGAGAAGAAATAGAAGGACTCACACACTGCATAAGGGACTACATCACAAAAGTGGCGAGATGCCTCTCCAACAAAAAAACATGGATTAATTCTGATATAAAAACACTACTCACGGAGAAAAAGAAGGCATTCAGGGCAAGAGAAAAGGAGAGCTGAGGGAGGTACAAAATGAGCTGAGGCGTCAAATCAGGCAGGAAAAAGCCAATTATAAGAGAAAAATTGAAGCGCAAATGAAAAGAAAAGACATAAGTGCAGTCTGGAAAGGTCTTAAGTCAATTTCTGGTCATAGACAGTCTGTCTCCCAGGTAGAAGCAGATGTTAATTGGCTACTGAGAGACAAGCTGGCCCTTATTGGAGTGGACCACCACCTCTCCAATTGGATCCTAGACTACCTCACAAATCGACCTCAGTGTGTGTCAGATACCGTGATCTGTAATACGGGGGCACCTCAGGGTACAGTTCTTGCCCCTTTCCTCTTCACACTGTACACTGCAGATTATAGGTGCAACTCATCTAGCTGCTACCTACAGAAGTATTCTGATGAATCTGCAATAGTAGGCCTCATCACAGATGATGATGACAGGGAGTACAGAAAATTGAACCAGGATTTTGTGGACTGGTGCCAGTGGAACCACCTTAGGATTAATGCTGGGAAGACCAAGGAGATGGTGGTGGCCTTTCGTAAATGCAGATACCCTCCTAAACCAGTGGACATCCAGGGGACGGGCATTGAAATTGTCAACACCTATAAGTACCTGGGTGTGCTCCTCAATAATAAGCTGGACTGGACAGATCACATGGATGTCCTGTACAGGAAGGGCCACAGCAGGCTCTACCTGTTTAGGAGACTGAGAGCCTTTGGAGTCCAGGGGGCACTTCTTGGGACTTTTTTTCAACTCAGTAGTGGCATCAGCCATCTTCTTCGGAGTGGCCTGCTGGGGGAGTAGTATATCAACCAGGGATAGAAATAAACTGAACAAACTGATTAGAACGGCCTGCTCTGTCCTTGGGAGTCCCCTGGACCCTGTGCAGATAGTGGGTGACAGAAGGATATTGTCCATGGTGAGTTCCATGCGGGAGAATAACTCCCATTCCATGCATGAGACCGTGACAGCACTGGGCAGTACTGTCAGTGACCGACTACTTCACCCTATGTGTGAGAAGGAGCGCTATCGGAAGTCTTTCCTCCCCGCTGCGGTTAGGCTGTACAACCAACACCGACCTAAGCGGAGATCAGGCCATACAAAGAACAGAAATATCTTTCTGTTGTGATATCCCTGTCTGCTACTTTTTTACCTGTACCTTTCTATCTGTCTGTCTACTATCACTGGAATGCCTCTTTACCTTGGAACGTTTATGTATTGTGACAACTTGGGGAATTAGACTCAAAATGGTGGCTTTTCCTGGTCCGGACAGCGGTGGATCATGGTACTGGGCACCGGAAAGATAGCTTTCAGACGGTCCAAGTGTAAAATAAAACTGGCTTTATTCAGCTTAACTGCAACATAACAAAACAACAAACACCTAGGCCACAGTTAGGGCACTAACTCACTCCTTGAGCCCCTAACTAGTCTGACTCCTGCTCAACTCTAGCAACAGTCCCCTGTGGACCCCAGCCCTCCTGGCACAGACAGTCTATCTGTCCAGCTGGGTCCACCATCTCCTGCTCCCTGCAGGATACTCCACACTTCTGGAGTTACACACCACACCCACCCAAAGGTGTGGCCGAAGGCCTTTTCAGGGCTGGGCCTGGGTCGCTCAACAGCGCCCTCTGGCTCACATACTCACATACCCTCCCCCTCAGCTCACTACCCATGGGGTGAGCTACAATGGGACGAGACATCCTATGTCGAAGTCCCTCTTCAACCATGTATGCCTGTCCAGTGTCTCTCCAGAAGTCCCAATCTGGCGGTCTTTTCTTCCAAATTCCGCTCCGTCGAGTTTTCCGTTTTCTCCTCACTTTAAATGCTACGCCAAGATCCTGGCCATTCTTTGCAAAGGCAAGTTCTACTTCATCACCTTCACAATTCGCCATACAGGAGATCACATCATTTTCATCACATTTCTCGCCATAGTCTTCAGCCATCCCATTGCATGATTTTGATCCCTTTAGTAAATAGCCGTAAGAATCTTCATCTTCACCTATCACGAATCCACAGGAGCTCGGATACCAGCTAACACATACTTCATGCACATCAATGTCTTTAGAGTATAACTGTTTCATGGGTACTTTTTCCGTAACCTTCATCTCAAAGCAAACTTTGCCATCACCATCAAGGTTTAGAAGTTTAGGAGACATAGGCTGCTTGCTCTCCTCTTTGTTTGAGATACACAAGCTCTGTACTGCAATATCTTCTCCTTCTGCATGAGGGCCATACCGTACACCCTCACATAATAGATCACGCTGAACTACATTTTCTGGCATGTCTTTAACAACTGTCACATCATTGGTGACATATAACCATCTCTTACTTCTGCATGCCAATGACGGCTGCTCAGTCTCTGCATTAGAACCTCTACCACGGTTACTTCCATTAGTTAGGGACATAGCAACATTGTATCTCCGCCTCTTCTTGTTGCTATTAGCATCAGGCTAAAAAACAACTTCTGCCTCTTCTTTTCTTTTTGGGTTGACTGTATTACTTCCTGACTCCCCCTTCACAGACAACATGGAGTCATTATTCACCATTTGTCCACCAGACATTTGGCTAGAGACAGGCACAGCAACACCTTTATCCACAATGACTTCAGACACTTTAGCTGTTGGGACAACATATGCGTGGTCAGTCTTCTTACAGACTCTTGTTCCACACTTTCGATGACCCTTCACCTTATTTACCATCTCACAGCCCTCTAGGCTTTGGACCTCATTGGTTTGAAGATGGACCCACTCTGTCACAGGCAGTGTGTGACCAATCACCGTTTCTTCTTCTGTTGGACCTTCTTTGGCCTCCTCACATTTTGCAGGAATTCCACCTTTAGCAGCATCTTCCTGGGGAACTATACCCTCTACTTGACGTTTTGCTGAATCATGTGGTTTCATCATAATCTGATCATTGGTATCAACATCAGTGGACAGGTCACTCATGTCTGTCTGACTTAATGATTCTCCTTTCTCTGCCTCTATGCTGGCAGCTTTCTCCAATTCTAACGCCTTCTGTAGCGCACAAATCTGTGATTCCAGCTCCAGAACTTTCTTCACTGCCACATTTTTCTGAGCAGCCTCCATCTCAGTTTTTACTATTGCAACTTGCAGAACTTCCTCAATCTCCCTGACATCTTCTATGGCAGCAGATGTAGATGCCATCTCTTTATCCACTATGCCTCCTAATTCTAGGATATTCTGCAGTGTTCTTCTAACATTTGTCAGGTCAGCATCCTGGATGATATTTTCTGCTTCCCTCACTGTTCCCTGAACTATATTGAACTGACCCTCCAACATCTTCTGATAAAACTTCTGCATATCTGCAGACTTTTTGTCAAGTCTTTCATTCAAGTCCCGTATCTCAGTGGCTCTCTTATCTTGCTCTTGGTTGAATAAAGACTCTATTTCTTGAATCACATTTTTCAGGGATAACAGCTCTGATTCTTTAGAGGTTAACAGGCTCCACAGCGAGTCCTTCTCAGCTTCTAGTGCTTCCAGCTTTGAAGATAGTGCAGATGCCGACTGTTCAGTATTGGATAAAGACTGCTGCAATCGATCCAATTCTTCTCTTTTAGATTCCATTTCGGTTTTTAACTGTTCAATCTGAAAAGTGCGCTCTTCCAACTTTATTGCTGACTCGCGCTTCACTTGAGCCATCTGAAACTCCAGCTGTTTCTTGATTTCCTCCTGCTTGTTCACTTGCACCTTTAGTTTAGCAACAAGCATTTTTATATCTACAATCTCAGTAGATAAATTAGACAGGTTTCCCTCAAACTGAATCCTCATGTCTTCTATCTGGAGGTCCAATTCTCTCTTGGCCTTTTCCAGCATCTCATAAGCATTAGCTTTGTTCTCATACAATATCTGCACAGATTCCAGGTTTTTCTCAACTTCATCCATGGAGCTAACCAAATCCTCCATTTCAGTGCGCCGTTGCTTGTTGAGCCTCTTTAACTCAGCCTTCAATTCAAGGGCCTCTACTTCAGCACTGTCACGTTCTTCTGCATATCTAGCAGAAAGAGCCTTCTCTTCACCAAGCCGCTGATCAGACTTTTTCTGCTTCCTTTCCAAATTTGACACCATCCGACGTTGATGATCAAGATCTACACCTACATCTTCTAGTTCCTGCTGCAGTCTAATTTTCATCTTCTCAAGTTTGTCATAAGCAGCAGCCTTCTCCTCAAACCGTTGATTTGTAGCTTCTAGCTCCTTTTGCAACTTTTCCTTTAGTTCTTCAACAGAGTCCAAGGACCCAATACTATCCTCCATTTTTTTCTTCATATCAGTCGCCTGAGCCTGTAGTGTTGAAATCCGCTTTGTCAAATCTCTTTTTGCTATCTCTTCTTCCTCTAGTTGCTCAAGGAAACCATTTTTCTCATCTTCCATTTGTTTTAGTTTTGTACTAAGGTCAAGCTTCTGACGGGTTTCTTCTTGCAAAAGTTCCTGAGTGTCCTGAGATTCTAGTGTAGAAAAATCTTTGGAAAGTTTGATAAACTTGCTGTCTGCTTGAGAAAGAAGCCCTGTGACATTATTCAATTCTTTGTCTTTATTTTGCACCAAAACAGACAATGTCTCATTATCTTCACAAGATCCTGACAGCGCCCTCTCCAGGCTGCATATTCTAGCTTTGAGTTCCCTTTCTCTTTGTTCCAGAACTCCAGCTCTGCTTCGCCATTCATGGATTTCATTATTTAGGCGAACCTGCTTTAGTGCATGCAAGTTTTGCTCTGACTGCAATGTCTGCACCACAGATTCTAAATCACTCTCTCGGTCAGACACATGCTTCCTCAGCTCTGCAATTTCATTTTCTTTGTCAGTTAATGCAGCCGAAAGTTTTTCACACATCCTGACTTGTTCATCCAAATATTCTGACTGACACTGCAAAAATTCACTTCTCTTACGTTTAGCAGTTTCAAGGTCATCTCTTAATTTTTCAATGACACTCTCTTTGGCAATGGAGTCTTGAACATGCTGCTCCTTTAAATCCTGCAATTGCTTCTCAAGCACTTGCTTTTGCTCTACACTCTGTATGACTTCATTAGATAGAGCACATTTCATTTCCACAAACTCCTTCTTAGTGACACAGTCCATTCCAGGCAAACCCAGTACCACATTTTCACAATGACTAGGATATGAACTCCTCATAGATTCAAGATCTTTCTTTAACTTCAGGTTCAACTTAAGGTGCTCGTTTTCTAATACCTCAAATTGCCGTTTACAATCAGATATTTCATCTTCATACATGAACCTGATGGTTTTGTTCTCATCTTGAAGCTGCTGCACCATAATATTTTCATCTTTGGTGCTTTCATGCACTCCAGTACAGTCAACAGGGACATATTCATTCATAGAACAGAGGTGCTTTAGAAAAACTGAGTCACCATCATGCAACACATTATCTTTACTTGCATTCCACATGATCTGTTCCGGGTTTTGTGTCTCTCTGCATTCAGACTGCTGCATTAATAAACCTGTGCATAACTTCTCTGCTTTTTTACAAGCTGAAATTCTCTTTTTCTTGCCCATGGTTTACTAACAAGATTACACAATATTCCACAGCAACCTTGGGTTCAACCAGCAGCAACTTTTTTGCTATCTTCAGCAGTCACATGTATTCAAACAGTTAACTTATGTGGCACTACAACAACCAGCATTTTCGTCTCTCTTTCACAGAAAACACCAACATGGCACCATAGCCTTTCACATAGACTGTTTGCAATATCCAGCTTCTACACACATTGCATACTTTCTTGCCATCAGCAAACACTTCACAGACTTCTGTGCCACAGTATACACAAAGTCCATTCCCTGGATTCCTCTTCCAGAGTTTTACTTTCACCAGTTTTGCACACACTTTGCTATGTTGCAATTTACTCACCCCTTCCTGGGTTTCTCAGTTGAAATCACAGATTTCTTCCAGCTGTAGGCCACAATGCACACTTAGCAGTACTGCAGTCACCAACCACTTGTCTTCCAGGACTTGCGTGGATCTCTTTATGCGCGCTTTCTCCACCATATGTGACAACTTGGGGAATTAGACTCAAAATGGCGGCTTTTCCTGGTCCAGACAGCGGTGGTTCATGATACTGGGCACCGGAAAGATAGCTTTCAGACGGTCCAAGTGTAAAATAAAACTGGCTTTATTCAGCTTAACTGCAACATAACAAAACAACAAACACCTAGGCCACAGTTAGGGCACTAATTCACTCCTTGAGCCCCTAACTAGTCTGACTCCTGCTCAACTCTAGCAACAGTCCCCTGTGGACCCCAGCCCTCCTGGCACAGACAGTCTATCTGTCCAGCTGGGTCCACCATCTCCTGCTCCCTGCAGGATACTCCACACTTCTGGAGTTACACACCACACCCACCCAAAGGTGTGGCTGAAGGCCTTTTCAGGGCTGGGCCTGGGTCGCTCAACAGCGCCCTCTGGCTCACATACTCACAGTATATATTGTATTTGTATTGTTTATCTTTGCATTGCATATCTTTGCTGCTGTAACACACTGAATTTCCCCATGGTGGGACTATTAAAGGATGATGATTATTATTATATTGGGAAGTGTGGTCTATGTCCTTTTTTTTCTCCAAAATTTCAGTGCATAGCAATTGTGTCCCCTCATTTTTCGTTTTGCCTTAGTACAAGTAATCCTCCCATCCGGCCCAGATGTTTTTAGATAGCAAGAGACTGCATAAGGGATCCAACTTCTAGTACTCAGTCCTCTGAGTGAGACTATTTGGTAAGGTGAAGTTGAGATCTGTTCACATGCTGTAGTTCAGCATGGTGGCTGCTGTTGTTGTGGTGATGTGCCTGTGGGCTGGTGTAGACAAGTGCCTACAGGCAGGGGTGTTGTTGCATTGCTGGGTTGCTCCTCCTGTAGATGCTGAGCTACAGTGGTGGTGGCCACTATGCAGTGTCACACCCAATAGAGTAGAGACTCACTATACAGAGGGTGCTCAGGAAATGCATATTGGCTTATACACCTTGATCAAAATGTATACTAAGAACCTCATGTTCATTTTTGAAGATTTTGCTAAGAAGCAAAGACCAATGCATAATATGGGATGTCTTTTTTTTTTTTTTTCCAAAATGTCAGCGCATTGCTAAGGGAGGATCTACAGAGACAGCCACACTAGGCTCCCCAGTAAAATTTTCTGCACCTTGGGCTGGTCCCTAAATTTTCCCTGGGTGATGGGGATGAGTGTACAGAATGCAGACAGATATCTGCATTATGGACACTCTGGCTGCAGGTCAATGCTTACATGTAAGTTGTGTAGCTACACATATGTGTAGTCATCTGGCCCTTTAGGTTTGCTGGGTCACCTAGAGCATATGCTCCGCTTGCATCCTCAGAACATATTACATTAATATCACCAGGCCATTTTATAATAAGATCAGGTTCAGTACAATCAGTCAGAGGACATAACTTATTATCACCCAATTCCATGGAGCAAGATGGCTCATCAGCCACATATATTGATACACTAAATAGTCAAGATCAGCTTGAGGCTCTTGCTCTCCTTGTTGTTCTTATAACACAAGCAGCAGTTGCATCAGGGGTTCACCTTCTCCCAACTGTTGGAGAACTAATGGCACACAAGAGTCTGTTCCATTCTCCAAACTGATGCTGATGGTATCCTCTAGACAAGAATGTTCTAGGGCTACATCCACTGCTTGAGCCTCTACTGCTCTATAGGAACCTTGCTCCAACTCCACACATTGTTGGCATTTGGCATCATTCTCCATCAATGCCTTATTAGCATGTGCTTTTTCTTATCAGTCCCATCAAGGCCTCTCTCCTCACATAGCATGCCTGCCATGCACACAAGTCCATTTGATGTCTTTGCATTGACCTGCAAATGAGTTGGCTGTTTACAATTTAATTAACATTCTGGAGCAAATTCACTATCTGCATCCTGAGATGTGGAATGGAATTGGAATTACCATATACATTAGGCATACAACAAGACAAAATCACTACATTTAGCAAAATTCATAACTACACATTATGATATATATATACTGTAGTTCTTCACACAAATAAACAAGAAATAACAACACTAACAGGTAACAAGATTGCAAAGAAATAGGAGGAACTCACTAATAAGATGACTGGAACAAATGATTGGGACACTATGGTGAACAGATGATAAAACACATAATAACTGACAGGGCTGGCTCTAGGGTTGTGTGGGCTCTGGGATGACAGAGCTTCAATGGGCCCCTTTTGGAGCAACTCATGCACACCGCAGCAAAAAACATCAGAAATTGGGTATTTTTTGCTGACGCAGACCTATTGGAGTGGAATTTGCTTTGTATTCCTCTTTACTTTCTGCCCCCCAACTCACGGTGGTTGATGCAGACCAGTATTCCGTTCCAGCTTTCCACTGCTGATTAGGACCAAATTAATGAGTCTAATCAGTGGGGGAGTCTCAAGCCGCGGCCTCTGAATCAACTGCAACATTGAACAGGACGTTCTTTTTCCAGAGTCCTCCTCCAATTGTTTTCAATGGGAGACAGAATGAGGGAAGAATCTACCGCTGATTTGGGGATGAAATCAGGCGCAAAATCAGCGCTAAATTCCACCATGTGAACAGGACCTGGTACTGTTAACAGTGCAATGAACACTTTCATCTGTATTAATGGAAGTGCTGCTCAATACACACACACACACACACACACACACACACACACACACAGATATAAATATATATATACAGTGGGGAAAAAAAGTATTTAGTCAGCCACCAATTGTGCAAGTTCTCTGTTGGCAGCGGATTAATCTTTGACTGTCCAGGCGTTTAACAGTAAACAGATATTTATTGAGGAACAAGAATAATACACTGTAGTCTGTAACATGATCTCAGCTACTTGTCTGTGAGCTCCATGTGCTCTGCTCTATGCTGTAGCTACAAAAAAAAAAAACAAAAAAAACAGAAAGGAACTTCCTGGTTTTGTTACTCTAGCCCCAACCTTTTTAACAGAGCTTTATTAACAACTTAACACTATGCCTAGAGACAGAAGCTTATGCAGTTATAAACGTATAAACAGTAGTTGCTGCAATGCAGGCAATTATAAACATTATTCCAACACCCCCACCCAACAACTACTTATCTAGTTAGTCCCATTGAGGTTCTGAACTCTTCAAACTTGGTTCTTGGCAATGGCTTTGTCATAATATCAGCCACCATCCTGTCAGTTTCACAATAAACAAATTTGATGATACCACGTTCTATCACATCACGCAGGTGGTGATGTTTAACGTCGATGTGCTTGGTTCTTGCATTGATCTTTTCACTGCTTGCAAGTTTAATGCATCCTTTTTATCTTCATACATCGTCATTGGCTGAGTTGACGGCTTGCCAAGATCCTTTAACAACTGGTTTAGCCAAATGATCTCTTGACTTGCGTAGGCCGCAGACACATATTCTGCTTCTGTAGATGATAAGGCAACAGATACCTGTTTTCTGCTGGACCAAGAGATAGAACTTTCTCCAAGTTTGAACAAGTACCACTTGTTGACTTACGATCACTTGAATCATTAGCCTAGTCTGCATCCACATAGCCTGTGAGTTTTAGATCTCCTTTTGAAGACATTCTTAAACTTATATCTTGAGTTTCTTTCAAATATCGGAGAATTCTCTTAACAGCATTCCAGTCTCTTTGGCTTGGTTTTTCCACGTCTGCAGAGAATACCCACTGCTGCTGCAATATCTGGTCGAGTCATAGTTGTTATGTATATAAGTGCCCCCACTACCTGTCTGTATTTCTCATTGTTTGGTAACAGATCATCTTCTCCTTCCAGTCTTAGGTAGGATGACTCCATTGGGGTTAATATACCTTTTGCTTCTGACATTCCAAACTGGTTGAGGATTGAGTTGATTTTTGCACTTTGATTTAGAAGAAAGCTTCCATCTTCTTCTCTCTGGATCTGGATGCCTAAATGATATGTAACAATTCCAAGGTCTTTTGTTTCAAAATGCTGATTCAGAATTTCAGTCATTTTTACAATTTCTGTTTCTTCTTCATGTACGACAATCACATCATCTACATATAAGAGAATATACATACACTTTCCATCTGTACACTTTGTGTATAGGCATGGGTCTGCTTGACCTCTCTTAAATCCTTCTTCCAATAAGACTTTGTTTATTTTGGTATTCCATGCTCTTGCCGATTGCTTAAGACCATAGAGAGATTTTTGTAGTTTACAAACGAGGTTTTCTTCACCTTGTCTGATATAACCCTCAGGTTGAGTCATGTACAAATCCTTCTCAATGTCACCATTTAGAAAGGCAGTTTTGATATCTAAATGTCTGACAGACATCCTTTGTATAGCAGATACAGCTAATAGAGTCCTAAACGTGGTCTGCTTAGCAAATGGAGAAAATGTAGCATCATAATCTTCACTATATTTCTGAGAATATCCTTTTGCAACTAATCTTGCTTTAAATCTGTGAACTTTGCCTTCAGAGTCATATTTGGTCTTAAACACCTACTTACACTTTATTGCTTTCTTTCCTTGTGGTAGTTTGGTGAGTTTCCAGGTTTGAAGTTGCTGAAGCGATTTCATTTCCTCATTAGCAGCATTAATCCACTTCATTTTTTCATGGGCAGGTATTCGTTGCATCTCATCCCATGACTGTGGCTCTAGTTTGGGTAGTGTTTTAGCAGTGTAGGATAGACGCTTAGCTGGTATACCCTTGTTTGATCTTGACGATCTTCTTATTTCAGGTTCACTTGATACTGTATTTCCGTTGCTTCTTCAATGGTTGAAGAATCTAACCAAACTTCTACATCTTTCTCTTTGTCATTTTGTAACTGTGACTTAGGTTGTTGTTGCTTCATCTGGACTACTGGTATGATGTCATAAAACTTGAGTGAGACGAAGTTCTCATCAATTATTACATCTCTGCTTATTGTGACCTTGTACGTTTCTGGGTGCAGGATTCTATATCCTTTCTGGATTTCACTGTAGCCCACCAGGATACCTTCTTTGGCATGGAATTCCCACTTGGTATGTTTTTCCTTAGGGAGATGCACAAATACTTTACTTCCAAATACTCTTATGTGTTGTAGATTAGGATTTTTGCTGTTCCATATCTCAAAAGGAGTTTTCTCTATAGCTTTACCTGGTAACCTGTTTTGAAGATAGCATGCTGTCATGATTGCTTCACCCCAATATGTTGTAGGCAAATCTGCGTAAAATAGCATACTTCTTCCACTTTCACAGAGTGTCCGGTTTCTTCTTTCTGCTACACCATTTTGTTCAGGATTGTATGGTACAGTGGTCTGATTCCATTTTTCTTTAAAATGCTTTGTGTCTCACTGCTTGTATATTCAGTTCCATTATCTGCACGCAGGATTTTTGGCATTCTCCCAAATTTGTTATATACAGTGCTGGCCAAAAGTATTGGCACCCCTACAATTCTGTCAGATAATACTCAATTTCTTCCAGAAAATGATTGCAATCACAAATGCTTTGATAATAATATCTTCATTTAATTTGTCGTCAATGGAAAACCACAAAAAGAATTGTCAAAAAGCCAAATTGGATATAATTCCACACCAAACATAAAAAAGGGGGTGGACAAAAGTATTGGCACCCTTTGAAAAATCAGGTGATGCTTCTCTAATTTGTGTAATTAACAGCACCTGTTACTTACCTATGGCACATAACAGGTGGTGGCAATAACTAAATCACACTTGCAGCCAGTTGAAATGGATTAAAGTTGACTCAACCTCTGTCCTGTGTCCTTGTGTGTACCACATTGAGCATGGAGAAAAGAAAGAAGACCAAAGAACTGTCTGAGGACTTGAGAAGCAAAATTGTGAGGAAGCATGAGCAATCTCAAGGCTACAAGTCCATCTCCAAAGACCTGAATGTTCCTGTGTCTACCGTGCGCAGTGTCATCAAGAAGTTTAAAGCCCATGGCACTGTGGCTAACCTCCCTAGATGTGGATGGAAAAGAAAAATTGACAAGAGATTTCAACGAAAGATTGTGCGGATGGTGGCTAAAGAACCTCGACTAACATCCAAACAAGTTCTAGCTGCCCTGCAGTCCGAGGGTACAACAGTGTCAACCCGTACTATCCGTCGGCGTCTGAATGAAAAGGGACTCTATGGTAGGATACCCAGGAAGACCCCACTTCTGACCCAGAGACATAAAAAAGCCAGGCTGGAGATTGCCAAAACTTACCTGAGAAAGCCAAAAACTTTTTGGAAGAATGTTCTCTGGTCAGATGAGACAAAAGTAGAGCTTTTTGGGAAAAGGAATCAACATAAAGTTTACAGGAAAAAAAAAGAGGCCTTCAAAGAAAAGAACACGGTCCCTACAGTCAAACATGGCGGAGGTTCCCTGATGTTTTGGGGTTGCTTTGCTGCCTCTGGCACTGGACTGCTTGACCGTGTGCATGGCATTATGAAGTCTGAAGACTACCAACAAATTTTGCAGCATAATGTAGGGCCCAGTGTGAGAAAGCTGGGTCTCCCTCAGAGGTCATGGGTCTTCCAGCAGGACAATGACCCAAAACACACTTCAAAAAGCACTAGAAAATGGTTTGAGAGAAAGCACTGGAGACTTCTAAAGTGGCCAGCAATGAGTCCAGACCTGAATCCCATAGAACACCTGTGGAGAGATCTCAAAATGGCAGTTTGGAGAAGGCACCCTTCAAATCTCAGGGACCTAGAGAAATTTGCCAAAGAAGAATGGTCTAAAATTCCAGCAGAGCATTGTAAGAAACTCATTGATGGTTACCGGAAGCGGTTGTTCGCAGTTATTTTGTCTAACGGTTGTGCTAACCAAGTATTAGGCTGAGGGTGCCAATACTTTTGTCCTGCCCATTTTTGGAGTTTTGTGTAAAATGATCAATGATTTGACTTTTTTTTTCATTCTCTTTTGTGTTTTTTCATTGCAAGCAAAATAAATGAAGATATTATTATCAAAGCATTTGTGATTGCAATCATTTTCTGGAAGAAATTGAGTATTATCTGACAGAATTGCAGGGGTGCCAATATGGCCACTTTAGAAGTCTCCAGTGCTTTCTCTCAAACCATTTTCTAGTGCTTTTTGAAGTGTATTTTGGGTCATTGTCCTGCTGGAAGACCCATGACCTCTGAGGGAGACCCAGCTTTCTCACACTGGGCCCTACATTATGCTGCAAAATTTGTTGGTAGTCTTCAGACTTCATAATGCCATGCACACGGTCAAGCAGTCCAGTGCCAGAGGCAGCAAAGCAACCCCAAAACATCAGGGAACCTCCGCCATGTTTGACTGTAGGGACCGTGTTCTTTTCTTTGAAGGCCTCTTTTTTTTTCCTGTAAACTTTATGTTGATGCCTTTTCCCAAAAAGCTCTACTTTTGTCTCATCTGACCAGAGAACATTCTTCCAAAAAGTTTTTGGCTTTCTCAGGTAAGTTTTGGCAATCTCCAGCCTGGCTTTTTTATGTCTCTGGGTCAGAAGTGGGGTCTTCCTGGGTATCCTACCATAGAGTCCCTTTTCATTCAGACGCCGACGGATAGTACGGGTTGACACTGTTGTACCCTCGGACTGCAGGGCAGCTAGAACTTGTTTGGATGTTAGTCGAGGTTCTTTAGCCACCATCCGCACAATCTTTAGTTGAAATCTCTTGTCAATTTTTCTTTTCCATCCACATCTAGGGAGGTTAGCCACAGTGCCATGGGCTTTAAACTTCTTGATGACACTGCGCACGGTAGACACAGGAACATTCAGGTCTTTGGAGATGGACTTGTAGCCTTGAGATTGCTCATGCTTCCTCACAATTTTGCTTCTCAAGTCCTCAGACAGTTCTTTGGTCTTCTTTCTTTTCTCCATGCTCAATGTGGTACACACAAGGACACAGGACAGAGGTTGAGTCAACTTTAATCCAACTGGCTGCAAGTGTGATTTAGTTATTGCCACCACCTGTTTATGTGCCATAGGTAAGTAACAGGTGCTGTTAATTACACAAATTAGAGAAGCATCACCTGATTTTTCAAAGGGTGCCAATACTTTTGTCCACCCCCTTTTTTATGTTTGGTGTGGAATTATATCCAATTTGGCTTTTTGACAATTCTTTTTGTGGTTTTCCATTGACGACAAATTAAATGAAGATATTATTACCAAAGCATTTGTGATTGCAATCATTTTCTGGAAGAAATTGAGTATTATCTGACAGAATTGTAGGAGTGCCAATACTTTTGGCCAGCACTGTATGTGCAAGACGCCTGTGCCATAGATGGATACAATTTGTGTGTTATTCTTGTTTAGCAGTATATGTGTTTTCTTTGCAATTTAACTGATATAGCTCCTCTTTGATCTTTCCTTCTGCTAGTATACGGCCCCTTTTTGAGATGATGCAGCCGTTATCTTTAAATGTAACTTCATTTCCTTGTCTTGTGAGTTTCTTCACAGATAACAGATTGCTTTCAAGGCTAGGTACATACAGTGTCTTTTACTGGGATCTTTCTGCTTTGTGTTGGGGAGACTTGACAATCAATATAACCATCCCCTATTCTCTCTGTATTCATATACTGACCATTAGCCAAAATCACTTTCTCTGACTTACTTTGGTTAAGGTTAGAAAAGAAGTTTCTGTCATTGGCCATATGACTAGTTGCTCCAGAGTCTATACACCATGCATGCTTGGATGTACTTGCATTAATGGTAAAAGCAGTTTCAGTACTTGAATTGTGTTTTTCTTCAGTGATGGCACTCTTAACCCTTTGATGATTTTTCTTTTTCAGATGATTCA
This sequence comes from Leptodactylus fallax, assembly GCA_947044405.1. NCBI lineage: Eukaryota > Metazoa > Chordata > Amphibia > Anura > Leptodactylidae > Leptodactylus > Leptodactylus fallax. The sequence continues at coordinate 9,973,543 of CAMRHE010000025.1, forward strand.
TCCTAGCTTTCCAGACTCTGCAGTCAGCTTTTAGGTGCCCTGTTTTCTTGCATACAAAACACTCACGTGTTTCTTTCAAATGACTTTTATTTTCGGGTAGAGCTTGGGCTTTTAAAACGGATTCTGCTTTAGATACCCCAGCACTGCATACACTCTCTGTCTTCCGCTTGTATTCATCTATAAGCTTTCCTCTGACATACTCCAGTGTGAGCTCATTATCTGGGCGTGCATCTAGTGCGGATACAAATATGTCATAGCTTTTTGGAAGACCACTTAATAGTAGTGCAACCATATGTAAATCTTTGAGATCTTCTCCAATGCCACGTAAGTGCTCCACAATTTCTAAAGTGTTTCTTATATAGTCCTGCATATCACTGTTCCTATTCAGCTTAGACTGGTACAGCTTTCTCATTAGATATAGCTTATTGCTGAGATTTATCCTTTCATGCACTTTCTGCAGCTGCTCCCACATTTCTTTTGCAGTGTCACATTTGCTAACATGTACAATCTGATCATCATCTATGCTGAGGGATATAGTGCTTTGTGCTTTCTGATCCTTCTCTATCCAGTCATCTGTTACTGGGTCAGGTTTAGACTCCTGTGTGTATTTCCACGTACCTTCAGAGCTCCATGTGCTCTGCTCTATGCTGTAGTTACAAAAAAAAAAAAATAAAAAAATAAAGGAACTTCCTGGTTTTGTTACTCTAGCCCCCCACCTTTTTAACAGACCTTTATTAACAACTTAACACTATGCCTAGAGACAGAAGCTTATGCAGTTATAAACATATAAACAGTAGTTGTTGCAATACAGGCAATAATAAACATTATTCCAACATTCTCCCACTTAAAAAGATGAGAGAGGCCTGTAATTGACATCATAGGTAGACCTCAACTATGAGAGACAAAATGAGAAAACATATCTAGAAAATCACATTGTCTGATTTTTTAAGAATTTATTTGCAAACTATGGTGTAAAATAAGTATTTGGTCACCCACAAACAAGCAAGATTTCTGGCTCTCACAAAACTGTAACTTCTTCTTTAAGAGGCTGCTCTGTCCTCCACTCATTACCTGTAGTGATGGCACCGGTTTGAAATTGTTATCAGTATAAAAGACACCTGTCCAGATGAAACACCAGTTTCATCTGACCATATGACATTCTCCCAATACTCTTCTGGAACATTCACATGCTCTCTAGCAAACTTCAGACAGGCCCGGATATGTACTGGCTTAAGCAGGGGCACACGTCTGGCACTGCAGGATCTGAGTCTCTGGTGGCGTAGTGTGTTACTGACGGTAACCTTTGTTACATTAGTCCCAGCTTTCTGCAGGTCATTCACTAGGTCCCCCCGTGTGGTTCTGGGATTTTTGCTCACCGTTCTTGTGATCATTTTGACCCCACGGGGTGGGATCTTGCGTGGAGCCCCTGATAGAGGGAGATTATCAGTTGTCTTGTATGTCTTCCATTTTCTAATTATTGCTCCCACAGTTGATTTCTTCACACCAAGGTGCTTGCCTATTGCAGATTCAGTCTTCCCACCTTGGTGCAGTCTACAATTTTGTTTCTAGTGTCCTTCCATAGCTCTTTGGTCTTCACCATAGTGGAGTTTGGAGTGTGACTGTTTGAGGTTGTGGACAGGTGTCTTTTATACACCTTTTCCACCATAATTTGCAAATAAATTCTTAAAAAATCAGACAATGTGATTTTCTGGATTTGTTTTCTCATTTTGTCTCTCATAGTTGAGGTCTACCTATGATGTCAGTTACAGGCCTCTCTCATCTTTTTAAGTGGGAGAACTTTTTTCCCCATTATATATATATATATATATATATAGTGACAATTTGGGGAATTAAACTCAAAATGGCGGCTTTTCCTGGGCCGGACAGTAGTGGTTCGTTGTACTGGGCACCGGAAAGATAGCTTTCAGACGGTCCAAGTGTAAAATAAAAGTGGCTTTATTCAGCTTAACTGCAACATAGAAAAAGAACAAAAACCTAGACCACAGTTAGGGTCCTAACTCACTCCTTGAGCCCCTAACTGTCCTGACTGTTGCTCAGCTCCAGCAACAGTCCCCTGTGGACCCCAGCCCTTCTGGGACAGAGCCTCTCTCTCTGTCCTAGCTGGTCCACCATTTCCTGCTTCCTGCAGGATGCTCCAGCCCCTCTGGAGTTACACGCCACCCCCCCAAAGGCGTGGCTGAGAGCCTTTTCTGGTCTGGCCTGGGTCGCTCAACAGTGCCCTCTGGTTCACATACTTACATACCCTCCCCCTCAGCTCACTACCCATGGAGTGAGCTACAATGGGATGAGACATCCTATGACGAAGTCCCTCTTCAACCCTGCATGCCTGTCCAGTGTCTCTCCAGAAGTCCCAATCTGGCGGTCTCTTCTTCCAGATTCCGGTTACTCGACACTTCTGGTTTCTCATCTGCTACGCCAAGATCCTGGCCATTCTGTGCAAAGGCAAGTTTTTCTTCATCACCTTCACAATTCGCCATACAGGGGATCACATCATTTTCATCACATTTCTCGCCATAGTCTTCAGCCATCCCATTGCATGACTTTGATCCCTTTAGTGAATAGCCGTAACAATCTTCATCTTCACCTATCATGAATTCACAGGAGCTCAGAGACCAACTAACACTTACTTCATGCACATTAATGTCTTTAGAGTATAGCTGTATCACGGGAACTTTTTCCGTAACCTTCATCTCAAAGCAAGCTTTGCCATCACCATCAAGGCTTAGAAGTTTAGGAGACATAGGCTGCTTGCTCTCCTCTTTCTTTGAGATACACAATCTCTGTACTGCAATATCTTCTCCTTCTACACGAGGGCCATACTGTACACCCTCACATAATAGATCACGCTGAACTACATTTTCTGGCATGTCTTTAACAACTGTCACATCATTGGTGACATGTAACCATCTCTTACTTCTGCATGCAAATGACGGCTGCTCAGTCTCTGCATTAGAACCTCTACTACGGTTACTTCCATTAGTTAGGGACATAGCAACATTGTATCTCAGCCTCTTCTTGTTGCTATTAGCATCAGGCAGTAAAAAAACTTCTGCCTCTTCTCTTCTTTTTGGGTTGACTGTATTACTTCCTGACTCCCCCTTCACAGACAACATGGAGTCATTATTCACCATTTGTCCACCAGACATTTGGCTAGAGACAGGCACAGCAACACCTTTATCCACAATGGTTTCAGACACTTTAGCTGTTGGGACAACACATGCGTGGTCAGTCTTCTTACGGACTCTTGTTCCACACTTTTGATGACCCTTCACCTTATTTACCATCTCACAGCCCTCTAGGCTTTGGACCTCATTGGTTTGAGGCTGGACCCACTCTGTCACAGGCAGTGTGTGACCAATCACCGTTTCTTCTTCTGTTGGACCTTCTTTGGCCTCCTCACATTTTGCAGGAAGTTCACCTTTAGCAGCATCTTCCTGGGGAACTCTACCCTCTACTTGACGTTTTACCGAGTCACATGGTTTCATCATAATCTGATCATTGGTATCAACATCAGTGGACAGGTCACTCATGTCTGTCTGACTCAATGATTCTCCTTTCTCTACCTCTATGCTGGCAGCTTTTTCCAATTCTAACGCCTTCTGTAGCGCACAAATCTCTGATTCCAGCTCCAGAACTTTCTTAACTGCCACATTTTTCTGTGCAGCTTCCATCTCAGTGCACCTTGCAGCTCTTATTCTTTAGAGGTTAACAGGCTCTGCAGCGAGTCTCTCTCAGCTTCTAGTGCTGCCAGCTTTGAAGATAGGGCAGATGCCGACTGTTCAGTATTGGATAAAGACTGCTGCCATCGATCCAATTCTTCTCTTTTAGATTCCACTTCGGTTTTTAACTGTGCTATCTGAACAGTGCCAGTATCTTCCAACTTTATTGCTGACTCGTGCTTCACTTGATCCATCTGAAACTCCAGCTGTTTCTTGATGCGTGTAATTTCCTCCTGCTTGTTCACTTGCACCTTTAGTTTAGCAACAAGCATTTTTAGATCTACAATCTCAGCAGATAAATTAGACAAGGTTCCCTCAAACTGAATCTTCATGTCTTCTATCTGGAGGTCCAATTCTCTCTTGGCCTTTTCCAGCTTGTCATAAGCATTAGCTTTGTTCTCATACAATATCTGCACAGATTCCAGGTTTTTCTCAACTCCATCCTTAGAGCTAACCAAATCCTCCATTTCAGTGCGCAGTTGCTTGTTGAACCTCTCTAACTCAGCCTTCAATTCAAGGGCCTCTGCTTCAGCACGGTCACGTTCTTCTGCATATCTAGCAGAAAGAGCCTTCTCTTCACCAAGCAGCTGATCAAACTTTTTCTGCTTCCTTTCTAAATTTGACACCCTCCGACATTGATGATCAAGATCTACACCTACATCTTCTAGTTCCTGCTGCAGTCTAATTTTCGTCTTCTCAAGTTTGTCATAAGCAGCAGCCTTCTCCTCAAACCGTTGATTTGTAGCTTCTAGCTCCTTTTGCAACTTTTCCTTTAGTTCTTCAACAGAGTCCAAGGACCCAATACTATCCTCCATTTTTTCCTTCATATCAGTCGCCTGAGCCTGTAATGTTGAAATCTGCTTTGTCAAATCTCTTTTTGCTATCTCCTCTTCCTCTAGTTGCTCAAGGAAACCATTTTTCTCATCTTCCATTTGTTTTAGTTTGGTACTAAGGTCAAGCTTCTGATGGGTTTCTTCTTGCAAAAGTTCCTGAGTGTCCTGAAGCTGAGATTCTAGTGTAGAAAAAGCTTTGGAAAGTTTGATAAACTTACTGTCTGCTTGAGAAAGAAGCCCTGTGACATTATTCAATTCCACCTGTAGTCTGTTTGCCTTCTCTAGCAGTTCTGCTTGAAACCTGTCCCCTTCTGTGACTTTTAGTTGCATCACTTGAAGTTGAGTCTCTACTTTTTTGTGACTCTCCTGTAAGGTTTGCACTTTCTGAGCATGGACAGACGACATCTCCATCAATTCTTTGTCTTTATTTTGCACCAAAACAGACAACTTCTCATTATCTTCACAAGATCCTGACAGCGCTACATAATCTAGCTTTGCGTTCCGTTTCTCTTTGTTCCAGAACTCCAGCTCTGCTTCGCCATTTGTGGATTTCACCATTTAGGCGAACCTGATGCAAGTTTTGCTCTGACTGCAATGTCTGCACCACAGATTCTAAATCACTCTCTCGGTCAGACACATACTTCCTCAGCTCGGCAATTTCATTTTCTTTGTCAGTTAATGCAGCCGAAAGTTTTTCACACATCCTGACTTGGTCATCCAGACATTCTGATTGACTCTGCAAAAATTCACTTCTCTCACGTTTAGCAGTTTCAAGGTCATCTCTTAATTTTTCAATGACACTCTCTTTGGCAATGGAGTCTTGAACATGCTGCTCCTTTAAATCCTGCAATTGCTTCTCAAGCACTTGCTTTTGCTCTACACTCTATATAACTTCATTAGATAGAGCACATTTCCTTTCAGCAAACTCCTTCTTAGTGACACAGTCCATTCCAGGCAAACCCAGTACCACATTTTCACAATGACTAGGATATAACCTCTTCATAGAGTCAAGCTCTGCCTTTAACTTAAGGTTCTCTCTTTCTGATACCAAAAGTTGCCATTTCCAATCAGATATTTCATTCTCATACATGAACCTGATGGTTTTATTCTCATCTTGAAGCTGATGCACCCTAACATTTTCATCTTTGGCGCTTTCATGCACTCCAATATGAGACATACCGTCAGCAGGGACATATTCCATCATAGAACAGAGGTGCTTTAGAAAAATTGAGTCACCGTCATGCAACCCTTTATCTTTACTTGCACTCCACCTGATCTGCTCCGGGTTTTGTGTCTCTCTGCATTCAGACTGCTGCACTAATAAACCTGTGCATAACTTCTCTGCTTTTTTACAAGCTGAAATTCTCTTTTTCTTGCCCATGGTTTACTAACAAAATTACACAATATTCCACAGCAACCTTGGGTTCAACTGGCAGCAACTTTTTGCTATCTTCTGCAGTCACCTGTATTCACACAGTTAACTTATGTGGCACTACAACAACCAGCATTTTCTTCTGTCTTCCACAGAAAACACCAACATGGCCATAGCCATAGCCTTTCACATAGACTGTTTGCAATATCCAGCTTCTATACACATTGCTTAGGGTGGGTTCACACCTGCGCTTGCTATCCGTCCGTTGCCAATCCAGTGAAAATCTCGGCGAACTGGATTGGCATCGGATACAGACCCGGTCAGCGACGCATTGGTTAAAAACCCATTCATTTGAATGGGTTTTTAAAGCAATGCGCGGGTGTGCGCTTACACCCTCTGCGCTGCAAATCCTTTTTTTTCGTCAGAAACAAAGTCGGACATGCAGGACTTCGCGTCGGACGAAAAAAAAACGGCTTTGCAGCGCAGAGGGTGTAAGCGCACACCCGCGCATTGCTTTAAAAACCCATTCAAATGAATGGGTTTTTAACCAATGCGTCGCTGACCGGTCTGTATCCGATGCCAATCCAGTTCGCCGAGATTTTCACTGGATTGGCAACGGACGGATAGCAAGCGCAGGTGTGAACCCACCCTTACTTTCTTGCCATCAGCAAACACTTCACAGACTTCTGTCCCACAGTATTCACAAAATCCATTCCCCGGATTCCTCTTCCAGAGTTTTACTTTCATCAGTTTTTTGCACACACTTTACTATGTTGCAATTCACTCACCCCTTCCTGGGTTTCTCAGTTGAAATCACCGATTTCTTCCAGCTGTAGGCCACAATGCACACTTAGCAGTACTGCAGTCACCAACCACTTGTCTTCCAGGACTTGCGTGAATCTCTTTATGCCCGCATTCTCCACCATATGTGACAATTTGGGGAATTAAACTCAAAATGGCGGCTTTTCCTGGTCTGGACAGTAGTGGTTCATGGTACTGGGCGCCGATAGCTTTCAGACGGTCCAAGTGTAAAATAAAAGTGGCTTTATTCAGCTTAACTGCAACATAGAAAAACAACAAAAACCTAGACCACAGTTAGGGTCCTAACTCACTCCTTTAGCCCCTAACTGTCCTGACTGTTGCTCAGCTCCAGCAACAGTCCCCTGTGGACCCTAGCCCTTCTGGGACAGAGCCTCTCTCTCTGTCCTAGTTGGTCCACCATTTCCTGCTTCCTGCAGGATGCTCCAGCCCCTCTGGAGTTACACGTCAGCCCCCAAAGGCGTGGCTGAGAGCCTTTTCTGGTCTGGCCTGGGTCGCTCAACAGCGCCCTCTGGTTCACATACTTACAATATGTACATATACAGTACAGACCAAAAGTTTGGACACACCTTCTCATTCCAAGAGTTTTCTGTATTTTCATGACTATAAAAATTCTAGATTCACACTGAAGGCATCAAAACTATGAATTAACACATGTGGAATTATATACTTAATAAAAAAGTGTGAAACAACTGAAAATATGTCTTATATTCTAGGTTCTTCAAAGTAGCCACCTTTTGCTTTGATTACTGCTTTGCACACTCTTGGCATTCTCTTGATGAGCTTCAAGAGCTAGTCACCTGAAATGGTCTTCCAGCAGTCTTGAAGGAGTTCCCAGAGATGCTTAGCACTTGTTGGCCCTTTTGCCTTCACTCTGCGGTCCAGCTCACCCCAAACCATCTCGATTGGGTTCATGTCTGGTAACTGTGGAGGCCAGGTCATCTGGCATAGCACCCCATCACTCTCCTTCTTGGTCAAATAGCCCTTACACAGTCTGGAGGTGTGTTTGGGGTCATTGTCCTGTTGAAAAATAAATGATGGTCCAACTAAACGCAAACCAGATGGAATAGCATACCACTGCAAGATGCTGTGGTAACCATGCTGGTTCAGTATTCCTTCAATTTTGAATAAATCCCCAACCGTGTCACCAGCAAAGCACCCCCACACCATCACACCTCCTCCTCCATGCTTCACGGTGGGAACCAGGCATGTAGAGTCCATTCGTTCACCTTTTCTGCGTCGCACAAAGACACGGTGGTTGGAACCAAAGATCTCAAATTTGGACTCATCAGACCAAAGCACAGATTTCCACAGGTCTAATGTCCATTCCTTGTGTTCTTTAGCCCAAACAAGTCTCTTCTGCTTGTAGCCTGTCCTTAGCAGTGGTTTCCTAGCAGCTATTTTACCATAAAGGCCTGATGCACACAGTCTCCTCTTAACAGTTGTTGTAGAGATGTGTCTGCTGCTAGAACTCTGTGTGGCATTGACCTGGTCTCTAATCTGAGCTGCTGTTAACCTGCGATTTTTGAGGCTGGTGACTTATCCTCCGCAGCAGAGGTGACTCTTGGTTTTCCTTTCCTGGGGTGGTCCTCATGTGAGCCAGTTTCTTTGTAGCGCTTGATGGTTTTGGCCACTGCACTTGGGGACACTTTCAAAGTTTTCCCAATTTTTCAGACTTACTGACCTTCATTTCTTAAAGCAATAATGGCCACTCGTTTTTCTTTACTTAGTTGCTTTTTTCTTGCCATAATACAAATTCTAACACTCCATTCAGTAGGACTATCAGCTGTGTATCCACCTGACTTCTGAACAACACAACTGATGGTCCCAACCCCATTTATAAGGCAAGAAATCCCACTTATTAAACCTGACAGGGCACACCTGTGAAGTGAAAACCATTTCAGGTGACTACCTCTTGAAGCTCATCAAGAGAATGCCAAGAGTGTGCAAAGCAGTAATCAAAGCAAAAGGTGAACCTAGAATATAAGACATATTTTCAGTTGTTTCACATCTTTTTGTTAAGTATATAATTCCACATGTGTTAATTCATAGTTTTGATGCCTTCAGTGTGAATCTACAATTTTTTTTATAGTCATGAAAATACAGAAAACTCTTGGAATGAGAAGGTGTGTCCAAACTTTTGGTCTGTACTGTATATATATATATATATATATATATATATATATATATTGTGAGAAGGTGACTCGCATAATGCTGGAGTCACGGTATTTCAGCCCCAGGTTTTGTTATATGCCTGGTCCAGGGCGGGTTTTGAATAGGCCTCAGCCCAGGTGTGTGTCCTGGGCTCATTACTGGCCCATATAGGCCTGCAGAGTCTACACTTCAGGGCAGATCCTGGGGCGTGAGAGGAGTCGCTCTGGGTCTGTCCTGAGTTGCTGTACTGTCCTGTCTGGTTCCTGTGGCTGGAGCAAGCCACAGTATGGTAAAGGTGAATTACTGTTTAGCTAGAAGCTCAGATGAGCAGGAGCTTGTTTATTTTTGTGCCTGGAATAAGGCTGTAATTGACTTTGCCTGTTTTACCTGAAGTGAAGGTTTATTTATTTTGTCACTTTTTTTTAATAAACCTGTTGCACCAGAGCTTTGTGTCCCTGTCTCTGACTGTTTGGATCCGTACCTGTGCTGCTACCAGGCTACCTCCCCCACAATACATATATATATATATATATATATATATATATATATATATATACACATAGAGAGAGAGAGAGATATACAGGGACGTAACTAGCAAAGACTGGACCCCATAGCAAACTTTTGACTTGGGCCCCCCCACCCACACATGGCATAGCACCCCCTTTTCCTGGCCCCCACACAGTATAATGCCCCATTTACACACACTATAATGTGCCACTGTGGCCCCTTCACACAATATAATGTCCCATACTGCCCCCATACAGTATATTGTCACAATGAGGACTCCACACAGTATAATGTCCCATAGCGGCTACTCCACACAGTACAATGTTCCAAAGTGGCCCTTCCACACATTATAATGTCCTATTTTGGCCCCTCCACAAAGTATAATGTCCTATAGCAGCCCCTTCACAAGGTATAATGTCCCATAGTGGTTTGACCAAATAGTAATGGGCAGATGTCCCTTAAAGTAAGCCCTATATAGCACCTTTCTAACCCACTTATCAACTTTAAGAACTGGACTGCATAAACCTAAAGTGAGCAATTCAAGTGATTGGTTTTGTAGTCTGGTAAACAAATGATACTTAGTAATAACCACACTTGTCCTCCGATTGTTCCTTTCATCAGTAGTCTTTATAACTAATAGGTAACTCTGGCTGAGCCCTTGTTTTCTGAATGTTTGTTTATTTTTTTTTTTTTTTCAACTGTTTATTTTAAAAGTTTTTGTCATATAAAAAGAATAACAATATACAAGAAAAATAAGATAACTGAAGGTAACAAACATAGGACAGATGGGGATTACTCAGCATTCTCAATAAATTACCAGGCTTTAAACAAACTGGCCAGAAATGGCCCCAAAAAGGCCAAGGAATCCGACAACAAACAGGGGTAGACAAGACAGGAGGACAGAAGGGTGACAGAAGGACATCCAGGAAGTAAGGGGCCCCACAACAGCCGGATCAGAGAGGCCGGACCACCCAAAACTCATCCCACGGTTTCCAGATCAGGCAGAACCTCTCCTCCTCATTATTAAGAAGGGCCGTCAGGTACTCCAGGGAGCGCGCATCTTTTATCCTAGCGTATAACTCCTCCAGGGCCGGGGGGGCCGGATGCCGCCAGTGTTTCGCAATCAGACATCTAGCGGAGGTGAGGAGGAGCAACAGGAGCTGAAGAGCGGGCTTGCGCAAAATATCGGGGGGGGGGGGGAGGTTGAGAAGGTAAGTCCTAGGGGACAGGGGAAAGCTAACACCCAGAACCCCTTCCAGGAGACCCTGGACCCGGCGCCAATAAGGCTGGAGCATGGGGCAGTTCCAAAAGAGATGGAAAATGTGTGCGGGACGGGTGCCACACCGCCAGCAGCAGTCCGGGACATTCTTGTCAAAAGAGTGAAGTGCAGCTGGGGTATGATACCAATGCATTAACATCTTAAAAATATTTTCCTTTTGTGTAACACATCTAGAAGTCCTGGGTGCTCTACTCCATATGAGGGACCAATCGTTATTCGATATGGGTGTCCCCAAATAGGTCTCCCACCGTGACATATAAGTATGTTGGGGCAGAGCATCTGGGGTGGGGTTCGAAAGAAGGCGGTATATATCAGAAATAAGCCCTGTTGTCCCAACACCCGTTTTACAAAGTTTCTCAAAAAGCGTAGGGATGGGTGCTGTGGGGCCTTGAAAAATAGAGGAGGCCAGATGGGAGACCTGGATATACGTGAACTCACTGGACTGGGGCAGGCCAAATCCGGACTGGAGATCAGCAAATGGTAAAAGAGCCCGGGTTCTATAATCAATGATGTCAGCGTACCGAAAAAGGCCCGCTCTCAGCCAAGGACCTGCTACCGGCCCAGTGAGTCCAGGCGGGTAATTAGGGTGAAGAAGGACAGCGTTCATGGAGGAACACGAGGAGGAGAGGGGAAAACGGGATACACATGTGCGCCAAATATCTCTCGTGAGTGCCATAGGGCCTAACAGGGCACTCCCGGGGGGGAATGAGGACCAGTCCAAAGCAGGGAATTAGGATGTTGCGGAGCAAGCCATAACTTCTCGATCTCCATCCACTTAGAGTAAGCCTGGAGGGTGGACCAAGCCGGGACCCTGCGTAGGTGGGCCGCCCAGTACTATAAAACTAAATTGGGGAGAGAAAGGCCACCTCTCTCCCTAGGGGTCATCATAAGCTGCCTAGAAAGCCTGTGTCTCCCTCCGGCCCAAACAAATCGGAGGATTGAGCCCTGCAGCGCCCGGAGGTCCCTAAGGGACACAGGGACTGGGAGGGTCTCAAAATAATAAAGCAGCTTAGGTAGGATAGACATCTTCACTGCGTTGATCCGGCCAAAGAGAGACAGAGGCAGTACCAACCACTTAGTAAGGAGGGCCCGAATATGTCTAAAAAGGGAGGGGAAATTTGCCTGGTATAATTGGGAAAAGGATCCAGTTAAATATATGCCCAAGTATTTTAGCGAGGAGGACTGCCATCTATACCGAAAGGCGGCCTGAAGGCCAGCCAAGCTAGACGGGGGAATTTGAATAGGTAGGGCCTCTGTCTTTGAAGTATTGACCTTATAACCAGACAGACGGCCAAAGCGGGAAAGGAGATCATGGAGGTTGGGAAGGGATACATGGGGGTTAGTAAGGGTCAGGAGGATATCATCAGCGAATAGGGAAAGTTTGAATTCTCGATTGCGTACACGGACCCCCGTAATATCGGGACTCAGATGGATGGCCGCCGCCAGTGGCTCAATACAGAGTACAAAAAGAAGAGGAGATAGAGGGCAACCCTGTCTAGTGCTGTTGTGTAGACGAAACGGGGGCGACGAGGCATGAGGAAGCTTGACAGTGGCCGACGGGGAGGAGTAAAGACCCTTGATTGCTGTCAAGAAGGGACCCGCAAAGCCAAACGTGGCCAGGGCCTCAAATAGAAAGGGCCATCCCAGACGATCAAACGCCTTTTCCGCGTCCAAGCTGAGTACCAAGAGTTCGGAACCAGAGCAAGATGCCACGTCTATAAGATCGATGGTTCTCCTGGTATTATCAACTCCCTGGTGGCAAGGTACAAAGCCCACCTGATCTTTATGGATCAGGGAGGGGAGGCACATGTTAAGTCTGGACGCCAGAATCTTGGTAAACAGCTTGATATCCGTATTCAGAAGTGATATGGGCCTGTAATTCCTGCAATCTAGGTGGTCCTTATCAGGTTTCGGGATGAGGGTTAGAAAAGAGTGTGAAATAGAATCAGGGATTGGTTCGCCCGACAAAAAGGCCGTAAATAGGGAAACAAGATGCAGGATCAACTCTGCCCCAAATACCTTGTAGTATAGGTAGGTGAGGCCATCAGGGCCAGGCGATTTCCCATTAGGGAGTTCCTGGAGCATTTGGGAGACCTCGTCCGTTGTGATAGGTTTGTTAAGAATAGCAAGGTCTTCCGGGGAAAGAACAGGCAAATTACAGGAAGACAGGAAGTCCTGCAATAATGCTGAGCGCGTCGCAGGATCAGGGGGTAAGTCCGATGGGAGGGAGTACAGGTCTGAGTAAAAGGCATGAAATAGATGCGCAATCTCACTAGGGTCGTACACAACGGCCCCGTCAGATCGCCGCAGCGCATAAGCCAATCCCCTCTCCGTTCGGTCCCATAGTTGTCTAGCCAAAAGCTTATGGGGTTTGTTGGCCCTATCATAGTACCGCTGCCTAGTGTAAAGCAGTAACTTGGTGGTCTTTTGAAGAAGGGTCTCCCTAATCTGGGCCCGAAGATCTATCAAGGTTTTAAGGAGGGCCCGCGACGGGCTAGACGCCATGCGAGTCTCTGCATATTGTAGACGGAGCCGAAGCTCCTCAAGCCGTACATTAGCGTCCCGTTTTAGCCGGGTGCCCAAGGCAATACAATGTCCCCTCATCACAGCTATTTGGGCCTCCCACAACGTCGCCATGGAAGATACAGATCCCAGATTAAGTTCGAAAAACGATTTTAGGTGAGTACGGAGCTCCTCACGAGTCTGCGCCCTCTGAAGGAGACTCTCATTAAGTCGCCAATGGCATATTCTGGTGCGGACCGAACCAGCACGCAATACTAAGGAGATTGGCGCATGGTCAGACCAGGTGATGGAGCCGATCGAGGCATCCCGAAGAAGGCGCAGAGCCGGAGCATTCCCAAAAAAGTAATCTATTCTGGAATGTGTCTGATGAGGGGCCGAATAGAACGTGTAAGACCGGATAGTTAAGTAAGACGTGTCAGTCGGATAGTTAATCCTCCAAAGGTCATAGAGGGAATACCGACGGATTATGCGACGGAAATGAGCTGAAAGTCTATGCCGGGAGAGGCGACAGGAAGTACCTGACAGGGAATGGTAATCCATAGAGTCCGAAAAAGACATGTTAAAGTCCCCTCCAACAATAAGGGCAGCAGGGGGTAAAGCTTCCAATTTATTAAGGACCTTAGTAAGAAAATCAGGTTGGGAGGAATTAGGGGCATAGAGGTTACAGAGGGTGATTGGCTGGCCCTCAAGCCTACCGTGGAGAATCACAAACCGCCCCAAAGGATCTAGGACGGAGGTAGTGACATCCAGGGGGCATGATGAGGAGATAAGAATGGCAGTCCCCGATCGCTTTTTAGAGTGAGTGGCCAAATAAATTGTTGGGAAAAAACGCAAGGCAAAGTTAAAATTACAGGTGCTGTCAAAATGGGTCTCCTGGAGAAATGCTATATCAGCCTTAAGGGCACGCAGTTCCGTAAGGGCTAACCTACGCTTCACATTGGAGTTAAGGCCTTTAACATTAAGGGATACAATTTTAGCCATAACTCAGGATAAAGGGAGGGGCGCATGGGGGACGAGGTCTACCACAAGGAGTCAATAAGGGTGCGGAATCCCATGGGGAGCAGAGTCTCGTCCAGGAGGCTTGCCGACGTCTCGTCAGGATGAGTGAGGACCGCACCTGGAGTACACAGAAAAGAACGAGAGGGGAGGGGGAAAGACAAGACAGAAAGCAAAACAAGGAAGGTAAATTACAATAAAACAACACCATTACCGGGAAAAAGATCTCCCGGTAGGGACTAGAGGGTATACAAGGGTTTAAGACCAATGTAAATCCGCCTATAACGAAGTGCCGTGTAAGCAGTTAAAAACCACGGCAACATACCCCTAAGGGGTGGGAGGCGAGGCTGAGGGGTCAGCTAGCAGCAGAGAGCCAGTCAATTAAGCCTGGAGAGATTCCCGTGGGCCTCCCCTGCCACACATATAAAATAAACTTTAGCAATACTAATAAATCAAGCCAATAAAATAACTAAGAGAAAAAAACCAACTACACTTAAGAAATGCGCTGGAACCAGTATTAACTAACGCAGCATCAAACCTGTAAGGAAGCAAAAAAGAAAGTCATCAAAGGGCCAGGTTAAATCAAAGGGGGGGGAACCCGCCATGACAGACGGGATGACCCAGTGCCAGATGCCGAGTCCGGATATGGCAGGCGTCGTCTTCTCGTCTGGACAGTAGTCCAAACCGGGGCCGGAGGTGGATGGAGGGCAACAGAGTCCCAATCTTCCAGCGTAGGGAGCGGAACATCCAGGGCAGCACAGAAATCCTTCAGGTCAGCGTGAGATTTCAAAGTGATAGTGCGACCATTTCTCCTGACAATGAGAGCAAAAGGGAAGCCCCACCGGTACTGAAGCTGGTGTTCCCTTAGGGTTGAAAGGAGAGGTTGGAGCAAACGCCGCTTTTGCAAGGTAATCCAGGACAGGTCAGGGTAAAGCTGGACTTTGGCACCGTCAAAATCAAAATCTTTGTTAGAGCGGGCCTGAGCCATAATATCTTCTTTGAGTTCAAAGTCCTGCACACAGCAAATAACGTCCCTTGGTGCAGCGGTAGCGCCTTTGGGACGAAGGGCCCTATGTGCTCTGTCCAATTTGATGCGGTGTTCAGGTGGCTTACCCAAAAGCATGTTAAAGATGGCCTCCAGAGTAGCCTTTAAATCCTCCTCCCCCGTGGCCTCCGGGAGACCGCAGACTCTGATGTTGTGCCTCCTACCGCGGTTGTCCAGGTCCTCTAGGTGGCGAGTGGTTGCTTTAAGAATCTCGGACTGGGTAGAGACCACATCATGCATTTGGGAGACATAGTTGCGGGTCTCATGCTGGGAAGACTCCAGTGTATCCACTCTGACAGCTAATTGGCGCAGGTCAGCGCGCACCACGGAAAGTTCTTGCTTAAAGGTGTGTTTAACCTCATCAATGAGAAGTTTGAAGTCTTGCTGAAAGTCCTGCCTGGTAGGCAATTGCTGTAGTATAGATTGCTACTGTAAGGATGGTTCCTGGACAGATTGAGGAAGGGGGTGGGGGACCGGCGTGGGACCCGATGACAGCGTGCCCCCTGGGCTCTCCACCACCGCCGGTCCCGCCACCCCTTGAGCACCCAAAGGGAGGTGTACAGATGGCATGATAGGCAGGGGCGCAGGGCCAGGGGGGCCCCCAGGGGGGAGGAAAGTCCAGTTTGGTGGTCCCGGCCACTCTGGGACATGGTAATGTTCTGCTGGGCTGGGGGGTGAGTCGGCATCCCGCCTGCAGGATGCATCTGTAGATGGTGCCTGGGCCACATGAGGAGAAGTCCCCAAGATGGCGGCCGCCTGAGGCCTATCCTGGAGGGAGCGCTGGTCCGGGGAGCGGGGAGACCGGTCAGGAGGAGCCGCGGAGGAGTCAGCCGACTGGGGACCGCGCGGAGGAGAGCAGGAGTCCCGGTGAGTGCGGGGGAGGGAGACAGTGCGCTGGGCCGAGGCCCTGGGCTGCTGCTGGAGGAACGGGTCCATGGTGGAGGGACCCCCGCTAGCTGCTGGGACCACTGGGGGCTTTTTTTGCAGGGAGCTTCTTCCCCATATAGCGGTAATTCAGCGGGCTCGGTGAGCGGTAAGTCAGGGGAGACGGGAGCTCGCAATTATGCGACCGTCTCCATCAGCGTTCAGGCCACGCCCCCCTTGTTTATGTTTTCATTTCTTCATGGATACATTGTTAAGCCTGATAAATGTTATATTTTTCTTTTGTTCCTGTACAGTATATTTTGCATGATATTCATTATCTGACAAGTTACCCCTGGATCTTATAACATCCCTGCCCGTCCGGGCTTTGGCGCCATCCTCCGGGAGGCATGCTGCAGCGCAGGAGGCGTGTCCAGTTGTGATTCCTTCCTTTGGGTTTTTCTTGTATTGCACCGGTCAAATTTTGGTTTAATGCATATTGCACATTTTCTGTTAGTACAATAAACCTCATTTCAATCCTGAAATATTACTGTGTCCATCAGTTATTAGATATATCAAATTGAAATGGCTGTTGCAAACACCCAAATATTTAGAACTAAAAATGATTAAGATTAATAGGGGTGCCCAAACTTTTTCATATGACTGTAGTTAATTTTAGCCTTACCTGTGTGATTGACAGTCTATCCTCCTATCAAGTCTGGGACAGGTTCTTCCTTCCTATTTATTGTTTGCTCACATTCACATTGACACTTGATATTGCCTTGTGAGTGCTGGCTATTTACTCTTGCTGTTTGGTTACCTGTATTCTTATTCCTGACCTCTGGCCTTAACTTTGACTATTCTCTTAGATTTTGATTCTGTACTATGTTGCTCAACTGTTACCGACCCCTAGGCTAGCTGACCTTCCTTTTGTTGTTGTTTGTCCTGTCTGCGTTCTGTGTTATCACTTATAATAAGAAGGGATCACCGCCCAGTTGCTGGCTGTCGTATAGGACTGTTCAGGCAAGTAGCCAGGGACAGTGGGGGGGGGGGGTTCAGCTTAGGGCTCACTGTCTTGTCGTGCCCCTCCCCCCAGGGTTCACCAGCAGCTACTGGGGAATCGCTCCTCTAGCAATTCCCTTATATCACCTCTACAGAAATGTATAATTTATTTGGTAATTTTTATGACTAAAAGGTGTCCATATACATTACATTCTTATGTGTTGGGGTTGTTGGGCATGTTGGATTTCAATATGACCAATCCTTTTTTTTTCCTCTGGGAACAGATGCACACTCACCCAAGCCAAGCATGCATGTATAGGGGTTGATCAGAAGAAATAGATGTTGGCAGAACAAGCAGCCAACTGACAGCTACAGTCATGGCTATAAGTGGTGGCACCCCAGTATTTCTCCTAGAAAATGATTGCAATTACACATGTTTTGTTATTCACATGTTTATTTCCTTTGTGTGTATTAGAACAACCCAAAAAACTGAGAAAAAAAAAGCCAAAAATGATATAATTTCACACAAAATTTCATAAATGGTCCGGACAAAATTACTGGCACCCTCAACTTAATATTTGGTTGCACACGCTTTGGAAAAAAAAATAACTGAAATCAATCACTTCCTATAACCATCAACAAGCTTCCTCCCAACTGGAATTTTGGACCACTCTTCTTTTGAAAACTGCTCCAGGTCATATTTGAAGGGTACCTTCTCCCAACAGCAATTTTAAGATCTCTCCACAGGTGTTCAATGGGATCTACATCTGGACTCATTAATGGTCAATTCAGAACTCTCCAGTGCTTTTTTTTTTCCATCCATTTCTGGGCGCTTTTTGAAGTATGTATAGGGTCATTGTCCTGCTGTAAGACCCATGACCTAAGACATAAACCAAGCTTTCTGACATGGGGCCCTACATTGCGACCCAAAATCCTTTGGTATTCTTCAAATTTCATGATGCCTTGTACACAGTCAAGGCACGCAGTGTCAGAGGCAGCAAAATAACCCCAAAACATCTTTGAACCTCCACCATATTTGACTGTTGGTACTGTGTTCTTTTCTTTGTAGGCCTCATTCTATTTTCAGTAGAATGATGTGCTTTTCCAAAAAGCTCTTATCTTGGTCTCATCTGTCCACAAGGTGTCTTCCCAGAAGGATTTTGGCTTACTCCCATACATTTTGACAAAATGCAGTCTAGCTTTTTTATGTCTCTGTGTCAGCAGTGTGGCCCTCCTGGGTCTCCTGCCATAACGTTTCATGTCATTCAAAAGTGGATGGATAGTTTGCACTGACACTGATGCACCCTGAGCCTGCAGGACATCCTGATTTTCTTTGGAATTGGATTGGTGCTGCTTATTCACCATCAGGACTATCCTGCGCTGCAACCTTTCATCAATTTTTCTATTCCGTCCACATCCAGGGAGATTAGCTACAGTGCCATGGGTTGTAAACTTCTTGATTATGTTGTGCACTGTGTAGAAAGGAACATCAAGATCTCTAGAGATTGTTGGTATTTTTCCACAATTTTGGTTCTCAAGTCCTCAGACTGTTCTCTTCTCTTCTTTCTGTTCTCCATGCTCAGTGTGGCACACAGAGACACACAATGTGAGGATTAAGTCAACTTCTCATCTTTGTATCTGGTTTCAGGTATGATTTTTATATTGCCCACACCTGTTACTGTTACATTGAGTTTGAAAGAGCATCTAATGCTTGAAACAAAGTTATTTACCCACAATTTTGAAAAGGTTCTCAACAATTTTGTCCAGCCCATTTTTGGATTTTTTTTGTGTGAAATTATGTCCAGTTTACCTTTTTTTTTTCCTATGTTTTTTGTGTTGTTCAAATTCACAGAAAGGAGAAAATGGGTAATTGCAATATTTTCTGGGAGAAATACTTAATTTTCTGGAAATATTCCACGGGGGGCCAACACTTACGGCAATGACTACATCTTAGGTCTATGGCCACTTTTAGACATTGGACATCAGAAACGGGATCTTCTGTAATAGAGGTAACTGAAAAAAATTAAATAGATTAGTTTATGGTTCCTAAGGATTAGAACTAATTTTATAATAGGTTGGAGAGTTCTACTGCTGAAGAACACGTTAGTATAATTAATCAGAAATGCTTTTATGGAGGAATACATAGGCCCTGGTACTTATATAGGGGTTATGATGGATTAATGGGATGAGTGGAGTGTTCAATTCTTCCATATAAAACGATGTATTTCTTGTATATTTTATTTGAAAACAAAAAAGTAGACATGGAGAGTGCAATCATTTCCTCTAGTGATCTCAAGGATCCCATTCTGTGAAGGATCATAATGAACTTTTTATAATTTTATACTTTTATCTGTTTTATATTTTCATATCTGCTTAAGGTGTACTGTGTGTAAAAAAAACAAAACAAAAAAAACAAAAAACATTGTTATCCTTAAAGTTGAATATTAGATGTGGTTGTTTATGATTGAAACTGAGTGTAATGTAATGTTACACTACCAGATAGTGTTTACATACCAAAGTGAGAATCCTTTGTCTCCAAGAAGACATGTGTTTGGCTTGCTGCCAGAAGACAGCTCCCTACATCACAGCGCAAGACAGGAGATCGGCCGACCATATACAGAACTGCTGATATCTGTTATCTATGCATTTAAGATATACTACACCAATTAGGATTGAACATGAGGACTTACGTTGCTATGTTAACCCTTTCCTATACTTGCTGCTATATGAACTTATGTTGTCTTAATAAAGGCTCAGTGTGCGCTTCAGTATTTGGCTAAGAAAGTGGGTTCATACCAACTCTGTGTCTGGTGTCAATTCCTCGCCACTAGCACTTAGTTCATATCAATTGGGACAACGACATTTACCTTGGGAACCTGGTCATCTGACCCACAAAGGGTCATGACCTTATCAATTCTACCACTGATTTTTGTATTCAAACCTTAGTATTTCCTCAACTCACTTGTTCATCTGATGTGTTCAAAACAAGAGTAATCTCTTGTTACATGCCATGGTGGGGTAAGGCGGGATTTACACATATATATTTTTGACACAACCAGACTGAAGTCCTGATAATTATTTATTGAGACATTTGTTCATTCTTGCAATTTAAAAATTTTATTGCTTCAACCTCTTCTTCACCTGCTTCTATATTTTGGAATTAGGGCAGCTTCAACAAGGCAACTATAAGGCTAAGGCCCCATGCAGCAAGCCGCAGCTAAAAAATGCTGCTGAAACACATCACATTTTTTTCTGCAGTAGTTTTTCACCGAAAGTCTGCAGAGTTTTCCTCTGCAGACTTTCTGCCCCTATTATACTTTTTTTTGAAAATACCAGTGTTTCCGTAGGTATAATTGACATGCTGCGATTTTCAAAAACGCAATTTTCCGCTACAAATTTTTTTGTCTGCAATGTGTGGGTGGGATTAGCCAGAATCTAATCCACTTTGCAGGTAATGCTTATTTTTGCAACGTGGGGCCCCCGGCCTAAAGGTTTTTTTTATGTTTTTATGTTACGTTTGTTCATTTGGTGATGTTTTTCATTTTTCACATTATCTATATTTGAAAAAAAAAATCTTATTACAATTCTTGCCAGAAAGACTAAAGAAATCTGTTATATCCTGTTTCTTAAAGAAAGACCATGGGCCATAGACACAATGGTGCGGAGCAGACCCTGTGAGGCTGGATATAATGTAAACAATCAATGAGACTAAAGATGAGGAGCGGGAGAACAGCTTAAAAAGTCGTGAAGGAAACAGATCTCCTTAATGAGATATAATAAAGTTGTATTGTATTAACCTTTACTATTCAAAAGTTGTTTATAACTGAAGGTACACTTCAAGGCTGTGTTGTGATCTGATTATTTTGAGATATCATAAAAAGAATTTGAAAAATACATTTGTCTGAGAATGATAAATTCTTTTTTAAATAAAACTTCCAATATACAGTAAATGCCTGTTATCTATCTTTGGAGTCTTTAATCACACATAGCATATATTTTATATAGCTTTTGCTATACAAGTATTAATTTCTGGATTTGAGTATATCTTGTCTCTTTAGGACAAAAGAAAATAATTCCTTTTATATGTGCCCTTTTGTTTAGACTGAAGTGCAGTGGTTAATAACAATAGCGTATGATAATCTTTCCAACTTGAGAAGTTTGTGCTTGCAACTATACTCTGCAAAGCATTGCTGATGATATATTGGCATCCAGCTTGGAAACAGTTTGCCTCAGGGTCTTCTTAGTGACTCACATAGCTTTATAAAGACTCTGCAAGTGATGTTAAGTCACACAGCTGTAGGAAAGATACTGAGCTAAAACATTTTTAATACTTATTTTTAGACTGGAAATTTATCATTGAATTTATTCTGTATCTTATGGAAAAATGTGATCCATGCTCCTTTGTTATAGATTTCCATAAAGCTGGGCTTTTGCTGGTTTTTACTGCCCTCAAAAACTTAACAATGGTTGCTGAAATAATTTTAAGAGCATTTATGTGTGACATAAAAAGAATCACCCATGAATATACAGTGTATGTCCCTGAGCTGTTCTTTTGTGTTAAGGGGATTAATATCTATTCAATCATTTCTATGTCATTTTGGTTACATGTTAGATTAATGAATGTTCTGGAACAACCACCAATGGTACTGAAACCCAGCATTTCACATTCCAGCACAATCCCTTTCATTTCTGCCACCCCACCCCCCATACTGCTCTTGGCTCCTCATACTACCCTGCTTATTCTATCTTCACAAAAGTTCTGAAATTGTATTTATTATTGACAATTTTATCATGAAGTTAATGTGGTTGTTCACTTTCAGCAAGTAAATGTTATTGCTTGTACAGTGAAAAGTTATACAGGTCTCCAATATACTTCTATTCCTGCAAAGCGCTGATGTGATGCTCGGCTGTGCACCTATTTTAATATCCTTATGACAACACTGTCTCCTGCTCTATGGTATTGCTTGTGGAGCCATACTGCAAGTGACAGGGTAGCTGGGAGGACAATAGAAGAGATGCACAGCCGGGAGTCACATCATCAAGAAAAAAGAGGTAAGTATGAAATTCACCAGAGTTGTATGGCCTGGACTGCATGTGATATCACCATTATCTATGTGGGGGACAAATAGAACACTATTACCTACAGTGGGGAAAAAAAGTATTTAGTCAGCCACCAATTGTGCAAGTTCTCTCACTTAAAAAGATGAGAGAGGCCTGTAATTGACCTCATAGGTAGACCTCAACTATGAGAGACAAAATGAGAAAACAAATCCAGAAAATCACATTGTCTGATTTTGAAAGAAATTATTTGCAAATTATGGTGGAAAATAAGTATTTGGTCACCTACAAACAAGCAAGATTTCTGGCTCTCACAGACCTATAACTTCTTCTTTAAGAGGCTCCTCTGTCCTCCACTCATTACCTGTAGTAATGGCTCCTGTTTGACATTGTTATCAGTATAAAAGACGCCTGTCCACAACCTCAAACAGTCACAATCCAAACTCCACTATGGTGAAGACCAAAGAGCTGTGGAAGAACACCAGAAACAAAATTGTAGACCTGCACCAGGCTGGAAAGACTGAATCTGCAAAAGGCAAGCAGCTTGGTGCGAAGAAATCAACTGTGGGAGCAATAATTTGGAAATGGAAGACATACAAGACCACTGATAATCTCTCTCGATCAGGGGCTCCACGCAAGATCTCACCCCGGTGAGCAAATCTCAGAACGGTGAGCAAAAATCCCAGAACCACACGGGGGGGGCCTAGTGAATGACCTGCACAATGCTGGGACTAACGTAACAAAGGCTACCATCAGTAACACACTACGCCGCCAGGGACTCAGATCCTGCAGTGCCAGACGTTTCCCCTTGCTTAAGCCAGTACATATCTGGGCCCGTCTGAAGTTTGCTAGAGAGCATTTGGATGTTCCAGAAGAGTATTGGGAGAATGTCATATGGTCAGATGAAACCAAAGTAGAACTGTTTGGTAGAAACACAACTCGTGTTTAGAGGAGAGTGAATGCTGAGTTCCATCCAAAGAACACCATACCTACTGTGAAGCATGAGGGTGGCAACATCATGCTTTGGGGCTGTTTCTCTGCAAAGGGACCAGGACGACTGATCCGTGTACATGAAAGAATGAATGGGGCCATGTATTATGAGATTTTGAGTGCAAACCTCCTTCCATCAACAAGGGCATTGAAGATGAAATGTGGCTGGGTCTTTCAGCATGACAATGATCCCAAGCACACCGCCAGGGCAACGAAGGAGTGGCTTCCTAAGAAGCATTTCAAGGTCCTGGAGTGGCCTAGCCAGTCTCCAGATCTCAACCCCATAGAAAACCTTTGGAGGGAGTTGAAAGTCCGTGTTGCTCAGCAACAGCCCCAAAACATCACTACTCTAGAGGAGATCTGCATGGAGGAATGGGCCAACATACCAGCAACAGTATGTGCCAACCTTGTGAAGACTTACAGAAAACGTTTGACCTCTGTCATTACCAACAAAGGATATATAGCAAAGTATTGAGATGAACTTTTGTTATTGACCAAATACTTATTTTCCACCATAATTTGCAAATAAATTCTTAAAAAAATCAGACAATGTGATTTTCTAGATATGTTTTCTCATTTTGTCTCTCATAGTTGAGGTCTACCTATGATGTCAATTACAGGCCTCTCTCATTTTTTTAAGTGGGAGAACTTGCACAATAGGTGGCTGACTAAATACTTTTTTCCTCATTGTATAGGAGGTCACTTTTTTAATTTAATTACTGAAAGAAATAAACGTTTCAAAGATATTCTAATTTATTGAGATGCATCTGTATACCAGTATATAACCCCTCGCCCAGCTCCGCCAATAGAAAATAAAAATGTTACGCCTCTCAATATATGGCTATGCAAAAACAATTGATTTTTTTTTCCCAACGGATTTTTATTCTGCAAAATTAGTAACATATAAAAAAAATATATAAATTAGGGCATAATTGAACCTATACATAGAAGTAACATATTACTTATGTTATATGGGGACGGACAAACTAAAAATGTTAAAAAGCAATGTCAGAATTTATGAGTTTTTTTCAATCTCTTCAGAGTTAATAAAATTTTATAGACACCTCAAGATAGTATCATTACAAAATGCATATTATCCTGCAAATAAAGCCCTCATATGTCCACATTACCAGAAAAATAAAAAAAATATATTACTTGTACAACATGACAAAAAAAAAACCAAAAAACAGCAGATCTTTAAGACAAAACTGGCTGCAGCAGGAAGGAAATGTACTGTATAAGCTGTGTCAGCGTATATCAGGTTTAGAATTTATGAGGGAACAAACACCAGGAGTGGCCCCCACAATCATAGGAGCTTTTTGGGAAAATAGTAGGGAAGTTTCTGTACCCAATGTACTCAGCACAACTTACATATTCATATTTCACTTTGAGGGGTGCAGTTTTCAAAATGGAGTCACTCCCTAGGGGATTCCACTTTACTGGCACATCAAGGGCTCAGCAAACATGACATGCCATCCAAAAAACAATCTAAGGCTAAGGCCCCAGGTGGCGGGCTGCAGCAAAAAAGCACTGTGATGCGTTGCCGCCACAGTTACGGTTTTTCCCGCAGCGCTTTTCACAGGTTTCCTCTGCAGACTTTCTGCTTCTATTATACCTATAGGGAAACCGCTGACATTTCCATAGGTATAATTGACATGCTGTGATTTCCAAAAACACAACAGTTTTGGAAATCACAGCATGTCCGCTGCACATATTTTCCCACAATGTGTGGGAATCCCCTGACACGTGACCCTATTTTGGAAACTACACACCTAAAGGAATTTATCCAGAGGTGCTGTGAACATTTTTAACCCCCACGTGTTACATTAATTCATTTTACAGAAAAGAATGCGTAGCTGATGAAACGTAATACATAATTTTAGTGCACATATTTTGTGTCCAGCTTGTTTCAAAGATGAATTCTCCAAAAGCTGTTGTGCCCAGGAATACTTCTTTTTTAAAGTATATATCTCTGTTGACACTAGTGGGGTACGACATATTGGGTACTGAAATGGATCACTGTCTGATACACATTAATTTTGGGAAACTAAATTAAATTTAACTCAAGGGTTAAAATGCTTGGGACGCCCCTTGATAAATTCCTTGAGGGGTGTAGTTTCCAAAATGGGGTCATGTGTCTGCAGATTCCACTTCATCCCATTTTTGCAGTGTCCCTGAATTGCTAGTAATGTCCAAAAACCAAACTGTGTTCCAAAACCCAAATAGTGCTCCTTCCCTTCTGAGCCCTGCTGTGTGCACAAACAGCAGTTTATGTCCACATATACAACTTTTTTGTACCCAGGATAACCCACTTATATGTTTTAGGAGTGCTTGTCTCTGTTGACACTAAGTGGGCATAACATATTTGGCACTGAAATGGCATATTTCTTTAAAAATGTAATTTTTCACTTTGAAAATTAATTTTTGGGAAACACTCTTGGGTTCAAAATGATAATATCCATTGAGAATTTCTTAAGGGGAGTATTTTCTAAGGATGTGATATTTTGGGGGTGAATTTCCAAAACTGCAATGGTTTTGGAAATTGCAGCGTGTCCACTGCACATATTTTCCCAGAATGTGTGGATGGGATTCACAGGAACTGGAAAATGCTGCATTTTTTTCTGCGACATTTCCACCACGGCCAAAATGCAGCATTTATGCCACGTGGGGCCCCAGCCTTAGGTGGCTTTTGGCCATGTGCTTAAACCTGTACATAATAGTAGAACCAGGTATTTAAATATGGAAGCCGCTCAGGAGCCAAAAATGCCCGATTTATAAAATAATAAGATCATCTTTCCCATACCGTGAACACCTTAGAGCCGTGATGGCGAACCTATGGCACGCGTGCCAGAGAGGGCACGCGGAGCCCTCTCAGTTGGCATGCACGCTGTCGCCATGATCGCTCACTGTTAGTGAGCGATTGCTTCTTTCAGCTGAGCTGTCAGTGTAGGTTACACTGATTGTAGAGTGTAACCTCTGCCCTGATACAGGCATGATGATGTAAGTCATCAGCGCACGTGATCAGAAGAAGGAGGACACTCTTCATGGGACTGCAGCTCTTTGTGGGACAAGGTAAGTAGCATAAACTACTGTGTGGGAGCCTTCTGTGAAGCATATACTACTGTGTGGAGCCCCACTGTGAAGCATGTACTACTGTGTGGGGGCCCACTGTGAAGCATATACTACTGTGGGGGGCCACACTGTGAAGCATATGCTACTGTGTGGGGGCCTACTGTGAAGCATAAACTACTGTTTGGGGGCCCTCTGTGAAGCATAAACTACTGTGTGGGAGCCTGCTGTGAAGCATATACTACTGTGTGGGGGCCCAATGTGAAGCATAAACTACTGTGTGGGGCCACACTGTGAAGCATATACTACTGTGTGGAGGCCCACTGTGAAGCATATACTACTGTGTGGAGGCCCACTGTGAAGCATATACTACTGTGTGGGGCCCCACTGTGAAGCATATACTACTATGTGGGGGCCTACTGTGAAGCATATACTACTGTGTGGGGCCACACTGTGAAGCATATACTACTGTGTGGAGGCCCCACTGTGAAGCATAAACTACTGTGTGGGGGCCCACTGTGAAGCATAAACTACTGTGTGGGGGCCCACTGTAAAGCATAAACTACTGTGTGGGGCCACACTGTGAAGCATATACTACTGTGTGGAGGCCCACTGTGAAGAATAAACTACTGTGTGGGGCCCCATTGTGAAGCATATACTACTGTGTGGGGCCACACTGTGAAGCATATACTACTGTGTGGGGCCCCACTGTGACGCATATACTACTGTTTGTGGCCCCACTGTGAAGTATATACTACTGTGTGGGGGCCTACTGTGAAGCATATACTACTGTGTGGGGCAACACTGTGAAGCATATACTACTGTGTGGGAGCCTACTGTGGAGCATAAACTACTGTGTGGGAGCCCACCGTGAAGCATAAACTACTGTATGGGCGCCCACTGTGGAGCATAAACTACTGTGTGGGGGCCCACTTTGGAGCATATACTACTGTGTGGGCAGTGGCGTAACTAGGAATGGCTGGGCCCCAAGGCGAACATTTGACATGGGGCCCCCCCAAACCGCCGCCCCCAACCCCCCCCACATACAAACCGCATTCCTGCGCACGCTATTATGCCCCATAGTGGCCCCTGAACACAGTATTATGCCCCATAGTGGCCTCTGCACTCAGTATTATGCAGCATAGTGGCCCCTGCACACAATATTATGCCCCATAGTGGCCCCGGCACACAGTATTATGTCCCATAGTGGCCCCTGCACTCAGTATTATGCAGCATAGTGGCCCCTGCACACAATATTATGCCCCAAGTGGCCCCTG
This sequence comes from Leptodactylus fallax, assembly GCA_947044405.1. Lineage (NCBI taxonomy): Eukaryota > Metazoa > Chordata > Amphibia > Anura > Leptodactylidae > Leptodactylus > Leptodactylus fallax. The sequence goes on from CAMRHE010000025.1 coordinate 10,001,068, forward strand.
CACACAGTAGTTTGTCCCATAGTGACCCCGGCACACAGTAGTTTGCCCCATAGTGGCCACTGCACACAGTAGTTTGCCCCATAGTGGCCCCAGCACTCAGTAGTTTGCCCCATAGTGGCCCCTGCACACAGTAGTTTGCCCCATAGTGGCCCCTGCACACAGTAATTTGCCCCATAGTGGCCCCTGCACACAGTATTATGCCCAATAGTGGCCTCTGCAGACAGTAGTTTGCCCCATTGTGGCCCCTGCACACAGTATTATCCCCCATAGTGGACCACCCATGAACGATTATTATACTCTGGGATCTTTTCAGACCCCAGAGTATAATGATCGGAGACCCAGGGAAGGATACAAACATAAAAAAACACTGCAATTTACCTCTTCCTCGCTCCGGTGCACTCCCGTGCGCTACTTCAGCCATCTTCATGTTGAACCAGATCTCGCGTGATCCAGGCTGGCTTTGCGACGCATAATGACATCGGCTGACGTCTGGGACGTCACCAAACAGGCCCGAAGCCTGCGGAGCGTAAGTTACAGTGTTTTTTATGTTCGCTCACCTCCCCTGGGCCCCTGATCATTATACTCCGGGGTCTGAAAAGACCCCAGAGTATAACGATAGCAGTGTTTGTGGGGTTCGCGGTAGCGACTGCCACAGGGCTTCGGGCCCCGTAATGTTCCGGGCCCTGTGGCAGCCGCTACCGCGGCTACCCCGATATTTACGCCCCTGTGTGTGGTGGCCCACTGTGGAGCATATACTACTGTGTGGGGGCCCACTGTGAAGTATATAATACTGTGTGGGGGCCCATTGTGAAGCATATAATACTGTGTGGGGGCCCACTGTGAAGCATATACTACTGTGTGGGGGCCTACTGTGAAGCATATACTACTGTGTGGGGCAACACTGTGAAGCATATACTATTGTGTGGGAGCCTACTATGGAGCATATACTACTGTGTGGGGGCCCACTGTGAAGCATAAAATACTGTGTGGGAGCCCCCCGTGAAGCATAAACTACTGTGTGGGGGCCCACCATGGAGCATAAACTACTGTGTGGGGGCCCACTTTAAAGCATATACTACTGTGTGGGGGCCCACTGTGGACAGGGCCGGTTTTAGACAAAGTGGGGCCCTGGGCAAAATTAAAAGCGGGGCCCCAAATGCTGATATGCAAACAACACCATCGTCTTCCAGTGGCAACCCCTATAATAACGCCTCCTTTCTGCCAACAAAAAAGTAATAAGCCCCATTTTACCACACACAATTCAAATGAGCACCTTTGTACCCCCTAATAGATTTTTACACCCAGTCATCAGTTATTATAGCACCTCCTTATAAATAATAGTCTCTGCTTATAAATAATTACACCTAATCAGTAATAGCGCCCTTATAAATGATAAATAGTGCCCTGTATCAGTAATATTCCCCCTTATCAGTAACAGACACCCCGTAAAAATAATACTGCTCCCTTATAAATAATAGCCCCCTCATAAATAATAGTTACCCTTATAAATAATAGTCCCCATTATCACTAATAGCCCCCTTTATAAATAAGCCCACTTAACAATTATACCCCCCTTATAAAAAGTTCCCCTCTTATAAATAATAGCTCCCCCCTTATAATGGATGCCTTATATATAATAGTTCCCCCCTTATAAATAATAGCCCATCTTATAAATATTATAAATAATAGTTCCCCCTTATAATAGCCCCCTCATACTTAAGTTTCCCAATTATATATAGTAACCCATCCTTATATATAATAGTTCTCTGTTATACAGTGTCGGACTGAAGGGCCTTAGGCCCACCAGAGGACCTTGTTCTGGGGCCCCTATAATACTGTGCAGGCCCCAATAACTCCATGGCCAATTCATGCACAGTACTGTATGGGGAATGACATGGCTATGGAGCACTACACATATGTGCAAGATTATAGTGAGGGAGCTGTGATGCAGACATAGCACACAGGGCTGCCAGCAGGAATTGTGAGCCCCCCCCTCACAGTATAATGCTCCACATGGTATATAATGCTCCACAGTATAAAATGCTCTCCTGAGCCCTCCAGTTTCCCCACATGGTATATAATGCTCCACAGTGACCCCACACAGTATAAAATGCTCCCCTGAGCCCCCCATAGTGGCCCCACATGATATGTAAGGCTCCACACAGTATAATACTCCACAGTGGCCCACACAGTATACTACCCCTTAGTAGCCCTAGACAGTGCTATATGCTCCCCAGCAGCCCCACACAATATAATATGCTCCATACAGTATAATATGCACCCCACAATGCCCCCCAGTATAATGCTCTACAATGGCCCCACAGAGTATCATATGCTCCCGAAAAGCCCCACACAATATAATACACTCCACAGTGGCCCCACACAGTATAACAAGCTCCCCACACTGTCCCTTCCCCCCAGTATAAAGCTCCACAGTGGCCCATAGTATAATATGCTCCCCAGAGGGCCCCCGCTAGTATAATGGTCCACAGTGCCCCCTCCAGTATTTTGCTCCACAGTGGCCCCACACAATTTATTATGCTCCCCAGAGCGTCCCCCCAGTATAATGTTCCACAGTAGGCCCCACGCAGTATAATATGCTCCCCAGAGGACCCCCTAGTATAATGCTCATTAGTCCCCACAGTGGCGCCACGCAATATAATATGCTCTGCTGATGGCCCCTCCAGAATAATGCTCCACAGTGACCCCACTCAGTATAACATGCTCTAGAAATGACCTCCACACAGTATAATATACTGCCCAGAGAGGTTTCCCCTGTATGATACTCCACAGCGGCCCAAAACAGTATAATATGCTCTCCAGAGCCCCCCCCAGTATAATGCTCCACAGTGGCCCCGCACAGTATAATATACTGGGGGACCCCTCTGGAAAGCATATTATACTGTGTGGGGAAACCGTGGAGCATTATACTGGGGGGGGGGGGCTCTGGAGAGCAAGTTATATTCTGTGGGGCCACTTTGGAGCATTATACTGGGGGGCCCCTCTGGAGAGCATATTATACTGTGTGGGGCCACTGTGGAGCATTATACTGGGGGGCCCCTCTGGAGAGCATAATGCTCCAAAGTGGCCCCACATATAACATTATCTCCAGAGCCCCCCCCCCGCATTATAATTTTCCACAGAGGCCCCACAGAATTTAACATGCTATCCAGAGGGCCCCTTTCCCAGTATCATACTCCACAGTGGCCCCACACAGTATAATATGCTATCCAGAGGGGCCCCCCAGTATAATGCTCCACAGGGGCCCCACACAGCTATTATTATATTATATTCTGGGGTCTCTTCAGACCCCAGAGTATAATAATCAAAGGCCGGCGGAGGTGAGGGAAAATAACAAACAGTTATACTCACCTTGTCTTACCTCTCCTGGATCTCCTCGTACTGCTCCGCTATCCCCGCCGGCGCTGGCTTCTTCTTCTCTGCGGCTGACGTCACGCGTTGTGGACGTCACCGCTGAGGCCTGTGATTGGGCCTCAGCGATTACGTGAGGCAGGCTGTCAGCACGCCCCACGTGATCACTAAGGCTGAGGCCTGGCCTCAGCGGTGATGTCCGGGACGCCAGAATATGACGTCGGACGCCAGGACAGGTGAGTAAAAATGTTTGTTATTTTTACTCACCTCAGGCTCCGGATCCCGGGGGCCCCTTTGGGGACGGGGCCCTGGGCAATTGCCCAATTTGCCCCCCCCCCCTAACGCCGGCCCTGACTGTGGAGCATATATTACTGTGTGGGGGCCCACTGTGAAGTATATAATACTGTGTGGGGGCCCACTGTGAAGCATATACTACTGTGTGGGGGCCCACTGTGAAGCATATAAAACTGTGGGGGGCCCAAAGTGGATCATATAATACTGTGTGGGGGGCCTACTGTGGAGCATATACTACTGTGTGGGGGCCACTATGGAGCATATAATACTGTGTGGGGGCCCACTGTGGAGCATATAATACCGTGCGGGGGCCACTGTGGAGCGTATAATACTGTGTGGGAGCCACTGTGGGCATATAATACTGAATGGGGACCATTCTGGAGCATATAATACTGTCTGAGGGCCACTTCGGAGTGAATTGTACTTTCTGGGGGCCACTGTGGAGCGCATTGTACTGTGTGGGGGCCCTTCACTATTTATATCACACAGTATCTGTTTTATAGCAGACATGTGATATTATTACAGGCTGTAATAACATTGCACGGTCACTATAAAACAAATCCTGGTTAATTTAAGGTTAAATTGCCGTGTTGGCACTTTGCGATAAATTAGTGGGTTTTGGGTTGCAGTTTGGGCACTCGGTCTCTAAAAGGTTCACCATCACTGCCTTAGAGGGAAAAAAATGAAAAAGAGCCAAACTGTTGTTTTTTAACTGTTCTGCCTTCTTGAATAAATAATAACCAATAAAAACATAAAATTGTATATACAAAAAGTACATCTGGTCCCTCAAAAAAGCCCCCTTATGCAACCCTGTATACAAAAATATAAAAAGGTTAACGGTGTCAGAGTATAGTGAAATTTTTTTTAAGGTGATAAAACTTAAACTATAAAAGCTATATAAATGGAACACAGTTCAATCAATCTCAGTGGATTCAATTTTTTGTTTTACACATAAGTCTCTGATAGCGACAAAGGTACAGGAAACCTCATTCAAGATTCTCTCTTGCTGGTATCAGGTCCCAGCCCTCTTACACAAATGGGATCCAGTGTGCTCAGACTCTTGCTGATGTTGTGGACCGGAAGAGGGAAAGATGTCCCATATCTGGTGGGGTTGTCCACATATGCGGGATTTCTGGTCCCAGGTAGTATCATACACATTCACTATATCAGTTGTGCTGCTCCCCAACACCCCAGAAGCCTTGCTCTTATTTATGCTCCCAATATGTTTCTCCAAGTATAAATGCTCACTTACCAGCTTTCTCCTGCAGGTGGCAAAAAATGTACTCCCTCAGCACTGGAAGAGCCAATCAGTGCTGACGGTATCAGAGTGGTTTGCAGAGGTTGCTCTCCTTTATAGGATGGAGGATTTCATTGCTTCTTCTCCGGCCTAGCAGGAGCATTTCATCCTCACCTGGGGTCCTTGGGTTGCTTTTCAGTAGCCTGACAACTATCATCGTGTTGAGCGAACAAACTAATTGGTTGTGTTTTGATCTCTTTTCCAGAGGTATGTTGAGTCCTGGGTTCAGGTCTGCACCCCATTGTCTGCTGCTGTTCTTTCTTCCTGAGTGTGCAACATGTCCTCCCCCTGGGTCCTCCCCCCCCCCACCCATTTCCTTCTCCCTCTCCCCTTCCATTCCTCATATTGTGCAGTTTGGTTTATGTTTTTGTTGGGATGCTTTGCCCTGTTCCATTTGGAAAATCAATAAAGTGAATTAAAAAAAAAAAAAAAAAAAAAAAAATATATATATATATATATATATATACAGTACAGACCAAAAGTTTGGACACACCTTCTCATTCCAAGAGTTTTCTGTATTTTCATGACTATAAAAATTGTAGATTCACACTGAAGGCATCAAAACTATGAATTAACACATGTGGAATTATATACTTAACAAAAAGATGTGAAACAACTGAAAATATGTCTTATATTCTAGGTTCTTCAAAGTAGCCACCTTTTGCTTTGATTACTGCTTTGCACACTCTTGGCATTCTCTTGATGAGCTTCAAGAGGTAGTCACCTGAAATGGTTTTCACTTCACAGGTGTGCCCTGTCAGGTTTAATAAGTGGGATTTCTTGCCTTATAAATGGGGTTGGGACCATCAGTTGTGTTGTTCAGAAGTCAGGTGGATACACAGCTGATAGTCCTACTGAATGGAGTGTTAGAATTTGTATTATGACAAGAAAAAAGCAGCTAAGTACAGAAAAACGAGTGGCCATCATTACTTTAAGAAATGAAGGTCAGTCAGTGCGAAAAATTGGGAAAACTTTGAAAGTGTCCCCAAGTGCAGTGGCCAAAACCATCATGCCCTACAAAGAAACTGGCTCACATGAGGACCGCCCCAGGAAAGGAAGACCGAGAGTCACCTCTGCTGCGGAGGATAAGTTCATCCAAGTCACCAGACTCAGAAATCGCAGCTTAACAGCAGCTCAGATTAGAGACCAGGTCAATGCCACACAGAGTTCTAGCAGCAGACACATCTCTACAATAACTGTTAAGAGGAGACTGTGTGCAGCAGGCCTTCATGGTAAAATAGCTGCTAGGAAACCACTGCTAAGGACAGGCAACAAGCAGAAGAGACTTGTTTGGGCTAAAGAACACAAGGAATGGACATTAGACCTGTGGAAATCTGTGCTTTGGTCTGATGAGTCCAAATTTGAGATCTTTGGTTCCAACCACCGTGTCTTTGTGCGACGCAGAAAAGGTGAACGAATGGTCTCTACATGCCTGGTTCCCACCGTGAAGCATGGAGGAGGAGGTGTGATGGTGTGGGGGTGCTTTGCTGGTGACACTGTTGGGGATTTATTCAAAATTGAAGGAATACTGACCCAGCATGGTTACCACAGCATCTTGCAGCGGCATGCTATTCCATCCGGTTTGCATTTAGTTGGACTATCATTTATTTTTCAACAGGACAATGACCCCAAACACACCTCCAGACTGTGTAAGGGCTATTTGACCAAGAAGGAGAGTGATGGGGTTCTACGCCAGATGACCTGGCCTCCACAGTCACCAGACCTGAACCCAATCGAGATGGTTTGGGGTGAGCTGGACCGCAGAGTGAAGGCAAAAGGGCCAACAAGTGCTAAGCATCTCTGGGAACTCCTTCAAGACTGTTGGAAGTCCATTTCAGGTGAATAGCTCTTGAAGCTCATCAAGAGAATGCCAAGAGTGTGCAAAGCAGTAATCAAAGCAAAAGGTGGCTGCTTTGAAGAACCTAGAATATAAGACATATTTTCAGTTGTTTCACACTTTTTTGTTAAGTATATAATTCCACATGTGTTAATTCATAGTTTGGATGCCTTCAGTGTGAATCTACAATTTTTATAGTCATGAAAATACAGTAAACTCTTGGAATGAGAAGGTGTGTCCAAACTTTTGGTCTGTACTGTAAATTTGGTATTGCTGTAATGGTACCAACCCATAGAATAAGATGTCATTTTGACTGCAAAATGACAACATCCCAATGCATCATATGGAATATTAAATGTTACCAATATAAAGTACAATTTGTCCTGCAAAAAATAAGCTCTCATATGGCTCTACAAACGTAAAAATAGTTATGGCTTTCAGAAGGCGGGAAGTAAAAATGAAAATCAAACAATGGCTGTGGTGGGAAGGGGTTAAAACAGTTAGGAATGTGATTTTTATATACTGCAGATGCCACATAAAGATGGCATTGGTATTGGAAGAAGGATACAATGGCATTTTTTTTTTTTGGGGGGGTTGTATTTTTTAATATTTTTTTCATTATGCTAACACTGTGGAACAGAGCATGATGGATCTGGCTGCAGGAGATGTCTGGCTGAATGGTGTTGATGTGCTATGGCTACATCAGTATTGGTACAGTATGGAATAGACCATGTTCAGGCCACAGCAGCTGTTGTCCAGCTGAGTAGGGGTAGCAGACAGATTTGGCAGTACGTTAAATGGAACATGATACATCAGCTGTACATGTGCGAAAATCCTCACAATCCATTTCTGATTAATTTTTCACAAAAGTATTTTTCCATACTCATATGCTGGACAGCTTGGTCTGCCTAGTTATTGGTATACCACGTGCAGCATTGAACAACTGCTCAGCCATTGCACTTGAAGCTGACAAGACAACATACCCATAGCAAACTGGACCAGTTCCTGCCACTGGTTTAATCTGCTGGCCCAGAAGTCATTGGGGATCACAGTTACATGACGAAGTAACAGAACAGTCTAGGTATAACTGATTTTGCAGGCAGTGGATGTCAGTTACCAGATGGGATGCAAAGTAGCACTGACAGAGGTGGTGGAATACTGAGTGAGGAGATAGGCTGGGAGTGGTCAGGGGTCTCCTGAGCAGACATTGTTCTGGCACTGGCAGCTGTCTTCCTAAAAGCTGCAGCAAGTTGGTATAAGCCTATCCTGTTAATCTGGCAATTATGGATCTATTTGGAAAGAATTTGACCATTTTGCTTATATAGAGGGCCTAAAAGAACAGTAGTAGTAGTCATCCCATTGCTTTTTGCTAAGAATATGTATGTCACTGTGTAAACATGTGCATGGAATTTATGTATTATTAAATTAATATCTACATTTTTATAAATTTCTTCTAAATATTTACTTTACAGAATCCACATCTGCACTTGCTGAACAGTGTGGTCTCTTGTCTCTACCAACTCTAAGCAAGTATATTATAGTGGCAATCTTTTGTTTGTTCAGCAACTTTTTTCTCTTTGAAAACTAATGACTTTTTTCATATTTATGCAGCTCTACTTTGTACAACACAGTGCAGTTGCAGAAGACACTGGCAAATATATGATTCCACATTTTGTATTTTGTATTACTTCTGAATGCTGGAAGTAATGCCACAGGCAGGCACAGCTTATGTGCCCACAGCATTACAGCACCGTACTATTACACCGCTAAGCATTAACTATATGGTCAGTGCGACGTAATAGTACAGGAAGAGCGGGAAGGGGTTAAAATATATTTCTATATTTCAACATAACTATTTTTTTTTATGCAGATAACATTTGCAGACTACTTGCAAAACTCACAAAAGTAAGTATGCTAAATTAATGAATGAAAATATTAAAATTAATATAAATAACCACTGTCATAATGGGAATGTTGAAGACTCTTGCTAAAATATTGTGTATAAAGTATTTATTGTGTAAATGATTCATAAATCATTGTATTGTGTGTGTGTGTGGGGGGAAGGCAAGGGAGACATTATACTGAATGGGGGCAACAAGGAAAAATATATTATGTAGGGGCCAGTGGAGGAATATTATACATTGTGGGAGCCAACATGAGCATTATATTGTGTAGATGCCAAGAGGGGGCAAGATTCTGTGTCAAGGCGCTAAGAGGGCATTATATTTTGGGGAGGCCACAAGGGGGCATTATATTGCATGGGGGCACAAAGAGATTGGGATGGATTTGTCATGGGCATATTTAGAGGTGTAGTATTACATATGTAAATATGACAATTTTGTACCTCTTTGTGTCATTAGAATGTTGGGAGATTCGAGATTGGTGATTAGATGAAACCTACAATTGAACTAATAAGTTTAACACATTTATTAAGTCTCATTTTTTCACAATTCCTGATATTTCAACCTCATATACATTCCCTTTCTTAGGTAAGGATGGGCGAACCTCTCAATTCATTTCAGTTCTGGTTTGGATGACTTGGGTCCAGCTTTGTTTTGGGTCGAACAAGTTCAGTAAAAAAACACATCTTAAAATGGCTTACAACATAGTGTAGAACATTCTCTGGGCTCTTAGGAAGCTATCTATCCAATTTCTAGCTCTGTAAGACAAACACACCCAAACTACTGTATGTTAAAGTGAAAGTGACATGTATGTCCATGGAAAAACGAGCGGTAAGCAGTGAATACACTGTTTAACCATACACTGCGGTGCCACTCGCTTTTGCACATTTTAACATTTTAAACGCTCCAAAAATGACTCATTTATTGGGGAAAAGTGCTTGTCTGTGGTTTTTAGACATACATGGCGGTTATATTGTAAAAAGAAATGGTTTTGTTGAAAAATTAGCCCATTTTGATGACTTGTAAATGCGACAGGCTTGTTGCTATTTGGGAGACAAAGTGATAAAGAATTGGCTTTTAAAAAAAAGCCACCAAAATGATCCCTTTATGAGTGCAGAATGCTTCACCAACATTACATTGGTATTGGAATGAGCAATGGTGGGGTTATTTGTTTTACTTTCTTTTTATTATTCCAACAGCGGCAGTGGCAAGCGGCCAACTGTACAATCAATAGAATACTATCAGCATACCTGGTCTGCCAGCTGAAAAAAAGAATGTCTTTTGAAAAAGAAAGGATTCTTCGTTGTGACTATGAAAGAAACACTTGAGAGGTAGAAAAGAACCTGGATTATCCTGCCTGGTATCCCTGTATAGAAGCAGATGGAGATGATAATGAATGCTAACGATGATGACTATGTACTAGGTGTGGTTATGGCCTGTCTACAAAGAAGATCATGGGAAGAAGGAATAGAATGTTCTTGCTCACTCTGTGGCACTGGCAATTTCATTTTGCCAAGTAAGCTTGTAAGTGTGAGTACGGCTGCCTTAGCTGTTCCCCAGGCAGGTCTTTTGGAAATTGGGGCTGTACGTCAGGTGGAATTCTTACTAATGCAGCTGTCACCGCCCACTTTTTGTGATGTCACGATGTCACCCTGAACTGCCAGGTCTTATTTGTAATAGAATCATCATCAGATTCAATAATGTCATCAACTTTCCCACTTTTTGTGACCCTAAATGGCGATTCCTCTATAACCTCACATTTTCTAACATATTTCTTCCACCTCTATATAAAAAAAACAATAGCAGAAAGAAGAGGAAGTTTTGGACTATGAAGAGGATCTCTATATGCCACATGAATTCTAGACAATGGGAACTGTGTCAGTGAAGATAAAGAGGAAGACATGGTTGACAGTACAGAAAGACTGCATTGTAAATTACATATTGAAGAAAAGAGCTTTAAATAGCAGTTTCTTTTTAGATTAGAGCAGGCTAGACTGTATATTGGGTAAACACAACAAAAAAAAAAACACTTAAGTTACACAAAGAAATTATTTGAATATTTTTTTTCAGTAACATTAAGAGGGTTTTTTTTCAGGTCAGCACAGACTAGACTGTATATTGGGTGAACAGAATACAACAAAAAAATGCTTAAGACTAAGGCCCCACATTGCGGAAACGCAGCTTTTTTTGTTGCAGATATTGTTGAATTTTTTTGAGCCAAAGCCAAGAATGACTACAAAAGGAATAGGAAATATAAAGGAAGTTCTTATACTTCTACCTTTTGCTCATTCTACTTCTGGCTTTGGCTAAAAAAAAAAAATACAACAAAATCTGCAACAAAAAAAGCTGCATACCCGCAACGTGGGGCCTTAGCCTAAATAACAGATTCTTTTTTTTTTTTTGATTAGGGGACGTTGCAATACTGTATATATATGCAGCAAAAAAAGTTTTAAAGAAATTATTTTATTTCTTTTTTTTTTGCCTGCTGTCTCTATTTCTCACTTCATGTATTCTTCAACATACTGGTGGGCAAGCTTTACCTGCCTGGTGAACAGGACACTATGTAGTACCTTGTACCATGAGAAATTAATTATTATGACTACCAGAAAGCTAATGTAAACGCAGATCAAATAACATGCACAGTAAATGTATATTACATTACACAGGTTTGTATAGAACACTTACACAGACAATGGACTTGCAGTAAATTCAATGGTATCTTTGTGTTTACATAGAGAGATAACACAAACTGTCAGGGCCTTTATCAGCAAATTGATATTAGCAAAACTGATTGTCCTGCTGCAGAACTGTACATAACACTGAGAGAATTAGCCCCTTCCAGAAAGCAGTGACTCATCTCTTCAACCTGTTATCATCAAGACAAGACGGGAACCAAGGAAATCCTGTGTAAACAATGAGAGGAATAATCTAACATAACAGAATTGCTAAAGCAATATATTTAGGAAAAACTCTTTAATTTACATAAGCTAACAGTATACAGTGGGGAAAAAAAAGTATTTAGTCAGGCACCAATTGTTCAAGTTCTCCCACTTAAAAAGATGAGGCTGGCCTGTAATTGACATCATAGGTAGACCTCAACTATGAGAGACAAAATGAAAAAACATATTTAGAAAATCACATTGTCTGATTTTTTAAGAATTTATTTGCAAATTATGGTGGAAAATAAGTATTTGGTCAATAACAAAAGTTCATCTCAATACTTTGTTATATATGCTATATATTCTTTGTTGGCAATGATAGAGGTCAACCGTTTTCTGTAAGTCTTCACAAGGTTGGCACACACTGTTGCTAGTATGTTGGTCCATTCCTCCATGCAGATCTCCTCTAGAGCAGTGATGCTTTGGGGCTGTCGCTGGGCAACATGGACTTTCAACTCCCTCCAAAGGTTTTCTATGGGGTTGAGATCTGCAGACTGGCTAGGCCACTCCAGGACGTTGAAGTGCTACTTACGAAGCCACTCCTTCGTTGCCCTGGCGGTGTGCTTGGGATCATTGTCATGCTGAAAGACCCAGCCACGTTTCATCTTCAATACCCTTGTATTAACTTAAGGGGGCCGAATAATATTGCACGCCCCACTTTTCAGTTTTTTATTCTTTACAAAAGTTTAAAATAACCAATAAATTTCGTTCCACTTCACGATTGTGTCCCACTTGTTGTTGATTCTTCACCAAAAAAATTAAAATTTTATATCTTTATGTTTGAAGCCTGAAATGTGGCAAAAGGTTGAAAAGTTCAATGGGGCCGAATGCTTTCGCAAGGCACTGTTATATATATATATATATATATATATATATATATATATATATATACACACGTGGACAAAATTGTTGGTACTCTTCGTTTAATGAAAGAAAAACCCACAATGGTCACAGAAATAACTTGAATCTGACAAAAGTAATTACATGTTGACAAGCCCCAAAGCTTCTGGGAGAATGTCCTTTGGACAGATGAGACAAAAATCGAAATTTTTGGCAAGGCACATCAGCTCTATGTTTACAGACAGAAAAATGAAGCATATCTTGAAAAGAACACTGTCCCTACTGTGACACATGCAGGAGGCTCTGTTATGTTATGGGGCTGCCTTGCTGCATCTGGCACAGGGTGTCTTTAATCTATGCAGGGTACAATGAAATCTCAAGATTATCAAGGGATTCTAGAGAGAAATGTGGTGCCCAGTGTCAGAAAGCTTGGTCTCAGTCGCAGTTCATGGGTTTTACAACAGGATAATGACCCAAAACACACAGCTAAAAACACCCAAGAATGGCTAAGAGGAAAACATTGAACTATTCTGAAGTGGCCTTCTATGAGCCCTGACCTAAATCCTATTGAGCATCTTTGGAAGGAGCTGAAACATGCCGTGTGGAAAAGGCACCCTTCAAACCCGAGACAACTGGAGCAGTTTGCTCATGAGGAGTGGGCCAAAATACCTGTTGAGAGGTGCAGAAGTCTCATTGACAGTTACAGGAATCGTTTGATTGCAATGATTGCCTCAAAAGGTTGTGCAACAAAATATTAAGTTAAGGGTACCATCATTTCTGTCCAGGCCTGTTTCATGAGTTTTCTTTTTTTTAAAATTCTGTTGAAGTATGGTTGAAAAGCAATGTCTGACTTTCATTTGTTCATCTTCATAGAATTTTTTATATATTACTTTTGCCAGATTCAAGTTATTTCTGTGACCATTGTGGGTTTTTCTTTCATTAAACGAGGGGTACCAACAATTTTGTCCACGTGTGTGTTATATATATATATATATATATATATATATATATATATATATATATATATATATATATATATATATATATAAAACTTCAATTCTATGTTTATACTGGCACCAGGGTTTATTCTGTCAGGCTTGTATTGCTCTATGTGAGCCAAATTAATTAATTAAAAAGAAAGCGAATTGATGTATGTCAATTCATCATGTAACAACGGGCGCCATGACACTAGTGCGAACAAAACCTAAAATTTGTTTCATTTTGTTCACTCATAAATTGCCTTTGCCATGCAACGCGCAGGAGAAAAGTTTTAAAATCCTGACCCGGTGGTATCACTGTCCAGATCTCCTACATAAGATGTAACCTTGTGTGTCTGATCGGTGTTGGCACTGTGATGCAGAAAGGGGCTCTCTCCTCCACATCTGGTGGGAGTGCATGGGGATCCGGCCATTCTGGAGGTCTGTTTTTGACCTCTACTTTAAGGTCAGTGGTTGTGCCCTCGCGCCCTCTCCCCAGTTGGCCCTCTTTTATCTTATACCGGCTAAATACAAAGCAATTAAGGGTGACCTCCTGCGACACTTCCTCGTGGCTGCCAGGGCTGTCATCCCTAGGCACTTGCGCAGTGCTGCCACTCCCTCTTTATAGGAGTGGCTCCAGGAGTTCCTCCACATACGGCGTATGGAGGTGCTAGTAGCAGCGGATTCCGCTGACATTAAACTGGGGCAGCTGGAGGGGGACATTAAACTATGGGGAAGCTGGAGGGTGACATTAAACAGTGGGGGTAGTTGGAGGGGGACATTAAACCGTAGTGGTAGCTGGAGGGGGACATTAAACTGGGGGCAACTACAGGCAGACATCCCCCTCCAGTTACTCCCATGGTTTAATGTCCTTCTCCAGTTGCCCCCAGGTTAATGTCCCTTTCCAGTTGCCCACAGCTTAATGTCTCTGTCCAGAAACCCCCATTGTTTAATGTCCCCCTTCAGCTATCCCCAGTTTCAGGTCACCCTCCATCTTCTCCTCCAGTTTAATGTATCTCTTAATCTCCCCCCAGAGTTTAATGTCCCCCCTCCATCTACCCCCAGTTTCATGTCCCTCCTTCATCTGCCACCAGTTTAATGTTCCCCCTCCATCTCTGCCACCAGTTTAATATTCCCCCTCCATCTGCTACCAGTTTCATGTCCCCCATCTGCCTCCAGTTTCTTGTCTCTTCTTCATCTGCCCCCCCAGTTTTGTGTCCCCCCTTCATCTGCCACCAGTTTCATGTCCCTCCTTCATCTGCCACCAGTTTAATATTCCCCCTCCCTCTGCCACCAGTTTCATGTCCCCCATCTGCTTCCAGTTTCATGTCCCCCCTTCATCTGCCCCCATTTTCATGTCCCCCCCTTCATCTGCCCCCAGTTTAATGTGCCCCCTTCATCTGCCACCAGTTTAATGTGCCCCCTTCATCTGCCACCAGTTTAATGTGCCCCCTTCATCTGCCCCCACTTTCATGTCCCCCGTTCATCTGCCACCAGTTTCATGTCCCTCCTTCATCTGCCACCAGTTTCATGTTCTTCCTCCACTTCTGCCACCAGTTTAATATTCCCACGCCCTCTGCCACCAGTTTTCTGTCCCCCCATCTGCCTCCAGTTTCATGTCCCCCCCATATCTGCCCCCCACTTTCATGTCCCCCCTTCATCTGCCCCCAGTTTAATGTGCCCCCTTCATCTCTCACCAGTTTAATGTTCCCCCTCCAACTGCCCCCCTTCATCTGCCACCAGTTTAATGTGCCCCCTTCATCTGCCTCTAGTTTTATCTGCCCCTTTCATCTGCCACCAGTTTCATGTTCTCCCTCAATTTGCCCTCAAAGTTTAACATAAAAAACACTGATACTCATCTCTCTTCACTCCCCTGCTGCTCTGTCTGCAGTCTTAGTCTCGGAGTGTTCTGGGAGCTGTAGGCGCGATGTGAGTGACGTCATCACATCGTGCCTACAGATCCCTGGGCAGGAGCACACAGGGAAGCACAGTGGTGAAGCGGGAGCTGTCCGCGGATGGCTCCTGCTTCATTCACCATTATAACCTCCGGACGCAGATGAGTTGAAACTGGGGCATACCTCCCACCGACTGGGAACACGGGACAGGACCCACAATCCAGGACTGTCCCGCAGAATCCAGGATGGTTGGGAGGTATGGAATAGTATAATTTCACTTTCACCTTGACATAACTTTGGTTGTGTTGATCTTAGAGAGCTAGAAATTGGATAGATAGCTTCCTAGGAGCCTTGATGGTGTTATTCAATATGTTTTAAGCCAACTTAAGGTGTGGCTCATATCAAACTTGCTCGACCCAAAACAAATCTTGGACACAAGCCACTCAAAACTAATCCTGAAAAGTTTACCCACCTCTATTGATTACCTATGCTCATATATAAGATATCAACAGGTCCTTGGACCCTAATAAGACGAGAACACATCAGCAATGTACTCCACCTTTATACAATTTCACAAAGAGCCTGTAATACCTATTATACCACAAATGAGTATTAAATAACATATATACAGTATATACACACACACACACACACACACACACACACACACATATATATATAACACCGACAGGCTTAATCGGGGAGAAGGCAATATCGCCACCATTGTGGCCTTCTCAGGGCCAATGGCACTATTCATTGAGAATTTTGTTAATATACCTGAGATGTAACAAGCAAAAATTAATAAATAAAGGCAGGTGCACATGCACAAAAAGATATAACAGAAGCGGACTGTACTTGCCAGCGTGATTACATTTCCTGAGAATCATCATGAATATCTAATACAATCACTGCACTATATAACCAGCATACAACACATCACACTTCTGATTCTTCTTACGTGATATGAACATTTCATGGAAATCAGTTGGCAAGTGTACATAATTCAGTTAGTGACATAACAAATATTGCAGTAAATATACAAACGTGGACAAAATTGTTGGTACCCCTCGTTTAATGAAAGAAAAACCCACAATGGTCACAGAAATAACTTGAATCTTCTATGAAAATGAACAAATGAAAGTCAGACATTGCTTTTCAACCATGCTTCAACAGAATTTTTTTTAAAAAAGAAAACTCATGAAACATGGCCTGGACAGAAATGATGGTACCCTTAACTTAATATTTTGTTGCACAATCTTTTGAGGCAATCACTGCAATCAAACAATTCCTGTAACTGTCAATGAGACTTCTGCACCTCTCAACAGGTATTTTGGCCCACTCCTCATGAGCAAACTGCTCCAGTTGTCTCGGGTTTGAAGGGTGCCTTTTCCACACGGCATGTTTCAGCTCCTTCCAAAGATGCTCAATAGGATTTAGGTCAGGGCTCATAGAAGGCCACTTCAGAATAGTTCAGTGTTTTCCTCTTAGCCATTCTTGGGTGTTTTTAGCTGTGTGTTTTGGGTCATTATCCTGTTGTAAAACCCATGACCTGCGACTGAGACCAAGCTTTCTGACACTGGGCACCACATTTCTCTCTAGAATCCCTTGATAATCTTGAGATTTCATTGTACCCTGCATAGATTCAAGACACCCTGTGCCAGATGCAGCAAGGCAGCCCCATAACATAACAGAGCCTCCTGCATGTGTCACAGTAGGGACAGTGTTCTTTTCAAGATATGCTTCATTTTTTTGTCTGTAAACATAGAGCTGATGTGCCTTGCCAAAAATTTCGATTTTTGTCTCATCTGTCCAAAGGACATTCTCCCAGAAGCTTTGGGGCTTGTCAACATGTAATTACTTTTGTCAGATTCAAGTTATTTCTGTGACCATTGTGGGTTTTTCTTTCATTAAACGAAGAGTACCAACAATTTTGTCCACGTGTGTATATATATATATATATATATATATATATATATATATACAGTGCCTTGCGAAAGTATTCGGCCCCATTGAACTTTTCAACTTTTTGCCACATTTCAGGCTTCAAACATAAAGATATAACATTTTAATTTTTTTGGTGAAGAATCAACAACAAGTGGGACACAATCGTGAAGTGGAACGAAATTTATTGGTTATTTTAAACTTTTGTAAAGAATAAAAAACTGAAAAGTGGGGCGTGCAATATTATTCGGCCCCTTTACTTTCAGTGCAGCAAACTCACTCCAGAAGTTCAGTGAGGCTCTCTGAATGATCCAATGTTGTCCTAAATGACTGATGGTGATAAATATAATCCACCTGTGTGTAATCAAGTCTCTGTATAAATGCACCTGCTCTGTGATAGCCTCAGGGTTCTGTTTAAAGTGCAGAGAGCATCATGAAGACCAAGGAACACACCAGGCAGGTCCGTGATACTGTTGTGGAGAAGTTTAAAGCTGGATTTGGATACAAAAAGATTTTCCAAACTTTAAACATCCCAAGGAGCACTGTGCAAGCCATCATATTGAAATGGAAGGAGTATCAGACCACTGCAAATCTACCAAGACCCGGCCGTCCCTCTAAACTTTCATCTCAAACAAGGAGAAGACTGATCAGAGATGCAGCCAAGAGGCCCATGATCACTCTGGATGAACTGCAGAGATCTACAGCTGAGGTGGGAGAGTCTGTCCATAGGACAACAATCAGTTGTACACTGCACAAATCTGGCCTTTATGAAGAGTGGCAAGAAGAAAGCCATTTCTCAAAGATATCCATAAAAAGTCTTGTTTAAAGTTTGCCACAAGCCATCTGGGAGATACACCAAACATGTGGAAGAAGGTGCTCTGGTCAAATGAACCAAAATTGAACTTTTTGGCCACAATGCAAAACAATATGTTTGGCGTAAAAGCAACACGGCTCATCACCCTGAACACACCATCCCCACTGTCAAACATGGTGGTGGCAGCATCCTGGTTTGGGCCTACTTTTCTTCAGCAGGGACAGGGAAGATGGTTAAAATTGATGGGAAGATGGATGGAGCCAAATACAGGACCATTCTGGAAGAAAACCTGTTGGAGTCTGCAAAAGACCTGAGACTGGGACGGAGATTTATCTTCCAACAAGACAATGATCCCAAACATAAAGCAAAATCTACAATAGAATAGTTCACAAATAAATGTATCCAGGTGTTAGAATGGCCAAGTCAAAGTCCAGACCTAAATCCAATCGAGAATCTGTGGAAAGAGCTGAAAACTGCTGTTCACAAACGCTCTCCATCCAACCTCACTGAGCTCGAGCTGTTTTCCAAGGAAGAATGGGCAAGAATTTCAGTCTCTCGATGTGCAAAACTGATAGAGACATACCCCAAGCAACTTGCAGCTGTAATTGCAGCAAAAGGTGTCTCTACAAAGTATTAACTTAAGGGGGCCGAATAATATTGCACGCCCCACTTTTCAGTTTTTTATTTTTTACAAAAGTTTAAAATATCCAATAAATTTCATTCCACTTCACGATTGTGTCCCTCTTGTTGTTGAGTCTTCACCAAAAAAATTAATATTTTATATCCTTATGTTTGAAGCCTGAAATGTGGCAAAAGGTTGAAAAGTTCAAGGGGGCCGAATACTTTTGCAAGGCACTGTAGTTTGGCAAATTACTTTTGTCAGATTCAAGTTATTTCTGTGACCATTGTGGGTTTTTCTTTCATTAAACAAGGGGTACCAACAATTTTGTCCACGTGTATATTTGTAATTAAAAAAACACTAATTGTATAATGTTTAATAAATCCACAAAAAAGAAATAAAAATTAATAATAAATATGATAATAATAAATGAAAAATAGTAAGATGAGATTCACGGATTTAACAGCATTAATTTCACTGGCAGTGAATAGGGGCTTTTTCACAAGACCGCTATTTTGACAACTATAGGTTAGGTCCTATTTTTGACCATTTTCACAGATCCCCCTATACATTGAAATGTATGAGGGATCTGTGAAAATTGGTGCCCCTTGGATGCAAGACGGCAGTGACAAAAAAGGATGTTTTTCACAGTCGTTTTGCACCTCTTTCGTGTGAATGTAGCCTTAGGAATCCCCTGACATGTGACCCATTTTGGAAAGTACACCCCTTAAGCAATTTATCGAGGGGCGTAGAAAGCACTTTTACCACTTCATTGTTCATGAATTTATTTTCCAGCAACATAATGCAAAGCTGATAAAAAAATAACCAATTTCAGTGTCCAATATTGTGCCTGGCTTGTGTCAACAGAGACAGACACACAAAAAATTGTTAAAGCATAACTAAACTTTCTGACAGCTTTTGATTTTATAGCAGTATTTGTGTTATTAATAAATTTTGTAATATACTTTATTAACACATTTTGTCGTCTTTCTGCGAAATCCTGCATCTCTTTATTCTTCAACTCACTTCTGTATTGAGAGCTGTTACTGCCTCGCACTGAATGTTACTGTGTATGGAGTATGTGCTTGGAGTAGGGGGCTGTTTAAATGTATATAGAAAATGAGGGTAGGGTAGGGGAGGGTCACTTCAAACAGTTATATCTCAGACGTTAAGTTTGCAGTGCTATTTATATTATTTTCATAGATATCACTGGTTGAAAACAGTTGGAATTAGGATATTTATATAATATATATTATGCAGATGCATATAAATATCCGAATCCCGACTGTGTTTTCAATCAGTGATATGGCTGAAAATGATATAGATCGCAATCGTAGTGGCATATGAAAGAAAAGAATCTCCTCTTTCAAATGACAACAAAAGTAAGTTTGTATGTTTTATAACATTCGAGATATAACCATTTGAAACGAACCTCCACTATTGTTTTCTACAGTTTACACAGCCTGCACTCCAATGCCCCTACTCCATACACAGTTACTTCGTGAGAGCCAGTAACAGCTCTCAATACAGAAGCAAAAGAGAGATGCAGGATTTCACAGAAAGGAGATAAAATTTGTTAATAAAGTATATTACAAAATGTATAAATGACAGAATTACTGCCAGAAAATCAAAAGTTGTCTAAAAGTTTTGCAGCATCCCAGAGGCTGCTGCTTTAAATTGTTCGTCTCTGTGCCTCTGGGTTGTGTTGGTACGTGCTGACTATGACTGACCATTACACCAAGTTCACAGTGGCTGTACCCGTACATGATCTATCGGCTAAGACTACTGCTAAGACCTTCTGGAAGTCTTTCCTTCTTTCCTATGGTTGTCCTGAGAAAATCCTCACAGACCAGGTTTCTGCTGTTCCTCGAACTCTGTGCCTTGTACGACTGCAAGAAGCTGTGTACAACATCTTATCATCCTCAGGGGAATGGTCTATGTGAGAAAATGAACCAGACCCTTCTTGGACTCCTCAGGACTTTGTCACCCTCCAGCCGAGCACCAGAAGCAGCTGTCCACCGGGTATACACCGTACTACCTGATGTTTGGGAGACATGGGAAGCTGCCAGTTGATGTTGCCTTGGGAGTGGCTGTTCCGGATGACATCAATCCATTTCCAAAGACCAACTGGGTGAGTGACCATCAGAGGCGCCTGGCTGAAGCTCATGACGTAGTAGAAGCACATATGAAGGAGGTTCGGGCCAGACAGGAAGCGGATCACAACTTGCACGCTCAGGCTAACCCCCTACAGGTCGGGGAGAAGGTGTGGCTGAAGAACAACCACTGGACCCGCAAGTTGGACTCCAGGTGGGAGACTGAACCCTACACCATCTCTGCACAGCCCTATCCTGATGTCTTCATGGTGAAAAGAGAAGGGAGGAAGCCACAGGTGGTCCACCGGATTCGATTGAAGGTGTGTTTGCAGGTGGGCCCTACACCCTCAGTGCTGTCCCCTTCCACTGAGGGTAGTTCAGATGAGGAGATCCTGGGTCCAGAGACTGTCCTAGCCTCAGCAGTGCCGGAGAGCCTTTGCCATGGGATGCCTCCAGAATTCTTCGTCCCTTGCCTGAGTCCCCAGGCCACCTCCTGACTCACAGTAGTCTGCTGTACCTGCTGAGGCAGAAGAACAGATGGACCTGGATGAAGCTGTCCCTGCCAGCCCTGTTCCAGTTAGCCCAGCTGTTGTCCTTTGCGCTTCTGGAGAAGCCCCCCTGAGAAGATCCCAGAGAACCACCAGAGGGAAACGCCCTGTACGGTTTCTGGAGTGAGGTCAGAATTATTTATTTTTCCAATGCGGACTTGTGGACACTGACCCAGTTTTCCTTATGTTTTCCTGTCCCTATGCTCCAGGATGTACACTACCGCACCTGTGCCCTGGAGTCTCTATTTATCCTATTGAGGCCCTGAGAATAGTGAATAAGTTCACTTGTATATATTTGCCATATTTTATTTGTTTTGCCTTGTTCATCTTGTCCTGTCTGCTGTGGTTCTTTCCCTAGCCTGGGCTAAGATTCGCTGAGGGCGGCTCAGGTCAAAATAGGGGGGAATTGCAGCATTCCAGAGGCTGCTGCTTTAAATTGTTCGTCTCTGTGCCTCTGGGTTGTGTTGGTACGTTCCGTGTTTTATGTTAAATGTATTGTTGCAGCTTTTCCTTATATGTTCCCCCCCACAGTGTTCAAACTTAGCCTTGGTTTAGCCCTGGCCTATCACAGGCCAATGGGTGGGGTTGTGGGAGACTCCGTCTCCACGGTAACCCTTGGTCTGAGTGCAGGTCAGTCAGACTAGTGTGAGCAGTGGGACAGTAAGGGTGTGCATAGGTTTCCTGCCCCCACAAGCTGCACTGAGGTCAACGGTTAGCCATCACAGCCTTCAGGAGGATTACTTCGGGTAACCTAGTCTTAGTCTTCAGGTAACCAGCACCTTGTCAGGCCTCCTAGAACCAAGGCTGGGGATTGGACACTGAAGGACTACTACCCCCATCTGGAACCTGCTGTTGACTTACTGTTTCCTGTTGCCAAATAAAGGTTGTTTGGTTTACCTGCACCGCTGACTCCTGAGTCGTGCCTGCATTACCATCAGGGCCCTTCCGAACAAAACCACACCGGCTCAGGTGGGAGAGGTCCCCTCTTCAACTGGAAGTGCCCCGGGGAAAAGAACTACTACCACCACCATCCGGTAGTGCTGCAGGACCCCCTTCGACTTTGTCCGGCCTAGGAGTGGGACTGGAGCTGCTGGGCAATCGGTCTCCTCCATCTGGGTTGCGGCAGTTTAGTTACGCTTTAAGCAGGTTAAACTGGGTTAAATAATGCTTTAGCATTATTGTATGGGTTGTTACGGATGCAGTGATACCTGTATTTTTTGTTGTAGTTTTACACAGTAAAGCATTTTATATAGTAATTGAGTTTTGGGGGGGTTTATTTATTTATTGAACTTTTTACTTTTTTAGTTAAAGTTTGGTGACTTGCAATCTGATTGCATGTTCAATATTTTACACTGCAATACTCATGTATTGCAGTGTACATTGGCTGTCAGCTTACGCATATGGTGACAGCCAATCTCATTGACTAGAGGGAAAAGAGGCAGACTCACACATGGTAGAGGCAGGTGATCAGGGAGGCATATGATTGAACAGCCCCTTAGATGGCATCTATGGTTTTAACTTATAATGTGTAATGACATATACAGTGGGGAAAATAAATATTAGATAGACTGTCGATTTTGCAAAGTTTTCCCACGTACAAAGAATGGAGAGGTCTGTAATTTTTATTATAGGCACACTTCAACTGCGAGAGACAGATTCTAAATAAAATCCAGAAAATCACATTGTATAATTTTTAAATAATTAATTAGCATTTTATTGCATGAAATAAGTATTTGATACAAGAGAAAAAAAAGAACTTAATATTTGGTACAGAAACCTGTTTGCAATTACAGAGGTCAGACGTTTCCTGCAGTTCTTGACCAAATTTGCACACACTGCAGCAGGGATTTTGGCCCACTCCTCCATACAGATCTTCTCCAGATCTTTAAAGTTTTGGGGCTGTCACTGGGCTACATTGAGTTTCAGCTCCCTCCAAAGATTTCCGATTGGATTCAGGTCTGGAGACTAGCTAGACGACTCCAGGACCTTGAAATGTTTCTTACGGAGCCACTCCTTAGTTGCCCTGGCTGTGTGTTTCAGGTAATTGTCATGCTGGAAGACCCAGCGACGACCCATCTTCAATGCTCTTACTGAGAGAAGGTGTGTGATGATTCCGCTTAAATATGGCTATAACTCAAAGATGTATTTTGATATCTGGGTATCGTATCTCTCTCTTAGTTCCATTTACTCATAATGTGCGCAGCTATAATCCTAGATGTATGTCGTCAGTAGGGCAACCTTGTAACAATAGGGCTTTGTATCCATCCCAGAATAGCTCCATTGAATTCCTACATAGGCCTGGGTGATCAAATAAACATGCATTGTTCAGCCTGGGTTGTTGATCAGACATGGTTGATAACATTGTATCATTTCACTTGGTCCCATCTCCTTACAAAGAATCTGGACTTGAGTGCATTAATCAATCAGACTTGCCGTCGCCGGTGACCTCATTGTGGGTGGTGTAATCAAGGGTATAAAAGATGAGGTAAGACGTCAGTGAGAGAGAATACTGTGCAGAGACTGTGCTGGGACTACTAGAGAATACTATGAGGAGATTGGGCTGAGACTACCACTGAGAGAATACTATGATGAGACTATTGGGATATACTGTGAGGAGCATGCAGGCTGGAATATGTTGATGTTGCTGCCTCCACTGGTTAGCCCCACATGCCATGTGTGAGGGTTGGATTATAGAGCCACATCCAGGATATGTGTGGTAAAGTATTTCACTTTTATTGTACTGTATCTTGTAACTAGTAACTGTTAATGCTTGCATATATCTGCATATCTGTTCTGAACTGCATGTGTTAGATGTTAATACTGACCCATTTAGGGGTTAATAAATATATAAAATTTAAAAAGCTTGTCTTGTATTTATCTTGTGAACCCAGCACTCACTGGCGGTGAATGTGATTTTTTATGAAAGAAGTCTCAGGTGTGGGCCAAAGCGGTGTTGGCGCACTGAGGATCTTTCACATTGGTGGCAGCGTAGTGGGATCTTAGGATAAACAGCGTGTGTTGGTGACCTTTATCACTCAGATGCTGGGGATTATGGTAATCCTATGAGACAAGCTCGGTATTAAAGCAAGGATTAAGATACAGTGAAAGTTTGATACAGTGCTGTTCCCCTCCCTTACTCTTTGTATTCTATTCTATCTTTTATTTGGCAAATACCAGTGGATGGCTAGTGGGCTCAGAAGCAGAGCTCAAGAACTGCAGAACCAGGCTTTTGGAGATCTTGAGCGTATGGCTGAAATGGAGGCAGCCACAGCCATGCAGAGAATCGAGCATAGTCCTGATTTTGGGGCTAGGCCAGGAAGTGCGGCAAGCAGCCCGGTCCCAAGGATTACTTCACCAGGAGGGACCAGTAGCCCCAGCCTTGTGGGGGGAATGGTTTCATACTGGCAAACGGCCCTGCAGCAAGAAGGCACCAGTGACCCTAACATATACTTGCAGGTGATGTGCCGCTTTCAGGAAGCTGCAGAACAAGAACGGCAGGCAGATCGTGAGGCAGCAAAACGAGAACGGCAGGCCGCAGAACGGCAGGCTGATCGTGAGGCAGCAGAACGGCAGGCTGAGCGGCAGTATCAGCTTGAGCTCAAGAGGCTGGAAATCTCCCAGCAGGCGCAAACTCCAACAACCCTGCAGAGACCCTCAAGTTGGAAGGAGAAGTCAGGCCGGAGTCCACCACAGCCATCTGTCGTCAGCTCGGGTGAGACAAACTATGCCCCGGGTGGTCCCTCCCCTGTCCCAAGAACTCTGGGCGCCCGGGTGACATTCCCCAAACCCCAAGGGGAGGTGTGGCGGTGCCATGCCGGTAACCAGACAGGACATTTCAAGGAGGAGTGCCCCAACCGCCCTGAGAACTTCCCTGCTTTCCAAGCCACAGCAGGTGGCCCATCTATGTATCTGGACTGGGGTGCAGGAAAAGGAATGCGGACTGTGGGACTAATGACTGATTTGCCTGCTAATGTACTGTTGGGAACTGATTTAGGACCTATGATGTCCCAATATGGGGTGGGGAGCACCCCAATTTACTGTGATAAACTGTCTATGATTAATGTTGATAATGTGTCTGTCATATCTGCAGAGAGGGCCCGTAACCCCCCCCCCTCTGAGATACTTCCCATGGCAGTAAGTGTAAATGCTAATGCGTTGCCTTCAGCTGAGAGCAGGGAAGATGCAAATGAGCTTCCTGCAACCCAGCTCAGCAAAAATGTTTTTGATGCTTTGTTCACTCCCGTGCTAGGAGCCAGTGAGACTTTGTCTGTAGACACACCCACATCTGCGGGGGCGTCTCCCTCCCAGCTTGTTAATATGTCTACCACAGATCTCATTTAGGCCCGGTGTGAATTAACAATTGCTAATGAATGTACTGCTAATGCTTGTTGTGAAAGTGTACAGGGTAGCTCTTCTGAGTCACTGGAAGCGACTTCTACTATTTCGCCCAGTGCATCCGATAAGCACCCAACTGCTGGCCATGTGCCAGGTGGTCAGGTAGGCTATGGGGATCTCATGGCCGATCCAGGTGAGGGACGGACTGCTGGTAGTGCGGTGTTAGCCCGCAGCCAGAGTGCTACAAGAGTGGAGGGCGTTCCGACCCTTGAACCATTGCCTACACCACCTGGAGTCGGTGCTGAGACCGCCATGACTAGCCTCACTCCCTTGAAGCCGGAGGAGTCCGGCCGGTATGAGACATACACGTCTCTTCGGTCCAGTTCTATTCCAGGAGTGCCCATGGCCCAAGTGCAGATGGCGTGGGGTACTGGAGGTGTGATCCAAGAAGGGGGTATGTCAAATGTATTACCTGTCAATGTATTGTGGGGGGATGGTTTGGGGAAGCAAGATCTCAGTCATTTGCCCAAGGTATCACCATCACCCACCCAAGTACAGGAGGAACAGGGTGAAGCCCAAAGGGGCAAGGCGTCTGGGAAGGAGGACAGGGTCCAAACATCCCTGTGCCAGAACCAGAGGTGCTCCTCGGTTTGGAAGCAAAGGGGGAGGTGCAGAATCCCCTAGAACTCTCCCAACTAGCGGTTAGTGTGAGAGAGACCCTGAGAGACCGCCGGGATGGGGTCCCTGAACTGGTATCCCAAAGACCTGGGGTCATGAGTGTGGCTCCACAGGATGCCAGCACTCAGAAAGTGGACCCAGAACAGGCAGGAGGTAGCCAAGTGTACGTGGATCAGGGCCTGAGCCTTAGAAGTGTCCCTAGTCAGACTAGAGAGTTAGAAGGGTCCGGCAGCTATGAAACATGCACCTCTCTTTTGTCTCACTCCAGCCAAGAGTTCAGAGATGCTGTCCAAGCTGACCCTAGTCTGGACATATTGAAGGCACGTCTGCTGGGACCCCGGGGGGAGGTGGGGGAGCCTTGGGGCCAGAGCCTGAGAAGCTGGAGGCGGAGGTGCTCTCAGAAGAGGGGCACAAGCCCCTACTTCCTACAAGCCCCATCTAAAAGGGGGAGGTGTGATGATTCCACTTAAATATGGCTATAACTCAAAGATGTATTTTGATCTCTGGGTATCGTATCTCTCTCTTAGTTCCATTTACTCATAATGTGCGCAGCTATAATCCTAGATGTATGTTGTCAGTAGGGCAACCTTGTAACAATAGGGCTTTGTATCCATCCCAGAATAGCTCCATTGAATTCCTACATAGGCCTGGGTGATCAAATAAACATGCATTGTTCAGCCTGGGTTGTTGATCAGACATGGTTGATAACATTGTATCATTTCACTTGGTCCCATCTCCTTACAAAGAATCTGGACTTGAGTGCATTAATCAATCAGACTTGCCGTCGCCGGTGACCTCATTGTGGGTGGTGTAATCAAGGGTATAAAAGATGAGGTAAGAGGTCAGTGAGAGAGAATACTGTGCAGAGACTACCAGAGAATACTATGAGGAGATTGGGCTGAGACTACCACTGAGAGAATACTATGATGAGACTATTGGGATATACTGTGAGGAGCATGCAGGCTGGAATATGTTGATGTTGCTGCCTCCACTGGTTAGCCCCACATGCCATGTGTGAGGGTTGGATTATAGAGCCACATCCAGGATATGTGTGGTAAAGTAATTATTTCACTTTTATTCCCTTTTATTTTATTGTACTGTATCTTGTAACTAGTAACTGTTAATGCTTGCATAATATCTGCATATCTGTTCTGAACTGCATGTGTTAGATGTTAATACCGACCCATTTAGGGGTTAATAAATATATCAAATTTAGAAAGCTTGTCTTGTATTTATCTTGTGAACCCAGCACTCACTGGCGGTGAGTGTGGTTTTTATGAAAGAAGTCTCAGGTGTGGATCAAAGCGGTGTTGGCGCACTGAGGATCTTTCACAAGGTGGTTGGCCAAAATCTCGCTATACACGTCCCCATCCATCCTCCCTTCAATACAGTGCAGTCGTCCTGTCCCCTTTCCAGAAAAAGCACCCCCAAAGTATGATGTTTCCATCACAATGGTCATTGGTGAACTTCAAACGGGCCTGGAGACGTGCTGATGTGAGCATGCCCTGCAGGATTTTAATCCATGATGGCGTAGTGTGTTACTAACATTAATCTTGGAGACTGTGATCCCAACTCTCTTCAGGTCATTGACCAGGTCCTCCCGTGTAGTTCTGGGCTGATTCCTGACCTTCTCAGAATCATTTTTACCCCATGAGGTGAGATGTTGCATGGTCCACGGAAGACGGACAGTCATCTTGTGTTTCTTCCATTTTCTAATACAGGTGCATCTCAATAAATTAGAATATCTTTGAAACGTTTATTTCTATCAGTAATTAGATTAAAAAAGTGACCTCCTATATTTTCTAGATTCTTTACACACAGAGTGTTCTATTTCAAGTGTTTTATTTCTGTAAATGTTGATTATGGATTACAGGTAATGAAAACCCAAATCTAAGAAAATTAGAATATTGTAAAATAGTTCAGTATTGTAAATTCAGTGTGTCATCTGCCAAGGTTTCCTAAGCCTTTAAATGGTCCCTCAGTCTGGTTCAGACACGAATGAACGTTTCAAAAATATTCTAGTTTATTGAGATGCACCTGTAATTGCTCCAGCAGTTGTTGCCTTCTCACCAAGCTGCTTGCCTATTGTCCTGTAGCCAATCCCAGCATTGTGTAGGTCTACAGTTTTGTCCTGGTGTCCTTAGACAGCTCTTTGGTCTTGGCCATGGTGGAGAGGTTGGAATGCGATTAAGTGTGTAGACAGGTGACTTTTATACACGTAACAAGTTCAAACAGGTGCAATTAATACAGGTAATGAGTGCAGAGTAGGAGGACTTCTTAAAGAAAAACTAACAGGTCTGTGAGAGCCAGAATTTTTGCTGGTTGGTAGGTGATCAAATACTTATTTTCCCCACTATACACATGGTATAACAGTATGTGTAAGCTCCTACACGGATGCACTGCGCTATTACCGGGCCTGTCACCAAGGGCTTAATAGAAGTCAATGGATACAATATACTGCAATACGATGGTATTATACCCTAGGGGGACTAAAAATGAAAGTGAAAAAAAAAAATTGTATAAAATTTCAAATTACCAATTTCCCTACATCACATAGATAAATAAATAAACATAAACACATTAGTTATCCCTATATTCAAAAAAGCCTGAACTAAAAATTTTTTTATCCCATACAATGATAAATATTGAATAAAAAGCAATCAAAATGTCAGACACTTCCCAAACTTACAAAAAAACTTCAAATGAGTGCCCCACTTTATTTCATGTTTATTTTATTGTGTTTACCATCCCTCCATTATATACACAGGTGATATAAAATGCTGTAGCATAAAAATAGAGCTTTGTCTACTATAAAGACATATTTGAAAAATAATCATCAACATGTTTAGGTTTTAAAAAAATTGACTTCAAGGATGGACCATTCACTTGCAAGTACTTCTTACTATATCGGATACACTCTAAGAAGGGTTCTATTTCTATGAATTTCTCTTCTCTCCTTACTCTTCTTTTTTTTTTCAACCCAGCAGTACTCTGAAAGATAGTCTCTCTACTTGAAAATAGCTTAAACCTCTAAATTCACCCTTGATAATGTTTACAAACCAAACACGGATAGGCCAAAGCTTGTCAGAAACACATACAGGATTTTACATAGAGAGTTATAATCATGATGGGTGGATCATCTTTAGATTCTTTAGGGAAAACCTTATTTTTTTTTCCTAGTAGCACCAGCAGTCTGAACTGTTGACAAATGATTCATCAATGCAGCATACCAGTGGAAACTTTTATGTGTTTAGTGCACTGTTAGATTTATATTTTTTGACATTTTGTATATAGTTTTGTAGTTTACATATGTAACTGCTATTATCCCTTTATGGGCTGCTCTAATGAGGATAGGAGAGTACAGAGCCGATAGTTCACACCATCCAGCTCATTGCTGGTTGGTAGGAGGAGACTAGATATCTTCTGGGAGTCTTAATTGAGCTTCTTAAAGAGGACCTTTCACCACCTCCACCAACTCTAGTTCTTTTTTTTTCTTTTTTGTAAACTGTAATTTTTATTAACTTTTCAGAAGAGTTAAACACATACAAATAAAAAACAAACCATGTCATGTACAAAAAAAGAAAAACCAGAGGGGAGGAGGGAGAGGGTACTAAAAACCCAAAGAAAAAGGATCCAGCAGTACTCAACTAGGCAAGGAAAATATTGAAAAAACAA
This sequence comes from Leptodactylus fallax, assembly GCA_947044405.1. Lineage (NCBI taxonomy): Eukaryota > Metazoa > Chordata > Amphibia > Anura > Leptodactylidae > Leptodactylus > Leptodactylus fallax. Next base: position 10,031,123 of record CAMRHE010000025.1, read on the forward strand.
CAAGCAATAATTAGAACCTAGGCAAATAAAAAAAAACAAAAAACATAGAATCTAACACATAACCCACACAGAAGTAAGATAACAGGAGGAGAGGAGGAAGGAAAGAAAAGGGGGGGGGGGGGGGTTAGAGACCACGGAGAGTGCAGTATGTATCCCACGGGTTCCAAATGGAATGGAAGGAGACCGTTGTGTTATTAAGCGTGGCAATGAGGAATTCTAGGCTGCAAATATCTTTGACGCGAGCCACAAGGGCAGGGCCAGTAAGGGGATGCACAGTTTTCCAATGTAGAGCTATAAGTGACTTCGCAGCAGTACAGAGATATAGGAACAGTTTAGAGGTCTTACTGCTAAGGTGTCGAGGAGGTAAGTTCAACAAATAGGTGAAAGGATCCAGTGGGACACCTTGGAGAAAGCGCTCACTAGTCAACGCTAGAGATGAGCGAATTTCTCAAAAGTTCAATTCTGCAGTTTAATTCGAAGTTTCAAAAAAATTAGCTTCGATCCGAATTAATTTGTGGCGATATCGCTAAAAAAAAACATCTATTTCCTGGCTTCAGAGAGTCTGTATAGTGGTGTAGAACACTGTGCCTTGCAGTAACAAGCATAGGGAGCCTACTGTGGTAGTGAAACAATACTGAGTCAGAATAACACGCACATGACAGGTGTCGCTCTTAGAACCACTGCACACTTCACTTATTTGGACAGTTACGGGGCAAAAACTGACCAACTAATTCAAGTGTGAACTCAGCCTTACAGGTCCATATTAGTGTCAGGTAGAAAGAACCGTGCAGAGGTCCAACATACTACTGTAGCGTGAAAGAGCGCACTCCTTTTACACCCTCATCTCCCGATTCCACATAGATGTCTACAGAGTTGGCAGCATCATGAGGAGACCACAGAGTGGCAAGGCGAGATAATATGGAGTTGGCAGCAGCATGAGGATGCCATACAGTGACAGCAGCATTAGAAGGACATACAGTGACCCAGCAGTGGCAGCGGCATGAGGAGTACACAGAGTGATCTTGTGGCAGCGGCATGAGGAAGCCATACAGTGAGCTGGTGGCAACGGCATGAGGAGGACATGCAGTGACCCAGTTCCTCCTCTGTGTGGCTTTGTTCGCCCAGGCAAATGAAGTGTAGAACAGCGTGACACCGCTATGCCCTGCACATGTGGTATGCTGGAGGAGCATACACCTTATTTAAAGGTGTTTATTAGTGTGGAAACCCATAAGGAGGACCATATTCGCCATTTTGTTCCCAGTATAAAGTTGCAGGCCATTTATCAATACAGTATTGTCAATAATTCGGAGCCACAAATGTCTACCTTTATTACACTTTTTTTTATAGGTGTTCATTAGTGGGGAAAGAAATAAAGGGCATATTTGCCGTTCTCTTCAAAGTAGAAAATAACAGGCCTTTTTTTCCCTTTGCAATTACGTTTTTAAATTGAAAAGTATGTCAGACAGAGAAGCGAGAGGCCACAGGGGAGGGACGCAGGCCTAAATGTTTCTGGCGCAGGCACAGGTCGCAGCAGAGTAAGGGGATGTGGCAGCAGAGGTTAGTTACAGAGGCCTGAGCTCCTAGTGTCAAGTAGTGGTCGTGTCTTGACCAGCAACCCAACGGTTGTAGATTGGTTGACTCGGTCATCCAATTCATCCCAAGTCACATCAGACACCCCCAGCCCTTAGTGGGCATGGCCCGGCAGCAGGTCCTGTGCTCTCACCTGTCCTCAGTCCTTTTCTGTTCCTTCAGCTAGAGAAGTACTGTGGGCTCAGATCCACTGTACAGTGAGGAGGAGGTATTATTATTATGTATTATTATTGTTTATTTATATAGCACCATTAATTCCATGGTGCTTTCCATTTGAAGGTTAACATAGACGGTACACAAGATATACAAAACAGATAATACTAACAGTGACCACCTGGCACAGTGGGATACAGGGCCCATTGTAAGCAAGGGCTTACAATCTATGAGGGAAGAGGGGAAGAGACAGAAGGTGAGGGTAGAGGCTGTTCAGGTGGTGGTATGGAGACAGTAGTGTTATTGGAGGTTGTAGGCCTTCCTGAATAGGTGAGTCTTCAGGGCCTTCTTGAAGCTTGTGATTGTGGCGGTCAGTCTTATGTGTCTTGTTAATGAGTTCCAGAGTATGGGGGATGCACGGGAGAAGTCTTGGAGACGGTTGTGTGAAGAGCGGATAAGAGCAGAGTGGAGTAGGAGGTCTTTGGAGGATTGGAGGTTACGTGCGGGCAGGTAGCAGAAGATTAGGTTGGAGATACAGTGGGTAAGGAAAGTATTCAGACCCCTTTAAATTTTTCACTCTTTGTTTCATTGCAGCCATTTGCTAAAAGCAAAAAAGTTCATTTTATTTCTCTTTAATGTACACTCAGCACCCCATCTTGACAAAAAAAACCCCCAGAAATTTAGATATTTTTGTAAATTTATTAAAAAAGAAAAACTGAAATATCACATGGTCATAAGTATTCAGACCCTTTGCTGTGACACTCATATTTAACTCACATGCTGTCCATTTCCTTCTGATCCTCCTTGAGATGGTTCTATTCCTTCATTGGAGTCCAGCTGTGTTTAATTAAACTGAATGGACTTGATTAGGAAAGGCACACACCTGTCTATATAAGATCTCACAGCTCAGAGTGCATGTCAGAGCAAATGAGAATCATGAGGTCAAAAAGGAACTGCCCAAGGAGCTCAGGGACAGAATTGTGGCAAGGCACAGATCTAGCCAAGGTTACAAAAGAATTTCTGCAGCACTCAAGGTTCCTAAGAGCACAGTGGCCTTCATAATCCTTATATGGAAGAAGTTTGGGACGACCAGAACTCTTCCTAGACCTGGCCGTTCAGCCAAACTGAGCAATTGTGGGAGAAGAGCCTTGGAAAAGAGAGGTAAAGAGGAACCCAAAGATCACTGAGGCTGAGCTCCAGAGATGCAGTAGGGGGATGGAAGAAAGTTCCACAAAGTCAACTATCACTGCAGCCCTCCACCAGTCGGGGCTTTATGGCAGAGTAGCTCGAAGGAAGCCTCTCCTCAGTGCAAGACATATGAAAACCCGCATAGAGTTTGCCAAAAAACACATGAAGGACTCCCAGACTATGAGAAATAAGATTCTCTGTTCTGATGAGCCGAAGATTGAACTTTTTGGCATTAATTCTAAGTGGTATGTGTGGAGAAAACCAGGCACTGCTCATCACCTGCCCAATACAATCCCAACAGTGAAACATGGTGGTGGCAGGACAAATGGTTGCAATTGAAGGAAAGATGAATGCGGCCAAGTACAGAGATATCCTGGAAGAAAACCTCTTCCAGAGTGCTCTGACCTCAGACTGGGCCGATGGTTCACCTTCCAACAAGACAATGGCCCTAAGCACACAGTTAAAATAACAAAGGAGTGGCTTCGGAACAACTCTGTGACCATTATTGACTGGCCCAGCCAGAGCCCTGACCTCAACCCAATTGAGCTTCTCTGGAGAGACCTGAAAATGGCTATTCACCAATGTTCACCATCCAACCTGACGGAACTGGAGAGGATCTGCAAGGAAGAATGGCAGAGGATCCCCAAATCCAGATGTGAAAAACTTGTTGCATCATTCCCAAGAAGACTCATCGCTGTACTAGCTTAAAAGGGTGCTTCTACACAATACTGAGCAAAGGGTCTGAATACTTATGACCATGTGATATTTCAGTTTTTCTTTTTTAATAATTTTGCAAAAATATCTACATTTCTGTTTTTTTTCTGTCAAGATGGGGTGCTGAGTGTACATTAATGAGAAATAAAATTAACTTTTTTGCTTTTAGCAAATGGCTGCAATGAAACAAAGAGTGAAAAATTTAAAAGGGTCTGAATACTTTCCATACCCACTGTATATGGAGGGGACAGGTTGTGGATGGCTTTGTATGTCAGCGTTAGTAATTTAAACTCTATTAGCTGGGCAACGGGTAGCCAGTGAAGGGATTGGCAGAGAGGAGCAGCCGATGAAGAACGGGGGAGAGGTGTATTAAGCGAGCGGCGCAATTTAAGGTGGACTGGAGGGGGGCGAGAGTATTTGCTGGGAGGCCATGGAGAAGGGTGTTACAGTAGTCTAAGCAGGAGATTATGAGGGCATGGATTAGCATCTTTGTAGTTTTTGGGGTGAGGAAGGAGCAGATTCGATGAATGTTCTTGAGTTGGAGGTGGCAGGAGGTGTTGAGGGTTTGAATGTGCAGCTTGAAGGATAGGTCAGAGTACAAGGTTATCCCAAGGCAGCGGACCCATGGGACCGGAGTAAGTGTAGAGGACAGTCAGCAGCTACTGCTTAGCTAAGATCTGGAGAAGACATCCGCCGCTTCCTCCGGTAGGCGGGCAAGTAATGGGGAGAGTGGCATGGGAGCTGGTGCTGAGGAGGACATCATTGAACTGCAGACTGTAGTGGATGACGATGTAGTAAATTGTAATTGGGAGGGGCTTCATCGTCATCAGAAGAAGAGGGTTAAAGCTTGCGCATGAGGCATCGGGGAGTCAGTAGGTTGACAGCAGTGGGAGGTCGGGAGCTAAATGTGCCCAGGGTAGACCACCCGCTTTGCAGTAGCCTACCTGCTCGGAAAGCAGTGTTGCAAGGGTTCACGGAGGTAGTTGCGGTAACAGTCAGCGCAGAGTGTTGGGAGTCAAATCACCTACTCAGCGGTGTGGCAGTTTTTTTGTAAAGCCGCCGGGGGAGGTGAACATGGCCATATGTTCAATCTGTGGGCAGAAAGTGAAGCGTGGCCAGGGTGCCAATGTTAGCACCACAGCCCTGCATCAACATATGCAGCATCACCATAAAGTGGCCTGGGAGAGCTGTGGCTCCAATGTGATGATCCAGCCTGCCGCAGCAACTGCTTCAGCACCCAGAGGCACGCACGCCATTTCAGGCAGTCAAGGCTCCACCACCTCAGCCAAAGGAAGCTGTGTGTCCTTCCCCTCATCTGCTGGTCGTGATGCTCATGCTCCTCCTCCTAGTCAGTCATTGCGTCAGCAATCCATCACAGAAGCGATTTCAAAGAGACAACAGTATGCGTGCACTCATCCAACAGTGCAGAAGCTGAATGTGCTTCTGTCCAAGTTGCTGGTGCTGCAGTCCCTCCCTTTCCAAGTGGTGGACTCTGCACCTTTCAGAGAACTCATGGCTTGTGCCGAGCCGAGGTGGAGAGTCCCAAGCTGTCATTTCTTTGCCAAAAAGGCAGTACCAGCCCGGCACAAATATGTAGAAGAGAAGGTGGGCCAGTCTTGAGCCTGTCGGTGTCTGCCAAAGTGCATGGCAGCGCCGACATGTGGAGCTGTAACTACGGTCAAGGACAATATATGTCATTTACGGCCCACTGGGTTAATGTGGTGCCTGCCCAGACACACCAGCAACTTGGACAGGTGAGGCAGCTTCAGCCTCCACGTTCTCACGCCGTTGGTCCTGCAACAATGTCAGCCTCAGCCTCCACTGCAGGGACAATTCACAGTGCTCCTGCAGCATACCACATGTGAAGGGCACAGCGGTGTCATGCTGTTCTACACCTCGTTTGCCTGGGCAAACAGAGTCACACAGGGGAGGAACTGCTCTGTGTCCTTTCTCAAGAAATAGAATCCTGGCTTTCTTCGTGACACCTCATAATCGGAACCATGGTGACCAACAACGGGAAGAACATGGTGTTGACGCTTCGTCAAGGAGGGCTAAGGCATGTGCCCTGCATGGCGCACGTGTTCAATCTGGTTGTCAAGCATTTCCTTAAGTGTTCCACCCATCAGCAAGACATCCTAAAAATGTCAAGGAAACTTTGCATGCACTTCAGCCACTCGTACACCGCCAAGCACACCCTCCTTGAGCTGCAGAGGCAGAACGGCCTCCCACAACATAGACTGATATGCGGTTTCCACCCGTTGGAATTCCAACCTCCATATGTTGGATTGACTATATGAACAGAGAAAAGCCATAAACGATTTCTTTATGATCCAAGTGGACAGAGGTACTCCCCTGTGTATAGTTGTGCTAAAAAGTTTACTGTACATAACCTGGCAGATTTCTTGGACTTTTTTCAGAGAATATGAATGATAACACAAAAACTTTTTCTCCACTCATGGTTAGTGGTTGGTTGAAACCATTTATTGTTAAACTTCTGTTTTCTCTTTTTAAATCATAATGACAACCAAAAACATGACCCCTGTTCAAAAGTTCACATACCCCAGTTCTTAATACTGTGTATTGCCGCCTCTAACATCAATGACAGCTTGAAGTCTTTTGTGGTAGTTGTGGATGAGGCTTTTTATTTTCTCAGATGGTAAAACTGCCTATTCTTTTTGGCAAAAAGTCTCCAGTTCCTGTAAATTCCTGGGCTGTCTTGCATGTACTGTGCGCTCGAGATCTCCCCAGAGTGGCTCAATAATATTGAGGTCGGGAGACTGAGATGGCCACTCCAGAACCTTCACTTTCTTCTACTGTAGCCAATGACAGGTTGACTTGGCCTTGTGTTTTGGATTGTTGTCATGTTGGAACGTCCAAGTACATCCCATGCGCAGCTTCCTGGCTGATGAGTGCAAATTTGCCTCCAGTATTTGCTGATAACATGCTGCATTCATCTTTCCTTTAACTTTGACCGTTTCCTGTGCCTTTAGCACAACTCTAACTTTAACGTTAGCCAGTGGCAACTCATGCACGACACCTGCCGTTTGCTCGTCCCCTTTGAGGAGGCCACTTTGTTAGGGAGTTGCCAGGACTACGGGATGAACAACGTCATTCCACTGTTTCACATCCTGGAAAAGATGCTCTTCAATCTGGCTGGTCAGGGGACTGGAGATGTGGTGTCTACATCTCAAAGCCACATGAGCCCTGTGGGGGCTGAACTGGAAGAGGAGGACATTGGAGCACAAACAATGTGTAGCCAAATGGGTGGAGAGGAGGAGCAGGAGCAACCAGAACAGCCAGAGGGAGATGAGGATGATGAGGCAGATGACCCAGGCACACCGTGGCAGTTTGCAGTGGAGATGGATGCAGGGAGTCCCTCGGAGTCACTTGTGCAAATGACCCGAAGCATGCTGACTTCCTTGAGCAGTGACAGCCAAATTGTCACCATTTGGAAGAGGGATGACTACTGGCTTTCCACCATGTTAGACCCACGCTAACGGGGAAAAATGGGGGCCTTTTTTACAGAGGGAGGACAAACTGAACTACTATAGAGATATCCTATGTAGTTGGCTGCTGCCTATCTGCGCCATCGTCCATCCTCTCGCATGTCCGACCAGGCCCTGAGCGGGGGGTTGGCAGGAGCAGTATTCAGCTCCATCAGCAGCAGCCTGAGCCTAGAGTCGCTGATGAGCAGCTTTCTTCACCTGCATAGTGAAGAAACTGCTCATCAGCAGCTAGACACAGAGAAGAACCTGAACCAGCAGGTGGTGGCATACTTAGTGTGCACCCTGCCACCCGTCATCTAAGATCCGCTGGACTACTGGGCAGCCAAACTGGATTTGTGGCCGCAACTGGCCGAGTTTGCCCTGGAAAAGCTGTCCTGCCTGGCCAGTAGTGTGGCATCAGAGCGGGTGTTTAGTATGGCAGGGGCCATAGTTACCCCAAGGAGAACTCGCCTGTCCACCCAAAATTTGGAGAGACTGACCTTTGTGAAGATGAATCAGGCGTGGATCAGCCAGGATTTCCACCCACCAATGCCTGATGCATCAGATTAAATGATCCATGCTGCCTCTCCACACTCTGCCACTGGTTCATTGTATAGCCTCCTAAGGCTGTTGCTACCTACACATTATAGAGACATGCTATGTAGCAAGTTGGCCACTGCCTATCTGCGACATCGTCCATCCTCTCGCATGGGAGCTGCGTTGTGGAGGCTTTGAGGACACTGACCTCAGATAAGGAGGTGTTAGCATAAGGACAGGCGAGGTGTCGAGGCCGTGAAATTATTGTCTGTGCAGCGTACAGCATAAGTAACATGTTACCTTTATTGTGCAGGTCGGTACGATTACAATGATACCTAATTTATAGATTGTTTTATGCATTACTAATTTTGCAGAACAAAAACCCATTTTGGGACATAAATCAATTATTTTTGCATTGCCATCTTCTGAGAGGCGCAACATTTTTATTTTTATAAAAATATGTATGAGGGCTTATTTTTTGCAGGGCAAGCTGTGCTTTTTAGTGGCACTGTTTTGGGGTACATATGACTTTTTGATCACTTTTTATAGCATATTTTGTTAGGCAAAATGGCGAAACATTATTACTTCCGGCATTATTTTTCCTTTATTTTTACGATGTTCACTGTGAAGGTTAAATAATGTTTCAGTTTTATTGTACCGGTTGTTACATATGCAGCGATACCAAATATGTATTGTTTTTATTATAATTTTTTTTTATCTATAATTCATTTTATATAGAAAAGGGGCATTTTAGGGCTTTATTCATTTATTAATTTTTTTAACACACTTTTTTTTTTTTTACATTTTTCTTTATGTCCCATTAGGGGACCTGAACCTGGTCTGATTGCAAGTTCAGTACTATACACTGCAATACGCATGTATCGGCAGGATCAACCAGGTATTGGAGGTCCTGGCACCCCGGGGGTTACTGGTCAGACCCCGGACTGCGGAAAAGAAAGCGGACAGCAGGCACAGGTGTGAACCCAGCCTAAGCTGTAACATACCACTCCAGCAGCAGCCCATTGAGACTTTGAGTGGGTTGGAGACTTCTGCCATAATAGTACGATGGTTTGCCTTTAGTAATCGTCTAGGGGTTAAAGAGGTTTTCTTTAGAGTCTTTCTGGCCTATCCTTAGGAGTTGATCCAGGCCTATCAAAAAGCTGCACTGCTCACTCAACACACAAACTGTAGTGGTGAGTGTAGGTACTGCAGAGCTTGGCCATTTCACGAGTGGTAAAGGCCTATCCTCCAGTGATGCAGTACCTACACAGTTGCTGCTCCATTTTTTTTTTTTAGAGTGAGTAGTGTGTCTCCTCTAATCCAAACCATACTGTGAGATGTACTGTGTTGGTGCATCTAATCTGCAGGAACACCATGTTGGCACCCAAAGTTATTATATATATTTTGTGTCTATTGTAAGGATAGGCTTTCACCACTCGTTATATATCTCTATATTTGTTGTGCCAAAATATATTTGAAAAAATATAGATCACGAGGGTGCATCATTCACATATATTTTTCAACATAACTTTCTAATATATACATTAAAGTTGTTTATTGGTCAAACATTATTAAGCACAAATCAAGTATCTGATCTGTGGGTGTGAAACACTTCATCCATGCACAGATCAGATGTTCTGTCATTCTCCAGCCATTGCACACAGATGCATTGACAGCAACAGCATGCTCACAATTCAGTAAAGGGGCGTTCACACTAGAGTTGGTGACCGTCAGTAGTGTCCGCTGCTAGTGTCAGTTACAAGATTTTAGCAACGGACACTATCAGAACCATCATAAATACGTTTTATCCGTTAGTGTCTGTTATTGTCCGTTATTTTTTGCGGACACAAAAATCCAGGGTGCAGGACTTTTGTGTCTGCAAAAAAAAAAAAAAATATAACAGTTTTACGACGGACATCAAGCGTTATTATGTCTGTTATACTGTCCATTATTACTGTCTGTTTTTTTCTGTGCATGCTCAGAAAGCAGAAACAAAAAAAAGCAAAAAGGGACAATATGAAAATGGACACTAACTGATGCTAATGTGTCCATTTTTTTTTTTTTAACTGATCCAAATGCAGCGTTTTTTTGTTGCAGCATCTCTGCTGAGGCCAAAACTCTGCATTTTTGCAACATGGGGCCCCGGCCTAAAAGCTTAAAAGTACAGTACATTGGGAATCCCAAAAAGTTACCCAATTTTGAAAACTACACCCCTCAAGGAATTTATCAAGGCACATAGTAAACACTTTAACTCCACAGATTTTAACATGTGGGCATAAAATTAAAAAATCCTTTTTTTTTTTCCAATACAATGTTGCTTTAGCCCCAAATTTTCACAAGGGGTTAAAGGAGAAAATGTGCACCACAATTTGATATGCAATTTGTCCCAAGTACATAAATACTGCACCTGTGGATTAAAACTGGTGTTTGGGCACACTGCAGGTCAAAGGAGAGGAGTGATTTTGAAGGACAAAATCAGTTTCAGGTCCGCAAATGCCGTGAACTCATTTTGGAAACCTGCATCCTTCAAAAAATTAAACAAAATGTGAACTGATAATTTTTACCCCAGAGATGCTTTCCAAAAAGAAATGCTATTTCAGTGCCCATTGTAATTTCCCAGATTGTGGTACTGGGAAAAGTCAGCTCTCCAGTTATGTTCTGTTTGTAGATCTTATACATACCCTACATGCAGCCATAATCTTTCACATGGAAATAATACAGGGCTCAGAAATGAAACCATGCATGTTTGAGGCCTAATTTATTTACACTGCATTGGTGGGAAGTTGCAGAGGCTCAGATAAAATAAAAAGAAAAAAAAACCACTCAAAGTATGACCCCATTTAAGAAATAACACCCCTCAAGGAATTTTTCAAAACATATTGTCACTTTGAACCCATGAGTGCTTGTCAAAAACTAATGTGCAAAATGAAAACTGACATTTTTTTTTTAAAGAAATGTGCAATTTCAATGTCCAATATATTGAGCCCACTTTGTATCAACAGAGACATACACTCCTAAAATGTTAAGCAGACTATCCTATCCTAAGTATCCTGGGTACAAAAAAGGTTGTATATGTGGGCATAAACTGCTGTTTAGGCACACAACAGGGCTCACAAGGGAAGGAATGCTGGTAGAGAGTGACCGATTGTGGACACCATGTAGCTTTTGCTGAGCCATGAGTTGCCAGTAAAAATGGAATTTCCCAAGAAGTGACTCATTTTGTAAATTACACCCCTCAATGAATTTATCAACGGGTGTGCCAAACATTTCCTAATCTTTGAGTGTTGCATTAATTTACTTTTCAGAAATGAATGTGCAGCCGATGACTTATTGACCAAATTATATTAGCTCTGTTTTTATTTTAATACATTAGTAATTTTGCACAATGAAATAAAGTTTTTTGGGGAAATAAAATCGGTTGTATTTACAGCACCATATTCTCAGACTCATAGCATTTTTATTTTGCAGTTGATGGAGTTGGTCGAGGGCTTATTTTTGCAGGACAAACTGTACCTTTAAATGGGAATAGGCACCAGCTCCAGACATAATATGACATTATGGGGCCGAAAGCCATTATAGAAAAAACTGTCTTAGTTGCCCACAGCAACTAGTTACAGCACAGCTTTCATTTCTTATAGTACTTTTGAAAAATTAAAGCTGTGCTTTGATTGGTTGCTATGAGCAACTAAGAATTTTGCTTTAATTACTTTCTGCCCCATGATGTACTATTATACCACAGGCTGGTGATTGTTGCTGCGAAACAGAGCAGTTTGTCATGAATATATAGTACATCTCGCCATTGGGGGATGTCAGCTGTAACACGAAGCTGACATCCTGCTCTATTGGCTGCAAACTGTGTAAGCACAAATAAAAAATGGTGACATCTAAAGTTATGGTGTCACCATCATAAGTAAACCTCTGCCAGATGTAATCTTCCAGAATTACTCTTGGTTCGCTCAATGATAAATTAACAAACTTGGGGTTATTCAGTTTAGAGAAAAGACGTCTACGGGGAGACCTAATAACAATGTACAAATACATGAAGGAACAGCACAAAGACCTTTCAAAAGATCTTTTTACTCCTAGACTGGTTACAAGCGGACATCCTCTACGTCTGGAGGAGAGAAAGTTTTACCAGCAACATAGAAGGGGATTGTTCACAGTAGGAACAGTGAGGCTATGGAACTCTCTGCCCCAGGAAGTGGTGATGGTGGATTCATTGAACAAGTTCAAAGAGGGCTTGGATGTCTTGAACAGAAAAATATTACAGGTTATGGGTTCTAGATTTTGTTAAGGACAAGTTGGTCCAGGGTTTTATACTGATTGCAAGATTGGAGTCGGGAAGGAATATTTTTTCCCTGAAATGGGGCAATTGGCATAAGCCTCATGGGGTTTTTTGCCTTCCTCTGGATCAACACTGTACGGTACTGTAGGGTTATAGGTTGGACATGATGGACTGGTGTCTTCATCCAACCTCATCTACTATGTAACTATGTATATGTAGATAAGACACAGAATTCACCAACCATAATAACAGATTTCACAGCTTATCTATTCACAGTCACAGACAATGCCTAGAAAACTCTCCAGGAGCCACAAACTATTTCAAGCTTAGTGGTAAGAGGCGGAATTGCAATTTTTATTTATTTATTTTTATAAATATACATAATGGAAAACTAAAAACTATCAAAAATGCTCCCGACACTAAACTGCACACTTATCACTTTGGCAAGCTGACAGAAGGCTCCAATAGCTGTCAATCACAATCACTTCAGAAAACACAGCCTATTTTCCACAGTGTGGGGATAAGGTTAACCAAAATCTCATTCACTTTGCTAGTACTGTAAAACCCAATGTGGGGCCTTTGCCTCAAAAGGAAAAATACAATAGATAACAGTATTAAAGAAATACTTTACTTCTAAAAGCTACATAGACGTTCCTGCAAGTTGTAAACCCAATATATTTATGGGTGAACAAGGATGGAACATGTTGCAATGTAACATGTTGTTCCTTGTTTCTGCTAGTTAGCAACTTTTCAAAAAGGGGGCTTTCTAAATACTTGTATTAACTCCTTCCAACATACACTATACATGCTAAATGTCAGGTGTTTAAACATGGCACTCGCTCAAGAGCTGACCATGCACCCTAGCCACCGGGTCTCAGCTGTTTTACTGAAAGCAGTGTCCATGATGCCAATCACAGTCAACCACAAAATCTGTCTGCGGCATTTCACATTTTATTTTATTTTTTTTGCTATTGTGTCGGGGAGGGAGAGGGGTAGAGTTGTGGTGAACATTTTTGTAATATACTTTATTAATCTATCAAACTTCCTTTTAATAGAAAATAGGCAGTAAAGTTCCCATTAGCGATGCTCTAACTAAGCACTGCCAGGAAGACTCAGTCTGTACACTTGTACTCGGTTTTAGGCTAGTTGCAGTAGGCCGTGTGTATTTTGCGGCCAGCAAACTAGTAATTAGTCTTCAGTATTTGCAGACAGTGTGTCTTCAGCATCAGTGAAGGATGTTCGCAAAAACTGACAGAGTGTCTTCAGTGTGCCATCAGTGTGTGATCCTAGTTTGCGGATCCACTATAAAAAACACAGGTGACATCTAATGATATCCCTAGCTTGTCCGCGAAAACAGACGGCACACTGATGACACACTGAGTACATCAATGTGCTGTCCTAGGTTTTTAATCTCCCATAGACTTCTATGGGCGAGTCCGTGCTGCAAAAATTGAACAGAATAGGACATGTTCTCTCTGATGTGGTGCGGAATCACGGCTCGCACGCTGATCAGTGAAAAACATGGTCGTGTGCATGTACCCATAGAAATGAATGGGTCAGTGTGCAATCCGCAAAAAACAAGGATAGCACACGCATCTCTCCCATGGTCGTTTGCAACGGGCCTTATACCTCCTAGAAAAATGGTTCTGGTATCATAAGAAAGCTGAGATTCCAGCTATAAAAAATGAGAGATATCACTAGTGAAAAACAGTCAGGAATGTGATTTTATATGCAGCATGAACATTCAGTTCAAATCCCCAACTGTGTTTTTAACTAGGGATATCTCATGTTCTGTTATAGCTAGTACTTCAATCTTGGCAACGTATGAAGGCTGAGAATATGGATATGGCATTGCAAATCAGTCAGGACTGGAGCTGCATTATCAGACACATCTATAACCATATGTTTAGCACTGTGGTAGGATAAACAATAGTGGGCACACGTCTGCTGGTATTCAAAGTATAATACCCCTACTGATAAAATGCTAACAGTGAATCCAAAGGATAAACATTTGACAGCTGGGTATTCTGAATAATTGCTAACATTTCATGCAACTCATTTATAAAAATGTATCAGAGTATTTTTCAATTTTGCTTAGTGTGATGATTCTGCTTAAATATGGCTATAACTCAGAGCTGTATTTTGGTCTCTGGGTAGCGTATTTCTCTCTCAGTTCTCTTTACTCATAATGTGCACAGCCTACTCATAGGTATATTGCCAATAGTGGCCGGACTGGAACAATAGGGCTTTGTATCCATCCCAGCAGGGCTCCATTGAATTCATACACAGCCCTGAGTGATCAAAGAAACATGCATGGTGCAGCCTGCACTGGTAGATCAGACATGGTTGATAACATTGTATCATTTCACTTGGTCTCAGCTCTTTACAAAGAATCTGGACTTGAGTGGATTAATCCATCAGACTTGCTGTTGCTGATGACCTCATTCTGGGTGGTCATAAAGGGTATATAAGATGAGATAAGAGGTCAGTGGGGGGAGATTGTGCTGGGACTACAAGAGAACACTATGGAGTTATTACAGACCATCACAGACTACAGAGTTTTTACAGACTACAGGATATTACAGACAGACCACTGTGAAGAGCATGCAGGCTGGATTATTGTATTGATGCTACATGCTAGGAGTTAATGCCGCTGCCTCCACTGGTGATCTCCACATGCCATGTGTGAGTGTTGGACTATAGAGCCACATCCAGGAGATGTGTGGTAAAGTAACTATTTCACTTTTATGCCCTTTTTATTTCATTGCACTGTATCTTGTAACTAGTAATGCTTGCATATATCTGCATATCTGTTCTGAACTGCATGTGTTAGATGTTGATACCGACCCATTTAGGGGTTAATAAATATATAAAATTTAGAACGCTTGTCTTGTATTTATCTTGTGAACCCAGCACTCACTGGCGGTGAGTGTGGTTTTTATATGAAAGAAGACTCAGGTGTGAGCCAAAGCGGTGTTGGCGCACTGAGGATCTTTCACACTTAGTGGACTTGTCAAATAGATAGCAGATGTTAGCCACAGTTACCTCACAGTTGTCAGTGGTCTCTCGGTGAGTCATCACTAGTATAATTTTTTGCAGATGCAGCCTTGTTTAGATTCTGACAAAATCCCATCCACACATTGCAGAAAAAATATCCGCAGTGGACATGCTGCGATCTCAAAAACCGTAGCGTTTTTCTAAATCACAGCATGTCAATTATACCTACAGAAACGCTTGGGTATAATTGAAGCAGAAAGTCCACAGACGGAAACTCCGCTGTGTTTTTTCCTTTAGCGCTTTTTGTACAGACAGAGTCTCCATGGCAATGTTTAGTTAGAGCATCGCTAATGGGAACTTTACAGCCTGTTTTCTATTAAAAGTAAGTTTGATATATAGATTAATAATATGCCCCCCCCCCCCCGACACAATAGGAAAAAAATAAAATAGGAGTTAAACTTTAATGACTGACTCCATGGGATATTCAGTCTGGACATTTTCTTGGATATATTGTAGTAGCTGTCATGGATTACCTTGTCTATACAATAATCATATTGCAGTTTTGTGATTTTTGCAGCATCATCATCCAAATAGAACTTTTTTCTTTACACTGACTTAGAAGCCATCAAACTATCTGAATCCAGGTGTATTTCACAGCTTCAAAAGCTATCACTTTTATAAATTAGGTACATTCACATGTCATTAACCCTTAGGAGACGCAGACATTTTTCATTTTTGTGTTTTCGTTTTTTACTCCTTACATTCCAAAAGCCATAACTTTCTCATTTCTCTGTTTACGTAGTCATATGAGGGCTTGGTTTTTGTGTAACAAGTTGTACTTCAAAGTATTACCATTTATTATTTTGTACAATGTTTTCGGAAAAAAATTCAGAATGAGGCGGAATTGAGAAAAAACGTAGTACCGCCGTTTTCTTATGTCTTTTTTTGTTTCCGCTGCGGAAAAAAAAAAAGCTATGTTAGCTTTATTCTGCAGGTCAGTACAATCACGGTGATACCAAATTTATATAGTTTTTTTCATGTTTTAATAACTTTACAAAAATTCTAAATTTTGAAAAAAAAAAAAAAAAAAAAATTTGAATCACCATATTCTGACCCCTGTAACTTTTTTATATTTCAGCATATAGAGCGGTGTAAGCCGTCGCTTTTTGCGGGACAATATGTAGTTCTTTTTGATACCATTTTGGGGGATGTATGATGTTTTGATCACTTTTTATTCCATTTTATTAGGGATGTAATTTGGCGAAAAAACGCCAAATCAGCTATTTTGATTTTTTTTTTTTCCCTGCTACGGCGTTTACTGTATGGGACAAATGTTTTTTATATTTTAATAGTTTGGGAATTTTTGGACTTGGGGATACCTAATGTGTTTATGTTTACTTTTATTTATTTATATGTGATCTAGGGAAAGGGGGGTGATTTAAACTTTTAAGTTTTTTAAATTTTTTTTTAATTTTTAAAAACTTTTTTCTTTTATTTTTAACTTTTTTAATTAGCCCCCCCCCCCCAGGGAGCTTGAACATGTGATTTTTAGATCACCTGTGCCATAGACTGCATTACTACTACAGGCTTCAGTAGTTACATTACTATGACAGGACTGGGAGCCTTCAGAAGGCTCCAAGCTGCCGTGGTAACGGGACGCCTCCCGTGATCGCGCCGCAGGGGCCGTCCCATTACCGAGAAGCAAAGAGAAAGTGAAAGTAACCACTCAGCTGCCGTGGTCGCACTTGACCACGGCATTTGAGTGGTTAAATGCCCGTGATCAGAGTCATCCCTGATCACGGGCAATGCTGCCGGGTTCCTGCTGTATAAAACAGTGCAGACCTGGCAGCTAGTGCGGCCGCTGTGTTTCAGAGTGGCCGCCATGTTTAATCACGTGCATCAGGACGTAACTGTACGTCCTGGTGCACCTAAGGGTTAATAGGGGTTAGGCATTTGATACTTACCATTTAACCCTTTCACTGCCAGGGGTCTCCGAAATGTTGCACCTCAGGTAGCCAGAGCAATTGTCACAGTTTTGAGATGGACAAATAAAACCTAAATTGCAACATTAAAAAATCATGCTAAATCCCCATACCTATATATTTTCTTAAAGTAGACACCTGCAGCATTGTTAGAATGCCACTTGGTACTGTATGCGAACAGGCACCTTCATGCAATTTTGATTTAAAGTGAATGTTTTATAAAAAAAAAATATGCAAATAAATGTGCTAAAAGTGGAAACCAAACAAAAATATACATGCACCAAACCTCCTAAAAATAAGAGTTCAACATGTGCAGAGTTCATTCTTATCACTAAGGCCTGCACATGTCTTCCAAAAAATCACTAGAACTGGAAGGAACAAAAATCTGCTTTGAAGCTGGAAATGTAAAAAAAAAAAAGTATCATCCTATAAAATGTAGGGATTAAACACTGTGGAAAGCAAGTGCACCACTAAACCCTATATATTTTAGAAAGTAGACAACCTGAAGATTATATGTGTCTCAATGGGTTATCAATAGCCACATCCACCTTCATGTAACTTTGTGACAAACACAAATAATTTTTTTAAAAATACACTAAAACACATATTTGCACCTAAAACTCATATTCAATCTTACAATGACACACAAAATACATTAAAAAAAAAAAAAGATCAAGGTGTATACAACTATATATACCGCAAACATCAGCTGCAACAAGAGCTCGTACTCTCAAAAACACTGATAAAGAAGACAAGCAATATTTTGCTGTTATTCACTAATATGTTAAAAATCTATACTGCACCTAGCAAACTGTGACACCGAAATCTAACTTTTTAAATATTGCACAGCATACAGTATATAAAAACACAGATTAATATTTCATATATTAAGATATTACAAGCAAAAATTGCACAAAAATTCTAATTTGCCACTCAAGTGCAAGCTCAAGCAATCCCTTTCTGCAAACAAAATGTACTTTCCAAAAAACTGCAATATGCGAGGAATTCATACATGCCACACCTATATATATTTACAGGTGCAGGTGTTAAAGAAACGCCAAAATCGCAGAAATGCGCCAACCAATTTTATGCATGCAAATTAAATGGGAGTTTACAAAAAAATATAATTTTCTATCCCCCTATAAAAATTGCAGCAATTTATACATTTATCTTTAGAGATAATTGTGATTGCTATTATTTTAGCGTGTAACGAATATCGCTAGAGAGGCGTATTTTACTCTAGAAAGATCAGGTATGGACAGGATGAAATGTATACTTTATTGATGACTTTGTGTGTTTGGTGCGACTCTTTTGGCGCTACAACCAGGACAATGGTAAAGGTCTGGGTCACAGCGTCAATAAACTTTCTGGTTATGTTCAGAGGGGTAGTATATACGAATACCCCTCTAATAAGGCTCAGAGGGGTATCACATTATCCCTCTATGTGACAAAAGTATAGTATGCTCTCTGATTAATAGGAGAGGTCCATGCTACTTCCCCTGGGGTCACATACAGGTTATGCACAGATGATGATTTATCATCTCTGTGCAGTCTGCAGGGCTGCTCCTCCCCCTCCTACAGTAGCTCTTAAGGTGCTACCTGAGGCAGGAGGTGGGGGGACACTTTAGAGTCCTATATCTCAGGATTGGTTAGGGCTATGTAGATGAATTTGGATTCATTTTAAATTTGAGAATTGGAGCGAATCGCTGTTAAAAACGCTGTCGGGAATTGA
The DNA here is from genome assembly GCA_947044405.1 of Leptodactylus fallax. Classification (NCBI taxonomy): domain Eukaryota; kingdom Metazoa; phylum Chordata; class Amphibia; order Anura; family Leptodactylidae; genus Leptodactylus; species Leptodactylus fallax. The sequence continues at coordinate 10,049,786 of CAMRHE010000025.1, forward strand.
GATCTGCAATGGGATCTCAATGACTAACAGCGATTTCAACAGTGAATCGCTCAGGATCTGTAAGGGCTATCATGAAGACCTTGGTATCATTTTAAAGATGAGGTTAATCTTTAAAATGAATCCAAAATCATCTTCATAGCCCTAACCAATCCTGAGATATCGGCATTAGTAGTAAGGACGTATTAGATACATCCTCGGCTAGAAAACTGCCACCCTGGGAAGATGTATAGATACGTGGCTGGCAGGGAAAGGGTTAATGAACAACATTCCTGGTTACTGCAACACTGCACAAGACAGCAACCAGGAAAGTGGAGGAATAGCAGCATCTAATGCTATAAAGTGAAAACACATGGATGGTAAGGAAGAACGTTGTAGAGGTTGGGAAAGCAGAATAGGAAGGCAAGAGAGAAGGTGATGTTCCGTAGATTTTACTTTTGAAAAGGATTTGTTGTTTGTTTGAAATACACCTGAAAAGAATTCACTATTGAAGAACATATTTGAAAGCACTGTGGCAAAATGTTTAACCGTATCAACAATGCCCTGACAAGCACCATGTCATGATTACATTTCACATGCCCTGGCAAACAAAGCATAATAAATCTTCATAAATGCAGTTGGTTAGAGAATGGCTACACAACAGTATTACTACTGTACAGTACCAGCATTGTACACATGGTTGCTTTTCTGGAACACTATATTACTAGAGGCAATTTAGTCCCCTTACAAGGTACAATGTAACCCCTCACAAGTTCTGTAGCAGCACCTTTTGGGGGAAGTGGCACATACTTACTACTTCCACTTTAGCTGCTGCAAGTTGTTTTAGCATTGGACATTTAAACACCACAGTACTGGACTGTAAATGTAGACCAACCAATGCAATGCACGTAGAAAAAGAAGTGAAGACCACACTTCCAACATCATTATCTTTATTATGAATTCACAGACAACCTTTACACTAAAAACAAAGAAAACAAAAATGAGCCATGTTTTCCATTTCAAAGAATGCTGTCAAGTGTTAGATAGTTGTGAAGCTGATCAACTGTCCATAAATTATACTGCCATATAGCTATAATAGAGGGAAGTGCCACTTAATACATATTTAAACAGACCTTCCACCACCTTGAGCTCTCTCCATCATTTAATATGCAGTAGAATGATGCCTTTGAAATTTCTTTTCTCTAGCCCCCATCATTCCTAAACAATCAGTGCAGTTAGTTCTTGCCCAATAAGCAATTTGGGCTCTGTCAAGTGGGTGTTAGGCAGGAGCAGACAATGGGGTGGTATTCTAGACTCTGACACTGCCTCTGATTGGACAGTGTAAGGTCAAAAACCCATCCTCTTGGCTGCTTATGCCTGACACAAAGTTCACAATGCAAGCCTAATTAGCATGTCACACACCAAAACTAACTGCAGTGGTTCTCGCCAACAGTGGCAGCAAGACAAATTCCAAGTGTGCCTGAATCAGTGAAGCCTTGCCTATTAAGAGATACAAAGAACTGAAATTGGTAGTGAAAGGTCCTCTTTGAACTAGCATGTTATCTATTCTATAACAGACCATAACACTCACATAAAGTGTCCACAGCATCCTGTAGAGCAGTGGTTCTCAAGCCAAAGTAAGCTTTGCGATCTCTGGGGTTAAGTGATTCGTTGAGAAGTACTATACCCACCCAACCCTGGAACCCCTATCTCGCCAAGGCACGGCTTCAGATGGCGCCATTTGCAATTAGTGCCACCACTTTAAGTAAAATCCGGGCTTGTTCACCCAGCAGAGAGCCGCAGCACACGCTGCAACAGTCTGCTAGGTGAAGCCCCGCTCCCACACTGTCCAGCTGAGAGGAACAGTAATAGCCATGAATTTGCATGCAAAGTGCACATTACTTTGCAGCTGATGCAAGAACTTCTATCAGTTGGGCAGTGTGAGAGCAGAGCTTCACCAAGCAGACTGTGGTAGTGTGTGCCACGGCTCTCTGCAATGAATCTGAGGAATGACCAGGACCAACTAGTGGAAGATGATGAGCTTAGTTTGATCGCAATTATACTACATGTGGGGGCACTGATGAGGACATTCTACTGAGTGTGGGGGCATTGATAGGACTATTATACTACATGTTGGGGCCATTGCAAAATTGTTGACGGAGACTCCAAACATAGCCTTATTTTATTAACATTTATAATTAATCACTATTCTGAGGGTACTTGTTGAGACGTTTTCTTACTAGGGGGTACTTTGCTTGAAAGAAATACTGCGGTAGAGATTATGATATCGGTCACAGTGTAAGAGCAGATGGTATACTGTCAGAATAGCCCTCTTTGCAGTGATCTCTAGGCTGTGGAATCCATCTTGTGTTCCTACATTTAATTAATGATCATTAAGCCTAGAAGGGAAGAGAAGCATTAAGATTAGTCCCTTATGGCAAAGAAAAACTCCGGATGTAGCATTTCTATCCTTCACAAGACATTGTGCTGTAACTACAGCATTCATGTAAGCCTTCTGAAGTTTTTCTTTACGGTCATGTCCACAGCAGACTACAAACCAACAGTCATAGCCGCTTTGGTAATGACCACAGTTGCTTTGTATGAATCTTGCAGTATTAGCACAAGCAGGGACTTTGTCCTGATAATATACTAGGTGTTTTAGCACCAATTACATTGCAAAAAGTACCAGTAATTTATAACCCGCACAATTTATATTTACCTGATATGATGGAAAAACCTTGCCTATCTGCAAGAGAAGCAACAAGTTAGTTCTGAAAACCAGCATTTTACATTGAAATATTGTCTCAGCATTAAAACCAGGTTCACAAACACAAGAGGCCTGGAAACCAACGATGCCACCTACTGATCTATTGTTGCACTGCTTGATGAACACCACAACAGGAAAAACCATTGAGTGCAGATACCATACAGTGAATGGAAGAACTGACCATCCACTCACCTCGGAAACACAAGTACTCCAGTCCTTTGTGCAAGTGTTCCTGTAAAGCATAACATGTTAGCAAGCAATCCACAGAACAACATGATCAATGAATGAGCTGCAAAATTCTATATACACAGAAGACTACTAGCACAAGGCAGTTCTAGTCAGATTTACATGATTCGTTCATATATTGGTCACACAGCAGTTGAACTGTAATATCATCACATGAACTGAAACAAGTTACTCCCTTTGTACAAAGTTATAGATTTGTTTCCAGTGCCTTACTTAAAACTTACTGCATCTTTCCGTTACAACTCCACACATTGCACAGCTACACAAAACCAATGGAAGGTCACCTAAAAAGGTAGAAAGTATATAAGCATCTAGCCAGAAAGGTGTGCACAAGTGTATAAGACAAAACTAGAGTGTAATGCAGTTAATAACCTACTAATAAAACTTTAGAAGGTAAAGCGAACTGCAAGTTTTATTTCTGAGGCATTTCCAACGACATGAGTATACTGCAAAATTCCATCGGGATAGACCTCAATTCATAATCACTTCGAGCACCTTATACAACAACCTTGATTTAGGCTGACCTAAAGGTAGTATTCCAAGTCCTCTTTGGTTGGGATACAAAAAGTACAGGAGCACAAAAGTCCAGCAACACTTCCATATCATGTTTGCAATTAATTTTGCACCTTTGTATTTTACCAGACCCATCTCCATCTGTAGCTTGGGGCCTTAGACTAAAAAGCAGTTTAAGGCTAAGGCCCCTCACGTTGCGAGACACAGCCAAAATGCGCTGCAGGGAAAACCGCGGCGGAAACGCATCGAGGTTTTCCCCACTACGCTTTTTACAGAAAGTCCACAGAGTTTTCCTCTGTGGACTTTCTGCTTCCATTATACCTATACGGAAACCGCCAGCATTTCCATAGGTATAATTAACATGCTGCGATTTGCAAAAACACATGCATTTTTGAAATCGCAGCATTTCCAGTACTTATTATTTCCTGCAATGTGTGAATGGGATTAGCCAGAATCCCATCCACTTTGCAGTTAATGTAAAACACCACGGTTTTTGCCACAGCGTTTCTATCGCAGCGTTTACGCTATATTGGACAAGATGTCTTTATGAACAACAAAACAGAGTATATACAAATATAGCATTTTACCTCCAAGTCCATCTGATTGTATTTAGAACCTAACAAAGAGAAAAGAAATGCATGTTTACTTTTATCCCCTTAACAAATCTAAGTTTTTGTTACTGGTCGATAAACTGTTCAGAAAAATGATGTCAGTCACCCCAAGTCAGAGCAGTTGAACATTGATAATCATCAGAACAGTCAGAAAGAGCTTTCACTGGAACAAAACTCTGCATTAGGCCTCGGCTACAATGAAACATTGGGGCACATTCATAAACACTGGTTTTATATGCAAGTATTAATCCGTGGCCCACTGGAGTAAGATGTGGCACACTAAGGTACATCTCAGGAAGCCTACATATCAGAAACTAAAATATACTCCAGAAAGGAGATGGAGTATGTTTCAGGAGTTACTTCTGCTAATTTTATTAGGCAAGTGCTCTTAAATGTGTTGGGGATGCTAAGGATCTCACTTATTTCTCTCTACTCTTCTGGATAAGAAAAAAAAAAGCAACCAAATGATGCAACTGATGCTAGACTGACATCCTGTTCTGGATCATGAATGTGCCCCTTATGCAGCGCTACCATGGTAAATACTGATTAACAGCTCAATGTATTGCGTTATACTACAGCTGTAGTGGGTTGGTAAAGTCACATCAGTAGCTCTACAAAATGTCTGTGTAGCCCAGGCCAAAGATGAGCTCCATCTTCAGACACATCCACCCCTCATCTAACCACTAGGGATACAAAGCACATTACCTCATGCCATTCTGTGTGGTATAACGGCACCTACAGAAGAAAAGAAATAGCATAAGAGCTCTCAGACTGAAGCATTCACAAAGATTGCTTAAAATTTGGAAAACCTGGTTCCCCTTCCAAGAACAGCCTGAAAATTAATCAACTGCTTATTTCACACCACATAATTTGATAAGCAAACTGTACCCTTTAAATGACCTGTCCAGCTTCAGCAGATACTGTTTGTATAATGAAAAGTATATTGCAAAATTGTATAACTTCCTTGGTTTTCTATATATCTGCTTCTTGTGATTCACCGTTTACTTTTGGGGGAGGGGACAGTCCATGTCATGTGATAGACAGAGGTGCACAACCTTGTTAAAAAACAGGTGGCTAATTACTAACCTGTTACTGTAACAAGCTGTGCACCTGTGTGTCCATCACATGACCATGGACTGATTTTTATCCATTGGAAGTAAACAAAGAATTACAAGCAAGCAGAGATCTAGAAAATTGAGGAACTGATACAACATATTGCTAAATTGTATAACTTTATTACAGACAAATATTTGCTGAGACTAGACAACCCCTTTTATCAGTTCTTGCACTGTTTTACATGTACTGCACAGACCAGGTACAGTATATGCTTATGTCTAAGGCTAGGCTCACATCTGTGTTGGAGTCTCTGTAGGAGACTTTGCTGCAGATTCCGCCTGAGATCGGTGAAGAGAAAAGTCAGTAACTGATACAGGACAGTAAAACAGAAAAATCATAACACTAGTTAAAAGCCCATGAATTTTTGAGAGCACAGGATACTTGAAAGGTAACCATTACCTTACAGTGGTTTGTAGATTTTCATCTTGATACTGCTATTAACCTTGTGTTTTCCAACCATAAACAACTCCTGCAAGACAGACAGTTGTGGGCCATAGGTTTTACTCTTAAAAGAAGTGGACTACCTCCCCAAGAATATTTCACCAGCACATTATAGAACACATTGCTGCGATAACCATAGCTTTGCTATGCACGTCACAACTTTTTTCAGATCCGGAGAAAAATACAACTTTGCAGTCTTACACAAATGAGGTAGTTTGTGCACTCGGGTGGGCCTTCAGGCCTGGGAGCACTGCTTTGGCTGCTCAGTTAGGATGGGTGATGTCATAGCAGCAGAATAAACAGGGTGGTCCAAGCAGGAGATGGTTGGTGTATGAGCAGTAAAAGCTGTGCTCCAGGGAGCTGAAGGCCACCCCCAATGCACCAACTGCCTCATTTCCATGAGAGTTCAAAGTTTTTTGCCTACAAATGTACAGACGTATGATGTTTACCTTTGTAATGTACTTGGGGTAGATGGTAGACTCCCTTTAAGATTGCCATTTTGTTCTTGGAACAAGCGAATTACCAACTTACCAGATCAAGGGGCATGATCCACCAGAAACTGCCACTGCCAGCACATGATTTAGGGATGAACAACTATTGGAAGAAAATTGTGAAAATATGTAAGTCAGTTGAGCCTTAAAAGGGGTTATCCCCCTTTTACAAACAGATGGATTATCCTTAGGATAGGCCATCAATTTTAGATTGTCAGGAGTCCTCGCTGAACCATCATTTACATGCTGGGATCTATGTTACTCATTTGCCATACTTTTTAGTGCTGCAGTATTCTCCCATATTATTAATGGGATAGCACTGCAGTACTGATAAATGCCACTACTAAAAGCTTGGCGACTAAGCAGCATCGCATCCTGTGTGACAGCAAGACCCCCACCAACCTAACATTGATGGCCTGCTTTAAGGATAAGCCATCTATTTGTACAACATTGATAACCCCTTTAAAGCATAACTAAACATTCAGACAACTTTTGATTTTCTGACAGTATGTGTGTCATAAATAAATTTTAGAACATATGTTTTTAATTAATTTTTGGATCCTTTTTGTGAAATCCTGCATTTTTCCACTCTTTCCCTTGCTTCTGTATTGAGAGCTGTTCCTGCCTATCACTGAAAGTTAATGTCTACGGGAAAATGGGGCTGTGTAACATAGAATAATTAGAGTAGGGGAGAGACACTTAAAACAGTTATATCTTGAACATTATAAAGTACAAACTTGCCATTGGTGTCACATCAAAGACACTAAGGTTGCAGTACTAACTAAATTATTTCCAGAGATATCACTTGTTAAAAACACAGTCGGGATTGGGATTTTTACATCATATATATAATACAGCTGCATACAAATATCCTAATCGCCACTGTATTTTCAACTAGTGAATCTGCTCTTTCGTATGACACCAAAAGTAAGTTTGTACGTTTTATAATGTCCGAGATATAACTGTTTGAAGTGACCCTTGCCCCTCATTTTCTCTACATGTTACACAGCCCCATACTCCCGTACACAGTAACATTGTATTGAGAGGAAGAAACAGCTCTCAATATTGAAGCAAGGGAAAAAGTGAAAAAATGTAGGATTTCACAGAAAGAATCCAAAATTTGTTCATAAAGTATATTACAAAATTTACTTATGCAACAAATACAGCCAGAAAATCAAAAGTTGGCTGAAAGTTTAGTTACGCTTTAAGTTTTCCAGCCATGATTGCAGTGGAAGGATGTTTAGTGTCCCTTCCCATAAGTAACACAACTACTACAAGTCAAGTAGTTGTGGGTTGCAAAAGAAGGTTTTATTCTTAGCACTTCTTTCAAGTCAGTACCTTGAAACAGGTCAAACTCAACAAAGCAGTGCTGTTAAAGAAGTGGCAGTAAAGGCTATTAAAGAATGCAGATATCTGTATGCTGGTTTTACTTGATGGCACATGTGCCATCGTGATTCCCTTTTTCCCCAAATAGGCCCATAAGTGTGTAATAAGATGATGGAATTAAACCACATCCAATTCTCTACATTTTTGACAAAGTTGTGTGGTCCTGGATTAGCTGATTTGTGGAAGTTTAAACTGTTTGACTGTCGAGGCCCTCACCAATCCTTACAACAGGAGAGGAAAATAATAATAATACATTTTATTTATATAGCGCCAACATATTCTGCAGCACTGTACAATTTAGAGGACAAGTATGCTTTGTGGGTTATGGTAGAAAGCACAATAATAAAAAGAAGCTAAATGTTATATTATGTAAGACTTGGCGTATGCAAGGTACTTAAGAGATGGTCAGGGCACATGCAAAAATCTATAGACTCGAGATACTTTATTCAGTTATAAGCCCTCCCTAAGATCTCAGGCTTGGAAAAGAAATGGTCTGAGACAACACACATCCTTGCTCCACATACCTACAACAGCTACTGGCTGTTAATGTATATAAATCACTACTCACGTTAGCTTTGACACCAGCGTGTGCTGCGGGGCTTTTGTACTAAACACAATGTTGTGAGGTGACAGCACATAAATAATGCAATGTATAAAAATAAATTTGCTTTCAATTTTGCCAAGATTCCATTCACACTCACACAGGCCTAGGATTCACAGCACAGACAACATTACCTCCTTTCAACAGGCTGAGCAATGAGACAGCATGTTGCCTGTGAGAGAATTTTATAGGGCGAGAATTGACTCCCTGACTTTCAGTTCTCACAATATTTCACTTGAGCAGCCTAGGGGTGGAGGATGTGATAAGAGGGAGTGGTAAAGTCTGCAATGCTCTGGGTTAACTGTTTGTGGTCCAAATACATGTAGAAGGTCATGGCTAAGTATGCATTATGTCTACAGGTACAGGACCACATGGATAAAATGAGTAATGCTTCCTATATGTCCTAGGCAACACATGACAAGTAAAGGCAATGAACAGAATAAAGCTGATACTAACAAACAGAAGTTAAAGTATACAAAATATAAAAGAGAGAGTGCACATTCAAAATCTATAGGCTATGCATGCTGTATCCAGTTATAAGCTATCTAGAACCTCCTGAAGATCTTTTTGTCTATAAAAGTAAGGTAATGATTAGACCATACCTCACAACTTTCTAAGGACCGAAAGAGGGACAGAATGTGCAGAATGCTATGCATGCCATGGCAAATATAGCCCCACCCAATTCCAAATTGACCCCACCCATTCCCATCCATTTCGCTTTGTGCCCCCACACAGTATAACGCCCCCTTCAGTCACCCTGACATGATATGCCCCACATTATAATGTTCCCCTCCAGCTGCCCCCCACAAAATAAAGTCCCCTTCCAGTTGCTCATACAATATAAACTTCCTTTCCTGGTGTGACCACAGTATAAAGTCCCCCTCCAGCTGCACAGTAGTATAATGTCCCCCTCCAGCTGCCCCCACAGTATAAAGTCCTTCTCCAGTTGCCCTCACAGTTTAATGTCCCCCTCCAGCTGCTCCATAGTTTAAAGTCCCCCTTCAGCTACAATCACAGTATAATGACCCTCTCCAGCTGGGACCAACAGACATGAGGTCACTTCCAGAGAACAGCCATGTTTTCTAGTCCTGAACAACCCCTTTAAGCCCCAGCATTCAGCAAGTTCCATGAACTGCAAATCCCAAACTTGAATAACTGGATTAAAGGGTGGGCACCAGGGGCTTGGGCACCAGGGGCTCGGGCACCAGGGGCTCGGGCACTGGGGCCTCCACCAGTTGCAGAGACCCTAGGGTATAATAATGATTTGTGAGCTGCGACCCCCAAAAATTTGTAATGAAAACTATAGGGGCCACTATGGGACATTAAACTGTATGAAGAGTCCACTATGGGATATTATACTGTAAAATGGCAACTGTGGGACATTATACAGAGTGCACTATTGCAGTGGTTCTCAAACTTTTCATACCAAGTACCCTCTATTTCAACTAAATACCCCCAAGGTTAGGCTGCGTTCCAACATCACAGCATCCACATGTGGACGATATCGCACCTACATGCAGAGGCCAATGATCATATGATTATGCAGGTAGTTACTTCTATTGTGCTATCCTTGGCTACCACATGCGGCTGGAGTTTTATCCACTTGCCGCTGCTGCTTAAATAACCACCCCCCCCGTCCTTCCATCTGCTATGGGGCAAACCGGACACCAACGCAAATGAAGGGGGGAATAAGATGGAAAACACATAGGTTAAAAAAATACTTAACAACTTTAACAAATAAAACAACTACTACTGTGTCTCCCCAGTTTACAGGCCACACTCAACCCATTACCACAACAGAGCACAAAATATCTTCCTACAAGAGATAAATAAATCCTTTTATAGAGCACTCATACCCAACAGTGCCAACCAAAAACTGTACCACCGAGCATCAATCATAATACACACCAGCAGCACGCACAATATACTTCACCAGAAATGCAAAACAAATACTATAGTGCAGCACCACTGGCAGCAGCAATTTCTTCACTCCATTGAACTCTACCCACCACCCCATCAGGTATACAGGAGGCACTAACCTCAGTGTCCTGCAGTAGATATCAAAGTTGATTTCTCTAATCTGTGTATTATATGACTATGATGTCATCACAGGTCCTACAGCCTGTTTAGCCTCGGAAATCTGCAGATGTTCATTGTCAGCCAGAGGTTGTTTAATTCAAGCAATCTATAGGCGTCTGTAAGTAATAATTACTTGCAGACTTCTCTAGATAGCTTGAATTAAACAGCCACTGGAGATACACACACAGCCTCATGTGGAGTAGAAAGGCAGATGTATGAGATCAGGTGCTAGGGAGAGGAATGGCACCAATTAACTTGTGTACCCCCCAAGGCTGCAGTGTGTACCCCCGCTGGTATGCGTACAGTGCCACAGCACTATGGGACATTATTCTTAAAGTGGTTGTTCAGGAATTGTGCAGGTGTAACATAAAAATAAGCATACTCATTGTCCCCGGTGCTCCAGTATCCACCACAGCAGCTCATTTGGTCGCGCGCTGCACTTCAGCCCCCGAAACTCCTATGCCCCATGTGACCACTGAGGTCACTGTAGAGGGACCGGTGATGTCACTTGCATATGTCACCAGTCCCTCTCCAGCTACCATTGAGGACATTGATTGGCCTCAATGGACACATAGGGCTCAGAGCTTCCGGGGACACAGGCACAGTCCTCGACGAAATGGGCTGCAGTGACACAAAAGCATCGGGGACAGTTTTTTTTTTATGTTACACCTGCCTCGGGTCCATCCAGAGTTGTGTCACCCAGAAGTTGTTGCAACTGTGACTTTGAGTTGCAAATTTTTTTTTCCGACTCAAACTCACAATCAGAGCAACCTCTGGGCCACAAGGTCATAGTGTGCCTCCATTCTCTTACATTAGTGCAAGAGTCACAGGGTGGCACAGTGATCCTTGGTCATACAGCCATGGACAAAATTGCTGTGCAGAGCTAATGAATATGTAAAACCTTAAAAAGAACATGTTACCAGGCTTGGGACCCCTAAACTAGCAGCATGTCATTATACAGTCGGGGTTCAGGGCCCCAAATCTGGTAATCTTGTTCTCATCCTCCACTCTATTAACAGGACTCCTCTCTGACGGCTCCAGGCACATGTATACTGTGCAGATGAATCTGCTTTATTACATGCATGATAAAGCTGAGGACAGTAGTCCTTGCTTTATCAGCAAAATGAACATGAGCCCAGAGCCACCAGACAGCAGTCCAATTTCTGCCAAATTTAAAGGGATTGTCCAAGATCATAAATTTGAGTGCAGGCAGCAGGGGAGGGTTAGAAAATGAAAATGCTGATACTTACCTGCATCCTCCCCTTCGTTCATGCAGTGGACCAGCCATCATCAGCAGAGTGGCTACAAGTTGACAGGACCACTACAGTCAGTCATCACCGTCATCTGTATACTGCAGCCGCTCTGTATACTTAACCCCTTAATGACCGGGCCATTTTTTGTTTTTGCATTTTCGTTTTTCCCTCCCCACATTCCAAGAGCCATAACTTTTTCATTTTTCAGTTCACAGAGTCACATGATGGCTTATTGTTTGCGAAACAAATTGTACTTTGCAATGTCACTATTCAATATGCTGTGCAATGTACTGGGAAGCTGGAAAAAAATTCAGAATGAGGTGCAATTGGAGAAAAACTGCATTTGCGCCAAATTCATATGGGTTTAATTTTTACACCATTCAATGTGTGGTAAAAATGACATGTTACCTGTATTCTGCGGGTCAGTACGAACATGGCGATACCAAATTTATATAGTATTTGTAATGTTTTGATACCTTTTAAAAAATTAAAAACTTTGCTAAATAGAAAAAAAAATTTTGCGTCGCCATATTGTGTCACCTGTAACTTTTTCATATTTACATGTATGAAGCTGGGTAAGGCGTCTTTTTATGCGGGACAACATGACGTTTTTATTGATACCATTTGGGGAAAGATCTGATGGTTTGATCACTTTTTATTCAATTTTTTATAGGAGACAAAGTGTTGAAAAAAACGCTATTTGGCCATTTTGATTTTTTTTCCCCGCTACGCCGTTCACCGTATGGGATAAATATTTTAATAGTTCGGGCATTTTGGAGCGCGGGGATACCTAATGTGTTTATGTTTACTTTTGTTTATTTACTTTTATATCTGATCTAGGGAAAGGGGGGGTGATTTGAACTTTTGTGTTTTTTTTAATTTTTACATACTTTTAAAAACTTTTTTTTTTAATACTTTTACTTGTATGATCAGACTCCCTAGGGACCTTGAAACCTAGGGAGTCTGATCGATCATACTATTCACTGCGATACTACTGTATCGCAGTGAATAGCAAAATGCCATCACTGCTATTAGATGATGCCTCTGGCATTGCGTAATAGCTATACTGTAATGACAGGCCTGGGAGCCTTCAATAGGCTCCCGGCTGTCATGGCAACCAAGCGCCGCCCTCCGATGACGTTCTGGAGGGCGGCGATCAAGTAAAATGGCGGCGCCCTTGGCGGCTCTGCAATTTAGACGCTGCGATCGTGTTTGACCGCGGCATCTAAAGGGTTAACTGCGGGTTCTGGCTGTATTATACAGCCGGCACCCGCGGTGTATGGAGAGCGCTCAGCTCTCCATTTTTCAACTGTAACATTTTATGCGTGAATAACTTTGAGATGTTATAACTTACGTTGTACTTCATGTTGCATTTATTTCTAAAAAATAGGAAATTTAGTGGAAATGTATAAAAATTCACAATTTTCAATATGTGAAATGCTCTGCTTTTCAGACAGATAGTCATACCACCCAGTTACGTTAATAAATATTATCAACCATATCTCTGCTTTATGTTAGCATCATCTTTTATAATCATCCTTCAATTTACTGTAGATATTAAAAGGCTTACAAATCTAACAGCGATTTTTCAAATTTACAAGAAAATTTCCCAAACCCATTTGTTAGGGACCACTTCAGTTCTGAAGGGGGTTTTAAAAGCCTGACATTAGAAACACCCCATAAATTACCCAATTTTCAAAATTGCACCCCTCAAATAATTCAAAAAAGTATGTGGGAAGTTTGTTAACACTTGTTTGTAATTCATGAGAATTAAAACAATATGGAGGTGAAATTTAGACTTTTTTTTTTTTTTTATCAATAATAGGTTCATTTAGCTCATAAATTGAAACATTCACAAGGGGTTAATGGAGAAAATGCATCTCACAATTTGTTATGCAATTTCTCCTGAGCACGGAAATACCCCAAATGTAAATTGCTGTTTAGGTGCACAGCAGCACACCAAAGATCACTGGGTGTTTGAAAAGCAGATTTTGCTGGAATAGTTTTCAGGTGTCATATCTCATTTCTAGAGCACCTAAAGTATCCGTACAGTGGAAATCCTCCAAAAGTGACCCCATTTTGGTTTTTGGACGCTATTTGGCTTTTGAAGCACAGTTTAGTTTTGGGACATTATGCCACTTTTGCAGAGCCCTTGAATTGCCAGTAAATTGGAATCTGCAGACGAATGACCCCATTTTGGAAACTATACCCCTTAAGGGATTTATCAAGCTGTGTAGAAAGCATTTTTCACCCTTGAGTTTCAATAATTTAGTTTCCAGAAATGAATGTGCAGCTGAAAAGTGAAAATTGTTCCAAAAATATGGCATTTCAGTGCCGAAACATTACGGGCAGCTTGTGTCAGCAGAGACACACACTCCAAAAACTGTTGAGCGGTTATCCCAGGCACAACAGCTATAGAGGTGCTTGTCTTTGACACAAGCTGGGCAATGAAATTATGTATTTTTGGAAAAACTTCCATTTTCACCATCAGCTGCGCACTCATTTATGGAAAATAAAATAATGCAACAGTTGGGGGTTAAAAATGTTCACTGTACCCATGGATACATTTTTTCAGGGATGTAGTTTCCAAAATGGTATAGTTTCCAAATGTCAGAGGATTCCACTTTGCTGGCATTTCTAAAAAGCAAACCGTCTAAATCTGTGCTCCAAAAACCAAATAGCGCTACTTCCCTTCTGTGCCCAGTGTCCAAACAGCAGTTTATAGCCACATCTAACATTAAGTACATTATGTGGGGTATAACAGCGTCATACATATGGGCCCAAACTGTTGTTTGGGTACACAGCAGGGCGCAGATGTGAAGGACTGCAATGTGGCTTTTCGAGTGCGGACTTAAATGTTTGCTATTTGGATTCCATGGCATGTTTGCAGAGCCTCTACAGTACCAGTAAAATTTAATCCCCTAGGGAGTGACCCCATTTTTCAAAGCTGGGAATGGACATACACAGGTAATCGTAGAACTTCTCTGGATGTTTTCGCAGTTCTTCATACAGGCTTTAATACACTCCCCTTGTCATGCGGGCGGATGTAATGGATGGACCCAGAAGCGTTGCCTTCGCCGCCGTCTCTGCCTGGCAAACCTCCACTTCGCCCTCAGCCGAATCACCTCTAAGTCAAAGAAAACAGATAGAGGAATCATTTTCAAAGATGATAGCAGCATTACAAGTAGAACTGGAACACTGAAACAATACTCTCCTCTCCAAAGCTGGCTCCAGACTGAATTGTCAGCTTTTCTTACTGCTTTTATATTCTGTCATTATTCTGTGTTATAGCAACCAAAAAAAACGACTGAAAATTAAAGGACACAAACGGATGGTTTTCTGTTTTTCATGTATTTTTAACGGACTGGGTTTAACGGATCAGTTAAAAAAACGGACACATAGGCATCAGTTACTATTCGCTTGTGTCCGTTATTGTAGGTGTCCGTTTTTTATTTTTTAACGGACACCTTCATAACAGAATTCCAACGGTAGTGTGAATGCCCCCCTAAAATGTTGTGCATGTGCTAGTTGGTTTAGATGCACCTTTATAAGCTATCTGCACTTTACCCCTTTTTTGCTAAAAATTGTGCAATTGCCCCTTTTTAATGCTACCTGACATTTTTTTTTTTATGCTGCCCATGTACTTGAGTGAATTTGTGCCTTTTTAAAAAGGCGCAAGTCATAAAGACAGCGTGAACAGGATCTCCTTTTAGGCCATGCCTCCTTTTCTCTCCAAAATGCAAAAGTGGTGAGAGCAGCATAACATCTGGAGAAAAAAAGCACAAATGCTTCATAAGTGAAGCGAAAGGCAGAAAAAAAAGACCATAAAAAGGAGTAATTTACGCCCATAAAAAGTAGCTTAATAAATGTGCCCTTCTATGTGCCCTGGATCCACCATTCACCCCATCACTACATCGCATCTGATGCACCAATCCACTGCAGAGAGGAATTTGGGGGAAGGGGAAAAGGGTATTATACTGTGTAGGAGTGTTTAGAGGTGTGGCATATCATACAGAAATTTTCTCCAGTGAGCAGTTTAGTGCAAGTTGCCATGTAATGCCTAACAAATTTTGTAGCAGCACCTTTTCGGGAAGTGGCACATACTTACTACTTCCACTTTTAGCTGCTGCAAGTTGTTTTAGCATTGGACATTTAAACACCACAGTACTGGACTGTAAATGTAGACCAACCAATGCAATAGTTGGTACAGGGGAAAAGAAAAGGCCACACTTCCTATTTAATTCTCTTTATTATGAATTCACAGACATATCAAGTAATCCAGGGCAGACTACCTTCACACTAAAAACAAAGAAAACACAAGTGAGCCATGTTTTCTGTTCCAAAGAGTGTAGCCAAGTGTAAACTTCTATTCATATGCAAAACGGCTGTGAAAAAGGTACATCCGTTTTCATCTTTGGAGCACTTGTTTTCATTTATCCCTCGTAGATTTGAGTCTATTGAAAGATCTGTTAAAATGAGCATTTACAATAGGATTTGCAGACATTATTTTAGGGTCTGCAAATCCTATTCAGACTGTTGGTCTAATGACCTGAACTTACAGCAGCATAGATCCCTATGATGCTTTTAGTCCAGGTCATTTGACCCATAGTCGGGACAGGATTTGTGGCCATAGTACAGCTGCATTACGGCCATCTAAATGAGGCCTTAGGCTACATTCACACAACAGTATTTCACCTGTGAAATCACTACGGAACAGTATATTGTTGGGGGCAGGGACTCCTAGCAGCAGATAACTATAATGCTAGGAGTACCTCCCCTGGCATACTTTCAGGTCAAGAAAGCTGACAAACACACAGACCAAATTTCAACAGTTAAACTTGGTCTGTGAATCTAAGGTTACAGTTAGACTTTATCTTTTGTTACTTAATTTATGTACATTCTTATCTGATCTCTTCATTTGCAACTACCATGCTAATCCATGTTTGTTTTTCTCTAAGTACTGACACATTACATCAGTAGCATTAACATTCACATGTAGATCAATTATTTATATTGCAACAGATGCTTTGCATATGTTTGTTGTGTAGGACTAGCAGAATGTTGTCGGTTTACCATGAAGAGAGGCAATATAACAAGTTCGGTCTAACTTTACTGTTTATTATTAGATGTTCTGTGTCTCAGTAATGGCAAGACAGTTCAATGATGGTAGACCGTCTTTTCCTCCTCTTAAAATAGTTATCTTGATGACCATGCTGTTGTACTGTATAATGTTCATCCGTATTTACCAAAAACCAAAATGGGTGACAGAGTAGTTTTCAACAATTATTTCCCTTGTACTTTGGCTAGTACATCTATTTCTTTTAGGCATCTACATTTTTGTAATTAAAAAAATAATTGTACTTGTGTACATGTAATAATACATTGCGTACTTGTAATACTGATGATGTCTGCATTGTTTATTTTCACAACCTACGTTCTTTGACATAAGTGCTTATATACCTATAAATTCAGAGCTCTGTCTGTGCTCCCTGTGCATCAAGTTATTTGTCTCCCTTCTCTTAATACTCTAATCATACTACATGCAACTTTTAGCACCGTCACCTGTTGCGAAACCAGGATACATAATAGCTGACTACTGTTAGCCTGTAGTCTTGTTATAGCAACATAAGACTACACACAAGTAGTCTTAAACCATGAAGCAGCTGCTGTTCAACTAGGTCTGTAGATGCAAAGGTTTGGTTATATTTTTTTTTTTACTCCTAGAGAGGAAACCCCATGGGCCTTCAACTGGACCATGAATGGCCTTACTAAAAATCTACCATCTCCTTTCCTTGGAAGGCATCTCCCTCTCTGCTTCCCTTCAACCTACCTTCTTCATAGTTCTGATATATGCAACTGCAACACTTCATTTCCACCCTCTTTAAGAACACTATATCACCTTTAATGCTCAGTTTTGTTTTTTTGCGGTCTGAAATACCCCTTCATGAGAGGCTTAAAGAGGACCTTTCACCACCTACAAGCCTTTACATCAATTAATAGGAATTGCTCCACTGATTCTGGAATAGTTGGAATTATTTCTCTAGTCCTCACCATTCCCGAGCAATCAATGCTGTTAATTTTGGTGTCTGATATGCTATTTAGAATCTGTACTGTCAGATGGTTGTGTCAGGTAGGGGAAGGCAAGGGGTGTGATTCTGAGCTCTGACACTGGCTGCTTCTGATTGGAGCTCTGAATCATGCCCCCTGCCTAACACTGACATTGCATAGCTTGAATAGCACATCAGACACCAAAACTAACTTCGCTTGTTGCTTGGGAATGGTGGAGGCTAGAGAGAAAATTCCTATTAACAGATGTTAATATCTTGAATTAGTGGAGGTGGTGAAAGGTCCTCTTTAAATACATAAATTTATACTAACACTTCTCCCATCACAATCAACTTTCCCATATCCTAAAATGGGAATCAGATGTTCTTCCCTCACTGTTGAACAGTGGTCCCAGACTGACCTACCCTACTGTTACAGAGGCTGTGCCCTTCTGGGAAACATGCTCCACATTTTCTGGTCTTGCCCCAAAGTTAAGAGGCTCTGGATACAGTTTTATCATCTTAAACAATTGGAGATTGGCTTTAACTTACAGAAATACTCATGGGAAGCTCTCTTAAAGGGAATCTGTCAGGGCAATATGGGACACTAAACCACCCACACGTCCATATGGACCTGGGGTTTAGTGTCCCAAATCACCCTGTTATAATGCAATCCATGACCACATTAAAAATAAAAAAAGTTTTATACTCACCTTGTCGCTGTACTTCCCGCGCCTGCGCAGTTCTTCAATGAAGCCAGAGGCGTACACCTCGGCTCCAGTGTGCATGCCCCACAATTACACAGTGAATTACACAGGGTGTCCATCTTTGGCTTCATTGAAAAACAGCGCAGGTGTCGGGAGGCGTGCCAACGAAGAATCTCATGAATAAGCTGGACTGTTCTCGCCAAACAGCGTCGATCTGACCCTTCTCAAGGTAAGTATAAAGGTTTTTTATTTTTAATGCGCCTGCGGATTGCATTACAACAGGGCGATTTGGGACACTAAACCCCTGGTCTATAAGGACCAGTGGGTGGTTTAGTGTCCCAGATTGATCTGACAGATTCCCTTTAAATTAACAGGTTGAAAATGTCCCACCAAATCCTCGAAAGTTCATTTCCTTTTTCTTTTACAAAATAAAACTATAGCCTCCACAGGAAAAAAAAAACCAAAAACCTCTACTTCTCTGAGGTTAAGCAGAGACTTAATTGGTATATGATAAATGAGAAACTCTTGTCAATCCTGTCTGATAGGCAGGACAAATCTTTTGAAGATTGGGCTCCATAGGTTGACTATTCTACACTGTCTCCACCTCATAAAATCTTACTCTCCATATAAAAATTGGTTGCTACACTCTACACTATGACCTATAGGAAATGACCCCATAGGATCCCTAAAACCTAACCCAACCTTCTTCCCCTTCCTCCATCCTTCTGGAAACTCCTTTCCTCCTATAGGCAGCAAATGCTCCCAGTGCTGTGATCCTTAACAAGTTGATATTTTTCTGACTGCCCAGGACTCACCCCTTTGTAGCCCCTATGTCCCTGATCCTTTTTAAGAAGAGGTCCTGCTATCAGTCTTTTCTAGTATTGTATATTTTCTTTCTGTATATACTGTGATATATCAAGATTCTACAATGTTGACTACAGTGTGTTACGTTGATGTTGTTTTTGTTCATGTTCTCTTTCCCTTATTGTACATGTAAAATTAATAAAACTTATAGTGGAAAAAAAAAAGGTTTTGGAAATTTTTAAAGATTTGCTGTTTTATTTTAATTAATCTGCATAAAAAAGTTGCTTCTTTGTGGGTTCCAAACACTTAATATTACATTCACTTATTAAGTCCAGCACAAAGGAATACATTGTAAGTGATTTTTTTTTTCATTACTTAGTGCTTATAATATGAAATAAAGTGCATTTTTTTAATTCTAGAATAGTGCCCCTTGGCTTTTATAGGTTTTATACTGATTTCTATGACTGAAGCTAGTAGTACATTATACCGCCATTAATAAGCATTTAGCCTATAGAAAATAATCACTTTCAACATTCGTAAAAATATATTTCTGGAACTCAAATAGCTTGGAAAATGCTAGTAGATCTAATATAAAGACAGTTTACAGGCTTTATACGTTAAACATGGCTAGAGGATTTTCTTGGTCTGTGATTGTTGACATCACCCTAATCCCGTCCAATCATGTGTGTAACAGTTGGTCTGTCTATGCGGTAGAGATACTCTGCTGGATGGAAATATCCAAGGTATTGCACAGAATCTGGTGTTGTGTCATTATGGTAGTGTCCTCCTTCACCGTGATGACTGAAGCAATGAGTATGTTCAACACGCAGGTCAAAACCCTATTATAAAATATACATTTGAATTATTGGCTTTTCAAATCTTTTTTGGTCGTTTTTTAATGACTATGCATTATTAACACAACGTTTTAGAGGTCATCATTGGAGACCATCAATGAGTTTGGGCAACATTGCAACGTTTTGTAGAGGTACTAATTGATTTTAACTATTGAGCTACAGAAGTAATCCAAATGAATGCACTGATTTATACGCAATCCTGTTCGCTGCAGCTGACACTGAATAGTTCAAATCAAAATGTTGCAGTGTAGCCCTGGTCTAACCATGTCCACAGACATAACATGTAGTGGTCTTCCTTTACTCACCTATTAAGATAGGTTACATTTATCAGTGGAAGAAGCAATGTTATATCTAGACGTGGGGGATAGTTGGTGCCATAAATATCTGGTTCTTCTTATTTAATATGAAAACACTGGGACTAAATAAGTTTTAAACCTGGCAAATCTCCTTTCCACCAATGGGATGTGGCCGAAGAGAGTGGGGTTATCCTCAGACAAAAATTTTAAATTGATGGGATCTGCTTACAAAATCTGTTATGTTCATGGCCAATTTAATATCCATTATTGATTTGTGAAGGTGTTCGTTAACATATGTATTCACTATATGACTATTTCCCAGTTGATTAGACATTATAGACCTTTTAAAAAATGTAACAAATAAAGTAGCAAATCTGATAAATATTACAGAAAAAAATATGCATTTTCGAAAGTAACGCAAAGGAAGGTTTGTGATGTATTTTTATACAAGTACACTTAATTTTATAATATATCAGCCTTATTTTTATAATAAGTCTGCAAACTGTGAAACCAAAATTGTGTATACAAATACAGAAGATTAGGAATAATTGCATCTCCCTGTTCATTGGCCCAGACCTTCCTCATGTTATGCTCAGTACCCTGAGGGGGTGTTCACACCATAGAATTTTGCCCTAAGTCTGCCTTTCATTGTTTTCAATAGGAGGCAGAGGTTGAACCAGGACGCTGACAAAATAAGCATTCTGCTCAATCTTGCCGCAGATTCCACCTCAAAATCAGTTCCAAATTAAAGGGGGTGTTCACATAGTAATTTCCACTAAAGGCAAAATACAATGGCACTCTTCTACAAATTCTGCTTCAAAATCAGTGTCAAAGTCTGCGTCTGTTTTTGTCAAGCAGAAAAAAAATCTGCCTCAAATTCCTAAAGCAGAAATTCAACATTAAATTCCTATGTGTGCAAACCCCCCAAGTATGTTGTTTTCAATGGCAGGCAGTGACAAATGCTCTTTTTTTTTTTTTTTTTTCCCCCAAGACACTGAAAAAAGAAGCATCCTGGTCAATCTTCCAGAGACTACCGCTTATTAGCCCCATTGCGTCCAAGGCTAATCAATGAGCAAACCCATGGCTGAAAGCTTCAGCTTTCCACTGTGGGACGGAATTTGGAAAGGAATATGAGGTGGAAGGCCTCCTCAAATTTCTCTCCAAATTCCACTGTGTTCACATACCCTAAACCAATGCACTACCTCCTTCACTTTCACAAGAAAAATAATAAACAAAAAGAAAACAAAAACAAACTGCAGTTGCATCTCCCTCATCCCTGTTGCATTACTGTACACAACACTGTATTACTGCAGACGATGGATTTTTGGAGGAACTGATGAGATTTCTGAGCATTTTCAGTTATCCCACAGACTGGAAAATGACAACTACAGGCAGGAGAGGAAGACTTCACTTTTCACTCACAATACATTTAACTTGAAAAACTGTGATCTGGCCTCTTGCCTGGCTTTATAGTGGGCATGGAAGGACACTAGTGCAAGCTAGAAGAGTACAGTTGCCAAAATGACCATGCATAACCTAAGAAGATCCCTGTCATTAAAATAGGAACAGTGCACAAGATATCGTACATCGGGTACTGCCCAGTGTGCACTAGTGTCTCTTGTAACCCAGGATAAGAACATGCTAAGGTACACTTAAAAAAAAAAAAAAAAAAAATACTTACAGGGTCATGAGAAACAAACACTGACTGACAAATGAGAGGAGCCTTCATCTCAAAAAAATGTAACCAGCGATCTACATCTTCATCTGTGTTTAAGGGACAGGCAGAATATTCCCGAGGCTGTGGAAAAGTTTTATAGATGTTGAGAATTTATCAGTGAATACAGTCTTTAAAAATAGCATTCATAAATTGCTGAAAAGATAACAACATAAGGATGAATGACAAATTACAACAATTCTTAGGCTGGTTTCAAACATAGCCTTTTTTGGAACATAGGCACATTTTTTGGGAGACCTCTGCAGTCCATTTTTTTGCAATAGAGAGTATTTTGTATAGATTTCACATGTAAGGCTAAGTTCACATCTGCGCCAGAAATCTGCGGAGAGAAAAGTCCTGCAAGGAGAACTTTTCTCTCCGACAAGTTCAGTATAAAAACGGCAAACATCCGACGGACCCCATAACAGTCTATGGGGTACACTGGTGTCCGCAGGTAACCGCTGTTTTAGCGGCCGGGCACTCCGTTGCTCGGATCCTCCGGGCGCAGATGTGAACTTAGTATGTGTCAGATGGATGTTATGAAATATAATATTATTACCTTGGATGTTCTACAAACCTGACAAGACGTGGTGTTGTGCCATTAAGCCGTGTTTAACAGGAGGGATAAGGTACAGAGAACAACTGATCGGTTCCCCGGCTGATGCTCCATCCTACACATAGCTGGGAGGCATGATTGGTCGTTTGACCAATCGGAACATGCCACGTAGTAGGGGTCATCACCAGGGGGCTTGGCTTATGGTTTAGAATCTCCATTAGGATGATCACAAGTATTGGCGCCCACCATCAAGGCACCAGTTTTTACTGCAGTTTTTGTTGTTTTCTCTGTTATTGTGCAGGTTCCGATCTAATTGAGTCATCCTCCTGATGAATCCCTAGTCATGATCTGTAATGCCCCAGTGTGGCAACACATTGAAGGAATGCATTTAAGTGCAGGGATCATTAACTAAATCCTGCGGTACTAAATGTGTCTATATGGATGTTGGAGGTTATATTACCTTGAACATTTATAAGCACTTATAGCTATATCTAAACAGAAATAGTTGATCCATACACTGGGATATGTACAGTTGTGCTAAAAAGTTTACATACCCCGGCAGATTTTTTGGTTTTTGGCCTTTTTTCAGAGAATATGAATGATAACACAAAAACTTTTTCTCCACTCATGGTTAGTGGTTGGTTGAAGCCTTTTATTGTCAAACTTCTGTGTTTTCTCTTTTTAAATCATAATGACAACCAAAAACATCAAAATGACCCTGTTCAAAAGTTCACATACCCCAGTTCTTAACACCGTGTATTGCCCCCTCTAACATCAATGACAGTTTGAAGTCTTTTGTGGTAGTTGTGGATGAGGCTCTTTATTTTCTCAAATGGTAAAACTACCCATTCTTCTTGGCAAAAAGCCTCCAGTTCCTGTAAATTCCTGGGCTGTCTTGCATGTACTATGCGCTTGAGATCTCCCCAGAGTGGCTCAATGATATTGAGGTCAGGAGACTGAGATGGCCACTCCAGAGCCTTCACTTTCTTCTGCTGTAGCCAATGAGAGGTCTACTTGGCCTTGTGTTTTGGATCGTTGTCATGTTGGAACGTCCAAGTACGTCCCATACGCAGCTTCCTGGCTGATGAGTGAAAAATTGCCTCCAGTATTTGTTGATAACGTGCTGCATTCATCTTTCCTTCAACTCTGACCAAGTTTCCTGTGCCTTTGAAGCTCACATATCTCCACATCATCAGTGATCCACCTCCGTGCTTTACAGTAGGAATGGTGTTCCTTTCATCATAGGCATTGTCGACACCTCTCCAAATGTAACGTTTATGGTTGTAGCCAAAAAGTTCAATTTTTGTCTCATCACTCCAAATTACCTTATCTCTGTGCTGTTTGGCGTATTGAAGGCGAGATTCTTTGTGGCATTTGCGCAGTAATGGCTTTCTTATGGCAACTCGACCATGCAGCCCATTTTTCTTCAAGTGCCTCCTTATTGTGCATCTTGAAACAGCCACACCGATAGTTTTCAGAGAGTCCTGTATTTCAGCTGATGTTATGTGTGGGTTTTTCTTTGCATCCCAAACAATTTTCCGGGTAGTTGTGGCCAAAATTTTGGTTGGTCTACCTGACCGTGGTTTGGTTTCTGGGCATGTTATCAGGCCAAAATCACCAGGGTATGTGAACTTTTGAACAGGGTCATTTTGATGTTTTTGGTTGTCATTATGATTTAAAAAGAGAAAATACAGAAGTTTGTCAATAAATGGCTTCAACCAACCACTAACCATGAGTGGAGAAAAAGTTTTTGTGTTATCATTCATATTCTATGAAAAAAGGCCAAAAAACTAAAAAAAATCTGCTGGGGTATGTAAACTTTTTAGCACAACTGTATCTTAGTCTACAGCAGTGCATATATCTGTTTAGTATCATTAGCTAATTTTGAACAATCTGGAAGCTTCAGTGGGTATTGTGTGGAGTATTCAGACACATACTCATAGGAAAAAACAATGAGGAGCGTATATACTATTATCTCCTCTGGTCATTTTTAGTCTGCCTGCCACTACCATAATTGGGATATATATCTCAGCTGGCAGACTTGGATGGATTCATTATGAAATATCCATTATGACTTTTAGCTATATATAGCATTGTGAGTGTGCTGCACTACACTCAATTGATTACCCACAGCTTCACAACACAATGCAAACTAGTTTATTTGTGGTATGTATATCCATAAGCACTAGATCTTTAATTTAATTATTTATTAAATGTTACGTTTTAACCTTACTTTTTCTTTCACCTTGTACTGTGACCTCAGAGTAGGGCACAGGGGTGAATTTGTAAGCATTGAGTAACTAATAAAAGAACTATTTACAGACACTATGGTGGCTCTACAGTTCTTTCATTACCTTTTGTGATTGTGTCACTCCAATATTTAAAAATAGTGCTATATTGATCCTTATTGGTAGCCTTCTTTGGTTCTCCATTACTAGACCTCTGTTTTATGTTGCATCTTGTTTATATTAAAAACTCCAAATCAAATCTATTTAAAGAGGATTTTTACCAGCTCTTTGCATCATTTAATAGGCACTGCTCCACTGATTCCGACACTGTCAGAATTTTTTCTCTAGCCCACAATGATCCCAAGCAACAAGTGCTGTTAATTTTGATGCCTCATATACTATTTAGGCTCTATACTATCTGGTGGACAGTGTCAGGCAGGGGAAGAGTGAAGAAATCAGGCGATACCTCTACCACTACTTTCAATGGCTAACATGGTACAACATTATACTAGTGTCAGGCAGGAGCAGGCAAGGGGTGTGGTTCTGAGGTCTGAGACTGCCTCTGATCACATCCCCTTTCTTGCTTCTGCCCAACACTACCCATCTCACGGTACAGAGTCTAAGTAACTAACTGCATTGATTGCTTGGGAATGGGGAGAGCTAGAGAAAAAATTCCAACTGCACCAGAAACTATGAAGTGGTAGTTATTAACCGATGCTAAGAACTGGAATTGGTGGAGGTGGTGAAAGGTCCTCTTAAAAAAAACAAAAAACTGATTGATTAAAATGCTCCAGCCTTTTAATAATTCTGACGCATCTCGAGAGGTCCCGTGCACAAGAGCTGAAAATCAGACAGCCAGGAATATCTTACACCATTTTTTTGACTCAAGTTAGAGTAAATCTATTGATAATATTAGTAAAGTAAAAGAATGCAAAAAATTAATGTCTCACCATTATATGGAGCTTTGCTTTACCCTCTTGTATAATAAATGAACCTCCTATTCCAACAGATTTGTCTTCATAATGATCCTTTAAAGATTGTCTCATACAGCTCACAAAGTTATCTTTACCAGTCCGTCTCTTTACCTTCACTTCAATGACCTGTAAAATACAAGTATCAGTTACTGAATTAAAAGGATTGTTTCACTACAGACGTCACCTTTAGGCTGAGGCCCCACGTTGGTGCAGATTTTGTTGTGCTTTTTTGAGCCAAAGCCAGGAGTGGATTGAGCAGAAGGTAGAAGCAGAAGAAGCTTCCTATGCATTTCCCATTCCTTTAGTAGCCATTCTTGGCTTTGGCTCAAAAAACTGCAGCAAAATCTGCAACAAAAAAGGCTGCGTTTCCGCAACATGGGTCCTCAGTCTTAAAGAGGATCTTTCATCACCTGCAAGTTCAGATTTTTACATCATTTAATAGCTGGGGAAGGGAGTGATTTTTATTTTTTTCAATAGGCTCCTAGTAGGCTCCTGGATGTCATGTGAAGGGATTGCTGCCCCTGGATCTTGTTCCAAGGGTCTTGTGATCCATCCCAAAATGTGCAGCCAGGAAATTGCACCTCAGCCATCCAAATCATGACATCAACAACTACCTGCTGTGCAAAGAATGCCAGAAGAGCCACATTCAAGTGTTATAGGTTGGGGATCTGGGCAGTTTAACATTGTCTATTAGTGATGGCATAGCCCTGACATATGCCATTCTGGTTAAAGCCCTTTAAGTAACAGATAAGTGAATAAAAAGATAAAGAATTCTTTAATAACACATTATCATTATCTTTTCATGAATATGTACCTAACTCTTACCTGTTATATGTGTTGGAGGATGATGTGTGCTAATATGAATACTTCATTGCATGAGTGCTGAAATACATTACTAATTCTTTGGAATATGTCCATCTCTAATCTAATTTCTAGTTCTTATTGTGACTGACTATTTTTTTCATTTGGGATTGCTTCCAATTTGTTTATTGTGAAACACAATTGGAATGTATTCTTGGTGTTTGTACTGGTTTGTTTCCTACAAAAATAAAAACAAATAATTGAACTGACATGTTTATATGTTAATAGTTACCTTTCCTGGGTTCCCCTCACTAGCATATAGGTTTGACAGAAGCCCAAAGTCATGGTCACTGAATCTTTCCTTGTATTTCTCCAAAAGACAGCTGTCATCTGCAGGGTTAATGCTGGCCATGTAATTACCATTCACAGCAGGGGAAGTTGTGCTTTCAGATTTTATAGAAAATATCATCTGCAAAGTAAACAACAGATTATAATTCATATAATTAGAGAACCTTAAAGGGATTTTGCCAAAAACAGAAACAAATTTAAATTTGTAAACAATTAAAAATTAAACATTTTTGCATGTATAAATAAATGATCTCGTATATGTAGTGTCCCTGCCTGATAACCTGTCCACAATAAGGAAATCATGGCTGGGTTTCTAACAAGTGCCAAACCATAGAAATTTCCTGTATTTATGGTCGTATCCATTGGCAAACGAGCAAGACAAAAGACTGTCACTACTAAGATGGTTAGAGATACTGTATATAACTTTTAATTATATATGATTTGGTTGGGTTTATGGGAAATTGTTTATGTTTTTGGGAAAACTCCTGTAAGCAAAGCAGTAACAAACAGCAATTCTGCTTATAATAAAGCAGGGCTGTGAGGAACGACACCCCCCCCCATCCCCCCGCCGCCGGACAGTTCAAGGCTATGGAAGATTGTCAGGGGGCGTTCCTTACAGTCCAGCAATGACACTGAACTGTAAAAGCCTGCCCTTCTGACAGTGGAGGAATATGGGTGGCAAAACTAACAGCACCAATATCTCTGACACCAGGGCGTATACTGGCAAAGCCGACAGCTTTCTAGTGGTATATAAAATTGCTGATGTTAGAGTACGTGAAAGGTCTTCTTCACGTCTGGTTTTGTTTATTTTTCTTTGAGATCTAATTCAAGGGGAGTTATTTGAATTTTTAGTTTTTTTAAAAAATATTTTAAAAAAAGAAAACTATTTTTAACCTTTTCTTTAGCCTCTCTAGGTTAAAAAAAAATGCCCATGGGTATTAGCGCTGTCTCCGCTGTGTAAAACAGCAGAATATTTAAAGACCTGACATCTGTTGTACTATTACAGTGAATATTGGGAAGGGGTTATAGGGACCCTATCCTGTGGAAAATTCTGTTCAATTTGCAGGTACTATGTTCTAGAGCAGGAGGAGATTAGCAGGTTAATATATACATTTGAGGGAAAAGATTAAGTATAACTTGTCATTTATTCATTAAATTTCTGCTCTTTCTACGCCAAGAAGTGAAAGAGGAGGCTCTATCCATGATTGACAGCTATCCCATTATGTACAGAGAGGATGCGATCAATAACTGATAGGGCCGCTTCCTTGACTTCTCAACATACCATGAGCAGTGATTTCAATGACTAAATATCGTATGACAGGTTGCGTTTAAACAAAGACTGGTGGGGATATCTCAACCTGATCAGCAGGAGATTGGAGAGCTAACTACTTTTTATTTTATTTTATAACATTTGCTATTATTTTCCCAGAAGTGATATAAACCCATTAATTATTGAGCTAGAACTGCAGTCAAAAAGGAATAAGTTGTGCTGTATGCAATGGACTTGTGAACTGCAGCTTGTAATGGCACCATTCTGTTTAGGAAAGACTTAAAAAGAGAATTGTCCCAGTGCAGTCTACAGAACAACGGTGTTGTCAGGGACAAACATAACTGAGGTGCTGCAGAGCATAACACAAATCAAGATTCACCAACCTCAGCATTCATCCCCACACTTTTATGAGAACACGCTCCAGCACCTAGTATGTAGGCTCCAGGTAACTCAATCTTCTTTGCTACAGTGTTGAGGTTATAAATCTTAAAAATAAGCACAGAAATGATAGCGATAGCTATAATAAAGATTATTTAAATACATGATAAAAACGGATTCTATAAAAACAGAAAAGAATATTTATGGTTGGAGAATGCCTAGGCAGACTACAATGGGGCTCAACAAAGTAGACACTACGTTGGCACAATTTACCAATTTCCTTGGGAGACAATTATAAAGGCAAAATTATGGGCATGATGGTGGTTACTACTACTGTATTACTAATGTGAGGAACACTTGTATGGATACCTCTGGGTAGAGGTAATTATTTTTAGTCAAGCTGCACTTATGTAAAATTCTCTGATGTATCTATAGAATTTGTATGTGTTAAAACAAAAAAGACCTCTACATCTACAACATACTTTATCAGGTTTTGCAGTGGGGACCAAGTATGGAACGCCTCCAACATCTGCAATTCTTGGCTTCCCACACAGACCTGTAAATATTACAAACAATCCAGGAGTAAATACATAATATAGATGCATGGAGCTTTCTTGAACACAACACTTGCTGCTACTTTTACATCTAGTATTTATCAATAACATGTGTAAAGGAAGGCGGGAGAACTTTCTACATGTCAGAACTTGCAAACAAACGTCATCTTAACCTGTTAAAAGTTGTTTTCCCATAAACGTAACCATATTTAAATTTGTAGACAATCATAAATTAAACATTTTTAAAAACATAAGTAATTAAAAATTTTGCTGAGCTTTCTGTAATCCTCTTAGTGTTGACAGTCTCTTGCCTTGAACAGTTGCCAATGGATACAACCATGAATGTAGCAACTTTTCATTATTGTGGACAGGTTATCACACAGGGACACTACATGTATGAGAAGATAACCCAGCCACAATAAGGAAATAAGTCTCAGCCTGTAGATATTTACTGCGTTCATGGTTGTATCCATTGGCAACCGATCAAGAAAAAAGACTGTCACAAAATATTTTAAATGCTGCAAATGTTTTCATTACTTATATTTGCAAAAACATTTAACTTTTCATTTTCTACAAATATAAATATGGTTATTTTCATGGGAAAGCCTCTGTAACCCCTTCCTGATATCTGTCGTAATAGTACCAGTGTCAGGTTTTTAAATACAGTGGCTGCTCAGGAACTATGTAGGTCATGTGACCTACATATATTACATTTTATACCTTTCCGCTGATGTAATGGGTCTTCAGTCTAATCCATATCCTGACCCGTTACGTCAGTGTAAAGGCCTCGCCCCACCTAGCCCCATTGTACGTACCATTTCCTCTGGATCCGGGCCCGACGCATCATCCAGAGAAGGCCGCCTCCTCTTCTTTCTTTGTGCCAGCCCCACACACACGTGGAATAGTGCCTGGGAAGCCGGAACACAATACTTACCCGGCTTCTCTTGCTTCCGGTCTGGATTCTCATCTTTAAAATGAATCCAAGATCTTCTTAATACTCCTAACGGATCCTGAGATATGTGGCTCTAAAATGTCCTCCCCCCTCCTGTTTCAGGAACCATCTTAAGAGCTGCGGTAGGAGGAGGAGGAGGGAGGAGCCGCCCTGCAGACTGTTCAGAGATGAGAAAATCATCATCATCATCTGTGCATAACCTGTATGTGGCCCCAGGGGGGATAGCAGGGAGTTCTGTCCATATTATTCCCTCTCCTATCAATCAGAGAGCATACTATACTTTTGCTCTCTGATTGTCACAGAGGGATAATGTAATATCCCTCTGAGCCTTACTAGAGGGATATTCTTATATAATACCCCTCTGAACATAACCAGGAAGTTTATTGGCGCTGTGACCCAGATGTTTAACATTGTCCAGGTTGCAGCACCAAAAGAGTCGCACTTACACAACACATGTACAAAGTCATCAATAAACTTTACATTTCACCCAATCCCTGTCCTGTCCATTCCTGATCTTTATAGAGTAAAATACGCCTCTAGCAATATCCGTTACACGCTAAAATAATAGCAATAACGATTATCACTAGAGATGAACGTATAAATTGCTACAATTTTTATAGGGGGATAGAAAATTATATTTTTATGTAAACTCCTATTTAATTTGCATGCACAAAATTGGTTTGCGCATTTCTGCGATTTTGCCGTTTCTTTAACACCCGCACTTGTAAATATATATATGTGTGTTATGTATGAATTCCTCAGATATTGCAGTTTTTTGGAAAGGACATTTTGTTTGCAGAAAGGGACTGCTTGAGCCTGCACTTTAGTGGCAAACTTGAATTTTTGTGCAATTTTTGCTTACAATCTCTGTTTGCTGCAAAGTTGCATGAAGGTGGTTGTATATATGAAATATTAAGATGTGTTTTTATATACGGTATGCTGTGCAATCTCAAAAAAGTTAGATTTTGGTATCGCAGTCACAGTTTGCTAGGTGCAGTATAGATTTTTAACATATTAGTGATTAAAAGCAAAATTTTGCTTGTCTTCTGTATCAGCGTTTTTGAGAGTACAAGCTCTTGTTGTAGTTGATGTTTGTGGTATAATATAAATGGTGTACACCTTGATCTTTTATTTTAAATGTATTTTGTTTGTGAATGTAAGATTGAGTAGGAGTTTTAAGTGCAAATATATGTTTTAGTGCATTTTTTCAAAAAAATATTTGTGTTTGTCACAAAGTTACGTGAAGGTGGATGTTGCTATTGATAACCAATTGAGATAAATGTAATCTTCAGGTTGTCTACTTTCAAAAAATATATAGGGTTTAGGGGTTCACTTGCTTTCCACGGTGTGTAATCCCTACATTTTATAGGATGATACTTTTTTTTTTTAACATTTCCAGCTTAAAAAAAGATTTTAGTTCCTTCCAGTTCTAGTGATTTTCTGAAAATATGTGCATGCAAGTGTAGGCCTTAGTGATATGAATGAACTCTGCACATGCTGATCTCTTATTTTTAGGAGGTTTGGTGCATATAACTTTTTGTTTGGTTTCCACTTTTAGCAACTAATATACATTTATTTGCATTTTTTTTTTTTATAAAACATTCACTTTGAATCAAAATTGCATGAAGGTGCTTGTTCGCATACAGTACCAAGTGGCATTCTGACAATGCTGCAGGTGTCTAAGAAAATATATAGGTATGGGGGGGGGAAAGTTGGATGATTTTTTAATGTTGCAATTTAGGTTTGATTTGTCCATCTCAAAACTGTGAAAATTGCTGTGGCTACCGGAGGTGCAAAATTTCCGGAGACCTCTGGCAGTGAAAGGGTTAATGTACTTCTCAATAAAAGTTTAACCATACTAAAATGCTTAGAACTGTACTTCAATATACCATAGAACATCTGACTAAAACACTGAAAACCAAAATTTACTGCATTTTATTGTATGAATGAGATTTTCTTTAATCTTATCCAAACATTGCAAGGAAAAAAATGTATGCAGAAAGGCTGTGCTTTTGAAAAACGCAGCATGTTAATTTTAGCAGTGAAAACACAAACCTTTTTCCTATATATCTAATATGGAAGAATAACTCAATGAAATGCAGCAAAACTTAATGAGAAACACTGTAGAAAAAATCAACACATTTTTACCACTTATTTTGCTGCAGAGTTTTTTTTTTTTTGCTGCGTCTCACAACGTGTGTGTGTGTGTGTCATAGCCTTAACCCTTTCATGCCTCTGTGAATTTTTGTTTTTGCATTTCCCTTTTTCCCTCTTCCCATTCCAAGGGCCATAAGTTTTTCATTTTTCAGTTCACAGAGTCACATGATGGCTTATGGCAAATTGCGGGACAATTTGTACATTGTAATGGCACCACTCAATAGCCTGTGCAATGTATTAGGAAGCTGGAAAAAAATTCTGAATGAGGTGGAATTGGAAAAAAAAATGCATTTGCGCCAATTTCTTATGGGTTTAATTTTTACGGCATTTACTATGTGGTAAAAATGAAGTTAACTGTATTCTGCGGGTCAGTACGATTACGGCGATACCAAATTTATATAGTACTAGCAGAAGGACCCGGCTTTGCACGGGTATATTTCAATATTTGTTTGTGTAGTGGCCCCATAAGAATTTACCTGGTAAATTACATGTGAACCTATATTGGCTGATACACGTGATATGACTGAATATTTAAGGACCTGCAAACTGCTATTGACTAATACAGGTCATGAATAGCTTGTTTGCTATGGAAACCTGGTGTAAAGCTGTGTGCATGTGGAGACTTAGTGCCTGCGAGCTTCTATTGGCTGATAAGGGACATGTGATCGTGTGTATGGCAGTTGGAATATGAGTGAAAGACTTGCAGGCTTGTATTGGCTAATGCAGGTAATTTTTTGGGAATACTGTGTCTCAGGAATGGTAAGTCCTAGAGAGCTGAGACTCGGTCTAAAATCTTCCCGGACACCTGATGTACCTGTGTGACAAATTTGGTGAGGATCGGTCCAGTCGTTTGGTCGCGCATAAAGAACAGACAGATAGAAACTCATTTTTATATATATATATATATATATATATATATATATATATGAGATTTGTAATGTTTTGATACCTTTTCAAAAATGTAAAACTTTGCAAAATAGAGAAAAATTGCCATGTTGTGACACCTGTAACTTTTTTTTATATTTATGTGTACGGAGCTGGGTAAGGCGTCTTTTTATGCGGGACAAGATGGTGTTTTTATTGATACCATTTTGGGGAAGTTCTGATGGTTTGATCTCTGTTTATTCCATTTTTTATAGGAGGAAAAGTGTTGGCCATTTTGATTTTTTTTCCCCCGCTATGCCGTTCAAAGTGTTTATATTTATTATTGTTTATTTATTTTTATATGTGATCTAGGGTAAGGGGGGGGGTGATTTGAACTTTTATATTTTTTTGTGTTTTTTTTTATACTTTTTAAAAACTTTTTTTCTTTTATTTTCAAACCCCCTAGAGATCTTGAACCCTAGGGGTTTTGATCGTTCATACTATTCACTGCAATACTAATATATTGTAGTGAATAGTAAAATCCATTCACTTCCATTACACGCTGCCATAGGCTTAATGTAATAGAAGTGATATAATGACAAGCCTGGGAGCCTTCAATAGGCTCCTGGCTGTCATGGCAACCAATTGCCGTCCTCCGATGACGATCCGAAGGGCGGCGATCGGTCGAAGACGGAGGCGCCCATTACGGCTGCACACTTTAGATGTCGTGGTCGCGTTTAACCACAGCATCCGCTGGGTATGGAGAGAGCTCAGCTCCTGAGCTCTCTCCATACACCCCTTCGCGCATAATGACGTAAATTAACGTGATTATGCACGAAAGGGTTAATGCACTTTTAAAATAATTTTATTTACCACAAAGTTACATGAAGGTGGACATTGCAGTTAAGAGTCCATTACCACAACTGTAATCCTTAAATTGTCTGATTTTAAGAAATATATTGAGTTTAATGGTACACTATCTTTTTAAGGTGTATAATCCCTATATTTCATAGGTTGATGCTTTTTTTTTTTTTAAAATTTATAGCTCAAAAGTAGATTTTTGTTTCTTCCAGTTCTAGTGATTTTATGAAGATACCTGCATGTAGGTATATATATCCAAAATCTGAACATGTTAAACTCTATCTCAATGATGATATATGATTAGTTAATCCGAATCTAAACAATAGAAGGCTATGGAGTGATATTGTATATAATAACATTTTTTTTAGGTTATTTGTATTGTTTTATTCAGCTATTTTGGTAAAATTACTGGAAATAAGAAACCTTCAACAAAAGTAA
Organism: Leptodactylus fallax; assembly: GCA_947044405.1. NCBI lineage: Eukaryota > Metazoa > Chordata > Amphibia > Anura > Leptodactylidae > Leptodactylus > Leptodactylus fallax. The sequence continues at coordinate 10,084,066 of CAMRHE010000025.1, forward strand.
TTTCATTATCATACAAGAATTCAAGCTTTTACCTTTTACTGGGAATCCAAATGGATGCTGCGTAAGATCAGGGCAATCCACAACCTTTACTTCGACTTGAGCATAATTCTTTTTCAACCCACCTTCCAGAACTAGCGTCAGAAAAAAAAAAAAGCATAGTTATGACTTATGTCTAGTTCCACCTTGCCAACAGACACAAAAAAAGAAAGAAAAGAGAAATTAAAACATACCTCCAGTTATAAACAACTTTTTATAAATTAATAGTACAGGTTAATATATGAAACTTTTCCATATATCTTAAAAGAAATAAAAAAAAAATATGTTTCTTTCTCAACTTTTCAGGCAGACTTACTTTCTACATTAGTCTATGAAGAGGGGAGGGGGGGATAGAAAAGGAACAGAATGAGGCAATAAAAATAGAGCTCTATGTGTGAGACTGAATACTGAGAGAAAAATAATGGAAACAAGCAGATTGAAGATAAGGAGCAGGAGAAAAGCTCAATAAGTGGTGAAGGAAACAGATCTTAAAAAGATATATCACAAAGTTTCTTATATTCAAATGCATTGTCACCGTGGGATAGACACTCAGTATGGAGAAAATTCACAGAAAGAGTGACTAAAACACTAAGTATATAGAGGAAAGACACAGCGGGGATGCCCATTAGTTGCTCTGGGCTCTGGTACCAGGTTACAGAGATATAGTGATATTTAGTAGCTCAGCAGATATACATTCCTAATAGGACTGGACTGCATATCACTGAGAAATCTGATATAGTAACCTTTGGTAAATGAAACACTGTGTGTTTCCTATATACACTGATTACCAAATTACAGAGATATAGTGGTATTTAAGTTGCCCAGTAGATACAGTGGGTACGGAAAGTATTCAGACCCCTTTAAATTTTTCATTCTTTGTTTCATTGCAGCCATTTGCTAAAAGCAAAAAAGTTAAATTTTATTTTTCATTAATGTACACTCAGCACCCCATCTTGACAGAAAAAAAACAGAAATATAGATATTTTTGCAAATTTATTAAAAAAGAAAAACTGAAATATCACATGTGCATTAATGAGAAATAAAATGAACTTTTTTGCTTTTAGCAAATGGTTGCAATGAAACAGAGTGAAAAATTTAAAGGGGTCTGAATACTTTCTGTACCCACTGTATACCCTTAAAGAGACTGGACCACATATCACTTAGAAATCTGATATAGTAACCTTGGTAAATATATGATATTGTTATATAGAGGTCACACAATATTGAACAAAATATCTGATTCTGGGAAAGCTGAGTGAAAATGGGTGTAACCAGGTCTTTTTAGACTGTTATGACAAACCCAGAGGTGTTCTCCGCCCTAGTATACACTTTGTATTTGACTATAACAGGGGTCGGCAACCCCCGGCACGCGTGCCAAGAGTGGCACGCAAGGCTTATCTCCCTGGCACGGCAGCCCGAGTCCTCACGCAGCAGCTTCGATCGGACCAAACATGGCTGAAACGAAACTGCTATTATTATACTGTGGGGTCTCTTCAGACCCCCGAGTATAATAAGCGGAGACTTAGGAGAAGTGATGAAACATAAACAACAATGATACTCACCTTGCTCCCTGCGCTACGCGGCGGCTGTGCGATCTGCAGGCGCTTCTGACAGCTTACAGGACCTCTAGTGTTACGTCCGGCGTCATTACACATAATGACGTGACGTGACCCCAGAGACCCAATCAGCGGTTGCTGAGGTCAGGGAGAAGCGCCGAAGAGAACAGAGCGGCTGCAGAGCGCAGAAAAAGGTGAGTAGCATTGTTTTTTATGTTTCATCACTTCTCCTAAGTCTCCGCTTATTATATTCGGGGGGTCTGAAGAGAGCTATGGAACATAATACCGTGTGCAGGGACCGCTATGGGACCTAATACCGTGTGCTGGGGCCACTATGTAACATTTATACGGTGTGCAGGGGCCACTATGTGACATAATACCATGTGCAGGGGCCACTATATGGCATAATACCGTGTGTTGGGGCCACTATATGACATTATAGTGTATAACGGTGTGTTTTCTGCATTAAGGATGTGTTTTTGCACAGAAAACACAGGTATTTTTTTTTGTGCAAAAATGCACCATGTGAACGCAGTTTTTCATTGAAGTAAAAGTTCCAGTGGCCTTAGACTATATCTGCATCCAGATACATAGTGTGTATTCACCATAAGGATGCCGCCATACGGTGCTCCTGGACACTTACATTTACCACTAATTGGCGGCTGCACATGGACTTTCATTGCTTCTAATCGGAAAGTACAGGAGCGTCCCAGGAAATAGCAGTAAACGCATGCGTCCTAAAGCATCTGGTGGCAGCACTTCTGTGTTATGGTTTGTGGTATATAACTTTAGTTTAGGGGTCGTCAGACTTACAATTATTGACCAGCACTCCGAGTACATCTTTTTTAATTAAAATCGGCACGCTGAACAAAAAAGGTTGCCTACCCCTGGACTATAAAGTCAGTTTAGTATTTTCCAGAGTGGTTTTTATTTTTATCCTAATAAAAGTTATGTTTTAGTCACTCCTTCTGTGAATTTATATTCAAATGCACTATTAATTTATGAAAAGTTGTTTATAACTGGAGGTACTCTTTAGAATACTTATAAACCTAAAAAGTGTAACACATAGCAAACAAACGCTCATCAAGTGGCAATAGTTGCTGAGTCATCCTGCCTGTCCATAATTTTCTGTAATAGGCAAAAACTAGCTTCCTGTGTCTTTCTAACATATAGGATATGCAATAACATTATTAGCACTTTGGTTATGTAACTAGTACTAAGTTTCCTAACAAGGGTTTCTTTGGTCCTTCAGGACCAGGTCAGAGGTTCACTAGGACCTAGAAGCAGGACTAGTCATTTTTACAGTACAGATATCAAACCTAACTCCACTGCACTTGGTATAGCCAGCTGCAGAGGAGATGTGTAGGATATTGGGCTCTTGTATACTTGTGTATGGCCAGCTTAAAGGGGTTGTGCCACAACATACACTTACAATGATAAGTGTCATATAACTGGTGGTCTTACCACTGAGACCTCCAGTGATCAGGAGAACAGGGAACAGATAGTCCCCCCGAAGCACACTGGCCCTTCATTCACATGGAGGTTTCAAAAAACCTTTCTGAACCCCTTCTCCTGATTACTAGGGGTCCCAGAGGATGGACCCCAGTGATCTAACACTTACCCCTATACTGTGGAGAGAGGTTATGTGCATGTATTGGCACAACCCCTTTAAAGGTGGATTGGTTCTGGAGAGTCAAGATGGTGGTCTTAGACTAGCAACCCATTCATTAAATTAGTAGTTAGAAAACAAGGAAATATTAAACCTTTCTTGCACAGAATCCCCCTTCAGGCTCATCTAGAAAATAATGCTAAGCAAGACTTATTGATTGCTTTACTTGCCCCTATGTAATGTAGGAGCTCCATAAGAGTGGGAAATGTTCAATAAGTCTTTTATAAGGGAAAATATTAGCCACTGACAGTGACAGAAAGACAAGTGGAAGTACAAGTAAGAGGGATGAATCTGGCTATATACAATATAATTATACCACTGCTGCAGTTGTGCCATTTGACACTGAAGAAAAGTTTTTAGCCATTAAAATTTGTAAAGGTAACCATAGACCATGTTGCATATTTACATATAAAGTGTTGCTTTGACTCTTATAGAATTCTTATGTTCGAGTAATGCAATTTACAAATTCACGGAAGCACCTTGTTTTATTAAGCCAGCCATACACTATGGCCATTTGACCGACAGCTATCTTGTCCCACTCCCTCATACACATGCAAACTTGGCCAAGTGGTGAGAGAGGAGAAATCTGCTACAAGACTCCTCTGGCAGTGGCATATCTGCCAGAGAACAAAGGGATTGGGGAGATGAAATCCAATTGCATGATCCTTATCTCCTGTGACATATGCTGACGGAGAAGAGCTAGGAGCACCCATGGACACTACATCGGTGGCCACACCTAACTAAATTGGCAGGTAAGGCTGATACACATCTAATGTGTATAGGCAGCTTTATGCAGTAGATTTTGACATACAGCAAAACAGAATAAAGTAATTAAACATATTCATGCAGCAAACAATAATATATATAGACTGCAAATATACAGGTAAATAACTCACCACTAGCAATTTCTCCTAGAGCAGGAAAATGTAAAGGACAGCTTTCAGTATCTGCCATTTTTGTACACTGGTACAGCAAACTGAAATCTTAAAAAAAAGATGGTTCCAGAAAAGATTAAAGTTCAGACAACTGTGAAAGAATGTCATTAATGATTAAAAAAATAAACCACAGAGAAATTTGGTTTTATCTGGTTAAATGGGAATGAAAAAATACAAGAATTATTAAAACAAGCAGAATTTACGGATCAATGCACTCCACAAATCTAATGTGTGACCGAGGTCATCAGTGAAGTGGTGTGGTAGCTACCCTCGGAGGGCTGAAAGGGAAGGGAGGGTTAAAAGGCTTGTCTCTTCAGAAGTAATCCCACTCACAAACTACCAGATCAGATGATCCCACTCCTGGCATCATGAGAAACAGCTGATCTTGCTGGGGGAATCCAGGGCCAATCAGAAATTTCCCTAGCAATGACCACTGCAAGTGAAATGTAGTATTCCATGGAAGCCTTGCAATACAAAAATAGGAGCAACTGCAGTATCGAGCATACCCCCCCCCCCCCCCCCCCCCCCCCCCCCACTAGCCATATAAGCGTCTATGTAAATCATATACTGAGTTCATCTAACTTATAGGAGGGCTGTACAACTAATAGCATCATATTGCTTGTCACTCAGCAGAGTCTTGAGTCGCAGAATCCACGGCAAGATCGAGCAGGCCTCTTATTTTTTTCAGCGTCCTGCTGCGAAGTCTGCCTCCTATTGAAAACAATGGGAGGAAGATTCTGGGCGTAATCTGCCCCCAAATCCACAGCAAAATCTTCTGTGTGAAAGTACCTTTACTGTTGTAAAACATATTTTATGCCCACATAAAAGAGGAGCTGTGGGGCCCAGAATTTAAATACATACATGTCATATTTAGTATATCCAATGGATAAGCTATAAATGGCTCTAGTCCAGGCTCGAAATGGCTCACAGGTGAATCCTCCGGTGGGCCCCAGCTCATCCTGGCATGACACAGTACACTCAATGTACTCCATACAGGTGCTCACAGGCATCTAAATTAGGCTATACAATGATATAGTATACTGGGTAGATTATTTAAAGGGAGTCTACCACTTTCCCAAGCATATTCAACCACCACAACCTTGTTACACAGTACATTACAGTGATAAACAGCTTTGAAGTGTTATGCAAATGAGGTAGATGGTGCACTAGGGATGCACTTCAGCCCTGGGAGCACTGCTATTGCAGCTCAGACCCCTACTATCTCCTGCCTGTATCAACAATGCAGTAAGTGTGGATTCTCCCACTGCTATGATATCACCCATCCCACTTGAACAGCAAAAGCAGTGCTCCAGGGAGCTGAAGTCCCGCCACTATGGAGGATGACTCAGCTTATGTATCCTCCATTTTGTATTCCAGGTCCATGTGGAGCCATGCCTGTAGCCATTTTACATTCATACATTTGTTTAGAGAGCTCATCCACCCCCCTCAGATGCCTTAATGGGGTGCGGTTCCTGTTTTGTTTGTTGTCCAACTGCCAGAACTATTTTACAGCTTTGCCACCAATCATGTTATGCTAGTTGTACTAGTCCAACCTGTTCCTTGTCTACACACTGTATTTAACACCACCTTTTTCCATCCATTAAAGCAGAACTATATTCACTACCACTATATACACAATAGCTGTGTGTGTTGTGTGCTTCTCTAAGCTAGCTTATACACCAACTTTATGAATTTGGACTTCAATACGGTGATACTTAGAGCGGATTGTGCTCACACAACCAATTCACCAAGTGCCTCATTTGCATAAGACTTCAAAGTTGTTTTTCTCTAAATCTAGAAAATGTAACAGAGGTATGATGTTTATCAATATAATGTGCTTTGTAGCACTGTGGTGGTGGCTGAATATGTTTGGGAGAGGTAGTAGACTCCCTTTCAGAATCTACCCAGTTTATTTTTATACACTGTAGAAACACTGGGCTGCTGAGATGATATCTAGGTGCTGAGTCAGACCAGCCAGTATTCTTTCTCCCTGGGTCCCATCTTCCCAATCACACAGCAGGGGCCCCCCATCACCAATTGTCTTGCAGCATCTTGCTGCCTGCTGCTGTTTAACTACATACTCCTAGCTCACAGAACTAAGAAGACCCACGTTCAAGACAACAGGCAGGCAGCAGACTACTGACAGGAGCCCAGAACAGCGACGAATGTATTTAGCTGCAAAAAGGGCCCCCAGAATGAATTTCACTGGTTGGCCCTAGGCACCCCAGTCTGACACAGCTCTTGTCTCAATTCATCCTTCATTTCTAACTTTAGTATTGAAGTAAATGGTTATATATCCTAAAGCCACGTCAGCCATGGATGCAACATTAAGGGTGAGTTCACACAGGGTTTCTATGTAGGAGGATTTTGAGTCAGTAGCATTTTTTTCTAGCTAATTTTCTGCTAAAGAAAAAAGAAGCGACATGTCCTATCTTCAGGCGGATTCCGCTATGAAAAACAATTGAAATAGTAGGCGTAAAAAAAATGTGCTGCATTTTTTTGGGGGGTGGTTTTTGCAAAAACCACATCAAAAACCGGTAGCGTTTTTTGAAGCTGATTTTCTAGGTCCATACAGTGTTCTGGAGTTAAAAACCATTTCCTAAATCCTGATGCTGTTTTTTCTGTCTGCAAAAAGCAGTTTTGTTAATATTTAACTTTTGAAGGTTTTGTAAAGTAATACAAGTAAACAAGTTGTTTAACCCATTAAAGGCTAGTTTGCATATAACAGATGTGAACGTCAAGCACAAGTCCGGAGAACATAACCAAAACAGAAACGTTACATGCACCTCAGTCTGGAGCATAGTAATATCTTGTAACAAAACTGATGCAACCAGACAGAAAATTGTCTCCACAGGAAACTACAGGACCATTTTTTTTCATCAGTTTCCCAGTGGTGTTTTTGTGCTATCCTGGAAGAATAAAGAGGGGTGGGGTACACTTGGCTTCGAAAGGGCCTGTGTTATTAAAGCTGGGAATTCATGTTCAATTTGGACAGCCATGATGCAGCTGTTTGATCAGTGGTGGGATCATTTCTACGAATGTTCCCACCACTAACATAACAAGTAAAGTGCATGATCACAGACAAGGTTTAGTTGAAAAAATAAAAAATAAGTGTGGTGCCACACATTGTACTGGATGCCCCAATTAAATTCACCTGGATATCATCACTGCCAGCATGGCAAGGCTGTATTCACATGGCGCACTGTTCCCCAAAAATGAATACAGTTTTATATAAAAACCACACACGTTTTTATTTCAAAAATACTTTTTTTATATATATATATATATATATATATATATATATATATATATAAAAACACATGCGTTTTTCAGCAAAAAAAAACAAAAAACACTGGGGCACATTTATTAAGCTCCTTGCACCTTTTTGGCATAAATTGTCCCCTTTTGAGGTCTTTTTCTTCCCTGCACTTCATTTATGAAGCATTTGCGCCTTTTTTTCCTCCAGATGTTATGCTGCCCTCGCCACGTTTGCTTTTTGTTGAGAAAAACGGGTGTGGCGTTTTGTGAAAACGCTGCGTTTTACATTACCTACCTATTCTATCTAATCCCATCCACACATTGCAGAAAAAGATCTGAGGCAGAAATGCTGCAATTTCAAAAATGTTTGCGTTTTTAAAAATCGCAGCATGTTAATTAAAACTTTGGAAATTGCTGGCATCTTCTGTATAGGTATAATAGGGGCAGAAAGTCTGCAGAACGTTTTTTGGCTGCAGCTTACTATGTGGGGCCTAAGCCTCACACCGTTTTATAACTTTTTAAAAAGGGACAAAAAATGGTGCAAATGTACTCCATGCAAATGTACAGTGTAAAAGAGCTCGCCAAGTCAGAGAGCATTAAAAAGGGGCAATTGCACAATTTTTTTTTTTTTTTTTTTTAGCAAAAAAAGGGGAAAAGTGCACATAGTTTATAAAGGCTCATCTAAAGTAACGTGAACATTTAACAATGAGATGCGCCTACATCATCAATATGTACCACAGTAAAACTAGTCTAAAAAAAGGCGCACCGACAAAAAATATGGCCAAAAGGGGGCAGATGATAAATAACCCCCACTGTGTGAACCCTGCCTAAGGCTGGGGCCCCACACTGTGGAAACACAGCTTTTTTGTTGCAGATTTTGACTGCGTTTTTTTGAGCCGAAGCCAAGAATAGCTACAAAAAGAATTGGAAATATGTAGGAAGTTCTTATACTTCTACCTTCTGCTCAATCCACTCCTGACTTTGGCTCAAAAAACCACAGCAAAATCTGCAACAAAAAAAGCTGCGTTTCCACAACATGGGGCCTCAGCCTAAGGGTGGTGACACACTATATACCACATCTAGTCTTCCAGCCATTGGTGCTTTCACTTCTCTTGAAGTGAAATATCAATGTATTTCAGCTATAGTTAAATACAGGCCAGGGGTTAACAGCGAAACCGCATGGCCAGTGATGAAATGCAGAGAAGTAAAAGCACCAGTGGCTGAAAGACTGGATGTAACTATAGCCACACCAGGTACATACGAGGTCACTTCCCTAAAAGCAAAACTGCACACCCAGCAATGACATCTAGCTGAAATTAGTCGGTCTTTCACTTATAGGCTGGGCTTACACAGTGCTTTCTAACTGCAGTAATGTACAGCAGGTTACTCTGAATTTCACCTGTATGCTAACAGCCTTTTAGGGTGTGTTCACATATGTACGGCCTTCCTATCAGTTTCCCCCTGGCGTGGTACACACAAGCCAGTGAGAAACTGAGGCCAGGATGGATCTCATAGATTTCTATGGGATCGGTTCTGCCACAGGAGGCATCAGCACAGGCTAAGGACACAGTTGTATTCAAACAGGGGCGGTGTCAGCAGCTGTCTTACCCGGGCAAGTGCTGGGGCCCCAAGTTCCTGAGGGGGCCCACTCAATAGTGGCACAACAGTACGGGGCAACAACCAGCTGGAAATGGCCGAGGCCCCTGACCACCAAGATAGCGGTCAGGGAAAGCCTGGTTCCCCGACCGCTATACATACTGCTAATGGAACAGGGCCTGGCGATCGCCGGGCCCCTTTCCAATAGATGCCAGCCCAGGGAAGATGACTAAAAATAAAAAAAAATACTTATACTCACCTGTCCTGGGCTCAGCATCCTCTCAGGGGATCTTCCGGCCGGTGACTGAGGTCCTTCGCCCCAGACGTCACTGCTGGGGCCTGTAATTGGGCCCTAGCGGTCACATGGGGCACGCCGGCATAATGATGTCATCGCTCCCCACGTGACCGCTGAGGCCCAATCACAGGCCCCAGCAGTGACGTCTGGGATGCAGGACCTCAGTCGCAAAGCAGAAGAGAACCAAGGAGGATGCTGGAGGCAGCCGGATACACAGGACAGGTGAAGTAAAGTAAGTATAAGTGTTTGTTATTTTTAATTACTTCCCCTGGGCCTCTGATTATTATACTCTGGGGTCTGAGGTGACCCCATTGTATAATAATACCACCAGCTCTATGGGGGGGGGCTCTTGGGAGCATATAATACTGTGTGGGGGCCACTGTGGATCATATAACACTGTGTGGGGGCCACTGTGGAGCATATAATATTGTGTGGGGGCTAGTGTGGAGCATATAATACTGTGTGGGGGCCACTGTGGAGTGGCACTATTACCAGTATCAGGCCCTGTTCACACGGTGGAATCTGACACTGATTTTGCAGTGGATTTCGCCCCTAAATCAGCAGCAGATTCCTCCATCATTCTGCCTCCTATTGAAACTAATTGGAGCAGGAACCTGGAAAAAAAAAAGTGTCCTGCTGGATCTTGCCGCAGATTCTGCAGCTGATTCTGAGGCCGTGGCTTGAGACTCCCCACTGGTTAGACTTCATTTGGGCCTAATCAGCGGTGGAAAGCAGCAACTGAGCACTATGAGCAGAAAATAAAGAAGAATCTGAGGCAGATGTCTGCCTCAAATTCCTCTTTACTTTCCGATGTCTGAACAGGTTGTATCTACTTGTATGGAATAGACTGTATTACAGTCCACTCCAGTAGGTTTACCTCAGCAAAAAACACCCAATTTCGTTTTTTTTTTTTTTTTTTTTTGTTTCAGAGTGCATGAGTTACTCCAAAAGGGAGGTTCTGTCGCCCAAGGGCCCACACAAATCTGGAGCTGGCCCTGTATCCAAATATGTATTCTTTTTATTAATTTAAGCTTTCTTTTTACATAACTCATTTTATTTAGGAAAGGAGCAATTTTTGGGCTTTATTGATTTTTTTTTTTTTTTATATTTTTTTGATGTTCCACTAGGGGACTTGAACCAGTTGGTTCAATATTATGCACTGCAATAAAAGTGTATTGTAGTTGTATACAGGAATGCGCAAAATACGTATCAGCACCCGTCGAACTCGCTGCGGGGGAGGGAAACAAATTGGTGGAAACCCCTTACATGCCACGGTCATGACTGTAAGTTACAGCTAATGCCCGTTCAGACAATGAGTGGGCAGGACACTTCCGCTGTACTATTACGGCGTGTTACTGGAAGTCATTGACTAGTACTAGTACATAGTACGGCGCGTGTCGCTAAGTGGTGAAAGGGATTGCCCAGGAATTTCAGAAGGCTGGGGAAGCACAGCACTCCTTCCCTTCTGAGCCCTGCTGTGTGCCCAAACAGCAGATTACTTTCACATATATGAAACGCTTCTGGGGGTTACATGTTCACTATAACCCTTGATAAGTTGTACTTCAGGGGTTCTGCAAATGAGACATGGTGCCTAAAAAACTATTGAAGCAAAACCTGCATGCAAAAAGCACAATGGCGCTCCTTTCTGTTTGCTCCCTGTCATTTACATCCACATGTGTTTGTAACAAATTGTGAGATGCATTTTCTCCTTTTACCCCTTGTGAACGTGTAAATTGTAGGATAAAATGAAAATATTATTGAAAAAAATTTAATTTCTAAATTTCACCTCCATTGAAAACAATGGGAGGCAAATTTGGAGACGGAAGTAATAAAAAAGTGTCATATATACCCCAAAACAGTACCAATAAAAAAAAGCACAGCTCGGCCTGCAAAAAATAAGCCCTCAACCAACTCTGTCAACAGAAAAATAAAAATGTTACACCTCTCAGAAGATGCAAAAATAATTGATTCATGTCCTCAAATGGGTTTTTGTTCTGCAAAATTAGTAACATATAAAAAAAACAATATTGCTGTAATCGTACCGACCCATAGAATAAAGCTACCATGTTACTTATGTTGTATGCTGTATGGCAAAAATGTAAAAAGTAAAAAGCAATACCAGAATTTTTTGTTTTTTCTTTTAATCCACCAAGAGTTAATAAATTTAGTCAATAAGTTATAGGTACCCCAAAATGATGTAATTACAAAATGCATACCATCCCTCATATCATGACTACATCTCCAGAAAAATAAAAAAATATATAGCTTGCAGAATGTGAAGACAAAACCCCCAAAAATCACCAAATCATTAGGACAAAAGGGGCTGTGGCAGGAAGGGAATGTATAAGCTGTGCAAGAGTATATCAGGGTACACCCCAGATTTAGAGGTTACCAGGGAAAACACCAGAAGTGACCCCCCCCCCCAGTAAAAAAAAAAAAATAAATAAATCATAGTAGATACTGAGAAAATAGTAGGGAATTTGGTGTTCCCAATGTCCTCTGCAGAGCTCACATATTCACTTTTCACCATCCACTGTGCATTCATGTCTGGAAAAACTAATGCTCGCTATGCACCTTGATAAATTCTTTGAGGGGTGCAGTTTTCAAAATGGGGTCACTCTCTAAAGAATTCTACTTTACTGACACCTCAGGGGCTCTGCAAACATGACATGGTGTTCAGATGCCAAACAACCAAAATATGCGCTGCAAAAGCCACATAGCGTCCCTTTACATCTGCGCCCTGTTGTGTGCCCAAACTGCAGTTTATGCCCACATGTATGACATTGTTGTTCCCAGGATAATGTACTTAATGTCACATGTGGGTATAAACTGCTGATTGTCACTAACGCTTTCCTGACATAAAAGCATGGCAGATACCAGGTCTTGAAATATGGAGACCGCTCTGAAGCAGAGTGGCCGCTATAGTCGCCGGGTCTCTGCTATATTACAAAACTCTGATCATGGGCATTGTTTTATTTTATGCCCCCCCCCACAAGGCTTCCGAAGCACCGCCGTACAAGTCCCCTCTGGCCCCAATAACTTTATCATTGCGGAAGCCACATCCTGTTCCTATGACAGCCAAGCCTGTCATAGAAATATACCTATTGAAGCGTGTTTATGGCAGGCCTTAAAAGCTATTTAGCGAATGTCCCATACTGTAGACAGCAATACAGTTGTCCATGTCTGAAAATGCACGAGCTACAAATATTTTTCCCATACAGCAAACACAGTAGTGAGAAAAAAAAAAAAAATAAATCAAAAAGCCAAACTGCTTTTTTTTTCACCGTTTTGCCTCCCATAAAAATTTTAACAAAAAGCAATCAAAGCATCAGACATTCCCCAAAATTATATAAATAAAAAAGTACATCTGGCCCCAGCAAAAAAAACAAATTTGTATATGAAGCCCCATACACAAAAATATACACAGCGTTTTTTGTTGCAGATTTTGCTGCAGTTTGTTGAGCCAAAGTCAGGATTGGATTGAGCCAAAGTCAGGATTGGATTTAACAGAAGGGAAACTTTTAAGTTCTTCTTTTATATTTTTCATTCCTTTTCAAGCCACACCTGACTCTGGCTCAAAAAAAACCACACCAAAATCTGCAACAAAAAACGCTGCGTTTTTCGCAATGTGAGGCCTTAGTCTAAATCTGAATACACATTACCTATCCTTGTGTCTGACATCGTCCGGTCTACAAACTTATAAAAATATTTTTCCCATACAGGAAAAAAAAAAATCTAAAGAGCGAACCGTCGTTTTATTTGCTGTTTCACCTCCCATAAAAATTTGAATAAAAAGCGATCAAAGCAATAAACATTCTCCAAACTGGTAAAACTAAAAACTACATTGCAAAAAAAAAAAAAAGACGCCTTATGCATCCACAAACAAGGAAATTTAAAAAAGTTACAGGTGTCAGAATATGGTGACTCCAAGAATTTTTTTTTTTTAATTTTTATTTATTGTACATCGCCCAGCCCTAACAGACGCAGGGTAGGGCTGGGCGATTTTTGCCAAAAAAATAAATTCTCAATTTTTTTCAACCCTAGGAACAATTTTCAATTAGAATTTTTGAAAAATGCAAAAAAAATTATTTTAGTTGCCAAATTCTGACACCCGTAACTTTCTTATGTTTATGACTGTGTAGGGAGCCGTGTAGTTTTAATTCATACCATTTGGGGGAATATTCGTTGTTTTGATCGTCATTTTGCATAACTTTTTTTTTTTTTTTTGGGTGGGGGGAGCCTGAGTGCATTCCGGGTCTGCTGTGATCTCCGTTTCCCATTGAGAACAATGAGCGGCAGAATCAGGGTGGAATCTGCCGCTAATTTGGGGGCAGAATCGGACACAAATTCAGCAGCAGATTCTGCTGTGTGAATGGGTCCTAAAAGATCACTATTCTAAATAGTAAAAAAAAAAAAATTGAAAATCTGCTGAAATGCATAGTAACACGTACTACTATTAATTACCAGGGCTATTTTTCAACAGTCTGATTCCAAATTGTTCATACATGGCTAACACCCATGGTCAGTCAGAAGCAATAAATATCTTGTAACCAAAAAAAAACTAGTGATTGAATTCCTAGGCAGGTAAATATGCAACAAACGATTTAATAATTAAATAATTAATCATTTTATTTTGAACCCGGATTCAGCCTCCACAGCCCTGGTCATTACTGCAATTAAAACTGCCTTCAGTTATGAGGGTGGTGATGCACGAAACCCCTCATGAGGCAATGCCCACATTTTGTTCCCAAGCTGCTGATGTTTTCACTTCTCTGTAAGGCTACATTCACATGACAGTGATCAGTGGGCATGTGGAGTCTGTTTTTTTTAACGGACCACACATGGTAGCATTGAATTCAATGTTAAATAATGGGGGCTATACACATGACCGTTATTTTGACAATGCGTTGTAATGGACCGTTAAAATATAGGTCATCTCACAATTTTGTCAGTTGTCACGGATCCCTCCATATCACTCAAATGTACGGGGTATCCGTGAAAACGGATGCCCTTCGGGTCCAAGACGGCTGTGAAAAATTTCTGTTTTTCACGCCCGATTTGCACTTTAGCCATCAGAATGTAGCCTAAGGCTGGGTAAATGGGCCAATACCAAGCACAATCCTTACAGAATGTATGACACTTTGCTTGGTAGTCAAACAGCTGATCGATGGGGGTGTCCGACCAGATCTGATGTAGATTATTTCACAAAGTGTTTTTTAAAAAATGCTAAACTATTTTTGATGCAGATTTTTGAGTCAAAATCAGAAGTGGATCCAGCAGGAATGAAAAGTATAAGGCTAGGTTCACACCTGCACCCAGATTCCCTTCAGGAATTCCATCCCTTTCTCTCCGCATCGCTTTTTAGGGGGGGGTTCACACCTGCGCTTGCTATCCGTCCGTTGCCAATCCAGTGAAAATCTCGGCGAACTGGATTGGCATCGGCTACAGACCGGTCAGCGACGCGTTGGTTAAAAACCCATTCATTTGCATGGGATTTTAAAGCAATGCGTGGGTGTGCGCTTACACCCTCTGTGCTGCGAAGTCGTTTTTTTTCGTCGGACACGAAGTCCTGCGTGTCCGACTTTGTTTCCGACGAAAAAAAAGGATTCGCAGCGCAGAGGGTGTAAGCGCACACCCACGCATTTCTTTAAAAACCCATTCAAATGAATGGGTTTTTAACCAACGCGCCGCTGACCGGTCTGTATCCGATGCCAATCCAGTTCGCAGAGATTTTCGCTGGATTGGCAATGGACGGATAGCAAGCGCAGGTGTGAACCCACCCTAAGCGGACTGGGTCTCCGTTTTTCAGGTCCTCAAGTGGACCCGAAGAACGAAATCGGACGCAGGTGTGAATCTAGAGTAAGGTTCCATGTACACAGCTGTGCGTCAGCCATGTTTTTTCACAGCTAGCACACAGACCCATTACTTTCCAATGGTCCCATTTGCACAATCACGTGTTAGCACAGGTCCCTGTATGTGGCCGTGAGTCCATTTTGCGCTCTGACCGCATTTAAGCAAATTAATTGGTCCTGGCACATGCGCAAATGTAGCACAAGTCATTCCTTTATACTTCCAATTTGATTTGACTGAAAAATGCATTAAAAAACTACAGTGGCGGTTTTCTAAATTTTTTTTAAAAAGCATCTGTTGAAACCACTCTAATCGCGAGGAAAAAGTGTCAATTGTAATAGCGACCCAAATACATGCTAGTGGCATTTTGTCACCTACTTCAGCATATACGTGACTGATCGACAGAAACAAGATCCCGCTTCAGCCCCAGTGTATTGAGAAGAACACTTCTAAGCCGCGCCCACCCACAGTCATGTGACCGGCGCCAACACTCCTTGGCCTAGGATACAGTTGACCGGCAGGAAGTTTTGTAAAGGTAAGTGAAACGCTCCATATTTCCGAAGTCTTTTAATATAGGCTAAGCAGCCCTGTGTCCACAAGAAAATGTCTCCTGCGCAAAAACCAGAAGCTAAGACAAGACCGGGCAGGTTCAGAGCACTAGTCAGTATTTGTAAACATGTGGAAGTGGCAGCCATGTTGGTGCAGGCGACTACAGTGTCCTGCAGACAGACTGTACCGTGAGGAGGTGTGTATGTTGTTGGTCTGCGCTGTTCGCGTTGGGCAGTACATAAGATCCATTCACGTATTAGTTAAGCAGCTCTTCAGTTATTGCATGTTATCATAAGGTCTCCACACTGGTGATGTACATTAGCTCGGCACGCACCCAGCCAGAAGACTGCTGGTATCAGAGTGATTTATGATGTCCCCTACTACATACAGAACAGTAGATGCGGAGGGCAGGGGCTGCGTCATCATTTACTATGAGCCTATATTTACACGACCGAGACCAGACATGGCCGAGGATTCATGCAGCACCTGTTCTGTTCACAGCCCCATTCACTTCAATGGGTGAGTTGGGTCAGTCAAAACGGTCCTAATAATCCAATCTGTTAAAAAAATCGTGCTTGCTTTATTTTTCACGAATCATGGTGGTTCCGCATGGCCAATGAACTTGGTCGTCCGAATAAAAACTAAATTTACGAGCCAAGCTTTCACGAGTGTGTGGTAGCCGTTTTTTTAACAGACAGCACATGGCCACATAGAAAATATTGTATTTATTTGTGCGATTGTTTTTTTAAGTGGTCCGTGTGACTGATTCATTAAATAATAGTCATAATGTAATTTCTTGGGCCATTTTCATAGATCCCTCAATAGACTAAACTCAGATTCCCCTTGAATTTACATTTGGCTGGATAAAAAGTACTTTTTACCGGCCTTGTTGTCCCTTTGGCTAGGTTCACATGTGTGCTGGGCTCTCCGTTGTTGCTCTCTGTCAGATCAGTTGCTTGACAGATGCCAACAGTGCCTGACTGACTATAATGGGTTATATCAGGCTTGTGTAATGGTACTTAGTATTCTACCAGACAAACTATCACATCGTGCTGCACTAAATTGTGTGGCTGTTCAGAATTGCCGAAAGAGGTGATGTGAACAAGGCCTAAGTTCTCTGTGTTCTATGATAACCTGTAAAATGAACAGACTCCATAATAGAACCCGATGGACCCAATGTAATTTGCTGGGGTCAATTGGGCTCCCATGGAATATATTATAACAGGGACTACAGTACTAGTGTGAATAACTGTCAACGTAGTAATGTGCATGGTACATGGATGGTATTAGTATGCAGTCCATGTTTTAGATGAAACTTGTCAATAATGTAGACAGACTTTGCTGTAGAAATAGATAGGAATATTTTTATTGTTTGTATAATAAAATGTTATATCATTTTCCAATGTACTTTTTGTATGGGTTTTCTAGATCTCTGCTTGCTGTCATTCCTTCTGCTTACTTCCAGTGGATAAAAATCAGTTCATGGTCATGTGATGTACAGTCCATGGTCATGTGATGAACACACAGGTGCACAGCTCCTTATAGTCACAGCACAGCAATCAAATAGCTGCCTGGTAACACAACCTGTGTGATCATCACATGACCATGGACTGATTTTCAGCACTCTTCAGCTATAGAGATGAAAGAAACCCCCAGGACTTGTCCTTCGTATAAAATATATGTAAAATGCTTCTGTTTTGTCCAGGATAAAAAAAATGCATTGTTGTAGCCTTGCAAATGGATCATTCTGAAATTCAGTGTTAGCCAACCACAGCTCAGCTCAAGTGGTGTGTGCAGCTCAACAGTGATTCAGTACAAAGAATGGATATGGAAAACTTTGAACACGACAAGGACACGACAGGGGATAGCAGCTTCAGCAAGGATGAACACTGGTAGGACCTTCTCATTCCTTTACAATCTTTCTCATTGGATAGCTGTGTTACTAATAATACATACTCTTAATACAACCCTTTACAGTCACAATAGGACACCAGAAAATTAATGTTTTCATTTTGTGCTGAAACATGGCATGAGCTATAGTATAACCAAAACCGAACATAAACCAGGATAACCAACGTGATTTTGTTTACGTCAGTTATTTTGGTTTGGTTATTAGAATATTTGCAAGGTTCTACCTGCAGTTTCATTCAAACGAAACACGACCGAATCGGATCTCTTCAGACTCCAGAGTATAATGATTGGAGGCCCAGGGGAGGTGATCAAACATAAAAAACATTGTTGCTCACCTCTCCTGGGCTCCGGCGCAACTCCCTGCTGTCTTTGGCACTTCTGAGTGACGTCAGACAATGCTACGTGACCCATGTGACCACAAAGGTCCAATAACAGGCCTCATTGGTCTCTTACTTAAGTCAGAAGTGATGAACACAGTAGGGAGTCTTTGACCCCAGAGCAGTTTCAGTTTAGCCGTGTTTGGTTCGAATAAAACCGCTGGGCGAACTTATCTTGAGAGGTTTGCCCAACAGCGGAGACCCAGAGCTAATGCCCGCGATCAGAGTCCACTCTGATTGTTGGCATTATTACCTGTGAGCCTATTTTCTTGCACAGTGAACGTCGTAGCGGGAAAAAAAAGATTAAAAGTGCTGAACTGCTGTTTTTTCCGCTGTTTCGCTTCTGATTTGAATAAAAAGTGATCAAAAAGGTATAACTAAAAAATACATCTAACACCACAAAAAAAGATGCCCTATGCATCCCCATACAGCGGCAGGGTCACCTGTCAATGTGGCCTTGCAGCTGTTGCAAAACTACAACTCCCATATATTAAATATTTTACCACATTTTTTCCCCTATTTTTCGCCTCTAAAACCTAGGTGCATCTTATGGTCAGGTGCATCTTATAGTCCGAAAAATACGGTACTTTAAGATTTTCACATGTACATGCTGCATGCCAAAACACTGGTCCTAAAACCTCTGCAGTTTTGCACTGATATAGTTGCTAGCACAGCACAATGGAGTATCCACTCTGATAGTGTAGTTTTTTTTTTTATTTATTTTTTTTTTGTTTTTTTAATAAATATTAAAGCCTTCTTAGTCTCTGTTGGAAAGTCCGTCACAGAAACCACCGAATATCGGCAGAGGGAAAAGTCCTGCACAGAGGACTTTTCTCTCCACCACTTTCAGTTTTGAAACGGCGGACCCCATTATAGTCAATGGACTATTGACAGAGAGCACAGCGCTAGTGAACCTAGTGATAGAAGTACAGTAATACCTCGTACACTCGCGTTTCCGAATTTGCGAATTCACAGATTCGCGATATTTTTTTGGCAACTAACATATATAGATTTTGCTCTTTTTTTTCAGATCTGTGAAATTTAATTTAAAAAAACACCTTCGCTATTGGGTAGTAGCGTCCTGTTCGTTACGTACCCGGTAATTAGTTTCATTTTACTGTGAGTGTATAAGAAAAATGAATGAATGTATTAATATACAGTACTGTACAGTATACTTTAGTAGTACTGTAGGGTAAAGTTTATTGATATTTAGGGGTTAAACATCAGAAACCGGCATTGTAAGCGCTTCTAAGCGCTTGTACCAAACATTCGCGATTCCTCGCGATCCGCGACCCGCTCTGTCACCTAACCTCGCGAATGTACGAGGTATTACTGTATATAGTTTATCATTTTACATTCTGTCACATTTTAAACCAGTTTTTGTTGTCAACATGTGTTCTGCCAGTCAAAAATATAGATATTTCTTGCAATAGTTTGTTCCAGGATGAGATCAGGGGTGCACCCGTCAGGACTAGAAGAACACGAACAAATAAAGCAAAGACATTAAGTTCTCCTGTGACTTTGTCTTCTGATGATCTGCCAGAAAAAAATGTGACCCAAGAAATCGCAGATTTTTTTAAAAATCCCTATCGTAAGAAATGGAAGAATTTGAAAAAAAAAGGAAAGAAGAAAATCTAGGTCCTTGATCAGCAGGAAGGAGTCACAGAGAGCTGGTAAAATTAAACCACGGTATTCCATTCCCTTGGAACAGAGGAGGCGTCGACTTCTTCATAAAGGAATTCAATTTCCTTTTACACCATTGAAATATCTACCATTCAAGCTGTATTTTACATATGAGGTAAAGCACTGTCCATGTTTTAGTCAGATAATTCTCTGGAAATTTCACTGAGAATTAAGTTAATTGCTACTTTTCTAACCCCCCGACAATCAACTAGGGGAAGCTGCAGGTGGGAACTGGTAACATCTACAGGGGATATTTAGTATTATGTGGTGTCTACTTAAAGGAGTTGACATATGATTACATTTTTTTTTTTTTCTTTTAGGTTACCCAAAACATAACCTGTTTTCAATTGTATTTATTAAAGAGAACCTTTCACCACCTCCAGCAAGTACAACTCTTTACATGAATTAATAGGAGCTGCTCCACTGATTCTGGCATAGTTGGAATTTTTACTCTAGCCGTCACCAATTCCCGAGCAATCAGTGCAGTTAATTTTGATGCAAATTGAGGATCTGTTACATCCAATAGAGGGCGCATGAGCTCCCCAGCTCTTTTCCCATAATGCCTTGTGATAAGCCACTAGGCTGTGTACTTTAAATGGGGTGGTGTCAGGCAGTAGCAGACAAGGGGTGTGATTCTGAGCTCTGACACTGGCTGCTTCTGATTGGAGCTCTGAATCACACTGCCTGCCTGACACTGCCCTTGTGACATTACAGAGCTTAAATAGTACATGAGGCGGCAAAAATACCTAGGCTTGTTACTCGGGAACGGTGGGGCTAGAGAAAAAATTCCAACTGTACTGCACCTAAGAGATGCAAAGAACATGAATTGGTGGAGGTGGTGAACGGTCCTCTTTGAGTATAGATATTGCTGCTACATACTTGTGTCTCCTGTGATATTTTTCAATATTTTGCTTCATTTAACTATGTAAATTCATTTTTTGTGGGACAACCCCTTTACAGTGAATCTGTCAGATCATTCCTAGTGTTGTAAGAATAGGATATGATAGAGAGAGGAGACTAAGCTCTGTGATCTATAGCAGGCATGTCAAACTCAGGGTACCCCGAGGGCCACATGAGTAACAAGAGGTTGTTGCGAGGGCCGCACACAGCAGCTAATGTCACACACGTATTTTAACAGCAGTCATGAAAACAAGATATGAAGTAGTATTATGTAACAGCAACATATATTTGCAGTGCGCAACAGCAACTAATATATTTAACAAAAATACAGCAATTAAAAACTAAACGTTTATTTGCTATCATTTTTTTCAATCATTTTTAGTGTTTTGTCCTGAGGCTTGACACCTCTTTGTGCTTTGTGCTAATAGGCCTATTCATTATATTATTATTTATATTATTATTATGAATTTTCAATATGTATTTATTTACTTTATATTTATTTAATGGGCGTCTGTAGGATTTGTTCTTTTTGGTGTTCACCCCTGGTATTTGCTTCCAAGGGTGCACATGTATTTTAATTGCTTTTAATTTTTCCTTGTTTGCTGTGTTATTTAATAAAGAAATTTTGTGTGTGCTTTATATTGGATGCTGTTTCTCCTTTGTGTTCGATTGCATTTTTCATCCAATCAGCACCACTGTTTTTTGCATCACAATTATTTATAATCTGAGTGCTCACCCCTCTCTTTAGTTTTTAATGGTTACATACAGGAGGGCCACTCACTTGCTTGGACTTTGCCTGTGCGGCAGTGGGTCCCTTCTTCCTCAGCACGGTCACAGTATCCCAGTCACTCTCAGCCACGACTCTTCCTCTGCTCACAACAAAACTGACTTAGGTGATCAGCAGCCACGCGAGCCGCAGATGTACAAAACTCACGATCAGCACTTCCGGGTCGTCATTCATTGATCACGTAAGCAGGTCATATGCAGGGATATGGGCCAATCAGTGGCGTAACTAGGAATGGCTGGGCCCCAAGGCGAACATTTGACATGGGGCCCCCCCCCGAGCCGCCGCCCCCAACCCCCCCAAACCGCCGCCCCCCCCCCCCCCCCCACACACAAACCGCATTCCTGCGCACACTATTATGCCCCATAGTGACCCCTGCACACGGTATTATGCCCCATAGTGACCCCTGCACACGGTATTATGCCCCATAGTGGCCCCTGCACACGGTATTATGCCCCATAGTGGCCCCTGCACACGGTATTATGCCCCATAGTGGCCCCTGGACACGGTATTATGCAGCATAGTGGCCCCTGCACACAATATTATGCCCCATAGTGGCCCCTGCACATAGTAGTTTGCCCCATAGTGGCCCCAGCACACAGCAGTTTGCCCCATAGTGGCCCCTGCACGCAGTAGTTTGCCCCATAGTGGCGCCTGCACACAGTAGTTTGCCCCATAGTAGCCCCTGCACACAGTAGTTTGCCCCATAGTAGCCCCTGCACACAGTAGTTTGCCCCATAGTGGCCCCTGCAAACAGTAGTTTGCACCATAGTGGCCCCTGCACACAGTAGTTTGCCCCATAGTGGCCCCTGCACACAGTATTATGCCCCATAGTGGACCACCCATGAACGATTATTATACTCTGGGGTCTTTTCAGACCCCAGAGTATAATGATCGGAGACCCAGGGGAGGATAGAAACATAGAAAACACTGCAACTTACCTCTTCCTCGCTCCGGTGCACTCCCGTGCGCTACTTCGGCCATCTTCAATTTCGGACCGGATCTCGCGCTATCCAGGCCGGCGTCGCGACGCATAATGACGTCGGCTGACGTCTGGGACGTCACCAAACAGGCCCGAAGCCTGCGGAGCGGCGGAGAGGTGAGTTATGGTGTTTTTTATGTTCGCTCACCTCCCCTGGGCCCCCGATCGTTATACTCCGGGGTCTCAAAAGACCCCGGAGTATAACGATAGCAGTGATTGTGGGGTTCGCGGTAGTGACTGCCACAGGCCTCCAGGCCCCGTAATGTTCCGGGCCCTGTGGCAGTCGCTACCACTGCTACCCCGGTAGTTACGCCCCTGGGGCCAATGAATGAAGAGTCGGAAGTGCTGATCGTGAGTTTTGTACATCTGCGGCCCGCACAAAAGTCTCAAACTTTGTCTCTAAACTTTAGAGACAAAGTTTGAGACTTTTGTGCTGGCCGCAGATATGCCTGTAAAGGGCCGCATGTTTGACATGCCTGATCTATAGGTATATAGAATTTCTAAATAAAAAAGAGTAAAACCTGACAGGACTCTTAAGAGAGAAAGTGAGAATCCTGCTTTCAGGCTCACACAAGATGTCTGCCCACTCTGTAATGCCCATATGCCCTAATAGGGAATATGAAAATGGGTAGTTGAACATTTTTTGAATGCTTAATCTGTGTTTCACATGCCAAAGTCCTTCATACATACTTTCAAAGTGTGTATCTGCCTATTTCCTTTGGCATGTGTGGTGTTTTTTTTTTTTTTTTTTTTTTTTTTTTTTTGCAGGATAAATAGAGCTATGTTGCTAGGGGGTAATTATCATGCACAGAAACATTTTATTCTGTAGTTTGTCTAGGCAATATTTATTTTAGTTTTTATTCCTCCCTCACAAATATGTTTACATTATTATATTTATGACATCACTATACATTTTTAGTGAACGGTACAAGAGCAGAACTGACCAGGGTGAAGCAGATAATAATTGGTGGGGATTATTTTTTTATGTATTGGTGTATCCAACGTGAGTACTAAGGTCATCATCACGTGGTATTGGTAGCTTGACAATTTGTTTTAATATGCTCTCTCTAAACCTGTAATCTTTGCTATTTTGTCTTCTGAAGTTACTAGTTACTTATGCAGTATTTGTTTTTTATGCAGCAACTTGTGTTGGGTGGATTTCTGAACCATATAAAAAATCTTAAATATGAACATAAATTGAAAAAATCTCTGAAGGACATGAAAATGGATGAAGATTTGGAAAATGAAAACCTTCAGATGAGGAAATACTCGTATTTGGATGACGATGGGCCTTTATCACCCATATCCGAGCCTGGGTAAGGAGAATCTTTCTCAGACCTCAGTGTATATTGAAGGTGTAGAATGTCTTCTTTTGAAAGCTTTATCTTCAATGACCTGTGCTGACCATAGATAGTCATTTGCATATGTAGCCCTGTTTAACCCCTTCAAGGCCGAGCCTAAAAGTAACTTCATGACCAGGCCTCATTTTTGAAAACTGACATGTCACTTTTTATGGCAATAACTTTAAAACACTTTAACTTACACAAGTGATTTCGAGATTGTTTTTTCATGACACATTGTACTTCATGTTAGTGGTAAACATTAATCAATATTTTTGTATTTATTTGTAAAAAAAAAAAAAAAAAAGGAAATTTGGAGAAAATCGCAATTTTCAAAATGTGAAATGCTCTGCTTTTCAAACAAATAGTCATATCACACAAATACATTAATAAATATGATCTACCATATCGCTGCTTTATATTGTCATCATCTTTTAATCGGCCTTTCCTTTATTTTGGACGTTAGAAGGCTTACAAGTGTAACAGCGATTTTCCAAATTTGCAAGAAAATTTCCGAAAAAAAATTTCTCAGGTACCACTTCATTTCTGAAGGGGATTATAAAAGCCTATATAATTAGAAACCCCCATGAATCACACCATTTTCAAAACTGGAGCCCTCAAGTAATTCAAAACAGCATTTGGGAAGTTTGTTAACCCTTAAAGCATGTCGTGGAAATTAAAACAATATGGAGGTGAAATTTAGACATTTTATTTATTTATTTTTTTTCAATAATACAATTCAATAAATGTCACTTTATCCCCAAAGTTTTCATTTTCACAAGGGGTTAAAGGAGAAAAAGCACCCCATAGTTTGTTAAACAATTTCTCATGAACACTGCAATACCCCATATGTGGTCATAATCTGCTGTATGGGTGCATGATGGGGCTCGGAATAGAAAGAGTGCTATTTGGCTTTTGGAGGGCAGATTTTGCTGGAATAGTTTTCGGGTGCCATGTCTCATTTGCAGAGCCCCGAGAGTACCAATACAAGAGTGACCCCGTTTTGGAAACTGCACCCTTCACAGAACATATCAAGGGTTAGAGCATTTTGACGCTACAGCTGTTTCACACGCAATTTCTCCTGAACATGGCAATACCCCATATGCAGTTGTAAACTGCTGTATGGGTACATGGCGGGGCTTGGAATGGAAAGAGCGTTATTTGGCTTTTGGAGGGCAGATTTTGCTGGAATAGTTTTCAGGTGCCATGTCATATTTGCTGAGCCCCTAGAGTACCAATACAGTGGAAACTCCCAAAAAGTGACCCCATTTTAGAAACTACACACCACAAGGAATTTATCAAAAGGTATTATCATTTTAAGCTCAAGAGTGCTTCCCAAAAATTAATGTACAAAGTGAAATTTTTAATTTTTAAAGAAATATTTCATTTCGGTGCCCAATACATTGTGCCCAGTTTGTGTCATCAGAGACACGCACTCCTAAAACTATTAATTGGGCTATCCCAGGTAGAAAGAAGTTGTATATGTGGGTGTAAACTGCTGCTTGGGCACACAGCAGGGCTCAGAAGGGAAGGAGCAGTGTGCTTATTAGCTTTTGGAGTACAGATTTAGAAGATTAGATTTTCTGGATGCCATGTTGTATTTGCAGAGCCCTGGAGGTCCAAGTAAATTGGAATTCACCAAGAAGTGACCCCATTTTGTAGGGGCAATTTTAGAGTCTATACAAATGTGACATGGCATCCAAAAAAACAGCAATCTAAATCAGTGGTCCAAAAACACATAGCGCTTTTTGACATCTGTGCCCTGCTGTGTGCCCAAACAGAAGTTTATGCCCACATGTATGATACTGTTGTACCCAGGATAACGTACTTAACGCCGCCATATGTGGGTATAAACTGCTGTTTGGGAACAGAAGGGAAGGAGCGCTATTTTGGTTTTTGGACGTCATGCCACTTTTGCAGAGCCCCTGAATTGGCAGTAAAGTGGAACCCGCAGACATAACCCCACTTTGGAAACTACACCCCTCAAGTGATTTCTCAAGTGGCATAGCGAGCATTTTTAACCTTTGAGCGTTGCATTAATTTAATTTCCAGAAAGGAATGCGCAGCTGATAATGAAAAGTGAAAATAGCAATTTTTCCAGAGATGTGCCATTTCAGTGCCCGATATGTTATGCCCAGCTTGGGTCAGCGGAGACCCACACTCCAATAACTGTTAAGCAGGTATCCTGGGCACAACAGCTTTTAGAGCATACATCTCTGATACAAGCTGGGCACAACATATTGCGCACTGAAATTAAGTATTCCTGAAAAAATTGTCATTTTCACCTTTCACGTATTCATTTCTGGAAAATTAATTAATGCAACACTTGGGGGTTAAAAATGCTCACTGTACCCATGGATAAATTCCTTCAAGGGTGTAGTTTCCAAAATGGGGTCACATGTCAGGGGATTCTACTCTACTGGCTTTTCAGGTTTCTGCAAAAGGGTAATGGCATCCAAAAACCAAACCGTCTAAATCTGTGCTCCAAAAACCAAAATAGCGCTCTTTTCCTTCTGTGCCCAAACAGCAGTTTATACCCTATATGACATTAAGCACGTTATCCTGGGTACACCAGTGTCATGCATGTGGGCCTAAACTGCAGTTTGGGCACACAGCAGGGCGCAGAAGGGAAGGAGCGCTATGTGGTTTTTGGAGCACAGATTTAGATGTTTGGTATCTGGACACCATGTCATGTTTGCAGAGCCTCTAAAATACCAGTAAAGTGGAATCCCCCAGGGAATTACCCCATTTTGAAAACTGCACACCCTCAAAGAATTTATCAAGGGGTGTAGTGAGCTTTAGTATTCCAGTTGTGAATGCACAGTGGATGGTGAACAGTGAATACAGTATGTAAGCTGTGCGGAGAACATTAGGAACACCAAATTCCCTACTATATCCCCAGTAGCTCCTATGATTGGGAGGGGGGGTGTCACTCTGGGGGGGGGGGGTCACTTCTGGTGTCTTTTTCCTTGTAAGCTCTAAAATTGGGGTGTCTCAGCTTATACATTCCCTTCCTGCTGCAACCAGTTTTGTTCCAATGATTTTGCGATTTTTGGGGATTTTGTCTTTACATTGTACAAGCTATATTTTCTTTATTTTTCTGGTGATGTAGCCATAAGGGCTTGTTGTTTGCGGTATGAGATGTATTTTGTTATTAACTAAATTATTGACTAAATTTCATTAACTCTCTCTTGGTGGATTAAAAAAAAACCCATCCATTCTGGTATTGTTCCTGACAGTCTAGCATGGCTGTGAGGAACGCCCTCCCCTGACAGTACCCGTCCATAGACTTGTACTGGGAGGGCGTTCCTTACCGCTCAGCGTCATCACTGGGTGGTAAGGAACGCCTCCTCTGATTAGTACTCGGCTCAGAGAGAAGGGGGAGTTCCTTACCGCCCAGTGATGATGCAGAGCTGTGAGGAACTCCCCCTCAGTACAGGGCTATGGACGAGCACAATCAGGGAGGGAATTCGTCACAGCGCAGCTAAACTGTCAGGAACTCCCTGAAATTTAGACCCCCGATATCTCCAGCCCCGGGGCATATAAAGGGAAAGCTGGCAGTGCGCTGAGTTGGTATGTAAAACCGCATATACATGAGGACATGAAAGGTCCTCTTTAAAGAATTTATTTGCAAATTATGGTGGAAAATAAGTATTTGGTCAATAACAAAAGTTCATCTCAATACTTTGTTATATATCCTTTGTTGGCAATGACAGAGGTCAAACGTTTTCTGTAAGTCTTCACAAGGTTGGCACACACTGTTGCTGGTATGTTGGCCCATTCCTCCATGCAGATCTCCTCTAGAGCAGTGATGTTTTGGGGCTGTCGCTGGGCAACACGGACTTTCAACTCCCGCTACTCTTCTGGAACATCCAAATGCTCTCTAGTAAACTTCAGACGGGCCCGGATATGTACTGGGGGGACACGTCTGGCACTGCAGGATCTGAGCCCCTGGTGGCGTAGTTTGTTACTGACGGCAGCCTTTGTTACGTTAGTCCCAGCGCTTTCTGCGGGTTATTCACTAGATACCCCCCCGTGTGGTTCTGGGATTTTTGCTCACCGTTCTTGTGATCATTTTGACCCCACGGGGTGAGATCTTGTGTGGAGCCCCTGATTGAGGGAGATTATCAGTGGTCTTGTATGTCTTCCATTTTCTAATTATTGCTCCCACAGTTGATTTCTTCACACCAAGCTGCTTGCCTATTGCAGATTCAGTCTTCCCAGCCTGGTGCAGGTCTACAATTTTGTTTCTGGTGTCCTTCCACAGCTCTTTGGTCTTCACCATAGTGGAGTTTGGAGTGTGACTGTTTGAGGTTGTGGACAGGTGTCTTTTATACTGATAACAATGTCAAACAGGTGCCATTACTACAGGTAATGAGTGGAGGACAGAGGAGCCTCTTAAAGAAGAAGTTACAGGTCTGTGAGAGCCAGAAATCTTGCTTGTTTGTAGGTGACTTATTTTCCACCATAATTTGCAAATAAATTCTTAAAAAATCAGACAATGTGATTTTCTAGATATGTTTTCTCATGTTGTCTCTCATAGTTGAGGTCTACCTATGATGTCAATTACAGGCCTCTCTCATCTTTTTAAGTGGGAGAACTTGCACAGTTTCCCCACTGTAATACCCCTCTGAATATAACCAGGAAGTTTATTGGCGCTGTGACCCAGATGTTTACCATTGTCCAGGTCGTAGCGCCAAAAGAGTCGCCCAAACACTTAAACACATGCACAAATTCATCAATAAAGTTTACATTTCACCCTGTCCATACCTGATCTTTCTAGAGTAAAATACGCCTCTCTAGCGATATCCGTTACTTGTTAAAATAATAACAATAACGATTGTTACTAGAGATTTTTATAGGGGGATAGAAAATTATATATTTATGTAAACTCCTATTTAATTAGCATGCACAAAATTAGTTGGCGCATTTCTGTGATTTTTGGCGTTTTTATATATATATATATATATATATTTAATATGAATTCCTCACATATTGCAGTTTTTTGGAAAGGACATTTTGTTTGCAGAAAGAGACTGCTTGAGCATGCACTTTAGTGGCAAATTTGAATTTTGTGCAATTTTTGCTTGTAATCTCTGTTTACTGCAAAGGTGGTTGTACATATGAAATATTAAGCTGTGTTTTTATATACGGTGTGCTGTGCAATCTGAAAAAAGTTAGATTTTGGTATGACAGTCAAAGTTTGCTAGGTGCAGTATAGATTTTTAATATATTAGTGAATAACAGCAAAATCTTTCTTGTCTTCTGTATCAGTGTTTTTGACAGTACGAGCTTTTGTTGTAGCTGATGTTTGTGGTATATATAAATTGTGTACACCTTGATCTATTATTTTATATGTGTTTTGTGTGTGAATGTAAGATTGAATAGGAGTTTTAGGTACAAATATATGTTTTAGTGCATTTTTTCAAAACATTATTTGTGTTTGTCACAATGTTACGTGAAGGTGGATGTGGCTATTAATAACCCATTGAGACACATGTAATCTTCAGGTTGTCTACTTTCAAAAAATATATAGGGTTTAGGGGTTCACTTGCTTTCCACGGTGTGTATTCCCTACATTTTATAGGATGATACTGTTTTAACATTTCCAGCTTCAAAGCTGATTTTTGCGCAGTTTCTGCGCAGACTTTTGCAGAAACTGTGTGCACACCGTGCTTTACGGGTGTCAGCTGTATGTAGCGGCTGACACTGTCCTCTAACACCCCCGGTCGGAGCTGAGCTCTGATCACGGGTGTTAACCTCTTAGATGCCACGGGCAAACATGACTGCGGCATCTCAGGAGTTTCATCACATATTGGGGTCCCGATCTTGATCACGTCTGCATTGGCTGACCGCCTCCTATACGCTGCAATACACATGTATTGCAGTATATACCTATTGAACCAGCTATCAGAAGATCGCTGCTTCAATCCCATATAGGACAAAAAAAAAATTGTAAAAAAAAAAAAAAAAGTTTAAACATGTTAACAAAAATAACAAATGAATAAAGCCCCCAAAATACAATTTTTCCCCATATAAAATGTTTTTTTTATGTAAAATAAACACAATTACATATTTGGTATCACTGCATACGTTAAAAACCCGAACAATAAAACTAAAACATTATTTAACCCGCATGCTGAACAACATTAAAAAAAAACCGTAGAAAACCGCACAAAATAATGATTATTCGCCATCTTGCCTCACAAAATGTACAATAAAAAGTGATCAAAAGGTCAGAGGAAACCAAAATGTTACCAATAAAAAGCACAGGTTGTCCCGCAAAAATTAAGCCTTCAAACAGCTCTGTCAACAGAAAAATAGAAATGTTATGCCTGTCATAAGATGGCGATGCGAAAATAAGTTTTGTTTTTTTTTTTTTTGTTTTTTTTTTCCCTAAATGGAATTTTATTCTGTACAATTAGCAACGCTTAAAAAAACATAAATGAGCTATCTACGTAATTGTACAGACCCGCAGAATAAAGGTAACATGTTACTTATGCTGTAAAGCACATGGCAAAAAAAATTAAATGTTAAAAAGTAATGCCAGAATGTTGTTTTCTTTTACATCCCACCCAGAAAGAGTTAATAAAATTTAGTCAATAAGTTATAGGCACCTCAAAATGGTGGCATTGAAAAGTACATCTCATACTGCAAAAAACAAGCCCTCATATGGCCACATCGCCAGAAAATAAAAAAAATATAGCTTGTACAATGTGAAGACAAAAACCCTAAAAATCACCAAATCATTAGGACACAACTGGCTGTGGCAAGAAGGAAATGTATAAGCTATGCGAGTGTATATCAGGGGACACTCCATATTTAGAGCTTAGCATGGAGAATACACCAGCGCTGATACCCCAGAATGCCCCCCTGTCTGTGTCATAGGAGCTAGTGGGAAAATAGCATGGGATTTGATATACCCAATGTACTCTGTATAGCTTACATATTAATTTCTGGGAAAACTAATGCTCACTACACCACTTGATAAATTCTTTTGAGGGGTGCAGTTTTCAAAATGGGGTCACTTTTTGGCGGATTCCAATTTACTGGCACCTCAGGGACTCTGCAAACATGTCATGGTGTCCAAAAACCAAACCATCTAAATCTGCGCTCTGAAACCCAAACAGCGCTTCTTCCCTTCTGTGCCTCAACAGCAGTTTTTGCCCACATATTTGACATTGTTGTACTCGGGACACCCCACTTAACCAGTATATGTGGGTACAAACTGCTGTTTGGACATGCAGCAGGGTGCAGAAAAGAAGCAGCGCTTTGTGTTTTGGAATGGTTTGGTTTTTGGATGTCATGCCACTTTTGAAGAGTTCATGAAATGCCAGTACAGTGGAATCCCCTGACATGTGACCCCATTTTGGAAACTACACCCCTCAAGGAATTTATCCAGGAGTTCAGTGCGCGTTTTTGCCCCCCAAGTGTTGCATTAATTTATTCTTCAAAAATGAATGCACCATCAGCTGCACAGAATGAAAATGACAATTAATGCAGGAATACGTAATTTCATTGCACAATATGTTGTACCCAGCTTGTGTTAGAGACCAACGCTCCAAAGGCTGTTGTACCAAGGGTAACATGCTTAACAGTTTTTGGAGTGTGTGTCTCTGCTGTCACGATCTGGGTACAGCATATCGGGCACTGAAATGGTGTACATCTGGAAAAATTGCAATTTTAACTTTTCACTGTGCATTTATTTCTGGAAATTTAAAATAATGCAATACTCGAGGGTCAAAAAT
Source organism: Leptodactylus fallax (assembly GCA_947044405.1). Taxonomy (NCBI): domain Eukaryota; kingdom Metazoa; phylum Chordata; class Amphibia; order Anura; family Leptodactylidae; genus Leptodactylus; species Leptodactylus fallax. The sequence continues at coordinate 10,115,535 of CAMRHE010000025.1, forward strand.
GCTCGCTATGCTCCTTATACATTCCTTGAGGGGAGTAGTTTCTAAAATATGGGGTGCATTTGTTATTTTGCCTCAGGCAATGCAGCGTAAATAACCAAATTAGGCCTCAAATAAGTATGGTGCTTCTTAATTTTTGAGCCTTGCTATATTTGTAGGCAAAAGAGTAGGGCCACGTATAGGGTGTTTCCAAAATCAGGAGACAGAGCATAATAACTGGAGAGCTGACATTTCACAGTGCTATGATATGGGCAGGACCTATTGGGCACTGAAATGGCCTATCTGGGAAAAAGTGCAAAATGAAAATTGACAGTCTGCGGCATATTTCTTTGGAAAGCAGCATTGTGGTCAAAATGATCACTATACTATTTGAGGGGTGTAGTTTCCAAAATGAAGTCCCTTCTTGGTACTCTCCACTGCATTAGCACATTAGGGGCAAATGTGTCATGGCACCTGAAAAAGATTCTTCCCTCCAAAAGCCTAATGGCACTCCCTGCCTTCTGTGTCCTGCTGTGTGCCAATCCAGCAGTTTTCCTTCACGTGGGGTATTTCCATAGTCAGGAGAAATTGCATAACAAATTGTTGGATACATTTTCTCCTTTAATCCCTTGTAAAAATGAAAAATTTGTGGCTAAGGCAACATTTTATTGCAAAACATATAATGTTTCATTTTCCCTGCCTAATGTTAATAAATCTACGAAACAGCTGTTGGATCAAAATGCTCAGTATATCCCTTGATAAATTCCTTGAGGGGTGTAGTTTACAAAATGGGGTCATGTTTTGGGGTTTCCATTGCACTGGTACTTTAGGGGCTCTGCAAATTAGACATGGCACCCAAAAATTATTCCAGCAAAATTTGCCCTCTAAAAGCCAAATAGCACTGTTTACGTTCCAAGCTCTGCCATGTACCCATTCAGCAGTTTGTGATCAGATATGAGGTATTGCCATGTTCAGAAGAAAATTGTGTAACAAACTGTGGGGTGCTTTTTCTCCTTAACCTTTTGTGAAAATTATAAATTTCGGTCTAATACGACATTTTATTGGAAAAAAACTAATTTTTAATTTTCACATCCCATTGGTAGTAAATTTGGTGAAACAGCTGTGGGTTCAAAATGCTGACTATACCACTCAATAAATTCCTTGAGGGGCCTAGTTTTCAAAATGAGGTCATTTATTGCGGCTTTTCACTGCCCTGGTACCTCGGGCTCTGCCAATGTGACATGGTGCCTGAAACCAGTTCCAGCAGAATCTGCCCTCTGAAAAGCTCAGTGGTGTTCCTTCCCTGCTATTTGCCAATACACAAATTTATAGTCATTTCTATAATCAGGAGAAATTGCTCAACAAATTGTGGGGTGCATTTCTCCTTTAACCTCTTGTAAAAATGAAACATTTTGTGTTAAAGCTACATTTTATAGATAAGAATGTAATTTTCCATTTTTATGGCCCAATTTTGTGAAAGACCTGTAAGGTCAAAGTACTCACTATACCCCTTGATAAATTCCTTGATCGGTATAGTTTACAAAATAGGGTCACTTTTGGCGGGGTTTCCACTGTTTTGGCATCTGAGGGGCTCTGCAAATGAGACATGGTACCTGAAAACTATTACATCAAAATCTGTCCTTCAAAAGCCAGTTAGCGCTCTTTCCATTCCAAGTGCTGCCATGTGCATGTACATTAGTGTACCAGCACATGTGGGGTATTGTCGTGTTCAGGAGGAAAAAAAATTAGTTGGTTATTCTCCTTTTAACCCTTTGTGAAGATGAAAATTTTGAGGCTAAAGTGACATTTGTTAGGAAAAAAGGTAATTTTTCATTTTCACGTCTCTATGGTAATAAATTCAGTGAAAAACCTGTAGGGTCAAATACTCATTATACCCCTTGATAAATTCCTTGAGGGGTCTAGTTTCCAAAATGAGGTCACTTTCTAGAGGTTTTGACTGTTTTGGCACCTACATGGCTCTGTAAATGCAACATTGTGCCTGAAACTGATCACAGCATAATCTTCCCTCCAAAAGCTCATTGGCGCTCCTTCCCTTCTGCGTCTTGCTTTGTGCTCATATATCAGTTTACACCTACCTGTGATATATTTCGGTAGTTGGGAGAATTTGCATAACAAATTGTGGGATGCGTTTTCTCCTTTAACCCCTTGTGAATGTGTAAATACTAGGGCTAAGTGAACATATTAGTAAAAGAAAATGAAATGTGTAATTTTTACCATTTTGTCTTAGTTCCTGTTAAACACTTATAGGGTTGAAATACTTTGTATATGCTGTTTTGGCTTATTTAAGGGGTGCAGTTTTGAAAATGGGGTGATTTATAGGGGTTTCTAATACAGGGGGCTTTCAACCCCTTCATAACTGGATTAGTCCCTTGAAAAATGGGTTTTGGAAATGTTCTTGAAAATTTTGAATGTTGTTTGACTTGTAAGCCTTATAATGTCCGTAAAAAATAAAAGGGTGATTAAAGTTTGATGCCAACATAAAGCAGCGATCTGGTACATTAGATTTATGATCTAATTTGGGTGGTTTGACTATCTGTATGCAATGCACATCATTTCAAACTTTTTAAAATGCATATTTTTCAAAATTTCCACCAAATTTCTTCTTTTTTTCATAATTAAACACAAAACATATCGACCAAGATTTACCACTAAGACTAAGTACAATGTGTCACGAAAAAACAATATCAAAATCACTGTGGTGAGTTAGTGTTCCAAAGTTATTACTGCATAAAGTGACACGTCAGATTTGAAAAATTGAGCTCTGTCATAAAATCAAAAACTGGCTTTGGCGGGAAGGGTTTAAAGTGTATGAAATTATATTTTGGATGCATTTGGCTTCTAAATTCATTGCCAGCTAGTGCTTTGTTCTCTACATATCTAGTTTAACCGATTCAGCTACAAAAATGCTTGTAGTATGAGCTATATGAAGTCAATACAATTAGCGATTTCAATAAAGGAATAATTTATTTAATTTTTTTTAAGGGGTTGTTTAGTTTCAACAAATGTTATATAATATTCATTTTGTATAATGAACAGTTATACAGTTTTCCAATGTACTTTCTGTATCAATTCCCACACTTTTCTAGATCTTTTCCTGCTGTCATCCATAGTTTACTTTCAGTGAATAAAAATCCTATAAAGCTGACTCTTCATACAACTGATCCGCTGAGGTTCTGAATCAGACCTGCTCTAATCCTCGATTCATGACCTATCCCAAGGATAGGTCATCAATTAAGAAGTCCTGGAAACCCCTTTTATCTGTCAATCTATTGAATTATCTGCCAAGGTCTTTGTGTGCCTTTGTCACGATACTGTGTATTCTAGATGCAGCCATTTATAATTTGTTTTGGTATACTCTTCCAGTCAATGTATCACTTGTCTACTCTAGTTCGGAGATTGTGAGTTTGTCTTAACATATTTACCTTAATTCTAGAGAAAACCTTAATGAAGATGAAGCAGAGGAAGAAGAAGTCAAAGTTGTGGTTAGTGTTTGTTTTTTGTTTGTTTTTTTTAAAGTAGGACAATCTCCATTTATAGTGAAATAAATGCTTCCAGTTCTTTAGCAGACAAAACTTTGTCAAAGTAACTGCCTTTAACATAGTCACTGATGCTAGGGTCACACTAGCGCTTACTCTTCATTGTTCGGGTCAGTCAGGAAACCAGAATAATGGATAGATGGATCGCTAAAACAGATATTACACACGGAGCCTGGCGGACCCCATCGACTATAATGGAGAACGTCATCTGTCCATTGTATTTAAACTGTAACTGGCGGAAGAAGCCCTCCGTGCAGGACTTTTTTGTAGTTGATATTCCGCGGACTCTGCAAAGAAGTCTCCAGCACATACAGTACAGACCAAAAGTTTAGAGACACCTTCTCATTCCAAGAGTTTTCTGTATTTTCATGACTATAAAAATTGTAAATTCACACTGAAGGCATCAAAACTATGAATTAACACATGTGGAATTATATACTTAACAAAAAAGTGTGAAACAACTGAAAATATGTCTTATATTCTAGGTTCTTCAAAGTAGCCACCTTTTGCTTTGATTACTGCTTTGCACACTCTTGGCATTCTCTTGATGAGCTTCAAGAGGTAGTCACCTGAAATGGTCTTCCAACAGTCTTGAAGGAGTTCCCAGAGATGCTTAGCACTTGTTGGCCCTTTTTGCCTTCACTCTGCGGTCCAGCTCACCCCAAACCATCTCGATTGGGTTCATGTCTGGTGACTGTGGAGGCCAGGTCATCTGGCGTAGCACCCCATCACTCTCCTTCTTGGTCAAATAGCCCTTACAGTCCCTGACAGAAGTTCTGTCGCTTATCCATGTTGTAGAATCAAAAGCTTATAACCTGACTTTAAATTCATCCATTGGTTTTAGAAATGACTCATATAAAAGCTGAAACCCTCCCAAATGATATTTTGGTTAAGAAAATAAATTGGCTTCACTGCTGAAATATTCATCATTTAATGAACACAGGAAGGTCAGATTTTGGCAAGACAAAAGTTTTGTCGCACACATAAAGTAATGTGAAAATCAAACCAATAATTCTGTTCAAAAACAAAGATATGTTTCATAACATTGGTGAGTGAAGTTGTGGTGCTATTAGAGCCATATTTAATATTTTGTGTGACTTCCATGAGCTTGAAGGACTGCATCCTTGCATTTCAACAATGATTCATACAATTTATTGATGAAGTCATCAGGAATAGCAAAGAATGCAGTCTTACATGCCTCCCAGAGTTCATCAAGATTCTTTGGTTTTGTCTGCCAAGCTTCCTCTTTCATCCTACCCCAAACATGCTCAATGATGTTCATGTCTGGTGACTGGGCTGGCCAGTCCTGGAGCACCTTGATCTTCTTTGCCTTGAGGAACTTTAATGTAGAGATGGATGTATGAGATGGAGCACCATCTTGCTGCAAAATTTGACCCCTTTTATGATTGGGAATGTAAGAGGGAGCTAATACTTCTTTATATTTTAGGCTATTGATATTGCCTTCCACCTTGCAAATGTTTCGCACACCCCCATACTGAATGTACCCCAGACCATGATCTTTCCACCACCAAACTTAACTGTTTTCTGGGTGTATCTTGGATCCTTACGGGCTCCAGTAGGTCTCCTGCAGTATTTGCGGTGGCTGTGGTATAATTCAACTGAAGATTCATCTGAGAAATCCACCTTCTGCCACTTTTCCAGTGTCCATCCGTTTAGCAGGCTGTGGGCCTTGGCAAATGCCACACGTTTTTTTAATTGCCTTTTGTTTAGTGCTGGCTTCTGGGCACTGATTCGCCCATGGAGGCCATTTTGAGACAGAATCCTACAAACTGTTCTAGTTGACACAGGGACTTGAGGTGACCAGGCCTGTTGGAGCTCTGCTGCAGTGGAAGAGGGGCTGGCTTTTGATTTTCTAACCAACAAACGTTCCTCCTGAGCAGTTGTCTTGCGGAGTCTGCCGGACCTGGGCTTGTCAAAAACATCTCCAGTCTGTTATAATCTTTTTTTAATTCTTTGTACTTGACGCAGAGACACATTAAATGTGCCAGCCACCTCTGCAGTGGATCTGGTCTTCAGCCTCTTGATAATCAAGGCTTTGGTCGCAGGGTTGATTTTTGGCATGTTGTCAGAGGTGAAGTTGCAGTTCAAGTGAAGGTCTGGGGTGCTGGAGTTCTTTTTATACACACCCACTAATTAACCGATGAATTAGTGAGCACAGGTGAGGCTTTAAACTAGGATTATATGACAAGGCGACAAAACTTTTGTCTTGCCAAAATCTGACCTTTCTGTGTTCATTAAATGATGAATATTTCAGCAGTGAAGCCAATTTATTTTCTTAACCAAAAAATCATTTGGGAGGGTTTCAGCTTTCATACGAGTCATTTCTAAAACCAATGGATGAATTTAAAGTCAGGTTATAAGCTTTTCATTCCACAACATGGATAAGCGACAGAACTTCTGTCAGGGACTGTACACAGTCTGGAGGTGTGTTTGGGGTCATTGTCCTGTTGATAAATAAATGATGGTCCAACTAAACACAAACCGCATGGAATAGCATGCCGCTGCAAGATGCTGTGGTAACCATGCTGGTTCAGTATTCCTTCAATTTTGAATAAATCCCCAACAGTGTCACCAGCAATGCACCCCCCACACCATCACACCGCCTCCTCCATGCTTCACTGTGGGAACCAGGCATGTAGAGTCCATTCGTTCACCTTTTCTGCGTTGCACAAAGACACGGTGGTTGGAACCAAAGATCTCAAATTTGGACTCCTCAGACCAAAGCACAGATTTCCACAGGTCTAATGTCCATTCCTTGTGTTCTTTAGCCCAAACAAGTCTCTTCTGCTTGTAGCCTGTCCTTAGTGGTTTCCTAGCAGCTATTTTACCATGAAGGCCTGCTGCACACAGTCTCCTCTTAACAGTTGTTGTAGAGATGTGTCTGCTGCTAGAACTCTGTGTGGCATTGACCTGGTCTCTAATCTGAGCTGCTGTTAACCTGCGATTTCTGAGGCTGGTGACTCGGATGAACTTATCCTCCGCAGCAGAGGTGACTCTTGGTCTTCCTTTCCTGGGGCGGTCCTCATGTGAGCCAGTTTCTTTGTAGCGCTTGATGGTTTTGGCCACTGCACTTGGGGACACTTTCAAAGTTTTCCCAATTTTCGGACTGACTGACCTTCATTTCTTAAAGTAATGATGGCCACTCGTTTTTCTTTACTTAGCTGCTTTTTTCTTGCCATAATACAAATTCTAACACTCCATTCAGTAGGACTATCAGCTGTGTATCCACCTGACTTCTGAACAACACAACTGATGGTCCCAACCCCATTTATAAGGCAAGAAATCCCACTTATTAAACCTGACAGGGCACACCTGTGAAGGGAAAACCATTTCAGGTGACTACCTCTTGAAGCTCATCAAGAGAATGCCAATAGTGTGCAAAGCAGTAATCAAAGTAAAAGGTGTCTACTTTGAAGAACCTAGAATATAAGACATATTTTCAGTTGTTTCACACTTTTTTGTTAAGTATATATTTCCGCATGTGTTAATTCATAGTTTTGATGTATTCGGTGTGAATCTGCAATTTTTATAGTCATGAAAATACAGAAAACTCTTGGAATGAGAAGGTGTGTCCAAACTTTTGGTCTGTACTGTATGTGAACATATTCTGACTCAGCTTACATGTAGCATAGTGCCCAAACCAGTGCCAATACCGTTGTGTTGTTACTAGAGCAAGACACAATGAGGTGAATTTACCAAGACTGGCATTTCAATTGCCAATCTTGATCTTATGTGCTCCGGAGTTAGGTGCACCTAATTTAATATGGGGCACATACCTCTTTACGCTAGGTTCACACTAGCGTTCGGGTTTCCGTCGTTCGGTTTTGCTTGGGGACCCGAAAAACGACTGTGTGCTAGGTCAGTGTGCTGTCCAGGTTTTTCCCGGATAGCACACTGACCCATTCATTTCTGTGGGGGCTGTGCATATGACTGAGAATTACACGGACCCGTGTGCAGTTCGACAGTCCGGCCTGCAAAATATGGAGCAGGTCCTATTCTTGTCCGAATTTTGTGGCCGTGCTTCCACAGCTCCTATTCATTGAATGAATGGGGCTACGGAAATACAGCCAGTCCACGTGTGGCACACGAATAATATCCGTGTGACTCCAATGTCTTTCCTTCACGGCCAGCGGCTAGCACACTGTCATTTGCAACCCGGCTTAAACTCTATTATTTGCTGCTTTTGATTAGCAACAAGTTTTGATTGTTTCACCTATAAACTGTTTGGTTTCATTCACATGACCATGGTTGTGTGCAGGTCCGTAGACTAATTGGATGACATCCGTGTGCTGTGCAGGTTTTCCACAGACCCTATCATATGAATCGATGACATCAGTATAGACCCATAGTTTGCGGTCTAGTCCTATGGCCCTTACATAGATCAGAGAAGGGAAAAAAAAAAGATATAGTCATGTGTATAGTGCCTTTGGCTTTAGTTCACAAATTAAAGCAACTAAATTGGATTCTTGCCATGACATCACTGGTACTGGGAGCACATTGGAAAACTTATTTTTTTTCTTTCCAGTTGTTCCATTGACACAGATATATTTTTCTTCATTTTTTCACAGTCTCTGCTGATGATCGATGATGAATCACAAATCATGTGCTCTCTAGATAGCCTTGGCTAGTAAAGGAACACTTAAGTCTAAAAACAGTTGTTCTTTCCACTCATATAAAAAAGGTTCTTATCATACAGCAAATGATTCTGAAAAATCCTTTTGAAGCCTAGATCTATGATTGCAAAATTATTTCACCTCTTCAGTCTTCAGAAACTATTTTGATGCTTAGGATACAGGTCCCTTTTACTTGCCAGTCTTGTAAATTATACACTATGTTATATAAATATATTGCAGTTCTGTGTTAAAAACAGGATTATCAGCCTTTTGTATTATTAGGTGCCATATTAAAGAAAATAAAGCTGCACAATGTAAAGGATTGCTGTTGAGAGAAATGCAATCTGTGGAGTTTATTAATCTATCTGGTCTTGGAATCTTCTATATGAAATGTTTTGTTGCGTTTGTGCCTTTTAGTACTTCTAGACTTTCTTTCTATATTGCAGGAGAACAGCACCTTCATTTTGGACTGCATAGTGCCCAGCAAGGAAAGTTGGCAAACGGTGAAAAAATGAAAAAAGATCTGCGTGTAAAAAAAAACTTGAAGTGGAACTCCCACAAAACTTTTTATTCTCTGGCCTGTGAGAAAGGCTCATGATGTAAATTGTAATGCAGGTTATCTTCTTACCGGTGGCTGTATTTGTGATTTATTCACTCTTTTCTGATCCACAGTAGTGTCACGTGACCAGCAATGAGACTGTAATTGACACAGCTTCTCATGTGTGGACAAAGTCAGTTTCCAGATTCATGTCTATGAGAGACTCAATGTGATTTTCATAGGAATAAATGGAGAAACTGACTTCCTGTCCACACTTGAGGTGCTGTGTCAGGTTACAGAGTCTCATTGCTGGCCACATGGCACCGCTGTGGATTACTCACAAATGCAGCCTCTATAAAGAAGATTACCTTTACTACAATTTACACCTTTCTTAGGCCTGGTTCACATCTTCGTTCGGGGAGTCCATTTGGGGACCCCCTGAACGGAAACCTATATGCACAAAAAAGCTGTTTACCTGGGAAACCCGCGAACCCCATAGACTATAACGGGGTCCGCATGTTTCGTGCGGAAACCACAAGGTCCCCATTATACGGAAACCCGAGCGCAGATGTAAACCTGGCCTAACATGCCAGAGAATAAGATTTTTTTTGTTTCTACTTTACAATAATATGGATGCTCTGAAAAAGTCCTGTTCAAATGTACCCATTGAAATGTTGTATTTCAAAACCAAAATATTTTACTTTTTTTTTTTTTTTTTTTTTTTTTTACATTTGTTTTATAAATAAATGGATACATTATTGCTGTGGTTTCTGTATTGTTTTGAGGCTTGGTTCCCTGTGTCATTGCATTGGAAGGAAGGTAGGTGGGTGAAGGTTTGGCACAGGGATTTTCCGTCTATGTAACCAGATGCCACATTCACTATGTGCCAGTACAATTACAGTGATTCCACATTTGTATAGTTTAGGTTTTTACTGTTTCCTTATTAAATTTGGAATGGTCCTTGCAATTGCAGTGTTTTGCAGCATGGATGGTGTTGTGACTGCATTTATAGGGGTTGTCCAGGTCCTGATTCGTTCAGGTCCTAATAATGGTAGCTGAATCAGAAGCTAGTTAAAGAGGTTGTCCATCATAATGTCTTTTTTTTTAATTAAATTAGGCGGGGGGGGGGGGGAGATGAGAAAAAAAAATTTAAAAAACACTTAATCTTAATCTATCCCTGGTGCTCCGGTGCCTGTCTGTGCACTCCGATCCTACTACACCGATGTTTTCTTCTGGCGGAAGTCCCTGCCGCACGTGACTTACACCGCAAGCAAAAACCAGAGCAGAAGGAACGGACTGCACTGGGAGGCACCTGAGCACCAGGGACAGGTGAGTGTTTTGGTTTGTTTTTTTTGGGTTTTTTTTTCCTCCTTCTGGAGTTATTTTAATTTATTCTTTCAGGGGAAACATTCTTCACTAAAGCTTTGAATCCTTCCAAAAAAAATTTGCTATTTGCAGAAAGTCCATACCTGTGGGACATAAAAAGGCGCTATGCATTAAGTGCAAAAAGTGCTGTTGGAAGAATCCGTGACTTTTTTTTTTTTTTTTGACAATCTCAAAATGTTACTAAGAGAGGAAGTTTCTACTGCCATTGAAAAACTCCTCCCTAGTCTAGGCATTTCTCATATATAATTTCCTTCTACCTCTGCTATAGAGCCTCCACTTTATGGTCAAGTGTCCAAAAGTGGTCCAGATGAAGGCGAAATCGCTGAATCAGATTCTGAAGACGTATCAGAAGGTTGCCTGGCAGTGGAAACAGAACCTTTACTAAAGTTCATCCATGCAACAATGGGGGTAGAGGTAGAAGAGGTTAAGGAACACCTTTTGAATTCAGGACCAAATGTTTTGTGGTCCAGGTAAGAAGATCATCAGAATTTTTCCGATCCTTGAAAATGTCAAAACTTTTATCCAAAAAGAATGGAAGGACCCAGAAAAGAGATCCTCTTTCTGAACATCCTTCAAAAGAAAATACCCTTTCATGGAGAATAACTCCAAGAGTTGGGATAACATCCCTAAAGTGGACGCTCTTATTGCCAAGGTCTCCAAAAATCATCTCTGCCATTTGAGAATATTGGCCTTCTAAGAGACCCTATAGATAAAAGAGCTAAAGGTTTCTTGAAACACTCCAGGGAGATGTGGACAGCTATGCTCAGACCAAGCATTGTGGCCAGGTCTTTAGGTTTATACTGATTTCTCCCTTCTGGCCCCGAAGGGCCTGGTTCTCTCGACTCCTACAGTTATCAAAAGGGACATATTGGACCTGCTGTGTCAGGGACCGATTTGTCATCTGACCAGTTATCATCTCAAGTTGACTGCATGGAAGCTGAACAAAGACTGTTAAAAGGTAAGGGCTTGACGCTTAAAGTTGAATTCACTCTTATGTTAAGTCGTAAGCCTATAAACTGTAAAATCTATAACAGGACCTGGAAATCCTTTTTGTCCTTCACTAAAGATGAAATGGATGGTTCTTCTCCCCATCCTAATGTATCTTCAGTGTTAGACTTCTTACAAGTAGGGTCTTAAAACTAGCACCCTTAAAGTCCAAGTGGCAGCTGTAGGTGCGTTTCTAGACTCTTAAGTTAGCTGACCACTGTCTCATTAAAAGATTCATTAAGGGGACCTCCAGGTTGTGCCCTTCAGTTCATTTTGCAATTCCTCACTGGGATCCAAAATTGGTTCTGTCTGTACCTTCTGGTGTTCCCTTTGAACCTCTTCAAGATATTGTTTAAATCTTTCTCACCTTTAAAACAACTTTTCTGCTAGCCATTACAAGAGCAAGATGTGTAGGAGTAATCCAAGCCTTCTGCTGTAAACTTCCATACCTGTCCATCCTGAAGGATCGTACAATATTGGAGCATCATCCATCTTTTCTGCCAAAAGTTGTTTCCAGATTTCACTGTTGCCAAGAAATTTGTTTACCCTCCTTTGTTAGAATCCAGCTTCTAAAAAAGAATTCCATATGCTGGATAAGTGCAGATGTGTCCTGACTACTCTTAAGAGGACAAAGGACTGACCATCTCCTGGTGCAATTCCAAGTACCGAACAAGGGTTGCGGTTCCTGTAAAATCACTGTGGCTTGCTGGTTTACATCTACCATCTTTACCTGCTACCAAGAGCGTGATTCTAGTTCCTAGAGGTCTGAAAGCTCATTCAACTGGAGCAATTAAAGCTTCTTGGGCAGAATATGCCTCTGCGTCATTAGAACAGATGTGCAAAGATTCTACCTGGGCAAATCCAACCACATTAGAAATTGGATGTAATATCTAATTGAGACCTATCCTATGGTCCAAAAGTTTTGTCTGCCGCTGCCTCTCTTCATAATTGTGATCTAACATTCCTCCTGTTAATGCCACTTTGGAAGTACAAGAGAAAGATAATTACATTTACCTGTAATTGGATTTTTCTTTTAACCTCCACAGTGGCAGGGTTCCCCCCCCCCCCCCTCCTTTTTGGTTCTGTGGCTTGATTGATAGTTATATCGTAATATACTTAATTTTTGTCTTATTGATCCTGGATTCTCCTTAATTGATATTATTGTTGATATTGTGTGTCTGCTTTTTGCTAATTAAATATATGTTTGCATCCAAAGGTCCTCTGTTATTTATTGGAGAGAGATAAGGGGAAGGGCGTTTTTATGTTTAATCAAAGTTTATTAAGGCAAATTTTTCAAATTAACAAGAAATAACAAACAAAGTAGAAAAACTGGTACAGCATGAATAGGAAAAGAGGTTGACAGAAAGTACCATAAAAGTAGTCCTATGGGACTGCTAGGAGGACAACCAAGGTGGCCCAGAGCTGACACAATATGGACAAAGTCTCCTGGCAGTGCAGTGTCAGGCCTGATCTGGGCTGGTCTTAGGCATGGAGCCAACGATAACTAGACCAAAGCAAAGAAAGGCAATGGCAGCCACCCTCCCCTCTGTCAGGGGTTATGAACTGGAACATAACAAGGGTGATGACTGACAACAGCACAATAGATAAAGACTGTAGGAAAAGGAGGGGGAAAACCAAGGTGAGGTCCTGGGGGGAGGTAGTAGTGTGGGCAGGTTTCAGGGAGCACCGCATAGAGACCATCAAGAAAAAAGGGTTGACAAAATCATCTTATTCCCTGAACAGAATCCATGGCTGCCAGAGTGCCTCCTTTGTGGAAGAGACAGCAGAGTCTCCGCCACTAGGAGGGGCCTTTTAAATGTTGTTCCTTGATTTTTGTCCCTGGCGGAGGGTGTCAGTGCCACTGTGGAGGTTAAAGTGAAATCGTTATACCGGTGAGTGTAATTATCATCTTTTTTTTCTTTTTTTTTTTTTCCCTATAGCCAGCATAGCTATACACCTGGTTGACGCTTCATTTATCAATTAAGAAGTACTCTGTCTTTTTAATTTTGAGAGCTGTAGTTTTCTGCTTTATACTATTCTTTACTCTTATTCTCTTATCGTGAAGTTCTTCAGGTGTGTAATATGAGGTTTTGCAGCAATTTGAAGGGGGTAGAGCAGTGCCATTTTAACCCATTGGTGGGCCCAGTGCAAAACTTTTGAGTGGGCTCCCCTAAGTTGCTGCAGCAGCAACTCGTTTAACATACAATCAGGTTCTGCAGAACCTCATAATACAAACGTCAGCTGCTGCAGTTTTTGTTTGCATTTTTGAGCAAAAACACAGTGGGGCATATGTATCAATAGAAGTCTGACACTTTTCTGTCTACATTTACTCCAAAATGTATGGCGCACAGCATTAATGACATTTATAAACCGTGTGCACCAGTAAGCACACATAAATATGACAGGTTCGACACTTTTAAACAATGTGCACCAGAATGGGCGTGATTTAAAAGTGTCTAACTTTACGACACATTTATGAGACAGATTTTCTTGCCCAAAGTAGACCAAATTTAAAGTGCCGTTAGGAGGTGTTCACATGTATGAATTTGACGCCCCCAAATCAGCGAAAGATTTTCGCCCAGATTGTTTTCAAAGGGAGGCAGAGATCACAGCAGAATGCTGCACTGATTAGGCTCATTCCTCAGCGGAGGAATTCTGATGCTCTACACTGACAATCTGCCACAGGGAGCGGCTAGAAAATGAAGAGGAGCCGTGTAAACAGCCCCCTAACTTGGCGTATCAGAAAAATGAGCCAGATTTGTGCCTCAAGCCCTGATCTGCGCCTTGCCCACCACATTCTGCAAATTTCGGCAGTGCAGGGTTTGGGGAGGACTGAGGTACAGACGATATGTCTTAAGAAATTTGCTCTGGGGTTCGTAGTTTTAGACATTGCAAAGTACGACAGTATTGGTAAATATAGACCTGTGTGTAAACCCAGCCTTAGAGTTTAGGTAGTAGCCACTGCAGAATAGCAGCTAGAAATTTATATTATACCGTGCGGCTCTGCAGGATTATTGGAATGTTGTATTTGGCCTACCTGTTCACATCTGCGCCGGAGTCTCCGTATTTTTCCTGTATTGAAATAATTTAAAAGGTCTGCAGAGCCCTGTGTACAGCTGGTATCTACCACTATATGGTTACTGTATACTAGTAATATTTGTATACCTGGGTATTTTTTTTTTGGTGGGGGGGATGATTTCTCCTGTAACTGGGGCTGATACCTATGGCCCCAGTTACAGGAGGAATACAGCCTCCTGGCTATAACTGCTGAGCTGATCTGGGTCCTCTATGACCCAGCAGCTCTAATAGTCTCTGATCCGCGGCGGATAATATAACCACCAGGTCAGAGAAGAGCCGCATCATGGTGGCTCTCATACCTGTATATACAGTGCTTAGGATGTATGGGTACGTCCTTGCAGAACAAGAGTGGGTCCACCTGGACGTATATAGTCTATGGGAAGTCTGGAAGTGGTTAATAGTACAGGTAAATATAAGAAACTTTGTAATATATCGTGTTAAGGATTTCTGTTTCCTTCACTGATTAACCTGTTCTCCCACTCCTTATATTCAATCTGACTAGTTGTTTACATTATATCTGTCTCCGTATTCAGCCTCAAACACAGACCTCTATGGAGCAGGTACAGGATGAGTTAGGATTCTCCTGCTTGTTAAATTAAGATTTATTGCTTCATTCTATATATTAGCAGCTTCTTATCTACAACCTAGCAATGTTACACTTTGCTATTCCTTGCTTTTTTTTTAACAGCTTCAATTATTTGCGTGTCTTTTCCAACCCCTCTTCTCTCTTCATAGACTAATATGTAGAAAGCATCTACCTGAAAAGTGGAGGAGACTTTTCTTTTTAATCCCTTCCCAACATCTGCTGTAATAGTATGGCAGATGGTGGCTGCTGTGCTGCAGCGTGGCCGCCATAGCAACTGGATAGAATACAGTGGAGACCTGGCTCTCTCACTTAAAAAGATGAGAGGCCTGTAATTGACATCATAGATAGACCTAAACTATGAGAGACAAATTAGAAAACAAATCCAGAAAATCACATTGTCTGATTTTTAAAGAATTTATTTGCAAATTATGGTGGAAAATAAGTATTTGGTCAATAACAAAAGTTCATCTCAATACTTTGTTATATATCCTTTGTTGGCAGTGACAGAGGTCAAACGTTTTCTGTAAGTCTTCACAAGGTTGGCACACATTGTTGCTGGTATGTTGGCCCATTCCTTCATGCAGATTTCCTCTAGAGCAGTGATGTTTTGGGGCTGTCGCTGGGCAACATGGACTTTCAACTCGCTCCAAAGGTTCTAATTATTGCTCCCACAGTTGATTTCTTCACACCAAGCTGCTTGCCTATTGCAGATTCAGTCTTCCCAGCCTGGAGCAGGTCTACAATTTTGTTTCTGGTGCCCTTCCACAGCTCTGTGGTCTTCACTAGAGATGAGCGAATTGATTCTGCAGAAGTGGAATTCGATCCGAATTTCAGGAAATCTAAGCTTTGCCACAATTACGGATTTCCTCACGCTTCGATGCATCGAATCGCATTTGTTTTAAAAAAAATTTTAAAATGGCCGCCACACATGTTAGGACAAGGGGGAAGGGACTCTGGGAGCGCAGGATCACCCACAATGCCAAGTGTGCAGCTAATCAGCAGCCAACAGGACCTGCGATGTCACAGCCCTATAAAAACCCTCGGCCATTTTAGGTACAGTCATTCCACATCACACTTACTGTAGGGACAGACGGGAGGAGCTAGGGAAAGACTTAGAAAACATGTAGAAGTTCAGGGAAAGAGGCTGAGCCTTAGAACTGTAGGGAAAGCATAGGGAGGAATTGAGAGGAATTTGGGGTGGTTGCAGGCTCATTTACAGCAAGAATTTGAAGAATAATTCACATTGCAGCACTCACTGCCGTTATACTGCTGCTTATTACTCATATCTGTGTCAGCAAGGTGGAACACAACAAGCCTTTCGCAGTGCAATACAGCAAAAAAAAAAGTATGAAATATCATACACTAATATCTGCACGCATCTGTAAAAGAAGCCTTTTTAAAGGCGTTTATTATAAGGGGCTTATTCACTGTTCTTACAAGGCATAACATTATTCAGTACTATTGTGCCAAAGAAAACTGAATTATTGAATAATATCTGCACTTATCTGTAATAAAGGCCTTTAATGTGGAGAAAGACATAACGACCATATTCGCCATTTTGTTACCAGTATAAAGTTGCAGGCAATATTTTCAAACAGTATTGTCAATAAAAATTCAATAATTCGTAGCGGTTATCACTTATTTAAAGGTCTTTATTAGTATCAAAACACATAAAAAAGACCATATTCGCCATTTTGTTACCAGTATAAAGTTGCAGGCCATTTTTAAATAGTATTGTCAATAATTAAATAATTCTGAGCTACAAATCTCTGCCTTTATCACTCCTCTTTTTTTTTATTGGTGTTTATTAGTGGGTGAAGAAATAAGAGGCATATTTGCCATTCTCTTCAAACTAGAAAATAACAGGCCTTTTTGCCCTTTTACAATTAAGTTTTTTCATCGAACAGTATGTCAAACAGAGAAGCGAGAGGCTATGCACAGGGGAGGGCCATAGGCCTAAATGTTTCTGGTGCAGGCACAGGTTGCAGCAGAGTAAGGGGGCGTGGCAACAGGGCTCAGTTACAGAGACCTGAGCTCTCAGTATCACGTAGTGGTCGTGTCTTGACCAGCAACCCAACGGTTGTAGACTGGTTGACTCGGTCATCCAATTCATCCCAAGTCACATCAGACACCCCCAGCCAAGATTTGTAGGGTTCGTCAGACACAACCCTTAGTTGGCATGGCCTGGCAGCAGGCCCTGTGCCCTCACCTGTTCTCAACCTGCCTCTGTCCTTTTCTGTTCCCTCAGCTAGAGAACTACTCTATGCTGTGGGCTCAGATCCATAGGAGGAGATACTAGAGGACAATCAGCAGCTACTTCTCAGCCAAGATGTGGAGCAGACATCTGCCGCTTCCTGCAGTAGGCAGGCAAGTAGTTATGAGGAGAGTGGCATGGGAACTGGTGTTGAGGAGGACATCAGTGACCTGCAGACAGTAGTGGATGACGATGTAGCCGATCGTCATTGGGAGCCGGGTGACGAAGGGGCCTCATCGTCATCAGGAGAAGAGGGTTGCAGCTTGCGCATGAGGCAGCGGGGAAGTCAGCAGGGTGGCAGCAGTGTGAGGTCGGGAGCTAAACGTGCCCGGGGTAGACCGCCCGCTTCCCAGCAGCCTAGCCTATCACGGAGGCAGTGGCAGTAGCAGTCAGTTATTGTGGAGTGTTGGGGGTAAAATCACCTACTCGGCGGTGTGGCAGTTTTTTGTAAAGCCGCCGGGGGAGGTGAACATGGCCATATGTTCAATCTGTGGGCAGAAGGTGAAGCGTGGCCAGGGTGCCAATGTTAGCACCACAGCCCTGCGCCAACATATGCAGCGTCACCATAAAGTGGCTTGGGAGAGCCTTGGCTCCAATGTGGTGGTCCAGCCTGCCGCAGCAAACGCTGCAGCACCCAGTGGCATGCACCCCATTTCAGGCAGTCAAGGTTCCACCACCTCAGCTGAAGGAAGCTGTGTCCCCTTCCCATCATCTGCTGGTCGTGCTGCTCCTCCTCCTAGTCAGTCATTGCATCAGCAATCGATCACAGAATCTATGTCTAAGAGACAACAGTATGCATGCACATCTAATAGTGCAGAAGCTGAATGTGCTCCTGTGGACTCTGCACCTTTCAGAGAACTGATGACTTGCGCCGAGCCGAGGTGGAGAGTCCCAAGCTGTCATTTCTTTGCCAAGAAGGCAGTACCAGTCCTGCACAAATATGTAGAAGAGAAGGTGGGCCAGTCCTTGAGCCTGTCGGTGTCTGCCAAAGTGCACGGCAGTGCCGACGTGTGGAACTGTAACTACGGTCAAGGACAATATATGTCATTTATGGCCCACTGGGTTAATGTGGTGCCTGCCCAGACACACCAGCAACTTGGACAGGTGATGCAGCTTCTGCCTCCACGTTCTCACGCCGTTGGTCCTGCAACAATGTCAGCCTCATCCTCCACTGTTTCCTCAGCCTCCACTGCAGGAACAATTCCCAGTGCTCCTCCAGCATACCTCATGTGCAGGGCACAGCGGTGTTACGCTGTTCTAAACCTCGTTTGCCTGGGCGAACGAAGTCACACAGGGGAGGAACTGCTCCGTGTCCTCAATCAAGAAATCGAATCCTGGCTTTCTCTAAGAGAATTTAAAATCGGAACAATGGTGACAGACAATGGGAAGAACATGGTGTCGGCCCTGCGTCAAGGAGGGCTGAGCCATGCGCCCTGCATGGCGCACGTGTTCAATCTGGTTGTCAAGCATTTTCTTAAGTGTTCCAACCATGTGCAAGACATCCTAAAAATGTCAAGGAAACCTTGTATGAACTTCAGCCACTCGTACACCGCCAAGCACACCCTCCTTGAGCTGCAGCGGCAGAACGGCCTCCCACAACATAGGCTGATATGCGATGCTTCCACTCATTGGAATTCAACCCTCCATATGTTGGATCGACTATATGAACAGAGAAAAGCCATAAACGATTTCTTTATGATCCAAGCGGACAGAGGTACTCCCCTGTGTAACTTTGTTAGCCAGTGGCAGCTTATGCGTGACACCTGCCATTTGTTAGTTCCCTTTGAGGAGGCCACTTTGTTAGTCAGTCGCCAGGACTACGGGATGAACAACGTCATTCCACTGATTCACATCCTGGAAAAGATGCTTATCAATCTGGCTGGTCAGGGGACTGGAGATGTGGCGTCTACATCTCGAGGCCACATGAGCCCTGTGGGGGCTGAACTAGGGGAGGTGGAGGATGAGGAGGACTTTGGAGTCACATGGGTGAAGAGGAGGAGCAGGAGCAACCAGAACTGCCAGAGGGAGATGAGGAGGATGAGGCAGATGACCTAGACACACCGTGGCAATATGCAGTGGAGATGGATGCAGGGAGTCCCTCGGAGTCACTTGCGCAAATGGCCAGATGCATGCTGACTTCCTTGCGCAGTGACAGACGAATTGTCACCATTTGGAAGAGGGATGACTACTGGCTCTCCATCATATTAGACCCTCGCTACTGGGGAAAAATGGGGGCCTTTTTTACACCCACTGAGAGGGAGGACAAACTGAACTACTATAGAGACATGCTATGTAGTGAGTTGGCCGCTGCCTACTTGCGCCATCATCCATCCTCTCGCATGTCCGACCGAGGGGGGCCCTGAGCGCTCAACTTGCACTGGCATGGCAACTGTGGGAGGGGGTGGGGTCGCAGGAGCAGTATCGGCTCCATCAGCAGAAGCCTGAGCCTAGAGTCGCTGATGAGCAGCTTTCTTCAGCCGCATAGTGAAGAAGCTGCTCATTACCAGCTAGATACAGAGCAGAAGTTGAACCAGCAGGTGGTGGCATACTTAGAGTTCACCCTGCCACCCGTCATCGAAGATCCGATGGACTACTGGGCAGCCAAACTGGATTTGTGGCCGCAACTGGCCGAGTTTGCCCTGGAAAAGCTGTCCTGCCCGGCCAGTAGTGTGGCATCAGAGCGGGTGTTTAGTGCGGTGGGGACCATAGTTACCCCAAGGAGAACTCGCCTGTCCACCCAAAATTTGGAGAGACTGACCTTTGTGAAGATGAATCAGGCATAGATCAGCCAGGACTTCCACCCACCAATGCCTGATGCAGCAGATTAAATGATCCATGCTGCCTCACCACACTCTGCCACTGGTTCACTGTATGGCCTCCAATTGCTGTTGCTACCTACACATTCTATCACCTTACCACTCTGTGGCCTACTCACGCTGCTGCCACCTCCGCACTTTGCCACTGGGTGACTGTATGGCCTCCTCACGCTGCTGCCGCCTCCTCACTCTGCCACTGGGTCACTGTATGGCCTACTAAGGCTGCTGACACCTCCACACTCTTTTACCAGGTCACTGTATGGCCTACTAAGGCTGCTCACACCTCCACAATGTCACTGGGTCACTTTAAGGCCTCCTCATGCCGCTTCCACTGGGTCACTGTATACCCTCCTCATGCTGCTGCCACCTGGTCACTGTATGGCCTCCTTATGCCACTTCCACTGGGTCACTATATGCCCTCCTCATGTTGCTGCACTGGGTCACTGCATGGCCTCCTCATGCCGTTTTCACTGGATCACTCTGCGTCCTCCTCATGCCGCTGCCACCAGGTCACTGTATGGCCTCCTCATGCCGCTGCCACCGGGTCACTGTATGGCCTCCTCACACTGCTGCCAGCTCCTCACTCTGCCACTGGGTCACTGTATGGCGTACTAAGGCTGCTGACACCTCCACACTCTCTTACCAGGTCACTGTATGGCCTACTAAGGCTGCTCACACCTCCACAATGTCACTAGGTCACTGTATGGCCTCCTCATGCCGCTTCCACTGGGTCACTGTATGCCCTCTTCATGCTGCTACCACCGGGTCACTGTATGGCCTCCTCATGCCACTTCCACTGGATCACTCTGTGTACTCCTCATGCCGCTGCCACTTGGTCACTGTATGGCCTCCTCATGCGGCTGCCACTTGGTGACTGTATGCCCTCCTCATGTTGCTTCCACTGGGTCACTGTATGGCCTCCTCATGTTTCTGCCACTTGGTCACTGTATGGCCTCCTCATACTGCTGCCACTGGGTCACTGTATGCCCTCCTCAAGCCGTTTCCACTGGGTCACTGTATGCCCTCCTTATGCCGCTGCCACCGGGTCACTTTATGGCCTCCTCATACCGCTGCTACTGGGTCACTGTATGGCCTCCTCATGTTGCAACCACTGGGTCACTGCATGGCCTCCTCATGCTGCCACTAGGCCACTGCATGGCCTCCTCATGCCGTTTTCACTGGGTCACTCTGCGTCCTCCTCATGCCGCTGCCACCAAGTCACTGTATGGCCTCCTCATGCCGCTGCCACTGGGTCACTGTATGGCCTACACACACTGCTGCTACTGGGTCACTGTTTGGCCTCCTCATGTTGCTACCACTGGGTCACTGTTTGGCCTCCTCATGCTGCTGCCACAGGTCACGCGGGGCCCCCGCCCCTTCCCCCGGGGCCCCCCCCCCCCCCCCCCCGCTGCCACTGTGAAGGATCATAATGAACTTTTTATAATTTTATACTTTTATATCTGTTTTATATTTTCATATCTGCTTAAGGTGTACTGTGTGTAAAAAACATTGTTATCCTTAAAGTTAAATATTAGATGTGGTTGTTTATGCTTGAAACTGAGTGTAATGTAATGTTACACTACCAGATAGTGTCTGCATACCAAAGTGAGAATCCTTTGTGTCCAAGAAAACATGTGTTTGACTTGCTGCCAGAAGACACCTCCCTGGATCACTGTGCAAGACAGGAGATGGCTGACCATATACGGAACTGTTTATATCTGTTATCTATGCATTTAAGATAAACTACACCAATTAGGATTGAACATGAGGACTTACGTTGCTATGTTAACCCTTTCCTATATTTGCTGCTATATGAACTTATGTTGTCTTAATAAAGTTTCAGTGTGCGTTCCAGTATTCGGCTAAGTAAGAGGAACATATACCAACATTCTGTCTGGTGTCTATCCCTCGCCGCTAGCACTTAGCTCATATCAATTAGGACAACGACAGTTACCTGGGGTACCTGGTCACCTGGCCCACAAAGGGTGTCATGACCTTATCACCACCAAGTCACTGTATGGCCTCCTCATACCGCTGCCACTGGGTCACTGTATGGCCTACTCACACTGTTGCTACTGGGTCACTGTTTGGCCTCCTCATGTTGCTACCACTGGGTCACTGTTTGGCCTCCTCATGCTGCTGCCACTAGGTCACTGCATGGCCTCCTCATGCCGTTTTCACTGGGTCACTCTGCGTCCTCCTTATGCCGCTGCCACCAGGTCACTGTATGCCCTCCTCATGCCGCTGCCACCGGGTCACTGTATGGCCTCCTCATGCCGCTGCCACTAGGTCACTGTATGCCCTCCTCATGCTGCTGTCAACTTCACATTGTCACCTTGTCACCAGCAACTTGGCCAGGTGGCGCTGCTTCCGCTTCCACGTTCTGACACCGGTGGTCCTGCAACAATGTCCACCTAATCCTGCACTGTTTCCTCAGTCTCCACTGCATGGACAATTCACAGTGCTCCTTCAGCATACCACATGTACAGGGCACAGCGGTGTCACACTGCTCTACACCTAGTTTGCCTGGGCGAACAAAGTCACACAGGGGAGGAACTGGGTCACTGTATGGCCTCCTCATGTTGCTACCAACTCCACATTGTCGCCAGTGGTGAACCTAGGCTCTTTGCTGCCTGAGGCGGACTATCGAAAGACGTCCCCCCCCCCCAAAAAAAAAAAAAATAAATAAATAAAATTGCGTTTACATGCTGTTGTCGTACAATAAACATACACAAACTTATGAAACAGTATTTAAGAATTCTTACTGCATTACTTCAGTATCAGATCAACAATACGGCATTAACAACGAAAGTAACTTCACACATCTTCTGCTTGGTGGATAGACAAGCCCACGTGGCCCCCATTCTCTATAATAGGAGCCTCGCAGATAGCTGAGTACTGGACTTCGGCTATCTTTGGCACTCCCATTGAAGTGAATGAGAGCCACGCAGGTTCGTCCATCCACCAAGTGACACACCTATATATGACTGCGGTCAGGCTGAATTCCCACCCAGTGAGGGGAAAAAAAAACAATTCTCAGGCTCAGTGGGGGTCTCAGCAGACAGACCCCAATCAATCAGGTATTTATACTCTATCATTTAGGTGAATACAGGGCAGTAACATTTTGTGACTTACAGGTGACGTCTCTGACTAATTGGTCACAATTCCCTTCTCTTCCCTTTGGACCGCCAAGACCACTTCTTCCAGCTGTGACTTGTCTCTGTAAAGTTTGCAACACAGACATCTTTGGCTCCTTACTTTTCCAGGCACCTGACCTACATTGTCCTCACCTGCACACCCATCCTGCTGCTACCCCAATTATAAAATATAGGATATAACCCCCCATAATGAATAACTCCCAAGTGCATCTTTATATTAATAATGTCTGTGTGTATCCTGTATAAATAGTGCCCCTTATTAATAATGCCCCAGGTGGTAACTAATTAAAAGGTTTTCCAGATCATTAATAAACTAATCAGTGGGGCTCAAAAACCCAGGACCCCTACTGATCAGCTGTTTGAATGAACTGTGATACCTGTGTAAGTGCCGTGACCGCTTCTCTGTTTACATAGTGTCATTCATCTCATATCGGCCATGTCATGTAACTACAGCCTCGTCCTATACACATCTATGTGACAAGACTGTAATTACATCACATGGTCACTATAAACAGACAGCGTGTGATATAAACAGGCACCATAGCCCCTTCATACAGCTGATCAGAGGGAGGGGGTCCACTGATCTCTTATTGATAATCTGTCCTAAGGATAGAACATCAATAAAAATGAGCTGGAAAGACCCTTTAATAAAGTCCAAGTGCCACCTTAAAGGGGTTGTCCAGGATAACCACTTTTTTAATATGAGGCTGGGGAAGGTTCTCCGGTGTCTCCCAGCGCATTCCAGTCCTGCTGCTCCGTTGTTTTCTTCCCCTCAGCGGTCATATGTGGTGGGGACTTCCGCCAGAGCAGCAGAACCAGACTGTGGTGAGAGACGTCGGAGCACAAGGGACAGGTGAGTAGGTGTTTTTTTTTTTTTAATACAGTATTACACGGTATTATGGCCCACAGCGGCCCCTGCACACAGTATTACATGGTATTATGCCCTGCAGCGGCCCCTGCACACAGTGTTATGCCCCGCAGCGCCCCCTGCACATGTTATTATGCCCCACAGTGGCCCCTGCACACGGTATTATACCCCGCAGCGGCCCCTGCACACGGTATTTTGCTCCGTAGTGGCCCCTGCACACAATATTATGCCCCGCATTGGCCCCTGCACACGGTATTATGCTCCATAGTGGCCCCTGCACACGGTTTACGCCCATAGTGGTCCCCACCGCCCCCCTGCACTCGGTGTTATACTCCATAGTGGCCCCTGCACTCAGTGTTATACTCCATAGTGGCCCCTGCACACAGTATTCTGCTCCATAGTGACCCACCCATGAACTATTATTATACTCTGGCATAGCTCCCAACCGTCCCGCATCTGGCGGGACAGTCCCGATTTTACACTGCTGTTCCGCATAGCTTACAATTTGTCCCGCTATGCCCCTGAAATGTTTTGCTATTAACAAACTTTATTACTTAGCTCCCAACCGTCCCGCATCTTGCGGGACAGTCTCGATTTTACACTGCTGTTCCGCAGTCCCGCATAGCTTACAGTTTGTCCCGCTATTCCCCTGAAATGTTTTGCTGTTAACAAACTTTATTAGGGTAGGGTAAGGCTAAATGGTAGGTTCGTGATTAGAGTGGAGTTGCTCCTGGTAGGTATGATGTCACAGGAAGGGGCGGAGCCTCTCCGATGAGGGCGGGGTCTCTTCTATCACAACTTTGTGCTGTATAGAGGAAGCAGGAGCGGAGCTCGTGTAGATGAAGGACAGAAAGCTGTGAAGACTGGTTTGTGGGACTGCATGATGGAAGGGGAGTGACAGGACTGTTTTGCATGGGACTGCATGTTGGAGGAGGCTGAGGGAAGGGAATCATGTAGGTACATGGGACTGTAAGTTGAGGGGATAAAAAGAGAGTGATGTTTTACATGGGGCTGTATCCTGGAGATCCTGGGGGATTAGATTGATGTTTAGGGTGGTATAGGAGTCCCTGGGGTGCCGTTGGCATCTAAGGGGGGATGCTGCTAGCATGGATAGGGGCCAGGGGTCGCTGGTGTGCTTCTGGCAACTAAAGGGGGTGGAGACACGGGTCCCTGGGGTGTCATTGGCATCTAAATACGGGAGCATGCGTCCTTGGTGTACTGCTAAAGGAGGGGAGGGGCAGGGGTCCTTGGGGTGCTGCTGGCATTTAAAGGGGGCAGGGGTCCTTGGGGTGCTGCTGGCATTTAAAGGGGGCAGGGGTCCTTGGGGTGCTGCTGGCATTTAAAGGGGGGAGGGTCTTGTGGGGTTCAGGTCCCTGGGGGGGGGTTGCTGCATGTGTCTGTGTGGGGTTCCTGGGGTACTGCTTGTGTGTGAGAGGGGATTCTGGAGGTGGTCCCAGGGCACTGCCACCTGTATGCATGTTTGGGGGTCCCTCGGGAGCTAACTGTGTGTGTGAGGGTTTGCTGGTGGAGGGTCCGAGGAGTGTTGCCGTGTGGTGTGCGGGTCCCTTGGGTACTATCTTCATGTAAGTAGGGGGTTCCTGTGGTGCTGCCTCTGTGTGGGTGGGGGTTGCTGATGGTGGTCCCTGGGGTGCTGCCACCTGTGTGTGTGGGGGTGCTGCCTGTGTGTTGGAGGGGTCTGGCCCCTGGGGTGTTGCCACCTATGTGTTGGGGGGCTCCAGTCCCTGGGGGGGGCTCCTGCCTGTGTGCTGGGAGAAGTCTGGTCCCTGGGGTGGGCTGCCGCCTGTAGGCTGAGGGGGTCTGGTCCCTGGGGTGGGCTGCCGCCTGTAGGCTGAGGGGGTCTGGTCGCTGGGGGGGGGGGCTACCGCCTGTAGGCTGAGGGGGTCTGGTCCCTGGGGGGGGCTGCCGCCTGTAGGCTGAGGGGGTCTGGTCGCTGGGGGGGGCTGCCGCCTGTAGGCTGAGGGGGTCCGGTCCCTGGGGGGGCTGGTCGCTGGGGGGGGCTACCACCTGTAGGCTGAGGGGGTCTGGTCCCTGGGGAGGGCTGCCGCCTGCAGGCTGAGGGGGTCTGGTCCCTGGGGGGGGGCTGCCGCCTGTAGGCTGAGGGGGTCTGGTCCCTGGGGGGGGGGCTGCCGCCTGTAGGCTGAGGGGGTCTGGTCCCTGGGGGGGGCTGCCGCCTGTAGGCTGAGGGGGTCTGGTCCCTGGGGGGGCTGCCGTCTGTGCCTTGGGAAGGGGAGTCCCTGAGAGGATGCTGTCTGTGTGGGGTGCTATCTTCATGTAAGTGGGGGGGGTCTCTAGGGGTGCTGCCTGTGTGTGAGGGGAGGCTGTGGGTTTTCCTGGGCGGGCTGCTGTCTGTGTGCATGTGGGGGGATCCATGAGGGGCTGCCGTCTGTGCAGTGGCGTAACTACACTGTGTTCCAAATTATTATGCAAAAAGTGTTTAGGAGTGATAAGGTAAGAATTTTTTTTGTTTGTCAGTTAAACTCATTGATGGTGATGTGTGTCAGGGCTCTTTATATCACTGAAAGCAATTGCAGACACCTGTGCTAATTAGTTTGGCAGGTGTGTCCAATTAAAGGCAAGACTACTTAAGACGGCTGTCCCACATTATTAAGCAGCCTACATTTTCAGCCAAAATGGGAAAGAAAAAGGATGTGTCGGCTGCTGAGAAGCAACAAATTGTGGAGTGTTTAGGTCAAGGCATGACTACAATCAACATTGCCAAGACACTTCATCGTGATCATCACACAATCAAGAAGTATGTAGCTGATTCACACCACACACGTGTGCGTGCTGATAAGGGAAAATTGAGGACTCTTTCCAACAGGCAATTACGTCAGGTTAAAAGAGCAGCTTCAAAAATGCCTTGTCATAGCAGCAGACAAGTTTTTGAAGCTGCTGGTGCCTCCAACGTCCCCTGAACAACAAGATGCAGGGTCCTTCAGAGGTTTGCAGCTGTGCGTAAGCCATCCTGTCGACCTCCTCTATCCACTGCACACAAGCAGAAACGGCTCCAGTGGGCCAAACAATACATGAAGACTGACTTCAAAACTGTTTTGTTCACCGATGAGTGCTGTGCAATGCTCGATGGTCCAGATGGATGGAGTGGAGGATGGCTTGTTGATGGACACCCCATGCAAACACGGCTACGGCGCCAACAAGGAGGAGGTGGAGTAATGTTTTGGGCTGGAATCATGGGGAGAGAGATTGCTGGCCCCTTTAGGATCCCTGAAGGGGTAAAGATGAACTCCATAATGTATGTGGAGTTTCTCAAACAGCACTTCCTGCCATGGTTCAAGAAGAAGAACCATGCATTCCGCAGAAAGATCATTTTCATGCATGATAATGCACCGTCTCATGCTGCAAATAACACATCTGCATCTCTGGCTGCTATGGGCATAAAAGGGGACAAACTTATGGTGTGGCCCCCATGCTCCCCTGACCTCAACCCCATTGAGAACCTCTAGAGCATCATCAAAAGGAGTGTCTATGATGGCGGGAGGCAGTTCACATCTAAGCAACAGCTCTGGGAGGGTATTCTGTCCTCATGCAAAACAATTGAAGCAGAAACCATCCAAAAACTGACAAATTCAATGGACGAGAGAGTTCAGAAGCTTCTATCGAACAAGGGGTCCTATGTGCAAATGTAACATCACCTAGAATAAAGTTTTGGCTTGAAAACTGTTTGATTTCAGTTTGTAATAACCTGCTAATACTTATAATTTCACAATGACCATTTTTTTGTTCTTAATAAAAATGAAAAGGTTGCAAATTCTGCTGTGCATAATAATTTGAAACATGCATTTTGAGTGCATTTTGAGTGTTTATTTTTTTTTTTTAAATATACTGTTATCATAGGCAGTTTGTTTAAAAACCTTTCAATTATACTCGAATAGTTGATGACTGGAAAATTACAATGACTGCAATTCATATAGGCAATTTTGGAAAATATGAGAAAGCATTATTTGTATAAAAATTTGGAACACGGTGTAGGAATGGCTGGGCCCCAAGGCGAACATTTAACATGTCGGGAGCCATGCTGCTCACAGCCATACGATGTGCACCACTGCACTACCTAAACACACTGCTACACCCTGTATAGCAAATGAACCGCGTGGCTCCTGGAATTGTCATCATTACCTGTAGTCGCACTGTCCTGGTAAAGCTGATCTGCAGAAGTCCTGGCTGTCAGACCCCTGCAGATGTAATATTGATGGCCTATCCCAAGGGCAGGAGGTGTAAAATAAAAAAAAATTAAAAAAAACGCATACTCATCTGTCCCTGGCGCTCAGTTGTCCTCACATTCTGGTGCTCAAATAACCAAAAAATAGGGGTTACTAGACTTCATTTGAGGCTAAGTTCACATCGGCTGCAGAAATTGGTAGAGAGAAAAGTCCTGCACGGAGGACTTTTCTCTCTGCCCCTTTCAGTATGGAAACGACTGATCCCATTATAGTCTGTTTGTTTGTTTGTTTGAGTTGGAAGGGACCTCAAGGGCCATCGAGTCCAACCCCCTGCAAAAGCAGGAATTCCTAAAACATCCCAGCTATATACCTATCCAGTTTCCGCTTGAAGATTTCAATTGATGGAGAACTCACCACCTCCCGTGGCAGCCTATTCCACTCTCTCACTACCCTTACTGTTAGAAAGTTTTTCCTAATGTCTAATCTAAATCTCCTTCCCCTTAGTTTCATCCCATTACTTCTCGTGCTTCCTTCTGCTAATGAGAAAAGGGTAGATCCCTCTGCACTGACAAACTTTCAGATATTTAAATACTGCTATTAAGTCTCCCCTTAGCCTTCTCTTCTGCAAACTAAGCAGTCCCAATTCTTTTAGCCTCTCCTCGTAGGACATGGTTTGTAGACCTTCCACCATTTTGGTTGCTCTTCTCTGGACCTGCTCCAATAAATCGATGTCTTTCTTAAACTGGGGAGCCCAGAACTGTACACAGTATTCCAGGTGGGGTCTGACCAGGGCAGAGTACAGCGGAATAATTACCTCTCTTGATCTAGCTTCAATGCTCGTCTTGATACATCCTAGAATTTTATTAGCCTTTTTAGCCACCGCACCGCACTGTTGACTCATGTTGAATTTGCGATCTATTATTATGCCCAGATCCTTTTCCCCTGTACTCTCACTTAGTACTATTCCTCCCATACTATATATGCTTCTTGCATTTCTGTTACCCAGATGTAGAACTTTGCATTTGTCCCTGTTGAATACCATTTTATTCACCTCAGCCCATTGTTCCAGTGTGTCCAAGTCCTTTTGGATGCATTCTCTCTCCTCTCTAGTGTTGGCCATTCCTCTAGCTTTGTATCATCTGCAAATTTTATTAGTTCCCCATTAACCCCATCATCCAGATCATTTATAAAAATATTAAAAAGTACTGGGCCCAGGACAGAGCCCTGCGGCACCCCGCTTTTTATTTTCTTCCAGTTTGATGTATAGCCATTTAGAATTACTCGTTGTGCCCGATCATTAAGCCAATTGTGAACCCACCTCACTGATATTTTATCAAAGCCATACTTGATCATTTTTTCAATAAGAATGTTATGTGATACTTTATCAAAGGCCTTACTAAAGTCAAGATATACTATGTCCACTGCATTTCCCTGGTCCAACCATTCAGTGACTTTATTATAGAAGGAAATAAGATTAGTCTGACAAGATTTATTAGGCATAAAGCCGTGCTGGCTCTGATTAATTAAAGCCTTCCCATCCAGGTACCTAATTAAATGTTCTTTAACGATTTGTTCAAAGATTTTTCCTACTATCGAGGTCAGACTTACCGGCCTATAATTTCCTGGGTCGTCCCTATTCCCCTTTTTGTAGATGGGGACCACATTTGCCCTTTTCCAATCTAGAGGGACCACTCCTGTTTCCCATGACTTATTAAAGATTATTGCAAGGGGTTCTGTTATTTCCTCTGCTAATTCTTTTAAAACTCTAGGGTGTAAATCATCCGGTCCTGGGGACTTGGTTTCCTTAATCTTAGCTAAATGTTCTCTTACCAAACCTTCACTTATAATCAGCTTGGAGTCCTCATTCCCCTCATCACTATCACCATTGTAAGGGTTAACACATAACTTGCACTATATTCTATACAGAAAGCACAAGAGGGTGGAATGTTCTGTAAACAAGACTACATAGTTGATAAGGACAGACTTGGAGTCTGGGGGAGATATCAACAGTTCTGCCGATTTCAGCAGAACTGGTATTCTTGGGAGGACATTTAGATAAGGTGAAAAGGAAAACATCTGGGGTGATGGGTAAATGAACAAATTTGTGTGATAACGGAACTGGAAAGACCATATATGTATATTGATCACATGACTGTTATGTAATTGAGCTTGCTTTTAAAACTGTATTGAACTACGTAATAAAGTAGAAACGGTTCATACACGATACCTGTGTACGTCTTGTTTCCCGAGCGCTCGAAACTGGTTATTTATTTAATTAGGATTACGGTGACATCCATCCTGGGGGAACTTAACCCCCAACAGAAATTGGCGACCAATGACGTGGGGCCTCGAGATCGTCTGATGTGCAGCCGATAGAGTGCCGACCCACTCACCGATCGACTTGAGGATGGGACCAGAGGACCTCAGATAGATAAAAACAGTACTGTGAAGGTAAGCCTTTGATCTTGCCAATTAGTATATCTGAGGTTCCTGTGTGTCTATTCTCTGTATCGATGAGTGAGGTAAGCTGCTGCATGCTTATATGACATCTCGATGCCAATTGTATAGTACGGAAGAACCTAAAAGGGACATGTCACCTGTAAATGATATGGAAATTGTTTTCTTTGCTTTTTGTCTTACCTGTTTACCTGTCTACTGAGAAGGCATGTTACCTGTGTTATAAGATATATAAGGCTGCAAAGAATGGGGAAAAGTTCTCTATTCTTAACCCCTAGAGTTTAGAGTTGCGGACAAGGTTCCGAACTGAGAAGCACTGAGTGATTGAAAAGTCCTTGTTTTGGAACACTAGCCTCCAGCCGTGCCTGGACGGTCAAGGTCGAATGGGACCTGAGTAGTAGCACGAAGGACTTAGTAGAATCCGCGCGAAAAAGTGCGTGTAGTGATTTGGGAGTGTTTTGGTAAGGGGACACAGGCAGAAAGTTGAGCCTGTGGAAGCCAATTGAGGCATTGCCCTGAGCACTACTCCTGAACTTGCACAAGTAGAGTAGTTCATAGAAGACAGAAGAGTCTGTCTGGGAGTTCTCACTAAGTAGTCATAAGTGACCCTCTATTGTCTCAAAGGTTGCCCTAGAGGAGTGAGAGACTCATCGGCTGATTAGCTACCAGTCAAGATGGGGAAGGGACCATCTAAGATATGGTACACCCCATGTGAACTAATAGAGATAGGGGAAGGGAAAGAAGTAGCCGCACAAGTAAAGAAAATCCTAAAAAGAGCAGGAATACACAAAACTGGGTTGGTAGACAGTAGATTTTGGGATCAGTGGAGATTAGATCATGCGGGATTGATTCAGGACAAAAAGTTGCAAAGAGGCATTCATGCCCTGATAGAAGGAAGCAATAGAATAGGATAAGGGGTGATAGTTCAGGAAATAATGAATCACCCCCACCTCACTCCGAGAATCAGGCTTGAAGGGAGACATCCCCCTTCTCAGTATTATTGTTTAATATAACCCATCTTATCTCCCAGTTCTGTATGAAATATTACTTACTTTAACAAAACACTCAGAGAATCTGATACAGTGCAAAGAGAAAAACTGTCCACCATCGGTATGATGTTTATTGGATTATGTATTATATATATATATATATATATATATATATATATATATATATGTCAACCTGTATTTGTAATATTCATTCTGTTTATATCAATGCCAGGATTCAACTTTTATGCTTTTTGTAAAATTAAATCCGCTTTCAGGGAATGTCCCCTAAAAAGAAGAAACTAGGATATTGTGATGTTCCACAGGGGTTCAACTTTTGGTTGGAATCAGTGAAGAAAATTCTAAAGTCTGTGGGGTTTGGGAAATATTTGAAAATTGTACAAAAATAGTAATATGTAATTTTGGTGTCAGTATTAACTGCTATCTGCTTGAATTGTATTCCTGTATTCTGTTGTAGCGCTCTGCAGATGTTCTGCAGGGAATAACCAAAACATTAATTGACTGCCAAGTAGCTCCAAGGACGTTGTATCTGATGTGATGCGCACGCAGAAAATCACAAGCTGAACATGATACTGTGTTACCCAGTAATGTTACATGTCAATTATTACAAAGTGAAACTTGGCTTTGGGCCTCCGGGGTCCGCAGCCTGTGTATGATGACTATTTATGCCCAAAGGGAAAATATTTTGATAAAAGTGTTAGCCTAAGGTTAAATGGAAAGTAAGGTACAATGACAATATATATGTGTAAAATATTCAAGAACATACTCAAACTATGAAATTATGTCTTGTACTATGTTATGTGAATTTATTGTCTTGCCTGTTATCACCTGAAGTAAGGTATCTGTTAAAAGAGAGAAAGGTGAATCAGTGTAAGTTTATGGAAGACTTCTCACTAAAACGGTGGATGCTTTAGATCAAACTGATCCTGTAGAAACCTCATTTCAGGGTTGCAGGATACTCACTAGGTGTTTAGTCTCAGACACATCAGATAACATTCTTGGTACAGATGTGATGGGAGTATTAGGTTGTAACATCATGTTGCAGTCATCAGGAGAAGCATATGTAAAAGTCACACATACTAACCATGAGATTTTGTGTTTATCTGCCGAGTTAAGTACACCAAATTGTATTTTTGTCCTAACTGAAGAAGAAAATGTACTGTTATCCCAAGTGCCAACAGCATTATGGGCAACTGGGAAAACAGACTTAGGTAAATTGGATGTACCCCCTGTTATGGTAACCCTGAAAGCTGGTGCTCAGCCACCCAGGATTAAACAATATCCTCTGACCCATGCCCAAGAGGATGCCATAGCAGTAACAATAGTAGAATTAGTGAAAGCAGAGGCATTGAAGGAATGCACTTCTGTAGCAAACACTCCTCTTTTCCCAGTGAAGAAAAAGGGCAAAAAGGGAGAACCAGACACATACCGTATGGTTCATGATCTTAGGGAATTGAATAAAGTAACACTACTTGAAACTCCAGTGGTACCTAACCCACACACCCTGCTGTCAGCTGTCCCCAAAGGTACCACCTGGTACAGTTGTATAGATCTTTCCAATGCATATTTTTCTGTGCCTTTACACCCCGATTGCCAGTATTTGTTTGCATTTACATTCAGGGGTAAACAGTACACTTGGACAGTACTACCACAAGGGGCGCAAAACAGTCCTAACCAATTCACAAGGTGTCTTACACTTATTATGAGTACTTGGCATTTTCCACATGATGATGTTGTTCTGTTACAATATGTTGACGATCTTCTTCTTTGTGCTCCAGACAAACCAACCTGTGAAGCGGCAACCATCAGCCTGTTGTGTTTCCTCTACCAGAACGGCTGCAAGGCCAACAAGGACAAGTTGCAATTTTGCAAACAAAAAGTGGTGTTCCTGGGACACTGTCTCGGCCAGGGTACCAAGCACCTGTCAGATGAGAGGACCAAGGTGGTGAGAGACATGCAGGTGCCGACCTCTCATGCTCAGCTACGTACCTTCTTGGGATTGGTATCCTACTGTAGGCCATGGATCAGATCTGCATCTCTGACCATGCAACCTCTGTACGATAGCCTCTCCTCAAAACCATTCAGCCTCACATCTGAGGCCATGGATGCGTTTTACCAGCTGAAGTTGCAGATAGTCAGTGCTCCGGCCCTAGGCCTACCTGACTATCAGAAACATTTTCAGCTCTACGTGACTGAGATGATAGGGCATGCAACTGCAGTTCTCACACAACAACACATTACAGCTCAAGGTTAGATGCTGTAGCCAGGGGGACCCCCTCCTGTGTGCGTGTTGTCCTCTCGGTACAAGCGTTGCTTGAGAGAAGCTCAGACATTGTCCTAGATCATATACCGGTTGTGTATACACCTCATGACATCCATGCTATCCTCACACAGGTGGACAGACGTCACCTTTCTTTGGCACGGCAGAGCAAACTGGAATTTGCTTTGCAGTCCTCCTCTAACATCTCTTTTCAACGCTGTTTAACTTTGAATCCTGTAACTCTTCTTCCTGTAGGAGTTCATGATTCAAAAGGGGGAGTGGAAGATGAGTTTATTTTTAAATTCCCTCTCTGAAGAAGAACTGTTTGACAGCCAGCATGAACATGATTGTGTGGCTCTTATGTCACAGGAAACAGTGGGATTTGACCATGTCACGGATGTGCCGTTACAAAATCCTGATTATGAGATGTTTGTGGACGGCTCAAGGTATCTGACAGATGAAGGCAAATTTGTTACAGGGTATGCTGTAGTCACTGAACATGACATCATAGTCCAGGAAGCTCTTCCACCACACGTCAGCCCAAGAAGCTGAGCTTAAAGCCCTTATGGAGGCTTGTAAGATAGCCAAAGGTAGAACAGCTAACATATACACTGACTCCAGGTATGCTTTTGGCATTGCACATGATTATGGTCCAATATGGAGGGCAAGGAACTTCCTAACGGCCCAGGGAAAGCCAATTAAGAATGGAGATGTGGTAAGTCGACTGATGGAGGCCATACTGCTCCCAAAGCAGCTGGCAATTGTGAAAGTCAGAGCTCACGCAAATGGAAGGGACCCTGAAAGCTGTGGAAATGAGAGAGCTGACATAGCAGCCAAGGCTGCAGCACTACTGGCCAGAAGGGGTCCCAACCAGGTGAGCAAAATGGACATTGACCTAGCAGACCCTAAAGGGCTGTACTCAAAGGTTACCAGTGTGGAAACTGAAAGATGGAAGAAAGCAGGTGCTACAGAAGGTGATGGTATGTGGAAAATGGGGGATCGATTATGTCTGCCCGCAGCAGTCTACCCCCAGATGGCTGGCTTGGCCCACGGTAAGGTGCATGCCTCTCGAAATGCCATGGAGTCATTAGTGGGTAAATTATGGTTTGCCCCAGGTTTTGGAAGAGCTGCTAGTAACCACGTAAAAGCATGTCACATATGTGCTCTACACAACCCAGGACAGGTAGTTAAAACACCCACCAAGTGTACACCAAAATCCCTGTACCCATTTCAGAGAGTACAGATAGATTACATACAGTTGCCTAAGTCTGGAACATACGAGTATGTATTGGTCTGTGTGGATCTGTTTTCAGGATGGCCTGAGGCCTACCCTGTGAGCAAAGCAACCGCACAAGCAACTGCCAAGAAACTGATGTCTGAGCTTGTGTGTAGGTTTGGAGTGCCCGAGGTGATAGAGTCTGACAGAGGTACACATTTCACAGGTGAGATAATGAAATAAATAATGTCTGCACTAGGGATTGAGCAAGCTTTCCACACACCCTACCATCCTCAGAGTTCAGGCAAAGTGGAAAGGTTGAATGGCACACTCAAATTAAAGATCCAAAAAGCGATAGCAGAGACAGGGAAGCCCTGGCCTGAGTGTCTATCTTTAGCCCTTTACTCAGTAAGAGCCACCCCTAACAGGAGGACAGGGTTGTCACCATTTGAAATATTGTTTGGAAGTGCGCCCAAAACAGGGTTATACTTCCCTCAGACGTTACAGCTTAACTATGACAGTATTTCTAGCTATGTGCAGAGTTTGTGCCAGAAATTGAGAGAAACACATAAACAAGTGTTCTCTTCTATTCCAGACCCTTCTGATTTTTCAGGAACGCATAGCTTGCAGCCTGGTGATTGGGTGGTCGTGAAAAGACACACTAGGAAGTCTCTTGAACCCAGGTATGACGGTCCCTTCCAAGTACTGCTGACAACTGCCACTTCAGTAAAATTGGAGGGAAAACCCACCTGGATACATGCTTCACATTGCAAGAAAGTTGAAGCACCATCAAAATGAAAACACAACACTTGCTGATGTTTGCTGGATGCCTTTTAATAATATGGACCTGGTTTGAACTTTACAGGAGAAAAGACAGCCCAAATCGGGGAGTAAGGGAGCTGGAGGAACACATATGGAGAACAAAAGAGAATATGTGGTTATATTTGGCCCGAGTATTAAACATGACAGAATTTTGTTTGAGAAATGCGTATTCCAGTAATGTGTTAGAAACTTGTTTGATTGCAGTGCCGACTTCTGTTGCAGTATGGAAGCTGATCTCCATGTGCATGCAGACTGGATAAGTCCTTATTATGTTGTATTAGATTTGCGATCACATAAAAAAGCAATATTGCAGAATAGAGCGGCTATAGATTATTTACTGCTTAAACATGGTTATGGTTGCAACACTTTTGCGAGAATGTGCTGTTTTAATTTGTCTGACCATTCAGAAGATGTGCATGATAAGTTGAAACAGTTGCAGGAAATGGTAACACATATTAAACAAGATGTCAACCAAGGATGGTGGGACTGGCTGTTAGCTTTCCTACCTGACTTGGGATACCTTCGACAAATCGTAGGTATAATCCTTTGTGTAATCATTTTTATGATATTAGGATGTTGTTGTATCCAATGTATTCCTTCGCTATGCAATCTCATGAGGGACAATACTCCGTATGTAAGGTAGGATCATTATTTTTAACATTTTCAATGGAGAATCCATCACAGATGGCACACAGATAGTGTGAATGTATTCATTGAATACTGATTAAAAATAAAGTCCTAAAAATGGGGGAATTGTAAGGGTTAAAACATAACTTGCACTATATTCTATACAGAAAGCACAAGAGGGTGGAATGTTCTGTAAACAAGACTACATAGTTGATAAGGACAGACTTGGAGTCTGGGGGAGATATCAACAGTTCTGCCGATTTCAGCAGAACTGGTATTCTTGGGAGGACATTTAGATAAGGTGAAAAGGAAAACATCTGGGGTGATGGGTAAATGAACAAATTTGTGTGATAACGGAACTGGAAAGACCATATATGTATATTGATCACATGACTGTTATGTAATTGAGCTTGCTTTTAAAACTGTATTGAACTACGTAATAAAGTAGAAACGGTTCATACACGATACCTGTGTACGTCTTGTTTCCCGAGCGCTCGAAACTGGTTATTTATTTAATTAGGATTACGGTGACATCCATCCCGGGGGAACTTAACCCCCAACACCATTAATGTTGATATTTCCATCCATTTCTTGGGAGAAGACGGATACAAAATATGAATTCAGTAACTCCACCTGCTGATCCACCATGTTAACTTTTTCACCCTTTTCGTTCTTCAGGACTCCAATGGTTTCCTTCACTTTTCTTTTGCTCTTAACATATCCCCAAAAACCTTTTACATTACTCTTAACTTCTTTTGCAAGCTTCAATTCGTATTCAGCCTTGGCTTTTTTAATGCTTATCTTGCAGAGTCTGCAAACTGCTGTATACTCTCCCTTAGATATAGCTCCCATCTTCCACTTGTTGTAAGTTTCCTTTTTCTTTTTTAGTAGGTTATGTAATTTTTTGGTCATCCATCCTGGAGTTTTTAGGTGATTCCCATTTTTCTTGCTTCTAGGTATTGTTAGTTCCTGTGCATTAATGATTTCCCTACGGAAAATTTCCCACCCCTCATGTGCATTTTTGTGCTTAAGTAATTTTCGCCATGGAATTCTACTAACCCTTACCTTTAGGCCCCTAAAATCTGCCCTACTAAAATTGAGCCTTCTAGTCTTTGTCTTCTCAGGTCTTCTTCTTCTTACAACCCCAAACTCGAGTATAGCATGGTCGCTGAATCCCAATGTCCCTGCTACCCTTAATTCCTTAACCATGTCCTCCTTATTAGTTAAAACTAGGTCCAGAATGGATGTTCCTCTCGTGTTTTTTTCTACTAACTGGGCAATGAAGTTGTCTGCTAGAGAGGATAAAAATTTGATAGAGCTTTTACTCGTAGCTGTGTGAGTTTCCCAATGAATATCTGGGTAATTAAAGTCTCCCATGATAACAATTTCAAATTTCTTCGAAAGCGTGGTCATTTGCTGTGAAAAAAATCTCATCCCTGTGTTCTGTCTGTCCTGGTGGTCTATAATAAACACCTATTATGATGTCCTTATCATTGTTTTT
The DNA here is from genome assembly GCA_947044405.1 of Leptodactylus fallax. Classification (NCBI taxonomy): domain Eukaryota; kingdom Metazoa; phylum Chordata; class Amphibia; order Anura; family Leptodactylidae; genus Leptodactylus; species Leptodactylus fallax. The sequence continues at coordinate 10,153,462 of CAMRHE010000025.1, forward strand.
CCCCTGAATTGTTACCCAAATATTTTCCAATAAGTTATCATTTTGTAAAACTGTGATTTCCGTGGAAATGTGATCATTTTTAACATACAATGCAACTCCTCCCCCTCTTTTATTAGTTCTATTTTTTTTGAATAAGTTGTATCCTTCCATCTGTATATTCCAATCATGCTTATCGTTCCACCAAGTTTCTGTAATACCAATGACATCATATTTTTCCTTCTGTATTATCAGTTCTAATTCTCCCTGTTTATTTCCCAAGCTTTGCGCATTTGTGTAAAAACATTTCAGATTGTGCTCTGATACTTCCTTTTTCTTAATTTCCTTCTGAGTATCCTGTCTTAGGTCCTCATTACCACATCTAGTAACCTTGTTTAGTATATCCTTTAGCTGCATGTTCTTGTCTTTCTTTTTACTTCCCATCCCCTCCTCTTCTAGTTTGAAGCCCTCCTGATAAGTGTGGCAAGTCTTCTGGCAAATATGTGTTTCCCAGGCTTTGTGAGATGTATACCATCTCTAGCAAGGAGTCCATCATAGAGGTAATTCACTCCATGGTCCAGAAATCCAAAACCTTGCTCTCTACACCACTGCCGAAGCCACTTGTTTACCTCTAGTATTTTATTCCATCTCCTGATACCATAACCATCAACTGGGAGAATTGATGAAAATACTACCTGCGCATCCAGTTCCTTCACTTTCTTTCCTAGATTTTCAAAGTCTTTACGGATAGTTGGTAAATCATTTTTTGCCGTGTCGTTTGTACCCACATGTATCAGCAAAAATGGTTAGTTATGGGGTCCGCTGGTGTCCATGAGTAATCACTGTTTTAGCAATCTGGCTCTCCATCATTCGGGTCCCCTGATGAACCTAAATGACGTAGAACCAGCCACAGATGTGATCCTAGCTTTACTCTAATAACCCCATCACATGAGACGCCATTGGCTAATTTATTCCATGAGAGCAGGTAATACTAGACCTGGACAGGTAAGTAGGATCATTGGGGAAGGGGTCATGGATTTTATTTGGCTTTGATAGACTACATGATAACCAGTGGAGGTGGGTTCTTAAAAAAAAAAAAAAAAAAATAGATAAATAAAATGGTTAATGAGGGCTGTGCGGAGGATTTTATTTCAATCAAATATATTTTTTAATATGTCGATGTTGTTTGTTTTATTAATATTGTTGTATGGAGAGCTTAGTGTTAGATATAGACCCTATACTGACCAACCTGTACAGAATACACTGAAACCATGAACCTACCTGCAGCAACTACAGAATACACCGAGACCATGAACCTACCTGTAGCAACTCCATTCTAGTCAGGTCAGTAGTGAGACAGCTAGAATAGAGTTGATGTAAGGAGGACCTACCTATAGTAACTACAGAATACACTGAGACCATGAACCTACCTATAGTAACTGCAGAATACACCGAGACCATGAACCTACCTATAGTAACTACAGAATACACCAAGACTCTGAACCTACCTGCAGCAACTACAGAATACACCAAGACCATGAACCTACCTGCAGCAACTCCATTCTAGTCAGTTCTGTAGTGAGACAGCTAGAATGGAGTTGCTGTAAGGAGGACCTACCTATAGCAACTACAGAATATAGTGATACTATGAACCTATCTGCAGCAACTCCATTCTAGTCAGGTCAGTAGTGAGACAGAATGGAGTTGCTGTAAGGAGGACCTACCTATAGTAACTACAGAATACAACGACACCATGAACCTACCTATAGTAACTACAGAATACACCCAGACCATGAACCTACCTGCAGCAACTCCATTCTAGTCAGTTCTGTGGTGAGGCAGCTAGAATGGAGTTGCTGTAAGGAGGACCTACCTATAGTAACTACAGAATACACCCAGTCCATGAACCTACCTGCAGCAACTCCATTCTGGTCAGTTCTGTGGTGAGGCAGCTAGAATGGAGTTGCTGTAAGGAGGACCTACCTATAGCAACTACAGAATACACCCAGACCATGAACCTACCTATAGCAACTACAGAATATACCGAGACTATGAACCTACCTGCAGCAACTAAATTCTAGTCAATTCTGTAGTGAGACAGCTAGAATGGAGTTGCTGTAAGGAGGACCTACCTACAGCAACTACAGAATATAGTGAGACTATGAACCTACCTGCAGCAACTCCATTCTAGTCAATTTTGTAATGAGACAGCTAGAATGGAGTTGCTGTATGGAGGACCTACCTATAGCAACTACAGAATACACCAAGACCATGAACCTACTTGCAGCAACTCCATTCTAGTCAGTTCTGTGGTGAGACAGCTAGAATGGAGTTGCTCTAAGGAGGACCTACCTATAGCAATTACAGAATATACTGAGACTATGAACCTACCTGCAGCAACTCCATTCTAGTCAATTCTGTAATGAGACAGCTAGAATGGAGTTGCTGTAAGGAAGACCTACCTATAGTAACTACAGAATACACCAAGACTATGAACCTTCCTGCAGCAACTACAGAATACACCGAGACCATGAACCTACCTGCAGCAACTCCATTCTAGTCAGGTCAGTAGTGAGACAGCTAGAATGGAGTTGCTGTAAGGAAGACCTACCTATAGCAACTACAGAATATAGTGAGACTATGAACCTACCTGCAGCAACTCCATTCTAGTCAGTTCTGTAGTGATACAGCTAGAATGGAGTTGCTGTAAGGAAGACCTACCTATAGTAACTACAGAATACACCAACACCATGAACCTACCTATAGTAACTACAGAATACACCCAGACCATGAACTTACCTGCAGCAACTCCATTCTAGTCAGTTCTGTGTTGAGGCAGCTAGAATGGAGTTGCTGTAAGGAGGACCTACCTATAGCAACTACAGAATACACCCAGACCATGAACCTACCTATAGCAACTACAGAATATACCGAGACTATGAACCTACCTGCAGCAACTAAATTCTAGTCAATTCTGTAGTGAGACAGCTAGAATGGAGTTGCTGTATGGAGGACCGACCTATAGCAACTACAGAATACACTGAGACCATGAACCTACCTATAGTAACTACAGAATACCCCGAGACCATGAACCTACCAATAGTAACTACAGAGTACACCCAGACCATGAACCTACCAATAGTAACTACAGAATACACCCAGACTATGAACCTACCAGCAGCAACTCCATTCTAGTCAGTTCTGTGGTGAGACAGCTAGAATGGAGTTGCTGTATGGAGGACCTACCTATAGTAACTACAGAATACACCGACACCATGAACCTATCTGCAGTAACTCCATTCTAGTCAGTACAGTACTGAGACAGGTAGAATGGAGTTGCTTTATGGAGGACCTACCTATAGCAACTACAGAATACACCAAGACCATGAACCTTTCTGCAGTAACTATATACTCATAAATCAGGTGCACAGCGATACATCAGAATTTAGATCTATGTCAGTTATGAATTGCCATATATTTCCTTTATCACTTACAACAAGAAAGCGGCACGAGATATAATAAACACGTCAGGCCGAGGCGTCACCGCCCTGTTCAGACCATATTCGCACAATGTCTCAGAACTGGTCTTGTGCAAATTATATATACATATGGCACTCATAAATGATATGCTTATATATATATATATATATATATATATATATATATATATATAATTTATGAGTGCTATATATATAGTGTCCCTCTTGGCCAGTTATGACTCCGGGATCCTCGTTATAGAAACTCCACTCTAGCTTCTCCTGTAGTGAGGTGACCAGATTGGAGTTTCTAGTGGCAGCTCCTGTAAGCAACTCCATTCTAGTCACCTCAGTAAAGAACTGTCTACATTGGAGTTGGTTCTAGCAGGTCCTCGCTCCAGCAACTCCAATCTAGTCACCTCAGTAATGAATTGTCTAGAATGGAGTTGCTCCTGGTAGGTCTGTTAAATAATATTATTCTACAATATTCAAGACCTTTAAGGGTTAATTGTATTTTGCTGACAAAGCTCTTGTATCTTATGGTGCATGGGTGTGGATAGAGTAAACCTATTTTGGTATTGTCCAAATACAGTAGTAGAAATTGGAAGGATGTTGGGAAACACCCCCTTTCATGAATATAAATGACTGACAGACACACATGTCTGGGTTTCACTCTCGGTGGGGGTCTCCCTTTCCCTGTGGGGGGATCTGTCCCTGTCTCTCACTTTGGGTGTCTCTCTCTCCAAACCTGGCTACTTCCTCTAAGTCCTTGGGAAGGATGGCAGAATCGTCCTGCAGAAGACTAACACACATTGATGAATAAGCTTGAGCCAAGATGATGCAAGAGAACCACCTTGAAGAAACCTAACACTACACTTCTCCTAAGAAATATAAGACATTGACTAATATTTCTGTTATGCTGGAAGATTTCCATGTATCTGTTTTTTCAATGAATACTTCAATAAATCTCCACGTTTTATATGAAGCCGAGTCCTCCAATAATGTTACCTTAGGGGTCAACACGTGAGTAAGGATTTCATTCAATTGTAGACTATTTTATAGTTTATGGACAGTTATTATTTTACAAGGTCCTCCCTCCAGCAACTCCATTCTAGACCGTTCACTAGTGAGGTGACTAGATTGGAGTTGCTAGATGGAGGACCTACCAGGAGCAACTCCATTCTAGTTGCAACCATGTTATTAGGGTAGGGTAAAGGCTAAATGGTAGATGCTAAATCCTAGTGGCTAAAGGACCTTTGATGACACCATGACCATGACCATGTGATCAGACTCTTGTGTGGATGGAGCTATTCTGGATACTGCTGGACAGTGTGATGTTACACAGAGGAAGCTGCTGGGAACGAGAGTGATCGAAGATGAGGATAGAAGAGACAGCATGTGTGACCAAGAGGGGGGAACTCGGGGCAGATGTAGGTGGCAGTTAAACTGAAGGCAGATGAACAGGCAATTAAACTGAAGGCACTTGAAGGGGGCAATTAAACTGGTGGCAGATGAAGGGAGACATTAAATTGGTGGCAGATGAAGGGAGACATTAAATTGGTGGTAGATGGAGGGGACAATTGAACTGGTGGAAGATGAAGGGGGGCATTAAGCTGGTGACAGATGAAGGGGGGACATTAAATTGGTGGCAGATGAAGGGGGGACATTAAGATGGTGACAGATAAAGGGGGACATTAAACTGGGGGCAGATGGAGGGTGACATTAAACTGAGGGCAACTGAAGGAGGACATTAAACCGTGGGGGTAGCTGGAGGGGGACATGTCTGCCTCCAGCTGCCCCATAGTTTAATGCCCCCCTCTAGCTGCCCCATAGTTTAATGTCCCCCTCCAACTACCCCCATAGTTTAATGTCCCCCTCCAGCTGCCCCATAGTTTAATGTCACCCTCCAGCTGCCCCATAGCTTAATGTCACCCTCCAGCTGCCCCATAGTTTAATGTCCCCCTCCAACTACCCCCATAGTTTAATGTCCCCCTCCAGCTGCCCCATAGTTTAATGTCCCCCTCCAACTACCCCCATAGTTTAATGTCACCCTCCAACTACCCCCACTGTTTAATGTCACCCTTCAGCTGCCCCAGTTTAATGTCCCCCTCTAGTTTCCGCCAGTTTAAACTGGGGCACGAGGAGAGGGACTTAATACTGTGGGGCAATTGGAGGGGAACATTATAATGTGGGGGCATATAATGTTAGGGTGACTGTAGGAGCATTATACTGTGTGGGGGCACATGGAAAAATAAATGAGAATGGGCGGAGTCAATGTAGAAGTGGGTGGAGCTAAATTTGCCGTGGCTCACATAGCACGCCATATATTTTGTCCCTCTTTCTGTCCTTTGAAAGTTGGGAGGTATGTACTCTGGGGTCTGAAAAACCCCAGAGTAAAATGATCGGAGACCCAGGTGGTGACAAACATAAAAACCAGTGTTACTTACCTAGGCTCCGATGCGCTCTCTGCTTTCGGCCCTCTTCAATGTCGTACAGACCGGCGTCGCCACATAATGACATCAGGCTGGCTCACATGACGCCTGGGACGTCACCAAAGAAGGCCGAAGCCTGCTGGGAGTAACATCGGATTGCCAGAGAGGTGAGTAACATTGGTTTTTATGTTTATCACCTCCCCTGGGTCTTCGATTATTATACTCTGGGGTCTGAAAAGACCCCAGAGTATAATAATAGTAGTATTTGGCCTCACTTATCGATCCCCGCTGCCGCTCACAGCCACTTCTGATTCCCCATTCTGCATCCCATAGCAGAAGGGGAAGCAGAGGCGGCCACAGCAGGCGCGGGGATCGATAAGTAAATAGGCCGTTACCTGCTGGGGATACTACAGCAAGTTACGGCTTATTTATATATAAAAAAAAAAAGTTATTGTCACCTACCTGCAATCCCATGATGGAGCCGCCGCCGCCACCTCCTCTTCTTGTCCGCGACGTCTGCATCTCAGCGTAGGAGGCACGATGACGTCATTGTATCGCCGCCTGCACTGACATACAGAGGTCTCGTAAACCAGTCCAGGACAGGCCCCGCTCAGCTTTTTTTTTTTAAAGCGGCCTGTCCTGGTCTGGTTTACATTATATAAATGATAAAAATGCCACTCCCCAGACAGTGCCGCCTCACTTCGCCTCATTAGCGGTGCCCCCCTGATTGTCACCTTGTCACCAGCAACTTGGCCAGGTGACGCCGCTTCCACGTTCTCACTCCGTTGGTCCTGCAACAATGTCCATCTCATCCTCCACTGTTTCCTCAGCCTCCACTGCAGGGACAATTCACAGTGCTCCTCCAGCATACCACATGTGTAGGGCACAACGGTGTCACACTGTTCTACACCTCATTTGCCTGGGCGAACAAACTCACACAGGAGAGGAACTGGGTCACTATATGTCCTCCTCATGCCGCTTCCACTGGGTCACTGTATGCCCTCCTCATGCCGCAGCCACCAGGTCACTGTATGCCCTCCTCATGCCGCTGCCACCAGGTCACTGTATGGCATCCTCATGCCGCTGCCACTGGTTCACTGTATGGCAGCCTCATGCTGTTTCCACTGGGTCACTCTGCGTCCTCCTCATGCTTCTGCCACCGGGTCACTGAATGGCCTCCTCATGCCGCAGCCACTGAGTCACTGTATGCCCTCCTCATGCCGCAGCCACTGGGTCACTGTATGCCCTCTAAGGCTGCTAATACCTCCACCTCTGCCACTGGGTCACTGTATGCCCTCCTCATGCCACAATCACTGCTGGGTCACTGTATGTCCTCCTAATGCCGCTACCACTGGGTTACTGTATGGCCTCCTTATGCTGCTGCTAACTCCACATTATGTCGCCTTGCCACTTTGTAGACGTATATGTGGAATCGACAGACGACGGTGTAAAAAGAGTGCGCTCTTTCACTCTATAGTAGGATGTTGGGTATCTGCACGGTTCTTTCGGTTAGATGGTCAGTTTTGGCCCCATAACTGTCCAAATAAGTGAAGTGTGCATCGATTCTAAGAGCGACGCCTGTCATGTGCATGTCATTCGGACTCACAGTATTGTTTGACTACCACAGTAGGCTCCCTATGTGTGTTACTGCAAGGCACAGTGTTCTACACCACTATACAGGCTCTTTGAAGCTAGGAAATAGGTGTTTTTTAGCGATATGTGCCGCGAAGTAATTCGGATCTAAGCAAATTTTTTCTAATAGAAGTGCCGAATCGAACTTTTGAGAAATTCGCTCATCTCTAGTCTTCACCATAGTGGAGTTTGGAGTGTGACTGTTTGAGGTTGTGGACAGGTGTCTTTTATACTGATAACAATGTCAAACAGGTGCCATTACTACAGGTAATGAGTGGAGGACAAAGGAGCCTCTTAAAGAAGAAGTTACAGGTCTGTGAGAGCCGGAAATCTTGCTTGTTTGTAGGTGACCAAATACTTATTTTCCACCATAATTTGCAAATAAATTCTTTAAAAATCAGACAATGTGATTTTCTGGATTTGTTTTCTCATTTTGTCTCTCATAGTTGAGGTCTACCTATGATGTCAATTACAGGCCTCTCATCTAAGTGGGAGAACTTGCACAATTGGTGGCTGACTAAATACTTTTTTTCCCCACTGTATGCAAGATTTCAGTTAAGGAGCCGTGGTGTACGCTATTAGTAGGAAGCTGTTGGATGGGACCCCACAATAAGTTCCTCTGGTGGGCCCTAGGCCCTTCAGTCTGACTCTGATTGTGTACCATGTAAAAAACAGTAACCATCAAGTATATGTTGCCATTTTGTGCAAAAATAAAATGTTTGCATCGAAAAGTGTCTATGTTCCAACAGGATACCAGTTCCTTTCACGGGGTCTGAAAATATGTCTGTCATCATCCCAAATTCTAGTCTTCCTAAAGGGACTTTTTGTCAAACACAATGTATAAAAATAATTTAATAGTAAAATATACAAATAAATGTAAAAGAAATCACAAAAAAATAAGATACCCACTACAGCACCCCAAAACTGTTTGTGTCATATATCAAAATTGCCTACAGGAACCCATCTTTGCATGGTTCTGCATTTTTTATGGCAACACTGTGTTGTTTCTTTTTAAGGGGCAAGGGAAACGCTGTTTTAGATCAGTAGGGAATTAGGAACTGCACTACAAATAAATAGGGCTTTCCATCGTGTACATCCTCAATTTCACCTCTAGATGGCGATAATGTGCATGCTGGTGCCAGGCAACCGATATACAACACTGACGCTGTGCCTGAGGTCAAACTGTTGAGTTGTGCTGAGCTGAGCTGCTCTCCTGGTTAGCCTCTTCTATCACTCTTGTTCCGAGGATATCTCCTGTGGGTCCATTGGTGGAAAATAACTTCTCTTTATAGAATGTATGTATTCTTTTCAGTTAGTCTATGTTTAGTTCAATAGATGTGTATAGCTTATGTGTGTGACATATCCGTGTATATAATTTCATGTGTATATCATTTTATATCTGTGTATATCACTTCACACATGTGTACATAACTTTAGCATGTGTATATCATTTTATACATGTGTACATAACTTCAGCCTATGTATATTATTTTACAAATGTGTATAACTTCATACTCTTTATTACATACCGATCTACTGAGGATACAAAGAAGGACAAACACTGCAACAAATGTAATATCTTAAATTGTGCCTCTAACCCTGTCTCCTTAGTGACCCACACAGTATAATGTCCCACAGCGGCCCCTCCACATAGTATAACATCCCATAGTGGCCCTCCAGACAGAATGTCCTATAGCCACCCTCCTCACAGTTTAATGCCCCAAACCAACCATCCTCCTAGTATAATGCCCCACTGCAGCCTTCCGCATAGTTTGATGTCCCATAGTGGCCCTCCACATAGTATAATGCTCTGTAGCGGCCCTTCACACAGTGTAATATCCCATAGTGGCCCCTCCACCCAGTATAATGTCCCATAGTGGCCCCCTACACACAGTATAATGTCCCATAGTAGCTCCTAGCTCCTCCAAACAGTATACCGTTCCATAGTGACTCCCAAACAGTATAATTTCCCTTAGTGGCCATCCATACTGTCACGGGAAGGCTCCTATGCCAATAGAATAGAAATAAAAAAAAAACAACATCAACATACACCTGACATCTGTTTCAACCTCCATCTGCAATGTTATGTAATCCTCTTTCAGCCTCTAGTCTGTGGTATTGCACTGTCTACGCTACAGGTCTCGCTCACTCATAAACTTAAATGTTTATATTTCTTCATATACATGTATATAACAGAATATATAGTTATGTAACATTATACAGTACATGTTTATCTAACTTCATCTATGCATATATAACCCTATCCGCTTAAAAAGCAGTTAACTACTGTGTGAGCTCCTACTGTGAAGCATAAACTACTGTGTGGAGCCCCACTGTGAAGCATATACTACTGTGTGGGGCCCCACTATGAAGCATTAACTACTACCGTGTTTCCCAGAAAATAAGACACCCCCGAAAGTAAGGCATAGGAGAGGTTTCGGAGAATTGCCCAATGTAAGGCATCCCCCGAAAGTAAGGCATATGTTCCCGAACAGAACATACGGTATATACGATATGTGAGGCCGCGGGAGAACCCCACAATCTCTGCTATCATTATACTCCGGGGTCTTTTCAGACCCCGGAGTATAATAATCGGTGGCCCAGGGGAGGTGAGCGAACATAAAAAAACTATGTGCTTACCTGTCCTACGCTTCTCCAGGCTTCGGGCCTGTTTGGTGACGTCAGCGGACGTCATTTTGCGTCGCGACGCCGGCCGGATCACGTGACGCGGCCTGGTCTAACAGTGAAGAAGGCCGGAGTAGCGCACGGGCATGCACCGGAGCGAGGAACAGGTAAGCAACGTTGTTTTTTTATGTTTCTATCCTCTCCTGGGTCTCCGATCATTATACTCTGGGGTCTGAAAAGACCCCACAGTATAATAATTGTTCATGGGTGGTCCACTATGGGGCAAACTACTGTGTGCCGGGGCCACTATGGGGAATGATACTGTGTGCAGGGGCCACTATGGCGAATGATACTGTGTGCAGGGGCCACTATGGGGCATGAGACTGTGTGCAGGGGCCACTATGGGGAATGATACTGTGTGCAGGGGCCACTATGGGGAATGATACTGTGTGCAGGGGCCACTATGGGATATGATACTGTGTGCAGGGGCCACTATGGGATATGATACTGTGTGCAGGGGCCACTATGGGATATGATACTGTGTGCAGGGGCCACTATGGGATATGATACTGTGTGCAGGGGCCACTATGGGACATGATACTGTGTGCAGGGAAATTAATGGTTTGGATTGTTATGATGATGTCCTAGAAGATGATGACATAACTGTCATTGAATAAATTTTACTTTCTATTCGTACCGTAAATATTGGTAAATGTACCATACTGTTAATTGTACATGGAAATAATGGTACGGTAGTAAGAAATTCTTGATAGGATTCACAGTTTGTATGGTTATGCTGGTTTGTGATGACAACTACTGTACAGTACCGTATATAATAAATGTTCATTTTTTTGTTCAGCAATAAATGTGAATTCTTCTTCATTGAAAAAAAAAATAAGACATCCCCTGAAAATAAGACACAGCACATCTTTGGGAGCAAAAATTAATATAAGACGCTGTCTTATTTTCGGGGGAAACAGGGTATGTGGGGGCCCACTGTGAAGCATATACTACTATGTGGGGCCCCACTGTGAAGCATATACTACTGTGTGGGGCCCCACTGTGAAGCATATACTACTGTGTGGGGGCCCACTGTGAAGCATATAATACTGTGGGTGGGCCCAAAGTAGAGCATATAATACTGTGCAGGGGCCCACTGTGGAGCATATAATACTGTGCGATGGCCACTGTGCAGTGTATAATACTGTGTGGGAGCCACTGTGGGCATATAATACTGTATGAGGGCCACTCTGGAGCATATAATATTGTATGCGGGCCACTCTGGAGCATATAATACTGTCTGGGGGCCATTCTGGAGCATATAGTACTATCTGGGGGCCACTTCAGAGCGAATTGTACTGCCTGGGGGCTCATCACTATTTATATCACACAGTATCTGTTTTATAGCAGACATGTGATATTATTACAGGCTGTAATAACATTGCACGGTCACTACAAAACACATCCTTGTTAATTTAAGGTTAAATTGCCGTGTTGGCACTTTGCGATAAATTAGTGGGTTTTGGGTTGCAGTTTGGGCACTCGGTCTCTAAAAGGTTCGCCATCACTGCCATAGACTATAATGGGGTCTGTTGGGTTTCCCATACCGTGAAAAAAATCAAAAGTGCCATTTTTTCGCTGTTTCGCCTCTGATAAAAATATGAATAAAAATCTAAGCAATAGACATTCCCAAAATGGTATAACTAAAAAGTACACCTGGCCCCGCAAAAAAATAAGCCCTATGCATTGCTGTACAAAGAAATATAAAAAAAAAGTTATGGGTGTCAGAATTTGGCGACTTTAACCACTTCCATACCAGGCACATTTTCAAGTTTTTTGTATGTGCGGATTTGGAGGGCTATAACATTTTTTATCATTTGCGTTATTCAACTAAATTTCTGCGTCTTTTTTCGGTGACACATAGGCCTTTATTTTTATGTTGTTTTTATTTTTGCATGTGTGTTAATTTTTTTTATATCTGGGAAAATATAAACAAAAGAGGAGGGAAAACGTGTCTGTTTTTCACTTTTCATTTTTTTTTTATTTAATAACAGAAAGTGCTACTAAAAAACTTTATAAAATAGTTTTTCCTCTCCGTTACGGTAATTTTTATTTTTTATGGTGTCGTCGGGGGGTGGGGCTATTACCTGTAATAAGGGCGTTTTATTGGCGTATTATTTTATTTATTTATTTAATTATTTTATTAGCTTTTTTTTTTTTTTTACTTTTCTATACTTTTTTTTTTTTTTTTTTTTTTTTTTACATTGTGTCCCCATAAGGTCTTCTGATGACTTCTGATGACTTTTTTTTTTTTTTCGGGAGGCTGATTACCTCTGTAACTGGAGCTGGTACATTTAGCCCCAGTGGCAGGAGGAATACAGCCTCCTGCATGTTGCTTTCACATAACTGTAGAGCTGATCTGGGTCCTGTAGGACCCAGCAGCTCTAACAGACGCTGATCCCGGCGGATCACATGACCGCCGGGTCGGAGGGGAGCTGCAAGATGGCGGCGCCCATAGCGCTGTATACAGCGCACATTGAGTGCTGTATACATGGCGATCGTGATGGCAGGGGAGGTAATAAACCTTCCCTGCCTTTTCTATGGGAGTTCCGGCTGAAGATACAGCCGGCTCCCCATTTCAGCAGCTGTACGATTTTGTGCAGTTGCTGAATTCCTTCTGGACGTATATAGTCTATGGGCGGTACGGAAGTGGTTAAGAAAGAAAAATATTTTTTTTGCAAAGTTTTGGATTTTTGTTAAGTGGTTAAAATTTGCATAAAACTAAATAAATTTGGTATATCCAGAATTGTACCGAAACATTAGAATCGTTGATTATATTGTTAATCTGTTTTCCCTTAGTCCTATCAGCAGCACAATATGGGGTATTTCTCCCCCTGTGTGTTGTTTAGGACAGGTGGAACTTTTAATTAGCACAAAAATGTGCTTACTAACCTGCCCTATAAGAGGGCACGAGAGACCTCCCTCACCTGTGTAAATTATAAAGTAAAAGAAACAAGATTTTAGGGAGGGAAGCCTTGTGCTGCTGTTAGGACTAAGGGAAAACAGATTAACAATATAATCAACGATTCCCTTACGTCCTACAGCACCACAATATGGGGATATAGCAAGTAATTCCCCTAGGGAGGGTTTCCTCGCCTTACAACCTCAAGAACTGTCTGGCCAAAGTCAGTCGCCTCGGAACTGCGGACATCCAAACAATAGTGTTTGACGAAAGTCAGCTGGGATGACCAAGAAGCAGCCGCACAAATTTGATCCAGTGGAAGCGAGCGATTCTCAGCCCAAGAAGTCGACACAGCCCTGGTCGAATGGGCTGTACAAAAAACTGGAGGAAGCAATCTTTGAGCAATGAAAGAAATTTTGATTGCCTCCTTAATCCATCTGGACAAGGAGGGTCTGGAAGCTTTAAGACCTCTGTCTTTACCATACATATTGACTAGGAGATTTTCAGCTCTCCTGAAAGATTGTGTCCGCGATAAGTAAATTCGCAGACACCTCACCACATCCAAAGTATGAAGTTTAAACTCCTCTTCTGAGGATGGATCCGGAAGGAAAACAGGCAAAGAAATCAATTGATTATAGTTATTACGTGAAGGAACCTTAGGGATAAAGCCAGGCAAAAACCTAAGGTGGACCCTATCCGAAAAAAATACAATATAAGGTTCTTTGGAGGAGAGCGCCTGTAGCTCTCCTACCCTTTTGGCAGATGTGATGGCTAACAAAAAAGTAGTTTTAAAGGCTAAAAATTTTAGTTCCGTAGCTTCCAGAGGTTCAAAAGGAGGACCACAAAGGCCTGAAAGGACCGTCGCAAGGTCCCATTGGGGAATAGGAGAAGATACCGCAGGTTTCAGCCTCGCCGCTCCTTTAAGGAATCTTACAACCAGGGAATCCTGGGACAACCGTCTGTTTAAGTGGGCGGATAAAGCCGATACCTGTACCTTTAAAGTAGCAGGGGCAAGGCCCCTGTCCAAGCCATCCTGAAGAAAATCCAAAACATCAGAAGTCAAAGGATTAGAAATATCAACGCCTCTTTTGGAGCACCACTCCAAAAAAATCTTAGCCGTCCTCTGGTAATTCCTTTTGGTGGATTCAGCTCTAGCACAGGAAAGCGTCTTCAGGACGGCTTCTGACAGTCCTCTATACATTCGTAGGGACTGGTCAACCTCCAGGCTGTCAGGTTGAATCTCCTCAGATCCTGGCACTTCAGTGATCCTTGGGAAACCAGGTTCTGGGTGGGGGGAAGCCTCCAATATATCCCTCGACTCATCACCATGAGCTGGGAAAACCAAGCTATTTTTGGCCAGAATGGAATGATGGCTATTACAGAGGCTTGGTCCTGTCTTATTTTCATCAATACTCTGGGTATCATAGGAATTGGAGGGAAAATGTATGACAGCCTGGACCTCCAAGGGATGGACAGGGCATCCACTGCCAAGGGATTGTCCTCCTGGTACAGGGAACAGAACGTCTCCACCTTGGCATTGAGTCGGGTTGCCATGAGGTCTATCTCCGGTAGACCGTATTTCAGGGTAATCTGATGAAGCACTTCTGGATTAAGTGACCATTCTCCTGATACGGCACGACCCCGACTCAACCGATCCGCTACTGAGTTCAGGGAGCCCTTGATGTGAACCGCGGATAGATGGGTCAGATTTTTCTCTGCCCAGGAAGAAATCAGATCTGCCTCCCTGAGGAGAGATGATGATCTGGTGCCTCCCTGTCTGTTCACATATAATACTGTCGTCATGTTGTCCGAGCGAATCCTGACTGCTCTTCCCTTGAGAAGAGGAGAGAAATGGAGTAAGGCACGGTACACAGCTCTGAGCTCCTTCCAGTTGGATGACGTCCTTCCTTCTGGAGCGCTCCAGACTCCCTTTATGGAGTTTCCGTCCAGATGGGCTCCCCATCCCGTAAGGGATGCATTTGTAGTCAACAGGGTCCAATGAGGTTGGACCGTGGACCTTCCGTCCTTGAGGTGCAACCACCATCTGAGAGAAAGACGGGTCCTGGGGGAGAGTCGAATCCTCCTGTTGAGACCGGACAGAGAGTGATCCCAAATTCCTAGGATTTCCATCTGAAGAGGACGTAGATGCCATAAGGCCCAAGGAACCGCCATGATGGAAGATGACATCAGACCTAGGATTTTCATCAAAGTTCTGATGGACGTTCTCGGCCTCCTGAAAAGTTGCCGAACCGCTGTAATTAATTTCTCTTTCCTTGCAGTCGCCAAGGAGATTTCCAGCCGGTCTGAATCTAGGAAGTAACCAAGAAACTTCTTTTTGGTTGAGGGGACGACTTCTGACTTCTCCCAATTTACGAGCCATCCCAGGCTTTGAAGCAGGGATATGGCAATCTGTAAATGCTGGAGCAGAACAGACACTGACTGGGCTTTTATCAGCCAGTCGTCTAAATAAGGGACCACAAAGAGTCCCTGAAGCCTGAGGGCGGCTACTATGGGAGCTACCACCTTGGTAAAGGTGTGGGGAGCCGAGGAGATCCCGAAAGGGAGGGCCGAGAACTGATAATGCTTCCTGTGGCCGGAAACTATAACCGCAATCCTTAGGAACTTCCTGTGCGGAGGGTAAATTGGCACGTGCAAATAAGCATCCTTCAGATCTAGGGTGACAAAAACGTCGCCCTGGAGAAGAAAAGAAGAAACTGAGCTTATGGTTTCCATGCGGAACCGTTTTTTCCTGATGAAACGGTTTAGATACCTCAGATCTATAATCATCCTCCATCTGCCTGCTGGCTTTGGAACTAGAAAAACGGGGGAATAAACCCCCAAACCTTCTTCTAGAGAAGGAACTTCTTCTAGAGCTCCTTTGCGGATATACTCTTGAATGGAGCTTTCCAAAATACCTTGCTGAGACGAGGGAAGACGGCGAGTTAAGACGAACCGATCTCGGGGAGGACAGAGAAATTCGATTGCATAACCTCGCTGAATTAACTGTAAGACCCAAGGGTCCTGAATTTTTTCCCGCCAAGCACAGAGAAAAAGGGAGAGACGACCCCCGACAGGAATTTCGGCCACAGGAAGACAGCTTCTCATGTCAGAAACTGGGCTTCCTTCTATCTTCGGTTTTGGGAAATCTCCGTCCAGAGCCTCTAGAATAATACCTAGAGCCCCTCTGGGACTGCTGACCACGTCGAGGTGAAAAACCTCTGCCGCGGCCAGGGCCAAATCTGCCCCTAAAAGACTGAGGCAAAGTCTTGCCTTTTTTTATCAGCCAAGCCTTCTAAGATTTCATCCAGGCTACTGCCAAAGACTCTTCCTGGCTCAAATGGTAAGGCACAAAGGTTATACTTGGAGATAAAATCAGCTCTCCAAGGTTTTAACCATAAGGGTCTCCTCGCCGCCGTGGAAAGCGCCAAGGACTTTGATGCCAGCCTTAATTGATAATGGGAGGCCTCAGCTAGGAATTCTGCCGCCAAAGAAGTCGAAGTTAAGAAGGAAAGTAACTCGTCTCTGGAGACACCAGAATCGATGTCCCTCTCAAGCTGGAGCAAATCAGCCCATAGTTTGGCTGAAACTTCACATGACGCAACAGCGACAGAGGTCTGAGCAGAGGCCGCTGAATAGGCCTTCTTGAGAGTACTCTCCATGCGTCTGTCCATAGGATCCTGCAGATTTGCTCCATCCTCAGATGGTACTAGAGTGCGGCGAGATAGCTTGGCTACCGCTATATCCACCTTAGGGGGAGGACCCCACTGATCCAGTTGAGACTCTGTGATGGGGAACAAGGCCTTAAACCTACCAGTAGTTATAAAGGGTTTCTCTGGAAATTTCCACTCTGAAGACATTAACTTTCTTAATGTCTCGTCCACTTGGAAGACCCTAGGCCCTCTATAGGTGGACGTGGAGGCTTCCCCATCAACATCACGGTCTTTAGACCGGATGGACTTCAGCAGCCTATTGACTTTCTCGAGTGGGAAGAGAGGTCTGCTGGTATCTTCAGCGGAGTCATCAGAAGACAAAGTTTCATCCATAACCTGAAAATCTTCGTCCGAGACCTGCAAGAGAGGATGTTTTTCAAGACGTGGTCTCTTGGCGATCTGGGAGATAGAATTCCGGATCTCCTGAGAGAGTCCTCCATGTATTCTTTCACCCATGTCACAACCTCACGTATGGATGGCTCCTCAGAAGGGGGGCCACGACATTGGCGACAGCGGGTGAATTCATAGCCGTCAGGCAAGGGAGTCTTACAATCAAAACAGGTTAAATGTTTACACTTGGAGGATTTCTTCCTCCTAAAATCTCCATCACCAGAGCCGGAAGCAGAAGAAGACATCTAAAAAGACCACAAAAAGTCACAGACAATAACAATACCAATATTACAAACCGCAACCAGAACCAGAAAGAGAGGGGTACCTTAAGGAGGTCGGTCGTCGCAAAAAATGTAGCAACAGCACACGCAATAGTCAAATAGGGTAATCTCTGAATCACAGAGGAGAATCCTACTCCTTAGCAATAGGAGAGCCAGAAAATCACAGCCCAACCCAAATGGACTATGGGACATTTTAAAGGCAACCATAAGTGGAGGCGGAGCCAAACACAAAACTAATCCACAATGAAAAATTTCATAGGAAATCATGCAGCAAGGCCAGCGATATGAATCGACAATTCATATAATATATGAACAAGAATAAATAAATATTACTTACCTTCCTGAGATTTATAGCACCAAAACGGGTCAAATGCCATAATGAAACATAGAGGAGCAAAAGCCTAAGTCAGAGGCTCAAACAACAAGCAGCAAAAATCAATTCTATATTTTGCCTTTAAATTTTAAATTTCAAAACTTACCGCACTTTTTTCCGAGAACCGGAAGTAGGCGCGAAGGAGTCCGGCGAAATCCGTCCGCACGGGAACCCGGACACAGAGAAGGGTTCCGGCCGTCGCAAAGTCCGATGTACCCTCCGGGTAGGCCGAAGCCTACCGCCGGCCGAAGAATTACCGACAGAAGCGCTGAGAAGAAGGAATGCAGGCCGGCAACAGAAGGAAACGACCACCTCAAGGTAAGAAAAAACCCCTTAACTCTAGAGAGGTCACAAGAGACCTCCTCCACCTGTCCCACACAGGACAGAAAAAAACACAGGTGAGGGAGGTCTCTCGTGCCCTCTTATAGGGCAGGTTAGTAAGCACATTTTTGTGCTAATTAAAAGTTCCATCTGTCCTAAACAACACACAGGGGGAGAAATACCCCATATTGTGCTGCTGTAGGACGTAAGAAAAAAAAGATAATATTTTATTCGGGCCCCACAGGAAACCCGGAAAAAAGGGGGCCTGAAAAAAAGTGCAAAAAAGCCCTTTTTGCTCCAATTTCAATCCTTTCTGAATTTTTTTTCCAGCTTCCCAGTACATTATACAGAATAATAAATGTTACCATTATGAAAAACAATTTGTCCGGCAAACATTAAGCCCTCATATGGCTCTGTGAGCGGAAAAATAAAAAGTTACAGGATTTGGAAAGCGTTGAGTCAAAAATGAATATTGAAAAATGCCTCCAGAGGGAAGGGGTTAAACTTGAATCTTAAAGGGGTTATCCACTTTCGACAGTGTTTTTGGCTGCTGCAGAAATGCAGGGAAAAAAAAACGTTGTTTTTTACAGTACCAGCAAGATGAATGAGATTTTGGTTAATCTCAACCACACATTGCGGAAAAAAGCTACTGCATGTCAATTTTAGTGAGCAGAAAAAAAAAGCATTTTCGCTACTTTTTTCTGCTGCGTTTTTTAGCTGTGTTTCACTCAATGGGGCCTTATCACTATATGGGGCTTTATCAGCTGGTTATGTTAGGTCAGATTTCTAAGGTCAGGTTATGGCTGTGACAACACAATAGCATCACAACATTACAATCTTTGACAGTGCGTCATAGGCAAAGTCTTTGTGTAGCTTTAGCTTAAAATCCATTTGTAATCAATTACACTATATAAGAGTACTTATGTCATCACGATATCTGCGTATTGTCCATTCATATAACATATTTAACAGAATAATATTTGTTTGCAGTTGCTGCAGAAATGGATGAACTTTTACACTGGATTGAAATCAGGGTCATGTCATCCTTGAGACCACGAGCTGATGACTTGAAAGCTCTGCTTTTGGATCATACATACAGGTATTAACTTTATTGATCTGTGTTTATGTTATGGTCGTTTACACTCAAACAATCAGCAAGATAAAATATCTTACTTTCTGAAGACCCCTCCAATATATATCCATTTATATTTTTGTTGGAAACAGTGAGGGTGGGAGGAGGAGCAATTGATTGAGTCTGAAAGTGTCATGCAACAAGTCTGGCAAACCGGCTGACCTTGCAAGAAAAGTAATGTGATTTGTTTTTGAAATTCTTAATGAGTATATTGAAGACCCCTTGTACATATTCTCATATTAGGCCTGGGTAATTTTGCCTAAAAATAAAAATCACATTTTTTTTTTTTAAATTAGACATTAGGGGGAATTTATTATCTCATCTATGCCAGTTTTCTTGCATATATGAGCAATGATGTGGCACACATCTGGTGCAAGGATCTTTCTTTTGCCAAATGTGGGCCACATCTACTGCTCTGCTTGTTGCTCACCACATTCCGCGAATGTTGGCAGTGTGGGGTGGGGAGCAGGCTGGGACAGGAACTCCTCTGCCTAACATATTTATTATAACTCATGGCAGTTTTCTGGAGTGAGTTATACAGGAAATCTGTGCCTGTTTCCTAACTTTCGTAGATCTACACTCTGGTACACAGACGTACATCTGATTTATTAAGAGGCCGGAGCCTCTTTATAAATTCAGCATGCTTTGGGGCTCTTGGGCCATGTAGTATAGGGGTTTTGCCATTAAGGACACTTATCCCCTATCCATAGATCTCTAGGGGTTTGACTTCTGGGTCCCCCAGCAATGAGGAGAAAAGGGGTTTGAAAGTCCTCCTGAATTCTTCATGTGAACGTAGCATCAGTGAATTTGCATGATTGATGCTCCATTCTCTGCTATTAGGCTGTCAGGATTTTAATCTCCTGCAGCCCCCACAGCTCCATAATAGTGAATGGAGCGCTAGTCACACAAGTACACTGGACCTCCATTCACATGAAGGCTTTAGGAGGGCTTTCGGTCACCCGTTCTCCTGATTCCTGGGGGACCTGTGAATAGGGAATAAGTGTCCTTAATGGCACACACTTTTTAAGACTGGTGTGCGAAGCACCATTCTTAATAAATCTACTCCACTGTCTTTATTGAGAATTGTATAGCATGCAAAATTAGGTTATCAATCTAGCGCTAGTTTCTTAGTGACACATAGTACAATCAACAAAAATAATCAGACACCATAATGTATTGCTAACCAACGTCTGAAAGCTTCAAACAATTCTACAACACATGCTTGGTCATAATTGGTGTGGATACTTGATAATAGCAATGGGATTTCAGAATTGTCTGGCTATGTGGGATAAGGAAAAACTTTTCAATGTGGTGCCAGGTAGTATATTGGAACTTCTGCAGTGTCTTTGTTTGGCAGAAGAAGGTAATGAATCTCCTTAACTTATAACAAAAAGCTCCCAGCCCTGGTGTCCCTGCGCCAGAGATAGGGGGGGTAAATGACATGTGTCTCCTTCCAGAGACGTTGTACATCATGACAAAGCCATATAAAGTGGTATAAATCTGCTTGGTAAGCTGACATATTGGGCAGTAAGTGAATTTAGCTACTGAGCTTGAGATATTGAAAGTATATATAGTGATGTGTAGCAATTTGAAATGTGATTCTTTACAGCATACTGCATTTCTCCCAATGAGAAAATGTCTCTCTTGCCGGTGTCTCAATACATCTCCAGTATGTTTCCATTATGTTTTAAAGACAGCTGATCTAGGAGTTTGATCTGAATTTTCTTGATTTTGTTAAAACCATCTAAGGCTGAAGCCCCACGTTGCAGAAACGCATCTTTTTTTGTTGCAGATTTTGCTGCGTTTTTTTGAGCCAAAGCCAGGAGTGGATTTTGCAGATTTTGCTGCAGTTTTTTGAGCCAAAGCCAGGAGTGGATTGAGCAGAAGGCAGCAGTATAAGCACTTCCTATATCTTTCCCATTCCTTTTATAGCCACTCTTGGCTTTGGCTCAATAAACCGCAGCAAAATCTGCAACAAAAAAAGCTGGTTTCCGCAACTTGGAGCCTTAGCCTTTAAAAAAACGTTCAGTGAGCAGGCACCAAAAGAAATCAAAAGGCATCAAAAAAATGCCCTAAAATGTATTGGGCATGATTGTTAAATAGCTTGTCAACTGCCTTCATGATTTACCCATTAATATGTGAAGGCCATGGTTTGGTCCACATGTGGCCATGGCAATCTGAGAATATAACATTTGCTTTCACCCAAGGAATATCTGAACAGTTCAAGCTTCGGCTGGACTCTAAGAGGCAGTGAAATATTTTTACTACATCTCTATAACAAGTATTTATAACAATATGTAATATATTTTGTTACTTTATCTAATTTTTTTTATTCAATCACTACATTTATGATAGCAAATTGGTTATATTATGCCTTTGCAATTCTTTTTCCATAGGAACAGCCTTTGTGAATTTCTAAAAAACGAAGATGTCCACACGTTATATATTTATTTCAAGCTAGCAAAGTCCTCACTTGCAGCCTCCCTGCAACCGCCTTCTGCATTACAGAGTAAATGCATATGCTTTGTGAAACTGACAACTGCAATTAATCTCACACCTGAAAATGTAGGTAAGTGACCAATTGCATAGCACTGGGCAAATTCTATACACAAAGGAAACTGGAACCTTATACAGTATACTAAGTTGAAAAAATCATACTGTTTATCCATATGTATTTGGTATTTTCCTCTTTTATACTACTATTTCTTAAATGTTCTGTATTGATTTTAGGTAACCAAGTGATATCAGTGGACTGTGCCAAATTTCCATTGAAGTACTTTGACATGGTTCTCCATCAAGTCTTCCTTCCACTTCTCAGCAATGACAATATTACAGTGGGATCACATAGCACTGATAAGATTATTGAAATTTTGTATAGGTTCACTGGAAACCTGGAGGTTATCACTGGTCATGTAGAGGTAGGTTACAAACTGTATTCACTGATGTAACAGGAGGTTTGCAGTTCAGGTGGATGTACTATATCAGTTCTATTAAAAACATCCAGGTGACATTAATGGACTTTTTTAAAGAACCCCTCCAGTAAAATTATTTTTCCTCCTTTGAAAATGAGTCTGTGTGTGGTATACTTTAGTGTTATACAATAACCTACTAACAGCTTTGTGAAGTTATGTGCTCAACTCTGGTGATCAACTCTCTGCTCCTCTGATGCACACTTTATGAACATGTGAACAGAAGTTCAAAATCTAAGTGCAGGTCTGTGGGAGTCAAATCACAAATCTATAAAGACTTGCATTGTTAGTTTTACCTCCTGTTCATACAGAACACACTGTGTGCATTGGATTTCTAGAGAGGAGGTCAGTGTGCCAAAGGGAAGCACATAACCACAATAAAGCTGTCTGTAAATCTTAATATATTACACTACACAGAGGCTCATTTTCAAATGGGGGGGCGAAGAATATCGCCTTGCCAAGCCTCTTGGCGTACCTGCGATCACCCTTCTAACTTTCCACTCACCACCCGTGAGCGGACAGAGTTCGTAGGATAGAATGAAACGAGCTTTATAAATTTTATATATTTAATAACCCAAGTGGGTCGGTACTAATTAATAGCATATACAGAAAGATACAATATTAATACGATCAAGCATAAACATACGAGCAAAAGTGCGATGATACAGCACATAAAACAAAAATGGGAATAAAGTATAGAGTATTACCAGACCTCAGGAACATTCCTGATCACAGCTATCTCTTAGCTGTATCTCTTCCAGCTTCCACACAAAGACAAAGAAAACTCACCCCCCTCAGTGTGAGACCCTCCCCAGCTCCACCCTTCACCCCCCTTTTGGACATCTGGGATATCACACTGACGATGGTATGCACATAAAACCACTGGAGCGAATTGACCACCAATGTGAACACAGCTCTACATTCCTAGATATGTGAGACTGATACGAATGAAGAATGATACATGTCCGAGAAAGATACATAAATTGAGGGTCTCATCATCACAGGGGGGAATAATTTTTTTACCTGAGTGATTCTTTAATGGTGGTATAATACTAGCATAAAACAAAACACAAAACTTGCCGATCCTAATATAATTTTTTTTAGATAGCTGTGTTTAATGTTAATATGTGTCTTTTTATATATGCTTTGACAGGGCTCCATTGTGCTTCCCATTCACTCCATTGAATTTCTAAAAAACTCAGCCTTATTCAACAAGCAGGGAGCTGCAATACATATAATGGAAACAACAGTGATTGGTTGGATAAGGCAAATCAAGGTAAGGAATACAATTCCTAAAATCTGTGTAGATTAAGTAAAAACTATAGATTTGGTGTAGGCTGCAAAGTGGTTATATAATCTTGAGGTATTTGAAAACAACATAGCACCACACTCCTCCAACTGTGTGTGAGAATTACACATTTTACATATGGAAAATAATTTTGCACTTAGCAGATCAGTAATACCAATAAATTGTCACATATTGGGGCCCAACTGGCACAGTTGACCTCTTCATAAATCTGTTGGACGTCCCAGCGCCAGACTGAAAATTTATTCAAAGTAGGAACTGGCATATCAGCCTCATGACACAATGTGGCGACTAAGACGTGGATTGAGGCTTGTGGAGCACATTTGGTGCAAGAAAGGGCCTTGTGCCAAATGTGCGCCTCATTGTCATCTCTATACACCAGAAAACTGGAGTAAAGGGAAGGATGAATTCCCCCCCAATGTATCAACTTGAAACAAGATATCCATAGGATTGTCAGTAGCTTCTAGACCGAGAAGGCTACGTTCACATCTGACCTGTTGTCTATCCGGTGCAGAGCCCATCAAAATAGCGAGCGAAAAAAATCCTCCAAGCAGGACTTTTTTGCTCAGCGATGTCAGAGAGAAATCAACAGATATCTGTTGGACCTCATTATAGTTAATGGGTCTGTTAGGATTTGTTGTTGTCCATCATTAGATGGACTGGCTTTACTGTTTTATCCATTTTTCTGGTCCTACGATGAACTAGAAGGACAAATCAAATGTCAGATCAGATGTGAACACAACCTTAGTATGTTTGGGCTTTTCAATTACAATTCTACAATTGCTTTTTGAACATTGGAAATGATAAATATTTCATTAGGCGCTATGAATCCTATTATTTTATTATAAGCTAAAAACATTGTTTAGACAATTTCTTAGGCATTTACCTGAAATTTTAGCTTTCATCATGCTGCAGGCTCCCTTACAGTAGTTTCTTTTACAGCTTTGAGATGATATTTAACCACAATGCCTGCTTGGGACGCAAATCAGCAGCTACTGCCATCAATTGATGTGTCTTATATTTGAAATTGAACTTTATGAATATCTGACAAAAAGCATTTATAAATTCATATATTTTAAACAGGTGGTGCTTAAACATGACCCTCTTACAGAAATAAAGTCTAAGGGAGTATTTGCAGGGATTTACCATGAAAAACAGATGTGGGAAGTTCATATTTGCAACCTGGAATCTATCAAAATGCAGTTAAATTCTGCTGAATCCAGAGAAATTGTTTGCCATCTGGAGCAGGCAAAGAGTATGTATGGAAAATCCATTACATCAGTGACTCAGGATGTGAAAAAAGTAAGTCCAAGCATTGTGGGGCATCTCCTCAAGAAAAGAAATATTAATGCATTTTCATATTTTTGTATTTAAATAAAAAAAAAAAAAAAAACTCCCAGGAGACATGCTCAACATTACGTTTAACCCCTTGCTGCTCTGCGACGTACTATTACGTCGTGCTGAGTGTTTAGTTAACGCTCAGTGCCTTAACAGCACTGTAATGCTACAGGCCCAAGAGTTGTTCCTGTGGCCTTACTTCTGGCACTCGGATGTAGTCGAGGCCTGAGACTAACTGCTAGAGTTAAAAATAAACAAATAATAAAAAGTTTAAGAAAACCCACCTTTACATTTAAAAAACACATAACATAAACAAAAAACAAACATGTTAGGTATCCCCAAGTGCGTATAAGTTTGCACTATCCTAAAATAGTATTATCTATCCACTACGGTGAACACCGTAAAAAAAAAAAAATATATATATATATATATATATATATATATACAGTGTCAATATCCTCAGAACTTTTAAACATTATACATTCCTCCCACACCCGACACTCTCCACTATTAACCCCTTTAAGGGCACAGCCTAAAACTACCTCACAGGGGTTGGCCACTTTCAGACCAATATTGAGGGACAAATGTTGTTGTTTGTATAATAAAAAGTTGGACAATTTTCCAATTTACTTTCTGTATCAATTCCTCACGGTTTTCTAGATCTCCGCTTGATGTCATTCATTCTGCTTACCTCTAGTGGATGAAATTCTGACCATGGTCATGTGATTTACGGTCCATGGTCATGTGATGAACACACAGGTGCGCACAGCTCATTACCAGGCAGATGATTACTGTGCTGTGACTATAACGAGCTATGCACCTGTGTGTCCATCACATGACCCTGGACTGTACATCACATGACCCTGGGCTGATTTTTATCCACTGGGAGTAAGCAGAATGAATGACAGCAAGCAGAGATCTAGAAAACCGTGAAGAATTAAATATAGAAAGTATATTGGAAAATTGTAGAACTTTTCATTATACAACCCCTTTTAACCACTTTCATACCAGATGCTTTACCCCCCTTCCAGACCAGGAACATTTTCAAGTTTTAGCCATGTTCCAGTTTAACTGCAAATTGTTTTTCTATTGCTGTGCCAAACTACATGTATTTGGTATCCTTTTTCTCGGAACATAATGGGCTTTCACATTTTATAACAAAATAAGTGATATATTTTACTTTTTTTAAAAAATATAGAGGGAAAAGGGCAAAAAAAAGTTAAAAAAAATGCTTTTTCCTACATTTATACATATTATAACCTCAAAAACAGAAATTGTAATAAATAGATATATATATTCTACAATATATTTTCTGATTTCTGCTGTTTGTATGTATATATATATATATATATATATATATATATATATACCACATTTGAGTATTTTCTCCATTATGTGGGCCTACAGCAGAGCCTGCAATGAATGGTGTGCAAACTGGCTTTTGAAGGCCAATTTTTCCATAGCTGGTTTGCTGACACCATACTATTATTATAGCTGCTGTAAAGGCCCAGAACAGTATGAACACCCCCAAAATGACTCCATTCAATAAATTAGACCCCCCAAGGTATTCAATAACGGACATATAAAAGATATTGGACCTCTGGTTTTTTCCAGACTTTTCAATGAATTTGGTGGAAAAAAAAATGAAAACAACATTTTTTCCCAAATATGTGAATTCGGGTGACTATTTTTAAAATCTGGTGAGTGCTACTTGAGAAACACATCGGATAACATATTTAGCAACCTATGCCGTTTTCATAGATACCAAATGTAGGTGCATTCCTTACTTGCTGGGCCTACAGCAGAGCCTGCAATGATTGGTGTGTAAACAGGCTTCCGGAGGCCAAATTCTCCATAGCTGGTTTGCTGACACCATACAATAACAATAATGACAATAACCTTCATGTATATAGCACAAAAAAAATCTGCTTTTATATGACAAATGTAGTTTAGGCTGCAGAAACATGCAGAGGCTCTGACCGCACACCAGACGGCTGGTAACAAGTTGTAGACTATAAGAAATATAATTCTTCCCTATATTATGTGGGTCCAGAGCCACTGCATGTCTCCACCCTAAAAGTATGACAATAACCTTTATGTATATAGCTCAAAAAAATCTGCTTTTATATGACAAATGTATTTTAGGGTGCAGAAACATGCAGCGGCTCTGACCGCATGCCAGACGGCCAGTAACAAGTTGTAGATAATAGATTTTGTACCGCTAGAACCGCTGCGTATCTGCATCCTAAAAGTGTAATAATCTTTATTTTTAGGTCACAAAAAAATATGAATTTATGTAGATAGATGGATGGATAGATAACAAAAATAGAGACGGAGAGAGAGAAATAAAGAGTAGAAATAGATAGATAGATAGATAGATAGATAGATAGATAGATAGAGGAGAGTGGGGGCGGGGGGGAGGGAGTGTGTGTATGTGTAGTGATTTTACTTATCAATCTGCCTCTCTGCCAGGATCTGAGGAGAGGGAGATTGGTAGCCACTTTTTATATTTTTATTATTTACTAAATAAACTTTATGTGAGCACTGCTCACATGCCCCAGAGACCACTATGCCCAGTCAGTCTTCTGACAGCTGACCACGGAGTATTGCTGGGGGTTGAGGCAGAAGTGACAATCTCCCTCTCTGGCAGGCTAAGGAGAGGGAGATCGGCGTTCCACCAAGGAAACTTCAATGTGATCGCTGTGACTGGCTGTCGCAGCGATCACATGCTCAGAAACCAAACAGGCTGGTCTCCAGGCAAAGCTCTGAGGTCCATGCTGTCTATTGACAGCGGGACCTCAGAGCTCAGTACAATGAGGGGGGCGCAGTAGAGCAAGTTCTGCTGGACGTACTGGTACGTCCTTTCAGAACAAGGCAACCACCTTCCGGACATATACAGTGGGGAAAAAAGTATTTAGTCAGCCACCAATTGTGCAAGTTCTCCCACTTAAAAAGATGAGAGAGACCTGTAATTGACATCATAGGTAGACCTCAACTATGAGAGACAAAATGAGAAAACATATCTATAAAATCACATTGTCTGATTTCTAAGAATTTATTTGCAAATTATGGTGGAAAATAAGTATTTGGTCACCTACAAACAAGCAAGATTTCTGGCTCTCACAGACCTGTAACTTGTTCTTTAAGAGGCTCCTCTGTCCTCCACTCATTACCTGTAGTAATGGCACCTGTTTGACATTGTTATCAGTATAAAAGACACCTGTCCACAACCTCAAACAGTCACACTCCAAACTCCACTATGGTGAAGACCAAAGAGCTGTGGACGGACACCAGAAACAAAATTGTAGACCTGCACCAGGCTGGAAAGACTGAATCTGCAATAGGCAAGCAGCTTGGTGTGAAGAAATCAACTGTGGGAGCAATAATTAGAAAATGGAAGACATACAATACCACTGATAATCTCCCTTGATCAGGGGCTCCACGCAAGATCTCACCCCGTGGAGTTAAAATGATCACAAGAACGGTGAGCAAAAATCCCAGAACCACACGGGGGGACCTAGTGAATGACCTGCAGAAAGCTGGGACTAACGTAACAAAGGCTACCGTCAGTAACACACTACGCGCCAGGGACTCAGATCCTGCAGTGCCAGACGTGTCCCCCTGCTTAAGCCAGTACATATCCGGGCCCGTCTGAAGTTTGCTAGAGAGCATTTGGATGTTCCAGAAAAGTATTGGGAGAATGTCATAGGGTCAGATGAAACCAAAGTAGAACTGTTTGATAGAAACACAACTAGTCGTGTTTGGAGGAGAGTGAATGCTGAGTTTCTTCCAAAGAACACCAACCCCTACTGTGAAGCATGGGGGTGGCAACATCATGCTTTGGGGCTGTTTCTCTGCAAAGGGACCAGGACGACTGATCCGTGTACATGAAAGAATGAATGGGGCCATGTATTGTGAGATTTTGAGTGCAAACCTCCTTCAGTCAGCAAGGGCATTGAAGATGAAACGTGGCTGGGTCTTTCAGCATGACAGTGTGTGAAAGATCATCAGTGCGCCAAACCGCTTTGGCCACACCCTGAGTCCTCTTTCATATAAAAACCACACTCACCGCCAGTGAATGTCGGGTTCACCAGATAAATACAAGACAAGCCTTCTAAATTTTATATATTTATTAACCCCTAAATGGGTCGGTATTAAAATCTAACATATACAGTTCAGAACAGATATGCGGATATATACAAGCATTAACAGTTACTAGTTACAAGATACAGTACAAATAAAATAAAAGGGCTAAAGGTGAAATGATTACTTTACCACACATGTCCTTGCTGTGGTTCTATAGTCCAACACTCACACATACATGTGTGAGTCACCAGTGGAGGCTTCTTGGCATGTGGCATTAACTCCTAGCATGTGGCATCACAGTACAATAATCCCGCCTGCATGCTCTTCACAGTCTCTCAGCATTAGTCCAATAGTCTCATCACAAAAATCTCCTCATGGCCTGTCTGTAACAACTCTGTAGTCTGTGATGGTCTCAGCCCAATCTCCATAGCATAATCTCCATAGCATTATCACCATAGCATAATCTCCTCCCACAGACCTCTTACCTCATCTTTTATACCCTTTATGCCACCTCCCAGAATGAGGTCACCGGCGGCAGCTGGTCTCATAGAATAATCCCCTCAAGTCCAGATCTTTTGTATGTAGATGAGACCAAATGACCTGATACAATGTTATCAGCCATATCTGGTTAACCAGTGCAGCTGGACAATGCATGTTTGTTTGATCAGCCAGGACTGTGTATGAATTCAATGGAGCCCTATTTTCCAGCCCGGCCACTACTGCCAATATACACCTAGGCTCATAGCTGCGCACAGTATGGATAAATGGAACTAGAGAGAAATACGCTACCCAGAGACCAAAATACAGCTCAGTTATAGCCAAACTTAAGCAGAATCATCACACAGTGATCCCAAGCACACCGCCAGGGCAACGAAGGAGTGGCTTCGTAAGAAGCATTTCAAGGTCCTGGAGTGGCCTAGCCAGTCTCCAGATCTCAACCCCATAGAAAACCTTTGGAGGGAGTTGAAAGTCCGTGTTGCCCAGCGACAGCCCCAAAACATCACTACTCTAGAGGAGATCTGCATGGAGGAATGGGCCAACATACCAGCAACAGTGTGTGCCAACCTTTTGAAGACTTACAGAAAACGTTTGACCTCTGTCATTGCCAACAAAAGATATATAAAAGTATTGAGATGAACTTTTGTTATTGACCAAATACTTATTTTTCACCATAATTTGCAAATAAATTCTTTAAAAAATCAGACAATGTGATTTTCTGGATTTGTTTTCTCATTTTGTCTTTCATAGTTGAGGTCTACCTATGATGTTATTACAGGCCTCTCTCATCTTTTTAAGTGGGAGAACTTGCACAATTGGTGGCTGACTAAATACTTTTTTTTCCCCACTGTATAGTCTATGGGTGGTCCAGAAGTGGTTAAGAACCAGGCTTCATTTTTCAAAACTGACATGTGTCACTTTATAGCTTGAATAAAACAAATAAACAGCACCAACAGTCTTGAAGGAGTTCCCATAGATGCTTAGCACTTGTTGGCCCTTTTGCCTTCACTCTGCGGTCCAGCTCACCCCAAACCATCTCAATTGGGTTCAGGTCTGGTGACTGTGGAGGCCAGGTCATCTGGCGTAGCACCCCATCACTCTCCTTCTTGGTCAAATAGCCCTTACAAAGTCTGGAGGTGTGTTTGGGGTCATTGTCCTGTTGAAAAATAAATGATGGTCCAACTAAACGCAAACCGGATGGAATAGCATGCTGCTGCAAGATGCTGTGGTAACCATGCTGGTTCAGTATTCCTTCAATTTTGAATAAATCCCCAACAGTGTCACCAGCAAAGCACCCCCACACCATCACACCTCCTCCTCCAAGCTTCACGGTGGGAACCAGGCATGTAGAGTCCATTCGTTCACCTTTTCTGCGTCGCACAAAGACATGGTGGTTGGAACCAAAGATCTCAAATTTGGACTCATCAGACCAAAGCACAGATTTCCACAGGTCTAATGTCCATTCCTTGTGTTCTTTAGCCCAAACAAGTCTCTTCTGCTTGTTGCCTGTCCTTAGCAGTGGTTTCCTAGCAGCTATTTTACCATGAAAGCCTGCTGCACACAGTCTCCTCTTAACAGTTGTTGTAGAGATGTGTCTGCTGCTAGATCTCTGTGTGGCATTGACCTGGTCTCTAATCTGAGCTGCTGTTAACCTGCGATTTTTGAGGCTGGTGACTCTTGGTCTTCCTTTCATGGGGCGGTCCTCATGTGAGCCAGTTTCTTTGTAGCGCTTGATGGTTTTGGCCACTGCACTTGGGGACACTTTCAAAGTTTTCCCAATTTTTCGGACTGACTGACCTTCATTTTTTAAAGTAATGATGGCCACTCGTTTTTCTTTACTTAACTGTTTTTTTCTTGCCATAATACAAATTCTAACACTCCATTCAGTAGGACTATCAGCTGTGTATCCACCTGACTTCTGAACAACACAACTGATGGTCCCAACCCCATTTATAAGGCAAGAAATCCCACTTATTAAACCTGACAGGGCACACCTGTGAAGTGAAAACCATTTCAGGTGACTACCTCTTGAAGCTCATCAAGAGAATGCCAAGAGTGTGCAAAGCAGTAATCAAAGCAAAAGGTGCCTACTTTGAAGAACCTTTTTGTTAAGTATATAATTCCACATGTGTTAATTCATAGTTTTGATGTCTTCAGTGTGAATCTACAATTTTTATAGTCATGAAAATACAGAAAACTCTTGGAATGAGAAGGTGTGTCCAAACTTATGGTCTGTACTGTACATGCAAAAAGAACAATAAAGAGTACTAAATAGTCTTTAATTTACTTCAAAATACTGTAGAACATTAAAAGTCTATTGGAAAAAATTTATTTTCTTGTGACCTTTAGTGCTGATACCTATGCCATATCTACAGATTTTTGGGACATGTAGTAATGAAGTTGACTCCAATGATACCAAATAGCTATATGTTCTGGTATTCTATTGAAATGATAGGTCCTCACTAAAGACAAGGGCCATATTTAAAGCCTCCATAATGTGACCACCACTGGTAAATAAATAAATGTTTACTGTTATAATGCCAACATATTCAGAAGCAGTTTATAAATCATAGGGTTCATGTTAAGACAGAATGAGATATTATAGAGTCATAAATGCACAAAACAGTAGAGAGGGCCTTGCTTCCGAGAGCTTATAATCTATGAGTTGGAAGGGGTGACACAAGAGGTGAAAGTGCTTATACAGTGGTCCATCTATTTTTATGAGATGTATATAGTTTAAAATGTCTTTTTTTTTCTTAGGCTTATTTCGAGGCAACAGAAAACTTGACATTCTTGAAAACACTAACTCAGTGTTACGATCAGCTGAAGTCTGCCAAGACTTCCACAGAGAAAAAGCGATATTTCTTCTTAATGTTACATCATTTATACTTGGTTTGGATACATTCAAGGTAAACTAATTTTACAGAAGGTATTAATAGGTCATCTTTTTTCAGATCATTTTGCTGCTTTTGTGTTAAATATCATTTACATACTATTTGTGTCAGTTTTAATTCACCTTTCCTGTTCACTGGTGTAACTATAGCATGTCTTTGCATGGCATAATGATCATATTTCTAGGGCATTATAGTTACTATTTTATATTATTAATATCATACATTCTTAGACAGAAACTTTGAGAACCTACAAATCAAACTCACTATTAAAGGGTTGTTATAGATTTTAAGAAAATAACCTCACAGCAGCGTTTTATAAAATAAAAAACAACCATTATTTACCTGTAAATCCCTGTTTCTCCAGCGCTGCCACCCCAGTGGTCCCTCACAGTATTTGTCATTACATCAATACACCACATTCATAGTCTCACTTTATTACTATGGGCCTGATTGTGATTGCTACTTATCATTTCTGTATTTACATCATTGAGCAGAAGTAAAGCTGGCAATACTCCTTCCATAGCTGTTGGCCTATTGCTTGTTCAAACAGTAATTATTCCTCATGACCCTCCCATAGACTTGCAATTTGGCTGGGCCGAGTGTTGTTGTGCCCTTAATGGGAAAAGAAAAATAATCTGCTACTAGACAACTCTTGTGGTATCTTGTGATGTGGCATGTTGAATTTGAAAAAGCCCCAACCCTTCTTTCTCAATCATCTTATTTAGTGACGAGTCAGGATGCCTCCATACACATAACATAGTTGACTGGCCATGCCAAAATTGGGTTTAGCCTACTTTACTCTTATGTGTATGGCCACCAAGTGCACATGTGAGCATTGTAATTTACCCATTGATTTCTATGATTATAAAGGATTCTTATTCTTTTCTTTTCTTCTATATTACAGGTATTATCATCAACCCAAAGTATTTGTAAATCTTCTTAGACTAATGGCTAATGAAGTGTGTGGCATAGCAAGGAACCTCCTGGGTACTAATATATTAGGCAGTCCACAGGTAAGAATTCAAAGTGTTTGTATTGGTATAAACATGCACAAGCAGTTAAAGGGGTTTCTTCATCTCCCTCTCTCGTCTTTTCACTTCCTGTATTCTTCTACAAACTGGTGGGCAGGCTTTGACTGTTTGATGAACAGGACACTATGAAGTACCTCACTAGATATAGATATTGCCTTTACCATGAGAGATTATTTATTATATTTACCAGAAATCTCATATAAATGCAGATCAAATAATATGTAAATGTATATTACATTACACAAATTTGGAGAGAAAAAAAAAAACTTTCATGCTGCAGAGAGAATGGACTTGCAGTTAACTCAATGTTATCTTCGTGTTTACTTAGAGAGATAATAAGCACTGCCCGAGCCTATATCAGCAAACTGCTATTAGCTAAACTGATTGTCCTGCCTGCAGAGCTGTACATAACAGAGAGAACTTAGCCAAACAGAGAAACAGTGACTCATGCTCCAACCTGTGTTATCAGATATAGGACAGGTACCAAGGAAACAATGTATAAACAATGGGAAGCATAATTTCACATATCAGGCAAACAAAGCAGTATTGCTAAATCAATGTATTTAGGAAAACTCTTGAATTTACATAAGCTAGCAGTATAGATATGATTCTTGAGATGGGAATACCCCTTTAAAATTAAAGGTATTATACTATGAAAATAATGTTTCCCCTATCCATAGGATAGTGGACAAACTGCTGATAAGTGGGGGTCTGACTGCTGAGAACCTCAAAAGCGTGTTTTACTTCAGTTCACAATGTAGTGGTAGATGCAGAATGCACACCCCCCTCTCTATTAATTTCAATGGAAGTGCTGGAGGTAGCTGATTGCTCTACTTTGACTATTTCCATCGTTCCCATTGAATAGAATGGAGACATACATTCTGCATCTTTTGCTGCATTTTGAAAAGGAGTAAAACATCCTGGTTCTTGGACTGTGGAGCCTCAGCAGTTGGATCCCCTCTATTCAGCAATTTATGGATAGGTGATAAATAACTTTTATAGCATAACCGATTTAATTATTGTAGAAGATCAAGTATACTTTTTAGCTGCAGTTAATACAGTCTTTACAGATCTATCTAAATAGAAAAAAAGCAGCCCCAGTTAAATGAATGGTGTGGGTGAACATCCTAAGACCAACAGCTACTTCAATAAAAAAAAAAAATCAAAAACATCTGCCTCTCCAGTATAGGCAAATGGAAAAATTGGATGTGTATTAGTCCAAATGCATTGTTTTAGTAAGTTCATTCTTTATTTTGGTTGCTCACATACTGATGTCCTTACCATGCTTGAACATTTATAGCATTGGTCCTTAACTGTAGCATGCCCCATGGAATTCATGAGGGAAATTCTATGTCCATGCATAACAGAGGGCACAATCCTCATTATCAGTGGGGCATGGAAGAAAGCAGTAGGCAATTGAAGGATGAAAAAGTATGGAGTGACATATGATTAATGGGGCTATGCCACAAATTGAAAAATAGGAGCACACTACCCATTGCTATATCCCAAATAAAACACACCCATTTCTTAGTAAAGATAGTAATGAACATGAATAGAATAGAATAGAATAGAATAGAATAGAATAGAATAGAATAGAATAATATCTGGCTATATAGCCCCTCTTTTGTGTCAAAGAGCAGCCCTAGTGAGAAAATCAAATCATACGCAAATGAGCTGTTCAGGGTACTGGGGGCATGACTGTGTTTATCCTATCACTCTTTCACTTCTGGTTGTCACCCAGTGCCTCGTCGTAACATAAATACTGACAAGTATGGTGCTCCAGCAGGCTTGGCCCTGGGTGCACTGAACAGCTCTTTTGCATATTTTTTTGCATATGGATTAAAGAGGTTATGTTGTGTATTCCCTGTAATGGAATGCACTAGTAAGTTTTATTTTTCACTGCATTTCTCCTTTAAAAGTTGATTTTCTCAGCAGGGAGATTGCACTTTGACACAAAAAAAGATGTATTAACCATGTCACTAATGGCCCCCTACCAAATAAATAGTTTTGAAGTGATTTGGATGGTGGTAGATGCCCTTAAAATGCTGGTGAAACATAACACCTTGAGTACTTTTTCTCCTTTATGGCCACTGCTTGGAAACACCACAATCTGTTAGTGGCTTCTATCATCCCTGGCTAGTTTCATTTACAGGCAGAGGTAGGCTGAATGGTTGTGCTGCTTGGTGTGAGAAGCATAGAAAACACACACATGCAAATATGTACAGTATATATTTGGGAAGATTATATTTTACAGTGTTGCGCCCAGCTGAAGATACACAGACACGAGCA
The DNA here is from genome assembly GCA_947044405.1 of Leptodactylus fallax. Classification (NCBI taxonomy): domain Eukaryota; kingdom Metazoa; phylum Chordata; class Amphibia; order Anura; family Leptodactylidae; genus Leptodactylus; species Leptodactylus fallax. The sequence continues at coordinate 10,189,183 of CAMRHE010000025.1, forward strand.
GCAGCAACACTGGATAAAACCTGTTCTGTCCATAGACAGACGTAGTGATTCCAGTTCTGTTTACATCTGAAACACCATAGAATCTATATTAGGAATATTTATTGATAATGCCTGCTGCCTAATATGTAGTTTTACTTAGTAAACTTTTAATATGTTTTATTTGTTTTACAGGCATACAGTCAGCTTAAGGAAGCTTTAAAAATATGTGCAACCTTTCGGGGAAATTATCTTGATGTAAAAAATGAGGCCAATGAACTCAATGTGAAAAAAATGGAGGAAATTCTTTCTTTATACAAGTATAGTAATTTCTTTATATAGCTTCTGTGCAAAACATCTGAGCTCTTTGGTAATATTGCTTGAGATGAGCTTAGACTAGACCTTAATGTTGTCTATGTGGTTTAATTTTGACTTGCAAGTATAAAAATATCAAAGATTCTTTAAGTATATTGCTGATTTATGAGAGATAATGCAAAAACCTTTAGTTTTTCAATTAGACTGGTTAGTGAAACTCCCTATCGTGTGATCACACCTGAATAATTGTGTTTGTCACAGAAACAAAAAGTCAACTGAATTGTCTCAAGGTATTACAATGTATGAAGTACCAACTCCATGGGTGTTTGGAGGAGACCAATTCTCTGATGATAAGAAGCTGAAAAATGAGGACTCTATGTGGATAGATTCTCCCTGGCCTCCACACAATGCTCCCTGTTTTCAGAATATGAATATGTTTATGGAACGGTGAGATAATAATTCTGAATAATAATGGTAAAATGTTTTATTGTAAATGTTATGGTCGTACATATATAGTATATCTTGTTTTCACAATACTCATTAAAGAATGTCTGCTCAAACTGTAAATTGTTGTGAGAATTGATCAAGACTGGCATTTCCTACATCAGTCTTGACCCCCTTTGTGTCCTCCATGTGCCAGAAACTCAAATCTACACCAGCTACTAGCTAGCTTGTGGCATTTATAATACATCTGCTGGACCATGGAAAGATATGCCCTCTTCTGCTAAGCCCCGATCTAACATGCCAACTTTAAAGAAAACTGGCATATGGAGCGCCAAAAAAAAAGTTTGACTTTTTTTGCATTAGAAACTGGCATAGAATCAGTGCTAAGTTTCCCCCATTGTGCTAACTTGGTTTTTCATACTGTTTTGGATTGTTTGATACATTAATTCTTTGTCAAAATATAATGTCAAATACTGTCTGTTCATGTACCCTCTGATTTATAAAGTGCTGCAGAATATGTTAGCACTATATAAATAAAGTTATTATTATTATTATTATATGTTAACTTGTTATATTCAGTTGCTAAAAGACTTTGTGTTCAGTGCTCCACTATTTTCAAGATATTTGTTTCTGTCATAATCTCTGATGGTGACCACAAATTCAGGGAACACACACTTACATAGTTTGAGGGTATATATAAAAGTGACAACTTATTGCAACAAAGTCCAACCTTTTATATAATTTTAAAGCTAAGACAACACAATACAATTTCAACCAGGGTCTCCGGACTGAGTCATCAAGTTAGCTTGTTTGAGATACAAATACAAACAAATTTTCTTTCACATAAGGCTAATTGCACATGACTGTGTGCTGGGCACTGGCCGTGATTGAACGGCATGGCCAGTGCATTGGTGGCACACAGATGTTATCTGTGTGCCGCTCGTGCACTGGCTGTGCTTCCGCAGCCCTATTCATTCAATGAATAGGGGCCGCAGAAGCATGGCTGCAAAATGGTATAGCAATTTTTATGTCTTGCCACAGATGCTCATTGGGATTTCGGTCTGAACTTTGACTGGACTATTCTAACACATGAATATTCTTTGATCTAAACCATTCCACTGTAGCTAAGGCTGTATGTTTAGGGTCATTGTCTTGCTAGAAGGTGAATCTCCTTCCCAGTCTCAAGTATTTTGCAGCCTCCAACAGGTTTTCTTCTAGGATTGCCCTGTATTTAGCTCCATCCATCTTCCCATCAACTCTGACCAGCTTCCCTGTCCCTGCTGAAGAAAAGCATCCCCCCAGCATGATGCTGCCACCATCATGTTTCACAGTGGGGATGGTGTGATCAGGGTGATGAGTAGTGTTACTTTTCTGCCACACATAGCACTTTGCATCTAGGCCAAAAAGTTAAACTTTGGTCTCATCTGACCAGAGCACCTTCTTCCACATGTTTGCTGTGTTCCCTATATGGCTTGTGGCAAACTGCACATGGCACGTCTTATGTCTTTCTTTCAACAATGGTTTTCTTCTTGCCACTCTTCCATAAAGGACAGATTTGTGGAGTGCACGATTTATAGTTGCGCTGTGGACAGATTCTCCCACCTGAGCTGTGGATTTCTGCAGCTCCTCCAGTGGGACCATGGGCCTCTTGGCTGCTTCTCTGACCAGTGCTCTCCTTGCTCGATCTGTCAGTTTAGGTGGATGACCTTGTCTTGGTAGGTTTGCAGTTGTGGAATACTTTTTCCATTTTTGGATGATGGATTGAACAGTGCTGCTTGGGATGCTCATAGCTTGGCATATGTTTTTATAACCTAACCCTGCTTTAACCTTCTCCACAACTTTATCTCTGAACTGTCTGGTGAGTTCCCTGGTCTTTTTGAAAACCATGTATCATTTTCCTTCAACTTCACAATTATCTGCTACTTTGTGTTGGTCTATCACTTAAAATTTCAATAAAATACATTTATGTTTGTGGTTGTAAGTTGACAAAATGTGAAAAAGTTCAAGGGGTATGAATACTTTTGCAAGCTACTGTACTAGCCCTTGGCAATGATGGCAACATTTTAGAAATGAATTGCAAATGAATGTCAGGTAGTATTTGCAAGTAGCTGTATAGTGGGCCCTCAGAATAAATTTTTGTGGTGGGCCTGAGGCACCTCAGTCTGACACTATACTGTTCTTATTTACTGACAGAAAAGGTGAGGAAGTGAAACATAAAACATATTAGAAAGTTGTAAAACTTTTCATTTTTATAGTTATTAAATTTTATTTATATAAAATCAGAATGCTTATTTAACCAACAGAATTGCATGTTGACATACAAGACTAGGATTGTATGAAGTTTTAGACTCTGAATGTAAATAAGAAGAATCCTATTAAATATAAACAATGGGGGAAAGTTGTAAAACAAAATATGATACAACACTTCAGAACATTTCAATATACTGTACAATGTTTTATTAGATAAACATAAAAATCCTCATTAGTATATGTATGTGTTCGGACAGTGTTCAAAAGAACCAGTCAATACTTTTAAAATATTTACTGTAAAATTAAAAGTTGCTTAAAGGGTTGTGCTGTTACGGAAACGTATTCCCTATCCACAGCACAATCCCTAACTTTTAACTTTACAGTAAATTTTTAAAAAGTATTGACTGGTTCTTTAATTCCCTGATCGGGGACAGTTAGGCCCCCAGCGATCACACATTTATCCCCTTTCTAAAGGGACTAAGTGTCCAGAACGGCACAACCCCTTTAAGCTACGTTCACATCTGAACTAGTAATCTGCTTTTGACAGATGCAGAAAAAGCCCAGAAAAAGCCAGATCCTACCAAAAACAGATCAATACAAATGGATAATCTTTGGATAACAGATAACATTTCTATCAGGCAGTTTTTACTTCAATGTAAAAAAAATAATGATTCAGTGCTTTTTGTTGTGGATCCATGTTTTGAATGGATAGAAAGAAAATTCCTGCATGCTGGCTTTTTTCTCTGCCTAAAAATGGATGCACAATGGGAAAGATGCAAACAGACAACAACGGAGCTGTTGAAATCAATGGGTGTATAAACGGATCTATTTTTACCAATATTGTTTTCATGAAAAAGTATTCATTGTTGTTTATGTTTTGGTTATTTTTGTGTATTTCTTATTAGATGTAATGATGTTCTTGGTGTGGTGGAAATGATGGAGCATTTTGAAGCTTTAAAGGATGTGGCTGTAATAGGTGGTGCAGGAACCCCAAGTTATGATGCCATGGTGCAAGAAATCTGGAGCTTGTATTGCCAAGCCAAAGAATCTTTTATGAATCAAGTCACAGATGTTTTGGCTGCTGGTAAAAACAGTACTTTCCAGAAGGCATTTTTTGACTTGAGAGTTACAATAAAGGTATGTAACATTTACTTCACTAATGTATCCTTATTCTTTTGGATAGTGATAGATATTATATATTACTATTAAAACATTGAGAAAACGTTGATAAACACACTTGGTCATACCAGTATGAACACATACCTATCAGGACTGCTCCAAAATGGAAGGAAATATAATCCCAGCAATGGATTCAACAATTTACATCTGTACTTAAAATACTTGTGAAACCTATCAGCACGCTAGTTCATTCAGAATCAATTTGATAATTGTTTCTTCTACAGAGCCTGGAACATCAGCTTGGAAATATTCTTAGAAATAGTCTCGATCAATGTCCTTCTATGGCTTCACAGATCAAGTTGCTGGAGGTGTTTGAAGGAGTCACCAGGAGGGATATTGTAAAGGTAATGTCTGTAGCTACAGTAGGAAATCATTGACTATGTTTCTTTTCCCCTTTACCATTTGGGGGTGTGGTGGGTTCTTTAATATTGTTTATGCCATTATTTTGCAAGTCAGTTGTTCTACTATGTACAGTAGGCATACTACATGTCATAGTGTCTTGCCTTCAAATGTCTATTCATTAATATAAGCTGCCATATGTGAAATTATTCATACTGTAGTAATGTCCTAAATATATTCCTTATGTTATACTATAAGAAATATTGTATTATCTTGTTATCCTTACAGTGTACCATGTTAATTGTTAATATATACCTCTGTAATAGTAATGATATGGTAAAACATAGAGAGATTTTGTCATGAGTTTTTTTTATTATTATTATTTTTCTATTAGATTATTTTTATTTTACTGTTTTTCAGGACCATTTAAAGGATAGAGACCACCACTTACTAAATATGTTTCTAGAAGAACTCAGTCAGGTGAAGGGAATGTACCAAACAATGGCAAGCAATCCTCCTTTGCTTATTAATATGACACCCACCATCAGTAAACTTTTATGGATAAAGGGTCTTCGCGCAAGAATCTCTGTAAGTAGCTTTCAAAACTATCCATGCTTTGGTATACAATGTAACAGTCATGTTGAGTTGAGCAACATTACCAGGTCTATAACTACTACATTGTGCCCTGCTAGTCAGATCTCTTTATGAAATATAAACATTATATGATTGTATGGCTCAGTATTGCATAAATACTTTTTCCTGGAAATCCATCTGGTGATTAGTTGATCTTTCAGTTTTTTTAATAAAAGAGGAAGAGTTTTACAACCATGACAGCAGTGGCATGTTGTATACAACTACTACTATTGTTAGTCAGGCCTTTTATAGTCATCTTTTATAAAGCCAGTTGCACATGGCCAGTTATTTTCAACTTTTTGCCATGAAGAAAACCTTGGAAACCATTTTTCTTTCTAAGCAGCCTTTTGACCCCCCTATGACCCCAGGAAGAATTTAAAGTAGTTTTCTGCCAGGGAATTTCTTGACTAGTTACCAGGGAACCCTGGTTGTGATATACTACTAAAGGTATATAATAATTTCAATTGAATATATATGTTTACTCAAATAAGTCTAACTCATGTAATACTTTAACAACTGTTTTACTTTCTGGAGGATCCCATGACGAAACTGAGGATAGTGTTGCCTTCAACTTTTGAAGGAGACAAGGGCTGGGAACTGAGACATCTCTATACTGAACTGTCAGAAGAATTGGAAAGGTACATATGCCCTTACAAAATGTCACCACAAAACATTTTCAGATATAAGTGTGTGTCTGTAGATGTAGATATATATATATATATATATGTATATACAAGTCCAATTCTAGATTTTCTGCTGCCTGAGGAGATAAATTGAAATGGCACCCCTGTCCAAAGTTAGAAAATTACAGATAAGTAAGAATACTCAACAGTGGCACTGACCCCTTCCCCCCAGCAGTCAATATAAAGGGTGTGTCTGTCAGCAGGATCTTGCCCCTAAAGTCACCAGCAGTATCCGAGAAGTATGAACAATGGGGTCTGCATTATCTCTGAGCAATGCGTCTATCCTTAGAAAAGTTACTTTTATTCAATATGAAAATTGGGGTTTTAAACTCAAGGGGGTGGAGATCTAGTTTATAAAGCTCTCCATATCCCATTGCCTCCCTTCTGCCATACTGTACCAACCCCAGCCTGTGACATATTTTAGCTTGATTAAATCCCATGCATGTGCAGTGGTTCTTAAAGGGGTATTCCCATCTCAAGGATCCTATCTATACTGCTAGCTTATGTAAATTGAAGAATTTTCCTAAATATATTGCTTTAGCAATGCTGCTTTGTTTTCCTGCTATGTGAAATTATTCCTCTCATTGTTTACACAGCATTTCCATAGTGTCGGACCTGTGTGATAAGACAGGACAAGTGATGTCACTCGCTGCTCTCACTGTTATCTACAGCTCTGCCATTCAGCTAATTGCAGTTTGCTGATAAAGGCCTGTCTGTTATCTCATAAACACACAGATAACACTGAGTCAGTTCTCTAGAAGCATGTGCATATTATTTGATCTGCATTTATAGTAGATTTCTAGTAATCATAATAAGAATTGTGATAATTCATAATGTCCTGTTCAGCAAGCTGTGGGTAGGGGAGTACAGGAAGAGAGAAGAAGAGACAGCAGGCAAAGCTGCTGAAACAGGGAGATTGGGAAACCCCTTTAAAGCGTAACTAAACTTTGGCACAACTTTTGATTTTCTGTCAGTATTTGTGTCATTAATAAATTTTTTAATACACTTTATTAACTAATTTTGGATACTTTCTGAGAAATCCTGCATTTTTTCACTCTTTCCCTTGTTTCTGTATTGAATGCTGTTTCTGCCTCTCACTGAATGTTACTATGTATGGGAGTATGGGGCTGTGTAAGAGGTAGAAAAAAATTGGGGTAGGGGAGGGTTACTTCAAACAGTTATATCTCGGACATTATAAGACGTACAAACTTTTGGTGTCATATGAAAGAGGATATTCTCTTCTTTCATATGACACTAAGGTTGTAGTGCTAACTAAATTATTTCCAGAGATATCACTAGTTGAAAACACAGTCGAGATTGGGATTTTTACATCATATATATAATACAGCTGCATATAAATATCCTAATCTGGACTGTTTCCAACCAGTGATATCTCTGGAAATAATTTAGATAGCTCTGCAACCTTAGTATCACATGAAAGAAGAGAATACAGAATACAAGGGAAAGAGTGAAAAAATGCAGGATTTCACAGAAAGGATCCAACATTTGTTAATAAAGTTTTTATTACAAAATTTATGACACAAATACTGCCAAAAAATCTAAAGTTGTCCAAAAATTTAGTTACACTTTAAGCTTAGCTCTGGGTAATGGGCCCTATTTACATACCAATCCCCATGCTACTCATGGCTGCTTCCCCTTCTGCCCTCCAGGGGACCCTGTACCTTCCATATCACGTCGCTGATGCTGGACAGCATCAGGACGTCGCTGACAGCGACGTGATATGGGACTCACAGGGCCTTCTGGAGGGCAGAAGGGGAAGTGGAGGCAGCTGTGAGCAGAAGCGCAGATTGGCAAGTAAGGCCAGCGGGCCCGCGGCAAGAGTATTTGTTGGGTGCACCCTTTGAAATTCGTCTCACGAGGTTCGCCTGGTGGTTCCGTTCGGACTGAATGCATCCGAACTGAAACTGCTATTATTATTATACTCTGGGATCTCTTCAGACCCTGGAGTATATTGATTGGAGGCCGGCGTCACGATGCATGTAACTGACATTGAGGAGGGCCGCAGACAGCAGGAAGTCGCACCAGAGCCCATGAGAGGTGATTAACTCTGGTTTTTATGTTTGTCACCTCCCCTGGGCCTCCGATCATTATGCTCTGAAGAGACCCCATAGTTTGTAGGTGTATTTGCAACGAACACCGGAATGGCATCTATGGGACATTATACTGTGTGCAGGGGCCACTATGGGACATTATACTGTGTGGAGGGGCTGCTATGGGACATTATACTGTGTGGAGGCCACTATGTGACATTATACTGTGTGGAGGCCACTATGTGATAATTTGCTGTGTGGGGAGCCACTATAGGACATTATACTGTGTGGGGGCCACTATGGGATATTATACTATGTGGAAGGGCCGCTATGGGACATTATACTGTGTGAAGGGACCACTAAGACACATTATACTGTGTGGAGAGAATGCTATGGGACATTATACTGTGTGGAGGGGCTGCTATGGGATATTATACTGTCTAGTGTGTGTAAATGGGGCGTTATACCGTGTGGAGGCCAGGAAAGGTGGTGATATGCTGTGTGGGGGTGGAGAGGCCCAAGTCAATATTTTGACTATGGGGCCCAGTCTTAGCTAGTTACAATACTGTTTTGCATCCTTGGCTTCATTTCATAACTATGCATGACAAAGTTTACTCACAAAGCGGACACAACAAGTCTTGGCCCAAGCACAAATATCATTAAAAAAGGCTATGATATCACGAGGCAATGTTGGGCACCCATAAAGACGAGAAAATAATCTTTTAGTATCAGAAATTTCTGAATGACCTGATATGCTGTGTGGGGTGGGGAGGCCCAAATCAATAGTTTGACTATGGGGCCCAGTCTTAGCTAGTTACAATACTGTTTTACATCCTTGGCTTCATTTCATCACTGCGCATGAGGGGCAGGTGAGTATGCCTATTTTTTTCTATTACACCCTCTACTCCCCTCGTTGCTCCAAATCCTGGACAACACCATTAAGTCAACGGTTGTCCTCCATCATCCCCTAACATTCCCTTCTGAAGTTAGAAAATTAGAGATTATCTGTAGGGGGAAATGGGGGATGACTGTGGATTTAAGGGAGTTTTCTGGGCAAAAAATATATTTTTTAAAAAGGTCTGTTAGTGCTAGTAATGGGTTAATAAGTACACCCATATACCTTTAGCAGTGTTTTGAGTGATTTCTGGGTGTCTGTGTTTGACTCCTCGCATCCTCTGCATTTGTTTACATGGTGTAACTTCCTGCTGTGTAGCTTACCTATCTTCCTCTCTGGGAGACTGCTCCTCCTTTCTCCCTCACTGTGCGCAGGCTGGAGATGCAGGCACCTGCAGACTGCGCAAGCGTTTGCAGAGAGGAAGAGGGGAGGAGCCGTTCCAGGACATGAAGGCAGGTAAGTATTGATGGAACAGCACCAGATTATCAGAAAGTGTCCCTGGGGCGGTCATGTGATATATGGTCAAGGGTAATTATAGATTTTTTTTAAATAGAAGCAAGGTGGGGGGAGGGGGGTTTAGTTTATGGGTTAATTCCTAGTTTATCCCGGACAATCCCTTTTAAGAATTTTATTAAACTACCTGTCTGGGGGAGGGGGGATAGTGCCACAGTTAGTGTCAGTGTACTGTGGCACTGGTCCTCCCTCCCCCAGCAGTCAGTTTATTACCATGAATCTGACTAGTGCCACATTCAGTGTCAGTGAAGAATGTTCTTCTGAAGAACACTGACTGTGGCACTGACCCCACAAAGGGCACTGCTTGACACTGGACCTATCCCTTACTTACATCTGCTCAGCGTCCATAAGCAGGGAGGTGGAGACTGTGTGTAGCAAGAGGGAGCTGTGAGAGCTGTGGCCCATCCAGAGAGAAGTGTTCTTAAATCTATGTAAATAAAATCACCTCTGTAATTCTGACTACTGTGAATATTCATTCTAAAATCAAACGGTGTGCTGAAGTTTGTTTATTACTCATTACAATATATGTGGCACTAGTCCCCCCCTATAATATATATTATATAATATATATTTAAATATATATGATATATATACTGTGTATACAGTACAGACCAAAAGTTTGGACACACCTACTCATTCCAAGAGTTTTCTGTATTTTCATGACTATAAAAATTGTAGATTCACACTGAAGGCATCAAAACTATGAATTAACACATGTGGAATTATATACTTAACAAAAAAGTGTGAAACAACTGAAAATATGTCTTATATTCTAGGTTCTTCAAAGTAGCCACCTTTTGCTTTGATTACTGCTTTGCACACTCTTGGCATTCTCTTGATGAGCTTCAAGAGGTAGTCACCTGAAATGGTTTTCACTTCACAGGTGTGCCCTGTCAGGTTTAATAAGTGGGATTTCTTGCCTTATAAATGGGGTTGGGACCATCAGTTGTGTTGTTCAGAAGTCAGGTGGATACACAGCTGATATTCCTACTAAATGGAGTGTTAGAAATTGTATTATGGCAAGAAAAAAGCAGCTAAGTAAAGAAAAACGAGTGGCCATCATTACGTTAAGAAATGAAGGTCAGTCAGTCTGAAAAATTGGGAAAACTTTGAAAGTGTCCCCAAGTGCAGTGGCCAAAACCATCAAGCGCTACAAAGAAACTGGCTCACATGAGGACCGCCCCAGGAAAGGAAGACCAAGAGTCACCTTTGCTGCGGAGGATAAGTTCATCAGAGTCACCAGCCTCAGAAATCGCAGGTTAACAGCAGCTCAGATTAGAGACCAGGTCAATGCCACACAGAGTTCTAGCAGCAGACACATCTCTACAACAACTGTTAAGAGGAGACTGTGTGCAGCAGGCCTTCATGGTGAAATAGCTGCTAGGAAACCACTGCTAAGGACAGGCAACAAGCAGAAGAGACTTGTTTGGGCTAAAGAACACAAGGAATGGATATTAGACCTGTGGAAATCTGTGCTTTGGTCTGATGAGTCCAAATTTGAGATCTTTGGTTCCAACCACCGTGTCTTTGTGCGACGCAGAAAAGGTGAACGAATGGACTCTACATGCCTGGTTCCCACCGTGAAGCATGGAGGAGGAGGTGTGATGGTGTGCGGGTGCTTTGCTGGTGACACTGTTGGGGATTTATTCAAAATTGAATGAATACTGAACCAGCATGGTTACCACAGCATCTTGCAGCGGCATGCTATTCCATCCGGTTTGCGTTTAGTTGGACCATCATTTATTTTTCAACAGGACAATGACCCCAAACACACCTCCAGACTGTGTAAGGGCTATTTGACCAAGAAGGAGAGTGATGGGGTGCTACGCCAGATGACCTGGCCTCCACAGTCACCAGACCTGAACCCAATTGAGATGGTTTGGGGTGAGCTGGACCGCAGAGTGAAGGCAAAAGGGCCAACAAGTGCTAAGCATCTCTGGGAACTCCTTCAAGACTGTTGGAAGACCATTTCAGGTGACTACCTCTTGAAGCTCATCAAGAGAATGCCAAGAGTGTGCAAAGCAGTAATCAAAGCAAAAGGTGGCTACTTTGAAGAACCTAGAATATAAGACATATTTTCAGTTGTTTCACACTTTTTTGTTAAGTATATAATTCCACATGTGTTAATTCATAGTTTTGATGCCTTCATCATGATGACTTATCTATGGAGGTATGTAATTTAACACTTCTAAAGGCACATTTTACTAAATAATGAAAAGTAAATAGTGTTATGCAGAAAATAATTTATGTTCTGCCATATGCTTACCATTGTACTATCCTTTTATCTCTTTGTTTTACTTTCACATGTAAATATGAAAGGTTTGAGAACAGTGTGATGACATCTTGGCTTTCGGCTGCAAACAAAGAACTGAGTGACTCTTTAAAGCTTCCATTACTTGTAAGTATGGCAGGGATTTTTTGATGTAGTACAAATTTACTTATTTATCTGAGCACAAAAAACATTTTAATATGTTATCCAAGGCTACATTATTGTTCTTATAATGTGATTTAAATGACCAAACTTTAAAGGGTTTATCAGATTATAATAACCTCCTTTTAAAACAAAGCTGTTCTGGTGATCTCTGTGAGTCTGTGACTCCTGAAGTTGCAGATAGTCATAGTGGGGCCACGGCAGGGAAAATGTAGTATGGCATGTCAGTCATTGAAATTAATGTTGGGTAGTATGTGTGCATTATAGAACATAATGGGGCAGATTTATCAAGAATGTCATATTGTACACTAGTCTTAATAATGATCTCGACTGGCACAGGGAATTACTAATTTATGAAGAGACTCTTCATAGATCAACTGCATGTCCCAGTACCAAACTGGTGTAGATTTGCATTATAACTCTCAACAGAAATTTGGTGTGAGTTATAATGAATATGTTGCGCCGAGGTGTCCCCAGGGGTCAGAGGTTGTTACGCACGTTTGGCGAAAAATGGGCCTTGCGCCAAATTTGTATTACAATATTATTCCTCTACAACAGAAAACTTACAGGGATTGATAAATCACCTCAATGTGCTGTCATTTATTAAATGGCCAGATTGTGCCATTTAGCATCCTAGCAGCATTCTGCTCTGCATCACATTTGCCTAAAATATAATAATAATTGTTGTTGTACTTAATATGTGCACTAGTTTACTACTTTATTTTCTTCCTTTTGTATTCCAGAAATCTTCTTTTTTAAGCGATGATCCTGTAGAGTATTTGTGCACAGTAGAGATCAATCTTAACTCTGATCTGCTGGTCTATCTACGTGAAGCAGAGTACTTTTTAAAACCACCAATCACATTAAAGGTGAGAAATGCTGAACATATTTATGTATGCAAAGAGGTCCTTTAGAGGAGGAAGTCCAATATCGATTTTCACTTGTCATTACATCCAAACAGTACAAACAAGCACTGAAGTTAGTCATACACAAAACAAAGTTGGCCTAACTAATTTTGGTGAGTAATGGAGGCGTCCTGATATTCCTTTATTATCACATGTTGCATCTCAACATGTCTGGACTTTTATTCTAGTGAGGAAAGGCATTGCCTAGCAGCAGCTTATCCCCCTCCTTCTACTGAATAGAACAATCACTACTGCTCATGAGCATATGTATTGTGGATCTTGGGGAATATAGTTTTCAAGCTAAAGTAGAAACTATTTAATAATGAAGTAGGCAATGCTGTTGTTTTTTTTACATTTTTGACAGTCTGTCTTTAAAATAAAAAAGTGCTGCAAAGTAAGAATACTTTCAAAATAGAAGTGTTAATTTGTCACTTACACAATGAAAGTGAATGAGCAAAAGAGAAATCTAAAGCAAAGCAACATTTGGTATTACTACCCTTTTCCTTCAAAATAACATCAGTTCGTCTAGGTATACTTGGTGTTTTTGAAGGAACTTGGCAGGGAGTTTATTCCAAACATCTTGGAGATGTTCTCTTGATGTAGACATGTTCAAATCTCTCTTGTAATCCTAGACAGACTGGATGATGTTGAGATCAGGGTTGTGTGGGGGCCATATCACCACTTCTAGGCCTGTTCTTCTTTACACTGAAAATAGTTCTTAATGACATTGGCTTTATGTTTGGGGTCATTGTCCTGCTGCAGCAAAATGTGGAGCCGATCAGACGCCTTCCTGATGATACTGCATGATGGATAAGTATCTGCCTGTATTTCTCAAAATTCAACTCTATTTTGTGAAATGCAGCCCCAAACTTGCAAGGAGCTTACACTATGGTTCATTGTTGCCTGTAGACACTCATACACTGTACTGCTCTTAAGCCCTTCGGCGACCAAACTGCCTTCTGTTACAGCCAAATATTTTGTGTTATTTGACTTATTAGTCCAAAGCACCTGGTGCTATTTTTCTATGCCCCAGTTCCTATGTTTTCACAGTTGACTCGCTATGAGTCTTTGTTTCCACTTCGAAGGTATCTTGAAGAATTGATGCTGTTTTGAAGGCAAACAGTGGTCATGCTAAATATTGTTTTGATTGAGATTTCTCTTTTGCTCATTCACTTCATATTATGTTAATTAACAAAAATAAATTATTAAAGGGAGTCTGTCTCGCCCTGTATGCTAAAGTTTGTGGTCGCACCATCATAGCAACTCCCCAATTGGCCCTTCTTTCAGTTATCCTTGGCAGGATCTCTGCGGTGAAAAAAGACCTCCTGCGACACTTTCTCACGGCTGCTAGAACCATCATTCCCAGGCACTGTTGAAGCACTGTTTCACCCTCCCTGGTTGAATTTCTTCAGGAGCTTCTCCTCATAAGGAGAATGGAGGACTTGGCGGCAGAGGATTCTCCTGACCCCTCCCAATTTGATGCTCTCTGGCGGCCTTGGGTGGTGTTCCAGGAGTCGTCTGAGTTCTCTTCCTTCTTTTCCTGATATAGTGATACCTTGCTGCTTCTTTCTTCCCTTTTTCTCTCTTCCGTCCATTGGAGGAGGTTATTGGTCGCTCTTCCATCTTTCTGTTCCCCTCTCCCTCTCCCTATTTTTCTCTAGTATATGTTTTCCTGATCGTAGTCCCCATTGTGTGTTCCTTTGTCTGTTTGTTCTTCTCCCATTACTTTTAAGATGTTGCTTTATGGTCCCGTATATCTGGGCCTTCAGTTTCTCTGGTATTGCACTGTGCTTCACAGCGTTAGCTTTGGTCTTATTCCAAGCTTCTTGTTTATAGGTGAGGCCTGCGTGCCTTCGCGTCATTTGTTTGCTCGCACTATGTTGTTTTCTTTTTCACTGTACTTAAAAATTTTAATAAACTTTGATTAAACATAAAGGGAGTCTGTCACCAGAACCCAGCATATCAACCCAGCTCCACAGATAGGTTAGGGTCACCTAACCCACTGTCCCAAAGAGCCTTTTCCCCTTGTGAATCAAGTTCCTCTGTTGCTGAGATATTGTTATTTTAATCAATATGCAAATCAGCTATTTGGAACAACCAGGACGCTGCCATTGCTCCATAGAGGTAAGTGGCAACACCATTATTGCTCCACAGAGATCATTTTCTTATTGACAAAAAAAGGCAATATCTCAGCAATTCATATTTGATTTAGGTGACCCTATCCTGTCTGCAAGGCTGAGTTGATCTGCTGGGATATGGTGACAGACTCCCTTTAACATTTCTGTTTTTGAAAGCATTCTTACTTTGCACCATTTTTTTTTTACCCCTGTCTAAAAACTTTGCACAGTACTGTATATTTTTAGAACAAGATAAAGATTGAATTGACCTTTCCGTTAGTATAGAACAAATCAGGCTTCTTGCCGTAAACTGTATTGATACATACTATGTTAGGGAATATTACCTTTTAGTGGAGTTACACTTTTTAATGATATATTCAGCAGAAACCAATTTTTTTTATTACTAATTTCTATATAGTCTTGATTGTAAAAATTAGAACTATTTAGTGTATTTACTGTAGCTTCTATATTAACATGTGTATCTTTGTTGCAGACTACAAACATAACATGTGTGGGGCAATAGGAGGGGAGTAACATATGAAGGCAGGGTCCGAGTAGACATTTTGCTTGTTTGTAACCATGGAGACTCATAGATCTGTATAGGATCTGCTGGCACAAAATGCTAGGATAATTTAAATTATACTATGGAAAACTTAGTAGTATTGATCTTTTTTACTTTTTAGCTCCCGGAATCAAGTGGACTCATTTTCAGCCATCTGAATAACAATAGGTTTAAAGTGCTTTATACTCGTTTAGAAATGGTGGCATCCAAATACAACAAAGTCATAAAGACAATCTCTTATCACCAGAGGGCACTGTTTGAGAAGAAATTATTGAAGATCTCTGAGGTATTGTGTACATTGTTGTTAACCACAAGTATTTCATGTCCAAGCTGTCACTTTGATTATACAATCTAGTCTGCATCTGCTTGTTTTAGAGCTAGAGTTGCTGAACAGATTGATAGCTTTGTGGAAAAAGATTGGACTAACTTGTGTTTTATTTATTTAAATCCCTGCGGTCTCTGCTCAGGAGTCTACTGGGTGGTCCTATTCAGTTCTTGACAACTTTCCCTGCATGAGTGTATAGATAGAAGCCAGTCACTAAGAAGAACTACCCACTAAACTCAAAGCATAGAAAGAGTGTGGATTTAAATGAATAGAATATGAATAAAGTACGGAATACTGAAGTTATACTGAAGCTTTTCAGACACCATGTTCATCACCTTAGGAGAGTGAGAGCAGGCAGATGAATCATTGAAAATGAAGTTTGTCCACATATTCACTACATGTAAATAACAGTGATACAAGTAACAGCAAGTGAAATACAAATAAGCAAAGGCTGTACAAGGGAACACTGCTTTGGATGTATATGCAGATAATCTTTAGAAGCTGGAGAACCCCTTTAATTATATAAAAAGCTGCTGGCTTGAGCACAGAATTATGTAGTTTTTGACTCTACAGTGGGCTGAAAGGGTTTCTCCCCAGCTGAACAGTTACATGTTCATGACTTTTTTGTTTTTCATTGAGTATAGTACTTCAGAAAAACAATATTTTTATGGTGTGAAAATTATGACCTTATACCATAAATTTCACTTTTACAGCTTTATAAGTGAATCAGTTTCACGGTCATTGCTTTTTTCCAACAGATTTTGAGAGATGGAATTAACGTGTTCACTTGGAGTATGGACGAGAGCATGGATTATACTGAACTTGCTACTTCCTACATTTGCACCGACCTCTATAACAACGTTAATATTGTTATGAATAATTACAGATCCATTAGTGAGATCACCGCTACATGGTGCTCAGCAAATCTTGATGTTTTTACATGCCGGGAATCCAAAAAAAGCTATTCTGTCACTGAATTAATGACAGAGCAAAAGTATGTCACCTTCATGTACAATGGTAGAAATTTATCATTAGGGGAATTTTAAAGTCAATTTTGCTGCACACTGCGTTGGCGTATTTTGTGCTAAATTTATGAGATGTCACTCAATGCATCTATAAGTCTAACACATCTATCCTGAAATGTTACTCCACTTTTTCCACCACCTACTGACTGGAGTGAGCTTGCAACAATTTTTTGCGACCTTTTAAAAAGTCGCAGTTGATAAATCTGAAGTACAGACAGCTAGACAGGCTAACCACACCCACTTTCCCACCCACTTTTGAAAAAAGTCGAGTGAGTGGTGCAGAAATCAAAAAGTCGC
Source organism: Leptodactylus fallax (assembly GCA_947044405.1). NCBI lineage: Eukaryota > Metazoa > Chordata > Amphibia > Anura > Leptodactylidae > Leptodactylus > Leptodactylus fallax. The sequence goes on from CAMRHE010000025.1 coordinate 10,206,123, forward strand.
AAAATGTTTGCAGAAATGAGGTAAAAAAAGTTGCAAACCCGTCTTTTTAACACCAGAATTCTGGAGTGCAGGGTTTCATTAATCTCCCCCTAAATATTTTTGTATTATATTTGTATACTATACAGTATTTGATTGACTATAATACTAGAAAAATTATGACTGTATAAATAAAATACCACCTAGATAACTTAAGGTAAATAGAGCATATATGTGCCTTAAGCTATCAAAGGTCATATGCATATAGAAGTTGTAATAACGCACCGCATAGATAAATAGAATATTACTGTAGGAAATCAGAGAGAGAATCTGTCAGTTTCTGTGCAAAAAAGTGTGTGGCATGCTGTATCACATAATATAATAAAAGAAGGCCCATTCGTGATATGGAATAGAGCAGAAGTAAGCAACCTTTGGCACTCCAGCTGTTGTAAAACTAGAACTCCCACTATGCATTCTTGCTCTGCAGTTTTTGGAACTCCCATTGAAGTGAATGGGGTATGTTGGGAGTTGTAGTTGCACAGCAGCTGTACTGCCGAAGGTTGCTGACCCCTGCAATAGAGCATCTTACAGTAGTGCAAGGAGGTCAGATGGCTCTGTGGCAAAGGTAGCAGGATATTGCTATCCTGTGATCACTGTATATTAGAGATCCTTGAAAGTACTTTAACTAGCATAGGACAATGAAAAGTATTTTGAAGTGTTACATTTATCTAAGTGATATAATGATATTTTATTGATGAACACAGTTCATTTTTATTTTTTGTGCTTTCAGAAAAATTGAACATGAGCTGGAGGCCTTACTTGTTCCTGACGGACAGAAGATTCATAGTCTTATTCAACAGTCTTTTGTAGCATGCGGTATTAGCGAAGCATCACCTGCATGGCAGGAATTCATTATGCACATTGATGCTATAGTATTACAAGGTCTAAAGAAAATTACTATATCAAGTCTGGCAGCCCTGCTAAATACCCTGCTTGATTATCATGTAAGAATAGTCAATAGGTTATAATTTTGTGCTAATGTATACATTAAGTGAAATGACACTAATATGGCATCTATATTGCCCACAGATCTATTGTTGATTTACTATTATTACTGTGCAGATATAGATTTCTCTGCTTGTAATTTGAATGTTAAAGTGCACAGACTGAGGCAGTCTCTCAGTGTCCACTATACTATACCAGTCATAGTTGTATTACGGCAGAGGAATATATAAAACATACAGTATATGAAAAAGTGGGCACCCCAAACAACAAGCAAAAGGGGGCAACAGCCACAAGAAACAAAACGAGGACACAGAAACAGGAGAAAGAGGAGACAACAGAAAAGGCAAAGCAAAACCAAAAGACCGGTGCAAAAGTAGGGCACCCAACAGAAAAGTGACAAAAAGTAGATCCCCGCAAAAAAACAGCCCAGCGCCCGACAAAGTTCCTGGATCCTGGATGAAGGTATTTTTGACCATCCCTCTTAAAAAAAAAATACCAGTTCAGTAAATTTTGATGGTCGCCGGGCATGGACCCCCCCCCCCAAAAAATCCCAAAAAGATTAAAAAAAATATGGGGGGGGGGGGGGGGGGGGGCCCCCCCAAAAAAATAATAATTGCCCCCCTGCAAAAACGCGGGAAAAAGGGGGGGGGGGTTTGGGGAATTGTTTTGTTGAAAAAAAAACCCCCCCCGGAATAACTAAAAATCCATCACTTATTGGTGAAAATTCTCAAGAACGGAACGAGGAACCAGCGACCCCAACAACAAGACCCGGGCCGGCAGGCCACACAGCCCCAAAGCAGAGGAACCCCACCAAAACAGGGGAGCAAGGCGGAAGCGGGACGCCAGCAAACGCCGAGACCAAACAACCAACGCACAGCCACAGGACCCCCAAAAGAAGCGGCGCCAAAGGCGCAACCCAGGCGACCGGGCGCCAGAACGCCCGACACCCCCAACACCCCGCAAACAACCACACAGTGACACCACGAAAAAGGGCCCCCCACCCCCCCCCCAAAAAACCCCCCACAAAAAAACCCCCAAAAAAAAAAAAAAAAAAAAAACATTACAGTGCCTGCAAAAACTCATTCATACCCCTTGAACTTTCTTGTCAGTTCAAAAGGGAAAACACCAAACAAAAGAGGGGCCCAACCGCGTCAGGCCTTGCAAAAAACAACCCCAACTTTGCATCCACAAACTTAAATGTATTTTATTGAGATTTTAAGTGATAGACCAACACAAAGTAGCACATAATTGTGAAGTGGAACAAAAATGATACATGGTTTTCAAATGTAACACTACTCATCACCCTGAACACACCATCCCCACTGTGAAATATGGTGGTGACAGCATCATGCTGTGGAGATGCTTTTCTTCAGCAGGGACAGGGAAGCTGGTCAGAGTTGATGGGAAGATGGATGGAGCTAAATACAGGGCAATCCCGGAAGAAAACCTGTTGGAGGCTGCAAAAGACTTGAGACTGGGAAGGAGATTCACCTTCCAGCAAGACAAAAAACCTAAATAACCCTAGAATGGTTTAGATCAAAGAATATTCATGTGTTAGAATGGCCCAGTCAAAGACCAGACCTAAATACCATTGAGCATCTGTGACAAGACATGAAAATTGCTGTTCACAGATGCTCTCCATCCAATCTGGCTGAGCTTGAGCTATTTTGCAAATAAGAATGGACAAAAATCTCAGTCTCTAGATGCGCAAAGCTGGTAGAGACATACCCCAAAAGACTTGCAGCTGTAACTGCAGCGAAAGGTGGCTGTACAAAGTATTGATATAGGAGGGCTCAATACTTTTGCATGTCACACTTTTAAGATTTTTATTTGATTAAAATTTTGAAAACCACACATTTAAGTGTGTGGTTGTAAGGTGACAAAATGTGGAAAAGTTCAAGGGGTGTGAATACTTTTGCAAGGCACTTTATATATTTATATTCGTCAGATGTATTATTGTGTAACGTTTTTTTTTTCTTCCACAGAATGTTCCTACTCTTAGCATTGATGTTGAATTGATTAATGGCGAAGTTGCCTTTAATCCCCCACTTGATAAGAGTGCTTCTGATATGAGTGTAATGGAGAATATAGAGGAATGGCTTAAAATGTTTCTCCTTAGAGGATTGCATGTAAAGGGGCTTTCTTCTACAGTCAAGGTGAGACAAATGACAGGCTAAATATTTACATTTAACCGAATTGTACAATTTAGCAAACCCAATTTCATATGCCTAGTTGTGGAATTATTACAGTAGTGTCCTCTATTCAGGATACTTATCTCTTTTCCGGAGGACTTGTCTGTCCTATACCGATAGCTCATTGAAGTGAAATGTGCTGTGTAATGCTTTATTTCCCATGTGGTAGTGCAGGAGGAAAATTGAACATATTACTGCCAGGTTTTCCAGTAAAATACAACTGTTTTTAAGGGACCTGCAGCGATCTGCATATTATTAAATTGTCAAACATTTTTAGTCATATTGTTCTACCATATTGTTCTCTTCTATCTGGGTGCATCCTGGTGTAAGGCGGATCGTATGCACACCTTGGATAGATAGCTTGTTACACAGGGAAAGGTCAAACGCCTGTGTCAACTGCACCTGTTATCATAGTGAAAGTGCATTATTGACCAAGCTAGTGCTTCAAAACTTGGTGTGGCAGAATTTATTGTTTTGTTACTATGTATTTGCAGTATGTTGGAATATACAGTACATGCTCATGCTGCTTTAATTCGTGCAGGTCACCGCACGGTCAGTGTTCTAGAACTTCTGGGAACTGGATCTCATGATAGTTCCTTATAACTGAAACTAAGCTGTGCCCATGAGTTGCACCTTGGGAGAAGTTGTATTACTCTCCTATGGTGTGTCCTGTTTGTTGTCTAACCAAATTATCCAGGGTAAGAGATGGTTCCCTATTTAAGGGCCACTCCCACACTGTTTAGGGGGAGGAGACAGCTCTAGGCTAGACAGTGAGAGACGGTAAGCCCAGAGAACTTTACACTACAGAAGCTTCTCAGGTTGGCACAGTAACCTTAAAGCAACAGCGGCAGAACTGAATCTCCTGACAGCTTGGAGGAGGCAGTAAGCAGATAGGCCAGACAAGTTGGAATCGTAGGTCCTGCTGACATTGAGAATATAGTCCCCTACACTGGTACGTCAGTCAATTCCTCGAACCAGTTGAAGCACCTGGTGAGCGGACACTTGGGAACTGTGGTGGCAGTACATCCCCTAGAACAGCAGAATTGTGTTGTTCACCCTCACCATTCTGGAAACCTTAACATATTACTGTTCTTCACTACTGTATGAGGTACCCGGATACTAGACTTGCTGTATTCTTCAGTAGAGATCTGCAGTGTGAACCAGGTGTCCAATGTGTGCCAATTCTTCACCGGTGAAACTCCAGTTGGCCTGCAGGGGGTGGAGTGTCTGGGTGGCAGCTCTGTGAGGGTTGGATGGAGAAGAGGTGTATGAGCCGCAGGGGACAGTAGGATTGTTGCTGGATGCATAAGTGTGCCATATACTATGCATGTGTGCCATATACTATAACGTTGTTCACAGCAATCACTATAATCTCAAAATATATTTGTGTGTTGTAATTAAAAGTTTTTATTTAATGTATCTTTCATATAGTCAAAGTATAAATAGTCAGAGTAAACCATGATTCTATTTCAGGGGGGATACCAAGAGTATGTGTCAGAAGATGTTGAAGCTTTGGAGTTAGTTGGCCACATATTGCAGCAGGTGGAAAATTGTGTTATTGAATGTCAGGTGAGAAAAATCTCTTCTGTGCAAATGCAATCAAGGAAATATGACCTTTATCCATATTTATAGCACTAGATGGCAGTATTGCTCCATGAATACTGCATTCCCCTTTCCTAACTGAAGACAGTTAAAAAGGCAAATTAATTATTTTACCATAAACAGTCCTGATATGCACGTCCGTTTATAATATTCACCAAAATATATTCTGGTACATTATCTAATCTGTGTCCTCAGACAGTATAAACTAATCCTCAAGTTCTATATTCTCCATGGGATTGTTTGGTAGGACAAAATTATCAGAAAAAAATTCCTCTGAGGCCCTGTTCACATCTGCGTTCGGCCATTCCGTTCACAATCAGTATTTGAAATCTTCAAAAACTGATTTTGTGCGGTCCGGATAACAACCCATTGATTTCAATGGGTTTTCAAAGCAATCTGCATGTGCCCTTTCCGTCTGGTTTCCGCTTTTTCGTGCGGAGTTATGCTTTGTTCACACCTGCGTTTGCTGTCCGTCCGTTGCCAATCCAGTGAAAATCTCGGCGAACTGGATTGGCATCGGATACAGACCGGTCAGCGGCGCATTGGTTAAAAACCCATTCATTTGAATGGGTTTTTAAAGCAATGCGCGGGTGTGCGCTTACACCCTCTGCGCTGCAAATCCTTTTTTTTTTCATCGGACACGAAGTCCTGCGTGTCCGACTTTGTTTCCGGCGAAAAAAAAAGGATTCGCAGCGCAGAGGGTGTAAGCGCACACCCGCGCATTGCTTTAAAAACCCATTCAAATGAATGGGTTTTTAACCAATGAGCCGCTGACCGGTCTGTATCCGATGCCAATCCAGTTCGCCGAGATTTTCACTGGATTGGCAACGGACGGACAGCAAGCGCAGGTGTGAACCCACCCTTAAAAGTAGAACTTGCAGTATTTTCTCTCCGTACTGAAAATAAGGATTCCAGACGGACAGCAACCAATCCGTTTTTTTTTAACATTGAGATCTATGTAAAACGGATTACAAACTGATAGCAATCAGTTTGTGTCCGTTTTGCAATCTGTTTTTCCCTCTGCACATGCTCAGAATGAAGAAGGGGGAAGGTGAAAAAAAAACAGATTGGTCAAAAACGGACACAAACTGATTGCTATCAGTATATAATCAGTATGTAATTAGTTTTTGAAGATTTCAAATACTGATTGTGAACAGAATGGTCGAACACAGATGTGAAAAGGGCCTAATTCCTTGTCAAACAATAATAACATTTTAAGCATGCAAAAATGACAAATGCTAATATTAACCAACAGACACTGGATTGAAGTCTTCCATACTGCCTTCGACCTTCAACAGCCAATAAATATTGAGAATGTTTATTGACTCTTGCCAGTCATCTTATCGACCTTCTTGAAAAGGTAGTTCAGTCGGTGTTTCTTAATAATGAAGCCTCTGCCAAGCTGTACTACATTTCCCATAGATCCTAACGGCAGCAGCATCACATGTCAGTGTATGCGTTGTACTGTAGACATGAGCAAGAGCCATTAATAGTGATATGAATAAGAGACATGATACAGCGGAATAAGAGGCAGAATATAGTTGAAAAGGAGATGAAAAGCTCAATACAGGTGGTGTTTTGATTTTATAGGGCTTTTTATTTTCTGAATAGGGCTAAGAACTGTAGCTGATAACTGTATTTATACAAAATTCTTGCCTAAAAGTGAGCTCACCTTCAGAATGTTTGGGAACCACTAAACTAGAGAATATGTGGTTGAATAGGCAGAGAAATTTTATTCTCCAATACATGGTTGAACATAGCACAATAGAGCGTTTTCAGCGATTATAAAACATTTCTGCTAGTAGATGACGTTATCTTGATGGATGTCATTATCTTAAAAAGAGGAGGCAAAATGATGAGTGTTAGGATTAGTAACAAGTGTCTGTACTTTTGGACCAAGAAGGGAGGTAAATGTTTTAAAGAGGCATTTGAGACTGCTTGAGATAAGAGATGAGAGAAGTGGGAATTTTGTTTAGCTTTATGAGGGAAGATTATGAGATTCAGCACACCTAGAAGATCTTTGTAGATAATAAGTACACCTCTGCGCCAAGCTTAAATAACGTATAATAATATCAAGTTTAAATGTAATAATAATATACACGTAACAGAATATTATCACCATTATATATATATATTTCACTGGTCACTGTTCAAAAGGTTCAGTTGTAGATTAGACAAAGTTTTTGGATTAGGGAGAAATTTGACTGACTGTGACTGTTGGTGCCATACACGGTGGTTTTAGATCTTTCACACAAAACAGATTATAAAATTTATAGAGAATGGTACTCATAGCCCAAACCATTCCCTCACGTAGCTCTGTACTACATTTTCTGTGCTTCTGTGCTGCACAATATTATGAGAGACAGACAAAAACCCTGATAATCAGAGGCATATACAAACAGTGTACCGCCCCATACATTTCTAAGTTATGCATTTGTAATATGGCCATGTTTATGGGGCTTAAATTTTGGGCTGACATTTCACAATTTCAGAACCAGACCAGACAATGTATATCTTGTATCTGGTTGGCTGTGCTGCTGAATGGAAGTGGGACATAGCTATTGAAACTAAGGATCCAATATGCATTTCTTTACCTGATATTAGATTACTCAGTTGCTAACAAAACAATCTGCACCTGAACATATTCATGCAATTATTTATCTACACTAAAATGGTATCATTTGAAAGCTGCCATTGGATCATCTTTATCCTAAAATGCTTTTTGAAAATGATGTGATCAAACTGCAATTCTTGAACTTATGAAAGTTCTTTGTTGTATTACTCATAATATTCAAGACCAGGTTTGGTGGGCATTTAAAGAGCCTAATTCAGGCTCTTAATACAGTTACACAGTAATATCCATAACACTCAGTACTGCTAAGTCACACATTCAACATGCCCCTGAATCTTGCCATCCCATGACAATATTCCAGGAATATACTTCCTAACAAATCATCACTAGGAATGTTTTTATTTTTACTTATTTAACTATTCTAATGACCGTGCAAATGCCATATTCTGTAGGCATTCCTAGAGGGATTAAACAGATATTCCTATTTATGGAAGAAAGATGTTCATGTGGAATTTCAAGATTTCCTGCATAGAAAGCAAAGGGTTAACACATTGCCAGGACAAAAACATGCTGAAAATGAGCTTCCATTAACAACCAAGTAAGTGGATGACTTCTGCTTCCTTTGTGAATTGTAACCTCTCCTTACGGTAACATTCTATTTAACAAAGCACATTCTTATTTACATTACTTCATAGTGCAATATGGACTTTAAAGAGGATCTAGTATCTTTCTGAATAGGTCTGTTTCAGAATAAAATTGTATTCATTATATTATAACCATTTTGGAGCTTGGTGTCCTATAACACTGTATTATACTGTATTATCCTCTGTTGTTATCCTAGAACCTCATGAATGAATTTGACAACTAGGTGATAGTTCCTATCTACAGAATCTTACTAGTTAAGTTTGTCCTTATAGTCTGACACAATCCAATCAGTGCTGATAAAGTCTGACTTTGTGGGGACACACCCCTTTGACAAGGCAATGGTAACATCAATTGCCAGTATAGTTATATCATTCTTGGATGAACAGCACAACATGTGGTTATAAGGAAAGATTATTGTGGGTTACTATTTTATGGGGAATGCAGTTACTTACTTATACCTTACATGTCAAAAGAGGTGAGGTTAGGTCCTTTGTAAGTAAGCTATTCAAGTATGAGCGGTCCTGAGGAATCCAAAAGGCTTTTAAAATATGGAATAATATATATATGGAATCTTGATGTGCCCCTACTATAAGTTATTAGTATCCACCAAATAATTTAGTAACCATATTTTAGATGACAAGTTATAGTGCCCCCATAACAGTACCAGCCACAAATACGCCACATGCAGCCACAATGCTTTCATACATTGCAAGTCATAGTCTCCCCTAAATATGGTGCCAGTCATGTCTGCAAATAATGCCACCTACAATTACTGTGTAAAATGTGATTCTCAGCATCCCCACTGTCTTAGCCACTGTCAGTCCTAAAGTGCCATTCAACTTAATACTTACCTCTTCCACTTTCCCTTGCTAATACTCTCATGGGGGATGTTATCACCTCACATGAAGCTTCTTTTCTTGTGCCACAGAATGGCTCTAGAGGATGAACTCCTCACAGGAGCACTCTATGATAGATTCTGTCTGTAGGGAGGGTCCACGTGACATTAGAAATCTCAGTATAGCTGATGTATTCTCACTTCAGAGATTTTATTCTCATTGTTTACATAGAATTTATTATTTTTTGTCCCATGTTTTTACATTGAGTTTTTACAAACGCAAAATAAAAGAAGGTGTGCTTATTGCATATTATGGGTATGCAGCCCCTTTTAGAAGTGAATGCCCATATGCGGTAAAAGTGAAGGGTATGGGATGGGTATTAGGAATTAAAAAGTTCTGTGGGAGATTGTGTCACATGTTTTGAAAGTATGAAAAAAAAAAAAATAGTCAAGTGTCATGTGCCACCTTTACCTTGAGAATTACAAAGCTTCATCTATTTTTTGTTAAATTGCCAGTTTTGTATATTTATGTAGTATTACAGACAAATGACATGCATTGTTTTGAAAATATGGCAGTATAATTTCACTAAGGGGCCTTTCACCCTACCTCTGGTGACCGTCAGTAGTGTCCGTTACAAGATTTTAGCAATGAATGCTAGCAGAACCGTCACAAATCCGTTAAAAATTCCATTGATTTCAATGGGATTTTATCTGATGTCCGTCAGTGACCGTTAGTGTCTGTTTACACCGAATCCTTCACATGCCCGCTATTTGTCACGGAGAAAAAATCCTGCATGCAGGCCTTTTGTGTCCATGAAAAATAATGGTTTCATGATGGACGTCAAATGTCCATTATTTATTAACATTAAAGTCTATGGGTAATGGACGTGCGTCTGTTATACTGTCCGTTATTACTGTCCGTTTTTTTTTTCTGCACATGCTCAGAAAACAAAAAAAAGCAAAAAAAACTGACAGTAGAAAAATGGACACTAACTGATGCTAACGTGTCTGTTTTTATTAACTGATCCTTTAACTGGATCAGTTAAAAAAACGGACACATTAACATCAGTGTCGTTAATGTCTGTTATGATAGGTGTCCATTATCAGAATGGATATCCAACATTAGTGTGAACCCACCCTAACATTTATAAATGTACTGTTCCCACCACAGGTTTGATTAATAGATGCAAAATAAGCATTTTTGTTACATATATTGTCCTGAAATATGTATTTGTACAATGTCTGTTATACAGTATATTTCCGTGTTTTGTAATATTTGACATCTAGTTGCTAAAAATTTCCTGTTTCTTTTAGTTATGATTCTACTGGAACAAAATATCACAATAATGCATTGATAGCAGCAGAAAGAGCATTTATTTTGCCTGCGAGTAGTACAGTGACTGATGGACCATTGTTAGAAGACTTTGACTCTGAAATCTCTACATATAAGGTTTGTAGTTATCGCATTTACATTTTGTGTATGTAGCCTAGGTTTTAATGGTGAGTTATATGTAGTTGTTTGCATATAGCATGCTTCTCAATCTATAGATGGCTCATAGAATAGTTGTTTCACTGCATAGCTATAGAGGGGTGAAATGTTATCTTCAAACCATTCCTCTTCTCTGCCACGATTTCAGTTGAACCTCAGGGCACAAACTAGTTATAGGATATTGCTCATTTACTGAAAGGTTGTGTCCTTGGTGTAACCTGTGACATCAAGGACAGGTTTTTATTTATTATTAGACATAGAAAATTTCATATATATATTCTTCATACTCATTGCCAAAATATTCTATAATTATATTCTCTTAATATTAGGATGCCAGAGACAGCATTCAGAGATTCCCAGATCATCAACAATGCAGATGGATTGAAGTCAATTTTCGCCCTGTCAAGCATGTTCTCAGTGCTTATGCCCTCCAGTGGATGTGGATCTTTACAAAGTACCTCATAGACCAGGTGACTCAAAGTTTTCAGTTTAGTTTGAATTTTTCAGTGTGTGTGAAAACGATGTTTTTTATAAGACATTTTGTGTGATTTCAGATTTTATTGCAGAGTCCCTTCTGGTATGCCAAGTCAATTGTAATGCAGATATTGCAGATACTAGATATGAGGGAACCGATTCAGAAAAAAAAAATGGTTTTCTTAGAAGTTTCAGTTTCTAAGGAAACCAAAACTTTTGTCTCAGAGAAACTAAATTGGCCACTGCCACATGTAACATGAGGTAGAATCAGCAGAGGAGGATCTCTGTGACCTAGGTGGGCTTCTGGCATTCCCTGACAGCTTCTCCACCAATCATGGTTACAGCGGTTACAGTGCGGATGTCATAGCAGCATATAGCATGCTGAGCAGGAAGCAGTAGAGCCATTTTATGATGCAGCAGGCTAGGGAACAGATCAGTGTAGCTAAAGCAATTCCAGTACAATGTTAGTGGGAAAAAAACACCAACATTGCAATAGCACTGCTGAGGAATAGGAGAGGATGACTCTGGACCATAGTTTAGTTAGATTTAATCAATTTTAGACAGATAGAGAGTTATAAAAGTCATGGGGGGGGAAGCTCTGAACTATAATGTGACTATAGTGTGCAATGTGATACACATACATTATCCTGGTAATCCTAGCATCAGATCTGCCAATAGTGTTGCCCTGTGATCTGTGACTGTCCACAGAGTGTCTTATTTTGACTGGCCAAGTCACCATTTTGGTTCAAAATCTCATTTTTATTTAATTGTTTTTTTTTCTTTCAGTTTTCTTTTTGTGAAAATAAGATATACAAACTGCCATTGTCACTTCAAAAATACTGTATGGGGGCTCTGGGAAGCATATTATACTGTGTTGGGCCATTGTGGACCATATTATACTATGTGGGGCCACTGTGGAGCATCATACTGTGGTGAGGCAGGCTCTGAAGTGCATAATATACTGTGTGGCTTCCCTGTGGGGCATTATACTGTGTTGGGGCTCTGGTGAGCATTTTATACTGTGTGGGGCCACTGTGGAGCACTATATACCATGTGGTCCAATATAGGGGGGGGGGGTCAGGGCAGCATTATACTTTTGGCAGGAAGGAATTCTTGATGGCAGCCCTGTGTGCTTTGCCTGCATAACAGCTCCATTCACTAAAATCTTGTACATGCAATGTAGCATGTACCGTACTAGAGAGGATGATGATACCTGGAAAATACTCTGTAACTCCGGATAATCAGCACATTTGCAAGATTTCAGTGAAGGAACTGTTGTTTGACTATTAGCGGGAAGCTGTTGGGTGGACCCCCAGAACAAGTTCCTCTGGTGGGCCCTAGGCCCTTCAGTCTGACACTGGCTCCAAATACAAGTGCATACAAATTTCAAATGCATACATACATACATTCCAGTTACTTGCAAATGCAGCCCTTGCAGATATTAGATCTGCTAACCAGAGAAAGACAATTTAAGATCCATTTTGTTAAAATCTCTATTAAAATGTAAAAAAAAAAGTAAATATAATTCAACTCGCAAAGATAAAATGTTATGAACAAAACTGGCTGTACCATATTAAAGGGTCTATCCAACAGTTAATACTGATAGCTTGTCCTTAGAATAGGTCATCACCTAGCACCCCCACCTTTCAGCTGATATTTGTGCAATATAAGGACCTGGATGTAGAGGGCTCTTTACACTGTGCAGTAGTCATGTCACACTATTGCAGCTAAATTTCTTTTCTTTGAATGGGAGCTGAGCTACAGTAGTGTGACACAGCCACTGCACAGTCTGTAAAGCTTTCTGACTACATACCTTGAGCTCCAAAGAGCTGATTGATTGGTGTCAGAGACGTAGCTAGCGGGGGGGGCAGAGGGGGCGGCTGCCCCGGGCCCACTGATTCTTTGGGGGCCCACCCCGGGGCCGCCAATATTACATCCTTTATTTCTAACTAGATCGGTGTCTGCAGACACCGATCTAGTTAAAACGTCTCCTGCAACTTAACAGTATTGTAAACCGCAAGCCAATACAGGCTTGCGGTTTACAAGACGCCGAGACCACAGACAGATGTCTGCTTCTCAGAACGGGCGGCGCGATGACGTCACAACATCGCGCCGCCCGCGCTCAGACACTGATGTCCTGTGCGTGGACAGGGAGGAAGCGATGGCGGCTCCATTCATCAGCATCGCAGGTGAGTATGACTTTTTTTTGTGGGTATATTAATAGCATAAGGGGTGGTTAGGAAGGTGAAATATAACTATACAGGGAGGATTCATTAGGGGGCATTATGACGATGGGGGGGTCATTTATATAAGGGTTATTAGGAGGTATTATTAATACAAGGGGGAGGTTATTTATATAAGGGGCCATTAGGGGGCATCATTTATATTAGGAGGCATTATGAACATAAGGGGGTGGTCATTGATATAAGGGGTCATTAGAGGTGCAGTATTTATGTCAGGGAGAATCAGGGGCATAATATGAGGGTCAATTAATTTAATTAAAGTGGCACTTGGGCTTTATTAAGTCTAAGGCCCCAAGTACCGGGCTGCAGCAATTTCCAAAACTGCAATGGTTTTGGAAATCGCAGTGTGTCTGCTACACATATTTTTCCGTAATGTGTGGATGGGATTTGCTAGAATGCCACGGTTTTTTTCTGAGTTTTTTGCCACATGGGGCCCCATCCCATCCCCACTTTGCAGTAAAATATGCGCAGCGGACACGCTGCGATTTCCCAAACAGTCTCAGTTTTGGAAATCGCAGCAAACATTCTGTGCAAAATGCTGCAGGAAAAACCGTGATGTGTCGCCGCTGCGGTTTTTCCGGCAGTTTTTTTTTGCTGCGGGATGCCATGTGGGGCCTTAGCCTTAAGGCGTTTTCCAGCTCATTTTTATTGATGATCTATTCTCAGAATAAATCATCAGTAAGAGATAAGTGATTCCCCAATGATCAGCTGTATGAAGGGCCTATGGCGCCTGTTTATATCATACTCTGTCTGTTTATAGTGACCATGTGATGTAATTACAGTCCTGTCTCATAGACATGTATAGGACGAGGCTGTAGTTACATTACATGGCCGCTATGAAAAGAATGACACTATGTAAACAGAGAAGGGGTCACAGCGCTTACACAGGTACCACGGTTCATTCAAACAGCTGATCCTCCTCGGGGTCCTAGGTATTGGAACCCCAATAATTTTTTTTTCCTTTTTTTTTTTTTTTTTTTTTTCCTTTTCAATTAGGAAACACCTCAGGTATTATTAATAAGGGGCAATATTTAAAGGGGGTGCACAGGGCACAGGGAAGTTATTAATATAAAGATGCACTTGGGGGTATTATTCATTATGGGGGGGGTTATATTATATATTTTATAATTGTAGGTAGCAGCAGGATGGGGGCTTTGTGTAGGTGAGGACAATGTGAATCGGGTGCCTGGAAAAGTGAGGAGCCAAAGATGTCTGTGTTGCAAACTTTACAGAGACTGGAAGAAGTCATGGCCGTCCGGATGAAAGAGATAGGGAATGTGAACGATTAGTCAGAGACGTCACCTGTAAGTCACAAAATGTTACTGCCTTGTATTCACCTAAATTGTCTGCAGAGCCCTGTGTAGAGCTGCTATATACCACTATACACTCACCGTATACTGATAGTATCGGTATACGAACTTGTCCAGGTTGGGGGCCCACTTGGACATGTTCGCTTCCCCTGTGCTGAACCCCTAGCTACGCCTCTGGTGGGTGTGCTAGATGCCACACTCACAATGATCTGATATTGATGTCTTATACTATGAATAAGTAATCAGTTCAACTCTTGGACAATTCCTTTAATAATAGTTTGATGTTATTCTTACATTTTTGTATTCTTTATTGTAGACAACTGTAACATTAAAAAGCTTAGATTCTTTCTTGAGAAGGACTGAGCCTCAAATAGAAAGTATAACGGGGGAAGAGCGAGATACCGGATCTTTCATGAAGATGATGCATCTTTTTAATGAGGTAAACACTTTTATTTATATAAAGTGTATTATTACTTTTTTATCCATTATTCAGCTACTATACCCACCCATATGTCAAAAGTATTTACAGTGGTAAAACGCCTTTTTCAATTTCTTGCAATTTTTAAAGATCTCTTGTCCTTGACAGCGGATGGGAATATTCATGTTTGCATCCAAAGGTGGAATACTCAAAAAGATCTAATACCTATGACAGCCAAGAATTATATCTATTCTAGGGAATCTTTCACAAGTTAGCCAGTCTGTACTATATTTTGTAATACAATTTATCAGTGTAAGTAAAATATATCAAAATCTTTGGTGATGGGATTGACTTGTACTGGCAATATGTTTAGCTAACAGAGGACTGTCTAGTCTGGATATAGATCTTCAGCTATAAAAGGTATTAGGCCTATACAGGTTTTCAGCTTCAGGATGTAAACATGAATGCTCCTATTCACTAACAAGCATACATCAATCTCATATTCAAAAATAAGGAAAAGAGACTTGTGTTTGGATTTCTTAAAAAATTTTATTTTTATGCTAAATGCAGCATGTATCACACATGGTAAAATGTACATACAATATGAATTACACTCACAGAAACAAAGCAATTGATATTTACTTAGTGACACGCAATATGTCTCATTCAGAGCGACATCTGCCTTCCTTCCTTCCTTCCTTAAGTACATTAACTAATATTCCTTCCAGGATGTGTCAATAAAGCTGTGATAGGAGCAGCTTAGTGAAGCATGTTTGTTTTTGTTATAATTAAACAAATGAGGTATCAGTTCTGTTGGCAGGAGCTTAAGAGTTCCTTTCTGTTGACCTGTTTTGTTTTGGCTAATGTGATCTATTTAACATAAATGGATGTGACTACAATTAGTACTGGCTGGCCTTTAGTACAATCATACATCAAGTCTTTCCCTCAGCACACATTAATTAGAAGATAAGTCCTCCTGCAGGGATGACCTGCCAGGTCCCATTGCAAGTAAATATACCTGCAGTCCAAACTCTAGGTTCATCTAACATTAGTGCTCCACATGAAATTTCTTACTAACAACAAAAGAAACAAAAATACAAAGTGTGAGGAGAAAATACCTCTTCGGATATGAGCAAATGTGATGAAATGTATGAGGGTTTGTCAACCTTTCCACTGTTGTGAAATTGACACAGGAGCAATTTCCAAAAATGCAGAAACTGGCAGATACCAGAGAGCAGTAGAACAAGCTACCTAAATCTCATACAGTGCTAGGAGATAGAATCTAAGGCTACCCAAACATCTGCATCGGAGTGTGCCGCAAAGCTGGTTGCTCTTGAGCTGGATTTGGACCCAGGTTATTGCCCCAGAAGGTTAGTGTAAGAAATAGATGCACTGCAAACTGAAATCAAGCATGACCCACAGCAAAACTCACAAGGCAGGCCAAACCAGGAGAACGGAATCAAAGGAATAAACATGTCCATGCCAAGGTCAATCCGAGAGTTAACTGTCAAGGTCAAATCAGTAAGCATGCTAATATCCAGTAAACATGCCAAGATCAAGAATACAGCAAACCAACAGATATGTTCATAGCACATGAGCCTAATAAGTCACAATTAACTAATAGCAGGCACATGGTATGTTCAGAACAGACTCTAAATATCCCTTCTCAGCTGTCGATTGGTTCAGCATCTTAGAGCCGTGATAAGCTGCAGAAAGCTTTACATGTCGACATGACAAACTTAAGGCATCAGCAGTTAGCAGTCTTGCAGTGAAGAAGCTACACACTGAGATTCCCCGACATCCCCAGTGGCAGGCAGCATGTTGGCAGCAGCTCATTATCCTGTCCTTACTGAACTGAGCATGCCTGTGTTTGTGTAGGGAAGAACAGCTGTCGGCTGAACCATATTGAATGCTAGGGTGACATGGCATCACCTATATGACATTGTAAATCTGTAGTAGTATTGCAACTTTTCCTGTAGGAAAAAAGTCACAGGCAACCTCCACCAAAAACCTGATATATCATTGAACCATAAACTCAGTCCTAGAGGGAATGTTCTTGGTCTGGGTCGTGTTAGGCATATAGAGATAGCTGCACGCATCGTAAATGCTTTATGTGATAAACAAGTGTTTTATTTATTATTTGATATTTGTTCATAACATGAGAAGCGATCAAGGATTTCACATCACAACGACATATAACATAGTACAGGGTACTATAGTATTGTAGATCAAATATACAACGTTTTGGTCAGGGTTGACCTTCACCCAGCTTTAGCCGTAACCGCAGGTGTAGTGCGTCCACCCCTCCGTACGTGTTTGTTTCTGTTTGTTGGTTTTCAGGTCTGGGTCTGTATCTTGTATTGCGTTGGCATCTGCCTAAAAAATGGGTTCTGTCTGATCCTCGTGAAGTATCGCTGCCAGAGCTGAAGTGGTAGTTCCTATTGATGGGACAAAATCTACTCCCTCTAAAGTTTGGGTCCTGCCACTTGTAGACCCTATTTTGTAGGTAGTCTGTGTCCCGAGTACATTTTTCTTGTTTCTTTCTTTTCATTGGAAATCCTGAATTCTTTAATGGTGTTTTTTAGCGTAGATCATTTTTCACTTGGGAGAGAGTTAGCCAGTTGTTTTTCAGTATTCTTAATTTTTTTACATAGTTCCTCTATTTTAGTTTGTAATGTCTCAACTGTTAATAATAACAGGTCGAATGAACATTTGTTTAGTATAATTTCAAAATTTTTTACAATAGTCAGGGTCCTCACTAAAGATGGTAGGACGTAATCTGCTGCAGAAGCCACATGGAATTCTTTGTACCTTTTTAGTACTCTGCCAAAGTTCCACAGTTTAGTTCATATGATATGAACTTCTTATACTCACGTTCTAGATCTCTAGAGCGTAGTTCTGCAGCTGGAATATGCAGAAACTGATTGGTACTGGATACGTTGCCAATAATTTTAGTGACTGCTTCCAAATTGTAGGAGAATATGTTAGAGGACATTGGTAAATATGAGGTGCAGGTCTAGAGTGAGGACTATCGTGATAGTAGTGGTGGTGCTAGCAGAGGGGTTCTCCAACCCGCAGTACAGTATATAGAGATCACTGCACATACTGTAAATGGAAGTGTATTTCTTACAGTAATCTATGAAAATTATCTCTCCTGGCTGGAAAAGGGAAAACTGTGCCTTTTAGTGCCATTTATTAGAAGGTAGCAACCCTGCAGGTTAAAGGGGATATCCAGGGAATGTGTAAAAACTTCCTCTGGGGTTCTAAATTCATGAATCCTTGGGTTTATGGGCTGTTCTAACACTGGATCACATGATTGCAACAAGCACCCAGTCCTCTAGTTAATCCATCTTCTCTCTCCTCTACCAAGTTCACACGTGTGCTATGGCAGCTGCCGTTACTATTATAATGATTAGTCTACCAACCCCTATAGTACAGGTAATTAACTGTGAACACGGAAGAAGAGGGATGAGGCAACTCAACCAGTGGTGAACCTAGCCTCTTTGCTGCCTGAGGCGGACTATAGAAAGATACCCCCCCCCAAAAAAAATAATTGAGTTTCCATGCTACTAGCTTCACACGCTGTTATCGTCGCACAATATACACAATACACAAAGTTATGAAACAGTTTTTAAGAATTCTTCTTACTGCATTACTTCAGTATCAGATCAACAACACGGTATTAACAATTAAAGTAACTTCACACATCTTCTGCTTGGTGGATGGACGACCCCGCATGGCCCTCATTCTCTATAATAGGAGCGCCGCAGATAGCTGAGTACTGTATTTAGGCTATCTTTGGCACTCCCATTGAAGTGAATGAGAGCCTTGTGGGTTCGTCCATCCACCAAGTGACACACCTATATTCAGCCTGGCTGCGGTCAGGCTGAATTCCCACCCAGTGGGGGAAAAAACCCAATTCTCAGGCTCAGTGGGGGACTCAGCAGACAGACCCCATCACTCAGGCATTTATCCTCTATCATTTAGGTGAATACAGGGCAGTAACATTTTGTGACTTACAGGTGACGTCTCTGACTAATCCTTTACATTTCCCTTCTCTTCCCTTTGGACCGCCATGGCTACTTATTATATGATATAACCCCCCATAATGAATAATACTCCCAAGTGCATCTTTATATTAATAATGTCCGTGTGTACCCTGTATAAATTGTGCCTCTTATTAATAATGCCCCAGGTGTTAACTAATTAAAAGGTTTTCCAGGTCATTAATAAACGAATCAGTGGGGCTCAAAAACCCAGGACCCCTACTGATCAGCTGTTTGAATGAACTGTGGTACCTGTGTAAGCGCCATGACTGCTTCTCTGTTTACATAGTGTCATTCATCTCATAGCGGCCATGTAATGTAACTGCAGCCTCGTCCTATACATGTCCATGTGACAAGGCTGTAATTACATCACACGGTCACTATAAACAGACAGCGTATAATATAAACAGGCGCCATAGCCCCTGTTTATAGCGCCCCATTTACACACACTATAATGTTCCACAGCAGCCCCTGCACACTGTATTATGCCTCGCAGCGGCCCCTGCACACGGTATTATGCTCCATAGTGGCCCCTGCACATGGTATTATGCCCCGCAGTGGCCACTTCACACGGTATTATGTTCCACAGCAACCCCTGCACACAGTATTATGCTCCCTAGTGACCCCTGCCACGGTATTATGCCCCATATTGGCCCCTGCACACAGTATTATGCTCCATAGTGGCCCCTGCACATGGTATTATGCTCCATAGTGGCCCCTGCACAGGGTATTATCCTCCACAGTGGCCCCCCCGATGAACTATTATTATACTCTGGGGTCTTCTCAGAGTGACAACCATAAAAACCAGTGTTACTTACCTATCCTGAACACCGGTGCACTCCCTGCAGGTTTGAGCCCTGTTTAATTGCGCACACACATCATGTGATCAGGCCGGCAACGCGACCTGATGACGTCACCAGAGGGCCCAAGCCTGCTTGGAGTAACATCGGATCGCAGGAGAGGTGAGTAACACTCATTTTTTTGTTCCCTCACCTCCCCTGGGTCTCTGATTACTCTGGGGTCTAAAAGCATAGGGGAAGCGGAGGCGGCCACGAGCAGATGCGGGGTAAGTAAATAAATAGGCCATTACCTGCTGGGGATACTCCAGCAGGTTACGGCCTATTTAGATATAAAAAAAAAAAGTTCTCCTCACCTACCTGCAATCCCTTAATGGAGCTGTTGCCTCCTCTTCTTGTCTGCAACATCTGCGACTCAGCGTAGGAAATGCGATGACGTCATTGTATCGCCGCCTGTGCTGACTTGCAGAGGCCCTGGGCTGGTTTACATTAAATAAATAGTAAAAATGTCTCCCCCCAGACAGTGACGGATACTGCCGCCTGAGGCGGCTGCCTCACTTCGCCTCATTAGCAATGCGCCCCTGAACTCAACTCAGGGCCAGGTGCTAGTGCCAATCATGAGATCCAGAGTTGAAACCAGGCCAGAAACCTGATATTTGGTGCATAAAAAAGTTTTCAAACATTAATCAGCTAAAATCTTGAAAACAGATACTGGTTTTAAATACATGTGTTCATCATGGAGATAGTTGCTGTGGGTAAGGAATATTTTTATTAATTTTATTTATTTTTTTATTCCTTTAGCTATGCAGACATTTACAATACATGTCTACAGTGTTTACATGTCATACACTTTAAATTTATGTGTTGTTTAATACTTATATTATCTTTTTACTGAAATAAGGTTTCTTCCAAGCAAGTGGAAATGGAAGTGCATTTTACAGTTTTGCAGAAGACAGTGATGCTTTTAGGAAAGCATCAGATATCTCTTCCAGCAGAGAGCGAGGTTCTTTATCGGACAATGCCTACACGCTGGACCAGTATGAAAACCAAAGTGTCACTTGCCAAGCAGCGCCTGGGTCCAAGGATACAGCAGGAAGCTGACATAGTCACCAGGGTAATTTCTCTGATTAAATTTCAATTAATCTTGTATTGATTGTGTTCGTTATAAGACAGTCTGTATAAACAAAACTGAAAGCTTTAAATTCCTTAGGCATCTTCAAAATGTAAGGAAGCTATGAAAAAAACTGCCAGTTTTATTTGATGATATAGATTTGCAGATGCATGAAATATTTCATACATAACATGTACAAGAAGAATTTAAGTCACAAAACACTTTTTTTTACTTAAACTACTGCACTATTAAAATTCATAACCCCAATATAGAAATGCAATGGTCAGTGGACCAAGAAATAGCAATCTTTAGGAAAGTGTGTAACTCTAGAATAATTTCAATAACTTTTCAAATACTGCTGTTCTCCTCAGTTATCTTCTAAATTACATATTTTATCTTTTTAGACAAATTATATCCAAGTAGTCTGAATTTGATGAAAACAAAGATATTTAAGTTGTCATTGGAATGTGTAAAATAATTTGCTCTGCAGTATTGTATTGTAGTAGTGATCTTACCCCATGTAAAGCATATCTCCAATTGTAAAGCAACCTTTCATAAATGAATAGAATATGTGAATATAAGAAACATCGTTATATGTATTATTCAAGAAATATGTTCTTCTCCATTTATCAAGCTATGCTACTGTTTACATATTAACAGGGGCAGTTTGGAAGCTGAAAGTGGCCCCATTTTATAGGCAGGCTCAGTGCATGTGGGCAGCGTCAATACAAATAGGCAGGGTCAGCACAAGTAGCTCTTCCATGTAAAGCAGTCCTGTGTAAAGAGGAGAGGCAGCAGTCCTTTGAAAGTTATCATGTCAGATGGAAACTGTAACTTACACAGGACTGCTGCTTCTTACTCCATGTAAAGCAGACATTTCTATTACACAGGGCTGCCTGCTTTATATGTAAAGGTAGCTGAGACCAATCAGCAGCCTCAGCAGTCGCTGGAGAGGGAATAGTGAAATATGTGAGTAAGTGGTCCTTCTCCAGCGACCGCCTAATTGGCCTCAAGTGGGGAGCAGGGGGAATGAGGCACAGTGTGAGACTGAACGGGCTCTGTGGAGTCAGACACTGGAATGCTAGAGACATCTGAGTATGTTTTTTTCTTAATATTACACGTCTTTAAGAATATTGTCCCATATTGCACACAGTGGCCCTCACACAGTATAATGTCCAATAATGGCCCTTTCACATAGCATAATGTGCCATAGTGGCCCCTCCACACAATATAATGTATCACAGTAGCCCCTCCATACAGTATAATATCCCATAGTGACCCCTCCACACAGTATAATGCCCTATGGTGGCCCCTCCACACAGTATAATGCCCTATAGTGGCCCCTCCACACACTATAATGTTCTATTGTGGCCCCTTTACACAGTGTAATGCCCTATAGTGGGCCCTCCACACACTATAATGTTCTATTGTGGCCCCTCCACACAGTATAATGCCCTGTAGTGGCCCCTTCACACAGTATAATGCCCTATAGTGGCCCCTCCACACATTATAATGCCCTGTAGTGGGCCCTCCACACACTATAATGTTCTATTGTGGCCCCTTTACACAGTATAATGCCCTATAGTGGCCCCTCCGGGCACACACTATAATGCTCTATAGTAGCCCCTCTACACACTATAATGCACTATACTGGCCCCTCCGCACAGTATAATGTCTAACAGTAGTTACTCCACACACTATAATGTCCAATAGTGGACCATGCAGTTTTCTTTATGGATCTTCCAAAAATTTTGGGTTCTTCCGATCCCGAAAATATGGGGGGTTCACTAATCATGAACTGTTGTTATACTCCGTGGTCTCTTTGAACCCCAAAGTATAAAGAGCAGAGGCCCCAGGGAGGTGATTAAACATAAAAAACAGTGTTACTCACCTTTTCTGGTCTCTAGTGCGGGTCTTACGGCCTCTTCTGGCCTTAGAGACCTCATGAATGATGTCACGACGACTTCATGGCGCAAAGTCACTCTGGCGTAACATCATGTCGGTCTCTGTCATTCATGATGTCTCTAAGATCAGAAGAGGCTGGAAGACCTACATTAGAGCCCCAAAAAAGGTGAATAACCTGTTTATTATGTTTAAAGGGAGTCTGTCATTCGCGAAAAAACACTTTTAAGCTAATGGCACGTTGGTATACGCAATCGGCTCTGCCCCGCTCTTGTGACAGACCACCGGAAAATGGTGGCCCGATTGCGCATGCGCATTCACGAGAATTCGCTGCCAGCGAGAATTGAGAAGAAAGAAGACCAAGAGGGGAGTCATCGCAATGGCTGAAGGGGCGGTGAGAAGCGATGACGCATTGGGTGCTCACAGAAGGTACGCCCCGGGTGCTCCGTGGTGCTCCTTTACATACATGAAGAAATGAATTATCTTGAAATCAGCTGGGAGAAGAAAACAAGGAAAGGTAGGAGAAGAATAGCCTTTTTAAAGGCCATTGCAACGTGCCATTAGCTTAAAAGTGTTTTTGCGAATGATAGACTCCCTTTAATCACCTCCCATGGGCTTCAGCATATTATACTCTGGGGTCTGAAGAGATGCAACATATTGATGAAGGACCACTCATACCCTGACCATGTAGTGTACAATAACGGTTTGCATAATATTAGTCATTAGTCAGTACCAAACAAAGGGCAGGTACTAGGGTCACTATGTTTTGCATTTCATACAACATAGTTAGCATTTCCTTTCAAAGGTGCTGACTTACTTTGTATTTAGCAATGCATATTTTGGAGTGTTACTCCATTTTGGCAGTGTACTCCTCCTACCTATTTTTAATTAGTGCAGAAAAAAGCTGTCTCTGAGGCCGGGTTTACATGGTGCTTTTTACTGAAAAAAAAATGTAGTTTACGGCAGTTTTTATAATTGCAGTAATGAATAGCACATGTAGCAATGCATTTCACCTGTATGCTAGTAATCAGTAAACCAGAGGTTTTCAATTTAATGGCCATTACCAGACAGGTATGCATAGTAACATGTGCTACTCATCACTGTGTAAACTAAGCCTAAAGATAGGTGAATCTGTTTAATGTAAAGACCTACCTTTATATGGTCTCTTTGTGATAGCAGATGGTTTTACACAACTTGATCAGAATGTGTGCAAAGAATCTCACATTTATATGTACAGTGGGTACGGAAAGTATTCAGACCCCTTTAAATTTTTCACTCTTTGTTTCATTGCAGCCATTTGCTAAAAGCAAAAAAGTTCATTTTATTTCTCATTAATGTACACTCAGCACCCCACCCTTACAAAAAAAAAACAGAAATGTAGATATTTTTGCAAATTTATTAAAAAAAGAAAAACTGAAATATCACATGGTCATAAGTATTCAGACCCTTTGCTGTGACACTCATATTTAACTCACATGCTGTCCATTTCCTTCTGATCCTCCTTGAGATGGTTCTACTACTTGATTAGAGTCCAGATTTGTTTAATTAAACTGATTGGACTTGATTAGGAAAGGCACACACCTGTCTATTTAAGACCTCACAGCTCACAGTGCATGTCAGAGCAAATGAGAATCATGAGGTCAAAGGAGCTGCCCAAGGAGCAAAGAGTTCCTAAGAGCACAGTGGCCTCCATAATCCTTAAATGGAAGAAGTTTTGGAAGACCAGAACTCTTCCTAGACCTGGCCGTCCAGCCAAACTGAGCAATCGTGGGAGAAGAGCCTTGGTGAGAGAGGTAAAGAAGAACCCAAAGATCACTGTGGCGGAGCTCCAGAGATGCAGTAGGGAAATGGGAGAAAGTACCACAAAGTCAACTATCACTGCAGCCCTCCACCAGTCGGGGCTTTATGGCAGAGTTGCCCGAAGGAAGCCTCTCCTCAGTGCAAGACATATGAAAGCCCGCATAGAGTTTGCCAAAAAACACATGAAGGACTCCTAGACTATGAGAAATAAGATTCTCTGGTCTGATGAGATGAAGATTTAACTTTTTGGTGTTAATTCTAAGCGGTATGTGTGGAGAAAGCCAGGCACTGCTCATTACCTGCCCAATAAAATCCCAACAGTGAAACATGGTGGTGGCAGCATCATGCTATGGGGGTGTTTTTCAGCTGCAGGGACAGGATGACTGGTTGCAATTGAAGGAAAGATGAATGCGGCCAAGTACAGAGATATCCTGGAAGAAAACCTCTTCCAGAGTGCTCTGGACCTCAGACTGGGCCAAAGGTTCACCTTCCAAGAAGACAATGACCCTAAGCACACAGCTAAAATAACAAAGGAGTGGCTTCGGAACAACTCTGTGACCATTCTTGACTGGCCCAGCCAGAGCCCTGACCTCAACCCAATTGAGCATCTCTGGAGAGACATGAAAATGGCTGTCCACCAACGTTCACCATCCAACCTGACGGAACTGGAGAGGATCTGCAAGGAAGAATGGCAGAGTGTTGCATCATTCCCAAGAAGACTAATGGCTGTACTAGCTTAAAAGGGTGCTTCTACTCAATACTGAGCAAAGGTTCTGAATACTTATGACCATGTGATATTTCAATTTTTCTTTTTTAATAAATTTCCAAAAATATCTACATTTCTGTTTTTTTCTGTCAAGATGGGGTGCTGAGTGTACATTAATGAGAAATAAATGAACTTTTTTGCTTTTAGCAAATGGCTGCAATGAAACAAAGAGTGAAAATTTAAAGGGGTCTGAATACTTTCCGTACCCACTGTATAGTAAGAATATCAGTAATGCAATTTCAGTGCCTCCGGTGACACTGTAGTCCAAGGACCCTTATAGACCTGTCATACAGGCTGTCCAGCAGTCAGAGCACATAACACCAATTGCTGACACCACATTTCCTTCATTGTTGTCTCCTCTATAATAATAATAATAATAATAATAATAATAATAATTATTATTATTATTATGCTTACTTGTATAGCGCCATCATATTCCGCAGCACTTTACAGACATTGATAGTCCCTGTCCCATATAGGGCTCACAATCTACATTCCCTATCTGTATGTCTTTGGAGTGTGGTATCATAAGTCCTGTAAAGTTAGTAATAAAGAAGAGGAATTAGTTAATAAAATGATAAGATTTTAAACAAATCTCTGAATGTGGATTGAAGATGATATAATAGTCGTACTTGTTAACATTGCTAGAATAACCTATTGAGTGATGAGAGTAGAAACATTGCTTATTCTAGGTTTGAATTCCATTTTCTCTCTTTCAGATAAAGTAGCTATAGCAACCTTCTTGTTATGCTTTACTTTTAGGGGTCAAGATTAATAAGTAAAGCTTAAAGGTTTATAGACTCAGATGTTATTTTAATATAAAATGTACATGGACAGAAGAGGTCAATCTAATTAAATTACTAAAGTACTATTGAATTGAACTACTGCTTGTAAGCCAGTGTATTCACTGGAATGCTATTCTGTGCAGGTTAAGTGGTGTCACAGAAAATTACATGATGATTTTCTGCTGATATCTTTAGAAAAATGTAGCTTTCTTTAGAACTTGAAAACAAGTGAATCTGTGCTTGTATAAACTATAATGTGGTGGTAGATTTTTTTTAAAGAACACTTACCACTAAGGTTATTTATAGTGCATAAGACTGAGCTATGTAATATAATGTAGAAATCATATACACGCATACTGGTACATGTATAACTGCGAGTCCAAGTGGTAATATTTGAACAGCTTCTTTTTTGCAGTTTTAAATTTCTTTTTACTATGTTATATTATAGTTGTACATTTTGCTAATGTGATATTTGTACTAGGATTTGGAACTCTTTCAACGTAAGCTTGATGTTCTGGGTTTTGACATTGAGACATCTGAGGTGTGTAAGTATGAATGCACATCACAGGAAGCCTTTAAAATCATCCATAACTTCAGCTGTCGGGTTCAAATCTTGCAAAATGAAGCAAAAGACCTGAAAGAACTACAAGAGCTTCTAGAAACTACAGTGGTTGACTTCTCCAATTTAAACAAGTATGTGTTATCTACATGTTTTCTTAGATTTTGAGACAGGTTGTAAGAGTTTAACCCTATATTCACGCGACAGTGAATACTGGCTGTGTGACGACTGTTGTTTCACTGTATGTGAATGGGGGCAATTCACATAATGGATCATCAAAATATAGGTCATGTTCTATTTTTAACTGTTTTCACGAATCCCTCCGTATACTGCAATGTATGAAGGACACGTGGAAACAGCGTCACTCAGGTGCAAAAAGGGAAGTGAAAAATGTATGTTTTTCACAGCCGTTTTTACCATCATTTGTGTGAATCTAGGCTTAGGCTGGTACTACACATAGAGACTTTTTGTAAAGCAACTTTCACAAGTTGCCTATAACTCAAAATACTGCCCTAAAATGCAAACATGCAGTACCTCAAAACTAAAAAAGTATATATGTATATTCATGTATACTCAGCCTATTATATATATTCAGTTGGAGAAAATTGATATGTTTTTCATGTCATATTGTTTAAAGAGGACCTTTCTTTCCTCAGGCACATGCGGTTTTACATACCGCTAGAAAGCCGACAGCGCGCTGAATTCAGCGCACTGCCGGCTTTCCCGGTATGTGCCCCTGGGCTGGAGATATCGGCGGTGTAAGTTTCACGGTTTACTGTCAGAAAGGCGTTCCTGACAGTCTAGCTGCACTGTGAGGAACGCCCTTCCCGACAGTTCTCGTTCTGAATTCAGCGCGCTGTCGGCTTTCTAGCGGTATGTAAAACCGCATGTGTCTGAGGACATGAAAGGTCCTCTTTAACTGTTATCATTGGATATATTTGATATTATTTGTTCCACCTGTTACAGCTGTGAGGACCTGCTACAGAAACTCAGCCTTGTATGGCAACATGTGGATTCAATCCATCAAGAGCAGGCCATATGGAAGAAGGAGTTGTGGCAAAATATGAACACAGATGAATTCTGCAATAGAACAAAAAAACATCTGGTACTTTTGCAGTCTTTTCCTGGAGAGGTCCAGGAATGGGATGTTTACAAGAAAGTCAGGGAAACTGTCAATATCATGCACGTAGGTTGTTTTTTTTTTCTTAAATACTGCAAATACATTGTTTTCTTCCACGATGATCCTATAATACTACTGATTTCACTTCAGAGAATATCTCTTTATTAGTTCAGAATGTAAATTGTTTTCATTCTCTATCCATATAAAAATAGGGCAGGTGTACAGTAACTGTTGTTTTAAAATATTTCTTTCATAAATAAATAGCTTAGGTGAATATAAGAGACTTTGTAATATATCTTATTAGGGAAAATTCTTCTATATTATGTTATCAGCTCTTCTCCAGTCTTCTAAACTGCTTAATTTACTGCCCAGTTCTGCCTTCACTGAAGATAGGTTGCAGTGCAGAGAAGTGTATGGAGATGGAAGTGAAAGGAGGAAATGAGGGAGTGAAAAGCAGAGAGAAACAGACATCCTAGAGCTCGTAACAGTAAGATATCTGTCTCACCAGAGCTTTATTCACATCTATCCATTTCAGTACTGCTAAAATCTGCTGGAAATCTGCTAGAAAAATGTTATAAAAGTTCAAGAAACCTTACTGTTTCCTGTAGCAGCATGTGTCTGTTCTTGTTTCTTACTCACTTGGCTCCTATTGTTCCTCCTCCCCTTCCTTTCTCCATAGACTTCTATGTAACCTTATCTATCTGTCAATGAAAACATATCTGGCAGTGAATTGCGCAGTTAGCAGAGCTGATAAGTGGAGATAGAAGATATATTGCTTTTATTCATATGAACTATTCATTTACAAAAAATGAATAGTTCATCTGAATCCGTCCGCTTGCAAACTGTTTTAAGAGAAAAACGCTTTGGTACAAAAAGGATTCCAAATGGTTACACATAGGATACCCGAATCCGTCTTTTTAAATGGAATAGTCCATGGGTGTCCGTTCAAAAAACTGACTGTGTACTTTTTTTTTTTTCCCTTCTTCATTCTGAGCATGTGCAGAGGGAAAAACGGATTGCAAAATGGACACAAACTGATTGCTATCCGTTTGTAATCCGCTTTCCATAAACCTCAATGTTAAATAAAAAAAAAAAACAAAAACAAAAAAAGTCTGACTTTTTTCTCCGCTCTAAAGAGTGGATACCAGACGGAAATGCTCCAAACACACACCTGTGGATGGTTTTTCCTACCCATTGAAATCAATGGGTTTTAAAATGAACCATTTGAAATCGGCTTTTGAGCTTCTGAGCTTTTCAAAAACTGATTTCGTGCGGAGAGCCAAACGTAGATGTGAACTCAGCCTTACTGTTATTAACTGTTATTAACTGTAGTTTTAGTCGTTTACAACAGTTACACATTTTATTTATCCATTCTGTATTGAAGGAATGTTAATGTGGGCATAGGCATTAAATTTATGTCGGTTAAACCTGCCAATTTCAGCAGGACCAGATGACCTTCTAATGTTTGTGGGGTTCAACATTTCCCTAAATGCAGATGTTTTCAGGAAAGAAGGATTGAACTGTTGGATTTCAGCATGCCAGGTCCATTTGCTGTCAAGGTTGAAAAGCCACCACCAGAGGTTTTTGGCACCGTATAACACTCCTTTGTGTGTGGGGGTTGGAAAGGAATAGCTATTAGGTGAATTAATGTTCAGCTGACAACTAATTCTGACATCTAACTATACTAAAGGAAACTTGGAGCTATCTTCTTGTTTTGGAACACGGGCAGGGAGGGACAATGGATTCACAAGGAGATAACTCAGCCACAGTAAGAAAATCATGGCTGAAGTGCCAGGCCATTGAAAGTTCCTGAATTCATGGTTATATCCATTGGCAACCTATCAAGTCAAAAAACTGTCACCACAAGATAGTTAATTAAACTTATTAAAATTATTTATAATTGAAAAAATATTTAACTTTTAATTGTCTACAAATGTAAACTTGTATTGGCACCCCTGCAATTCTGTCAGATAATACTCAATTTCTTCCAGAAAATGATTGCAATCACAAATGCTTTGGTAATAATATCTTCATTTAATTTGTCGTCAATGGAAAACCACAAAAAGAATTGTCAAAAAGCGAAATTGGATATAATTCCACACCAAACATAAAAAAGGGGGTGGACAAAAGTATTGGCACCCTTTGAAAAATCAGGTGATGCTTCTCTAATTTGTGTAATTAACAGCACCTGTTACTTACCTGTGGCACATAACAGGTGGTGGCAATAACTAAATCACACTTGCAGCCAGTTGAAATAGATTAAAGTTGACTCAACCTCTGTCCTGTGTCCTTGTGTGTACCACATTGAGCATGGAGAAAAGAAAGAAGACCAAAGAACTGTCTGAGGACTTGAGAAGCAAAATTGTGAGAAAGCATGAGCAATCTCAAGGCTACAAGTCCATCTCCAAAGACCTGAATGTTCCAGTGTCTACCGTGCGCAGCGTCATCAAGAAGTTTAAAGCCCACGGCACTGTGGCTAACCTCCCTAGATGTGGACGGAAAAGAAAAATTGACGAGAGATTTCAACAAAAGATTGTGTGGATGGTGGCTAAAGAACCTCGACTAACATCCAAACAAGTTCTAGCTGCCCTGCAGTCCGAGGGTACAACAGTGTCAACCTGTACTATCCGTCGGCGTCTGAATGAAAAGGGACTCTATGGTAGGATACCCAGGAAGACCCCACTTCTGACCCAGAGACATAAAAAAGCCAGGCTGGAGTTTGCCAAAACTTACCTGAGAAAGCCAAAAACTTTTTGGAAGAATGTTCTCTGGTCAGATGAGACAAAAGTAGAGCTTTTTGGGAAAAGGCATCAACATAGAGTTTACAGGAAAAAAAAGAGGCCTTCAAAGAAAAGAACACGGTCCCTACAGTCAAACATGGCGGAGGTTCCCTGATGTTTTGGGGTTGCTTTGCTGCCTCTGGCACTGGATTGCTTGACCGTGTGCATGGCATTATGAAGTCTGAACACTACCAACAAATTTTGCAGCATAATGTAGGGCCCAGTGTGAGAAAGCTGGGTCTCCCTCAGAGGTCATGGGTCTTCCAGCAGGACAGTGACCCAAAACACACTTCAAAAAGCACTATAAAATGGTTTGAAAGAAAGCACTGGAGACTTCTAAAGTGCCCAGCAATGAGTCCAGACCTGAATCCCATAGAACACCTGTGGAGAGATCTCAAAATATCAGTTTGGAGAAGGCACCCTTGCTAAAGAAGAATGGTCTAAAATTCCAGCAGAGCATTGTAAGAAACTCATTGATGGTTACCGGAAGCGGTTGTTCGCAGTTATTTTGTCTAAAGGTTGTGCTACCAAGTATTAGGCTGAGGGTGCCAATACTTTTGTCCGGCCCATTTTTGGAGTTTTGTGTAAAATGATCAATGATTTGACTTTTTTTTCATTCTCTTTTGTGTTTTTTCATTGCAAGCAAAATAAATGAAGATATTATTACCAAAGCATTTGTGATTGCAATCATTTTCTGGAAGAAATTGAGTATTATCTGACAGAATTGCAGGGGTGCCAATACTTTTGGCCAGCACTGTAGGCATGGGAAAAAACTGTTTAATCTATAAAAATAATTTCATTTGTGCAAAAATTACAGAAATGCAGTACAGAAATGCAGCTTTTTTTTGCTGCAGATTTTGCTGCGTTTTTTTGAGCCAAAGACAATAATGTCTACAAATTTAATTCGAAATATATAGGAAGTTCTTTTACTTCTACCTTCTCAATCCACTCCTGGCTTTGGCTTAAAAACGCAGCCAACTCTGCAGCAAAAAAGCTGCGTTTCCGCAACGTGGGGCCTCAGTCTAAACTAGATAATCAGAAGCTATAACAGTAGCTAAAGTTTGGTAACTATGTTTCTTTTTATTACAAAGATACAGAAATTTTGTATTTTGCTGGCAGCTATTTTTGTAAAAGAGAAGTTTTTTTGATAATGTTTGAATTACCGTCTCAGAATATGCCATTTTGGTTCAGCATTTAGGGAGGGGCAATTTACAGAGAAGATCATTTTTTTTTGTTTTTTTTTTTACTACTTTTTTTTACTGCTTTTATCTACGGAACAGAGAAGAGATAAATGCCTTTAAAGTCAATAATATCTAAGGCCTCTTGTGCACTATCAGTGTGCTAACCATGTGTAGGGAACTGCCATTTCTACTAGTATATAATGTATCTGGCTTCTTTGCCCCTGCAGTTTGGCTTCAGAGACCCCAGGCATTTAGTGCAAGTTTTGTTTTGTAAATACAGTGAGTCAGACACATGTGAGGCAGAGCTGCTGGGGGGAGAGATGTGAGCAGAGCTGCTGAGACAGACATGTTATGTCTGGGGGAGTCTAAGAGCCACTTGTTCCTCTTTACTTCACAGTATATAGTTAGGTATGTGTTACCCCCTATATACTCACAGGACCTAGCTAGTAACCGTAGTTAGGGATCCATATATATATACAGTTCAGGGCAGTGATAGGTTAGGCTTCCGAAGGCCAACTAGCTAGTTAGAGGCCCGGTGGCACTAGTAGTTTAGCTGGCAGGTTAAGGACTCAGTGTTAGGGTAGTCAGGCCTGCATCTACTGCCGTCACCGTCGCCCTGTTTGCTGCCTGTGAAGAATCTCACCATCATCATCATCATCTCCTGATCGGCTGTCTGTCATCTCCTGGAAGAATCCGAGGATCCACAGTCATCCACAGGGGCCCCTGCATCTCTTCTGTTGCCTGGAGGTATTGTGCACTGGACTCTTGCTATATATCTATATATATACCCGGGTATATAACCTAAGACGGTTGAGGACTTGCTGGTTGTTGTAGTACTGCTGTGTTCTGAGTATATTGTATGTATGTATTATTACCCTGTTGATTCTTATAAAGCTACTGTTATAACCTTATGTGGTATCTGTATGTATTCTTCAGACTGTGAGATTAGTACAGTGATCCTTGTTAAGGCTACTAACTGTATTTCATGGGTAAGTCCCAGGAAGAGATCCTCCCTGTAATACAGAGGCTCTATCCTGGGTGGAGGCACTGATATATTTCATATATGTTCCCACTCTTCCCTTCAGCGAAGGCTTCAGGTCCCATTATACACACAGGTCAGCGCCAGAGTCTGTTGCGGGAGGGATAATACTCATACCCCCCCCCCAAATAGGGCTACATTTGGAGGCACTGCTGAGATTTAGAAGTGGGAATAGTCATTGATATGGAGAAGCGATATAGCTCAGAGGGGAACCTCCCACTAGCTACTACATGGGATTACCGACCGCCTGTTCCTCCCCTGGTTCAGGTAAAGGAAGAACCCCGCTCAGCCAGTTACCCCCCCAGTATGGCCGTCGCTAGCAGTTCCTCTAGTGACAGTGCTATTAGCACTTTAGCCAGGCTGACTGAAATGTTAGCTCAGGGCCTGCAGGCCACTCACTACAAGAAACTAAAAGTATTCTCTGGTAATGTCCCAGTACCACAAGGGGAGGAAAACTTTGAGATATGGAAAGAACATACTCTCCAATGCCTGAAGGAATGGTCTTGCTCTGAAGAAGGCAAGCGGCAGCGTATCAGTGAAAGTTTGCGGTCTCCTGCTGCAGAATTGATCCGCTTGTACAGAGACTCTCATGAAGGAGTGAGTGCATTGGACTATATACAAGTACTGTCTGATCACTTTGAGCCATACTATGACCTTGCCCAGATGGTTGCTGATTACCGAATGGTTCGTCAAAAAGAAGGGGAAAATGTCTCTACTTTTATTAACCGTTTACAGCTACTTCTTTCACGTCTGGTGTACCACGCAGCTATATCTACTTCAGAGGTAGACGCTATGAGAACCAGTCAGTTGGTGAGAGGGTTACAACCTCATCATCCTCTTGCTCAAGTACTCAAGGTCTTACTATCTGATAGAGTCCTTCCATTTCCTGACTTAATGAAGTTAGTGAAGAAACAAGAAGCTGACATTAGTTTTAGTACCCCTAAGAAAGCGAAAAGCATCTCTAAAGAAGATGTTGTTCCTAATTCAAACAAGGACAAACCAGCGGAGCGGTCAGAACTTAGACAGTCCGCCACTCCACCCACTGCCACTCAACGGAGGAAGGATGCTAGAACCTGTTATAAATGTGGTCAGACGGGCCATACTGCCAGACAGTGTACGGAGGACAGTGAGGGATTGGGACACAGTGCTGTCTTCTCTATTCAGAATCAAAGACACCAAAGGAAGGCGGGCCGAGTAAATACCAGAGGCGCTATCGCGGGCTCCAGGTCCGTTGTCAAAGTCACTGTCAATGGTCATGCCGCTCCTGCCCTGTTTGATACAGGATCTCAAGTGACCCTGATTTATCGCTCGTTCTACCAAAAGTATCTGAGGGATATACCTCTTCAGTCTACAGGACAAATGAAATTGTGGGGGCTTAATTCAGGATCATATCCTGTAGATGGCAGCCTACAAGTAGTTATAGCTGTCCCTGAATTAGAAGATCAGAGTGTCGCTCCCATGAAGATTATGGCTCTTGTCTGTCCTGATACAGGGGATTCTTGTGCAGCTCCTGTGATACTTGGCACTAATTGTCCCGCAGTGCATTATGCTTTTCAGAAGTTTCTTGGAAGAGATTGGAACCCTGCAGCTCAGCCGGTGAATATATCTTCTGATCTTAGAGAACTCTGTGATGCCCTGTCTACTGGCTATCGACATGGAATGGTATATCATATCGGTGAGAGAACCGTGGAAGTTCCTGCCGGCGGGGAGAGAGTTCTGAGAGTAGCCTCCAGCATTGCTCCCGATTTGCTTGAAGGCGGGGAGTTATGTCCTTATGGAAACCCCTGAAGAAATGATTAACCAGAATGGCTGGATGGTGATCCCAGAGAGAAAGGACTGGAGAAATAAAGTGGAGTTATCTACCTGTGTGACAGTGAGGAACTGTTCACCGCATCCGATTGTAATTGGACCATACCAGAATGTGGCCCACTGCTACCCTGTGCTTGGAGTAAATCCATACGCTGAAGTGTGCAGGATTCAAATCCGAGATGCAATCCCTAATCTCAATCTTGACTTGAGTGATCCACATTTACCAGAGGCCTGGAATCAGCGACTGACACAGAAGTTGTCTGAATTATCGGAAGTGTTCTCCATGGATGATATGGATGTAGGTTGTGCTAAAAGTGCTCAACACACTTTCCGATTGACCGATTCTACTCCCTTCCGGGAGCGACCACGGAGAGTTGCTCCAAAGGATGTTGATGAGTTAAGACAGACTCTACAGCAAATGAAAGGTCAGGGGATCATTGTGGACAGTAAGAGCCCCTATGCCTCACCTATTGTGGTGGTAAGAAAAAAATCTGGAGCAATTCGCCTATGTGTGGATTACAGAACTCTGAACCGGAGAACCTTACCTGATCAGTATACACTGCCGAGAATTGAAGAAGCTCTGGAAGCTCTGAATGGAAACTGTTGGTTCACAGTGCTGGACCTAAGATCGGGATACTATCAAGTCCCAATGGCACCTGAGGATCAGGAAAAGACAGCCTTCATATGCCCCTTGGGTTTCTTTCAGTTCACTCGTATGCCGCAAGGTACAAAAGGTGCGCCAGCAACGTTCCAAAGGTTGATGGAAAGAGTGTTAGGTGATTTAGTGCCCCGGGAATGCCTTGTATATCTTGATGACATTATTGTGTTTGGAAAGACGCTGGAAGAACATGAAGAACGACTCATGAGAGTACTCCATCGCTTAAAAGAAGAGGGGCTGAAGTT
This sequence comes from Leptodactylus fallax, assembly GCA_947044405.1. Classification (NCBI taxonomy): domain Eukaryota; kingdom Metazoa; phylum Chordata; class Amphibia; order Anura; family Leptodactylidae; genus Leptodactylus; species Leptodactylus fallax. The sequence continues at coordinate 10,241,482 of CAMRHE010000025.1, forward strand.
GTCGGCTGACAAATGCAAATTTTGTAGATCTTCGGTCACTTATGTAGGTCATATTGTTTCTGCTGAAGGAGTTGCTACCGATCCTGGTAAGATTGAAGCTGTGGTGAATTGGCCCCGACCGCAAAATATTACGGAGTTGCAATCTTTCTTGGGGTTTTGTGGATTCTATCGACGATTTGTGGAAGGATATTCAAAAATTGCTCGAGCCCTCCTCGACCTGTTGAAGAGTGATGCAGGAGATCCGGGAAAGAAGAAAGGGTCTTCCAAAAGCCTTTTTGGCGATAGGTGGACTGCGGATTGTGAAGAAGCATTTAAGTTGTTGAAGAAGAAATTGACAGAAGCTCCCGTTCTGGCTTATGCTGATGCACAGAAGCCATATGTGCTACATGTAGATGCCAGCTTTGAAGGATTAGGTGGCGTGCTGCACCAAGAATACCCGGCCGGGTTACGGCCCATAGCTTTCATAAGTCGAAGTCTTTCTCCCAGCGAGAAAAATTATCCAGTACATAAATTGGAGTTTTTGGCGCTCAAGTGGGCCATTGTTGATAAATTACATGACTATTTATACGGCGCCACGTTTGAAGTAAGAACAGACAACAATCCACTGACATACGTTTTGTCAACCGCTAAGCTCGATGCTACAGGACATCGCTGGTTGGCAGCTTTATCCAACTACCAATTCACACTCAAGTATAAATCGGGGCCTAAGAACATTGGGGCAGATGCTCTATCAAGACGGCCTGGATTACCTAGTCCGGAAGTAGTGGATGAATGGGAAGAAGTGCCAAGTCCTGGAGTAGGAGCTTTGTGTGCCATGGCTGCTGTAGTTGAAGACCGAGTAGCCTTTTCTGAAACTCGGCTTATTGACTCTATTGGGGGAGGTCCCGAAGCTGTACCAGACATGTTTGCCTACCCTGCCGCTTTAGGATCCTTTGAGAGTTGTTCTATATCTTCAAAGCGAATGATCTGGAGTCAAAAGACTGATCCTTTAATTGGACCTCTTTATCAAGCAGTGAGTTCTCAAGACAGAGAAATGTTAAAGACATCCCTACCCTCTGAATGCAGTCAACTTCTACGAGATTGGGAGAAGTTTGAAATAGACAATGGCCTACTTTATCGTGTGGTGCTGTATCATGATCACCCTGGAAGGCGCCAACTAGTTATTCCAAGCTGCTTTCAGAAGATGATTTTCCGAAGTCTGCATGATTATCATGGTCATTTGGGACCTGAGAAGACTTATGGCCTAATACAAGACCGATTCTACTGGCCCAAAATGAGAGATACCGTGACTCGTCTGTGTAGGTGCTGTCGCAGATGTTTGCAGAGGAAGACTGTCCCGGTTCGAGCGGCCTTCATGGGACACTTGAAGAGTTCGGGCCCCATGGATCTTGTCTGCATAGACTTCCTTTGTATTGACAACGACTCCAGAGGATTTGGAAATGTATTGGTGGTGACTGATCACTTCACACGATATGCTCAAGCCTTTCCGACTAAGGATCAAAAAGCAGTCACTGTTGCAAGAGTGCTTTGGGAAAAGTATTTTATCCATTATGGCTTACCACACCGGTTGCATTCTGATCAAGGCCGGGATTTTGAGAGTAACCTGATCAAAGAGTTACTTCAGTTGTTGAACATCCGCAAAAGTCGGACGACGCCTTACCATCCAGAGGGAGATGCCCTTCCTGAAAGATTTAACAGGACTTTACTTGATATGCTTGGTACCTTACGAATTGAGGATAAGCGATCCTGGAGTCGAAAAGTGGAGGCTATGGTGCATGCCTATAATAGTACAAGGCACGAGAGCACAGGATATTCACCATACTTTCTGATGTTTGGAAGAGAGCCTAGGCTACCTATTGACATCTTGTTGGGAGTCTCTACCGATGGTATCAGTCATCGAGATCATTACCGATACGTGGCACGTTTGAAAGAAACGCTTAAGAGTGCTTATCAGCTGGCTGAGGAAAATGTGGCCAAAGTGAATGAAGGAAATAAAAGGAGATTTGATCTTCGAGTAAGATACCGAGAATTGAACCCTGGGGACCATGTTCTGCTACGGAATTTGGGAGCATCTGCAAAACATAAGCTGGCTGATCGATGGCGGAGTGAACTCTTTACAGTGGTAGATCGGTTGCCTGGAATACCAGTCTACAAGATAAAAGGACGGGACGGGAGGATCAGGACTTGGCATAGAAATCATTTGTTGCCTGTACCTCAGATTGATGGTATGGATATCTCCAATGATGGCTCGGCCTGCGATTCTCCACAGTCCTTAGCCGATATTCCACCTGACCTTCCTGAAACTCCTGAGAGTGATTGGACTGTGGCTCCTGAAGTTCCTAGATCACCAGTATCTTCTCCTTCAGGGAGACCTATGAACCCTCAAACTCCAGAATTCGTACCTAGATCTGTGTCTACAGATGAGCAGGGATCTAGCTCTCCTACGCCACCAGCACCATCCCCTCCCATGGCAGACAACCCTAGTTTAGGGCCTGGACATGCTAGTTTACCTGAGAGAGAGGTACGGAGAGGAGAGAGAATTAGACACCCTCCACCTATGCTGACATATGATAGTTTGGGGGACCCCAGATTTACTACTCAGCCTCATTTATACCATGCTTGGGTGGGTGCAGTGTCCACTTTGGTCAATATGTTACCAATTTTCGCTCCTGCTGGCATGTATACCTATTAACCTGTTGTGACTCTGTAAATGCAAAAGCAACCATATTGATATTGTCATTGGTAATGTTGACTGTATACTATGACTTTGTATGTCTTTGACGTGACGTAAAGATTTCACCAGAGGGAGAGTGTAGGGAACTGCCATTTCTACTAGTATATAATGTATCTGGCTTCTTTGCCCCTGCAGTTTGGCTTCAGAGACCCCAGGCATTTAGTGCAAGTTTTGTTTTGTAAATACAGTGAGTCAGACACATGTGAGGCAGAGCTGCTGGGGGGAGAGATGTGAGCAGAGCTGCTGAGACAGACATGTTGTGTCTGGGGGAGTCTAAGAGCCACTTGTTCCTCTTTACTTCACAGTATATAGTTGGTTTCTTACCCCCTATATACTCACAGGACCTAGCTAGTAACCGTAGTTAGGGATCCATATATATATATAGTTCAGGGCAGTGATAGGTTAGGCTTCCGAAGGCCAACTAGCTAGTTAGAGGCCCGGTGGCACTAGTAGTTTAGCTGGCAGGTTAAGGACTCAGTGTTAGGGTAGTCAGGCCTGCATCTACTGCCGTCACCGTCGCCCTGTTTGCTGCCTGTGAAGAATCTCACCATCATCATCATCTCCTGATCGGCTGTCTGTCATCTCCTGGAAGAATCCGAGGATCCACAGTCATCCACAGGGGCCCCTGCATCTCTTCTGTTGCCTGGAGGTATTGTGCACTGGACTCTTGCTATATATCTATATATATACCCGGGTATATAACCTAAGACGGTTGAGGACTTGCTGGTTGTTGTAGTACTGCTGTGTTCTGAGTATATTGTATGTATGTATTATTACCCTGTTGATTCTTATAAAGCTACTGTTATAACCTTATGTGGTATCTGTATGTATTCTTCAGACTGTGAGATTAGTACAGTGATCCTTGTTAAGGCTACTAACTGTATTTCATGGGTAAGTCCCAGGAAGAGATCCTCCCTGTAATACAGAGGCTCTATCCTGGGTGGAGGCACTGATATATTTCATATATGTTCCCACTCTTCCCTTCAGCGAAGGCTTCAGGTCCCATTATACACACAGGTCAGCGCCAGAGTCTGTTGCGGGAGGGATAATACTCATACCCCCCCCCCCAAATAGGGCTACAACTGTATATACAGATATTGGGTATACCGGAATATTGAGTGATAGCTATTACTATCATCATGGTCACTATCTAAGGAGTAATTCAGACACAAGACAAAAACCACAAACACAATCAAGATAAGTTGAAAGAGTATTTATTGAATAGGCAACATTGTAATTAAATATTACTAGCCCTTTAAATTATAAAGAGGTCACAGTGACCCAGAGGTCAGGCCTGGTGGAGACCATAGAACTTACTGTGGTCCAGTCCACCCTTGTCCTGAGATGAGAGTCACCGACCCAATGATCCAGAGGAAGGCGAAACAACCCCACGAAGTCTTATACCTCAGGGAGGCAAAAAATTCCTTCCTGACCCCAAATATGGCGATCGGATATCTCCCGGGATCATATCTGGCCTGCTGCCTAGTACTGTATGTATATATGTGTGTATGTATGCATGTTGTATGTATGTATATATGTATTTATGTTGTATGTATATATGTGTGTATGTATATATCTGTGTATGTATGTATGTATATATGTATTTATGTTGTACGTATATATGTATTTAAGCTCATGAGAGCTTAATGTGTAAGGAAACCACACACATAAAATCCTTTATTGAAGTAAGGAGACTCCCCCGCACATCCCTCTTTGACCATTTTATTAAAAAAAAAATTGAAAAAGCTGAATATGTGACATCATCCAGTGAATCTGAATGAGTCTAAAAAAAAACCAAACCTGTAAAAAATAAACAAGCAATAAATAATTCTATTTAATAAATAAATAAATAAACAAAATAATATCTGGCCATACACATGAGAAGTTGTCTAAACACCAGCTATCTCACCCAACTTTCCAATACACATGCACACTTGGCTTAGTAGTACATTTGTAGGTTACTTGTAGTCATTGGCCTACTTTTAAAAGTAACCCGTCCCAGTAACCTGTCATCGTAATAGCTATGGGGCATCTCGGCAGATCCGTGATCCAGAAAATGGTCTGGGATTCAAAGAGCAGACGTCTGTGTGTGGGGGGATCAGGCTGCAGGTACTATTTCTAATGTAATAACACGCCTGCAGACATGTTGGTGAAGGCTACATCTGTATTTTGCCCATATCCTAAACTATACACATTAATAGCTGGTCCTGAACACTCATTTGCCAGCTATTCCTCCCACCTCTCCCATACACATGCACACTTAACCAATCATACGTGTGATTTTAACAGGGACTGGCACCAACTTACAGATGAAACAATTTGTAAACTAACATTCATTGTGCTACAATCGACCGTTTGGCCAAAATCAGTTAGTTTGGGTGACTTACGTCTAATGTACAGTATATGGAGACCTTTAGGCCAGGGCTACACACAGAATACAAGCCACAGAATTTCTACAATCCACATGACAAAAACACATCAACTTGGATATAGTCTACCCCCCTCTAAGCAACACAATATATGAACAAGGCCTCAGCAGTGAGTGTAGAGCTACTTACCTGCACATATGTCCTCTTCAAGCTGTCAAGCTCAAGTGACACCAGATGGCTCAAGATAAGAACTTTACACATTCTAAACCCATTGTGACATCATGCAGTGTCTGTGATGTCATGTGCTCTGTGATGTGATGTGCTGTCTATGGTATGAAGGGTTTTTATAATATACACATGTGGACAAAATTGTTGGTACAATGGTCACAGAAATAACTTGAATCTGACAAAAGAAATGAACAAATGAAAGTTAGACATTGCTTTTCAACCATGCTTCAACAGAATTAAAAAAAAAAAAGAAAACTCATCAAACAGGCCTGGACAGAAATGATGGTACCCTTAACTTAAAGAGGACCTTTCATGTCCTCAGGCACATGTGGTTTTACATACCACATGTGCCTGAGGACGGTTTTACATACCACTAGAAAGCTGAATTCAACACACTGCCGGCTTTCCCGGTATATGCCCTGGGGCTGTAGATATCGGCAAGGTGTAAGTTTCATGGTTTACTGTCAGAAAGGTGTTCCTGACAGTCTAGCTGCGCTGTTAGGAACGCCCTCCAAGATAGTTCTCGTTCATAGACTTGTACTGGGGGGGTGTTCCTCACAGGTTAGCGTCATCGCCGGGCAGTAAGGAACGCCCCCTCTGACAGTACAGCGCTATAGACAAGTACAGAGAGAGGGGGTGTTCCTTACAGCCCAGTGATGACGCTCAGCTGTGAGGAACGCCCCCCCCCCCGTACAAGTCTATGAACGAGAACAGTCAGGGAGGGCGTTCCTCACAGCGCAGCTAGACTGTCAGGAACGCCTTTCTGACAGTAAACCGTGAAACTTACACCGCCGATATCTCCAGCCCCGGGGCACATAGCCGGGAAAGCCGACAGTGCGCTGAATTCAGCGCGCTGTCGGCTTTCTAGCGGTATGTAAAACCACATGTGCCTGAGGACATGAAAGGTCCTCTTTAATATTTTGTTGCACAACCTTTTGAGGCAATCACTGCAATCAAACGATTCCTGTAACTGTCAATGAGACTTCTAAACCTCTCAGCAGGTATTTTGGCCACTACTCATGAGCAAACTGCTCCAGTTGTCTCGGGTTTGAAGAGTGCCTTTTCCAGACGGCATGTTTCAGCTCCTTCCAAATATGCTCAATAGGATTTAGGTCAGGGCTCATAGAAGGCCACTTCAGAATAGTCCAATGTTTTCCTCTTAGCCATTCTTGGGTGTTTTTAGCTGTGTGTTTTAGGTCATTATCCTGTTGCAAGACCCATGACCTAGCTTTCTGACACTAGGCAGCACATTTCTCTCTAGAATCCCTTGATAGTCTTGAGATTTCATTGTACCCTGCAAAGATTCAAGACACCCTGTGCCAGATGCAGCAAAGCAGCCCTAGAACATAACAGAGCCTCCTCCATGTTTCACAGTAGGGACAGTGTTCTTTTCAAGATATGCTTCATTTTTCCGTATGTGAACATAGAGCTGATGTGCCTTGCCTAAAATTTCGATTTTTGTCTCATCGTCCATAGGACATTCTCTCAGAAGCTTTGTGGCTTGTCATCATGTAGTTTGGAAAATTCCAGTTTTGTCAGATTCAAGTTATTTCTGTGACCATTGTGGGTTTTTCTTTCATTAAACGAGGGGTACCAACAATTTTGTCCACGTGTGTATATAGACAGTGCGCAGTACCACTTCTCTTGTCCTGTATACTGGGTGTAAATATCAGTATCTGCTCTTATACTGTATATATGGACAGTGCACAGTACCATTTCTCTTGTCCTGTATACTGGGTGTAGTTCTCAGTATCTGCCCTTATTCTATACATTTAGTACACAGTACCATTTCTCTTGTCCTGTATACTGAGTGTAATTCTCAGTATCTGATCTTATACTGTATATATGGACAGTGCACAGTACCACTTCTCTTGTCCTGTACACTGGATATAAATCTCAGTATTTGCATAATAATTGAAAGACCCCAGAGTATAATAATTGTTCATGGGTGGGCCACTATGGGGCATAATACTGTGTGCTGGGGCCACAATGGGGCATAATACTGTGTGCAGGGGCCACTATGGAGCATAATACTGTATGCAGGGGCCACTATGGAACATAATACTGTGTGCATGGGCCACTATGGGGCATAATACTGTGTGCAGGGGCTACTATGGGGCATAATACTGTGTGCGGGGGCCACTATGGAGCATAATACTGTATGCAGGGGCCACAATGGAGCATAATACTTTGTGCAGGGGCCACAAAGGGGCATAATACTGTGTGCAGGGGCCACTATAGAGCATAATACTGTATGCAGGGACCACTATGGGGCATAATACTTTGTGCAGGGACCACGGTGGGACATTATAGTGTGTGTGTGCAGGGTCCACTATGGGGTATAATAGTGTGTGTGCAGGGGCCGCTGTGGGACATTATTCTGTGTGGAGCGGCAGCTATGGGACATTATACTTTGTGGAGGGGCTGCTATGGGACATTATACTGTGTGGAGGGGCTGCTATGGGACATTACACTGTGTGGAGCGGTCGCTGGATATTATACTGTCTGGAGGCCTCTTTGGATTTGAAAATATTACTTTATTAGTCCAATTTCTTGAATAATTCGTATATAAATCTTTATTTAGACATATGTAAAAAAAATAATCCATACAGCAGCAAAAATGTAGGTTAGTAGATTGGTAATAGAACCCGAACGTTTCGGTCCTACCATGGACCTTCGTCTGCGGGATTTTCTGTTGTGTATAATGTATCTATACAAATCCCTGCTGCTGTGTGGATGATTTTTTTTTTACATATGTCTAAATAAAGATTTATATACGAATTATTCAAGTAATTAGAGTGCTGAAGTAATATTTTCAAATTGGATGATCAAGTATTTTCGAGCACCCGTGTCTGATGTTATAAGAAGAGTGCATATCTTATCTACTTGGCTCTGGAGGCCACTTTGGGACATTATAGTGAGTGAAAATGAGGCGTTATACGTTATATTATGTGGAGGCCAAGAAAGGGGGCGCTATGCTGCCTCAAGTCAAAAGTTTGCTGGGGGGCCCAGTCTTTGCTAGTTACGCCACTGTCCTTATATAAATGGATCTGGCACAAGACATAATGGTGAGATGTGGATCCTGATAGACAATGACCTAATTGAAAAAATGATCCAGCTAGATCTACAACTGGGTAAAGACTGTTGCAACAGATCTGAATATAGATAGACAACAATTTGGTGTCAGAGAGATATCTATACGGTGTTCAGCAGTTATACTGCCTTACAGGGATCAAATGCCCCTCTGCAACATAAGCAGATACTAAGATTGGTGGGAGATCCTGTTACGGAGTTTGTATTGTACAGGAAGTACAAGCTATGCTTTTGCTTGGTGTCAAGATTTTGGAAGCCTGCTGGTATACCTCTAAAGCTGGTCATATACACCTTCAACAGCTGTCGACTAAACAGAAGAACCAAGAGAGCATTCAAGAGTGATGGCTGTTGGCCAAATGGGAGCTGTCAATGGGGACAGGAAATTAAGCAGCTGGCTGACACATATGATGTGGCTTCTCTCCCTGGTAATAAAGGATTGGGGATGATAAGGGTCATCATTCCCAAACCTTTCTAGACATCAGCTGTCAGGAGCAGGGCCGGCGTTAGGGAGGCAAACTGGGCAATTGCCCAGGGCCCCCATCCCCAAGGGGCCCCTGGGATTCGGAGCATCAGGATTTAAGCCTTATGGCTTGAATCCTGGGAGCTCCCCAGGTGTATCGGTGTGCTGTGCTCTGGTTTAATCCTAAAACAGAGCAGGGAGCTGAAAAGTCCCTGCTCTGCCATAGAGGACCACCAGTAACGCATAGGACGTTGTGGTGCAGGTGGCGTGATGATGTCACTGCATCATGACACCTGTTCCGCTACTACAGGGAAAGTCCTTGGCTTCTCCGCTCATCATAGGAGCGCGGTAAAGTGAGTAAAAGATTTATTGTTTTCTGGTAAGGAAAAGGGATTACCTGCTAAGGGGGCAAACTATTATTTATAGGGGGGCTATTGTAAGGGTGAAGTATTATATACGAGGGGAAACTTTTAAATATAAGGGGGTTATTATAAGAGATGACATATATATAAGGGGGAGCTATTGTATATAATTGTTGCCCCCTTATATTAGTCCCCTTATATATTATAGTTCCCCCTTATAAAAACCCCCTTAAAAGGGGAGAACTATTACAAATAAGTGGGGCTATTATAAGGTAATACTTTTTTCCCAACTGTATATAAGGAAGGCTATTATAAGAGAGGAATTATTATATATAAGGGGTACTATTATAAGGGGGGCATTATTAAAGGGGCCACCACTGGAAATATGATGGTGTTGTTGATATATCAATATTTGGGGCCCCGTTTTTAATTTTGCCCAGGGCCACAGTTTATCTAAAACCGGCCCTGACTTTGGTTAAGTATTCCAATTTGTCTTCAAATCAATTCAATACCATATACATGACATACTATCAAAAGCCTTGAAGTACTGAAATCCATCCTCCCCCACAAGGTGGCCACTCATAGACTTATGTATAATAATAAGCATATCACTTTGTGCTCACTTGTCATGAAACTGTATTGTTTTCAGAAAAGCTCTTTGATTTGTGATACATACAGTATATCTGGAGATACCAAGCCAAGAGGACACATAAGGGGGATACATCTGTATCTGCACATGCCCAAAAGTAAAGGCAACAACTGGAACATCTATACAGTGGTTACAGGTATACTTTCGCTCCTACAAAACATTCATGGCATTCATGTATATGTTAAAATTAAAGACCCAAAGTGTTTTGGATGTTGATGACTTTTCCACAAGATATTTTGCTTACTTACATTTATTTTGTTTACTTATACAGCACCATCTTATAGTGATATATATCATATCTATCAGTATCTGAATAGTGAGGGTCCAGTAGCCAGACCCCACACTGATCAGCTGATCTGGCTGCCAAAAACATTACATAATGTATAAGGCTGGAAGCAGTTCTGTTCCTATCCAAGTGGATGGAAGCAGAACTGCAGGTCCCCGGTGCTTGGATACAGAGCACAACGCTAATATTTTAAACTGAAATGAGGAATTTCTTGAATGATGACAATAATATTTCTCAAACTCTGCTGTCAGCCTGCTCAGTGTCAATTCAGCTTCTAGCTGAACAACTGAGTTATCTCACGCACATCCATTGCTATGAAGGGCATTTTCTAAATTGTCATATTTGAGGTGATATATAATCTAACTGCAATTCTCTGAAACCCTTTCCCTTTCAGCAAAAAAGAAGACTGGTGCAATATATTGAATAATCACCTACAAGGCATTAATATAATATCCTCCAGACTAGAGATGAGCGAATCAAAGCTGATGAAGTGGAATACAATCCGAATTTCAGGAAATATTCGATTTGTGTTGAATTCGGATTTCCTCACGTTTCGTGGTAACAAATCGCATTTTTTCCTAAAATGGCTGCTGCACATGTTAGGACATGGGGCAATGAACTCTGGGAAAGCGGGATCACCCACAATGCCATGCATGCAGCCAATCAGCAGCCAGCCCTGCGATGTCGCAGCCCTATAAATATCCTCCGCCATCTTGGATTCAGGCATTTTCCAGTGTACTTAGTGCAGGGAGAGACGTCAGCAGGCGCTAGGGAAAGTGGTAGAAAAGACTTGAAAACTGATATTTTGCTCAATCGAAGTTCAGGGAAAGAGCATTAGAAGTGTAGGGAAAGGATAGGGAGGAACATTGACCTGTAAGGCTGAGTTCACACTTGAGTTAGTTGGCCAGTTTTGACCCTGTAACTGGCCAAATAAGTGAAGTGTACAGTGGTTCTAAGAGTGACGCCTTTCATGTGCATGTCATACTGACTCACAGTATTGATTCACTACCACAGCAGACTCCCTATGTGTGTTACTGCAAGGCACAGTGTTCTACACCACTATACAGGCTCTCTGCAGCCAGGAAATAGTTTTTTTTTAACACAATTCGCTGCAAATTAATTCAGATCGAATTAAATCATTTTGGAAAATTCGGCGAAGCAGCGGAATCAAATTTTTGAAAAATTCGCTCATCTCTACTCCAGACCAGTGGCATACATATAGACTGCGGGCACATAGGAAACTACATATGTATGACGTTGTAAAACATTCTAACACTTGTAATGACAACACTTTCAAAATTGGCGCAAAAACATCTTGAAGTGGTAGTCTCTTTTCAGGATCCCAATTTTTCAGTACAGTGGGCACACTAGATAAAATTAAGCAAAAGAATAGGGAAAACATCTTCACTATGGTGGCCTCCTTGCCTCATGGCTCACCTGGTTAGCCTGGCCAACAAGAGGTTAATTTAAGAGAAGGTTTGTAGGTTAAGGGGAGTCAATATCACCCCCAAATATATTCTACTGCCTCCACTGTGTTACAGAGCACATTACACTGATAAATACTATACCTTTGCTATATACAGTGCTGGCCAAAAGTATTGGCACCCCTGCAATTCTGTCAGATAATACTCAATTTCTTGCACTGGACTGCTTGACCGTGTGCATGGCATTATGAAGTCTGAAGACTACCAACAAATTTTGCAGCATAATGTAGGGCCCAGTGTGAGAAAGCTGGGTCTCCCTCAGAGGTCATGGGTCTTCCAGCAGGACAATGACCCAAAACACACTTCAAAAAGCACTAGAAAATGGTTTGAGAGAAAGCACTGGAGACTTCTAAAGTGGCCAGCAATGAGTCCAGACCTTAATCCCATAGAACACCTGTGGAGAGATCTCAAAATGGCAGTTTGGAGAAGGCACCCTTCAAATCTCAGGGACCTGGAGAAATTTGCCAAAGAAGAATGGTCTAAAATTCCAGCAGAGCATTGTAAGAAACTCATTGATGGTTATCGGAAGCGGTTGTTCGCAGTTATTTTGTCTAAAGGTTGTGCTACCATGTATTAGGCTGAGGGTGCCAATACTTTTGTCCGGCCCATTTTTGGAGTTTTGTGTAAAATGATCAATGATTTGACTTTTTTTTTCATTCTCTTTTGTGTTTTTTCATTGCAAGCAAAATAAATGAAGATATTATTACCAAAGCATTTGTGATTGCAATCATTTTCTGGAAGAAATTGAGTATTATCTGACAGAATTGCAGGGGTGCCAATACTTTTGGCCAGCACTGTATATAACTTTGTAGAGTTGGAGAAAAACAACTTTGAAATCTTATGCAAATGAAGCAGTTTGGTGCACTGGGGGCGGGCCTTCAGCCTTTGGAGCACTACTTTTGTCACTCAGACCCCTACATCTCCTGTCTGCAACACACTGTGCTGTGGGGGTTGATCCTTCCACTTCTATAAAATTACCCAGCCTACTTGAGCTGCAAGAGCAGTGCTCCAAGAGCTGAAGGCTTTCCCCCATACACCAACTGCCTTATTCGCATAATACTTCAAAGTAATTTTTTGTCAAAACTACAAAAGGGACATACATAACAAAGGTACACTGTATTGTGCTATATAACACAATGGTGACAGTTGAATAAGCTTGGCGGAAGTGGTAGACTCTCTTTAAAGCAATCCAAGAGGAATTGCATGATAGAGTTGAGGTCTACAGCAAATCTTATCCAAAAGACAAGTATATGTTTTGCATAATTTTTTTCACAGAGGTCATATCAATCCAGTTATTCTTTAAGTAGAGAACATCTTCTTTGTCCAGAAAAAATTGTATCCCTGAATCCATTACACAGTGTAACAATATAATGTATTAGGCTATGTGATGGGCCTACAGATTGGTAAATATCAGCCATGAAGAAGTTTAAGAGTGTTCCATAACTGTTAACTGAGGCAATCTGCACTTAGAATTACATCAAGGGGTCTATAATCTGTAAATAATTGTCATCCCCCATGTGAAATTTCTAGAGAAATTTGGTTTAAGGACCACAATTATTTTCATTTGTCTTATTTAGCTGAGACGCTCAGAGGTTACAAGTTAATGGCCAGTTCTTACAACACAGAAATGAAATTAACGTCCGTGTAAATGAATGCCCAGTTCATTGGTAATTAAATAATATCTTTCCTGGAAAGATGACTGTTCCTAGGTCTATAAACACTATCCATATGAGAACAAGCTACATATGCTAGTGACAATTTTCAAAAATAGCAAACTATCTTTGTCTATGGCCATCTTTTACTCCTCTGGCCTAAAAAATAGCTGTATAACTGGAGGAACATTTTAAAGAAAGTCTTTCACCAGAACCTCTCATACCAACCCAGACCCAGATATAGGTAGGTTAGGGTTACCTGACTCAAAAGGTGTTTCGCTATTGTGAATCTGGTCCTCAGTTGATGAAACTGCCATTTTTGTCAATATGCAAATGAGCTATTTGAAGCAACGGGGGCATTATCTATTAACTCTCTGGAGCAATGGCAACACCCTTGATGCTCAAAAGAGCTCAAAAATGGCATTATCTCGGAAATGGAGGCACCAATTCAGGCAGGGAAAACATTTAAGTGACCCTAACCTATCTATCTGCTGGGCTGGGTTGATTTGTTGGCTTTTGGTGACGGACACTCTTTAAGGAGCTTCACAACTGATCTCTGACAGATCATTGTTTTCTCCACTAAGCACTCTACTCACCACCTCTCCCACTTAGGATGCTAACCCCCCTAATATCCAATTTCACTATATGAGGTACCAAAATATCCTAAAGTGGCCCTGAACACCTACTGTCAGGACTGTCTCTTCAGCTGTTGCTTCTTTAAAGGGTTTGTCCAGGATAAATTACCATTTTAACTATAAGCCCCCATGCCCCCCTTTCAGCTTCCTAAATAACATTTAATACTAATTCTTTTTAGTTTTACTGTGATATATGTAGGTCATGTGACCTACATATATTACATTTTTTACTTTCCGCTAAGGGATATCCAGATCCCAGAACGTCATCGCTGGAAGGCCTGCCTCTTCATTGTGTGTGCCAGCCGCCCACGCATGCGCAATACAGTGGACGACTGGCACACGTCACAAAGGGAAGGTGCCGGCCGGTGATGACGTCGCGTCTCCGGAACTGAATGGAAGAAAAGGTAAGTGTAATGGGGCTGTGGGAGCGGGTCAAAGAGGAGGTGCCAGTCGACACCTCCATAGAATGGGTGGCAGGGATTAGGGAGCCAGCAGTCAATGACAGCTGGATTAGTAAGAAAGAAGGCAGGGATGGTTTGCTACCATCCCTGCTTTCCCGGTCACTGTACAGTATACACAGCATTCAATGAGCACTCTATATACAGCTATGGAAGCTGCTATGAAGCGGCATCCCCCTGACCTGGAGCATTATACTGTGCAGGGGCCACTGTTGAGCAGATCATACCATGCAGGGACCACTGTGGAGCATTATACAGTGCAGGGGCCACTGTTGAGCAGATTATACCATGCAGGGGCAACTGTTGAGCATATTATACTATGCAGGGGCCACTGTGGAGAATATTATACTGTGCGAGGGCCACTGTGGAGCATATTATACTATGTAGGGGCCACTGTGGAGCATTATACTGTGCAGGGGCCACTGTGGAAGATATTATACTGTTCAGGGGCCACTAGGGAACATTATCCTGTGCAGGGGCCATTGTGGAGCATTATCCTTTGCAGGGGCCACTGTGGAGCATATTATCCTGTGCAGGGTCCACTGTGGAGTATATTATACTGTTTAGGGGCCACTTTGGAGCATTATACTGTTCAGGGGCCATTGTGGAACATATACTGTGTGGGGACCACTATGGAGCATTATCCTGTGCAGAGGTCACTGTGGAGCATATTATACTGTGTGGGGGCTACTGTGGACCATTATCCTGTGCAGCAGCCACTGTGGAGCATTATCCTTTGCAGGGGCCACTGTGAAGCATATTATACCATGCAGGGGCCACTGTGGAGCATATTATACTGTGCGCGGGCCACTGTGGAGCATTATACTGTGCAGAGTTCACTGTGGAGAATATTATACTAAGCGGGGGCCACTGTCGAGCATATTATACCATGCAGGGGCCACTGTGGATCAATATCCTATGCCAAAAAAGCATGAAGAATTCATTGTTTTCCTGAAGCTTTCTCTGTGTAACTGTAATGATGATATACAGAAGTGATTACAATATTACAGACAAATGAGAAGGTTATTGAGTGAGAACTAGGAGTCTAAAGATGGCTGCTAAGGGTGTAGTGGGTGGGCTAGCTAGGGAAACAGGGAGGAGAGTGTGTGAGAGAGGGAGGGGGGAGGGAGTGAGAGAGGGAGGTGGTGTGATGCACAGGAAACCACAAAACAGGAAGCTATCCATGTAAACAAATGCAGAAGATGCCAGGAGCTCCCAGAGAACCACAGAAATCACTCAAAACACTGCTAAAGGTATTTGGGTGCACTTGTCAACCTACTAATAGTACTAACAGACCTTTTTTGCCTGGAAAACCCCTTTAAGGTTGCCGTGACAACGTAGGGAAGCTTTTTGGTTGTATACTTCCATGCCTTGACCCATCAGAAGCTGAAGAGACCTTTATAAGATTACTCCTTTTTGATACACCTGCCGACTAATTTGGTTGCTCACTAGTTTGGCTCTGACTGTCTGTGTGTACCTGCTTGATCTCTGACTACTGGCTTGCTCCTTATATTCCCCTTATGCCTCTTGATTCTGTTGTGACCTTCCCGGCTGGATTTATGACCCTTGGCTAGTTTCCTGGATATTGCTTTTGTCTCCTGTCTTGCCTTACTACATGCTCTCCTGGTTTTTGACTCTGCTAATACGACTTCTGCGCATCCAAACCTTTTTGTATGTTTTCTGGACTTTGTGCTGGTTTCTGCAGCGGTGCATTTACTATTAGTACATTTATCTGTTTGGTGAAAATTCAGATCACCAGATCCCGCAAAGTCCATTTCTCCTTGCGGCAAGCTCTGGGGAAGGTGTCTAGGGGTCTGTCTTAGCTCGTAGAGGTGTGCTAGATGTAGATAGCTGTCTCTACTGCTTGCAGTTATCAGCCAGTTTGTTGCTGTTGCTTTTATTGTGGCCTTGCGTCTAACCATAACACCTAATTAGCTTATACAGTTGTCTTTAAAAAAATAATCTTTCTAGGTCAGAGATTTCTAACGTATGACTTTGTCATTGTCTCTAGCAGGGAACTTCTACTTTCATTGCTACCTCGATGAAGTTTTTTGTAAGACATTCTATAATTATTACCTAACACTTTTTTCTATCTAAGATATTGTATGTTGACAGTTTGACAAGAACTGTGTCTTTGAGCAGAATGGAATCAGTTTGACATCTCTTCAAGTAAAAAGTGGTTCTGTTAAAGGGGTTTTCCATGAACATAACCATAGATACACTTGTAGACAATTGAAAGGTAAACATTTGTGTTGGATATAAGTAATTCAATATTTAAATAGTTTTACAGATTTTCTCTACCATTTTAGCGGTGACAGTCTGTTGTCTTTATAGGTTGTTCAGGGAAAAAATGAATGCAGGGACTTTCTATGGTCTGACACTTGTCAGAAACCCATCCAAGATTTGCATATTTTGGACACATTCTCAGGCAGGGGTATTACATGCATGCGACAAAACCTAGCCACAATAAGGAAATGATTGGGTTTCTGACAAGTACCAGGCCATAGAAAGTACCTGCATTCATGATTGTATCCATTGGCAAGGCAACAAACTGTCACCATTGAGATAATTATAGAAAAGCTATAAAACTCTGCAAAATTCTGAATTTTTATATTTGCAAAAATGTTTAACTTTTGATTGTCTATGATGTTTGTGGGAAAAACCTCTTAATGTTTCATGAAAAGTCACTGACCCCGTTCTGAAGGCCTCTACGGTTTCTGGCATTCTTAGTTAAGAAATGCTAGGTGTTAAAATTATATCATTCCTTATACTGTATGCTTTAATAGAAACAAGATAGGAAACCATAGAAACAGGTGCGCTCACAGACTGTATGTAAATTACTACTGTGTGTTTCTTTAGGACTTTTTTATGGGTACACTGAGTTTTTGTCTGTTATGGAGAGCTACACAGCAAACCAGATGATGTTGTCCATTTTTCTTTCTCTGAAAGACAGAAATGCAGTGAAACTTACCATGTCCTCAGACATGGGACGTCAGTTCTTTTAGGCGCCGTAAATTCCTCTTCTTGACGTCTGCCGGTTGCCCACGCCTGCGCAATAGAGCTGAAGTACCAGCTACTGAGCATGTTGGCACTCTGGAATAAGTGACATCCTGTGCCCAGAAGATCCGGACCAGAAGACAGGTAAGTATTGATGGGGTGGGGGGGGTTTGAGTTAGTTAGTAAGGGCTAGTAGTGGGCGGGCTAGCTAGGGAAAGAGGGAGGGAGTGTGAGTGAGAAAGGGAGAGGGAGGGAGTGAGAGAGGGAGGTGATGTGAGCTGAGCTGAGTGAACCTAAAGGTATCATGGTAGTTGTAGGAAAATAAAACATCTATTATTATTAGAAATAGATAAAAAATACCTCTAGCCAAGGCATAATCAAAGCACCAAAAATCACCACTAAAAGGTGAAATGGATGGATCTTACCCACACTGTAGGATACAGGAAAATCACCCAAAGGAGATAGCTTTTGCAGGGTCAGGATACACGGTCCCTATCCAAACCCTTACAGAGAAAGCGGCAGATGCCAATTAGCATAAATAAACGCCGATTTAACTGTACCTAAGCTTACAAAATGATCATCTACGTGGGGGAAATAATACCAACGAATTGCCATAGCTCCTCAGATAAACCACACACAGTAATATAATATAGGAACAAAACCCATTATCCGCTTGCGATGATCACATTACAATAGGAAAAACAATCCCTTTGATATTAAATCTCATTGATATTAAACGGCTAGTTCAAAATCATATGTCTACAGGCCTAATAACACAAATTTTACCCCTTCAAATTGAAAAAGAGCCCCAATATTAAGAAGCATCCTACAAAAAAGAGCCCCAATATTAAGAAGCACCCTTCAAGCCAGATTGTATAAACCAGCTACATAAACCAGAAATCCAGAGAATACACAGAATATATACAACGAATAGATAGAGTAAGTCAGATAATATATCTAATATTTATATTATTAAAAGGACTACATATGTAATTTCAAAGAAACCTAAGGAATATATAAAACTGCATTGGCTCCATCAGATGGGTTAAATGAAACAACAAAAATTTAGTCGTTCATTAAGACCACATGGGGTCTCAGTCGCCAGTCTAAAGATCCATTTAGCTTCCCGTTGTAGGGTGGCCTTTTGCTAATGCCCCCCTCTCGGGTGTGGTTTAACCAGATCTATACCCATAAACCTAATGCAATTCATATTTCCACCATGGAATCCATTAATGTGCCTTGCCACAGGGGTATCACGTTCATTACGAATATCCCCCAAGTGCTCGCTAATCCTCCTTCTAAACTCCCTATTAGTTTTCCCAACATACTCCATTTTACATTGACAAGTAATTTTGTAAATAACCCTTTTTGAACGACAAGAGATAAAATGTTGAATATCAAAGGACTTTTTTATGACCTCAGAAAATAAATTATGTCCTGTAAGTAAAAAAGGACATGCTGAGCAACCACTGCATTTATAACAACATTTAGGTGACTATGAACTAATCGATCTTTAAGTGATCTCCCCCTCCTAAAAGAAATTTGGGGTCACTCCCCGATACAGTCTCTTAATTCGGGGTCCATAGTAAGAATCTCCCAATGACGTTCCAAAATTCTACGTACCTGAGGAACCCCATTATCAAATGTACCGATGAGACGAACAGTTTCATCAGCACTGTCCTTTTTCTCTTTCGATTTTAACAATTGGGTTCTATCACTATTTAGGGAAGTTTGATAAGCCTTCCTCAAAATCTGATTAGGGTAGCCTCTCTCAGCAAAGCGTACCCTAAGGTCAGCTGCCTGGTCCACAAAATCCTGTCCCCGTGAGCAATTTCTTCTCAATCTGAGATATTGACCTCTTGGAATTCCTTTCCTTAAAGCATATGGATGGTGACTACTCCACTGTAGGAAGGAATTTGCTGCAGTGGACTTTCTGAAGACCTTTTATCTTTACCTTTTAACATTTTATCTCTTGTCGTTCAAAAGGGGTTATTTACAAAATTACTTGTCAAGGTAAAATGGAGTATGTTGGGAAAACTAATAGGGAGTTTAGAAGGAGGATTAGCGAGCACTTGGGGGATAGTCGTAATGAACGTGATACCCCTGTGGCAAGGCACATTAATGGATTCCATGGTGGAAATATGAATTACATTAGGTTTATGGGTATAGATCTGGTTAAACCACACCCGAGAGGGGGGGGTTAGCAAAAGGCCACCCTACAACGGGAAGCTAAATGGATCTTTAGACTGGCGACTGAGACCCCATGTGGTCTTAATGAACGACTAAATTTTTGTTGTTTCATTTAACCCATCTGATGGAGCCAATGCAGTTTTATATATTCCTTTGGTTTCTTTGAAATTACATATATAGTCCTTTTAATAATATGAATATTAGATATATTATCTGACTCACTCTATCTATTCGTTGCATATATTCTGTGTATTCTCTGGATTTCTGGTTTATGTAGCTGGTTTATACAATCTGGCTTGAAGGGTGCTTCTTAATATTGGATCTCTTTTTTATAGGGTGCTTCTTAATATTGGGGCTCTTTTTCAATTTGAAGGGGTAAAATTAGTGTTATTAGGCCTGTAGACATATGATTTTGAACTAGTCGTTTAATATCAATGAGCAAAGGGATTGTTTTTCCTATTGTAATGTGATCATCGCAAGCAGATAATGGGTTTTGTTCCTATATTATATTACTGTGTGTGGTTTATCTGAGAAGCTATGGCAATTCGTTGGTATTATTTCCCCCACGTAGATGATCATTTTGTAAGCTTAGGTACAGTTAAATCGGCGTTTATTTATGCTAATCGGCATCTGCCGCTTTCTCTGTATGCGTGCGCAGTGCGCATGCGCGGTTATTGGCCGGTTATTACTATGCAACCGATGCTAGTCGACATGAAACCGGAAGTGACGCGGTTAGCGTCACTAGAAGGCACCCACAGGCACACGTGGGACAGTTTACACATGTCTCCCCTCTGACAGCGTTGACCGAAGCAGCTGTAGTGATTCGGACCTGATTAGGGGGACGGCATGTATATATATAAATTACCCTATGATGCACATTCGCTGGCCACTGCCATTTTATGTTTAAACTAGTGAGGAATAGTCCCACCACTGTGGGTTCTCTGGTTTATTATTTTTGTACCCAGTGAAGCACTTTTTTGGATAGTGTGAAAGCTAAGGTCTCCTGACGAGTGGCGCAGGACGTGCCATGAAACGCGTAGGGACCAATAGGGACAGTTAAAGGTACAGTTTGGTACTGCCCTTGTTAGGGCGGGAGTCAATATGGGGAACTAGGGAGAGTGTGTAAGGGTTTGGATAGGGACCGTGTATCCTGACCCTGCAAAAGCCATCTCCTGTGGGTGATTTTCCTGTATCCTACAGTGTGGCTAAGATCCATCCATTTTACCTTATAGTGGTGATATTTGGTGCTTTGATTATGCCTTGGCTAGAGGTATTTTTTATCTATTTATAATAATAAATGTTAAGTTTTATTTTTGCATTTGTGCTATGTTATATGGAATTCCTAGTGCAATTATTGTGGTAGCTCTGGCTATCTAGTGCTGTTCCACCAGTTCTGCTCAGAGTTTGTGTTTTTGATTTAGTTGTAGGAAAACACAGAACAGGAAGATGGCCATGTAAATAAATGCAGAAGATGCCAGGAGCTCACAAAGAAACCCAGAAATCACTGCTAAAGGTATTTGGGTGCACTTGTTAACCTATTAATAGCAGACCTTTTTTGAAAAATGATTTTTTTTTTTCACAGAAAACCCCTTTAAACCTCAATTATTAAGCGTTTTAGAAAGATCATAGATAATAATCACTAAAGCTGTAAACTATATATACATGAGGAGCCCATGATGCCACTCTTCAGAGGAGATTCAAATAGGAGAACAACTTGCAATTGGCCACCTTAAATACCTTTTCTCATGATTGGATACACCTGGCTATGAAGTTCAAAGCTCAGTGAGGTTACAAAACCAATTTTGTGCTTCAGTAAGTCAGTAAAAAGTAGTTAGGAGTATTCAAATCAATAAAATGATAAGGGTACCCAAATTTTTGCACCGGTCAAATTTTGGTTTAATGCATATTGCACATTTTCTGTTAGTACAATAAACCTCATTTCAATCCTGAAATATTACTGTGTCCATCAGTTATTAGATATATCAAATTGAAATGGCTGTTGCAAACACCCAAATATTTAGAACTAAAAATGATTAAGATTAATAGGGGTGCCCAAACTTTTTCATATGACTGTATATATATATATATATATATATATATATATATATATATGTGTGTGTGTGTGTGTGTGTGTGTGTGTGTGTGTGTGTGTGAGAAACTTTTCTTTTCCCAGGTTTAAAATGTCTCAGGTGTGCATTGTGTTCAGAGCATTGATCTATTTTCTTCTTTTAAGAAACATCCCTAAAAGGTGACCTATGATATCCACTGTCTGCAAATAAAAGAAGAAATGTGACAGGTTCAGCTGCGTCCTTCTCGCCATCTTCAAAGCTTGTAACTGATTGAAAAAAAAAAGAAAGGTTTTGTGTTTGGACAGTAAATCGGAACACTGTTATATTATTTTGTAGGTTTTGGAGAATTTTCTGTCTGTATATCCATGAAAGTAGAAGAAAGGGAAAATTGCTCACTTTTTGATGTGAAATAATCTTTACCAAGACTTTTATATTAAATCTAATTATTATATATGTGTATGATTATAGCTTTCACACAGATTGCTACAGAGGTGGACATTAACCATAAATAAACCTGTACAATATAGTATATGGGCCCTTGATTTCCAACTTCACATTTGGTGGTAGAGCTGAAATGAACTGACCAGTCTGAAACTAGTAATGTGACAGCAGATTTCGTGAAGGAAGATCATTTGTGATGTCACATCAGAGAGTTGTGATGTAACAGCACCTTGACTGAGTAAAACCAGTTGTGATATCATAGCACTTTTTTGACTAAGACCCACTTGTGATGTTTTTGGAGTTACCTCACTGAAAGACACTTGTGAGGTAACAATAAGTTAACTGCCTGGTAATATATCTGTCTGTACCTTTTCATGTGATTTAATAGAAAGAAGAAACCACTATTTTTAGACACCCATACCTGTAGAGCCTCTGTGCAGCACCACAGTTTGCACATATATTATACCATGCTTAGTAAGGTCAGCTAGTCTGCAGGCTATATACTGTATATGTAACTGTTGGGGTTATAAAAATATCAAGACGCAAGACCCTCTCTATTTTAAGTACAGCCCTAAAGGGAGTCTGTCGCTAGGAAACTCACCAAATCTGTTAAAGTGCATTGTAGGGGACATTAAGTTGAGCCCCATCATAACTTTAGATAGTCGAATAAATGCACCATTCTCTTAGAAAAGCTATTTAGATACAGTGCCTTGTGAAAGTATTCGGCCCCCTTGAACTTTTCAACCTTTTGCCACACTTCAGGCTTCAAACATAAGGATATAAAATTTAAATTTTTTGGTGAAGAATCAACAACAAGTGGGACACAATTGTGAAGTGGAATGAAATTTATTGGATATTTTAAACTTTTGTAAAAAATAAAAAACTGAAAAGTGGGGCGTGCAATATTATTCGGCCCCTTTACTTTCAGTGCAGCAAACTCACTCCAGAAGTTCAGTGAGGATCTCTGAATGATCCAATGTTGTCCTAAATGACTGATGATGATAAATATAATCCACCTGTGTGTAATCAAGTCTCCGCATAAATGCACCTGCTCTGTGATAGTCTCAGGGTTCTGTTTAAAGCGCAGAGAGCATCATGAAGACCAAGGAACACACCAGGCAGGTCCGTTATACTGTTGTGAAGTTTAAAGCCGGATTTGGATACAAAGAGATTTCCCAAACTTTAAACATCCCAAGGAGCACTGTGCAAGCGATCATATTGAAATGGAAGGAGTATCAGACCACTGCAAATCTACCAAGACCCGGCCGTCCCTCTAAACTTTCATCTCAAACAAGGAGAAGACTGATCAGAGATGCAGCCAAGAGGCCCATGATCACTCTGGATGAACTGCAGAGATCTACAGCTGAGGTGGGAGAGTCTGTCCATAGGACAACAATCAGTCGTACACTGCACAAATCTGGCCTTTATGGAAGAGTGGCAAGAAGAAAGCCATTTCTCAAAGATATCCATAAAAAGTCTCATTTAAAGTTTGCCACAAGCCACCTGGGAGACACACCAAACATGTGGAAGAAGGTGCTCTGGTCAGATGAAACCAAAATCGAACTTTTTGGCCACAATGCAAAACGAAATGTTTGGCTTAAAAGCAACACAGCTCATCACCCTGAACACACCATCCCCACTGTCAAACATGGTGGTGGCAGCATCATGGTTTGGGCCTGCTTTTCTTCAGCAGGGACAGGGAAGATGGTTAAAATTGATGGGAAGATGGATGGAGCCAAATACAGGACCATTCTGGAAGAAAACCTGTTGGAGTCTGCAAAAGACCTGAGACTGGGACAGAGATTTATCTTCCAACAAGACAATGATCCCAAACATAAAGCCAAATCTACAATGGAATGGTTCACAAATAAATGTATCCAGGTGTTAGAATGGCCAAGTTAAAGTCCAGACCTGAATCCAATCAAGAATCTGTGGAAAGAGCTGAAAACTGCTGTTCACAAACGCTCTCCGTCCAACCTCACTGAGCTCGAGCTGTTTTCCAAGGAAGGGTGGGCAAGAATTTCAGTCTCTCGATGTCCAAAACTGATAGAGACATACCCCAAGCGACTTGCAGCTGTAATCGCAGCAAAAGGTGGCACTACAAAGTATTAACTTAAGGGGGCCGAATAATTTGGCAGGCCCCACTTTTCAGTTTTTTATTTTTTACAAAAGTTAAAAATATCCAATAAATTTCGTTCCACTTCACAATTGTGTCCCACTTGTTGCTGATTCTTCACCAAAAAATTTAAATTTTATATCCTTATGTTTGAAGCCTGAAATGTGGCAAAAGGTTGAAAAGTTCAAGTGGGCCGAATACTTTCGCAAGGCACTGTATATGCAAATGAGGCTCATGCGCAGTAATGTTTTGCCAGTGCCTCCAAGGACTCTGTTTCAAGGTTTGTCTCTCCACCCCTGTACACTTCATTTACATCCTCTTCCTATCCTACAGCAATGGCGCAGATTGTTGAATTCCTGCACATGTGCCCTGCATTTCCTGACTGGAGACCTCATTTGGTCTCACTTGAGCCTCATTTGCATATTTCCGAAAAGATTCTTTCAAGGAAATGGCACATTTATTGTAAAATCTAAAGGTATGATGGTGCTCAGCATAACGTCCCCTACAATGCACTGTGGCTGATCTGATATTAAGGGGGTATTCCCATTAACATAACCACAGTTATATTTGTAGATAATTAAAAGTGAAACATTTTTGCAAATATAATTAGTTAAAAAATTTGGCAGTTTTAAAGATTTTCTCTAACTATCTCAGTGGTGACATCTGTTGTCTTGATCAGTTGCCAATGGATACGATCATGACTGCAGAAACTTTCTATGGTCTGGGACTTGTCAGAAACCCAACCATGATTTCCTTATTGCAGCTGGGTTATCAGGCAGGGACACTACATGTATGAGAAGATATACCAGTCACAATAAGGAAATCATGGCGGATTTTCTGACCTTAGAAAGGTCCTGCATTCATGGTCGTATCCACTGGCAACCAGACAAGACAACAATCTTTCATGTGTAGAGAAAATCTTTAAAACCCAGAAAATTTTTTAATTACTAATATTTGCAAAGATGTTTATCTTTTAAATATCTAAAAATTTAAAACTGGCTATGTTCATGGGAATACCCCTTTAAGTTTCCTGCACAACCCCTTTAATCATTAATTCTGGTGTATTAAGGGTTCAAAAAACAAGATTAGAAGTTTCTCTCCCCATCGTCTTGCTAGTGACTACAAAGGCACAGCAATCACCAGGACTTGCCTATGACCACAGACTCCTCGCCTGTGACGTACCTATTCGCACTGATTCTGCTGGGGTCAATATATTATACCCATGCTAACATATTATCAACAAAAACCATTGCTGTAAAACTTCCAGGTTCTGATGACTACACGTCCTCTCCTGATTTCAGGCTCAGTATTGTCATAAAGACCGTGTACAGATCCAAATAACCAAGTACATGGATGTTTCCACTTTTCAAGCCAGGTATAATGTACTTGTTATACTTAGTGATTATAATCCATACACGCTCTCCATCACAATATGTCACCTGTCAGAAATTCTACGGAGACATGTTGTCATCAGAATCTCTCAATACTGTAGACTTTAAGCTTTGGGCTTGTAACTTTGAGAGATAATATCTCAGCCTAGAAGTAAAATATAAAAAATCAGTTTTCAAATATTTAAAGGGGTTTTCTACGACTTATTAACTGATGACCTACGCTTGGTCATAAACTAAAGATTGGCAGAAGTGTGGCACTGAGAATGTAAAGGCTGCACATTCAGGTGAGAGCTGCAGACTCTTCAGCACTTACCAAACAGCACAGTGTCTGTCGTACATTTCTCACGTGGCCTGTAAAGCAGAAGAGACTCTCAGGTAGTGCCACTGCCGCTTCCAACAGTTGATTCATGGGGGTTTTGTATGTCAGATCTTCAGTGGATACCCTATCTTAATCATAGATCACCAATTAGAAAGTTTTGGAAAACCCCTTTAGACTGGGGCCCCATGTTGCAAAAATGCAGCGTTTTGGCCGTGGTGTTTTACAGGACCTACAAAGTGGATGGGATTCTGGCTAATCCCATTCACACATTGCAGAAAAATATCATGTCAGCAGCATGTCAATTATTCCTACGGAAAACCTGGCGTATTCTGTATAGGTATAATAGGGACAGGAAGTCTGCATAGAAAAACTGTGAAAAGCGCTACAGAAAAAAGCGTGAAGTGTTTCCGTTGTGGTCTTTTCGATAGCGCCTTTTGGCTGCGGCTCGTTACATGGGGCCTTAGCCTTAATGTACACTAAAGGATCTTTTATCTTCTTTATTCTATATTATCTTTTGAATTCTTTCTTTCTGGTTTATAAATAAAGGCCAATTTTTTTTTCCACTGAAGTTTCCGATAAGATTAAGATTGGATAAAGAATAATGGGGCATATTTATCTAACCTGTTTTTTTCAAGTATTTAAAGAGATTTTCTCAGCCTTATTAATTGATGACCTATCTTTGGGATATGTCATCAATTATAGATTGACAAGGGTCCAACAACTAAGCAGCATAGATTTCAAAATGGGTGCACGGACCGCCGGAGGATGTATCTAAATTATACCAAGGGCTGTACCTTGTCTTAATTGGGGCATGTTTTCTGCTGGCCTAGGGGTTATCAAGACTGGCGTGGAAAATGCCTTAATAATCCCCCCCTCCCATGTGATATTACACTCACTGCTTTCTCATGTACTTGTTGACAAATCCATTTCAAGACATCTTTATACAACATAGATTCGCATTGATTTCTTCATACTGTATGTCCAAAGACAATGGTAACAGTCACGGACAAAAATGATGGATAATCATTAGCAATCCATCAGAGGACACAGAAGAAGCAACAAAATGACTAATTCAGCTCTACTACATAGTAGTACATACATCTGTACATAGATTTCGCAGAAGCAAAATCTGAGAGGATTCTTGAGTTGTATCAAAAAAGGAAATATTGATTTTCCTGTATTTGAATTTATTTGGTATATTTCCCTGTTTGGCGCTGAAGGTTTTACATTGCAGAGCCTGAAGACAAACTGCTTCAAAGAGCAATTTTAATTGAAATGATAATGATGAAAGTTCTCCTAGTCAAAGTTTAAATATGTATTACAAATGTTCACTTTTGTTAGGAGCTGAAGATCAGGATTCCTATGCATATGGATGGAAAATTACACTCGAGATGAAGAGTCTCCTCTTAATGCCTCGTGGCCCAGTAACCCTTGCAGCCCTCTTGTTATGTAACACATTAAGCATTCCTGCATTAAGCCAGGCATAATATTTTGCGTTCTTCCCCATCATTTTTCAGTAGTTCGTTTTTTTGTCATTTCCTCGACTGGAATAGAAACATTATTTCATCATTATTGTTGCAAGACACTTGCTTAGGGCACATTTATTTCAGAAGAGAACTTGATCTCTATGGCAACATGAACCGAGTTTGTCACTAATGCTAACTTAGAGGTACGGTATTATGTGACAGATAAGGAAGGAAAGGAAATGTTATTATTGTAACAATTAATGAGTCTGATACATTGGAATGACTTGTATTCAATAAGAGAAGCATAATATAGGAGGTGCACAGAGAGAAGTCACATTCATAGTCCTGATGCCTGAGAGGGCTCAGAGATCCCTCTACCACATAAGACACCAGTATTATAAGAGTCACATGGTGGGAGGGGGGGGTCCGTTTTCAAATTTTGCACTGGGGCTCGGAAGCCTTAAATTATACGTTTGAAAGAAAGTGGAGGGGGATGAGGCGTCCACTGAGGTGCACCCCAAAAAATAATAAATGTGGACAGAAAAAAATGCATTTCCCTACGATAACCATGTCATTAATAGGGATTAATAAGTAATATGTCAAATAACCCAGTTTTACCAAAAACCCTTCACAATAAATGATTAGCAATATTGGTAGTTTTATATATAGTTATCCTTTACTGGAGATCATGGCTTTTCCTAAGGACCAACCCTTGAATTCACCAGAGGATAGTTGTTCAGACGGTCAGTTCAGCCCTGACTATTTCAGGATCAAACATTTTGGGGGCCACTGAATTCACTCCCCCCATTACAATTTACTAATTTACATCTGTTCCTAAAATTGCTCCCATTCTTTTCTTTTTGAATGTGGTCACATGAGCCTGCGGCTTTGTTTTGGCCTGGCATCGTTGCTTTAACCAGTCATTTTTAGTCTCCTAAGTACTGCATTCATTGTATAGCATCTCAACCAGGCTATGTGTTAGCATAATATACTGGATAGATTATTTTAAAAAACTACCCAGTTTATTTTTATATACTGTAGACACACTGGGCGAAGAGATGACATCTAGGTGGCGAGTCAGGTCAACAGTATCCTTCCTCCATGGGCCCTATCTGCCCAATCATATAGCAGGGGTTCCAATAACTAATCATCTTGTAGTGTCTTTCTGCTGCATGAGGCCTGCTGCTGTGTGAGCATATATCCATGGCTTAGGCTAAATTCACATCTGCGCCATGATCTCTGTCGTTCAGATCCAGCAGGGGGCCTGACTGCTGAAACAGAAGTTACACACGGAGACCGACAGACCCCATTGACTATAATAGGGTTCACTGGATGTCCACCAGGTATGCATTGTAAAGTGGTGAAGAAAAAAAATCCAGGATGTGAACTTAGCCTCACAGAGATAAGAGTGCCCTGGTTCATGGCAAGAGCCAGCAACAGGCTACTAACAGGTCCCCAAAGCAGAAAGAACAAATTAAAGGCTAGGCAGTAAGCTGCTACTAGAAAAAAAATTTATGTTGGTCACATTTTAGGAATTTGTGAAAGAGTGTCAGGTAATATTTTCATATAGCTATATAGTGAGCCCTCATAATGAATTTTACTGGTGGTCCCTTGCAGGGCCACATCTGCCATGTGTGATGAATATCTCACCTCAGGCGGTAGATTGGTGAGTCCCTGATCGGCAGCACTGACAGTATTTGTTGGACAAATCTTGCGAGGGGTGTGGTCTAAAATAATCCACGTTAATTGTTATTTAAGTAAAAACGTATTTAATTCGCCAGCCCTAACACCAACTATATGACTTCTCAACATAGAAAGAACAGGGATTTCAATGGATAAATAAGTTATACTGAATATTTCCCATCAGGGTTAGGTTCCCTTTAAAATGTTTCATATGTTTTACATTGACATATACTGTGCAGATTGAGATTTGCCATTACTAATAAAATAATGAGTGAATGGCAAGTCAATAGAAGAGTATATACACTGTACAGATAAAGCTCTGGAAGTAGCTCCCCTTGCACACCTTAAGGGGAAGGAATGGACACCATCACTTCCTGGGGACTGTTTTAGTCTATTGACTTTTTTTTCTGTCCATTAACTCCTATTCATTACAGCTGCCATAAAGCACACACACACCCTGCTACACTATACAAGAAGGATATGTGTGCATTCAATCTGTCTGCCCTGGAGACAGTTTTTAAAGATAAGAATAAACATTGACATAATATTGAATGTATACTGAACATAGGAAGAATATAGAACATGTGATTAGATTACCAAGGAAGCAGTCAATTGTCTATTAGATTACATTGCAGTTGTCTGGGGAGTAGATTTCCTGGAGGAACATCTTTGTTTTATGGTGCACATGAAATATAAAAGATAATTTAGTAGGAGCCCAGGGAATCATCTTAAGTCATTATACAGAGCAAGGTTCTAAACTTCTTACTGCTCAGATTAAAATAACAAAATCTGTAAGAACCTATAAAAGCATGAAAAGAGGAGGCGAAAGAATCACACATTAACTGTCCTTACTCAGTATGAGTCTATGACGTTCCCGAGATGATCCTGCTGCGAGACAATTGTGGAGTTGCATCTGTTATAATGGGGTTTTATGCATTATAATGATGAAATGTGCCTGGAATATTCAATATACAGCCTGTATTATAGAGCTATTCAAGGACGCCCCATAGATCGCAGCCTCCGATTTAAAAACAAAGCACCTTATCATTTCCATAGTTTTTTTTTCTGGTTCATGCAGCAGTTCTTTATAGAGCATCATGCTTTGATACAGAAGAAATCTATAGCTCTGTTCAACTTGAGCCCCCTGGTTCTAGAAACTAGAACTAAAGCGACAACGAAACAGGGAAATAATAATTGCATAGACAAAGCATAGAGATTAAGGGGAACAGTGGCTACATATAACAATAGAAAAGCTGGGTGATAGCCCCTACGGGCACTGTCATGGTTGACATGACTATCACTCTGCATGTATTACATTAAAGGGGTTCTCCAAGGATTCTGAGTATATTTACTTCCTCCAAGGTTTTTAGGCACCGTACCTAGGGGTTCTGGACTTTCTGACCCTTGGTCACATGATCAGAAACAGCACCATACCCCTGAGTTGTTTTACTTCCTCACCCAAAGGATCGGCTTTACTACTATAATGATCTAGTCTGCCAGCCCCCAGTGAGCATGGGAGAGTGGGGAGAAGATCTCATAAGTCGGGTGCTGGTTTCCATCACGTGACCTGGGGATGGAACCAACCCGGAACTCCCCCTAGGTACAGTGCCTAAAAATAGAAGTGTACACAGACTCCCTTGAGAACCTCTTTAGGAAACTCAGCAGAAATATTACAGGGGTTGTATAAGAAGCAGGTTTGCGTAACTGGGTTTTACATGCTTTACCATTCCCTATATAAGTATAGAGCGACCCTACACTTCGGTCACTGTCATTGATTGAATATTGTCATTGCATAGGGTCACACCTCTTTGACAAAGACATAAGCCACACCCAGTTATCCATTTCAGTACATATCCAGGGAGAATAATAGGGTAACAGTCTTAGAAAAATGCTCGAGAATTATTTCCTGGCTGTTGCAGCTATTTACTAAATGACAGAAGAGTTAACAAGTCCTATTCAATACTGATGGGATTGTAGATATGTAGAGTACTCACTGAAAGTGATCTGTTTGATGTTGCTCGTTCAGTACATATGCAAATCATAGTCTTTTGCATTATTATTATAACCCCTAAATTATAAAGTAATAACACATTTTGTGCTGTGGTTTGATGAAGTAGCAGTACACAGCACAGGGAATAAAGGAGGTCATTTAGAAAATACAATTTAAGCAGAAATGCAAATTTGTGTTTTACAAATTTATTCCAACATGCATGTCTGCAATTAGAGGACGCCACACTGGGATGGTATTGCATTTACCTCTGGGTCTTGAGAGTGTACATGTACAACCACATCAGGCATGATATGCATATATATAGTAGAGCTGAATTTGTTATTTTACCCTCACTTGTCCATTGTGAGGCACATCTGTATAAATCTGCAGTAGATTTTTCTGTAGTCCTATGGAAAAGTGCAAAGTACTAGTCTCTTGTGAAATGATTTTTACCTTAAATCCATTTTTGCTGAATTCTGCAATAATACAACCGATTTCCAGGACCTTCATTTATTAAGTTTTCTCACAAGAGACATTTATGACAGAGACAGACCCCACACCTGACAACCCCACCTATCCCTAGAATGAGCCCTTTCCAGACCTCATCCCACGCTGCCATGTCACCCTGTCAAACTGCCAGTTGAGGCTAGGTTCCAGAAACAGCTGAGCTTCTAGGGGAGTTGCAGATACAGCATAGCTCTTTGGACTTGGTTGTTTCCTAAAGCCAACCACAGCTGACAGCCTGCATTTTGTTGTTAGAGGAGACTGGGATGAGGAGGAAGCCAAGGGATGTGGTCCCAAGGGAAAGCTTTGCACAGTGGTGAAAGTGATGTGCAGAAAATATCATCAATTACTAGAAACAGATGTTGTTATTGCTGCACACCAGATAGTGAATGCAGAGGTTCACATACTTTTGCCACTCTTAGATATGTGGTATTGGATTATTTTCCTCTATAAATAAATGTATAATATGTTTAACTAATTGTTTGATTTAGCTCTCTTTCCCTATTTGAGGACTTGTTTGAAAATCTGATGTAGTTTTAGGTCAAATTTATGCGAAAATATAGAAAAATTCTGAACGATTCATATTTAGTAATTATCATATAAGTATACCAAAAATTACAATGATAAAAAATTGAAAAAGCAATTGCAATCAAGTGATTTTTTTAATACTAATTTTTAACATGAACAACACTGTCATATATATGTTTAGTGCTTAGCGACTGCTCGGGTAAGGTTAGATGTTTAAAACGTTTATTAAACCACATTTATTATTTTTTTAATTTATTTATTTTTCAGTCTTGTAAGGCTAAATGAACATCCAGTCACTTGCAGTCTTTTTTACAATAAACTTTAAAACTTTTGTATTGCAGTCTATCCTTTTTGTTGCAGGGTGTGATCGGAATACTAAGATGTTACCTGACATTTCCATACGCTTGAGAATGGAGTAAGAGGCTCAGAAACGCGTTGTGTTTTATGGTACTAATAAAGGAATTTCTACAAAGCAAGCTTTGGGCTGAGTGCGGACTTCCATTTTTGCCAACAAAGTAGGTCCTTATCCATTATTCGGAATACTAAGATGGCAGACCTCGGGGGTCATCATTAGGCCCCTGACTGCTATGACAACCCCACAGCACCCCTCAATTACATGACAGGGGGGAGACAATATGGGGACACAGAAATCCCTCTCTTTCTGTCTCTGATGCCATGGTCACTAATTATCCAGAAAAAAACTAAATTGTGTTCAAAGGCAGACATAGAAGCCATAGAATAGTAAGTTTTGCAAAGAAAGGAATTATAATATGTTTCATATAATAGCTGTCTCAGAATGTAGTCATTTATAATGACATGAATCTGAAAGCCCTAGGCAGATAGAAAAAGACCTGTTAACACGGTCTATTATATGTCCTATTACATCAAACATATTTGCACATTAGACAGAGCAGTGCACCTCCTTTAAACGTTGAAAGTTTTGTCCTAACAGAAATATCCATTTCACCACTTTACAAAGTGTCAAGATACGGTGCCATCTGCGCTGATACAGAAAATATTTGAGTAGGTTGTGAAGACATTAATGGCTGATTTGAAGTTCATGGTCTGTCAGTATGACATGAAAATTAAGTCCAGAGATTCGCTGAATAAAAATAGGAAACTTGATGAAAAGTAGACCATGACCCACTTATATAATTGTATTAGCATAAAACATATTAAAAAGTATTCTCAGAGGAGGCAGCATTCTAATCCCATTTTTAGATTTTTTTTTTTCAATTGCAAAAAGGAACCAGAAAATGTTAAAGTGGATTCTAAAAGTCACCTGGATATTTGCTGGTAAAGAAATGATCTTGTGTATTTTTATTTAATATCTGTAATAATAATAATAATAATAGTTATTAACAACTACTAATGATAACAATATCAACTACTACTGTGCTACTAGTGATGATAATAATAATAATAACAACAATATTAACTACTAATGTGCTACTAGTGATGATAATAATAATAACAATATTAACTATTAATGTGCTACTAGTGATGATAATAATGATAACAATATCAATTACTACTGTACTACTACTGGTTAATAATAATAATATCAACTACTACTTTACTATAACTGCTACTATATTACTATAGTAATAATAATAATAATAATAATAATAATAATAACAATAATATTAACTACTACTGTACTATTAGCCATGATGATAATCATCATTGTCATCATATCATCAATAACTACTTCTGAACATAAGGAAAGTCATAATTAGAGGCTTGACAAGAACTATTTTGCCCCATAGCAAAACTTGTGGCCCCAAAAAAAACAAACTTGAGAAGAGTACAGTTATTTAGGTCTCTTTATATACAGGAATAATGCATACATTGATTTCACAGTACATGGCTAATGCACACTGTGATGTCACAATACAGGAATAATACACAAAGTGATATCACAGTACAGGGATAATGGACACAGTGACATCACATTACACAATGAAGTTACAGTATAGGGAAATTTCTACCATGATATCATAGCACAGGGATAATGCACACACAAAATAATAACTGTGTACACTGTGACATGATAGCATATGAAGAAAGTAATTATAATGATGTCACATACAGGCGTTATGACATCCCAGTAAAGTAATATAGGGCAATTCGGTTTTCCGTGTCTATCTTCCACTTCCATTATCCTTTTCTATCATTAAAGGGAGTCTGTCTGCACAAAATTAAGATATAAACTAATCCCAGTACCTTGTAGGGTTGTCAGCACAGTTTACAATTATGTATTTCTTATTCAGGACTGCTGCTCCATTCTTGTAAAAATTGTCCTTTTTTCCCTTTGTAAATGAGCAGAAAAGGGCTTCAGGGGCTTTGCTTTCCATGAATGGGCTTCAGGGGCAATGTTTTCCATCAATGGGCTTTGCTATCTCCTGCTGCTAACTGCTGCTCAGCTCCACCCACTAATTGTACTGTGCATGTCTGATGATGTCACACTGCACCCAGAAGTGAAGGAAGCTGGATTCAGATGGGGGAAGCTAAAGCCGGCTTCCTTCACTTCTGAGTGCAGTGTGTCATCATCAGACATGCACAGTACAGTTAGTGGGAGGTGCTGAGCAACTATTAGCTGCAGCAAATAGTAAAGCCAATTGATGGAAAGCAATGTCCCTGAAGCCCTTTTCTGCTCATTTGCATAGGGATAAATGACCAATTTTTACAAGAATGGAGCAGCAGTTCTGAATAAGAAATACATTATTGTTAACTGTGCTGACAGCCCTATAAGGTGCTGTGATTGGTTGATATCTCGATCTTGTGTTAACAGACTCCCTTTAAAGCTATTTAAAATTCAAAAATTATAATTTTCGTGCAAACATTCTTATATGTGCATTCTCTATTTCAGTTTTTCTGTTCACTTTCTGTGTTCTTTGTTCCATCTCTTGTGACAACAATCTCTACCAGATCCTCCAATGCTCCTCCTAGGCTAATGCAGTGCTGAGGGTGCCTGCAGGTTGTGTGATTGTGGTAGTAGTGTTCCCTTGAGGCACGTCCTAATGGTAAGCCTCCTTGAGACTCATGGTAGTTGGAGTGCCCATGATAATTGATGCAGGAATGAGACTCAGGTTGCAAATGTTCACACAGTTTTACTGTGTCTCCCTTGCTGGGATGGTCTTCCTCTTTAATCGTGTGGTGAATCTACCGAAATCACAAACTGTCTGCAATATCCATGCTGCGGAGTACAAATCTAAAAAAGGTTGTCTTGTTTTGCCTTAGGCTAACAGGCAGGGTCGTGTCTATGAGGTCCATAAATTTGCCCTTATATACATATCTTGCACACTCTATTTTCCACAAAAATGAGCAGGGATAATTCCCATCACCTGACTGCAGAACAACACTTATGTTGGCTTGGGGGCTAGCCTAACAAGAGCTCTGGCTTAGTCTTCTCTCTATCTCTTCTCCTTGCACACCCCTACTTCCTTCTCGTAGCTGAAAGGGGAAGAGAACTACCCCTCAGCTTCTGCTTATTATCTCAGGGAACAACACACTTCTGTCTCCTTTCTCCACCTGAGATTCCTAAGTCATGGGTTATAACACCAATTCCAAATGGTTTGCTCCAATAAATGCTTGGTACAGTGTCATCAATGCTCTATATACAGATAAACACATCCTCCCACTTTTGCAGTGTTTCCAGTGGAACGCTACATTGCTACTACTTACAAAATAATAATAATAATAACAATAATAAATCATGAAAACAATACTACTATTATAAAATAAGTATATCAACAATAATAATAGCTTGTGACTGTCAAAGCGTAATGAGCATTATAATTTTGGAGGACCATAGGCTTGGGAACATTGATGTACGACATCTCTGACCATATCACCCATTATTAAATAAAGACTTATTGTACAGTATGAGAGTTCTGTAAAATATTTAGGAAAGCAGGAAATCTACGGCTGAAGCATTGAGAACAATCGCATTTCAAAATGAACAATTTAAAAACAATTCTCCTATAATAGGTCTGTAAACGACTGCAATTTACCGTCCCAAGGTGCCGCTCCGTGATTTCTTTCAACATTTATGGCTTTCAGAGTTTAATGTGTCGGTTTACAATGAGATCCTGTGAGAAGGGAGCAGCTCCTATAACACAGCATAGTATTACACCCTGACACTTTTGGTGTACTTCAGTTTGATTCAATGGCTGATTTTGCATGGAAAGTTGCAGGAGAAGTGAAGAAACCATATGCAGTAAGGCTAGGTTCACACCTACACCTGATCTACTTTTGGGGTTTCCGTCCCTGAATCAGCTTAAAAAATGCAAAGAGAAAAGTCCTGCAAATAGGACTTTTCTCTTCGCATTTTTCTGTCTTTTTCGGGTGGAAACCCATTATGGGGTCCATGGGTTTACGCAGGTAACCACTTTTTAAAGTGGATTAGGTTTCCATTCATTGGGTCCCCAAGCGGACCTGATGAACGGAAACCCGAAAGCAGGTGTGAACCTAGTGTAATACTGATGCGCACGCTTTTCTCACCATGTGAGTAGGGCCTCTATCTGATCTGGCTTCATGCAACTAGGCACCTGCTCAATATTTCAATATGAGTTTGGAAGGCTTTCAGCTGACATCAGAGCCCAGAAAGATGTCAATCACAACTCATAGATCATGATTACAAGTATGATAGTTTGCCAAGCTGGACTCTGCCCCCATTATCAGGTTGAGTAAGTTTGCATATGGCCTGGAACATCTTAAACTGTTCTAACTTTACTTTTCAGGATCAGTCAAGTTATTCAGGGGCATGATAGCCGAGGTGGTTAAATCATGCTAGACATGCTGGAGCCTTTTGGGGTTGATAAAACACTTGAGAAGTTGTCCTTAAAGGGATTCTATCATTGGGGAAACATGTTTTTAACTGAAGCCACGTCATAATAGCCTTTATAAAGGCTGGTAGTCTCCTACCTTTGTCGTTTAGCTCCTCGCCGCCGTTTAGAAGAAATCTTTATGCAAATGTGTCTTCAGAATGCACAGGGGGCATTCCCCCAGTGTTGAAACTGCACAGGGGGCATCTCCTGTGCTCTCCCCAGATGCATTTTTGAACTAACCACGCCACCTCTCTTCTTCTTTAGCAAATGCCTCTTCTTGACGTCATCCTTGTACGAGTCTTCGTTCGGCCATTTTCCTGTGGCCTATTACACTCTCTCGTGTAATAGGCTACAGGAAAATGGCCAAATGGACATGTGCAGTCACCACATGTCTCCTGGAGAAAGTATGACATCAAGAAGAGGCATCTGCTAAAGAAGAAGAGAGGTGGCACAGTAAGTTCAAAAATGCATCTGAGTAGAGCACAGGGGATGTCCCCTGTGCAGTTTTAGCACTGGGGGAACGCCCCCTGTGCATTCTGAAGATGCATTTGCATAAAAATAAAAAGATTTCTTCTAAACGGCGGTGAGGAGCAAAACAACAAAGGTAGGAAACTAATAGTCTTTATAAAGGCTATTACGACGTGGCTTCAGTTAAAAACATGTTTCCCCAATGATAGAATTCCTTTAACTTTATGACTAGAGATACCTTTTTCAGTGACTCTTTACTCTGGGATTCATGAGTCAAGTCTCTCTTCTATGAAGCGAATAAGCCTTATTATGCCAAATAGAAAGGGGTTGTTGTACAGTACTATGATGAGCATGGTGAATAGGATGCAAAAAATATTTGCACTGGTTCCCTTCACACTTTGAGATCTGATGATTAAACAAAATAATATATAAAGTATATGGGCATCACAGAAAGGGGTTCCCCACTCAGAGTGTCTCTAAAAGCCACAAAGAGACTGGTGAGCCAATAACAGAGTAGCTCCCTGTTATGTCTCTGCCTGTTCGGGTTTCTGCGCCACCCTCTGCTCGCACGCTGCGGCGTACTGTAGGAGGCGTCCTCATTTTGATTCTTTGCTTAGGATTCTGGATGCTTAGTCTGAACACGGTCCTAGTTCCCTTGCTGTGTAATGGATTTCCAGCCACACCTGTGTTCTGAGCATTGTTTCTCTCTGGACCGCATAGAGTTAATCTTTTCCTTGCCTGTGTGATTGACAGCCTGTGTACCTATCAGGTCTGGGGCTGGGCTTAGACTTTCTATATACGGGATGTCACTTTCACAGCAAGTTGCCTGTTATTGCTCTGACTTTGCCTGCTTTCATTGTACATTTGATTTTGACCTTGCTATTATCTCTGACCTTTGGCTTGCCTTGTGACTATTCTCTTGGATTTTGATTCTGTACTGCATTGCTCGTCTGTTACTGAACCCTTGGCTTTCTGACCTCCCTTTTTGTCGTTTGTTCTGTACGTGTTCTGTGTGGTCACTTACTCAGTATAGGGCCCGTCTTCAGGTTGTCCTTTTACCGTTTAGGGTAAACTGAGCCAATAGGAAGGGACAGTAGCTGGGGTGAGATTAGGGCTCACTTGTCTCTGTCCTTCCTCCCAGTCCCCTGCAGTAGTGTGAGGGTATTGCTACGTCTGGAAAGACCCTTACACTCCCATCTTGAAATATTCAGCACATCCATGTATTACATGACAACCCACTCATGTTAATGGATACCATGTAATATGGCAACTATGAAGAAGTTTGAAGATTGTGCCCAAGGAACCCCAGTCTGGTGCTTCGAGTCCTATACCAGTTACTTATATTAGATTATCCCACATTTGTTTCAGAGCCTTTTAATGTACCTATTTAGAATTGCAGAACCATACAAAACATTACAACTTAAAGTATCCATAAATGTTCCCCTCTGCCCATTACAAATATTGTAGGCAGCATTTAGAATTATATTTGTATAAGGGAAGAATATATATATCTCCTGTTGGAACAATTTATATTTTAGTTGCATCTTAAAATTCATGCATTACTGGCAATGGTACCAGGGAGAGGAATAATGATGCCCGCTATATATTTACTTGCTATGTATTTCTTCCAAATGTCTTTGTTGTGCTTTCAAATATTGATGTTGATGTTTGTTTCTTAATGTTTAGGAAAACATTTCTTTACATTTGCAGTGTTCTACGTCTGGCATGCTCCAGCTATTTGTTTGCATTACAATGATTCATAAGATCAACGAGAAAACTGATTGATCCTTCAGAAATCCTCATTTCTAAAGGGCATGACATCTTATATTCTATATAGAGTTCCATGCCTACAGTAGGTACAGTGACGTCATTGAAATGAGCTGAAAAGGCATTTATTGTGCTATCTCTTAAGGTGTTCCTTGGTTGTCATGTGGATATTTTTAGTTTAGTATAAGAATATACACAAAGTTTTGCTTAATAGAAGAAGTTTGCTGTAGCACCACCTTTTGAGAAGGTAGCTCCCTATAGATCAATGCTTGGCTTACATAAAGCCTAATGACATGACCTCGGAATAAAGCCAAACCAGAATATGAGCAACTGTTTTCTTTTCCCATCAAGGAAAACATAGATGGAAATTATTAACCAGAATTTGGAACAGAGCATGCATGGCCTGTAAGACTCTTCAGACATGAAAAGCACCTTAAGATGACATGGTACCCCTCCTGATCTACTTCAGTATAAAA
Organism: Leptodactylus fallax; assembly: GCA_947044405.1. Classification (NCBI taxonomy): domain Eukaryota; kingdom Metazoa; phylum Chordata; class Amphibia; order Anura; family Leptodactylidae; genus Leptodactylus; species Leptodactylus fallax. The sequence goes on from CAMRHE010000025.1 coordinate 10,281,129, forward strand.
CATGCAGTTTGCACTTATCTAAAAAAGTGCAAAAGACAAGTGCAGGATAAGTGCTTTTGGGAGTAAAAGATACAACAAGACACTGAAAGTTAAAGGGCAGAGAGAAAGTTATGCCAATGTATTGTTTAGTTGGTTTAGTGTAGTGGGTTGGTGTGAGATACCTGGAGAACCTGTAGTTGGCTTATGAGATAGACTAGGGCTTTTTCATTGCAAAAGTGTCAATGGTATGGAAGCAAGAGGAGGCTCCCCCATTGTAAAAGTGTCAGTGGGCTGAAGGTTAGGAAAATAGCAATGAAACCCATAAGTGACAAATACCATAATGGTGTCACTTAGCAAGGCCTGGGGATCATCATCATCAAGAAGAAGACAGTAACCCGAGGAATTGCTTGCCCCTTTGAAGAGGGCTAGGGGCAACATCAGCGGTTGCCAGGGCAGTGTGGATCAAGAGCATCATCAGACTTCGGCTTAGTTAGCTCTGAGTTTTGTAGGGGCTGTGCGCAACATTAACTTGTAGGTAAGCCAAGGAAGTTGGGTTGTGCAAAACTTCAACACTGGGAGAGGCAATACCTGGGTCTAATAAGGCCTGTTTGAGGAATCAGTCTGGGGAGAACTGGTGATCAGCCTATAGTGGAAAGTTGCCTTCTTTGTGGTCTAAGGTGTGGCTTTGATAATTTGGTCCTGTAGTACAGTAGCTAACTACAGCATGGGCAACCAATTTATGTACAGATAAAACTTAACTCTTAATGGACTGTTACTAAAAAGCCTAGAAAAGACTCATATAAAAATCTATGCCGGTATGTACAGACCACAGCACATACTCTTAGTCTCTTAAGTCAGCAGTGAAATGTGCTCTTTATTTTTCGTTTTTTTCAAGAAATGTGTAGGTTTCACAAAATTATTTTAAAATGTTAATGCGTGTGAAATGCACTCCGTAGTCAGGTGTGGAAATAGGCTCCTGGTCCACGTCTCAGGTTTTATAAAGGATTTCCACTCCAAAATTACTTTTGTAGATTTATTTGGTGTAATTTCATCACACGTGGTACTGTAGAGCGATCGGTAATGTTTCGGCCAATAATGTGGCCTTCATCAGACTCTACAAATTACAGTATACAGATAGTGAGTTGTGCATACAATATTTCACCATATAACATACAAACATTGATCGCACTAGATACAAACATTGAATACCCAGTATATACAACATATAGTACACTGAGCGGTACACTAAATGTACCGAGGTCACTATAATCGGAGTATAGGATTACACTGTAAACAGTAGTCATGTGGCTTAGTCAGCAATTCAAGAGAATTAACATTGAAAAGATACAGGAAGGTCATATACAAAATGTATGGTCATCAAAGCTATGCATCCTATTTCTCCCACGAGATCCATAAGGTATAGGATAGTATCTGAAATAGATTAAGTATAGGAATAGTAGTCGAGAGGAGATATGTTACAGGGTTATGGTATAGAGTGATTATGCCTATTATCACCATATATAGTAAAATGACATGGTATACATGAGATAAGAAATAAATGAACTTGTATGTACATACCATAGATGTCTGATAGGGTCTCTTAGTGTGGGATGGTGTGATGTGGGGCTGTATATGCCTCAGGAGCTGTAGGATTGATATGGGGTAAGTACAAATACTCCCAATGGTCCCCCATTATGTCCATAATTATGGACATAATGGGGGAGCATTTATTTCTTATCTCACGTATACCATGTCATTGTACTATATCTAATATATACTAATCTCGACCTTCGTCAGGCTTGATCTGATATTGGAAGATGTAGTTTGTAGTGGACCACCAACTTCTACTACAAACTACATCTTCCAATATCAGATAAAGCCTGACAAAGGTCAAGATTAGATAGAAACGTGGCACACATATTGATCTACATTCCAGAACTTGTTCTTTACCATGAATTATGGTGTGTGATGTAAAATTATTTTGTGAAACCTACCCATATCTTGAAATAAACGAAAAATAAAGAGCACATTTCACTGCTGTCTTAAAAAACTAAGAGTGTGTGCGGTGGTCTGTGCATATCGTGAAACGGGTTGGAGAACCCTCCTATGAGCACCACCAAAATGTCTATACTCCTCTATACTGTAGATCTGGTGACTGGGTGACCAATGAAAGTTATCTATAGTCTCCAAAACGGCTGAATATATAAGCAACCAGTTGTCTTTGTTAACCTGAAATAGGAAGAACAACTCTGGAGCACATAATGCTGCTCTAGCAAGTAAAGTATTGTGCAATCTTAGAGAACTGCAACATTCATGAGCTCATGTAAGTTTTATTATTTGATCAGAGAGGCGTTCTTGAATTATTACATTTGAATGAATAATCCCAGGCAAATATTACCAGAATATCAGATTGTATCCATTAGCGCCACTTGCTTTACATGGAATGACATTAAAGCGTTCTTAAATTTAGATATCTGTTAGTTTTTCACATGTGTTACTTTTCCTTGTAGAACATCTCTGCTTAACATAAAATGCATTTATAATTCATGAACGATTCTAATTAGAGGACACGTTTTATAGACTTGGCCTCTTTTACCATAAAAGATAAATGATTGCATTTTAATAGTCTTCAGTCTCGAATACACTGAAAGCTTCAGAGTGACTTTTAATGTATTACGCAGTGTAACCATTTTGATTTTTGGCTTTTAACATATTTGCTGAGAGATTGTTGCATAATCAGTAATTATATGACATTTGCTGCTCAGTAATAGTAATAAATAATACATTTAACGAATTGGACAAGGCTCTTTGCTGCCATATTTATAAAGGGATTTAGGGTCTCAAATTGTAGTAATGTTAAAACCTCGCTCTTACAATAATCTGTTGAGATGTACGGCAATTTTCTAAAAAGCTTTGGAGGGGTGCTGAGACAACAGTAGGCTTAAAAGCCCCTATGCCACATAAGAGGGCTCCAGTATTATCAATAGCACATGGTAAGTGAGGACCCTATTACAGACTGTGCATAAGGGGCCATGAGCCTTACAGAGGACCTGTTACTAACTACAAAATGCTAGATAACAGATATCGTTTGAGAGCTGCTGTGCTTCTGAATTTTTTTTTTTAATTGGTCCACCAATTGGTCCAGGCAATAAGGTTATATATAAATTAGCTCTTATTCAGCAAGTGGGTGGTACCTTTTTAGTTTCTCTGAGGAAAGGATTCCACACACCTGGTGAATAAGAGCTAATTTACATATAACCTTCCAGGGGTTATATCTTTTGAATAGGTTGACCATTTAAAAAAAAAAAAAAAAAAGCAAAAAACAAATGCCAAAATGTTCAGGGACACTCAATTAGAGATGAGTGAATCGAAGCTGACGAAGTGGAATTTGATCCGAATTTCAGGAAATATGTGATTCGCATCGAATCCGGATTTCCTTACGCTTCGTGGTAACAAATCGCATTTTGTTCAAAATGGCTGCTGTACATGTTAGGGCATGGCGCAAGGAACTCTGGGAATGCGGGATCACCCACAATGCCATGCGTGCAGTCAATCAGCAGCCAGCCCTGTAATGTCACAGCCCTTTAACCCCTTAGCGAGCGCCCACGGCATGTTTGACCGCTGCATCCAAGGTATTAAAACCCCCGATCGGTTATGGAGTAGGGTGTTAGCTGTAATTGACACCTAACACCCTGCTCCATAACCGATTGTGGCTTTTAACACCTTGAATACCGTGGTCAAACATGACCTCGGCATTCAAGTGGTTCTGCCATTTTGCCACCCACCCGCCCACCCCGCCTCTCTGCAGACAGGAAATAGCTGTCTATTTGCCGCAATTTAATTCGGATCGGATAGAATTGTATCAGAAAATTCGGCGGAGTTGCCAAATCGAATTTTGGAAAACTTCGCTCATCTCTACACTCAATGTTGTGGGAACACATCAAAGGTCACTTCTTCCAGTGATGAGGCGTTGTACTTCTCCTGGTAGTATCAGTGTGTGAACAGTCATGTGTGTGTTACGACTTCAGTGAAATAGTGCCAAGAAGGTAACCCTGATTCCTTGGAGGTTTGGGGCTGCATTTCTGCAAATGGAGTTAGAGATTTGGTCAGAAGTAATGTTGTCCTCGATGCTGATGGTAAATACAGTCAGATTAATGACTAGATCCATATTTATTCTGCAGCAGGACAATAAATCCAAACATATAGGCATTATGTCATCTTCAGTGTAAAGAAGGAAAAGGATTCCTGAAAGTCATGTTACGGCCCCCCACAGAGCCCTGATCTCATTTGCTTAATTCTCCTTGCCATGGATTGAAACATTCACCATGAGGCTTTCTTACTCGAACTCTTCATCAGATGCCAAACAGAATCTTGATTTGTTGCTAAAGATGATATGGTTCCAGTTCGTAGCAATCCAGGTTTCTCCTTTATGACACCACTGCAAACATAGGAGCTGGTGGCTGGCTGTCATTGGCAGGGCACATAATGGGTGCCATCATACCAGATTTCCTTCTGCTAAGCACCTGGAAATGGTCTGGCCAGAAACAGGGGTATGTAATGAAGGTGCCGCTTGTGTGTGACTGGACAAGGAAACTGGGGATGCAGGGAGCAGTTCATGCTTGTCAGCGCCTGTGTGTATGCCTTAACAGCTAAGTTAGAATGGCCTAAATAGAGACCATTCTAATTTGTCAAAACAATCGTTCTGCTTCTCCTAATCCCAGTCATCTCTCAAAGTCTGTTAACTGGACAAAACGTCTCAGACTGCATCATAGAGGCATGCCTAGCAGTGAGTGGTTACTCACCAAAAGGTACACTACCCAAAAGTAGCCTTTGGGGGCCTTTTTATGGGGAAGAAGGGGAAGCACTTTTATGCCCTCTTGTGGCAATGCCCAGACCACACTTGCAATCATTTACATATCTGCCTGAGACATAACATTATGCCAGGATTTGTAGCAATCTGACATTTTTCTAGGTGCGTTATTTTTTTTATCAAGGAGTGTTTAATGCTATGCATATTCATATTATTTATATTTTATAGCAGTTTATAAGAAAGTAATTGAAATGAATGAAATTCGTAAGAAGAGGATCCATCTCAGTGGTACTCCAGTGTAATAGTGCTATCCTTTTGTGCATCATGCACTCTCAAGGAGACACAGTATATTGAGTATAACATTAAGGTACATTCATACCAAGTTCTTTACAACTCTTTAGCAGATCCATATCAAATCCATTAACAGATTTAAAAATGAATGCAAGCTGGTGGCTATCCGTTTACATAGATAAATGTTAAAAAAAAAAAAAAAGGATCCGTTTCTGACAAATTTTTTTTTCTGAAGGATGGAAACAAAAGTCTGGTATACTACATAGTACATACACTAGACAAAGACAGATTCATATGCTTTTTAACATCATTCTAAATGTAAACTGATGGCTACGCTTACATCCATTTGCATCTGTTTTGTTCATCTGCAGGGAACACTAATGGCCCCCTCTACTGGATATGCACTCCTGACATTTGCACAGGACTATTTCATTGGAATAGAGCAAACTCTAAGATTATATTTCAGACTTCTGTCCAAGGCTTTAATTGAAATGATACGTGGCTCTGGATCATACTTGCCTGCTATTCAAACTGTAGACCCATTTTGGGTCTAGGAGAGGTATGTCTTACTGTAGGGTCCCATCTGAATGAGATCACCTGAAGATGGGCTTTTACTAGCTTGATCAATCATGTATACGAAGAACCTCAAATTTATATGTATAGATAGTAACCAATAATAGCAAATGCATTTGTTTATAAAATATATAGCAGCAATACTTTTTCAGCTTTATTTATATGGGTCTTGGTGCTGTTTACAGGGTGCTGCTGCAGTTGTTGTATTTCTATTACTGCCATAGCAGCTTGCACCCGTTCACATTGGGATATGATGTCTAAATGTTGTTTTTTAGATAGATAGCTAGATAGATAGATTATACAGTCATATGAAAAAGTTTGGGCACCCCTATTAATCTTAATCATTTTTAGTTCTAAATATTTGGGTGTTTGCAACAGCCATTTCAATTTGATATATCTAATAACTGATAGACACAGTAATATTTCAGGATTGAAATGAGGTTTATTGTACTAACAGAAAATGTGCAATATGCATTAAACCAAAATTTGACCGGTGCAAAAATTTGGGTACCCTTATCATTTTATTGATTTGAATACTCCTAACTACTTTTTACTGACTTACTGAAGCACAAAATTGGTTTTGTAACCTCACTGAGCTTTGAACTTCATAGCCAGGTGTATCCAATCATGAGAAAAGGTATTTAAGGTGGCCAATTGCAAGTTGTTCTCCTATTTGAATCTCCTCTGAAGAGTGGCATCATGGGCTCCTCAAAACAACTCTCAAATGATCTGAAAACAAAGATTGTTCAACATCGTTGTTCAGGGGAAGGATACAAAAAGTTGTCTCAGAGATTTAACCTGTCAGTTTCCACTGTGAGGAACATAGTAAGGAAATGGAAGACCACAGGGACAGTTTTTGTTAAGCCCAGAAGTGGCAGGCCAAGAAAAATATCAGAAAGGCAGAGAAGAAGAATGGTGAGAACAATCAAGGACAATCCACAGACCACCTCCAAAGAGCTGCAGCATCATCTTGCTGCAGATGGTGTCACTGTGCATTGGTCAACAATACAGCACAGTTTGCACAAGGAGAAGCTGTATGGGAGAGTGATGCGAAAGAAGCCGTTTCTGAAAGCACGCCACAAACAGAGTCGCCTGAGGTATGCAAAAGCACATTTGGACAAGCCAGCTTCGTTTTGGAAGAAGGTCCTGTGAACTGATGAAACAAAGATTGAGTTGTTTGGTCATACAAAAAGGCGTTATGCATGGCGTCAAAAAAACACAGCATTCCAAGAAAAACACTTGCTACCCACTGTAAAATTTGGTGGAGGTTCCATCATGCTTTGGGGCTGTGTGGCCAATGCCGGCACCGGGAATCTTGTTAAAGTTGAGGGTCGCATGGATTCAACTCAGTATCAGCAGATTCTTGAGAATAATGTACAAGAATCAGTGACGAATTTGAAGTTACCCCGGGGATGGATATTTCAGCAAGACAATGATCCAAAACACAGCTCCAAATCTACTCAGGCATTCATGCAGAGGAACAATTACAATGTTCTGGAATGGCCATCCCAGTCCCCAGACCTGAATATCATTGAACATCTGTGGGATAATTTGAAGCGGGCTGTCCATGCTCGGCAACCATCGAACTTAACTGAACTGGAGTTGTTTTGTAAAGAGGAATGGTCAAAAATACCTTCATCCAGGATCCAGGAACTGATTAAAAGCTACAGGAAGCGACTAGAGGCTGTTATTTTTGCAAAAGGAGGATCTACTAAATATTAATGTCACTTTTCTGTTGAGGTGCTCATACTTTTGCACCGGTCAAATTTTGGTTTAATGCATATTGCACATTTTCTGTTAGTACAATAAACCTCATTTCAATCCTGAAATATTACTGTGTCCATCACTTATTAGATATATCAAATTGAAATGGCTGTTGCAAACACCCAAATATTTAGAACTAAAAATGATTAAGATTAATAGGGGTGCCCAAACTTTTTTATATGACTGTTATATATATATATATATATATATATATATATATATAAACACTATATATATAGGTTTCCACACAAAATGTCCTCTTCAAGTTTTAGAATGCACTACCTACAGCTGCTGACCCTGTGAACTATTGTTCTTTACTACAAGTTCTCAGGAATACCAGGTTTTAATGAGGCAAGTTCTTTATAACTTCTTTTGATATAAGGGAAGCAGGATTTAACTCTATGATGGATGTATATATGTTTTAACTGACTGTAAATTGCTATTTACCACATTCAGTAACTACATAACAATAGCTCTAGCTATAAATAGATGTAAAACTCTGAGAACAATGCCAACCTCAAGCCAATTACCTCATACTAGCAATTTGCTAGACTTCACTAATTCTCAGAACTTTTAGAAGTTTTATATACTTTACTATATCTTATTAGTTTGCTGTTTCTTAGGCTTTGGAACTTGTAGGAAATGTGTCAGTTTCGACAAATTATTTATCACAATTATGAATTTTAGTTGGATTTTTTTTTATTTTGATGCATCAGGACCGTGAGTTCTATAGCTGCATAGAATTTGTTGGCTTTTTCCAAAATTCTAAAACTTTAAAGCGATATTCCACTTAAAATGATGCTTAAATGTCTTTTCGATGTACCAGTGATCAGTAGTGATGAATAGTGATACTTCTATCCAGAAGCATGTGGAGTCTAGGTCTCTACCTATAGCGTCTTCATTATTGCAAAATCTATAACATGCATCATTTATATTGCTGGCTTCTTCATAGGTGGCAATCCAGGCACCAGGACCTAGGTGTGACTACTACCTCTTCATCTACTATAGCTTCACCCCTTACTGACTGGACCATACTTAGATATTGGGTACCTTAGCATTATTCTAATTCTTCCTTACAGCCTTGTGTTTGGTTTCAGGATAAAATACTAGTTATGAAGAAAAGTGTCTCTTATTCATATGGGGTATTCCAAAGAAAAAGTTAAGGATTTGCCAAAACTGTTTGCCAAAATCCTTATGTGCCCACACTTCCCCATACATTTTAATACAGAAGGTTATCTTTCCCATTGCAGGTGAGTTCTTCTGTCTCCTTATTAGATTGATATAAGTCACATTATGAGAGAGATAATAGTAACATTATTTTGGTATTATTAAGATATTCCAGTTCCATTCTTGGATACAACCAGGGTCAGATTGGCCAGAGTACTGGTGGAACTACCAAAGTGGCCAGGCTGTAACCAAAAAGGTCCAGAAGACAACTCCATTTGTAAGTAACATCAGAGCCAATAAGTTGCCATTTGCAATTTCTTATGGGGCAATTCACGAATAACTATGACAATACAATGAAAAGTAAAAATTGCATGTATGGATGGAAGGTGGGCCAATATAATAATTTTCTCTGGGTCTAAGGAACCTAGGTCCAAAACTGAATACAATCTTCTTTTCTTGTAAGGACATCAGTCTATACTTAAACATTGTGATTTGATCTTCTCCAGTAAAACTATATAATACATATCTGTTTTTCTTCACTCAGTTTTTGTTTTAGTTTTTTTTGGCTTTTTTTAATCTTAAACTGTTATTTACTTGCAGAATTGAAGATCTCCTGCCAGTGGCCTTTCAGCCGCAACAAATTAACTGGTTCAATGGTGAACAAAAAGAGTCTCAAATGTAGAATGACTGGTAATAACATTAGCTTCATGTGGTGCGTCTTCCTGTCCATTTTTCAGGGTATGTTAATTCTTTTCCAGTTTGCATATTGTGAGGAGGGGATGAAGGAGAATGGATTGCATATTGAAGCTGTAGGGGTACAAATGCCTTAGAGGTGTATTATCAAATGTGCTTTTATTTTCGTCACACATAAGCTCCTTATCATCCCAGGAAGCTGCTGGCATTGAAGAAAATGAATACGGTTAAAGGTTTTAGATACTTAATGTTATATTTGCTTGGCTTTTTTTGGTATCTAAGAACAATATCATGGCACCTCTAGGGGGCTTGCACAAATATATTAAGGTAATTATCAGATATCCCAAGAGAATGAAGTAAATCATCTATCTTCCTTTGGCTGGCTCGCTCTTCTGTTTTTTCTCCGATATAAGACATCTGGTCTTAAAGGGGTGGTCTCATTAGGGTGTCATAAAGAAGTTCCCCTTCTTAGGCAGGGTGGAAAGTTGGTGAAGTTATACAATACATTTTGTTCTACGATGTTGTATTACCCTACAGAAGACATGTGATGCTTCTCTTAGCTTACCCTGGATATAATAGCTGATCTCTGCTGGCTTTAATTGTTATTGTCAATTCAACTGATTTGTGTTCATATGAGCATCATCAAAAGCGTAATTGGCTTTATCTAATATTATCTTTTTTGCTGGGAAATTGCTTCACAGTGCCGGCAACTACATATGTTCCTTCCCTCTAACATTCTGCCCATTATCTGTTGTCATGTGAAATCCCTCTGTAGCAGCAGAGACACTAAGATGAATTGGGGAAAGTGGGGGTGAGACTTTATTTTTCCAGGTACAAGCACTGCTGTCCTTTTTTGTATAAGCACTCCCTCTTCAGAATTCACAGTATTTCCTCTAATATTAACTCTGTCTGCAGCCACAACTTTCTTGTAGGCATATAAGGCACGTTGTACTGCCATTACTATTACTACTGTCTAAAGCATCACATGTATGGGCTGTGCTGTATTGTGTCTTAGTCAACCCATGTGATGCTTTAGACAGTAATAATGGCAGTAAACTGTACAAAGATTGACTGGCACATGTTCTTCCAGGACATACAGTTGAAAGAAGAAGTTTACATACACTATATAAAAAGACACATATGCATGTTTTCTCACTATCTGACATGAAATAAGAATAAACGTTTCCCGTTTTAGGTCAATTAGGATTATCAAAATTATTTATATTTGCCAAATGCCAGAATAATGAGAGAAAAAAATTTCTGTAAGGCATTTTTATTACTTTCTGCAAAGTCAAAAGTTTACATACATTTCATTAGTATTTGGTACCATTGCCCTTAAGCTGTATGACTTGGGTCAAACGTTTGGGATATCCTTCCACAAGCTTCTCACAATAGTTGGTAGGAATTTGGGCTCATTCCTCCTGACAGAACTGGTGTAACTGAGCCATGTTTGTAGGCTGTCTTGCTCGCACCTGCCTTTTCAGCTTTGCCCATAAATTTTCAATAGGATTGAGATCAGGGCTTTGTGATGGCCACTCCAAAACATTGACTTTGTTATCTTTAAGCCACTTTATAACCAGTTTTGCAGTATACTTCGGGTCATTATCCATTTGGAAGACCCATTTGTGCCCAAGCTTTAACTTCCTGGCTGTTGTCTTGAGATGTTGCTTCAGTATTGCCACATAATGTTCTTTCCTCGTGATGCCATTTATTTTGTGAGGTGCACCAGTCCCTCCTGCAGCAAAACAACCCCACAACATGATGCTGCCACCCCGTGTTTCACAGTTGGGATGGTGTTCTTCGGCTTGCAAGCTTCTCCCTTTTTCCTTCAAACATAACGATGGTCATTATGGCCAAACAGTTCAATTTTAGTTTCGTCAGACCACAGGACATGTCTCCAAAAATGAAGGTCTTTGTTCCTGTGTGCATTTGTAAACATTAATCTGGCTTTTTTTATGTTTCTTTTGGAGTAATGGCTTCTTCCTGGCAGAGTGGACTTTCAGACCATGTCAATACAGTACTCGTTTCACTATGGATAATGATACACTCTTACCAGCTTCAGCCAGCATCTTCACAAGGTCTTTTGCTTTTGTTTTTGGGTTGATATGCACATTTCGTACCAAAGCACGTTCATCTCTGGGACACAGAGTCCGTCTCCTTCCTGAGCGGTATGATGGCTGGACATTCCCATTTTGTTTGTACTTGCGTATAATTGTTTGTACAGATGAACGAGGCACCTTCAGGTATCTGGAAATTGCACCCAAGGATGAACCAGACTTGTGCAAGTCCACAATTCTCTTCCTGATATTTTGGCTGATTTCTTTAGACTTTCCCATAATGTTACACAAAGAAGCTGTGTGTTTCAGGTGTGCCTTAAAATACATTCACAGGTGTGTCTCTAATTAACTCAGATGTTGCCAGAAGCTTCCAAAGATATGACATCATCATATGGACTGTCCCAAAATGTTTAAAGGCATAGTAATCTTAGTGTATGTAAACTTTTGACTTTGCAGAAAGTAATAAAAATGCCTTTAAAAATTCTCTCTCTCATTATTCTGGCATTTTGCAAATATACTGTAAATAATTTTGGTAATCCTAATTGACCTGAAACGGGAAAGTTTATTCTGATTTCATGTCAGATAGAAAACATGAGAAAAACATGCATGTGTCTTCTTATTTAGTGTATGTAAACTTCTGGTTTCAACTGTATTTATAGGACACACAGTATAGCGAAATTGGCTTGGCTAAAATCCCTTTTGCTGTCTCAAGGCTCGGTGAGTCAAAAGCAAATTGAGGATCTGTTACATCCAACAGAGGGCGCATGAGCTCCCCAGCTCCTTTCCCATAATGCCTTGTGATATGTAGATGCTAAGTAGAGGGCAAAAGGCAATTAAAATCTCTACACACCTTCACTGGTGCTCTCCTCAATGTGAGAGATTCTTGTCCCTAACACAGTATAGCTTTAACTGCAGGTAGAGCCAGAATTGCGTAGCTAGCTGAATGCAGAGAAGGAAAGGGTTAATATTAAAGGCAATACAGTACTTCACATTGGCTTGTTTACTTGCATGCAGTGCATGATGGGAAGTTATGAACAGTAAGTCTGTGAGAGGGGAAAAAGAGTAATAAGCACTAAAATGGCTGTGAATGCAACAAGTGCCATGTCAGCAGCAAGTTTGTGTATGTTTCTCAGCAGAATGATAGGTACCTTTATCCATCAGCTGTTGCCAGTATGTCTTCAGCAGTCCAAGAATTTCATAGAAAATGTATCATTTTAGTTAATACAGATATTCTATCCATAGAAAAGCCTTAAAACATGACTGGTTGCTGCTAACTGAGGACTATAACTTAGAAACGTACTAAGAAAGTGCTCAATGGCAGGAGCTGGAGACTAAAAGCTTTTCCACTGAGACCAAGAAAAAGTAGTTCTACAGCCTTGAATTCCAATAACATGAAACGGTCATGGACATGAGAAGAACCAATACAAGTGTTTCATGTCAGTTATGAATGGTGGGAGCTAAGGACTAGAAGAGTGGTCATTGGGAATAGGACAATTTTGGTTCTGCAGCCTGAAATTGTTTATTATCTTTGTATTATTTGATACGATTTGTGATGTTAATAGAAATGATGTTGATACACAAATATGTCTTTCTTAGGATCATTACTAAAGTTCACGCAGAGCAGAGATTCAGTTGTTTTCCAAGCCCTGTATGTAACGTCTCTGCCTGTTCAGGTCTCTGCACCACCCTCCGCTCGCACGCTGCGGCGAAGGAGGCGTGTTCAGTTTGGTTCCTTGTGTAGGTTTCTTGTTGCTCAGTCTGAACATGGTCCTAGACAATGTAATGGATTTCCGGCCACACCCGTGTTCTGAGCATTTCTCTCTGGACTGCATAGAGTTAATCTCTTCCTGGCCTGTGTGATTGACAGCCTGTGTACCTATCAGGTCTGGGGCTGGGCCCAGACTTTCTATATACGGGATGTCACTTTCTCAGCAAGTTGCCGGTTATTGCACTGTCTTTGCCTGCTCTCCTTGTTATATCCCTTACTACTTTGTTACCTGATTCTCTGACCGTTGGCTTGCCTTGTGACTATTCTCTTGGATTTTGATTCTGTACTGCATTGCTCGATTGTTACCGACCCCTTGGCTTGCTCACTCTGCTTCTGTGTTGTTTTGTCTTGTCCTGTTCTGTGTGTCACTTACTCAGTATAGGGATCGTCTTCAGGTTGTCCTTTTACCGTTTAGGGTAACTGAGGCAATAGGAAAGGACAGTGGCTGGGGTGAGATTAGGGCTCACTTGTCTCTGTCCTTCCTCCCAGACTGCTGCAGTAGTGTAAGGTATTGCTACATCTGGCTAGACCCTAACAGAATAACCGGCCATCATACATTCTGCCATTGCTTCCCATAGGGTCAGCATGGATCCTATTCAGGGCCTTGCTGCCAAGTTGGAAGGTTTGGCAGGCCTGGTAGCTGAGCTTGCTAAACAGGTGCAGACCCTTACTGATGCTGCTGCAGCATCCCCAGTTGTTTCTGCCCCTTTTAGGGTTAAGATGCTACTCCCCGACCGTTTCTCGGGGGACCGAGAAAAATTTGAGACTTTCCGGGAGTCTTGTCGCTTGTATTTCCGGATTAATCCACATGCATCCCAGGCCCAAATGGTGGGAGTAGTTATATCCCTCCTACAGGGGGATCCACAAGCTTGGGCCCTTAAACTCCCTCCAGGGGCTGAGGAGTGGACTGACTTTGAAATTTTTTTTTTTGTCTTTGGGGTCTATATATGCTGAGCCAGACTACATTGGGCTAGCAGAATCGCAACTCCTCACCATGCGGCAGGGCAAACGCTCTGCTGAGGAATATCGCGCAGAATTCCACAAGTGCAGTGTAATTGCAGGTTGGTGTGAGTCAGCTCTAAAGGCCCACTTTAAACAAGGCCTATGTGACCGTGTTAAGGAGGTCTGGGTTGGTCACCCAGATCCCCCTACTCTTAAGCAGGCTATGACATTGGCTGTCCGTATTGACCGTAGGATCCGGGAAAATATTAAAGCGAGAATAGGGTCTGCTTCTTCCAAGTTTTCTGTCTCTCCCTCTCTCTCTCCTGAAAAAACTGTTATTTCTCCCATGACTCCTGGTGAGGAACCCATGCAACTGGGAGCTATGGACGCCAAGACTCGACGAGAGCATCGTCTCCGGAATAACCTCTGTCTGTACTGTGGTACTTCAGGGCATATCATACGAGACTGCTCCATCAGACCCCGCACACCAGGGGAAAAGCTTCAGTGCCTGAGTGGTAGTCAGAAGAACCACTCAGGCAACCAGGTATTTGTCAATAATAACAATAAGATGTTGTTATCTGTGTCTCTGTCCTCTGGGGACAGATCTGTTTCTGGCCAGGCCTTAGTTGACTCTGGGTCTGCGGCAAACTTTGTCACATTCTCGTTTGTCTCAGCTTTAGGCATTGAGCTTTTGCCACTTGACACTCCTCTGGCGGTTACTGGAGCGGATTTTGCCCCACTGGCCAGGGGTAAGGTCCGATTCAAAACCCCCTTAATCACGTTGCAAGTAGGTTCTGCTCATTCAGAGGTCATGAGCTTTTTTGTTATGGAGCATCTGTCTTCCGATATTATTTTGGGGCTCCCCTGGTTGAACCTCCATAACCCTATTTTTGATTGGGGTAAAAGGGAGTTGGCAAAATGGGGAGATCAGTGCCCATCCCATTGTATTGTCTTGCACTCCTTAGATTGTGTCAGTGAGGAGACGGTCTCAGATGTAAAGGTTGGAAACGCCAGGCGAATAAAAAAACGTTTGCCTGGTCCTCCAGCGCCTGTTGTTGTTGTTCAGGGAGATCTGGAATTGAAGGCAGAGAAAATACTGGGCCCTACTAAAACTGGTTTATCTGGTGAGGGTCCGGTGGCCCCTCATAAAGGGGAGGTACTGTAACGTCTCTGCCTGTTCGGGTCTCTGCACCACCTTCTGCTCGCACGCTGCGGCGAAGGAGGCATGTTCAGTTTGGTTCCTTGTGTAGGTTTCTTGTTGCTCAGTCGAAACATGGTCCTAGACAATGTAATGGATTTCCGGCCACACCCGTGTTCTGAGCATTTCTCTTTGGACTGCATAGAGTTAATCTCTTCCTGGCCTGTGTGATTGACAGCCTGTGTACCTATCAGGTCTTGGGCTAGGCCCAGACTTTCTATATACGGGATGTCACTTTCTCAGCAAGTTGCCAGTTATTGCACTGTCTTTGCCTGCTCTCCTTGTTATATCCCTTACTACTTTGTTACCTGATTCTCTGACCGTTGGCTTGCCTTGTGACTATTCTCTTGGATTTTGATTCTGCACTGCATTGCTCGATTGTTACCAACCCCTTGGCTTGCTCAACCCCTTGGCAATAGGAAGGGACAGTGGCTGGGGTGAGATTGGGGCTCACTTGTCTCTGTCCTTCCTCCCAGACCGCTGCAGTAGTGTAAGGTATTGCTACATCTGGCTACCGTAACACTGTATCTATATATTCTGACCAAGACAGAGTGGCTTCTTGAAGCCCTTATTGGCACTCAACCTCCAGGGCACATGCCCCTTCTATCTTTCTTCCCCCCTTAAATTCCCCATTGCCTCTTTCAAGGCATTATAACTTCCATACGTGTAGTGACATATGTAGGCTATGGACATGTTCAGCTTATTTCTAAGGTGATTGTCCTTCAAGACGGAAGGATGTGTTGTACTAAATCACAGTCAAAAGAACTGATTGACATTAATTCCAAAAACATGACACTAAAACTGTAGCCAAGACAAGGCTGAGGAATAGAAGACTTGTCAATGAGAACAGAAGAGGAGATGGACCACCAACGTCAATATAAGATATCTCATTACTCAAGAGAGACATCTTCATTATAACGTAGACCAAAGCACCCTCATATCTCCCCTTTAGAAGCTATTTTTTAAATTCTAATAATCTAGACTGTGGGTAATTTACCTTCCATGATAAGGTTCTTTAAATATATGCAAATTTCATCCATGGTAATTTTTATCAAGTTTAGGAATATTGGGCTGCTTAGAATGAGGAAAACAGATGTATTTTTATCTGTCTGGAAATCAATCACCCTAATGGTAATTAAATGATAGAACAGACATTGTTTAACACATTAATAAATAGCTTGGCAATTACATTCTTAACACCATTGTTCTTCAACATAATTACCTTTTGATAGGGCGGAATGATCCTGGGACAATTTCCATTTAAAATGAAGCCAACATGGGCCATTTATCATGATCCCCACAAATTAGTGGGTTCTAATTCATGTGCATTGATGTACTTAATACTGTAGTTGGTTTTAAGCAATTTAGGGAAGCTAATAAGATTTATCAGACTCCTTAACTATGGCAAGTCCTTTTTAAGTGCCAATTTTTGCAGGCTTATAATGAGATTATATTTATAGTGATCTATACCCTACATCAAGTATTATAGTTATATCCATGAGTAAAATTATCTGCAGAGACTTAAAAATCCCACAGAAAAAATAGTGCCATTTTCCTTTTTTATTGCTGTCTCACAGAAGCATTATCTTATAGAATATAAGAAAATATGGTGCAACACAGAGGAGTGCCTATGGATCAGTATGGAACTATTGCCATGCATTATGCCTCTATGCAGGATCCAAGGCCAGGCTCAGACATTCTACAATCAATTGTAAAAACAGCTGAAGATCGGAAAGGTGAGTATGGCTTCTTTTATTATTCTAACCCATTGTGGTTACAAAAACAGGTTTTCAAAAACAGTTTTTGTTAGAGACCGCCCTTAGGTTGACCATGACCATTACTATCAAGGGGCCCAGATCACTCTCAGTTTGCCACATGCTCATAGTATTACTAAACTTAAGATCAGGCACTCATAATATATTATAATCCAATTTAAGATGAGACTGCACATTGCAGAAAAGCTGTGATTTTTTTTTTGTTGCAAATTTTGATGCAGTGTATTGAGCCAAAGGAAGCATTTAGACTTCTCGTTTCTGCTAAATCCATTCCTGGCCTTGGTTAAAAAAAATGCTGCAATGAAAAACACAGATTTTCTGCAACGTGTGACCTCAGCCACAGAGGTTTTGTTTAAAGGGAGTCTAACATTCACAAAAACACTTTTAAGCTAATGGCACATTGGAATGGCCTTTAAAAAGGCCATTCTTCTCCTACCTTTCCTTGTTTTCTTCTCCCAGCCAATTCCAAGAGAATTTGTTTCTTCATGTATGTAAATGAGCATCACGGAGCACCCGGGGCGTACCTTCTCTTCTGCGTCATCGCTTATCACCGCCCCTTTGTCCGTTGTGGTGACTCCCCTCTTGGTCTTCTCTGTATCTTCTTTCTTCTAAGTCCTCGTACGCAGCGCTGTGCGCATGCGCAATCGGCTCTGTCACGCCCTTGTGACAGACCACCGGAAAATGGCGGCTCGATTGCACATGTGCAGTCGTGAGAATTCACAGCCAGTGAGAACTGAGAAGAAAGAGGACCAAGAGGTGAGTCACCGCAATGGCCGAAGGGGCGGTGAGAAGCTATGACGCGATGGGTGCTCGCAGAAGAGAAGGAACGCCCCGGGTGCTCCGTGGTACTCATTTACATACATGAAGAAACAAATTATCTTGGAATCGGCTGGGAGAAGAAAACAAAGAAAGGTAGGAAAAGAATGGCCTTTTTAAAGGCCATTCCAACGTGCCATTAGCTTAAAAGTGTTTTTGCGAATGATAGACTCCCTTTAATGATGTGGTACTGTACATTTGACAGCATTCTCTGCAGGACCATGGACAGCACAATAGTCCAGCAGCCCTTCAACAGTTATACCCAATGCAAAAAACAAACATTCACATTCAAATGATGATAAAAACTCCATTTGTCCGAAATAGGACCGAAGTTCCCTATAGCTTTGCTTGCTCTATAACATCAGCAGTCTGAAAACTATAAGCAATCTTCTTTGAACTTGACTAAAATAACTCACAATTTTAAGCTTTGTCATGCCTTAAAGGTCAAGTTTCTTGCAGTTTCTCAGATATCAGCACACAGTATCAGAGCAATCTCACACTATTCGTGTAACTTTCTAGTGACCTTTGAAGCAACATCAAGCTGATCTTAAAGTACATTTTAACATAAAGCCTTAATATATGATACTTATCAAGCATTATCCTCTTAAATGGTTTGGAAATTGCTGTGTACTGTATATCATAAAGCTTTTGTATTAGGAAAATGCAGAAAAGGAATTTACTGAGAGCTGATAAAAGCATAGAGATTACATTAAATTATATGGGATAATTCCACAGTATGGGAGGTAGCCTATACTTCTTATGTATATATCTTATATACTATCTTATTCATGGTTTTCAGGTAATTGGCAAATCAATTATGTTAAAGGATTTTATAAAAACAAATTTTCACAAACTTTGAGTTAATGGGAGGAGGATCCTACGTTCATGACTCTTATCTGTTAGCCAGTGCAGAGAACAGGTGGAGTGCCTTGTATGCCCAATTATTACACAGACAAACCAATGATTT
Organism: Leptodactylus fallax; assembly: GCA_947044405.1. Lineage (NCBI taxonomy): Eukaryota > Metazoa > Chordata > Amphibia > Anura > Leptodactylidae > Leptodactylus > Leptodactylus fallax. Next base: position 10,299,929 of record CAMRHE010000025.1, read on the forward strand.
CAAGAATAATACTCCCTTAGTGTCCCACACACAGTATATTGCGCCTTCAGAGGTCCTTCATACATTATTACTAGAGATGGGCGAAACGACTCTGTAGTACTCAGCCGGGTTCAAGCAGAATATTCCAAATTGTTTAGTTTTTTTTACAATACTGAACAAACGCCACCAGCTGGCACATGAGTACGTCAAGCACCATGATGTCATGATGCTTGGCCTGCCCATGTCCCCGCTGAGGCCCAGTCACAGGCCTCAGTGGTACCCCTGACTGCATGATGTCACCGAGGAGCCGGAGAGAGAATGCTGGTTGCGGCTCCCTTCTATTATACTCTGGGGTTACTTTGACATAACTTTGGCTGTGTTTGCCTTAGAGAGGTAGAAATTGGATAGATAGGTACCTAGTTTTAAGCTATTTTAAGGTGTGGTTCATACCAAACACAGAACATCTTCACAGAATATAATGCTTTACTGTGGCCATCACAAAATATAAAACTCCCCAATGGTCCCCACGCAGTATAATACTCTTCTAGTGGTCCATTACTGCATAATGGTATTCAGTGTCCTACACAGTGTAAAGCTCTTCATTGGCCCCACACAGTATAATGTTCCACAGTAGTCCCACACAGTATAAGGCTCTCCAGTAGCTCCACACAGTGCATAATACTCCCCAATGGCCCTGCAGCTCTCATGCCTCATATCTTATCTGAACATAGCATGTGCTGAGCCATAGACAGAGTGCTAGTTGCAGCCTGAAAGGTGGCATATGAAGCTGATGGCTTCCTCAGGACACAAGTAAAGTTTTTTTTTATAGAGATATGCTGCCATATTGCCGTGCAATATAAAAAAAACGACGCCAATTGCCAATAGTATGATAATGTTAGGTACACAGAGAACAGGTAAATAAAACAAATAAATATGTGGCGTTGTGATAAGCTCACAACTACTCTTTTTGCATGTATAGACAATAATTCAGCAATGTGGACCTTGATTGCAGCAGGGCGCCTTGTAGATGTAATGATGGTTATCACACGCCAGGAGCATCAAAATGAAAGGATCTGGAGCTGGTGACTCCCACAAACAAATCAGGCAGGCAGCGCTGGTCCAGTGGATACACTTTTATTCCAATATAGGTAAAAAAAAAAAAAAAAAATGACACGATTCGGCTCTAAGCCCTTTGTCAAGTGTTTGTTGAAGCCACCAGCTCCAGATCCTGTCATTTTGATCCCCAGTTGGGAATGACTGACTTAGATGCTTTTTCTAGTCATTTATTTGGGTCTGGAATAATAATAATAATAATCCTTTAATAGTCCCACCATGGGGAAATTCAGTGTGTTACAGCAGCAAAGATAAAACAATACAAATACAAACATATACCAGAATGTTCCAAGATAGAGGCATTCCATTGATAGTAGACAGACAGATAAGAAGTAGCAGGAAGCAGGGGGGGGGGGGGATATCCCAGACAGTTGTCTGTATGGACTAATCTCAACTTAGGTCGGTGTTGGTTGTACACTCTGACCGCAGTAGAGAGGAAAGTTTTCCCATAGCGCTCCTTCTCACAGTTAGGGTGAAGTAGTCAGTCACTGACAGTACTGCCCAGCGCTATCACGGTCTCATGCATGGGATGGGACTTATTCTCCTGCATGGAGCACACCACGGACAGTATCCTTCTGTAACCCACTGCCTGCACCGGGTCCTGTGGGTTGCCCAGGACAGAGCTGACCCTCCTAAGCAGCTTGTCGAATTTATTTCTATCCCTGGATGATATATTGCTCCCCCAGCAGGCCACTCTGAAGAAGATGGCTGATGCCACTACCAGGTTGAAAAAAGTCCTAAGAAGTGCCCCCTAGACTCCAAAGGCTCTCAGCCTCCTAAGCAGGTAGAGCCTGCTGTGGCCCTTCCTGTATAGGACTTTCATGTGATGTGCCCAGTCCAGCTTATTATTTAGGAGCACACCCAGGTACTTATAGGTGTTGACAATCTCTATGCCCATCCTCTAGATGTCCACTGGTTTAGGAGGGCATCCGCATTTACAGAAGTCCACCACCATCTCCTTGGTCTTCCCCGTGTTAATATTCAGGTGGTTCCGCTGGCACCAGTCCACAAAATTCTGGTTCAGTTCTCTGTACTCCCTGTCATCATCGTCTGTGATGAGGCCTACTATTGCAGAGTTATGAGAATACTTCTGTAGGTAGCAGCTAGATGAGTTGCACCTAAAATCTTCAGTGTACAGTGTGAAGAGAAAAGGGGAAAGAACTATATTCTGGGGTGCCCCCGTATTACAGATCACGGTATCTGACACACAGTCTCGGGCTCTCACATACTGAGGTCAGTTTGTGAGATAGTCTAGGATCCAGTTGGAGAGGTGGTGGTCCACTCCAGCAAGGCCCAGCTTTGTCTATCAGTAGCCCCGGCTGTATGGTGTTAAAAGTCCTGGAAAAATCAAGGAACATTATTCTCACCGTGTTCCCTGGTTTCTCCAGGTGAGAACGAGCCCTGTGCAGAAGGTGTATGATGGCATTGTCCACCCCAATGCCTGGCCGATACGCAAACTGGAGAGGGTCCATAGTGGGGCTCACTAGAGGGCGGAGATGTGTGAGAACCAATCTAAGATATTCATCAAGTGGGATGTCAATGCTACAGGTCTGTAGTCGTTGAGGTCCATAGGGTGAGGTTTCTTAGGAACCGGTACCACACAAGAAGATTTCCATAATTCAGATACTATTTCCAGTTTCAGGATCATATTAAACAAATATGTAATTATACTACAAAGCTGATCCCCACAAGCCTTAATTAGCCTTGCACTGATGTTATCCAGCCCTGCTGCCTTCCTTGCTTTGATCATTTTCAGCTCTTTTCTCACCTGGGCACTTGTGAAAGTCAGACTGTGGTCAGATAAAGACAGACTTCTGGATTTACATGTCTGGTGGGAAGTAGCCATAGGGGGTGAAGTCATTTTGGTCAGGGGAACAAAAGGACATGCTGGGGTGGAAGGAGCTGGTGTGTGGTCAAATCTATTGAAGAATAGATTTAGTTCATTAAGCCAATTAACATCTGCCACTATGTTGGAGACCGAATGTCTATGACCAAAAATAGACTTAGGCCCATTCCAAACTCCCCTTATGTCTTTTCTTTCCATTTGCTTTTCCATATTTTTCTTATAATTGGCTTTTTCTTGCCTAATTTGATGCCTAAGCTCATTCTGTATCTCTCTCAGCCCCTCCTTATCTCTTGTCTTGAATGCCATCTTTTTCTCCTTAAGTAATGCATTTATATCAGAATTAATCCATGGTTTGTTGTTAGAGAAGCACCTCACCACTTTTGTGGGTACTCTGTTGTCTACACAAAAATTAATGTTGTCCGTTATGCAGTGTGTGAGTCCTTCTATATCTTCCCCATAAGAAACCTGCAGCACTTCCCATGTGGTTGTGTCAAAACAGTCCCTCAGAGCCTCATCACTCTCCTCGGACCATATCGTCACTGTGTAGGTGACAGCTGGTTCTCTACATACAAATTGCTTGCACACAGGTCGGAGATGTACTAGGTGTTGATCCGATCTTCCCAGGGGCGGAAGGGATGATGAGTTATATGCCTCCCTCACATTGGCAAAGAACAGGTCTAATGTTTTGTTATCTCTTTTGTGGCACTGCATGAAACTGGGCAGTGTGGATGATGGAGAGACATGGTTGAAGTCTCCAGACACAAGAAGGAGGGCCTGGGGATGTCGCGACTGCAGCTAGCTCACCGCTAATAGTTCAATGTCCTTACAGCAAGTTTGCTCTTTAATCACAATGTGCCTTAAGTTACACCATCTGTCATTCACAAATATTGCCAGCCCTCCTCCTTTCCTCTTACCGCTCTTTCTTGTCCTGTCCGCATAAAAGAGTTTAAAGCCATCCAGGGAGACAAGGGTGTCCGGGGTAACTTCAGTGAGCCCAGTCTCTCTAAGCAGCATCATGGTACACCCCTGAAACTCCTGATGATGCCTGGTGAGCACCGTCAGTTCAACCATCTTGTTTGCAAGAGATCTCACATTGCCCATAATGATGGAGGGGAGAGCTGGTCTGAAACATCTCCTCCTAATCCTCTGGAGGACTCCAGCTCTACACCCCCTTCTTTTTCTTCTCCAATGTTCTTGGGGGATGACTGGTCTATTGGCATGCAGCTCTGCTGTGTCTCTAAGCTGCAACAGTTCATCCCTGGAGTAGACAAAAGAACTCTGGCCACAGGCAGGGTCTGCAGACACAATAGTTCCCCTTGCCAGCACAACAAAACAAACAAAAAGTATCACAAAGATCCAGTTCCATGTCCTCATATTGTTCTTTGTAGTGCAATGCTCCTTATGTAGAGTGATAAGACAAAACAGAGAAAGGAAGAGAAGAGAAAGCTCTCAGAGCTGCTGTAACAGGCTGCCACTCCAGCGGCACTATCTTGGAACTATCATTGTCATTCAGACTCCTTCTAACTTAAATGAAGTATTACTTGATCTTAATGGAATTTTGTCATTTTTAGCCTTGACTTTACTATTGGTTTCCAGCAATTAAACAGTTTTTATGTACTTTGCAATAGAATTTTTCACTCACGTTCTGCAAAGCTCACAAAGATAGGACTTTAATCAAAATGTATGCCTGCCTGGAGAATCCTGTATTATAAGAAGTTTCTGATGTAAAATCTTTCACATTAAATATTTTACATCTTGTTAAGGTTTATCCAGAATCCAAGTATAATTAAATATTTACTTTGCTCTTTCATGTAGTGTAGACATTTAAATGGTTTGAATCAAAAGAAGACAAGACGTCGTCCTACAGAACGAGCTCTAAGATTAGGTAGAATGCGCAGGAGAGCAATGAATATGAAGAAAATCATTATATCAAGAATGGTGTAATATCTGTGATGAGACCTAACAAGGCAATTGGGGCCCTTCTATTACACACAGCATGGTTTCCACTTTTTACATTATACTTTTTGAAGCAATTAAATTATTATTAAACCTGACATGAAAGTAGCTTTATATATTCATCAATTCAAGACTACCGAACACTATTTATTAATCTGAAGTGGTCAAAAAGTAATGAAGAGTAAAGTCCCTTGCACTTCACTTTAGAGAGATCTATTCTATTGTGGGGTTCATGGATTAAAGTGTACCTCCAATTATAAAACAACTTATCATAAATTAATAGAGTTGGCAGTGGTGGTAGCTGTTTAAGAGTAGCAGGCAGAATCAGCCATACAGAAAATGGAACATGATACAGGGAGGCAATGGCACGCCTATTCAGAGGCATTAGCTAGAGGACTGTGAAAATACTCACTGATCCTAGCCTGATTCATTTTGATAAAAGTAATTTTTTTTCCATGCTAGTGGTGGACAGTCTCGTCCTAGGCATTACAACGCCATCAGCAGCACTGAACAACTTCTCGGCCATTATGCTTGAGGTCGGAAAATATAAAACTCCCATGGCAAACTGATACAGCTCCTTCCACTGTTCTAACCTATTGGTCCATGGAGTCACAGTTATCTGCTGGAATATACAGTGGGGGAAAAAAAGAATTTAGTCAGCCTCCAATTGTGCAAGTTCTCCCACTTAAAAAGATGAGGCCAGTCTGTAATTGACATCATAGGTAGACCTCAACTATGAGAGACAAAATGTGAAAAAAAATCCAGAAAATCATATTGTCTGATTTTTTAAGAATTTATTTGCAAATTATGGTGGAAAATAAGTATTTGTCACCTACAAACAAGCAAGATTTCTGTCTCTCACAGACCTGTAACTTCTTCTTTAAGATGCTCCTCTGTCCTCCACTCATTACCTGTAGTAATGGCACCTGTTTGACATTGTTATCAGTATAAAAGACTAAAAGACACCTGTCCACAACCTCAAACAGTCACACTCCAAACTCCACTATGGTGAAGACCAAAGATCTGTGGAAGGACACCAGAAACAAAATGGTAGACCTGCACCAGGCTGGGAAGACTGAATCTGCAATAGGCAAGCAGCTTGTAGTGAGGAAATCAACTGTGGGAGCAATAATTAGAAAATGGAAGACATACAAGACCACTGATAATCTCTCTCCATCAGGGGCTCCATGCAAGATCTCACCCCATGGGGTCAAAATGATTACAAGAACGGTGAGCAAAAATCCCAGAACCACACGGGGGGACCTAGTGAATGATCTGCAGAAAGCTGGGACTAACATAACAAAGGCTACCGTAATTAACACACTATGCTGCCAGGGATTCAGATCCTGCAGTGCCAGACGTGTCCCCCTGCTTAAGCCAGCACATATCCGGGCCCGTCTGAAGTTTGCTAGACAGCATTTGGATATTCCAGAAGAGTATTGGGAGAATGTCATATGGTCAGATGAAACCAAAGTAGAACTGTTTGGTAGAAACACAACTCGTGGTGTTTGGAGGAGAGTGAATGCTGAATTGCATCCAAAGAACACCATACCTACTGTGAAGCATGGGGGTGGCAACATCATGCTTTGGGGCTGTTTCTCTGCAAAGGGACCAGGACGACTGATCTGTGTACATGAAAAAATGAATGGGGCCATGTATCGTGAGATTTTGAGTGCAAACCTCCTTCCATCAGCAAGGGCATTGAAGATGAAACGTGGCTGGGTCTTTCAGTATGACAATGATCCCAAGCACACCGCCAGGGCAACGAAGGAGTGGCTTCGTAAGAAGCATTTCAAGGCCCTGGAGTGGCCTAGCCAGTCTCCAGATCTCAACCCCATAGAAAACCTTTGGAGGGAGTTGAAAGTCCATGTTGCCCAGCGACAACCCCAAAACATCCCTGCTCTAGAGGAGATCTGCATTTAGAAATGGGCCAACATACTGTACCAGCAACAGTGTGTGCCAACCTTGCAAAGACTTACAGAAAACGTTTGACCTCTGTCATTGCCAACAAAGGATATATAACAAAGTATTGAGATGAACTTTTGTTATTGACCAAATACTTATTTGCCAACATAATTTGCAAATAAATTCTTTAAAAATCAGACAATGGGATTTTCTGGATTTGTTTTCTCATTTTGTCTCTCATAGTTGAGGTCTACCTATGATGACAATTACAGGCCTCTCTCATCTTTTTAAGTGGGAGAACTTTCACAATTGGTGGCTAACTAAATACTTTTTTTTCCCCACTGTAGATGCACTCTAGGTATGACTGTACCTGCTGGTGCAGTCGATGGGTATCAGTTGCCAGTTGTGGGTCTGGTTGGCGTTGAGAGGTGAAAAATTTCTGAATTATCAGGTTCCAGAAACTGTACTGGCTTCTGATGCTGCTGCTTTTACTCCTGCTACTTGTAGCTGTGGCACTGGCAGAGGAGGAGGAGTGCTGGCTGAGTGAGGTGGACTGGGAGTGGGCAGAGGCTACATTATTAAATCTGACTAAACTGTTTTGTAATTCTCCTAGTCCTAAGATTGTCTAGCTTCATTGTACATTTTGCAGCACTCAGTGCTCTGCAGAGCTCTTCAGGCAGTGAAGAATAACACATCTATCCCCTACTTCCATCATCACTGAAATGCATCGTGTTCCAACCCACACAACCTTGTTTACTGTATATGATAAGTGGTATACTGTTTATGTCCAGACTGAATGGTATGATAATGCCTTGCTCTCCACTCCAACAACTTAGCAGTAAGACTCAGCCAATAGATGGGTCTGCAGGGTGGCAGCAAGAAAGTCCTTTGGCCCCAGATACCTTGTGAGATGGGTCCCAGAAAACAGTTCCTGGTAGATAGGACTCCTTCTCTCCTCAAGGCAGGAAATCTGTGCAGCAGACAGCCTGATAATCCCTGTCTCAGGGCTGTCTCTTGCAGATCTTGGGCTGAATAACTCCTTCTCCCTCAGGGGGTGTTAGGAACACAGTAGAGCTGGATGTTGACAGTGCCAACATTCATTGCAACCTGACCAGACTTTAACGGTCCTGCAGAGTCTGGAGTCTCCAAAACCCCTCCCAGTGGCCTGTGAATGGCCAGGGGTGTACCAAGTGCAGGGATGTCTAATAGTGGGTTAAAACAAGGCAAACACACATAAGGGAAGCTGCAAGTACATAAATACATATAACACATACACAATACATACGCATAACATAACCAGAGGCACAAAAAGACAATAAAAAGCAGTGACACTCTGGGATGCTGCACTTTCATATTTTATCACATCAGTCAACTTCAACAATAATAAGACTAACATATTTTATTTATACTATAATATTATACAATTTTATTTTTTTATTTTTAGAATTTTATTTAATATTTTTTTGCAAAACACATCTCCATATATTACTTTGGAAAATGTTGTGGATTTTTAGTATGAGATCTGCCATGTCTGATATCAGAGCCATTACCTAGACGCACGGTCTCTTCAGGATATTTGAATTCAGGGCACAGTTGTCATTCCCCATTCCCTTTTCTTTTTATTTCTAGTCATCAAACCTCAGACATCTCCGTTTATTTCAACACTTGTTTTCCTTTTCATCCTCCATAACGGTTCATTCACCATTTATATAAAAGCAATTGTTTCCTGGTTTTTGAAATTGTATTTTGAAGGCTACATTAAAAAAGTGATATGTTATCTGCCAAAACCTCAAAAACTAAAGAACTCACTTAAGGTTTCCACTGCGAGAACGATAAAGTGTCAAGTAATAGTCGAGTCACGGCCCACTAGACCCTTTCTCTTTCTCCTTTCCCTTTTTTTTTGCTTTCACAATCCAAACTTGGTAGATGTGCACTGGCAGGACATCATAGCTGTGAAAGGCTTGTGTCTTCAGGTTTAATTAATGCTTTCCTCTTCTTTCATGCCTTCCAGTCTTCTTGTTGACAGCCCCTAGAAAGCCTGACAGTTTTGCCGTGTAAAACAGATGTTACTGTATTGTTGTTTTGGCAGTTTCTATTTCATATGTATTTGGACAGAACACAGCAAAAATATTTCTCTTATTTCCTGTTTGCTGTCAAAGACATATTTAAGAATGCAAACGGTCCACATTGTAATTGTTTCCAAAGCAATAATTAATATTGTTATCACACATCCAATGCATTTTAATTATAAAAAACCCTCAACTTTGTAAGTTGTCGATTACTGTGTAGGGATTGCTTTGAATAATTCCTACTTGTTAGAAGGGCCCCTTGAAATAAACTGATCAAAAGGTGTACTCCAGTGACCAACTATAGTGTGGGTAAGCACCACAGCACCAATACAGGGGAAATAAACCGCTACACAGTGCTCATTCAAATGAATGGGATATCTGTATAACATCAGCCAGGACAGATCCTCCAGAGCAGGAGATACTTAATGTAACAATTCACCATACTAGTCAAGAGATGAGGACCCTGAACAGTGAACCTTCTTTATTAACTCAGAATTCTATGATAAGGTATATGAAAAAAAGTTTTTTTAAACTAGATGACCACTTTATGGCCCCATACACATTGTAGGATCATGTATTAGGACCCCATAAAGAATCTTAACAGTACCATATTACAGAGCTGAAGGAAATCCAAGAGGCACTGTACTTTGCTGTTCTGCCTCGCCAGAGGAAGATCTCAAATGGAATATGGCCTTGATCATGAATTATCAATACTAAAAACATTTGGAGGGATTCATCATTATGGTTACACTACTTTTGTGGTGTAAAATAGTTGCAAATCATTGATTATGATTGACACCACTTGCGACTTAAATAGTTGCAAGTTGCATTTTTGCATCAGCCTCACTGCTTTTCCATAAAGTGGTCAGTGTCCACAAATGTGGTGTAAATAACAGCATAATTTACACCAGTATGGAGCTGTTGTAGATTTTTACCTAGGCACAAAGACTATGGGGCAATGCATCTAATTCATGATGAGGTGCATTCGCTGGCACAGTGGACATTAAGACCTGCATACAATACACCAGTCTTGGCATTGACTTAATGTATTCAAAAGTAATACTTTGGCTTTTCATACAATGGGGTTTTCCCATGAACAGAGACATGTTTAAATTTGTAGGTAAGTAAAAGTTAAACAGTTTTCAAAAGTTTTCAAATTTTTTCTAGACATTTGGTGACAGTGTGCTGAGAGTCTTGTGTCTTGTTAGGTTGCCAATGAATACGACCATGAATGCAAGAACTTTCTATAGGCTGGCAATTGTCAGCAACACAGCAATAATTTCCTTATTCTGGACAGGATATCAGGCAGGGACACTACATATATGAGAAGATAGCAGGTCACAATAAGAAAATCATGGCTGGGTTTTTGACAACTTTCAGACCACAGCAAATTCCTGCATTCATTCATATCCATTGGCAACCTATCAAGACAACAGACTGTCACCACAAAATGGTTAGAGACAATCTAAACTGTGCAAAAATTTAAATTATTTATATTTGCAAAAATGTTTAACTTTTAATAGTCTACAAATATAAATATGGTTATAATCATGGGAAAAATCCCATAAACATAAGCTAGGGAATATATAGTGAAAATATCAGGTGGCCTCCTTGTGAGTCACTGTGCTAAGGAGCTACTGACTTCTTTCCCGTCAGCTTTTATCTGAAATGACCATTAACTTAGACATTGCCATTCACAGTGTGTTGCAATCCTGCTAATATTGTTGGTTCAAGGGTGAGGACACAGACATGTTGTTATCAACACTGGTAAATCCATCAGGGGAAATGATTCAGACTATCACAGCATGCCAAAAACTGGCATTCATCTTAGATGAATGCAAATATGTCCAGGAATTCACAGATCCACAGCATAGCGACTAGAGATGAGCGAATCGAAGCTGCAGAAGTTGAATTCGATCTGAATTTCAGGAAATATTCGATTTGCATCGAATCCGAATTTCGTCACGCTTCATGGTAACGATTCACATTTAGTTCAAAATGCCTGCTGTACATATTAGGGCATGGGGCAAGAAACTCTGGGAACGTGGGATCACCCACAATGCCATGCGTGCAGCCAATCAGCAGGTAGCCCTGTGATGTCACATCCCTTTAACCCCTTCGCGAGCGCACACGGCATGTTTGACCGCTGTATCCAAGGTGTCAAAACCCCCGATCAGTTATGGAGCAGGATGTTAGCTGTAACTGACAGCTAACACCCTGCTCCATAACCGATCGGGGGTTTGAACACCTTGAATGCCGTGGTCAAAAATGACCGCGGCATCCAAGGGGTTCCGACATTTTGCCGCCCACCCCGGTTCTCTGCAGCCAGGAAATAGCTGTTTTTGTTACACTATTCACTGCGATTTAATTTGGATCGTATAGAATTGTATCGCGAAATTCGGCGAAGTTGGCGAATCGAATTTTTGAATACTTTGCTCATCTCTAATAGCGACTCAAAAGTAGGCCACCAGGTTCATTTACTATGCACTGCCTAGCTTATACTCAATTCTTATGTAAAACTGGAAGGTCACTTTAAATATATTTCACTAAACTAATTGATAGAGTTAGATGAATCAGTCAGTTCTATGTATGTATCTATCATAATATTTTACCATCAAATGACAAAGAAGCAAAACCAAAATCTCAATATCATAATTTCTTGTATTGACCAACCTGTCACAATAAGAAAACAATCATCCAAACCTGTCATATCTACTAATCGTTCTTAATATAGTTTGAATCATTTTTCCTGGCAATAAAGTCATGTGGAAGAATTCCAGTTGTTATGTAATGACCTCAATATTTCTTATTTGGTTGAGTGTGGAATCTTTCTCGAGCTTCACTGAGTCATAGACTGAATCATGGGTGGTGATTACCGACATAAGGCAGGAGACAGATGGGAAAGACGTGAGAGTCAAATGTTAATACTCCCTAAAGAACAGGCAGATTGTGAATCAAAAAAATGACGAGGACATGTGTGTAAACTGTGAAGGAAATCTCCAGTCACTTCCAAATTTTCCTCTAAGCTTCAAATCTATTTATAAGACAAAACAGAGATCGTGACACCAATTTCTGCTTAGGGTAAAGATCATGGCAGATTATTGTTCTGCTGAATAAGACATCCAGTGATAAACCTTTGAACAGTTGATCCTTTATACACATTGAAATTGTAATAGATTTACCTATGTCAATGCTGTGTTGTGGGAGTCATTTGTGGTCAGTTTACCTACTGGAAATGCTTCCATATTGGTTGCCTTTAAACCGACTTCTCAAAACTAGTGCCTAAACTTTTTAATCTGCAAAAGAGCAGAATAATTTATCCACAAAATGCGCCAAAGTCACAAAAGTGCTGGATGATCATACGTAAATTTTGTGTTGCCCAAACCTCGAAATGTTTGGATCTTCATTTGCAGAACATTTTAAGCCCTGTTCTGATTCAACCTAGACAAAACCACAAAACCTCCCAATATTACACATTTTGAATAATTTTCATAGAGTCCATCTCTTTCAGAACCATTTTTTGGGATAATCCCATTAACTTCTTGCAACTGCCCATGGAGAATATATGTCTATATATGTCTAACTATCCAATTCTGCACTGGTATGTCCTCTTAGAGTTGGCAGCTGCATGAAATTGTACAGCTGCAGGAGCACAGAGACAGTGACAATGGGATTCTCCAAAAAGAAGGCAAAGATGATTTATTTATGATCACTATATACACAGTGCTTGATAAGCACTGTGAATACAGCTATGGAGGCCACCATGATGCAGCTTCCACCCTCCTGGTTGTCACATGATCTCTGGGTTGGGGAATTGCAGGAGCCAAGAGAACCCAGATCAGCTCTTCAATGCATACTAAGATGCTGTATTCCACCTGTAACTGGGGACAATATATCAGCCCCTGCTACAGACAAAATCAATAAAAAAAAATGTAACTTAGAAAGCTCTATTATGACCTTATGGTGGGCACAATATGTAAAAAAAATAAAACAACAAAATAAAAATAATATAAAAGCTGTAATATAAGAACAACATTACCACGCACATAACACAGGTTGTAGCCCTGTCCCCAACAACACAACTATGTGTCACCTGCTTAAAAATTACTATAACCAATGGTGTACCTACCATGGAGGCAGAGTAGGCAATTGTTATGGGGCCCATGGAAGGAGAGGCCTGCAGGTCCCTTTCGCAACACTTTGATTTCTTTTGATGTCTGGAAGTCCAATATAATATGGGGATAATAAATCAGCCTTTGATACAGACAAAATCAGTAAAATTTGTAATGTAGAAATTCCCCTAAAACTCTATTATGACCTTATGGGGGGCACAATGTGTAAAAAAATAAGACAACGAAATAAAAATAATATAAAAAATAAAAAACGAATACCACACCACAGGTTCTAGCCCTGTCTCCAACAACACAAAACCATGTGTCACCTGCATAAAATTACTGGAGTACTTACCATGGAGTCAAAGTAACTCTAGGTTCACACTAGTGTTTGAGTCTCAGTATGAAATTCCGTCCCCCATTCTTCTTAAAATCGATGGAGAGAAAAGTCCTGCGAGGAGGATTTTCTCACCACTGTTGTCAGTGGAAAGCAGACCCGTAGGACGAAAACCCGAACACTAGTGTGAACCTAGCGTAAGCCATTGCTATGGGGCCCATGGACGGACACTTTGATCTCTTTTGATGTCTGGCAGTCCAAGTATGATAAATCTTTCCTGCTCTGTTTATTGGGATTTATGATACAGTTTGTTATGTCCCCCTATCCTGTCAAGAAATCATTAACTCTTAAATTAAAAAGCATCAGTAAGTCAATATACAGTCGAATAAGGGAGGCTGTGGAGAAAAATGTAACTGACAGGGTTACTGCCTGTAGGACTCTAGGCAGAGGTAAGCACACCATTATTGCAATTGTTAGTGAGGTTTTTATATTTTTCTTTTTTATTCTTCAAACGCATTTACTTAAAAATATCAAGGGAAAACACAATATTTCTACAATGCTTATATTTACCCTGTTTTTTGTTTTGGAGGGGGTTCCCAATTCTAACTTTTTTTTTTTATTATTTGTATTCCACTTACTGTAATGGGGAAGAAAACTGTTTTAAAAATATTTTAGCAGCATTTTGTGCTATAAAAGAAAAAAAAACTGAACAAAATCATTTGAATGAAAAAAAAAAATGCATGAACTAAAACACACAAAAATGTGTCTAGTAATGAACCAAGGAAATTGTCCAGGTCATAAAATGGTTAAAAACTGGACTGGTATTTCCTTTTCAAAAATCCATTATTGCAAAAGATTACACCATATGCTCATTCTAAAAAAAGTTGTCAAACGGTTGTACTATTTTTAAATACTGTGCATTGCTTGCAAGTATACAATTACTAATGTATGTTTACTCAGGTACCCTAATATTATATGTTACAGGGATATGCAACCTTCAACACTACACTCCAATTGTTGTGAAACTATAACTCCAAGCATGCACCAGTCACTTCTGTGGGTGTACTGAGAACAGTCAAGCAAGTGTGAGTACTTGGAAGTGTAGACTAACAACAGCTGGAGTGCCAAAGGTTGCTCCAATTGTGTCATATAATAGATTGTGATTGTGCCAATTGTGTCATATAATAGAACACCTGGAGGGGACACAAATTTTCCTACAACACTATTCGTGTGTATGTATATTTATATATATATATATATATACTGTATATATATACAGTAGACTGATAGATGAGCCTGGCCGCCATATATATATATATATATAAGCTAAAGAAAGTGGCCTCATGCTAGAATTCCTTAGTGATAAGCTATAAGGAACTGGGCAGAAAGTATTAACCTACTTTCACACAATCGAGGTACAAAACAGCTGTAAAAAATGGACATTTGCATGGACTGTTTTGCATCCGAGGGGTGTATATTTTCATAGATTCCTCATATATTTGAGTGTATTGAGGAATCCATCAAAACGGACAAAAATAGAACATGTTCTATTTTTTAGATGGTCCATTAAAATGGACCATCAAAAAAAACGGTCATGTGACTAACACCATTCACGTACATTGAGTTTAAAGGGGTTGTCCGGGATAAAATTATATTTCTACACTAAGCTAAACACCCTACCCCCACCTAACTTCTAATTTACTTACTTTACAAAAAATATATATTTTTCTAGATTGCTGGGGAGGTCATGTGACCACCTCAGGTACATTTTCAGATTTTCTAGTGACATTCCGTTTCCCCGTTTCAGGAAACATAACATCACCAATACTAAACCCCCCCATCCCATCATACTTACCTGTCTTCCTGTCCAGATCTTCTGGGCAGGAAACATCACTTCCTTCTGGGTAGCCGACACCTCCTCTTCTTGACGTCTGCCGACCTCCCACACCTGCACAATAGAGTCGGAGTGCCGGCATGTTGGCAATCTGATTCTATTGTACAGCTGCCAGCAGATGTCAAGAGGAGGAGGAGCCGGCCCCACAGAAGGAAGTGAACTCTTGTGCCCAGAAGATCTGGACAGTAAGACAGGTAAGCATAATGGGGTGGGGGGGTTGAGTTAGTTAGTTATATAGTTGTAAAGGGCTAGTAGTGGGTGGGCTAGCTAGGGAAACAGGGAGGGGGTGTAAGGGATTAAGAGAGGGGGGGAGGGAGTGAGAGGGGGAGCTAGTGTGAGTCAGCTCTGAGTGAAGTGCAATGCATCATGGTAGTTGTAGGAAAAAACAACAGGAAGCTACCCATGTAAACAAATGCAGAGGATGCCAGGAGCTCCCAGAGAAACCCAGAAATCACTCAAAACACTGCTAAAGGTATTTGGGTGCACTTATTAACCCATTAATAGCACTAACAGACCTTTTTTTAAAAAAAAGATTTTTTGCCCGGAAAACCCCTTTAATGAAGCCATGTAACAGCTGATAAGAAAACAGTTGTCACATGGCTGAAATTCACTGTCATGTGACTATAGCTTTATACAGTGTTCATTGAAATCATTAGGCTGTCCATGTAATGCACAGACATGCCAGATAGAGACACAACAGAGGTCCCAAATTTGGGAGTTCTTTCCATTAATGCTAAATTCCTAAAATTCATTTTTATTTACCAGGCTTCCTGTTTAAGTATATATCTATATATATAGATATACATAAATTTTATTTGTGTGATGATCCATCTCACTGGTAACTGTCCATATATCTAAGCACCATCCTATGATATTAAATTTATTGCCTACTGATTTTCCATAATCCTGCAAAGAAAACATTTTTCCTCCAGAAATGAGCAAGAAGGAATGCATGTAATGCTAGCAGCCCCTTCGCCAGCAGGACATCCTGTTTTATAGCTGAGATTTTCCATTTAGTTACAGGAATTATTTTTCAGATATCAAAGAAAATCAGCAAACCATTTTCATTTAAGAAAAAACACTCGGAGACTTGTGCAGGACCACCCACAGACTGAGAATGCTCATCGCAAAAAGCAATCTGTTTGTTCTATTTGATTTCTTATTACTTTCTTCTTGTGAATTACAGTTTCAGAGAAGAGACCAAGATAAGGAACAAAAGACAGATCCAATCAACATCAGCATCTTTAGAATAAAATTTAATTCTGCTAAATCTCTGCTCCCCACCCGTCTCTACAGTACAAGAATTCAGCTATTTGTAATTACATGGCCAATTCCCAGAAACTGTTTTCTGGGTCCAAGATGCTTAGTTAAATCAAGCTGGGTGTGGGTATCGGCAAATTGGAATTGTACATTGCATCAAAATTGTTGACATATAATGTGACAAAACTGCTTTATGACCCAACCCTCCAATCCGTCTTGCTTTCTAAGGTTTTTAGTTTTTTTTTTTTATTTGGAACACACACAGCAAATACATAATAAATGGAATTTGTGTACTTTGAAGCATTCCAGGATATATTTTTTTTTTCCATTTGTGACATAGGCAAAGCACACTAACCAAATAAATGTATCATTGGCTTTCAAAGGAAGAGTTAGTATGAATGATGTATCTCTTCCTCTATAAACCTGAACCCCTTGCTGTTATGGGGACCAAAAACAGGTTAGTGACTCAGTCCTTTCTTTTCCATCTGTATTCTAAGACCTTCTGTAACTTGGTGACGCTAGCTTTGTGAATGTGGAAGTGCCCATAGCATACTCTTATTCTGAAAACCCTTAAAGAGTTATTCCCATCATTGCAAATAGCTGCCAAGATGAGAATAATTAGGCAGTGACTTACCAAGCCAAGCAGTGTCACACTGTTTCCGTATCTCTCATAGAAGTGAACAGGAATTGGGAAACAGCATAGCAAAGCAAGCTACACTGTTTCCACTGTTTCGGGAGTTAGGGCTGTTTCTATAACCATGTCTCAGGGAACGGAAGAAGGAGCATTGACTGTAGTCCCATCTAAGTCACGTTGGCCGAGACCCCTTTAAACCTAGTATTTGAAAATCCATAAAATTTTTTGTCTCTGCCCAACAGAGTCACTATATGATTTTTATGGCCCACTGGTTCAACATAGTATTGAAGACTTTGCAGGGCCAAGAGCATAACAGGAGAATGCTGAATCCCCCACCACACCACAACATCATAGCTATTGTTAGAATATGTTATTAAATATGGCAGATCTACTGTTTCCTACAAGTTCTGATATGCATGGCTTATTTTATGACTGTGACTCTTTCAACGAGACCACGACTCTCTATAAATTAAGCCATGTGCAGTATCTGCAGTACTTTACCCCTGGAACTGCACTGACGTGTTGCTCGTATGTTAAACACTCAGGTTGGGGGAAAAAAAAGTCTGAAATCAGCTTTCAAAATGAAATTCACTCATCTCATGTGCACATGTATAATGTATATAAACCCACATCTGTCAACATGAAAATAAAGCTATGAGACATCTACTTACATTTACAGATTAGTATATTTTTGTATTTACTGTGCACCAGCTGCTCACTTTGTATTTTTATGAATTATTCATATATTTTTCTTTTTGCATTTGCTCTCGTGTCAGATCTATATGGAAAATTTAAACAGTTGAATTCATTTGGACATACTGTAAATGTTAGGGCATTGTAGCAGGAATACTGCATAACACAGTCATATTCCACATGCCCATCATAGAAGAGGACTTGCAAACCAGTTATCCAGGGAGAAATTGACAGGAATCGTTAAATATATTGAGAAGTGTTTTTCAAGGATATTTTTGAACTTGAAATTCTACTAAAATAATGCAGATTCAAAAATTTACTTCATGTTTTTATCGTAACATATTATATATCTTGGTTTAGAATTTATGTACTACAATTAATTAAATGGGTTTTCCAGGCTTCATAATTGATGACCTATCCTTAGTACAGGCAATCAGCAGAGGTCCGACACCCATGCCCCTGGACAATCAGCTGTTTGAAGAGGTTGCAGAGCTTGTGTAAGTGCTGCAGCTTCTTAAGTACTTAACAAGTACAGCATTATACATTTGTGCCCCGAGATGAATGGGACTGAGCTGCAATCAGACCATGGAACCGATGAATATGACATCACATGGCCTGTGAAGTTAAATCAGCATTCAAGTGTTCCCTGTTGTTGAACCCCGATATCTTCAACACATGACTAGTGTTGGGTGAATGGGTTTGCAACAAGCCACATTCGTCCCAAATATTCCAGATTGTATGTTATTTACCAAAACTGAACAATTTGGGATTCGTCTTGGGTGAACTAAAATGGCCGCCGTGATATGATTTGCAGTAAATTGTTGTACACTTGGGCCTCTTCAGACCCCAGAGTATAATAAGTGCAGGCCCAAGGGAGTTGTAAAAAAATATATATATATTTAAACTCACCTTCCCTCACCTCTTTCAGGCATCCTCACAGTGTCTAATGATCTCTATCTTTCTCCTCCGTGCGTGTGATGTCTCTCTGTGATGTCACTCACCCCAAGACTAGTGATTGGACCTTAGCGTTGACATGGGCATACCAAGAGGTCACGTGCACGGAGAAGGAAGAAACAGATGTTTTTTATTTTCTCCCTTGAGCTTAATTTCTTGTCCGGTTCTTCAGACGTTCGCTCATACTTATTCATAAGTCCTGGAATACCTCTTTAGGCTAAGGCCCCTTGTAGAGACCCACAGCCACAGAGTTTTCCTCTGCAGACTTTCTGCCGCCATATTATACCTATATGGAAAACACCAGCGTTTCCATAGGTATAATTGACATGCTACAATTTTCAAAAACGCTCAGCGTTTTTGAAATTGCAGCATTTACACTACAGATTTTTTTCCGGCAATCTGTGGGTGGGATTAGCCAGAATCCCATCCACTTCGCAGGTAATGCAAAACGCTGCATTATCACAATATGTGGCCCAGCCTTAATTACAGAATATTTTTTCATAAACCTACATGATTCCCATAGCGCACAAGTTGCTGACTGTTAAGAATGGATGAAGGGACCTCTTTAAAACCAAAAAGAGTTAACTTTATTACAATTGGCTCAGAAATTATCCAATGATTTTCCACAGCTCTATTCTACTAGGTTTGTAGAAGGAGTTACATATACTGTATCTTTCAAGAATATCTGCAGGATAGTCTTGAGCTCGGCACACCTTCTTAACCCCTTGAGGACACAGCCATTTTCTGTTACTTTTTAAATTTATGACCAACATAAATGTATGAGGGCTTGTTTTTTTTATTTTTCTAATGGCACAATTCAAGTTTTGTATGTATCTCAAAATGGTTTAAAAAAAAAAAACTATTTGTGGGGGTGGATTAGATTTAGGGTTTGTTTTTACAGGATTCTGTGTGTAGCAAAAATTACATATTTTTATGTTTTAATACTTTAAAAAAATAGAGACGTTTGAAACCTGACAGTGCTCCAGCCGTTAGCTGCGATATTGATATCACAGCACTGACAGTACAAGGCTACAGAAATCAGTTTTACAGATTTATATAACTTAAACCAGTAACATGTTATCTCAGCATTCCCACTTTATAACTATATAAATTTTATTTCAATCTAGCTTTATATGACCTTGCATTTTGTGGGTACACATGATTTTTTGATCACTTTTTATTACTCTTTGTTTTTGAGAGGTGAGATGATCACCACTTAGGTGCTGCAGTTAGCATTGAGGGGTTAAATGGCAAATATGCTCTGAATGATAATGGGAGGCAGGTATTATCATTAAGAGAGGTCAATGGTCCCCATCCCCTGGGGTCATTTGAAGGGGATATCCTTCTCCTCTCCCTACACACAGTCAGCTGCACATGCCCCCCTGCACACTGGCTGAAGTGAAAGCTGTGAGTATATGTAGCTCCACTTCAATCAGTGATAACTGCAAATCTACTAGGGCTACATGACGACATGATTATGGCTTTAAAACAAGACCAAAGTTGTAGCACTAGCCCTGTGGCTGTGGAGTTATAGCCATTTTAGTAAAGCTCCCTCGTAGTTTCACTGCCCATCTCCTGCTCAATAAAAATGTTTACTACTTTTCTCAAAGTCTGGGCATGAGAAGGGTGAAACTTTTAGGTAGTTAATAAATGCTCCCAATGTGTGTCTCCAGCCTGAAGTGTTCTCATTAATTGACCAGTCACATTGCTAATTCTAGGTCAACAAGCAATGTGCACTTCATCTGTTGAAGAAGAAAAAACACTCTACAGAACCATCTGAGATGCAGAAAATGTGGAAGAAAATGTGTAAAAGCTCTTCTAATGCTTGATGCAAGCATGAATCACTAAAGGGCTTTTTTCTGTATTAGAAGGACAGGCTGCTTTCTTCTGGAACCAGCATCACACCTGTGCAGGAGGTGTGCCTGGTATTAAACTTAAAGGCGTTTGTCAGGGAGTCTATCATCACCACCAGAGTGTCGTATACAATGAACTCAGGGATTCCAGGGACCTAGATCCTCGCTGCTCCTCCTTCCTCCTTTTCCTTGTTCACTGCTAGTTAACTGCATCATAGTCTACTATTATAATGATGTATTCAGCCAGCCCTCATGATATAGGTAACTAGCAGTGAACATGGGAGAGGGTGAACATGGAACATGAGGGAGAAATGGGTGCTGGTTCCGATTACATGCCCGAAGCTGGAACCAACCTGGAATCCCTGGTACCTCAAAGTCAAAATTCAGAGAATATAAGTGATGACAGACTCTTTGAAGAACCCCTTTAATGGCCCTGAACCCTGAGTTTTTAGAACAGGATTCAGCAACCATTGGCTATTCAGCTATTGCAAAACTATTACTCCCAGCATGCATACTTGCACTTCTGTTCTTAGAATTTCCTTAGAAGTGAATGCAGCATGGACAAATCCTTTAAAAATCCATGTGAAAATAGAAGGTGTAGAGCACGGAATATATATTTTAATTTCTACTTTACAGGTAGGTGATGTCACATCTGTCCCTACAGATTGTGATCCTATTTTGTAATTCTTCTGTTTTTGTTGTACCTGGTTTTACAAATGAAAAAGATAGAAGTGTAATATGGTATAGTGCTTTTCTCTATAAAGTACACATACATTTGTAGTCTATATTTAGGAACATTATAGATCCTGGGGCTGTCTTGTTCAGCTGATAAATATAAAGCAGATTTCTGACACAATTGACCCAATGTAGTTCAGCTTTATGTAGCTTTTATGTGCACCTTTATGTTTCAATTCCTTTCTATAAAGAATATTACCAAAGCACAAAGATAAAACTGCAATGTATCAATGGATAAAGCAACTCAATTTGTGATCCAAGATGAAGTACAATATCCGGCTTAGGGTCTACATGACTTCAGCTAAATGAACATAGGTTATGCTAATCTGGCAGATTTTAGGATACTTCTTGCAAAAGTATTGTTAAAAAAAATACAGCATATTTGGTTTATCTTAAAGATGACTGTAAGGGAATTGCTAGTGCAACTCACTACTGCTGCTGCTGAAACCTGGAAGGAAGGGAATGACAGAAACAGTGAGTGCTAAACTTGACCCAGCCCGTCCCTACGTAATTGCCACAACTGTCCTAATGACAGGGACAACTGGGCAGCAGATCCTTCTCTGAATAAGTGTAAACACAGAACGCAGACAAGACAAACAACAACAAAAGGGAGGTCAGCTAGCCCAGGTCAAACCAGAGAGACAAACAATACCAAATCGAAATCCAAGAGAATAGTCAAAGGGTAACCCAGAGGTCAGGAATATGAATACAGGTAATAAACAGCAAGAGAAGCGCTTAGCTAAGAACAAGTCACAATAGCCAGCAAACGTGTGAGCAGATAACCTGTGCATAGGAATTCCAGAATCTTTCCCAGACTCGATTGTTAGATAGGCTGTCAATCACACAGGCAAGGCTAAGATTAACTGTTTGAGGAGCGGAGGGAAAAAAAGGTGCAGGAGATGGGTGTGGCAGAAATTCAATTAAAGAGAAGAGGTAATAGAGCAGAGTTCAGACAGAGCAACAAGAACCCTAAGCAAGGAATCAAACTGAACACGCCTCCTGCACCACATGGTGGGAGCGGAGGGTAGCGCAGAGACCTGAACAGGCAGAGACGTTACAATGACATGCCAGCTCTCTTGTGTAGTACGGTAAAGAGGATCTGTCAAGAATACTATGTAGTACATAGTATAAAGGATTTCTCAGCTTCCCTGTGTATTAAAGAAGTTATCCATTTTTGTAATATTGATGACCTATCTTTATGATATCATCAATATTTGATCTTCTGGGACCCAAGCACACCAGCTGTACCAGGATAGCATGACTCCTAGTAATATTTATATGCACTGCTCACTTACCATACAAAGTGCAGCTTTAGGTACAGCAAAGCTGCACCATAGACTTCAATAATGCCTAAAGGCTTTGCTACACTTTGCTACACACCATGCTATCTTGGTCCTCACATATCTAATATTGAAGGCCTATTCTAAGGATAGGCTATGGATTACAAAGGTATTAACCTCTTTAACGCCCCCCACCCTTCTCTGTGTGTACCCCCCCCCCCCCCCCCCCCCCCCCCCCCCCCCCTGGCCTATTACAAAGGTCAGTAACCTCTTTATAGAGGATCTCCCAGTCAGTCAATCTCCTGTGTGGTGTAGTATAGAGGATCTGTCATCTCTCCTGTGTGGTGTAGATACAGAGGATCTGTATCAGATCTCTGTGTGGTGTAGTATAGATGAGGTCTGTCATCTCTCCTGTGTGGGGTAGTGTAGTATAAAGGATCTGTCATCTCTCCTATGTGGTGTAGTATAGAGGATCTGTCATCTCTCCTGTGTGGTGTAGTTATAGAGGATCTGTCATCTCTCCTGTGTGGTGTAGTATACAGGATCTGTCATCTCTTCTGTGTGGTGTAGTATAGGGAGATCTGTCATCTCTCTTGTGGGGTGTAGTATAAAGGATCTGACATCTCTCCTGTGTGGTGTAGTATAGATGATATGTCATCTCTACTGTGTAGTGTAGTATAGAGGATCTGTCCACCTTTCATATATGGTGTAGTATAGAGGATCTGTCATCTCTCCTATGTGGTGTAGTATAGAGGATCTGTCATCTCTCCTGTGTGGTGTAGTATACAGGATCTGTCATATCTCCTGTGTGGTGTAGTATAAAGGATCTGACATCTCTCCTGTGTGGTGTAGTATAGATGATCTGTCATCTCTCTTGTGGGGTGTAGTATAAAGGATCTGACATCTCTCCTGTGTGGTGCAGTATAGAGGATTTGTCATCTCTCATGTATAGTGTAATATAGAGGATCTGTGATCTCTTCTGTATGGTGTAGTATAGAGGATCTGTCATCTCTCATGTATAGTGTAGTATAGGGGGTGTGTCTTATCTCCTGTGGGGGGGGGGGGGGGGCCCCCGGGGGGGGGGGGGGTCCCCCGGGGGGGGGGGGGGGCGGGGTTTTGGGCCTCTTGGGGGGGGGGGGGGGGGGGGGGGGGGCCCGCCCGGGGGGGGGGGGGGGGGGGGGGGGGGGGGGGGGGGGGGGGTCGCAGGGGGTGCGACCGCGACCGAGCTCAGCGGGGTATGGGACCCGTGGCCGGCTGGAGATGGCCGGGGCCCCGGGCTACTATGATAGCGGTCGGGGAAAGCCTGGTTCCCCTACCGCTATACATACTGTTATTGGAAAGGGACCCTGGCATATTGTAGGCCCCTTTCCAATAGATGGCAGCCCAGGGGAGCTGACTGAAAATAATAAACACATATTCTCACCTCTCCGGGGCACAGCGTTCTCTCCGGCACTCCTCCGTCATCACTGAGGCCTGTGATTAGGCCCTAGCGGTCACATGGGGCGCGGCCGCGTAATGACGTCAGTGCCCCCCCACGTGACCGCTGAGGCCCAATCACAGGCCTCAGCAGCGACGTCGTAAAAGGGCCTGAAGACAGCAGGATGTAGCGAGGATGCCAAGGAAAGGTAAGGCAAGGTGAGTATGAATGTTTGTTATTTTTAATCACTTCCCCTGGGCCTCCGATTATTATACTCTGGGGTCTGAGGAGACCCCAGAATATAATAATAGCACTGAAGCGGAGGGGGGGCTGCTGGGCTCATATAATACTGGATGGGGGCCCCTGTAGAGAGCATATAATACTGTGTGGGGGCCACTGTAGAGCTTATAATACTGGATGGGGGCCCCTGTAGAGAGCATATAATACTGTGTGGGGGCCACTGTAGAGCTTATAATACTGTGTGGGGCCACTGTGGAGCTTATAGTACTGGGTGGGGGCCACTGTGGAGCTTATAATACTGGGTGCGGGCCACTGTGGAGCTTATAATACTGTGTGGGGGCCACTGTGGAGCTTATAGTACTGGTTGGGGGCCACTGTGGAGCTTATAATACTGGGTGGGTGCCACTGTGGAGCTTATAGTACTGGTTGGGGGCCACTGTGGAGCTTATAATACAGGGTGGGGGCCACTATGGAGCTTATAATACAGGGTGGGGGCCACTGTGGAGCTTATACTACTGGGTGGGGGCCACTGTGGAGCTTATAATACTGTGTGGGGGCCACTGTGGAGCTTATAGTACTGGTTGGGGGCCACTGTGGAGCTTATAATACTGGGTGGGGGCCACTGTGGAGCTTATAATACAGGGTGGGGGCCACTGTGGAGCTTATACTCCATACAGTGGCTCCTTCATTTTTTTTTTCATTACGCCGGGGCAGGTGAAAAAAACAAAACAAAACAAAAAAAAACCCCCAAACTTTCTCTCCTGTTCCCAGCGTCTCCCAGCACGGTTCGGTCCTGCAGTCCTGTTGTTTTCTTCCAGCGCAAGTTCCCTCTGCACGTGACTACCTGTGATGTCACGTGACCCCTGAGGCCAATCAGCGGCCTAAGGGAAGGGACCTGGGACGTCACAGCCAGTGAGGAATTCCACAAAAAAGACGACAGTGGAGCTGCAGGACCGGACCGTGCTGGGAGGACACCGGAGCAACGGAGACAGGTGAGTATGTTTAGTGTGGTTTTTTTTTGTTTTTGTTTTTTTTGGGGGGGGGGGAGTAGGGGGGATTCACCTCCCCCGGACTAATTATTAAAAAAGAAAAAAAATTATACTGGAAAACCTCTTTAAAGTGTGGCGCATTAGGGGGGCCCTGGGGGGTATATTAAAGGGGTTGTCCAGGCATAATTTGTTATGGTTTATCCTCAGGATAGGCCATAGATACCTGATCTGTAGGGGGCTGACCCCGGACCGATCAGCTGTACGGAGCCACTTCTGTCCTGTACACAATACAGGGCCAGAAGCAGAAAGCTCTGTCCACTGTGTATTACCCGGGCACCTTCACTGCATCTCAGCACTTATTGAAGTCAGTAGGAGCTGAGGCTACAGTGAAGGCGCCGGGCTGCTATACAGCGGATGGAGCTTTCTGCTTCCGGCCCTGTGTTGTGTACAGAACGGGCTCCGGAAGTGGCTCTGAACAGCTGATGGGGCCATGTGTCAGCCCCTACCGATCAGGTATTTATGGCCTATCCTGAGCATAGGCCATAAAAAAGATTAACCCTGGACAACCCCTTTAATATGCCCCACACAGTTTAATGTCCCCCCCACAGGATGTTAGCCCCCATCACTGCTCCCACACAATATAATGTCCCCATCACTGTTCCCCATACAGTATGGGGGACCAGTGAAGAGGCCACTATGTGGGAGGACCAGTGCAGAGGCCACTATGTGGGGGGGACCAGTGAAGTGACCATAGAAATATTTGGCCCAGACAACCCCTTAAAAGAGTTTGTCCATAAACTGGAGCGACCACTGTGTCGGCCACCAGGGAGGTGTAAAAATAAGAAAAAAAAAAAAAAAAAAAACATACTCACCTGTCCCCAGCACCCCGATGTCCCCTGCCTGTGTCTGTTCGGTCTCATGGTGGCCCCTCATTTCTGGAAATCCTGTACCTAATTGGTCTTAGCGATCACATGAGGTGCAGGACTCCCAGCAAGGAGTCACCGGCACGAGACTGAATGGACGCTGACAGCGGACAACGGAGCGCCGGGGACAGGTGAGTATGCTTTTTAATTTACTTATTTTTTACTTTACACCTCCCGCCAGCTACATTGGTTGCTCCAATGCCTGGACAACCTCTTTAAAGGATTTATCCATCTTTCTAATATTGATGGCCTGTCCTTAGGATAGGCCATCAATATTACATCTGCGATGATACAACAGCCAGGACCTCTGCAGATCAGCTTTTCCAGGACAATGCGGCTACAGGTAAAGGTAACAATTCTTGGAGCCATGCTGTTCACTTGCCATACAAGGTGTAGCAGTAGGTTTAGGTAGTGCAGTGGTGCACATGGTATAGTGGTTGAGCAGCGTGGCTCCCAACATGTTATTACCTTTAGCCGCCCTGTCTCGGTACCGCTGATCTGCAGGGGTTCTGATGGTGGACCCTAGAAACAATTCCACTGGTGGGCCCTAGACATCCCAGTCCGACACTGCTCCTGTGTGGTGTAGTATAAAGGATCTGACATCTCTCATGTGTGGTATGGTGTAGTATAGAGGATCTGTGATCTCTTCTGGGTGGTGTAGTATAGAGGACCTGTCATCTCTCCTGTGTGGTGTAGTATAGAGGATCTGTCATCTCTCCTGTGTGGTGCAGATCAGGATCTGTCATCTCTCCTGTGTGGTGTAGTATAGAGGATCTGTCATCTCTCCTGTGTGGTGCAGTATACAGGATCTGTCATCTCTCCTGTGTGGTGTAGTATAGAGGATTTGTCACCTCTCCTGTGTGGTGTAATATAGAGGACCTGTCATCCCTCCTGTGTGGTGTAGTATAGAGGATCTGTCATCTCTCCTGTGTGGTGCAGTATACAGGATCTGTCATCTCTCCTGTGTGGTGTAGTATAGAGGATCTGTCACCTCTCCTGTGTGGTGTAGTATAGAGGATCTGTCATCTCTCCTGTGTGGTGCAGTATACAGGATCTGTCACCTCTCCTGTGTGGTGTAGTATAGAGGATCTGTCATCTCTCCTTTGTGGTGCAGTATACAGGATCTGTCAACTCTCCTGTGTGGTGTAGTATAGAGGATTTGTCACCTCTCCTGTGTGGTGTAGTATAGAGGATCTGTCATCCCTCCTGTGTGGTGTAGTATAGAGGATCTGTCATCTCTCCTGTGTGGTGTAGTATAGAGGATCTGTCATCTCTCCTGTGTGGTGTAGTATAGAGGATCTGTCATCTCTCCTGTGTGGTGTAGATATAGAGGATCTGTCATCCCTCCTGTGTGGTGTAGTATAGGGATCTGCATCCCCGGCTGTCATCTCTCCTGTGTGGTGTAGTATAGAGGATCTGTCATCTCTCCTGTGTGGTGTAGTATAGAGGATCTGTCATCTCTCCTGTGTGGTGTAGTATACAGGATCTGTCATCTCTCCTGTGTGGTGTAGTATAGAGGATCTGTCACCTCTCCTGTGTGGTGTAGTATAGAGGATCTGCATCCCATCCTCCTGTGTGGTGTAGTATAGAGGATCTGTCATCTCTCCTGTGTGGTGTAGTATAGAGGATCTGTCATCTCTCCTGTGTGGTGTAGTATAGAGGATCTGTCATCTCTCCTGTGTGGTGTAGTATACAGGATCTGTCATCTCTCCTGTGTGGTGTAGTATATAGAGGATCTGTCATCTCTCCTGTGTGGTGTAGTATAGAGGATCTGTCATCTCTCCTGTGTGGTGTAGTATAGAGGATTTCCCTGTCATCCCTCCTGTGTGGTGTAGATATAGAGGATCTGTCATCCCTCTCCTGTGTGGTGTAGATATAGAGGACCTGTCATCTCTCCTGTGTGGTGTAGTATAGAGGATCTGTCACCTCTCTGTGTGGTGCAGTATACAGGATCTGTCATCTCTCCTGTGTGGTGTAGATATAGAGGATCTGTCATCTCTCCTGTGTGGTGTAGTATAGAGGATCTGTCATCTCTCCTGTGTGGTGTAGGTATAGAGGACCTGCCTTCCTCTCCTGTGTGGTGTGGTATAGAGGATCTGTCATCTCTCCTGTGTGGTGTAGTATTAGAGGATCTCATCTCTCCTGTGTGGGAAGGATCTGTCACCCTCCTGTGTGGTGTAATATAGAGGACCTGTCATCTCTCCTGTGTGGTGTGGTATAGGACCTGTCATCCCTCCTTTGTGGTGTGTATAGGGATCTGCCATCTCTCATGTGTGGTGTGGTATAGAGGGTCTGTCAACTCTCCTTTGTTGTGTTATAGAGATGGGCCATCTCCTCTTTTTTATGTTTTTGTTTGTTAGGGCCCGCCCCTTTCCTCTTGTTTTTTATTGGTGCGGTTTTTTTTCCTCCTTTTGTTTTTTTTGGGGTTGAGGGGGCCCCCTTTTCTTCTTTTTTTTTTTTTTCTTCGTATAGAAAAAATGTCAACTCTCCTGTGGGTTAAAGTAAAGGGGAACTGTCAGCTCTCCTACATGGTGTAAAGGAATAGTAACACACTTTGTCAGTTTATTCATACATTTCCAGAAGGCCCAAAATGTGGATGACCCAAAGCAAACTTCTAAAAAATAGATCTGTTATTTTATTTACTAAAAAGGGAAATTGACATGTACTCTTTAGAAGTGGATTGTGGGCATTTCCTCTGGTGTGTAAATGGATACACAGTTTGATACTGTCAATGCAACCCAGTTTTTTTTTTTTGTTTTTTTTTTGTTTTTTTAAACTGCAACAAATTGCAGCTAGAAATTTCACACTATTGTTTTTAGCTTTATGCTTATTATGTTTGGAGTAATCCAATTCATGTTAAAAAAAAATTGTGTTATATTTTGTCAAAAAGTCTTTGGTAATGGAATCAATCTGCAGAAACAAAGTTGAGTTTTCTGGATTCAATGCAAGTTTGTTCCCCTGGAGAAATCAGAATCCAACTGTTTTGGACTTAATTCCAGCAAATGATAGAATAATACATATAATTGAATTCTGAAACATTTCAGGTCCACCGATGGTTAAGGAAATCACTTTACATAATGAATCCTGTGTTATATCTGAACTTTGCTGTGCTGTAGTAACACAATTAGGCTCAAGTAAGACCAATTACATTCTTATAACTGTGCAACTCATCATAACTGAGAGCAACGCTCAAGTTCTTCACTAGTTACAAGTGTTATCCATCTCTCCAATTACTGAAAACGTCAATGCCATTTCCCAGAAGATGTTCTTAATCAACTCTCCAAAGTAATCTTAAAGACTGTACAGTATTCTGTCAACCTGTCTGATTGTCTGGCATCCTATTTACCTTCTTAATATGTCTAAAAGTTATTTCCACCAAACCCATATAAAAAAAATAATCTGAGGTGTTGACCTGTCACTTAACCCCTTAAAGGGAATGTGTCACCAAAAAATTAAATATTTCTAAATCAAGTCTTATGTTAAATATTTTTTTACCTGTACTTAGAAAAAATCCTGGAAATCCTGCAGTTTTGACTCTGGCCACTAAGCCAAATAAGATATACTGTTTTCAGTAGGTGAATTCTTTGCAGAAGTCCCATCACTGAACACTGAAGATTACAGCTGTCATGTATATATAGATAAGACACAGAATCCACTGGTAACAATAGGTGATTTCACAGCATACCTACTCCTCTCTCCGCACAATGATCTCTGCATAGATCACAGAGCATGCCTAGAAAATTCTCTCATAGAAGTCAATAGGGTCTGCTCCAGACTATTGTATCTATGACCCATGGTTCATACCCAGGAAATGAGAAGTGATAAACTAATTCAGGATTAGCGGCAAGAGTTGGAATTGCAAGATTTTTAATTTTTTTTTAAAATATAGATAACATGAAAAATTAGAAAAAACATCACCAAAAATTATTTAAAGATATATATATATATATATATATATATATATATATATATATATATACTAGCAGAAGGACCCGGCTTCGCACGGGTACATTTCATTTTTTGTTTGTGTAGTGGCCCCATAAGAATTGGCCAGTTTTGCACTTGACATCCAGTATGGCAGTCCAGTATAGGTATAGTCTATTTATGGCTGTGTTACTATGGAAACCTGGTAAATGAAATGTGAACTTATATTGGCTGATGCACATCATATTACTGAATATTTAAGGACCTGCTATTGACTCATTCAGGTCATAAATAGCTTGGTTGCTATGGAAACCTGGTGTAAAGCTGTGTGTATGTCAAGCCTGAAGAACCTGCGATTTTCCATTGGTCCATAAGCGTCATGTGATCATGTGTATCTCAGTTTGGATGTCAGTGAAAGACCTGCGATCGGTTGTTATGGAAAACATGGAATAAAGCTGTGTGTATGTGACCTTGTGTAACAGTGTCATCCACAGCACCCTGCCCCTTTAGAGCTGACCCACAGCAGTGAAGAAAAATGTCTATGTTGTTATGGAAACATGGAGTGCAGCTGTGTGCATGTGGCTGATGTGGCCTTGTCAGATTGGAGATGGGCTTGGGTCTACTGAGAGTTTTCATTAGCTTGAGCAGCAGCCATGTGTTTTGCTGCAGGGTGCATGAGTAGTTTAAAAACGTTTCAATTTATAAGAATGCTGAAATCAAGTATGGCAGTCCAGTCAGTGGCGTAAATACCGGGGTAGCAGCGGTAGCAGCTCCCACAGTGCCCGGGACATTAGGGGTCCCGGCAGGTCCCTGATGTTTTTTTTTAATAGCCCGTTACCTGTTGGTGTAACACCAGCAGGTAGCGGGCCCTATTTACTTACAAATCCCCGCTCCTGCTCACGGCCACCTGCGCTTCACCTTCTGTGGAGGCGGCTGTGAGCAAGAGCGGGGATTGGTAAGTAAGGTCTGCGGGCCGTGAACCCTACAAACACTGCTATCATTATACTCTGGGGTCTTTTCAGACCCCAGAGTATAATGATTGGAGGCCCCAATGAGTTGAAGGAACATAAAAAACACTGTTACTTACCTCTCCTGCACTCCAGCATGTCCCAGATGTCGGTGGGCCAGTCCAACGTCATTATGCATTGCGATGCATGCCTGGCTCACATGACATCTGGTCCAACATTGAAGAGGTAGCGGGAAGTGCGCATAATACTATATGAAGGGGCCACTATGGGGCATAATACTGCGTGCAAGGGCCACTATGGGGCAGAATTCTGTGTGCAAGGGCCTCTATGGGGCATAATAGTGTGTGTAGGGGCCACTATGGGGCATAATAGTGTGTGTAGGAATGCAGATTTTGCGGGGGGGGGGGGGCGGTTGCCAGGGGGGTCCCATGTCAAATGTTCGCCTTTGGGCCCAGCCATTCCTAGTTACGCCTCTGAGTCCAGTATAGGTACAGTCTATTTATGGCTGTGTTGTTATGGAAACCTGGTAAATTAAATGTGAACTTATATTGGCTGATACACGTGATATGACTGAATATTTAAGGACCTGCGAACTGCTATTGACTAATACAGGTCACAAATAGCTTGTTTGCTATGGAAACCTGTGTGCCTGAGGAGACTAAGCGCCTGCGAGCTTCTATTGGCTGATAAGGGACATGTGACCGTGTGTATGGCAGTTGGAATATGAGTGAAAGACTTGCAGGATTGTATTAGCTAATGCTGGTCATTTTTTGAGAATACTGTATCTCAGGGACGGTACATCCTTTAGAGCTGAGACCCAGTCTAAAATATTCCCGGACACCTGATGTACATGTGTGCCAAATTTGGTGAGGATCGGTCCAGTCGTTTGGTCGCGCATAAAGAACAGACAGACAGACACACACAGAAACTCATTTTTATATATATAAAAGATATATATATATATACTGTATATATATCTCAAGCAAATGTGATTTAGACAATTGGTAATTTTCTGAAGACATGATACTTTTTATATATCATGCTTTATAAAATATGGCTATTGGTGGTTGTTTGTTCTAATTAATTGCATTTTAGTTTTTTAATCCCCACCTTCTAAAGCCATAACTTTTTATTTTTCTATTCACAGACTCCAATGAGGGCTTAATATTTGTGGGAAGGTTTTGCTTTGTAATGGTACAATTTAATATTCTATAAGATGTGCTGGGAATCTGAGGAAAAAAAAAATCAGAATGGGGTGGAATTAGATAAAACTACAACTTTTTTATAGGCTTTGTTTTTACAGCGTTCACTTTGCAGCCAAAATGTTTTCTGCAGGTTTATACAATTATGGAAATATCAAATTTATATAGTTTTTGTTATGTTTTAACACCTTAAAAAATGTTCTTGAAGATATTTTGATGACTTTTTTATATTTCCATATACTGGACTGCATAAGGCATCTTTTTTTGCGGGGCCATGAACTTTTTATTTATACCATTTTGTGATGTTTTGATAGCTTTTTATTCATATTTTTATGGAAAGCAAAATGGTGTAAAAACAATGATCTTGATTTTTTTTTTCCTGCTATTGCGTTCACTGTATGGGAAAAATATTTTATAAGTTTATAGGTTGCGCATTCTCAGACACAGACATACCTAATGTGGATGTGTTTCGATTTATTTATTTTTATATGTGTTCTAGGAAAGGGGGGTGATTTGAAGTTTTAATATATATATATATATATATATATATATATATATATATATATATATATAGTGTAGCCTGTTATAGAACCACTGTAATGACAAGACTTCAATTGGCTCCTGGTTGTCATAGTAATGGCACAGGGTCTCCGCTGTATAATACGGTGGAGACCCAGCAGCTACGGCAGCTGCTCAGCTCAGCTCCTGAGTGGCCAATATATTTAAAGACCCAATATTTGCCATAATAGTCCAGCAGATGTCGGGAAAGGGTTAATGATATCATTGTACCACATGGCCTGCATGATTTATATTATATTGCTTGAATAAAAGCCCTGTTAAGGTTAAGTTTGCCGCTACTTTCAGATGTTACTATTTACCAAAGTGTTGCTTCTTCCCATTTAGATAGATGATAGATGTGAGAGATATAGAGATAAGAAATAGAGATAGAGAAAAAGAAATAAAAGGAGAGATTATAACTATGAGCTTTTTTTTTACAAGAAATATATTTTTCCTTCCACTTTGCTGTAAAATGACAGAATGCCTGTCAGCACTTGAAAGTGCTTCTTTTGAAAATGTCCATCTAGATGCATTGCAAGCAGATCCTCAGCAGATTACAGGCATGTCATTCAAGTCAGTAACATAAAATACCTCTCCATGTGAACAGGTCCTAATGGCCTCTTCATGCGTACTCTTTGCGCCCTACAGTATGAAAGTCATTGTTCCACACCTTGTTTTCATGAGACCCAAGAAGATCAAAACAATCTTATCAATTCAGAATTTTATCATAAAAAAGGGATTATATCCATGCTTATACTCCAGCAATGCATCCACTTAAGAAGTATTTATAAAGGGTTATAACATCTTATATGGCATTAGGAGTCATTTACAGTACTGTACAAAGAGTTTCTTTAAATTTGCTGGAATTTGTCAAACCTAAGCAACCCCAAATTCCAAACTCTGCCTATAATTTTTCAGCTCCATGGGCTTGCCAGTTTTCAGAAATTATCTGTAATATGAAGATAAAATTAGATTCTCCTACAAGTTATGGCATATAAGCCACTGATCCAAAATAAACTGGCCGGTCACTGATCCTAGTGGAGAAATCACCACACAGGTGCTTTACATTAAATGTGCGGTCTACCAGCAGTAAATATAAACCTAATCACAGTACCTTGTAGAGGGGATTCTACAGTTTCCAAATATGCCTCTGTTATTCAGCAACTGGGCCATATTTTCATGTAAATTACAATTTTAGTTGTATGAAAATAAGGAGAAAGTGCTTTGCTTGGGATTATAGAGCTCCAACTAAAGCCCAACAAGACATGCCCCAAAGCACTTTTCCCCTTTGGCATATGGATAAAACAGCAATTTAACCACTTCCGTACCGCCCATACACTATATACGTCCAAGTGGTGGTTGTCTATTTCTGCAAGGACGTACCGGTACGTCCAAGCAGAAATCAGCAGCTGCACGAGATCGTGCAGCTGCTGAAACTGGGAACCGACTGTAACTTCAGCCGGAGCTCCCAGAGAGAAGACAGGGAAGGTTTATTACCTTCACTGCCTTCCCGATCACTGTGTATACAGCGCTCAATGTGAACTGTATACAGCGCTATGGGCGCCACCATCTTGGTCATGTGATCTGCCGGGTGCAGCATCTGCAAGAGCTGCTGGGTCCTACAGGACCCACATCAGCTCTATAGTTATGTGTAAGTAACATGCAGGAGGCTGCATTCCTCCTGCAACTGGGGCTAAATGTACCAGCCCCAGTTACAGGGGAAATCAGCCTCGCCAACTAAAAAAACAGTAATCAGATGTCCCCAAAGCTCTATTATGACCTTATGGGGACACAATGTAAAAAAAAGTTTAAAAAAAAATTAATAGAAAAGTAAAAAAAAAAAAAAAAAAAAAAAAATGTAAATAAAATAATGTAAAAAATAAATAAAATAATACGCCAATAACACGCCCTTATTACATGTTATAGCCCCACCCCCAACGACACCATAAAAAATAAAAATGACCATAACGGAGAGGAAAAACTATTTTAAAAAGTTTTTAGTAGCACTTTGTGTTATTAAATTAAAAAAAAATGAAAAGTGAAAAACAGACCTGTTTTCCCTCCTCTTTTGTTTATATTTTCCCGGATATAAAAAAATTTAAAACACATGGAAAAATAAAAACAACATAAAAATAAAGCCCTATGTGTCACCAAAAAAAGACACAGAAATTAGTTGAATAACGCAAATGATAAAAATGTTATAGCCCTCAAAACCGCACATACAGAAAATGCGTCTGGTCTGGAAGGGGGGTAAAGCATCTGGTATGGAAGTGGTTAAATGAAATGGGACTCCAAAGCAGAAAAAAGGGGCATATTTGGAAACTGTAGAATCACTTTTACTGCCAACAGACTCCCTCTACACTAAGGCCCCATGTAAACAGCTGAAAAAAACCGCAGCAGAAATCCCATCCATACACAGCAGAAAAATATGCGCAGTGGACACATGGTTGCGGTTTTTGAAATTACAGCATGTCAATTATAACTACGGAAATGCTGGAGGCTTCCCTATAGGTATAATTGAAGCAGAAAGTCCACAGAGGATTTTCTGTGAAAAGAGCTGTGTGAAAAACCGCAATGCGTTGCTGCTGCTGTTTTTCTTGCAGTGTTTTTTTGCTGCTGCCCGCTACGTGGGGACTTAGCCTGAAAGAGGTTCTCCACTTTGGACCATCTCTTCAATAAGGTAGCCAAAGTAGCTTCAGCTGCTGGGACCAATGGCAAAATTTATAATTTATTATTTCAAATCTGACCAATGATGACCAATTATTAGGGTAAACCAATTTCCAACACACCCACTGATCAACAGAAGATGTCTAGGTATTGTTGAAAGGGTATTCCCACATAATGATGTGACATATTGCCAGTATATAACATTGACGGGGTCCCAGTCATCCCAAAAATGAAGGGCTTTGCAGGGTGCTGCAACACAACTCTATTTAAAAGAATGGGCTCTGTTGTAATGCCCTGTAAAGTAGGTAGGTGGTTGGGAGGTAATGGTAGCAGTCGCCGTCAGGTCCTGATGTCTGGGAAGTTTCAAAGGTCTCCAGACAAAAAAACAGTATTATATATTGTTCATGGAGGGTGGAGGTCACATGGCAGTTAGACCCCCAACCAATGAAGAAGTGACATTTCCTTGCAATATGTCATTAGTGGAAAAACCCTTTTAATTGTAATTATCCTTTCCTGCCTGACCTGTCTTGTAATTGTAATGGCCAGAGGCTAGCAGTGTGGAAATGGAGCAGGTGGAGGAAGCCCAAGATGGTGGGGCAGTTTAGAGGGGGTCATACTTGGGTGACAATAGATGGGTCTTCAGAGTACCCCCTGTTACGGAACCCCTGTATGTTGGATTTTCAGTGTGTTTTTGATGTTGAGTGTGAATGAGACACAAGCGAGATGCTTACAGCACAGTTTACTTAGAAGGTTTATTCTAGTCACAGAGTAACATGGAGGTGCAATTCTCTTACAACAAGCAGCATGCATACCTTTGGGCACAAACATGGATGGAAGTGGTGTCTGCTCTGCAATTCCTCCTCTAGTTCTATGACCCTTTCCACGATGGCGGTCTGGAGCAAACCTCAGTCCTCTCTCTATACTACTATTGAGAAAATGCAGGGCATGTTTCAGCTGTAGTTACCAGGTTCCCTCACTGATGCAGCAGTGGGGATATTCAGTTACAAAAAAGTTCTGTGAACAATGGGGTTTGTTGGCATGCCTGTTGTTATATAACTACCACTAACCCACCTAGACACCAAAGGTTATGTTCATATAGAGGAATTTAGAGAGGAATTTCAGGAGGTTTTCCAACTCAGATTCCTCTCCAAATTCCATCCCTGTGGAGCCAATGGTGGAAAGCCAAAGCTTTTTCCACTTTGGATTTGCATGCTGATTATCCTGAAATACAATGGGCAGATCAGTGTAAGTCTAGCGCCAGAATCTGTGGCAATATTGAGCTTGAGATCCATTGTGGGGAAAATGTTTAAGAGTCTCTTAAGGGACAATATACATGAGTACATAATATTATAAGTGACAGACAGCATGATTTTACTACGATCAGAATTAAACCTTATTTGCTTTTATGAAGAGGTGAGTAGAAGTCTG
Source organism: Leptodactylus fallax (assembly GCA_947044405.1). Taxonomy (NCBI): domain Eukaryota; kingdom Metazoa; phylum Chordata; class Amphibia; order Anura; family Leptodactylidae; genus Leptodactylus; species Leptodactylus fallax. The sequence continues at coordinate 10,336,865 of CAMRHE010000025.1, forward strand.
GACAGAGGGGAGGCTGTGGATATAGTGTTCCTGGACCAAAATTTTGTCCCTAAAGCCATCAATAATACCCGATAGGGCGTCTCATCGGTCTGCATAATCTCTGAGCACTTTTATCCAATATGTAAATGAGGGTTTTGAAGATACGTCACTGAGTTCCTGGTCCAGATGCAGTGATGAAATAAAGCCAAGAATGTACACCCTACTTCAGTGCTAAGCTTAATAACCACTGCACATGAACAGAATTTAATCAAGCTGAACTGAATATGTCACAGACCGGGGGTGGTACAGCGTGGCAGATGGGCAGATGGGATGGGAGGCGATGGGACGTGGAGAGCATGACTTTATACACTAGATCTCCACCCCCTTGACTTTAAAACTCTAATTTGCATATTGAATAAAAGTAATTTTTGCAAGGATAGACGCAGTGCTCAGAGATTTTGCAGACAGCGTTGGGCAACAGGTGAGATGCCTCCTCAGGTACTGCTGATGGTTTTAGGGTCAGGATTGTTCTGACAGGTTCCCTTTACATTGACTGCTGGGAGGGGTAGGGGGTCAGTGCCACTGGTGAGTGTTCTTCTTACTTATCTGTAATTTTCTAACTTTGGAGTGGGGGGGCACTATTAATATGTTTTGCCTCAGGCAGCAGAAACTCTAGAATTGGCCTGTGCACATGAATGTGTACATGCAGTGGATCCTTGTGGATGATGTCCGGATGCTGAACGTGCCTCCACTGACCCATGTATTTCTTTAGTGAGCCACAGAATGGACAGGCATAGGATCTGTCCTGAGTTTTGCCCTACTCTCACAGCCCCATACACACCTATGATAATACACAGGTGTCCGTGTGGGGTCATTATAGAATATAATGGATCAGTGTGCTAACCATGAAAAAACATGGCTACCACACTGACAATTCACACATTCGTGTGCATGAAGCCTGAAGGCTGGGGTTGCCTATCAGCAACTAACTCCACCCAGCTGCTAGAAAACTAAGAGCAGGAGCCATAGCATAGAAATGGCTGATTAACTCTGTAGAAACCAGCATAAAGCTGAGGCCACACGTTGTGGCAAAAGTTGCGTTTCTTGTTGCAGATTTTGATTTATCAAAAACCAAGAGTAGCTTAAAAAGGGATGGCAAATGTAAAGGAAACGCTTATGCTTATCCCTTTTTCATAAATCCGTCCCTGGTCTTGGCAAAAAATAGAGCAAAATCTGCAACAAAAAAACAACTTTTCTGCAACTTGTGGCCTTAGCCTAAAGATGGAAAAGTGTGAAAACACGTACAGGAGTGGAATTAGCAGAAGGAAGAAGTATAAGAACATGTCTTTTTAGGTCACTCTTGACTTTGTCTCAAAAAACTGCAGCAAAATCTGCAAAAAAAAAACAGCTTTTCTGCAACGTGAGGCCTCAGCCTAAAAAGTGTCAGGAGTTAATACAACAGTTAAATGCAATACTTTACTATTAGTGGCCCTATTTGGGGACACTGCATACTAATGTGTAGTCTTTTTCTCACTGCTTATTAAAAGACTCTTTTTATTCGTAACCTATTTGGATCTGTCCTTTGTTTCAACTCAGATTAGCTTTGTGTTTGTTTGCTGACTGCGATGAACACCTGGGATCAATCTATAAATACATTTAGCTTTACATTCTATAAATCTAGCAGAATTTATACCTCATTAGATGTGCCTGCTTACTGAAACTGCAATAAAAGCTAATAACAATTAAGCCAGTTCATCAAAAACATTCACCTCTAAGGAAAACCTTTTCTCAAAAACAACTTGGCTTTACTTCTCTTTCTGTTCTAATTGTGATAAATGTGCATTGAGGGGAAACACAATGACAGCAGAACACATTTATTAACCATGCGTTCCAACAATATTTGCACAAAACACAGTCTGCAAGTTTATTCATCAAAAATTCTTTAAACTTGGCATGTATGGCAATGACCCAGTGCTCACAATGCAACGCACATGGGACAGGACACAATTGATGCTACTAACTGAAAGGGGGTTAACTTGAAAATTAACCTAGAAATGACTTTAACTAGTGAAAAGAAGAAAGTCTCGGCACCAGTGTCTGTCAAGATTTTGTGCAGCTTCTGTAACAATGGAGGGAATTTATCACTGCCTCTGTGCCAGTTTTCTGGCATCACAAATCGTACAATGTTGCACAAGCTCCATATGCACAATTATTCTCATAGAGAATAGAGGGCCCCAAGTGGGATAGAGTGGGCCCTTGTTGGCAGGGCCCTCTATCCCACTGTGACAGTGATCACTGTTAGTATTGTATTTGTTTTGTATATTTCTGTGTACTGTATGTAAACCCTCAAATGTAAAGCACCATGGAATTAATGGTGCTCTATAAATAAATAAATAAATAATAATAATAATAATAATAATAATAGTCCTTTAATAGTCCCACAATGGGGAAATTCAGTGTGTTACAGCAGCAAAGATAAGCAGATACAAATACAACATGTACAGGAATGTTCCAAGGTAAGAGGCATTACATTGACAGTAGACAGACAGATAGGAAGTAGCAGAGGAGGGGGGGGGGGGGGATTTAACAGGCAGAAAGATATTTCAGTTCTCTGTGTGTATTGATCTCCGCTTAGGTCGGTGTTGGTTGTACAGCCTAACCGCGGTGGGGAGGAAAGACTTCCGATAGCGCTCCTTCTCACACTTAGGGTGGAGCAGTCGGTCACTAATAGTACTGCCCAGCGCAATCACATAATAATAATAATAATAATAATAATTTTTGATTTTGGGGGGTTTATGATGCACTCACTATTTTTTACTTTTTTTTAAAGGGAGGGGCTTAGTGCAGGCGGTATAGACTTCAAACCTGATAGATTTACTGTAATTTACTTTAGAAACTGGCATAAATTATAGCGCAAATCTACATCGACCTTGTGCACAGACTCCAGTGCTCCTTTAGGACGGGGCACCACATTGCGAAAACATAGTGTTTTACGTTACCTGCAAAGTGGATGGGAATTAAGCCAGTTCACCAAAATTATTTGTTGTTCTATAAAAAATGATGGGATATGTAACTGCAAACCTGATGCTTTTGTCTAATAAACATCCAATTAGCTAACATTTGGGGAAATTAAATATTAGATTACTACACTTTTGGCCATGTGGTATCTTAAATATGTGACATAAGATGACCAGCTTTAAAAAACAAAAACAAAAAAAAAAAAGATGATTTTGTGTCACTCAGTTGGGAGAGGTATATGCTATAATTGTCTATGTGTGGTCACTCATGGTTGTGATTTGTATCCTTTCAGGGTTAGTATATCACAATATTAAATTGAATTTGTATTGCGAGAAACTGGATTTGTGGAAAGTTCACTTTGTCAAGCATTATGGTTATGGGTTTTGTGACCAGGAGACAAAGACAGCCAGCAAAATTGTGGTCTATTAAAAATTCCAATCCCTTATTATAGGGATCTGGGAACACAAACTGATTGATCTCAAGAATCTTCTTGAGTTTTATGATTTCATTTAGTTTTATTTTTTGATTGCGAAAGATAATGCAATTTGTATTTACTTTTTTTTACATTATAGTCTATTAAATACTTACTCACATTTTAAGGAACTTTGCATAAATCAATGGTACAAATGAATACAAAGGAAACTCTATAAAACTATATGTCTAATTAGATAAAAAATGTTCTTTGTCCACTTATCAGGCTCTTTTACTGCTCTCCTTCCCCTACTAAACTGACATTCACTCTGAAGTCTCCCTTGAACTGTTTTTGTTCTGCAATTCACAGATGTTTCAAATTACAACTTTACATAAAAGTATATGAAGTGGGGAGAAGTGAAAGAGAACATTTCACTACTTCCACTAACTGCAACTCCTTGCATTCAATAGATGTTGCTCCACTGATACAAGAATAGTTAAAATTTTTCCTCTAGAGTTCATGGATCCCAAGCAATCAGTGTAGTTAGTTTTGAAGCCTGATATGCTAATTAAGCTCTTTAGTGTCAGATGGGTGGTACTTGACTGGAGCAGACAGCCCAGGACTGGCCACCTGACAACATGGTTCCAAACTAGCATGAAAGTAAAATAAATGATTGCTCAGGAATGGTGGGGGCTAGAGCAAAATTTTCAACTATACCAGGTGTTATGGTTCAGTTCTAGGAGCTTATAACAGCAAAAGCAGAATCTGGTATTAGAATCAAGTAGTAGAACAAGCTATTTAAATCCAGTACAGCACTGCGAGGCCAGACCCAGAGCTCCAAATTTCTTTAGCAGGGCCAGCCGCAAGGCCAGATGGAATTTGTTGAAACTGGGGGTCCAAGTTATCACCACCAGAAACCATACAGGAAATAAACTCTCCACTTACTGAAAACAAAACCAGAGCCCACAATTCACTTACTAGGATATCTGGAACTGGAGGACAATCAAGAAGGTAAAGTTCTGGTAGTAGTCTGTTGAGAAGTGACACCTCAGCCAAGAGAAAGTGATATTCCGATAACAAGATAAAAGGTCGTATTCCAAGAGATCACGTCAGAACAAGAATCAGTAGACAAGTTGTTTCAGGTAACAAAAGCCAAAGGGTCAGTATTCTAAGAGAATGTCAGACAAGGGTTATCCAGTCACAAGATAAAGTTCAATTCCGAGGAGATTGGTCTGAAGCAGTGATACACAAAGACACAGGTCACAAAGCCATACAAGGTAAATAATTGTAGGCAGGTGGCTGAAAAGGAAGGAAGTTTAAATAGGCCTCCTTAGCTAGTAATTGGACAAGACCAGAGAATTCTGACACTGCAGAAGTTTCTCAGATTGTCACGGAAAACTTAAAGCAACAGCGGCAGAACTGATACTCCTGATACAGGAATCAGTGAAGTTATTGAAGGATGCAAAGGGTTGGAGTTGGTGGAAGTGGTGAAAACTCCTCTGAGAGAGTGTATGCAGTGCAAGGGGGATATTATGACAGCTAGTCTCCACCCATCAACTTAGGGAAGAACTGAAGGGGGAATCCTGCTAAAATGCAGAATACAAATTTCATAATGGCCAAAAAGTGTTATTGCTCATGTAAATACACTGTACTATTGATTTATGCAAAGTTTGTTGAAAGGTTAGGTATGCTTTAAAAATTCTAGAATTCGTAAGTGTTCACAAGCATCATTTGGAAGCGCAGTCCTCCAGTTTATTGTTCCTTCAATAAGCCCAATTAATCAGCCCTTTCTTCTTCCAAAAACAGTCATTAGACCCAGATGTTTGCTTTGTCATGTTAGAAATGTTAATTGTTTTTTAATGAGATCTTCTGATAGGTCTAACATATGCATGGTAGAACAAAGAGTCCATGAAAGAAGTTTTCTTACAGCTTAGATTTTTTTTTTTTTTACATTTTTTTTATTTTGCTTTCAAACCATTAGCTATCCTAAGTTCAAGCCTTCTACTAAGTGATTATCATTTTTATTAATTATGGTAATTTATAATAAAATGAAATTCATTTATCAGGTTCTGTGACATCTGTAATATAATTGGTGTTTACAATATTGAATAAACTTTTCTTTTGGCTGCATAACCCGAGCACAACAAAATTTCATCACTTTAGTTTATAACAGTGAAGTTGACACTAATGTGGGGTTTTTTGCCAAGCACCAGATCTTAATGTGGCATGTGCTACAACACAAACATAAAAGAGATGGCATCTGGTAAGGGACAAGGAATTTAATTTGCTACAATTGTATCTGACAAGCACTGCGTTTTAAAGTACAAAACATATTTCAAACCCTTTGACATCCTGAAAGCTGAGCACTCTCATCTTCTTCATTAAAAATGAGACAATTAAGTGAGGCTGGCAAACAGTTTATTTTCGGGTAGTGTAAACACCAATGAGTCCGACAGTCCATAAATCAGGGGTGTAGCTACAGTAGGGGAGCTGAAAGGGTGTTGGAGAAATGGTGTGGAGGATCCTCTGAGGTCAAGCTGACACTAGGTTCACAGTAGTGTTTGGCTTTCTGTTCCTCAGGTCTGCTTGGGGACCCGAGAAATGGAAACCTAATCTGCTTAAAAAGCGGTTACCCACGGAAACTCGCAGACCCCATAGACTATAATAAAATGCAAAAAATGCAGAGAGACTTTTCTCTCCACATTTTGTAAGTGGATGGATGGGATGGAATCCCCGAACAAAGAGCAGGCGCAGTTGGGAACCTAGCCTAAGGTTGTTGTTATTTTCCCTAAAATACAGTATTTGCAAGACTGTAGCATAATATGCCTTGTTTCAAGTGTGAACTGTTTGGTGCATTTTTTCCAATTGTCACCAGTGCCACGTAATGGAAAACCTACTGTTATTTTAATACATTCATATACAGTTGGTCATGCCCAAAAAGTTGTTATGCCATGGTTATGCCATGAAAACTTTTTATTCTCTATCCATAGGATAGAGTAAAAAATATTTAACACTGGGGGTCCAACCGTTGAAATCCATTGATCCTGAGAGTGGAGGAGGTTTTACCCCAAATGTGAATGTAGCCGTTTTGAAGGCAAATGCACCCCTGCTCCCATTGATGTTAGTGGGAGCACTGGAGATAGCCAAAGTACAGCACTTGGCTCTCTCCAGCACTCCCAATGTGGAGGATGCTCTTCTTCCAATGAGGAGCTGGGAGGCATATGTCAACCAGTGGTGCACCTGCCTTCACCATAGCTACATTCACAACAGGGGTAAAACACCCTCCACTTTTAGGATCAGTGGATATCAGATCACACTGATCAACAATGTATCTTATAAAGATATTTATATCACTGTAAAGTCTGTGGTGATTCTTCAGTACACTACTATTTTGGTCACATAGATATTTATAGAGGAAACTGCAAGATACTGTAGACACCACACTTATAGCAAAGCAGTTCTTTGTAGACTAGCAGGCATTGATGCTCCTGCATCAGGGAAGGATTACAGATTTTTATTATAGTAAAACCACCATTGTCACCTTTGCCACACATGTACAGTAGGTATAAGTTCTATATTCCCAACAAACTATACCTGAATTATATATTCCCAACAAACTATAACTCAGGAACTATACCTTTCTAATAATGAAGCCTGTGTGAGTTCCTATCATTATCAGTCAGACAGTTGCTCCGTAATAAACCATTTTTCTACACTACAGAATCCACCAGTAATGTTGTTTTCTTAATACACCTATAGTCTGTATGTGTGACACCCAAAGCAACAACACCATTGGATTTGGTCTTGCATGGCAACAATCCATTTTGTCTTGAACTGGGCATTTAGATTCAGGACTAAGGCAGCAACCTGAAACTTTTCCAGAGTGAAGGAAGGTCTGAATAACACTCTGATAAAGCTATGTTGGATTGGATTCCGGCCTCTATGATCACTACCATCAGAGGTGTAACACAAAGCTCCTGGGCCCTAAAATCTGTACCAGGCTCCCCAACTGTAATGCATTGATTATAGCAGTGGTCTCCTCATATCGGAAATGGACACCTTATGGGCCCCCTAAGACTCCTAGGCCTGGGACTCCCTACACCCACTGCATTCCCTCAGCCCCTGCCTACCATAGATTAGATTGAGAGGCCCCAAATCCTCATTTTCCAACACTCCCATTCATCTCTAAGGAGAATAGCTGTGCATGCTTGTCCTGATCACTGACTAAGACCTCCTCGTATCTTAAGCAATATTCATGTAACCTTAGTGTTTTTTACTGTCCACAAAAATGGAAAAACTTGTACACATTGTATCCATATGTCATCCATAATCACAGATCCCCAAAAAGTTTATGATCCCATATCCTTGTATGGGTGAGTCTGTGCAGCATATATGACAGGATCTGCTAGATATTTTACAGATGGTTTCTACATCACGAACACAAATTTGTAAGACCTACGAGCATGTTTATGAGGCCATAGAAATTAATGGGTCCATACTGTATCCTATCAGTGTATAATGTATGGTAAACAGCTATGGTCATGTACATGTTTACTTGACAGCTATCAGAGCTATGGTCATGTGACTATGGTCAAGACAGTAAAAAAAAAAAAAGTTAGTAGCTGATCATAACCAACATTTTGATAAAAAAAAAAAACAGTTCTAAAAAGAGAAAAGCAATAATTATACAATATAAAAAAAAAAAAATCTACTTTTATCCAGTTCAGGCTCACATAGTGATTTTTTTCCCCCAAAACCAGGCCTTGATCAAAAAAAGAGAAGTGTAATGTTTTGATCTATAACCTATTGTCATGATTAGAGATGAGCGAATTTCTCAAAAGTTTGATTCCGCAGTTCCAAAAAAATTTGCTTCGATCGTAATTACTTTGCGGTGAATATCGCTAAAAAACACCTATTTCCTAGATTCAGAGATCCTGTATAGTGGTGTAGAACACTGTGCCTTGCAGTAACACGCATAGGGAGCCTACTGTGGTAGTCAAACAATACTTTGAGTCCGAATGACATGCACATGACAGGCGTCGCTCTTAGAATCGATGCACACTTCACTTGTTTGGACAGTTACGAGGCCAAAACTGTCCAACTAACTCAAGTGTGAACCCAGCCTTACAGGTCCATGTAAAGCTGCCGGGGGAGGTCAACATGGCCATATGTTCAATCTGTGGGCAGAAGGTGAAGCGTGGCCAGGTTGCCAATGTTGGCACCACAGGCCTGCGTCAACATATGCAGCGTCACCATAAAGTGACCTGGGAGAGCTGTCGCTCCAATGTGGTGGTCCAGCCTGCCGCAGCAACCGGTGCAGCATCCAGAGGCACGCACACCATTTCAGGCAGTCAAAGCTCCACCACCTCAGCCAAAGGAAGCTGTGTGTCCTTCCCATCATCTGCTGGTCGTGATGCTCATGCTCCGCCTCCTCCTCCTAGTGAGTCTTTTCGTCAGCAATCCATCACAGAAGCGATTTCGAAGAGACAACAGTATGCATGCATTCATCCAACAGTGCAGAAGCTGAGCATGCTCCTGTCCAAGTTGCTGGTGCTGCAGTCCCTCCCTTTCCAAGTGGTGGACACTGCACCTTTCAGAGAAGTCATGGCTTGTGCCGAGCTGAGGTGGAGAGTCCCAAGCTGTCATTTGTTTGCCAAAAAGGCAGTGCCAGCCCTGCGCAAATATGTAGAAGAGAAGGTGGGCCAGTCCTTGAGCTTGTCGGTGTCCGCTAAAGTACATAGCAGCGCCGACATGTGGAGCTGTAACTACGGTCAAGGACGATATATGTCATTTACTGCCCACTGGGTTAATGTGGTGCACCAGCAACTTGGACAGGTGATGCAGCTTCAGCCTCCATGTTCTCACGCCGTTGGTCCTGCAACATTGTCAACCTCATCCTCCACTGTCTCCTCAGCCTCCACTGCAGGGGCAATTCACAGTGCTCCTCCAGCATACCACATGTGCAGGGCACAGCGGTGTCACGCTGTTCTACACCTCGTTTTCCTGGGTGAACAGAGTCACATAGGGGAGGAACTGCTCTGTGTCCTTCCTCAAGAAATCGAATCCTGGCTTTCTCTGCGACACCTCAAAATCGGAACCATGGTGACCGACAATGGGAAGAACATGGTGTCGACGCTTCGTCAAGGAGGGCTAAGCCATGTGCCCTGCATGGCACACGTATTCAATCTGGTTGTCAAGCGTTTCCTTAAGTGTTCCACCCATCTGCAAGACATCCTAAAAATGTCAAGGAAACTTTGCATGCACTTCAGCCACTCGTACACCGCCAAGCACACCCATTTTGAGCTGTAGCGGCATTCCACAACATAGGCTGTATGCAGTGGAGAAGGATGCAGGGAGTCCCTCGGAGTCACTTGCGCAAATGGCCTGAAGCATGCTGACTTCCTTGCGCAGTGACAGCCAAATTGTCACCATTCGGCAGAGGGATGACTACTGGCTCTCCATCATGTTAGACCCTCGCTACCGGGGAAAAATGGGGGCCTTTTTTGCACCCACTGAGAGGGAGGACAAACTGAACTACTATGGAGATATCCTATGTAGTAAGTTGGCTGCTGCCTATCTGCGCCATCGTCCATCCTCTCGCAGGTTCGACAGGACTTCCACCCACCAATGCCTGATGCATCAGATTAAATTATCCATGCTGCCTCACCACACTCTGCCACTGGTTCATTATATAGCCTCCTAAGGCTGTTGCTACCTACACATTATAAAGACATGATATAATGTGTAGGTAGACATGCACCATCGTCCATCCTCTCGCATGTCTGACCGGGATAGCCCTGAGAGCTCAACTTGCACTGGCATGGCAGCTGTGGGAGGGGGTGGGAGTGACAGGAGCAGTATAGGCTCCATCAGCACAATGGAAACAAAATGGCGAATATGGTCCTTCTTATGGGTTTAGACACTAATAAACACCTTTAAATAAGTGATAATAGCCGCTAAGAATTATTGAATTAATATTAACAATACTGTTTTAAAAATGGCCTGCAACTTTTTACTGGTAAAAAAATGGCAAATATGGTCCTTTTTATGGGTTTAGACACTAATAAACACCTCTAAATAAGTGATAACCGCTAAGAATTATTGAATTATTATTGACAATACTGTTTTAAAAATGGCCTGCAACTTTATACTGGTAACAAAATGGCTAATATGGTTGTTATGTCTTTCCCCACGTTAAAGGCTTTTTTTACAGATACATGCAGATATTATTGGATGATAATTCAGTTTTCTTTGGCACAATAGTACTGACTAATGTTATGCTTTGGAAGAACAGTGACTAAGCCCCTTATAATAAACGCCTTTAAAAAGGCGTTTTTTACAGATACGTGCAAATATTAGTGTATGATAATTCACTGTTTTTTACTGTAATGCACTGCAAAAGGCTTGTTGTGTTCCACCTTGAAGACACTGGTATGAGTAATGAGCAGCAGTATAATGGCAACCCCAAATTCTTCTCTCAATTCCTCCCTAAGCTTTCTCTACAGTTCTAAGGCTCAGCCTCTTTCCCTGAAATTCTATATGTTTCTAAGTATTTCCCTAGCTCCTGCCGACGTCTGTCCCTACAGAAAGAGCAATGTAGAATGACTGTACCTAAAATGACCGAGGGTTTTTATAGGGCTGTGACATTACAGGTCCTGCTGGCTGCTGATTAGCTGAACGCTTGGCATTCTGGGTGATCCCGCGCTCCCAGAGTCCCTTCCCCCTTGTCCTAACATGTGCGGTGGCCATTTTATAAAAAAAAATGCGATTCAATGCATCGAAGCCTGCGGAAATCCAGAATCGTGGCGAATTGAAGATTTCCTGAAATTTGGATCGAATTCCACTTCTGCAGAATCGATTCGCTCATCTCTAGCCATGATACTCTATTTTTGGCTAAGAAAATCATCAGAAACTTCACCAAACTGCTCTGTGTGAACTAAGCCAACAGGTTAGGAAAGGAATCTTGAAGAAGGAAGAGTGAAAAGAGACAGAAAAATTAAGGGCATAATCAAAAATACACCCTTAATTATGAATCAAAAATAATGTATTTGATTAATAGTAAAACACAAAGAATTAACATTTTTGCTTATTAAACAAAGAACAGATAAGTGTAGGGCTACATGCGACTCCTGTCCATCCTCTCTTTCACTAATATTAGCAAATGGAGTCGCATTGGGACCCTAGTGTGCCACAACTGTGACTTCAAGTCGAACGTTTCTCCACTAGAAGCCGCATTAGTGAAGGAGTAGCAGGGTGACCTGGCAATCCATGGTCGCACAATGGAAGTCACAGCTAAAGTCACCGTGTAGCTCTAGCCTAAAACGGAAAAATAAAAGAATAAAATAGAAATATAAAGAAAATCTAATTTAGTATGAAAGTATCAAAATTCTATCATAGTAGAATATAAAAGTCGAAGACACTTGGGCATTATCATGTTCTTAATACTTACAATATATCTAAAAAATAGCGATAATGTCTCACTGTTTATAATACTATACATAGCATGTACAGTATATGGAAAAAAACACAGGCCAAAGTACATTAGGCAGAACATTTTACCAAGCTCTTACATTGGATTTCTGAGTAGTTAAATGAAATCCTATACATTCTTTTACATTCGTGGCACATAGCAAAGTATAGTAGTTATAGCATTCATAATGGATGCAAATAAGCAGCTTATTACTAGAGTTGTTTGAAGTCAGTTCAGTCCTTGGTTTCTTTATATTCTGAAGAGCATTTCTCTCTATATATACTTAAAAGGGTTGATTCTTGTATGTACAGTACATTTATGAATATGATTCTACAGATCTTATACAGCCTTTAAGATCTGGCCTATTTTGGGCTGTAAAAACAAAATCTTTTGTTGTTATTTTTATTCTCGCATTCTACAAACCATAACATTTTTGTATTATATCAATGCGGATGTATGAGGACACACTGTCCGCAAGACGAGTTGTAATTTTTAATAGCACCATTTTGGGATACATATCATTTTTTAATTAATTTTTTTATTCATTTTTGAAGGCTAGAATGCAAACAAACTAGCATTTTCACAATAGTTGCATTTATTAACTCTGGGCAGAAAAATAAGTTCTTTGTACTATGGATCAGTGTAAATACAGTTATATCAGATAAGTATACAGGAAGGGTTTTTTTTACATTTGACACTAGGATCACAACTGCTTTCGGGTTTCTGTTCGGGGGGGTCTGCTTGGGGACCCCCAAACGGAAACCTAATCTGCTTAAAAAAGCGGTTACCCATGGAAACCCGTAGACCCCATAGACTATAATGGGCTCTGCCAGGTTTCCACACGGTTTTCACCCAAAAAGGGAGAAAAATACGAGAGGGGAGTGCTGCTTGCGCAGCTGAAAGTGGAACAGAATCCCCGAATGGAGTTCCAGCGCTGGTGTGAACCCAGCCTTAGTATTTTTGCACAATCACATTTTACAGAAAAAAAGTTATTTTACAGCAACCTATTTGTTTTATATTTTTTAGTTGATGTAGCTATATGAGAACTTGTTTTTTTGCTAGTACCATATTGGGCTAGATAGAATTTATTGAATTTTTATGCCCATGTGAGGAGAGGTATAAATTCTAAGTTAACATTTCTTTTCTATTCAGCTATTCAATTGGCAGCCATGGACTATATGGAATTTTTATTGTTTACTATTTTAAGATTATAAAATAATTTTTACTGAAAAAGTGGATTATTCAATCATTTGTTTGGAGTTTCTTTTTTATAATTTTTTTTAAAACTGTTACTTTACTTTTACTATTACATGATGCTACTATCGTTTGATTTCTTACAATGGGGCTGATTTATCACATTTTGTATGCCAAAAAACTGGTGTACACACCATAAAAAAAATCTCAGAAGATGCTCCTAATTTATGATGAGGAGTGCACCTTGTCATAAATTAGGAGCAAATGCCAGCAGGGCAGGAATAAATCAGCCCCACAATGTTTTGGAATATTTACAGCGATACACTAACAGGTTATCTATTACACTAGCTTGTTAGGGCTTTGGTTGCCATGGTAAACCATCAGCACTCAACGATCATGTCACAAGGCACTGATAAGCAGAATGAGTTCCCTTTGTCCTTTTCCTTAGATGCTGCAATCAGTATTGATTACTGCATCTAATGGTCAGTTCAAACTGCTCCAAAAATCAATTCAGATTTTTTAAAAACATTTCTATAAATTCAATGGGTTTTTGAGGCAATTTTTTAAGTGTCCCATTCATTTTAATGGGATTTGGAGCTTTTTATCTCCCTCACGATAGGGCAAGATGTGTCAGGATCCTCTATCCAACTGCTGCACCTTTGACGTTACCATGCCAACCTGGGAAGCTTTTGCACTTTCAGAGGTTTGGTCCAGTAAGCAGCTGAGGAGGCCTATATAAGACCACGTCCTCCTGAGACATGTGCGGACTATTAGTTTGCTACTGCTAGTTTGGCTTCCATTTTGCGAGTGTGTTCCTGTATGACTTGTGACCTCTGACTTGCTCCTTTTGCCTCTTGATTTTGTTGTGACATTCCCGGCTGGATTTGTGACCCTTGGCTAGTCTCTCGGATACTGCTTTTGTCTCCCGTCTTGGCTTACTACATGCGCTCCTGGTTTTTGTCTCTGCTATACGACTTCTCTGCCTCCATGTCTCTTTGTAAGTTTTCTGGACTTTGTATTGGTTTCTGCAGCAGTGCATTTATCATTAGTACATTTATCTGTTTGGTGACAATTCAGATCCCTAGATCCAGTAAAGCCCATCTCTCCTTGGGGCGAGCTCTGGTGAAGGCGTCTGGGGGTCTTGGCTTGCAGAGGTGTGCTAGTTGTAGGTAGCTGTTTCGGCTCACAGTTAGCCAATTTCATGGCTGATTTTATGACCTTAAAAAGGTCCTGCATTCATGGTCGTATCCACAGGCAACCGACCAAGACCAAAGACTGTCATATTTAGATAAAATTTTTAAAACTCTGCAAAATTTTTAATTACTTATATTTTCAAAAATCTTTAACTTTTAATTATCTACAAATGTAAAAATGGTTATGTTCAGTGGAATACCCTTTTAAGGGGTTAAAAGGGTTTTATGAGATTGAAAATTATTGTTGTTTTCTTTTGGAAACAGCACCACTCTTATCCATGGGCTGTATTGTATCCTAACTCCACTTAAGGGTGGATTCACACTTGCGCCTGGAGTCCATCCGCCGCGAATCTGACCTAAATGTTGGAAAAAAGGATAAGGAAAGGATTAGGAAAGGTTTGAGACGCATTGCTTAAAAACCCATTCACTTCTATGGGTTTTTAATGAAATGCGCGGGTGCACCGATTGCACCCTTTGCGCTGCGAAGCCGTTTTTTTTTTCGTCAGAAACAAAGTCGGACATGCAGGACTTTGTGTCTGATGAAAAAAAACGACTTTGCGGTGCAGAGGGTGCAATTGGACACCCGCGCATTGCTTTACCCCATTATTATTATGGGGTCTCTCTCAGTGTTCCCCCTATCGGCAACCCTGAGATGCAATCATGGAGTGCTGCTGCATTACCATGGCGAAGGACCCCACATCAGCCTCCTAGCTATACAGTAGCTATAACCCTTTGTCTGATGCAAAGGCTTATAGCTATAGCGTCCTCTATCCTTTATAGATTGATATGCAAAAGCATATCAATGTGCAAATGAAGCAATCGCGCCAACTGGTTTTCAGTATGGGAGTGAAGTGAAGTGTAAATGTACAAAAAAAGGAAAAGTATGAAATAAAAAATAACAAATAAATTGCAATTTTTCCCAATATATATATATTTTTTTCTAGAAAATAATAAAAAACAGCCATATTTGTTATTGATGCATCTATAATAACCCATATAATAAAAATGTAATGATATTTATCCTGCATGGTGAGCGCTGTAAAAAAATAACAATAAAAAACAACAACAAAATTGCTATTTTTTGGCCATATTGCCTCCAAAAAAGTTCTAAAAAGTTATCCAAAAGTCACATGTAATCCGAAGTGATACCAATAGAAACAACAGATGTTTCCAGAAAAAACAAACCCTCACACAGCTCCGATTCTGTTCCCCAATCCACTTGAAAAATGCGGAGAGAAAAGTCCTGCAAGCTGGACTTTTCTCTCCGCATTTTTCGGGCGGTTTCCGCGGGTAACCGCTTTTTAAGCAGATTAGGTTTCAGAAAGCCGAATGCTAGTGTGAACCTAGTGTAAGGTCCCACGTAGCTAAAAACTGCTGGGGAAAAAACGCAGCGGAAACACATCGCTTTTTTTCGGTAGTGTGTTTCATTGCGTTTTTGCTGAGTTTTTCTCTGCAGATTTTTTTTTCCCTTATTAAACCTAGCAAGCGTTTTCACAGGTATAATTGACATGCTGCAATTTTCAAAAATGCGGGTGTTTTTGAAAACGTAGCTTTTCTGCAGCTGCTTTTTTTCTGCAATGTGTGGATGGCATTAGCCAGAATCTCATTCACTTTGCTAGTACTGTAAAACGCAGTGTTTGTTTCCGATGCAACAAAAACACTGCGTTTTTTTCTGCAGCATTTCCGCTGAAGCAAAAACGCTGCGTTTCTGCAACGTAGATTGTTAGAATGAGAAGGACGTTCCACATTATTAAGCAGGCCACAGGTTTCAAGCAATATGGGAAAGAAAAAGGATCTCTCTGCTGCCGAAAAGCGTCAAACAGTGCAACGCCTTGGACAAGGTATGAAAACACTAGATATTTCAGAAAAACTTAAATGTGATCATCGTACTGTGAAGAAATTTGTGGTTGATTCAAGAGCACAGATGGGTTTGTGAAGATAAAGGCACAACAAGGAAGGTGTCTGCCAGACAAATTCATTGCTCAATGCTAAAATACCATTACAAAGCAGCAAACAGGTATTTGTTGGTGCCTCTGGAGTCCCACGAACCTCAAGGTGTAGAATCCTCAAGAGACTTGTAGTTGTGCATAAACCTACTATTTGGCCACCCCTAAACGTTACTCACAAGCAGAAACCATTGCAGTGGGCGCAGACATACATGAAGATTAATCTTGAAACAGTCTTATTTACTGATGAGTGCCGTGCAACCCTGGATGGTCCAGTATTGGGTCCTCTTCTTTTTAATATATTTATTAATGATCTGGCAGAGAGTGTTTCAGAGCAGGGATTCCATATTTGCAGATGATACTATATAATTAATAGTAAATTACTGGATAAGACTGCCACTGAAAAATACATGGGAATGTTGGGAAGCATAACTTTAGCACCCAGCACCAGGCAGCTGCTGCAAAGGCAAATAAAATAAAGGATGCATCAAAAGAGTCATAGATATTTTAGATGCTTATGACAAGAACATAGTTATACCTATACAAATCACTAGTACGGCCACACATAGACTATTGTGTACAATTTTAGGCTCCTGTGTACAAGAAGTACATAGAGAGTGCAGAAAAGGACAACCAAGATAATTAGGGGAGTGGATAGATTGGAATATAATGACAAATTAACAAACTTGGTGCTATCCAATTTAGAGAAAAGTCAACAATGAGAAGAGCTGATCACAATGTACAAATATATGAGGGGACAGTACAAATATATTCCTAATGATCTTTTCTCTCCTTGGCCTGTGACAGTGACAAGGGGATATCCTCTACTACTAGAGTAAAGAAAATTTCACCAGCATCATACATGTAGATTCTTTACTGTAAGAGCAGTGACGCCACTGTCAAAGGATGTTGTGATGGTCAGTTTATTGTACAATTGCAAGAGGGATGCTGTGGATGCTTTTCTTGAAAGAAAAAATATGCCAGGTTATGGGTTTTAGATTTTTGGAGATGACAAGTTAATCCAGGGTTTTATACTGATTGATTTGGCGTCATTGACATGGGGAAATTTGCATTCGCTCCAGTAGAACAATTGATCCCACCTAAAGCACAAGTGCAATATATAAAAAAGTACAGTGGAAAATACAAGTAACCAAAAATCAAAACAGACCCCTCAGGTACACAATAAGGGATGTGTGTTTGTGCATGTTCTGCATTTGTTCGAGGGTTGATGTAACCAGTTTAAGGTCTCATTCACACAACAGTACTGTGCACTCAGCCAAGAAAAATTATTTTTTTCATGGCTGAGTGTACACCATAGAGTAATCTGTTTTAATGCATCCCTCATAGACATGAGTCTATTGAGGAATCCATGAAAACGTCCTGAGAAATAGCTTTTTCTATTTTTCTTGGATCATTTACATGGACCATTAAAACAACAGTCATGATAATAGGTTCATTAAAGTTTATAGGGCTGTCTACTGGCTGTTAATACAACAGCTAACACAAGACTGTGGAATCATGTCATGTGTATGCCCTTATTCTCTTGATATGATTTGTTACATTATAGTTTCTACATTGTAGCAGCTCTTGGCTATTATTAACAAATATGTAACTTACACCAGCATAACAATAGGTTATTATATTGGATCTTCTACCCTACATAGAAACAAAGTAATGTGACAGATCAGCTCCTCCCATTGTAGGCAGAGGAGTAAAATTAATCTCCTGGGTCCCAATACAAAATCTGTAACAGAGCCCCTACCTATGTTGTGCAATTTAGAACAGAGGGGACCTTGATGTGACAAAGTGACCTTTGGGACCCCCACAGAGCCCAGGGCCTCTTAAGGGACTGCTACCGCTCCACCCTTAGCTAAGCCCCAGATTGTTGGATCAATTTCAAATACTGTAATTCATTATTTATTATTTGACCAGTAAACTACACTATAAGGTCATTACAGATTTCCATTTAAGAAAGCTTAATTAATAATAAAAAAAAATCCTTACAAGCCTTTTGCTTTTGTAAACTGCAGAGTCCGTTGTGTAGAATGAACTCTCCAAAGAAGGTCTATTTGTCTCAGAAATTAATATGAAATTCCCAGAACCTTCCAAAATCCATACATTCATAAAGTGTGCCAAATAATTTGTCTAATCTCTAGTGACCAGGAAATGATAAGACCATCTAGAAATCTGGGCATCTCAAAACCTTATCCCAGCAGAATTTTTACCAATAATAGTACCAAGAGAATAATGTAAAAGAGAAGCACAGAGCACATAAAACACTCCAAGAGGGAGCCTTTGATGAATGGTTGCAGCCAAACACAAGTTTATTGAGCTTGTGTGCACAGATGCATTAATCTTGTTGGGCCGATCTTACTGGTGCAAGGTCTACTGTACATCAAAGACAGCCTGGGACTTTAAATCATCTCGTTCTCTTGGCATGTTCTGAGATATTGAGGAACATCACCTACAACACATTTGCTCTGATATTTACGTGGCAGTGTAATAGGAAAAACTGCATCAAGAGTGATTTATCTTCTTTTTCTCACAAGTGCCTGAATATAAAGTCTTTAAGAAAGTGATATTTGTTGTACAATATGTTATGTGCAATAATGTCTCAAGGAAAAGGACTCAGCTATGCTTTCTTGAGAAAGCAACATATGTATATGATAATGGTAAAGGAAAGGGGTTAGACAACAATAAACTGTCTGATGATGATACCAGACCTTTCACAATATTGTCTTAGGCTAAGGCTCCACGTTGCAGAAACACAGCTTTTTTTGTTACAGATTTTGCTGCAGTTTCTTGAAACAAAGCCAGGAGTGGATTGAGCAGAAGTTAGAAGTATAAGTAGGTCCTATATATTTGGAGTAAATGAAATGCCAACAGCTATTCATATACATTACATGCATGCATATTCATCTAATTTACATAAAAGAGATTCTACCAACTCCCTCAAGCAGTGGCGGAAGTACCGCCATAGCAGCCGTGGCGGCTACCACAGGGCCTGGGACCTTAGGGGGCCCGGTGGGCTCCTAATGCTTTTTTAATTTTTTTTTAAAATTTACTTACCAGTCTCCAGTCCTGCTCACGGCCATCTCCACTTACACTTCTTTGACCCATATCACGTAGCTGGGGCAGAAGGGGAAATGAAGGCGGCTGTGAGCAGGATCGGGCATCGGTAAGTAAGGCCACGGGCAGGTGGCAAGAGTATTTGTTGGGCGAACCACAACAAATACTGCTATTATACTCTGGGGTCTCTTCAGTGTTACTTACCTCTCCTGGGCTTCGGGGCCTCTTTAGTGACATCTCAGATGTCACATGGGCCAGGTCGGCATCGCAACGCACAATGACACTGGCATAACTCACGTGTGTGCCGACATTTTAGAGGGCCGAAAACAGCAGGGTAAGTGCCAGAGCCCAGGAGAGGTAAGTACCACTGTTTTTTATGTTTGTCATCGCCCCTGGGCCTCTAATTATTATACTGGGGTCTGAAAATATAATAATAATTTGTGGATGGTCCACTATGGGGCATAATACTGTGTGGAGGGGCCAATATGGGACATTATACTGTGTGGAGGGGCCACTATGGGACATTATACTATGTGGAGGGGATGCAATTGGACATTATACTGTGTGGAGGGGCCACTATGGGACACTATACTGTCTGGAAGCAACTTTGGGACATTATAGTGTGTGCAAACGGGGCGTTATACCATGTGGAGGCTAGGAAAGGGGAACCAAGTCAAAAGTTTGCTATGGGGTCCAGTCTTTTCTAGTTACGCCCCTGCCCCCAAGCATATTCAACTGCTGCCCCCAGATTACAGAACACATTACAATGATAAACAACATACCTCTGTCATGTATATCACTTTTGTAGATTTGAAGAAAACAACTTTGAAAGTCTTATGAAAATGAGACAGTTGTGCATGGGGCGGGGGGGGGAACCTTCAGCCCTGCAAGCACTGCTCTTGCACACAGGTAGGATGAATAATGTCATAGTAGTGGGATGATCAATTATCACTGCATGGGGTGTTGCAGGCAGGAGATGGTAAAAATCTGAGGAGCAAAAGCAGTGCTCAGGGAGCTGAAGGCCCGCCCCCAGTGCACCAACTGCCTCATTTGCATAACATTTCAAAGTTGATTTTCTCCAAATCTACAAAAGTGACATACATAAAAAAGATATGTTGTTTATCAATGTAATGTGCTCTGTAACACAGTGGTGACAATTGAATTTGCTTGGGGAGGTGGTAGACTTCCTAAATATACAGCAACAATACTAAACACTTCACAACATCTTCTGCTCTAATCATATGGTTGTCTAAAATTGTAGAGCCAAGGACACATTTAGAATACAAAATGCTCCTGAAGATACTATTTGGCTTATTTAAATAGGGCCCCATTTTATGTTGGACTCATCTTACTCCACAATGAATGGCTGAAACCACTGGCAAAATAGAGCAGGAGGATGAGTCTATGTATGACTTAGTGAATGAAGCAGGTGTGGATACTGTTATCTGTGTGATGAAAATGTTCTTTGACTACTTAATAGCAAGTTGTCATATAGGTAGTTTTTCCATCCAATACTACGAGGAACCATAACATACAGAGCTGCCCTAGGGTTTGTGAACTGTGAAGTCAAGCAGGGTGTTTGAACTGCCGTCTGGTGAAGGTGGCACCATAGATGTTCTGGCATCCAAGAATTTCAACCACCATGAATATTAAAGGGTTGTCCATTTTCAGGATAATATTAAGAGACAATTGTGCAATGAAAAGTTACATCATTTTCCAATATACTTTCTATATCAATTCCTCACATTTTTCTAGATCTCTGCTTGCTGTCGTTCATTGCTTACCTCCAGTGGATAAAAATCAGTCCATGGTCATGTGATGGACACACAAGTGCCATTCGTTATAGTCACAGCACAGTAATCAGACATCTGTCTGTTAACGAGCTGTGTACCTGTGTGCTCATCACATGACCATGGACTGTACATCACATGACTATGGACTGATTTTTATTTACTGGAAGTAAGCAGGGATGAATGACAGAAAGCAGACAAGAAGAAATCTAGAAAAACGTGAGGAATTGATACAGAAAGTATATTGGAAAATTGTATAACAATTGTCTCTTCATATTGGTCTGAAACTAAACAACCCCTTTAATTTTGTCATATAGCAGTTTCATTTATTATTGCTAGTAGTGATGACTATGTATGGGGCTGTCATGATATGGTGGCATTATTTGAGCATTGTATGGGGTACTTACTTTGGCTTTGTGTGGAACTGCTACTAAGACACTGTACAGTATATTAATTTTCAGTGTACATTGAGATATTACTGTATGTTATATGTATTTGTACCTGTATAAAAGTTTACCATTGGGTCAGAAGCACAGAAGATAACTCTTAAAGAATTATCCAATGTAAGGTCACACCATGTCTGGGTGACTAATTGTAATATCATATAATATGGATTTGATAGATGATCTGCCCGTGAAAGAGGTAATAATTTATGTAGTTAGATATTATTTCCCTATACAGTGCATATTGCTTATGGGCCTTTTTATGTGCTCAAAGTAGTTTTGTAATATACCCATACAATAGTTGTCTTTATGGTTAGTATTTTTATTTATTCACTTTCTGACCTTTAAATCCTTGTTTATATCTATCCTTCACCTTTGTAATTTTATACATTTAAGTGATAAATCCCTGTTATGCCGCATTCACTTCTTTCATTTCCTTGGCCAAACAGTCTATTAATATGGGAAAAATAATCTTTACAAATTGTTCTGCCAGTGTTGTGGAGGCACTTGACCTCCCAGTCTACAGCTTTTTAATGAAGGCTCTACTTGTCCTACTGCATCTGTGACAATCTGTTACTTATTAACTGTTTACTGTACAAGAAATGTTCTATGTGTAGTTCATTGTATTCTGCAATAAACCATACATGTAACCAGGCAATCATCCTGCAATTACTGTTGGCCTACCATTTTCCATTTATTGAACATTCTACATTTATTTCAGATTATACATTACTTTATATTATGTTACTAAAAATTAAGGGAACACTTAGGTTTGGTTCACACAGTGCTTTGTTACTGAAGAACTGCATGCAGTTTTTAAAGGGAGTCTAGCATTTGCAAAACCACTTTTAAGCTAATGGCACGTTGGAATGGCCTTTAAAAAGGCCATTCTTCTCCTACCTTTCCTTGTTTTCTTCTCCCAGGCGATTCAAAGTTAATTTGTTTCTTCATGTAAGTAAATGAGCATCACGGAGCACCCGGGGCGTTCCTCCTCTTCTGCGAGCACCCACCTCGTCATCGCTTTTCACCGCACCTTCGTCCGTTGTGGAGACTCCCCTCTTGGTCTTCTCTGTATCTTCTTTCTTCTAAGTCCTCGCACCCAGTGCTGTGCGCATGCGCAATCGACTCTGCCACTTTGGGTTCGGGCAGAGCCGACTGTGCATGACGGGCAGCCATTTTCCAGTAGTCTGTCACAAGAGCATACTTCGGCAGAGCCGATTGCACATGCGCACAGCGCTGCGTATGAGGACTTAGAATAAAGAAGATACTGAGAAGACCAAGAGGGGAGTCACCGCAGCAGACGAAGGGGCGGTGATAAGCGATGACGAGGTGGGTGCTCGCAGAAGAGGAGGAACGGCCCGGGTGCTCCGTGATGCTCATTAGCATAAATGAAGAAACTAATTATCTCTAGAGTAAGACTTTTCTAGTAAACCAGTAAACTAGAAGTTTTTCATTGGATATAAGTATACAAGTGAAATGCATAGTAACAGATGCTGCATGAGGGCCTGCAGTAGAGCCTGTGCCCATAATCCAGAACCATGCAGCTTGGTTTGGCATTTGTCAGAGAACAAGAGAATTGTCAGGTGTCACTGGCTCCCTGTTCTCTTCACAAATAAGGGCAGGTTCACCCTTAGCACATGTGACAGATGTGAAAGAGTCTGGAGACACCATGGTAAATGTAATACTGCCTGCAGCATCATCCAGTTTGGAAGTTGGTCAGAATGTTTATAGTTGTTTCATGCAGGGCTGTGGGATTGCAGTCTGAGTTGTGGAGTTGGAGTTGGGACCAATTTTGGGTGGAATCAGAAAAATACAGTGGGGAAAAAAAGTATTTAGTCAGCCACCAATTGTGCAAGTTCTCTCACTTAAAAAGATGAGAGAGTCCTGTAATTGACATCATAGGTAGACCTCAACTATGACAATGACAGAGGTCAAACGTTTTCTGTAAGTCTTCACAAGGTTGGCACACACTGTTGCGGTTATGTTGGCCCATTCCTCCATGCAGATATCCTCTAGAGCAGTGATGTTTTGGGGCTGTCGCTGGACAACACGGACTTTCAACTCCCTCCAAAGGTTTTCTATGGGGTTGAGATCTGGAGACTGGCTAGGCCACTCCAGGACCTTGAAATGCTTCTTACGAAGCCACTCCTTCGTTGCCCTGGCGGTGTGCTTGGGATCATTGTCATTCTGAAAGACCCAGCCATGTTTCATCTTCAATGCCCTTGATGATGGAAGGAGGTTTGCACTCAAAATCTCACGATACATGGCCCCATTCATTCTTTCATGTACACGGATCAGTCGTCCTGGTCCCTTTGCAGAGAAACAGCCCCAATGCATGAAGTTGCCACCCACATGCTTCACACTAGGTATGATGTTCTTTGGATGCAACTCAGCATTCACTCTCCTCCAAACACGACGAGTTGTATTTCTACCAAACAGTTCTACTTTGGTTTCATCTGACCATATGACATTCTCCCAATACTCTTCTGGAACATCCAAATGATCTCTAGCAAACTTCAGACAGGCCCGAATATGTACTGGCTTAAGCAGGGGGACACGTTTGGCACTGCAGGATCTGAGACCCTGGCAGCGTAGTGTGTTACTGACGGCAGCCTTTGTTACATTAGTCCCAGCTTTCTGCAGGTCATTCACTAGGTCCCCCTATGTGGTTCTGGGATTTTTGCTCACCGTTCTTGTGATCATTTTGATCCCACGGGGTGAGATCTTGCGTGGAATCCTTGATCGAGGGAGATTATCAGTGGTTTAGAATGTCTTCCATTTTCTAATTATTGTTCCCACAGTTGATTTCTTCACACCAAGCTGCTTGCCTATTGCAGATTCAGTCTTCCCAGCCTGGTGCAGGTCTACAATTTTGTTTCTGGTGTCCTTTTGTCTCTCATAGTTGAGGTCTACCTATGATGTCAATTACAGGCCTCGCTCGTCTTTTTAAGTGGGAGAACTTGCACAATTGGTGGCTGACTAAATACTTTTTTTTCCCCACTGTATCTCATATTTCCTAAATCTTAATCCTATATGACAATCACGGGCACTCCAACACTCATCAGGTTCAGGAAGGCTAACTACAACTAGGATGTGTTCTGGGGGAAACACTACCACCACCATCAGATACCCTGCAGGCCTCCTCAGCACTGAACCAGCCCAGAGGTAGAGCTGGAGTAATCTTTTTCCATTTCAAGTACTACTATTCCCAAGCTTCCTGACCTCCCCCAACAGTTTGCTGCGCATACATCTTGGAAAAATAACCACAGATCTTCTGTGGTTATAGATTTGCTCAAATCCTTCTGTCTCTTTAAGTAATTTATGACAGACAGGATGATGTTGAAATCAGGGCTCTGTGGGGGCCATATCATCACTTCCAGGACTCCTCCTCCAATGGGTGGTCACACCAAATATTGATATAATTTAGATTTCTCTTTGGTTCATTCACTTTACATTTTGTTAATTGACAAAAATAAATTATTAACACTTTTTGTATTGAACGCATTCTTACTTTTCAGCACACCTGCCTAAAAATTTTGCGCATCACTGTATATGCTTGGAGTGTGGCACAAATTGTACCTTGGCTGTTGTTAGGTACCGGGAAAAATCCTAACAGACATTTTCAGACTTTTTTTTTTTTTTATAAATTCTTTATTTATATCAAAAACATAAACACAAACAACAAACCATGTAAAGGCAGCCTCCACAAAAATGAGGCCGAGAACAAACTGCAAAAGAAAAACCACTGACAATCCACTGACCAAGGAATAATATCACATAAGGGAGATACTTCCAGAAAAGTATGTGTAAAATCAGAGGGTGGAAGAAAGGGAAAGGCAGAACAGTAGAAAGAGGAGAACAGAAACAAGAAAGTTAAAGGAGAGATGGAGAGGATGGGAGGGAGTGGAGAGAGGAGGAATAGGAAAGGAGAGAAGAGAGAGAGAAAAAAAGAAGGGGGGGGTGGGGGAGAAAGGAAGACGGGGTCAGGAGGTCCAGCATCCCCGCCACGGGAAATACCGCTCACAGACTCCCAGTTCAACATTCAACGCACCAGGTCCCTGTAATCCTGCAAACCCTGGAAGAGAATCCATGGTGTCCAGGCCTCTATGAAGAGTGTCCCTGAGGCGTGCAGTGAGGTCCTCCATACCCTGGATGTCCTCCACTTTACGGATCCAATATAGGAGAGAAGGTGGAGTGGAGGACTTCCATAACACTGGAATGCAGGCCCGAGCCGCATTGACCAGATGCCTCAAAGAGGACCTACGATAAGCCCGGAGGGAGAAGTCAGAGAGGTGAAGCAGGTAGAAGGCAAGTGTTTTGGGGGGGGGGGACAACCTGATAGACCTTACAGATAGTCCGGTGTACTCCATCCCAGAAGTCCCTCAGCCCACACACTCCCAGAATATGTGTAGCAATGTCCCCTCCTCCGTGCCACATCGCCAGCACCTCAGGGAAGCAGATGGGAAAATCCTATGCAGCTTAGATGGGACATGGTACTATCTAGTCAAGAGTTTGTAATCCGCCTCATGGTATCTGCTCGCTATGGAACTCCTGTGAGCAAATTCAAGAATCCTGGAGTATTGAGAGTCCGAGAACACAGTGTGCAGATCAGACTCCCACTTCGTCAGGAAGGCCGGTCTGTGATCCGGAGGAGGGGAAACCAGCAGCAGGTAGAAGACTGATAAGGAGTGCCTGAGTGGGCCAGACCCAGAACAGGTTGCCATTTTCAGATCTTATGATGACAAAGGCTTTAACGCAGGACTGGCCCTCATGTTCTTCGGACTTAAATCCACTACATGTGCTGCAGCTTGTTTCAAGGGTTAAAAGGTGACACGCTGTAGTGGACTGTAAAAGGAGACACTATCCTAGAAATAAGGCACTATCCTAGATTAATCAAAGGGGTATTCCCATCTCAAGGACCCCATCTAAATTGTTAGTTAATGTAAATTCAAGAGTTTTCCTAAATACATGGCTTTAAAACTAGTGATTTGTTTACCTGCTATGTGAAATTATTCCTCCCATTGTTTACACAATGTTTCCTTGGTCCCCGACCTGTTATCTGATCTCAGGATGAGTGATATGATTCACTGCTCTCTGGAGGTAAGGGGGGCTGTTGTCAAGGTGAGACAGAGGAGGGAACATTCTGGGTTACCTGCATCTGTGCCTAGATATATATCAGTGTCTATATAATACAAAACTGGGTTTGTTAAATCTTCTAGCCAGTTAATTATATGGATAAATAGGCTGGCTGGTATGCTGCATGCTCCTATCTGTATGTAGCACAGTTAGTGTACAGTGAATCATTTATTGCTCATGCAGGTGGTGAGGGGCTGAGGGTCTTCACCTGCTCAGAGACCCCTCTACAGATCCCCTGTAGGCCAGTTGGAGCCTGTAGCTAGATATTATAGATAGATTGATAGAGAAGCATTCTCGGATGAGTTCTCACTATAGAAGTAGTAGTCAGCTATAGAAGAAATGTGTTAATTAAGTGTTTGAATTGAATTAAATTTAATCCATTGTTTTAATTAAGTAAGGTGATGAAAATCAGCATTCCCGCTGTTTCTGTTACTCACGTCTTTTTGTGAAAGATAATTAAAAGAACTTCCAAGGAAGATACAGGCAGATATTCACTAGGAGAACTTTTTGAAATATTAGAGGGTTGTCCAGATTCTAATAAAGAACATCTGGCTTTTGGATTTTCATAAGCTTTTAGTGGTTTACACTTTTCCCACAGAATCTAATGTGAGACATATAGATATTGCAGTTGTTAAATGAACATTCCGCACTGAGTGGCTTTTTCATAATGTGCTGTATCGCAAAACTGTCACAAAAAATGTTCATTTAACACCTGCTACATCTGTACAATGCATACTGGGTATGTTCATGGGCAATGAAGGCAGGGTGTATATGGGATAATTGAGGTCTCATCATTCTATCATGCCATCCTGTATAGTAGATACATACAGTGCCTTGCGAAAATATTCGGCCCCCTTCAACTTTTCAACCTTTTGCCACATTTCAGGCTTCAAACATAAGGATATAAAATTTTAATTTTTTGGTGAAGAATCAACAACAAGTGGGACACAATCGTGAAGTGGAACGAAATTTATTGGATATTTTAAACTTTTGTAAAAAAAAAAACTGAAAAGTCGGGCGTGCCAAATTATTCGGCCACCTTAAGTTAATACTTTGTAGTGCCACCTTTTGCTGCGATTACAGCTGCAAGTCACTTAGGGTATGTCTCTATCAGTTTTGCACATCAAGAGACTGAAATTCTTGCCCATTCTTCCTTGGAACACAGCTCGAGCTCAGTGAGGTTGGATGGAGATCGTTTGTGAACAGCAGTTTTCAGCTCTTTCCACAGATTCTCGATTGAATTCAGGTCTGGACTTTGACTTGGCCATTCTAACACCTGGATACGTTTATTTGTGAACCTTTCCATTGTAGATTTTGCTTTATGTTTGGGATCATTGTCTTGTTGGAAGATAAATCTCCATCCCAGTCTCAGGTCTTTTGCAGACTCCAACAGGTTTTCTTCCAGAATGGTCCTGTATTTGGCTTCATCCATCTTCCCATCAATTTTAACCATCTTCCCTGTCCCTGCTGAAAAAAAGCAGGCCCAAACCATGATGCTGCCACCACCATGTTTGATAGTGGGGATGGTGTGTTCAGGGTGATGAGCTGTGTTGCTTTTACGCCAAACATATCGTTTTGCATTGTGGCCAAAAAGTTGGATTTTGGTTTCATCTGACCAGAGCACCTTCTTCCACATGTTTGGTGTGTCTCCCAGGTGGCTTGTGGCAAACTTTAAATGAGACTTTTTATGGATATCTTTGAGAAATGGCTTTCTTCTTGCCACTCTTCCATAAAGGCCAGATTTGTGCAGTGTAAGACTGATTGTTGTCCTATGGACAGACTCTCCCACCTCAGCTGTCCTCTCTGCAGTTCATCCAGAGTGATCATGGGCCTCTTGGCTGCATCTCTGATCAGTCTTCTCCTTGTTTGAGATGAAAGCTTAGAGGGACGGCCGGATCTTGGTAGATTTGCAGTGGTTTGATACTCCTTCCATTTCAGTATGATCGCTTGCACAGTGCTCCTTGGGATGTTTAAAGTTTGGGAAATCTTTTTGTATCCAAATCCGGCTTTAAACTTCTCCACAACAGTATCACGGACCTGCCTGGTGTGTTCCTTGGTCTTCATGATGCTCTCTGCGCTTTAAACAGAACCCTGAGACTATCATAGAGCAGGTGCATTTATATGGAGACTTGATTACACACAGGTGGATTATATTTATCATCATCAGTCATTTAGGACAACATTGGATCATTCAGAGATCCTCACTGAACTTCTGGAGTGAGTTTGCTGCACTGAAAGTAAAGAGGCCGAATAATATTGCACGCCCCACTTTTCAGTTTTTTATTTTTTACAAAAGTTTAAAGTAACCAATAAATTTCAATTTCATTCCACTTCACAATTGTGTCCCACTTGTTGTTGGTTTTTCACCAAAAAATTAAAATTTTATATCCTTATGTTTGAAGCCTGAAATGTGGCAAAAGGTTGAAAAGTTCAAGGGGGCCGAATACTTTCGCAAGGCACTGTATGTGTGGATTCTTACCTAGGACCTGTGGTCACTACTCATCAGGACATATCAATATTTATGGTAAATGGCAGTGCTTAGTGGCAGGTGCACCAAAAAGCTAATCTACATACAGGTTAAAAGTTATTTTTCTCATTAGCAAGTTCGAACTTTAACACAAAAAAGGACGTTCACTATATAACCATCGACCCTACAACAGCATTTAAGTCTTGAAAATTTAATTTGGCCATGATATACCCCCTTTAACAGGCCACAGAACACAACACAACTAATGGGTGGCCATACATAGACACATATTAGAAAGAAGACATCTCGTGACAGAGTATCATGAAATCATGTTTTTTTGAAATGTCATCTTGCGCCACATATCTTAGGATATGTTAAGCAAAACCAAACACAAGGAAGGACATTATAGATAGTCAATACAACTGATGTGAGTGTTGTCTATGAACTGAGTCTCCCATCTTTCTAAAGAAGATAGGGGTTGTGATGACTCTGAATCTCTAAACTATTTTTCACTTTTTTCTGTGACATGGAATTTCTCATAGTGAAAAGCCTTTGATTTTAGTGCAGTCTTTGTGTTCTAGTGTTTGTGCTACCAATTGCTATAATTGTTATAACATCCATTCTAATTTATGCCTATTACAGGGCCTGAAGGGCCAGAGAATGACACAGAAGTTCAAAGACCACCAAAAATAAAATCTCTGTTTTACACTGCCCCCTCAGGCTCTGCACTAGACATAGCCAGTGTATCTCTTTTGTCCCCAAAGTGATTGTTTTATTAAAAGATAAGCACCTAAAAGTGTAAGTAATAAAAACAACATTGACCAGATAGCATAACAGCATGTTATCTTGTCTTATACACCAGCATAAATGCCAATCAGAAGGAGCAAGGGTAACATCAAGGAAGCAATGTCTTACACATTTTTTGCGGTAGCCTGTAGTAATATATTGTGGAGTTTATGAGCAGGGTGTCAAAGGAGAGGAGCACCAAAATCCATACACCTGCTAAAATGTAGCTGTGCACCTCTGATTTATGTATGCAACATTTCCATATATTAGAAAAAGTCCACCACTGGAAGATCAATGAGGATGTGTGATGGCTGTGACTTTACAGGCCAAAATAAGCACTACCCATAGATAAAAATATTTAGCATGAGACCATGATTCCTCAGCTACAACACCTAGTAAACATGCTTCTGGAGTATACAATTTAATATGAATATTCTGCCTCTGCGTATGATCTGCATATCCTTGGGAGTTGTGGTATCATACACTAAGAATCTTCTATAGTACTGTATGTTTGATTTATTTGATTATTGGGGTAACAATAATTTTAACTACATACAAATAAGTTTTGTATAATGTTCAAGTCACATGTGTAGTGTATTGTGCTGGCTAACAGCCTATTGGTCATGATCATACTATTATTATTATTTATTTATAGAGTACCATTAATTCCATGGTGCTGTACATTATTATATTAATTCCATGGTGCTGGACATTATTATATTTATACCATGTGCTGTACATTATTATATTAATTCTATGGTGCTGGACATTTGAAGGTTTAACTACAATAAACAAAATACACAAAACAAGTACAATACTAACAGTGACCAACTGGGGGATAGAGAGCCCTGCCTGCAAGGACTTAAAACCTATGAGACTCAGTTACTCCCACACAAATAACTGACTTTTGATTCTCCCACATCACAAGTTCAGACTACACTGTGCAAAAATATAAACATGAGATATTTTGCTCCCTTATTAATAGAAATGAGTGAACTTTACAAGATTTGTTTTGACGAATATTCCTGCAGTTTGGTCCTCTGGTTCACCTTTTCCTCACTCCTGGGCATTCTTGTGGCATCTGGTGGTTTGTCCTCTTCAGGCCTCTTTTGGCCTCTGGCTGACATCATGTGCATCGGGGGCACAGGCCTCAGCGGTCACGTGGAGCACCCTGACATCATGACGCTGGGTCAGAGTGCCATGATGCTGGCTGAGGCCCATTCACAGGCCTCAGCGGTGACCCTAGGGTGCGTGACACCTGAAGTGGATGTTGGGAGGCCACCGAAGGCCCAGAAGAATTGAGGCAATGTGAGTATAACTATTTGTTATTTTTACTTACCTTTCCTAGATCTCCATTTATTGTAATCTGGGGTCTGAGGAGACCACAGAGTATAATAGTGTTTCATGGGTAACAAACATCAAAAGGTTCAGGCTTAGTTCGAACCCGAAACGTTTGGAAAATTAGGTCTAATTCTGTTCTATCCAGTGTAGTCTGTACAGTTTGCAAATCCCTACTTATTAATTTTATAATATAATATTTGTCTGCATTCTGCTGGCAAACGGTGTTTTAACCTGCCCTTGTAGGAGTAATTACTGTATGACCTTTTTCTTAAGTGTAATCTCATTTTCAGCGATTCCCTCTTTTTACATATCAGCATACACTGTCAGTGAACTTCCCTTCCAGATTTTTTTTTATTTAGATTCAGAAGAAGGTAAAGCTAAATACCTGACAAATTTTTTTTGTATATGAAATTCTATATTGACATATTCTATATTCTACATTGATATATTCTATCTTGATATACAGTATGTATGTTTCTGCAGATCAATGGCTCTGAGACCACATGAATACCTTACTAATTGATACTGTTCTGTATAAAGGTAAATAATTATAAAATTCTTTAAAAACAATATATATATTACATTAAAACACATTGAGATATCATTTTATATAATTTGGTATCATAGATTGTATTAGATATTTAATATTTAATTATTTTTCTATAAATTTTTTTAAAGTGTGTAATATAAAATACATAAAAATAAATTATTTGTCACAGACCACATAATATATGTACTATTTTTCCAAACATCTCATTTTGTAATGTTATATATAAACACTAAAATCAGGTGAAAAAAAACGTACTCACTGGTATAACAGTATAACACTTGTAACATTATATACACAGAACAGACAGACATGATAAATACATTACCTATTGCTTTTCTGTTTAGGGTTTTATTTTTGCAACTTAATATGAGTTTTCGTTGTCCATAGGGATGTACACAATGATGGATTTTTCATGCTGACAAGAACGTAAGCATTGCTCCATTTTAATGCACTTCCTGAGTTCTTTGCTCATTGGAGTGTTGGTACCTTTTTAAACAAATCCCAGAGGGTACATGTCAAGACGCCTCAGTAGTTTTCACTTGATGTGCACTGGCAGCACAGTCAGAATTGTAAATTTAAGCAATATGTCATTGAATAAGTGCTGTCACATACCATCTTTAATGTAATATAAGAGTTCAAGGCATGAAAATTGTAATGTAGACTATAGCAAGGCGCTAACATCTAATGTAATATTCAATTGTGCCATCCATTCATTATTTGAAGATACTGTATATTAACCTAATTATAACCTATTTCTAAAAGTTATAACTCTGATACAGTAATATTGGAATTGAATAAAATATGAGAAAGCTGCTTACATATACCTTTAAAATTTTGTAATCTGAAACTGTCAAAAATTCACTGTTGGTTTTTGATAAAGTGATTTGAAGTGCATAAAAGGTTAAAGGGGTTTTCTCATGAACATAACCATATTTAGATTTGTAGACAATTGAAAGTTAAACATTTTTGCAAATATAAATAATTACTAATTTTGGAAAGCTTTAAAGAGGCTCTGAAACCTTTTCTTGTCACGGATGGGTTATTTTGTCATACATGCACTGTCCCTATATGTTTCTGTGTCTGCTTTCCGGAGCCTTCCGCTTTTTTCTGCTCTAGGTGCACATGATGTCACAACAGTGTGCACAGAGCTCGGAGATAGAGCGCGACCATGGAGCAGACAGGTTAGTAACCCAATACTGCTATAGGAGGCACCAGTGAAGGGGCCACTATATGGCCCATACACTGTCCCGTTCACTGGTCCCCCCCATACAGTGGCCCCTTCACTGGTCCCCCATACTGTATGGGCATCAGCATGGCCGGCGTTAGGGGGGGGGGCAAACTGGGCAATTGCCCAGGGCCCCGTCCCCAAAGGGGCCCCCGGGATCCGGAACCTGGTGATTCCGGATCCCGGAGTCAGGCCCGGACAAATCAATAACAGAAAGGGACCGCAGGGCCCCTTTCCGTGGTGAGTAAAAATAACAAACATTTTTACTCACCTGTCCTTGCGTCCGACGTCATCTTCTGGCGTTCGGACTTCACCGCTGAGGCCAGGCCTCAGCCTTAGCGATCACGTGGGGTGTGCTGACTGCATGCCTCACGTAATCGCTGAGGCCCAATCACAGGCCTCAGCGGTGACGTCCACAACGTGTGACGTCAGCCGCAGAGAAAAAGAAGCCAGCGCCGGTGGGGATAACGGAGCAGCGCGAGGAGGACCAGAAGAGGTAAGACAAGGTGAGTATAACTGATTGTTATTTTCTCTCACCTCCCCCCGGGCCTTCGATTATTATACTCTGGGGTCTGAAGAGACCACAGAATATAATATAATAATAGCACTGTAGGGCCCCTGTGGAGCATTATACTGGGGGGCTCCTCTGGATAGCATATTATACTGGGGAAGGGGTCCTCTGGATAGCATGTTATATTCTGTGGGGCCTCTGTGGAAAATTATAATGTGGGGGGGGCTCTGGAGATAATGTTATATTATGTGGGGCCACTTTGGAGCATTATGCTCTCCAGAGGGGCCCTCAGTATAATGCTCCAAAGTGGCCCCACAGAATATAACATGCTCTCCAGAGCCCCCCCACTTTATAATACTCAATAGAGGCCCCACAGAATATAACATGTTCTCCAGAGGGCCCCCTCCCCAGGATAATGCTCCACAGTGGCCCCAGACAGTATAATATGCTCTCCAGAGCCCCGCCCAGTATAATGCTCCACGGTTTTCCCACACAGTATAATATGCTCTCCAGAGGGGCCCCCCAGTATATTATACTGCGCGGGGCCACTGTGGAGCATTATACTGGGGGGGGCTCTGGAGAGCATGTAATACTGTTTTGGGCCACTGTGGAGCATTATACTGGGGGGGCTCTGGAGAGCATATTATACTGTTTTGGGCCGCTGTGGAGTATTATACTGGGGAGACCTCTCTGGGCAGTATACTATACTGTGTGGAGGCCATTTCTGGAGCATGTTATACTGAGTGGGGTCACTGTGGAGCATTATTCTGGGGGGCCATCAGCAGAGCATATTATATTGCGTGGCACCATTGTGGGGCATTATTCGGGGGGGACTAATGAGCATTATACTAGGGGGCCCTCTGGGGAGCATATTATACTGCGTGGGGCCTACTGCGGAACATTATACTGGGGGATGCTCTGGGGAGCATAATATATTGCGTGGGGCCACTGTGGAGCAAAATACTGGAGGGGCACTGTGGAGCATTATACTAGCGGGGGCCCTCTGGGGAGCATATTATACTATGGGCCACTGTGGAGCTTTATACTGGGGGAAGGGACAGTGTGGGGAGCCTGTTATACTGTGTGGGGCCAATGTGGAGTGTATTATATTTTGTGGGGCTTTTTGGAAGCATATGATACTCTGTGGGGCCATTGTAGAGCATTATACTGGGGGGGACTGTGGGGAACATATTATACTGTGGGGAACCACTGTGGAGCATTATACTGGGGGAACCCCTCTGGGGAGTATATTATACTGTGTGGAGGTCATTATGGAGCATGTTATACTGTGTTAGGCCACTGGAGCATTATACTGGGGAGGCATTGTGGGGTACATATTATACTGTATGGAGCATATTATATTGTGTGGGGCTGCTGGGGAGCATATTGCACTGTCTTGGACCACTAAGGGGTAGTATACTGTGTGGGCCACTGTGGAGTATTATACTGTGTGGAGCCTTACATACCATGTGGGGCCACTATGGGGGGCTCAGGGGAGCATTTTATACTGTGTGGGGTCACTGTGGAGCATTATATACCATGTGGGGAAACTGGAGGGCTCAGGAGAGCATTTTATACTGTGGAGCATTATATACCATGTGGAGCATTATACTGTGGGGGGGGACTCACAATTCCTGCTGGCAGCCCTGTGTGCTATGTCTGCATCACAGCTCCCTCACTATAATCTTGCACATACGTGTAGTGCCCCATGGCCATGTCATTCCCCATACAGTACTGTGCATGAACTGGCCATGGAGTTATTGGGGCCTGCACAGTATTATAGGGGCTGACTATACTGGGAACATACTCAGTAACACAAGATAGTTAGCACATATGTAAGACTTCAGTGAAGGAGCCGCGGTGTAGGCTATTAGCAGGAAGATGTTGGGTGGGGCCCCAGAACAAGTTCCTCTGGTGGGCCTAAGGCCCTTCAGTCCGACACTGTATAACGGAGAACTATTATATATAAAGGTGGGTTACTATATATAATTGGGAAACTTAAGTATGAGGGGGCTATTATAAGGGGAAACTATTATTTATAAGATGGGCTATTATTTATAAGGGGGGAACTATTATATATAAGGCATCCATTACAAGAGGGGAGCTATTATTTATAAGAGATGAACTTTTTATAAGGGGGATATAATTGTTAAGTGGGCTTATTTATAAACGGGGGTTATTAGTAATAATGGGGACTATTATTTAAAAGGGTAACTATTATTTATGATAGGGCTATTATTTATAAGGGAGCAGTATTATTTTTACGTGGTGTCTGTTACTGATAAGGGGGAATATTACTGATACAGGGCACTATTTATCATTTATAAGGGAGCTATTACTGATAATGTGTAATATTATTTATAAGCAGAGACTATTATTTATAAGGAGGCGCTATAATAACTGATGAATGGGTGCAAAAATCTATTAGATGGTACAAAGGTGTTCATTTGAATTGTGTGTGGTAAAATGGGGCTTATTACTTTTTTGTTGGCAGAAAGGAGACATTATTATAGGGGTTGCCACTGGAAGACGATGGTGTTTTCATATCAGCATTTGGGGCCCCACTTTTAATTTTGCCCAGGGCCCCACTTTTTCTAAAACCGGCCCTGGGCATCAGTGATGGAGCCATTATATTGTATGGAGACAGTGATGGGCCAATTTTTGAGCCAGACCTGGCCTATTTACTGCAGTCGAGATCTCAGTATCGCCCTTCACATTAGTGCAGGCAAGTTATTTGTTTAGTCTTCTGAGGTGAATAAATTCTAAAATCTCTGAAGCTGAATTGATTTTGGTCTTCAAATATGAAAGGCAGAGTGATTTTGGTAAAAAAAACTTGTTTAGATTTATTTGTGTTCTGTGTGAAGAAATGAAAAGTAGGCCATTTGCAATAAAAAAAAATCATAACATAGTTCATTTCCATTTAATGTCAATGGTGAAAAAAATGTCAGACGGAATGGTCAGCCCCCAAACATTTTCACCTCACCAAATCTGGCCCTCTTTGCAATAAGTTTGGACACCCCTGGCTTAAGATGAAACTAAGTACATAAAATGTTCTGCCTCAATGTTAGCCAGAGTTGGTTTAAACCTAGACTAGAGAGTCTGGAAGAGTACCAAGTTTATTATCCAGCAATAGCCATATATTGCTTTTTAGACTGCCTAGTTTAAGTTTATAATGTCTGAATAATAGTCAGGATTAGTAAATCTGACCCAGTGTGTGCGTGTGTTGTGTGTGAATCCTCTCCTATGCTGTTTTTAGTGTTGTAATCCTACTTAGATTTGTAGTTTAATCTTTATAATTTAGTGCATATACAGTACATTGGTTCAGAATGGAGCTGGAGAGAGAAAATGCAAAGGGAAAACTTAGAACGTTCAATGGGCTGACAGTATCTTGATTGATATACCCATATACATGCACACTCAGCTTGACCAAGCGGTGCATGTGTTCTGACCAGAGAGAAGGAAGTTGAAATCCAACTGGCTGTTCCTAATCTCTTCCACTAAACAAGAGTTAGATTTAACAAAGTGACTGATGCTGATAAACTTGTTTCATCTTTAGACTGTCTAGTTGTTGTCTTATTTTGGTACAAAATTTTAACACAGTTTTTGGGCCTCTTAAGATACACCTTTTCTACACCTCACTCTTGGACAAGTCAAAAAATTCTATAAATACTTGATAAATGCCGTGAAAGCATCAGAATTCTGGTGGTGGTGAATCTCTGGCACAGTCCAATTTTCTCAAGCATGAATGGAGAAAACTAAAAATAGCTCATTAAAAAAAATTTATTAATAGCATATTATATTAAACAGCAAATGAATGCAATGTTACAATTTGAACTGGGAAATTTACATGATGGATTTATTGGTTTCTAGTTTTGTTACTGAATAATGCAGTTTACCTCTTGCTGTGAAAAATTTGAATGTTTTTTATCTTTCGGCCCTGTACGCCTTGAAAGCGCTAACAGAGCTCTAATAAGAGGCCACTGATTGGCTTTTCAAGGTTCTGAGGGGAGTAATCACTTCAGGATCTTATATCTGATAATTGAACAGTAGGGATGAATTCCTTGTGAATGTCATATCTGATAATTACTTCATAACATGGGGCCTTTCTGTGCTGTAATGTCTTTGTTTTATAAGTTTAATCTCTATGAAGAGTGAATAC
This sequence comes from Leptodactylus fallax, assembly GCA_947044405.1. Classification (NCBI taxonomy): domain Eukaryota; kingdom Metazoa; phylum Chordata; class Amphibia; order Anura; family Leptodactylidae; genus Leptodactylus; species Leptodactylus fallax. Next base: position 10,374,554 of record CAMRHE010000025.1, read on the forward strand.
ACAGAATTAAACATTCAAAGCATTCCTGACATTGTAAGCCTGCCGGGAATAACCTCCGTCAAATTTTGCAATTAGTCTCTTAATACCAAGCTTTAAATATGTTCCCATCTGAGACTGTAATATGTTGTGTCGAGCCATCTGATCCACATGAGTTGTTGCTACGAAAATCTTCTGGAGCATGTGTTCTAAAAAATTGAAGGAAATCCAAAACAAGGAAAGAGACTCCTTACCCCTGTAGAATGGCATAGCTACAAGCAGGTGAACTCAGTCTTCTTCTCTTTAGAGAGAGTGAAGCACAGAAAATAGGAATGGCACCAACGCAGGCAGAGATAGCCAACATACTATGCAACTGCAACATATCTACCCCTTTTCCTACATCCTGGTAACTAGGATTGTTTGTCTCCTGTAACACAGTGGGGGAATTTAAGACTGGCATTCTGTATGCCAGTCTTAATGAAGTATCTGATTGATGCTAACTGAGTTGAATTATTAAATTGTTCCAGCTGAGCCAGGTACAGAAAGAGAGATGTATCGCATCTTTGGCCTGTGTGCAACAATTATCCCCATCTACGCCAGTTTTCTAGTGTAGAGGGAATAGTAAATTGGTCAAAATACAATGACAACCTAATAACATGATAGACACATAATGTATACAATAAAGTCACATATAAATTAATATACATACATATAATTAATGTAATACTTTCATACACTGCTGAATGACATAAATGGAGGGAGTTCTTCCACCCTTCCATCACGAAAGCAAGGGAGTCAGCTGGGGAACAAACAACCTGTGATCTGCCCCTTACCCAGAAAGGTGGTGCCATAGCAAACTGTATTATTGTCTTGCCAAATACAATAGAATTTCCTGGTGTTTGTTTCCACCTCTGAAAGTTTCCTTGTGCTGATTTCCTACCCATTGTTTTGCTAACAATGCAATTCCTTTGAAGTATGGAGTCTTGCAGAGGTTTCAACCATTTAAAAGAAGCAGTCAATACTGAGTCATCTCTTTCCATTACACATGCCTGTACACCTTTGGGTACACTTGGCCCCATGCATTACCCACCTGGGAGCACCCCTTTCCCACCCAGAAACACTCTCAAGCCACCCACTTTTAGGTTTAATTTTACCCAAACGCTGCCACCTTTGTAGTTGGTCATGCCCCCAAAGCAACCAATCACAGGAAACCTTCCATGTTTTTAAAGAAATTTATAAGAAATTAAAGCTGAGTTCTGATTGGTTGCAATGGACAACAAAGACACTTTTTTAGACAGTTTCATAAATATTTTCAATAATTTTAAAAACTTCAAAATGCATCATTTGCATAATGAAAGGTTATAAAAACAGATTTGTTGCTGTCCATTTCTTTTTATCATACACAAAAGCAGGAGGATCATGCTTTTGTGTGCGATACAAAATAGCAATATAACCACTCTTAATAACAATGCCCATCCATTGGAATCTATTTCCATCTGTTATTAGCAAATTCATTAAACTGAACAACTAAACAGATGCAAAAAAGGTGATGTGACCCAGATATTGGCTGACCTGGGGAAGTGTACAACTATTCACCAAGGAAAATAAGCTCTAGTACAAAGATTATGCAGTTCCTCAGCATGGCACTTATCCAATAAAGGGGCAGTATATTAAGGCCCTTTACTCTATTCAGTTGAATGTCTACACTGCCTTCTTCTGTCACCAACCAGCTTACAAAGTCCCATCCTGAACAGTTGTTTTGGTGTCTGAACTGAAATTTGCATCTCCTCTGAAGACCCCTTGTGGACAGTCCAATTATATCTGCTCCATCCAACATGGAAGATGCCATGCATCTGTCGCTGCATCCTCATGACAATCTGACATCATGCACTGCACCCCCAAATTCTATATGGCTGAAGTTTATCCTTGCTGTTCTAGGAGCAGCTGAAAATCCCCATTAGGGTATGTTCACACAGAGTTTTTTGCAAGCTGATTTTGAGACGGAATCTGCCTCAAAATCTGCCTCCCATTCATTTCAATGGGAGTCAGTAGCAGTTTTTCAGCTAGAGGAAAAAAAAAAGCGACATGACCTATCTTCAGGCAGATTCCGCCTTGAAAAACCCACTGAAATCAATGGAAGGCGGAAAAAACGCAAACAGTTTTTTTTGTTGCAGTTTTTTTAACTGTTTTTTGACGTGGTTTTTGAAAAAAATTGCATCAAAAACCACAAGTGTGATTCCAGATCCATACAGTGTGCTGGAGCAAAAATTGGAAAAAACCGCATCATGTAAAAAAAATATGTCAAAAAAGTTTCCTAATTCCTGAAGTAGATTTTTCAGCCTGAAAAAAACTCAGGTTAAACATACCCTTAAAAAAACAAACAACGCATGCAGTCTTATAAGAGACCCTTTCAGATTACAGGGGTTTAATTTACAAGCTGGAAACCATATGGAACATGGTGCATTAATGTATGTGGGGTCTGATGCATCAGAGGACTAATTACCATATTCCCATATCCAGTTGCTACTCCCTTCTTGTATACCAGGAAGAGGGAAAGTATTCTCTCAGGGCTCTTCATCTTGATCATTTCAAGGACAGCTCCTCAGTGGTCTCCTCTGTATCAGCCCCATTCCTTGCCCATGTTTTAGAGATACTTGTGGAAGAGGGTGCAGAAACTGAACAGAGTCCTTTTATATCAAGGCCTAAGGCAGCAGAGGTTCCTGGTGGAGCTTCTGAACTACAGGAATCAAGGGAAATAGCCAATATTCCTGTGATTCTTGGGAGAAGGTCAGCCCCACAGCCCCTGAGTCCTTACAAGTAACTGCCCTCACACCTTTCTCATTAATCCTTTGAAGACCACCAAAAATTTTAATTTTGAGACACAGGTGGCTACATCAGCCCACTGGCTTTGGTGACCTTGGCCCTGGTTCTACTTAATTCACCCTCACACCTGTAGATCATGCGTATTGTCCAGGAGGCCAGCCAGCTTAATGGATCTACAATGCACAAGCAGGGTTTCTTCTGACAGTTCCTCCACCATGAATCTAACATCTATTTTGGTGTGCCTGCAGAATATCTTGTTCACCAGATTCCTTTCATGAGCTTCCTCATAGTTTCTCCTAGTATATCCTTTCACTCTCAGAGTCCCTATAGGGTATATAGTCCTTTTGTAAGCTGTCTTGCAGAGGGGCTTGAATTAGGACGACTCTTAGGCACCTTCTCATCTGATGACACCAACAGAGAAGCCTCTATGTCTATATCCACTCCACAATTAGAGGGCCTTCAAATCCTCTGCAATTTCTTGGTCCTTTCAAAAGTGTCCCTTCCAGCACAATCCTGTTTATTACTTCACATCTAGGTGTGAGGTTGTTGGCTGAGGCAAAATACTCAAGAATACCTAAGAGGTTATGCAACAGATAACAGTTCCCATTTAGTGACATCACACAGAAATACTAAAAACATTGATTCAAAAAGTATATTTACAAAGTGTTTAAAAAATAAAATTAATTTACTGAAACTGGAATTCTCCTTTAAGAATTTTGAACTTAAAGGGAACCTGTCAAAGTGTTTTTCCACCATAAACTGTCCCCATCTTATGTAGTATGAAGTAATTATTTTCTGTCATCTTCCTGTTGCAAAAAGTGGAGTTATAAATGTTTGAAACCATAAAAAGTCAAATGTAAATTAAGCTAAGTGGTCACAATGGTCAGGGACCAGCTACAGCCTAGTCACACAGTTTGCTTGCTGATCAGGCCTCTTGGGTGTGATTGACATCTCCCTCACAGTCCCTCACTCCTTGACGTCACATATAAATCAACCTAAGTAGTCACGGTGGTCAGGGACCAGCTACAGTCTAGTCACACTGTTTGCTTGCTGGTCACGCCTCCTGAGTGTGATTGACATCTCCCTCACTCCTTGACGTCATATGCAAATTAACCTAAATAGTTTTGGTGGGCGAGGAGTAGCATCAGTCTAGCCACACCGTCCGCATTCTTTCACATGACAAGGGAGATGTCAATCATATCAAGGAGGTGTGAAAGCAAGAGGACGCTGCTCTCTGCCCATATGAATATTTATGACTTTTATGCTTTCAATCATTACTAACTTCACTTTGCTGCAAAAGAAAAATTACAGAGGGGACAAATGGAAAGACAAGTACTTCATCCTGCACATGATGGGTCCAGTTTATGGGGCAAAAACACTTGACAGGTTCCCTTTAAATAGGAAAAACTGTCTGTAATGCACTGAAATCACAATTCAAGCAGAAAAAAATAAAAAAAAATAAATGAATACATAATGATACATGATCACTTTGAGAATCACATCCTATACATTATACTAAAGCAGTAATGTGAAATTATTACATTCTGTTTTCCTCCTCTTAAAACAATAGAAAACTTGATGATAATTTAATTTTGCTTTTATTACAAAGCTACTGATTTAAATGTAACAGAGCACAGATGGGAGCGGGGAATTCTCGCTGCCAGGGAGCATTGTTTTGGTGCTCAATGAACATTTTGCATATTAAAAAATCCTGCTGGTAGATAATCGAATATTTGCTGCGAAAAAAATTTATTCCTGTTTCCTGTTGGGTGTAAACTAATCCGCCGCCGTTTTATTTTACAGCATATTCTCATTTTGTTTCCCTTTGGAGGTCTCTGTTTCTTAATTGTAATAATTAAATCTGTCATGTCTCATATTTACAGCAACTTCGGAAATTTCTCCTGCTCTTAAGGAAAAAAACAACATGAGCCAGGTAAAAATATGTGCTTGACAGCAGGAATAAAGAGTGCCTCAGTATGAAATCTCACCAAAGCATGTTATTTTATTTACATAATATAATGGATTTTTTATTTCCATTCATGAAGAAAATAAAATTTAGAATTTTGATGGTTGTGCATGCTGTGGCATTGGTACCAAAAAAGCAACCCTTGTGCCTGTTATCAGCCTGTAGAGAGGGATGAACAAAGGAGTTTGAGGATTCATTTGACATTGTCCTTTACAAGAGTTGGGTAAAGTAGAAGATGGGTAATGAAAAACATCAGGTCCACTTTTTATGTGATAAGGATATAACTCTTCAACCTCCTGTAACCTAAACTTAACTTCTGGAGGGGTGAAACATAGACTTTGAGCACTAGGGAAAGCTTTAGTGGTAGTCTTAATAGATGGTTCATCCTAAACATTGGTAAGGGTTGGCCATTCATTACAGGTCTTCCATCTCGTGTGTTTAGTGAATGGTCATTGACCCTTTCCTCTGTTGGAGAAGATTTGTAACAGTTTTTGTATGGTATATTCACACTTTTTACACACTGAAGTCTAAGTAAGCGCAACATATAGATTCGCTGAGAATGTGGTGTAATATACATTCAATAACACTATGCATAGTAGATACACGGTGTCATGAATAGTCTGGTGGTTGAGAGGATGGAGCATAACACCGATATTTAAAGAACAGCAAAGATTGAAGCTGAGTTTTCTCCTGCTTCCTAACTAGGCATAACACAGTTTATCTTTTTGGGAGTGCAAGTTAAAGAGACTGTATCACAAAGGAAATTTATAAGACACCACATAGTGAACCACAGCATTTCCGCAACATGGAGTCTTAGCCATAGACAAGATAGGGAATTAATGTTTGATAGTAGGGGTCTGACCTCTAGGATTCCTATGCATCATAAAAACATTAGTCCTCACTTGCCCTATTTGAATGAAATGGTGGCTGTTCATGTGCACTACTTCTTCATTCAATTCAATAAGACCTCTGAAGTTAGCAAATTGATGTACTTGACTTAGATAGCAATAGAGCAGCAATAGGCATGTGCACCAACCACTCTATTCAAATGGGCATTTTGGACCATTGTTCTCATGATTGGTAAGAATTCTAAGAGTCGAACCCCCAACAACTTCCAACCGTCGACCAACCCTTTTGCCCAACGCACTACTCCATTATGTAATTCTTTGCTGAAAAATTGTTCAGGTGATGTATAGAAGGATGTCTTGACATTGGATTGAATAATGGGGTAATAAATCTGTTGGGCATAAAAGGATTGGTTGAACGTTGGAGATGGGGAGTAAAAGGACCAGTATGTATATGCAGGAAGTTATTTAACCCTTTAAGTTCTTCGCAATCAGGCTCCATTAGCCATATTACCCCAGAGGAAGGATGCACAGCAGTGAAACATGGGGGCTTCTGTCTGAATAATTTTAATCAGAACTTACCCTCATAAATTGTAAATGTTCTTAGTGTGCAGCTACTTGCACAGTGACTATTAACAACATATAGAAAAGATCACTGTTAGCAAGTTAAAGCTACGGACCCCAATGTGTGATAATGAGAGTAACATGAGATATAGTCTGTGGTTTTAAATCGCCACTTTGTGAGTCAGATTTGGGGCAGATTTATTAAAATGGTCTAAAAGCAAAGCTGTCATAGTTGACCATAGCAACCAGTTACCATGCATTTTTCCATAGCAGAACACAAAATCAAATCTGCACTGTGATTGGTTGCTATGGGCTTTGCTTTGCTTTTAGACCGTTTTAATAAATCTGCCCCATTTTATGCAGTTTGGTTTAATTAAATGAGGGTGTTTAATGAAGTTTAGGTTTTAATTATTTACTGCTAAGTGGGAATTGAGGCCCCTTAGGACATTTTTGTAAAAACCGTTTAAATAAGTAGATAAATTACCCATTGCTGTCTGGCTACAAAGTGCTGGTCTGTCTGTGTGTTCATTGCATTTGTCCCAAGGTTGCCCAGGAGGCTAATCCAATACACTTTCAAAATGTCAAATGCAGTAGCTCAAAGCCTCTACTGCACTTGGTTGTAATTTTCAAGACTTCTTAGTAGGTCCAAAGGATTGCACTGAAGTCAGGAGTTATAACTGACATCTGACTTGCTTCTTCAATAGTTATGACTGAAAATGTAATATGAGTCCAAAAAGCATAACATGCAATGGGGGATGACTTATCTAAACTGATGTAAAAGAAAAATAAGGCAGTTGCCAATAGCAACCAATCCATTTTCAGCTGTCATCTGTCCAAGGCCCCTTTGAAAATTATGCTACTCTGTTTAGTTGGTGTAGACAACTGCTCCAATGGACCTTGTACGATTAAGTAGTAAAGTACACCAGATGCTACTGGCAGATGAAAACATAAAAAGTAAGAAACAATCTTGAAATTAGAAGATTGGAGACTGTATCAGATGAAGAACAATTTTTATATATACTGTATATGTATCTATTCTCTGGTTACAATTCTCTGATAAAGACTGATAACAGAGAACAACAGTGAGTGAGCGTGGTATATATGTGTATAACAAAAAATGGTCTAAAAGCTTTGCATAGCAACCAATCACAGCACAGCTTACGGTTTGTATTCTGCTACTGAAAAAAGAAAGCTGTGTTGTGATTTATTACTATGGGCAACAAAGACAGTTTTGCTTTTAGACCATTTTAATAAATCTGTCCTATTGTGCCCTCCTGTTGCTCCTACCGAAGCTCAGGGACATCAGATCCTCTACAAAAACGTTCAGAGATACCTGATTTACCCATGTGCCTATTTTTCTATTTTGGAGTCAAAAACTTCAGGTGTTTGGATGCCTACAGAGGACACACAAACAGACATTTGCTTTTATAATATAGATTTTGATAAGGCTGTACATCAAATAGGGCCTCTTTAATGGTAATAGATGTCCTTTATATGGCTTCACCCTTTAGGATCCACACATGGTTTTGGCTTCAAAAACTGCATCACAAAACAAGTATTCTTACCTTAAACCTACAATTACATGACCATGGTGCAAAACAGCCATGAAAAACATTTTTCACAACCATTTTGCACCCAAGGGGCGGCCATTTTCACCGGTCCCTCATACACTAGAATGCATAGAAGGATCTGTGAAAATGGACAAAAATAGAGCATGACTTGTTGAAATATCAATAATTTGAATAGCCCCCATGCACAGACATTGAAAGTAATGCGGCCGTGTGACAAAACAAATGTCCCTCAGATGGCCGATATTCACTATTGTGTGAACATATTGTAAGGGTAAAAAAGATGGCAGGAATTTATGTGGCCTAAGTAAAGAATCAAATATTCCTCGATTCTATACATTTAAAGGTTGTGTAGTAATAATTTAGAATATTTACTTCACAGATTTTAAACATTTGTTAATTTTACCACTATCAAAAAAAAATAATATATCAAAAACTTGTATCTATTTTTAGTGCTTCTAAAAAATATTACACTGTTCTAGCGAAGCAATCTGGAAATTAATTAAAATGCTAGACTTGATTAACTGGTATTCATTACACAAAATGTGCAAGATGAAGATTGCAAGATCAGTTCTTTGGCTCCTCTCAAAATAGTTCCTTTTAATGACCTTTGGAGAATTGAAATGTTCATAGGCCTTGACTAATAAAAATGTCTTTTTCGCTAAGGTCGCAGTTAGATGAAAGGTTTGTTCTAAAAATTATATTAAATCAGCAATAACTTCTTACTGGCCAAGCAAAAGGGAACTCTACTCAGTATACATAATTCAATCTTTGGTTTGGACTCTTGCAGGAGAAGTTCTCATCATTCCTGTAGAGCAGCAACTCTCAAACTGTGAAATGGGCTACATTGGGGAGGTGCCCAAACCCGCCTCAAAAACCCCCGGCCTCCCCTCAGCCCCCCCCCCCCGTTGTTGGTGAGTCACAGCTGCAAAGGCAGTTTTAAAAAAAAGTGACCATAAGTCAAGCCATAGCTCCAATCTCAGATTTAGCAATATGACTGATTCCTATTGATCTTATTTTAATGTTGAGGTCAGTTTTCCATATTTTGCTATACAATTAATGGTAAAACCCAGGCATTATAATAATGAGGCCTCAATAGATAATATAGAGAAGCCCTGATGTGGAGATGGGGTTTTCATGGACACCATTCAGTATTGCATTCAGTATTCATGTCCAAGATGGCACTGTAACAGAGAACAGCTGTCCTCATTGAGCTGATCTGAGACAGTTCCTTTCTACTTTTGATGTCAAAATTCAAAGAAACTACTATCTATCTATCTATCTATCCTTATCTAAACTAATGCTCTTTGGAACTTTAGCTAACAGAGGTGGGAGTTTAACAGGGTCCCTCACCCATATGGTGGGTTTTTTTTTATCAGGCACACCCTATTTACTCTTGTTTCTAGGAGAGAAATATTTTAACGCTTCTATTGAATTGGGTAGATGTCAATAGTAGTGTCAATGTTCTTATGGAAGATATCAAATGGAAGGAAAACTACAAATAAAAATTTGGAAATAAGGACTTTTGAAGAATATTCAATGTTATTTATTTTTTGATTAATTATAAAAAAAATAATTATTTAATTTAAATATTTTGAGTTAATGTGTAGAAGACTAAAAAGATCACTAACGTTTCAGCAAGCTTTGCATGCATCAATAGCACCAGTGAATATAAGAAACAATGTGATAGATCTTATCAGTGAAAAATGTCCCCTTCCCTCTTAAATTGATATTAACTCTCAAACTCATGCTGAATCTGTCTTGGTCTTCCAAGATGCACTACAGCCCACTGAAGTGTCAGATTACATGTGCCATGGAGAGATAAAAGGTAGGAGAAATCAAGTAAGAGGTTAATGGGAGGGTGTAATTGTAATGTAGAGATCAGACAAATTGCAGCATATTGTATGAGCAATCAAATCCCACTGGGGGACTAAAAATAAAAACAGTAAATAAAAGTTTAAAAAAATAATAAAAAATTATATCAGCCTTCTTTCCCCATTTTACTAATAAAAATAGGTATATTGCTTATTGGTACTTTCCCTGCCCAATGTATAAAAAGCTGTCAAAATGTTATATATTCCCCATAACAGCACCAATAGAAATTACAGGTCACTCCCCCAAAAAATAAGAGTCTTTACTCAATTCTGGAGACTGAGATATAAAAAAGGGGTATGGATATCAAAACATAACAAAAACTATACAAATGTGATATTGTCCCACAGAATAAAGGTAACATTATTTTTATCTCATGGATATCACTGTAAAAAGCAAAACCTATGTGAACAGAAAATAAAAAAGTTATGGCTTTTTAAAGTTGGAGAAGAGTAAAAAACTGAAAATTTCAATGCTTTTTCTCAGTGAGTGAACAACAGCGAGAGTCAGGGAGCGGAATGTCCTATTTTCTTTGTATACTGTCTGGGTCATCTTACTAGGGAGTAGCCACAAGTTTCTACTCCTCAGCTAAGGGCCAACTGAGAAATTGAGATAGAGCTTGTAGAGGAGAAAACTGCTAAATGCAGAATACAAATCATATAAAGGCCAGAAATATCTTTACTCCTCATGTACTCACAACTTATTCTGAAAAGTCCTTCAAAAGGTTAGGTGCACTTTAAGGTATCCAATATATGTACCTCAGTTGCCAAAAATGGATCTCAGCCATGTCACAATGTTATTTTTTTTCCAAAGCTTTCCGTAAGAACCATGGCCTATTTCTTCAGCCTCACCTTTGCAATGGGAAAGGTCCTCAGGCATATCCTTGCTACTATAGCTAATTATTATGAGAACGACTCTAGCCCATTTAGCCCCCATTAAATAATAATTGCCCTCAATTCATTTTCTGTATTTAAACTCAATTCCAGATACTGTTTGAGTATCATTGTAAAAATCCTACATTCACTGCTTGCAAGTCACATTTATTTTAAGAATCTAATTCAATTTAATCTTCATATCCTTTTCTTCAAAAATATATGATAACATTTTCCATTCATTCAGCAAGGCACCTAGACCTGTATCAGGAACTATTTTTGGCTTCTTCCTTCCCTCAGTTCCAAGGTGGGTTGCCCTGGAGCAATTTAATAACATCCAAGTCTTCTTGTAGGATAGAAATTCACACGAGAATATATTAGACATTATGCTAAACCCTATACAGATGTTCATTTTTCTTACTGACAATACCTATTAACTAAGTGTACAACTATAACCTTTGCCTGTGTGTCATATGACTCCAGGCTCTACTTTATGTATACTTTATTCTACTGTATTCTTTCATTGTTCCCTAGAAACCGAGCCATAAGATTTGTATGACCCATACTCTTATTTTCTCTATAGTAGCAGCCGCCTCTTACCTAATATTGTGTAATTATGTTTGGTGGTTAATAAATGGTAATAAAGGTTGACATGTCACTTGGCTCTTGTAGCTATCAATTCACAGATCAGCGTGATCTCATTTAAGAGCACTATGAATTATGGGTTGAGGATAGCCTATTGTATGGTTACTTAACCCAAATTAAGACATTATTACAATCTAGTTTCAGTTGAATTGTCTCAAACAACAGGACATTTCATAAAAGGAAAATAAGACGAGGCCCATTGCTGAGGTTACATTTCTATGATGATGAGGTTTGTGGTTGATACAGTTCAGCAGTTCTACAAAGATATATTAATGACCATGTCCATGGATATCTCAAAGACCAATTCAATGCACTTTTAATGCATTGTCAAATCTTTACCTGGATTCACTATTAAGTGTGAAGAACCTATCGCAGAAAAGAAAAAGTGGATGTCAAGGTTGGGCTGGCCCATCGGAGTCCTATATCGTCTAATGGGCCCAGGCCCTTACACAATAACGGGACTCAAATGTACAGCAGAAGACCACTCCATTCAGAGTTGACTTTGGATTCCCTCACTGCAAGGATCTATTTATTATTGGATAATCCACATATATCCTAAAAGACCTTATTGATGATGATATGTCCTGTTTGTAAAATAATAAAGAATACTGAGCAAATAAATGTGGACAGATATATGTTCTGTACAGACAATGAGCCCTCAGACTCAGGAAGGAACCCCAGTCTTACACGAGTCACAATTACTTTAATAGGATTTTTCCACCAACATAACCATATTTAAAATTGTAGACAATTAAAATGTAAGTATTTTTGCAAGCTTAAGTATTTAAAAGCAGAGTTTTAACCCTTTCCCGACATCTGCTATAATAGTATAGTGGATGTTGGGTATTTATAGATTAATTTAAGTATTATACAACAGAACCCCAACGGCAACGCCTGCAATTAATGTGCACACGGATCACAGGCATTAACCCACCTGACATCTTGGTCAAAGCTGACCAAATATTGCAAGTGGTCCTATTTTACAATGCATTGTATCAGTGATCAGACCTCCTGGGGTTCAAGACTCCTAAAAATTTCAGTAAAAAAATATTTAAACATATTTAAAAAAATTAAAAATCAAATAACTCCCCTTTCCCTAGAACACATATAAAAGTACTTACCGTATTTTTCGGACTATAAGACTGTTGGGGGTTAAGTTCCCCCGGGATGGATGTCACCGTAATCCTAATTAAATAAATAACCAGTTTCGAGTGCTCGGGAAACAAGACGTACACAGGTATCGTGTATGAACAGTTTCTTCTTTATTGCGTAGTTCAATACAGTTTTAAAGGTAAGCTCAGTTATGTGATCAATGTACATATATGGGTTTTCCAGTTCCGTTACCAGACAAAGTTGTTCAGTTTCCCATCACCCCAGATGTTTCCTTTTCACCTAGTCTAAATGTCCTCCTTATCTTTCCTGAGAATGGTACATCTCTGAGAACAGCAGAACTGTTCATATTCAGACCCTGAGATTATATTCTATCTCTAAACTATTTAGTCTGCATGGAGAACATTTCACCCTGTGTCTTCTATACTGTGTTATAGAATATAATACAAATTATGTTTTAACCCTTACAATACGCACCGGACCATAAGATGCACCTAGGTTTTAGAGGAGGACATAGGGAAAAAAATTTTGAAGCAAAAAAATGTGGTAAAATAGTTACTATATGGGAGTTGTAGTTTTGCAACAGCTGCAAGGCCACACTGACAGGTGTACGGGGAAGCATAGGGCATCTTTTTTTTGCAGGGCCAGGTGTACTTTTTATTTGTACCATTTTGGGAAATTTCCATTGCTTTCATAACTTTTTATTCAAATCAGAGGCGAAACGGCGAAAAAAAACGGCGGTCCAGCACTTTTGATTTTTTTTTTCCTGCTACGGGAAAAATATATTTATGGGTTTGTAGACCGGGCATTTTCGAACACAGGGATACCTAATGTGTTTCACAGTAATTTTCTACTTTTATATGTATTCTAGGGAAAGGGGGTAATTTAGAACTTTTATTTTTATTTTTTTTACTATTTTATTAGCCCTCCTAGGGGACTTGAACCTGCGATCAGTTTATTGAAAGTCCCATAGACTGCTATACAACTGTATTGCAGTCTATGGGAGATTCTGTACATGGTCTATGACCAGCAGCAATAGTAATATTTCTATGACAGGCCTGGGAGCCTTCATAAGCACAGCGGATGCTGGGAGGTTCACACCGCCGGGACACCCTCTCAGCCCAAGGCCCGCAGCATCGCCCCACTCTTCCTGCTGCAGGAAGCCAGCGACGGCAGGATTGGGGCGATACTGTGACCCCGCTCCTCCGCTCCTCCCTGCCAAAACACCCCACATTCAGAGTATAAGACGCACCCCCATTTTCCTCCCAAATTTGGGGGGAAAAAATAGTCCGAAAAATACGTTAAATAAAGTGAAACACATGCACATTAGGTATCACTGTTTCCAAAAATGCCCAGTCTACAAACTCAGAAAAATATTTTCTCAAATGGTTAACACCATAGAAAAAAAAAAAATCAAAAAAGCCAAACCAGCATTTTTTTTGCAGTTTTGCCTCCCAGAAAAATTTTGATAAAAAGCAATCAACGTAATAGACATTCCACAAATTGGTATAAATAAAAAGTACATCTAGCCCCACAAAAAAAGACACCATATGCAGCCCTGTACATGGAAATATAAAATAATTATGAATGTCAGGATATGGCAACACCAAGAATTTTTTTCTTTTTGAATAGTTTTGGATTTTTTTTTAAAGGGATTTAAAAACAAATCTATAAATTTGGTATCCCAAGATGGTACTGACCCATAGAATACAGGTGACATTTTGGCTGCACAGTGAATGCCATAAAAACAAAGCCCATAAGAAAGTTGTGCAAATCCATTTTTTTCCACCTTCCCAGTACATCATACAGAATATTAAATGGTACAATTTGTCTCTAAAAAATTAAGCCCTCTGTAAATGGAAAAATAAAAAAGTTATGGCTTTTGGATGGCAGGGAGAAAATTGAAAATTGAAAAATGCTAGAGATGGAAAAGGTTAAATATTTTCTGGTGACAGTCTCTTGTCTTGATAAGTTGCCATTAAATACAACCATGACTGCACAAGCTTTCCACACTCTGGCAGTTTTCAGAAGTCCAGCCATGATCTCCTCATGTACGAACATAGAAGTATGCAGAGACAGTGCAGGCACAAAAATATAATCCAGCCACAATAAAGAGGTCATGGCTGAGCTTTTCTAGACCATAGAAAGTTCCTGGTAACCTATCAAATCAAAAGACTATCACCACTGGGATTTTAAGGGAAAGCCTTTAAAATTCTGCAAAATTTTTAAAAATATTTAACACTTAACTATCTACAAATTTAAATATGTTTATGTTTTTGGAAAAAAAACCCTTAAGGCTAGGGCCCCAGCAGAAAAGCAGATTTTTTTGTTGCAGATTTTGCTGTGAAATTTTGAGATAAAGCCAAGATTGGCTACAAATGGAATGAGAAATATCTAAGAAATACTTATACTTCTCCATTCTACTCAATCCACTAATGGCTATGGATCATGCAGCAAAAATGCAGCAAAATCTGCAACAAAAAAGCATCTTTTCTGCTAGGCAGGGCCTTAGCCTAAATGATGCTTTATGATGTCTGGAACAATTGCTACTTCCTATCCCTTGTAACAAAGTGAGAAAGAAAAGTGTTCTTCTTGCCAAGGCCTAAGACTACTTAGGCCTAAGCAAGTAACCATATTACGGATATGCTTACATGGTGTTCATGGATGAAGGATGTGTAGACATAACCCTTACATCATTTACAGTAAGTAAAGCACTGGTTTTCCTAAACCTAAGGGACTGAATTGCTATACATGGCATTCTACAATGAGTGTTGGACAGGAAACCACACATTCTCAAAAAACAATATATAAGTAAACACAATAACAACTAAAAATAATCTAAATACATAATTGCTAAGGGAAGAATAATATAAAATATGCAATTACATTTTCTAAAGCAGATTAGACTATAACTGATTAATGGTGTGCCAAAATGTTGCTCTGAGCAAAATGATTTCTTTGAAGTCAAGATCTGCAGAAGAGAAACTCAAGATGGGTAATTTCCAATCCAGTTTAGCAATTTGAACACTGTTAATTTAATCATATTTGATAATAAAATAATTGCTTGTATTCAGCCATTGTATTAAAATGTAATGGAAATGTAATTGTTCCTTGCTTAATAGAAATTGGAAGTATTTTATGTAAATAATTTACATTAATTTATAATTAAATCATTTGAAGCCTTACACAGTTTCTATTTTAAATACAATGGCAAGTCAATTATTATTTAGTAGTCAATTACTACAAAAAGTATCTAAAAAACTTGAGATGGAAAGTGTCATATTTCTAAGGAAAAAAAAATCAAAACTTTACCCTGGTACACTGAAAAGTTAAAATAGAGATAAAAATATTTCATTACTGTGCAGTAAATAAAAAAAAAAAATGCAAAGAAGAACTAGACAATTTAATACATTTTTGTTATTAGTAATTGAACTATAGATGCAGCCAAGTTTAACATAACTTTTAATGCATTAAGTAAACAGTTGGTAATCACTTTTAACTGATGTTTGCTTTCAATGGCTTTTGTGAGTTATCGCAGTACAACGATTTATCAGATTCAAGTTAATGACTACATCATTTTTAGTAAAATACATAATTTACCAATACTCATAGAAGGAAAATGTAAAAAATGTAAAATGTTTATCCCTAAGATGTTTCTCTCCAGATCTCCTTGAACTGCAATATGTTGAAAAGCAAAAACAAATCATAAAATTGTGTTGAGTGTTATGTAATGATTGATTTTGAGATTCTGTCAATGAACCATTGTCTTTGCTACTGTTGGGTGAGAACATGTGCAGGATCCCCCTCTATTGTTAGCAAGCAAAAAAGGAGAAAAAATAGGCCCCCATGGTCATAAAAAAGGTATAAAGAGCAAAACAAACATTGGGCCAGGCCTTTCTGTCCTGAGCAATAAAACATGGGTCCAACTTTGACCCTTAATATAAGGTTCCCTCTTTATAATTCACTGACTATCACTAATATGGAATCATTTCAATGGACATTCAAGTTTCTTAGAACCCTATGTTATGCTGTCCTTATTATTCCTCCTGGAAATTTAAAGGAGTTGTCCAAGGTAAAAATATTGATGACCTATCCTAAAGATAAGTCACTGATATCAGATCTGTGGGGTCTAACACCTGGCACCCCTAGATGAACGGGAGCTGATTGTCAATATGTGGAATGACCACTACACAGAGAAAAAAGCAGTCTGTAATCTGCTTTATTCTCTGTGTAGAACAGTTATCGATGGGGTTGTCATGTGTCAGACCCCCACCAATCTGATATTGATAACCTACCCTTAGGATAGGTTTTCAATATTTTTTAGCCTGGGAATCTCCTTTAAAAATAGATTGACAACTGGGTGTTACCATTCTCCTTTTCAAAGGGGTGTGTCCTCACAGTCAGCACCGACTAAAGTATTTGGACAATGTTGGGGTATGTAAAAACACCCCCACAAATGGTAACACCCATTTGTCAATTAAAAATTTCTAATAGAAATAACAGGAGAACGCTACAATGCCGAGTTATATTAAGGAGAACACAATTATTCACTAAAACAGACATGTTAAGATAGCTGAAAAGTCCTCTTTATTAAAGCTCAGGAATGAAAAGGTATTTAATGACAACCAACAGTACAGTGAATACAGCTCTGGAGTATAATAGAGGCTGTAATTCAGAATCAATGCAAGATATGTAGGTAATACAATGTATGTACAAAGTAACTTCACCGGCCGAATAGTGAATTAAGCTGTTGAGTATTATACAGGATGTAACTTGGGGCCCTTACAAGATAAGTAATATATTATTTTACACAGTTCCCCAACTTCTTAGCTATACAGTAAATATCAAAGTTTGTGACCTGAAGCCGACACTGAGATTAGATCACTTTCCAGACCATAAATTTAATGTGTGAGCATTGTAAATATCATAGCAAACAAACATTACATTTAAGTAAAATGTAAAATAGAAAAGATTAAACAGTAAATCCAGTATTTAATCCATGTACTTATAATCACTTAGTTGTGGACAGTCATTGATTTGGGCAGTTTGTCCACTATTTTGACAGTTAAGAATGATGCACTGGTAGATATTGGTCTAAGTTTACTAGCCACAATGAAGCACTGTAATGATTAGTACAGCATAGTCAGGATGAGAACGGCTAGCCTTGTCTCCATGGCTACACTGCTTGAAACTGCATCAAATGTTTTAATTTCAAGTGTTGATTTGGATGAAATCCCAGGAATAATCAACAGGAGATTAGAAACAT
This sequence comes from Leptodactylus fallax, assembly GCA_947044405.1. Classification (NCBI taxonomy): domain Eukaryota; kingdom Metazoa; phylum Chordata; class Amphibia; order Anura; family Leptodactylidae; genus Leptodactylus; species Leptodactylus fallax. The sequence goes on from CAMRHE010000025.1 coordinate 10,392,061, forward strand.
TAAAACACAGCAGGGAATTTTAATGTTTTAGGAGAATGGGCGCCAAAAGAGTATCTGATACAATTAAACCTCAAACCCAGTTATAAAGGTATAGAAGCCAAAGCCAAGCGATACTCTGTACTAATTGGTTTAACAGCGTTTGCACATCCTGTGGATACAGTTGATAAGGTTTTCTTCCAAATGCCCCATAACAACAAATAATGACTATATTGTTTCCACTCGCCATTGTGAAACCCCTCAATCTACACTGTTCTTTTAGCACGTAATAAGACAAGCAAGCCTTTCAGAATTTTAACACTTTCTGTGTGTTGCTAAAATGCCAAAAATATTAAATAGGTTAAAGCTGGGGCAAGTATGTAGGTAGAATAGTTGTTGTCTCTGGACAATAAGACCAGATTGCGTCATTCCAGCAGTTGACAAAGAAGTCCTACTATAGAGCTATAATTTGTTGTCTCCAAATTATTGTTGTCTTCTATTATAATCTGTACAGATTCATTTTCTAATATTTCTTCTTACAGACTAGAGCAGTGTATACTGTCTTCATTGAGGAAGTCTAAAGTTAGACTAGAGTACCCTGGACCCACCAATGGTAATGATTCTGAGATATACCCTGAGGCTATACAGAGGAAGTGAATGTCTACTTCTACAGAATAAGTTCTGTTATGACCATTGCACCTACCAACAAAAGGTTGCCGCTTCTTACAGTAAGAGGTTAACTCAAAACTAAGGTTTGGGATTGTTTTTTGTCAGGTAATGCAATGATTACAGAAAAGTACTTAGTTTGTGTTATTGTTAGAGGTTAAACATCAGAATCTACCTTTTATGGGTCACATCTAATTCTAAACCTTGTCAAAAAATACATTCAGTCTATCTGAGATTGAGTCCTGCTGAGCATTATGGAACACAATGTTAAATAGTGCCTTCACTGTGTCAGAATCTTGGCACACCAGAGGATCTTCTGGTGGGTCAGTCCAACCCTGTCTGCATATACAGACATTTAGATGCTTTTCTCAAAGTTCATTGATCAGTCATCAAGAATTCCTTTGGTGGACTCCAGCTACATACAGAGTATAACTAAAAAGTAAAAAGCTCCAAATTCATTGAATTTAAAATTGCTGCCTGATGGATTCCATGACCCATGTTGTGGAAAAGCTTTTTCTCTCTATCAGAAGTTTGGTCCACCAGAGAGTCAACTGGTTTTCTGGTGGTCAGTCTGGTTCTAACAAAGTCTGCACATACAGAGTTCTAGGTAGAATTGGACAAACAGGGCAAACAGGCCACCCACAGACTTCCATATACTACTGTACATTGCGAGTACATTACAACCAGGGACATAATGATCATGGTCACAGGAGTTGTGACCACAATCTGGCTTGTAGGGAAAAGGGGCCTGCAGTTGGCCAACTCTATTGTATGCATATCTACAGAACATGCATATAGTTGATAACAATGGCAGAGCAGAGTGCTATTAGCTCCTGTCCTGTCATCAGGGCCATTCTGTGCACATCTCAGCACTCTTGTCTATTAGGCAACATCAGCTTGGATGCAGGATGCTTTTGAGAAGAGAAAGTATAGTTGGCTCCACCCCTTAACTGGTGTCTGAGTAGTTGGGCAGCCAGAGGAGGAAGCAACTGCCAATTAAGAACGCTGGCCATTCAGAAGCAAGAGGAGGGAAGAAGAAGACTGACTGGAAAGAAGAGGTGGAGAAAGAGGGAATAGTGGAGGGGAATTTTGTAGACAAGTGAAGTGGAGAGAGACTATAGATGCATAGGAGGGAGAAAGGAAAGAAAGGAGCAGTAAGGAGGAGAGACCCAGTGGTGTAGAGAAGGACGTGAGGAAAGCAGGAGCTAGCATAACAATGTGGCATAAGCTATACTATAGACAGTGCTAAAAAGCAAGAACTATTTAATTGGTGGGTGCTATTGTACTTTGTGACTGGCACTCCCATTTGGCTAATATTAAGCAAAACAATGGCACTACAAAATTAGTGATATGTTAGTGCCAGTGACAAAGGAGCATCCACCAATTAAATAACGTATGGCATTTACACTGTCTATAATATTGTAGCTAATGCCTCATTGTATTGTATATCCATTTAATAGTATGAACATGTAAAACACAAACAATAAAATAAAACTAGTAATACAAGCTCTACATAGTAGTATCCATAATAATGCCCCACCAATAACGCATAGTGTAAACAATAAAAATGTCTGCCACGTAATAGCCTACACACACTAGGTATGCCAACAAGTCACTGATGATTTATTACAGGATTTGCAGCAAAAACCGTAGGCTGACACTCAGATATATAAGATAGATAGATAGATAGATAGATAGAGCAACATGCTATTTGGGTGAAGATGGGGGGGTGGGTCAGGTCCAAACTTTGCCCTGGCCTGTAGACTTTCAGTTACGCCCCTGATTACCACTAACGTGTTTGCCTATATAGTATGGACACACGTGGACAAAATTGTTGATACCCCTCGTTTAATGCAAGAAAAACCCATAATGGTCACAGAAATAACTTGAATTTGACAAAACTGGAATTTGCCAAACTACATGTTGACAAGCCACAAAGCTTTTGGGAGAATGTCCTATGGACATATGAGACAAAAATCTAAATTTTTGGCAAGGAACATCGGCTCTATTTTCACAGACGGAAAAATGAAGCATATCTTGAAAAGAACACTGTCCCTACTGTGAAACATGGAGGAGGCTCTGTTATGTTCTGCGGCTGCTTTGCTGCATCTGGCACAGGGTGTCTTGAATCTGTGCAGGGTACAATGAAATCTCAAAATTATCAAAGGATTCTAGAGAGAAATGTGCTGCTCAGTGTCAGAAAGCTTTGTCTCAGTCGCAGGTCATGGATCTTGTAACAGGATAATGACCCAAAACACACAGCTAAAAACACCCAAGAATGGCTAAGAGGAAAACATTGGACTATTCTGAAGTGGCCTTCTACGAGCCCTGACCTAAATCCTATTGAGCATCTTTGGAAGGAGCTGAAACATGCTGCCTGGAAAAGGCACCCTTCAAACCCAAGCCAACTGGAGCAGTTTGCTCATGAGGAGTGGCCAAAATACCTGTTGAGAGGTGCAGAAGACTCATTGACAATTACAGGAATCGTTATATTGAAGTGATTGCTTCAAAAGGTTGTGCAACAAAAATATTAAGTATAGAGAACCATCATTTCTGTCCAGGCCTGTTTCAAGAGTTTTCTTTTTTTAAAAATTCTGTTGAAGCATGGTTGAAAAGCAATGTCTGACTTTCATTTGTTCATTTTCATAGAATTTTTATACATTACTTTTCTCAGATTCAAATTATTTCTGTGACCATTGTGGGTTTTTCTTTCATTAAACGAGGGGTACCAACAATTTTGTCCACGTGTGTATATAGTGGGGTATTATTGTTTATTTAGTATTCTTTACTGCATTTGCATAGTTATGTATTTTTTGTAAGCTCAGAAAACAGTTTTAGGTTTTGTTTTTCTATCCTTGCAGTATTATTAGTCTTTTTTTTAGATTTTGAGAGAGCTACCTTTTCCTCATCAGTAGATTAAGAGACACATTCAAGAATCTCCTCTTAATCAAGTATCATTTTATTGAAGTGGTTTAATGAGTCTTGGCTCTCTGTAATAAAAAATAATAAAATGAAAATAGCTGTGATATAATATACTAAACCTAAAGGAATATGAAAGAGTAATTTAAAGGGTAACTCCAACCATAAGGAATTTGTGTATAATTTCTCTTCACTTTTAGAAGTGGAGATGTTATACAATAATTAAAACAAACTTATTCATATTTATAACAATATATAAGTCATATTAAAAGGGTGTTATTTTTTGTTTTTCTTTGTTTTTATACCTATTAAAGTTTTAGTATGGGGGAGGCCATAGAGACAAAGAGATGTATGGTGATGGGGGGGGGGGGTTATTGAGTAAAAACAAAGCTACTCCAAACACAGATTCGAAATTGTGAAATTGAAGTTGTCCATCTTTTTATGTTACCAAATCTGAAGTCTTTATAAATCAAGTAGTGTTGAATTCTAGGGCTGATGGGGTCACATGAAAAAAGGAAGATGAGCCCAAGTTACGCTAGGTTCACACTTGCGTTCGGGTTTCTGAAAAAAGTTGTTGCACACAGAAACCTGTGGACCCCATAGACTATGGTGGGTTTTGCTTGGTTTCCGCCTGATTTCCACATTTTTCAAGCGAAATGGTGAATGGAATCCCTGAACAGGCAATGAGCGCAGATGTGAGCCCAGCCTTTCACTCTTCACAAAAACTCTGAACATAGATACAATAACATACTTGGTTAAAGATAAATACGTGTAAATTGTTCCGATAGTAGAGGATGTTAGTATTAGGTCATTGAGTGAACAGCGAGCATGGTTTGGGCAAACTTTGGATTCAATTGTATCTGGACTTTTCAGTTTGGTTACCATGAACCAGTGGAAAATTGAGGTTGTCACATGAAAGCAGAGAACATGGGTCACATTCTTCCAACCTCAGGGGTCACATTGGTTTCCCCATAGTGCCTTGCAGACAGCCCTTTATGACAAGGACAGCCAATCATGAGATTAGACAGACTTGAGGCACACTGACAAATATGGGAATAATAATATAATAATAATAATAATAATAATAATAATAATAATAATAATAGTCCTTTAATAGTCCCACAATGGGGAAATTCAGTGTGTTACAGCAGCAAAGATAAGCAGATACAAATACAAATACAACATGTACAGGAATGTTCCAAGGTGAGAGGCATTACATTAATAGCAGACAGACAGATAGGACATAGCAGAGGAGGGGGGATTTAACAGGCAGAGAGATATTTCAGTTCTCTGTGTGTAATGATCTCCGCTTAGGTCGGTGTTGGTTGTACAGCATAACCGCGGTGGGGAGGAAAGACTTCCGATAGCGCTCCTTCTCACACCTAGGGTGGAGCAGTCGGTCACTGACAGTACTGCTCAGCGCAATCACAGTCTCATGCATGGGATGGGACTTCTTCTTCTGCATGGAGCTCACCACGGACAGTATCCTTCTGTCACCCACCACCTGCACTGGGTCCAGTGGGCTCCCCAGGACAGAGCTGGCCTTTCTAATCAGCTTGTCAAGTTTATTTCTGTCCCTGGTTGATATACTGCTCCCCCAGCAGGCCACTCCAAAGAAGATGGCTGATGCCACTACCGAGTTGAAGAAAGTTCTAAGAAGTGCCCCCCGGATTCCAAAGCCTCTCAGTTTCCTAAGCAGGTAGAGCCTGCTGTGGCCCTTCCTGTACAGGGCCTCCATATGATCTGCCCAGTCCAGCTTATTATTAAGGAGCAAACCCAGGTACTTATAGGTGTTCACAATCTCGATGCCCGTCCCCAGGATGTCCACTGGTTTAGGAGGGTTTCTGCCTTTGCGGAAGTCCACCACCATCTCCTTGGTCTTCCCCGCGTTAATCTTCAGGTGGTTCCGGTGGCACCATTCCACAAAATCCTGGTTCAGTTCTCTGTACTCCCTGTCATCATCATCTGTGATGAGACCCACTATTGCAGAGTCATCAGAATACTTCTGTAGGTAGTAGCTGGATGAGTTGCACCTAAAATCTGCAGTGTACAGTGTGAAGAGGAAAGGGGCGAGAACCGTACCCTGAGGTGCCCCCGTATTACAGATCACGGTACCTGACACACAGTCTCGGGCTCTCACGTATTGAGGTCGATTTGTGAGGTAGTCTAGGATCCAGTTGGAGAGGTGGTGGTCCACTCCAGCAAGGCCCAGCTTGTCCCTCAATAACCTGGGCTGTATGGTGTTAAAAGCACTGGAGAAGTCAAAGAACATTATTCTCACTGTGTTCCCCGGTTTCTCCAGGTGAGACAGAGCCCTGTGCAGAAGATGGATGATGGCATCATCTACCCCAATGCCCGGCCGATAAGCAAACTGGAGGGGCTCCATAGCGGGGCTCACTAGAGGGCGGAGATGTGTGAGAACCAATCTCTCCAAGATCTTCATCAGGTGGGATGTCAGTGCTACAGGTCTGTAGTCGTTGAGGTCCATAGGGTGGGGTTTCTTTGGAACTGGTACCACACAAGAAGATTTCCATAATTCAGGGACTATTTCCTGCCTCAGGCTCATATTATACATTTATGTAATTATACCACACAGCTGGTCCCCGCAAGTCTTAATTAGCCTTGCACTGATGTCATCTGGCCCTGCGGCTTTCCTCGCCTTGATCTTTTTCATCTCCTTCCTCACCTGGGCCCGTGTGAAGGTCAGACTGTGGCCAGATAAAGACAGATTTCTGGATTTACTGGTCTGTTGGGAAGTGAAGTCATTGTGGTGGGGGAAGCTGAAGGACATACTGGGGTGGGAGGAGCTGGTGTGTGATCAAATCTGTTGAAGAATAGATTTAGTTCATTAAGCCAATTAACATCTGCCTCAATCTGGCAGACAGACTGTTTATGACCCGAAATTGACTTAAGCCCCTCCCAGACCCCCCTTATGTCTTTTCTTTCCATTTGCTTTTCCATTTTTTCTTTATAACTGGCTTTTCCCTGCCTGATTTGATGCCTCAGCTCCTTTTGTACTTCCCTCAACCCCTCATTATCTCTTGTCCTGAATGCCATCTTTTTCTCCTTAAGTAGTGTTTTTATATCAGAGTTAATCCATGGTTTGTTATTGGAGAAGCACCTCACCACTTTTGTGGGTACTGTGTTGTCCACACAAAAATTAATGTAGTCTGTTATGCAGTGTGTGAGTCCTTCTATATCTTCTCCATAAGAATCCTGCAGCACTTCCCATGCGGTTGTGTCAAAACAATCCCTCAGAGCCTCATCACTCTCCTCGGACCATATCCTCACTGTGCGGGTGACAGCTGGTTCTCTACGTACAAGTGGCTTGTACACAGGTCGGAGATGTACTAGGTTGTGATCCGATCTCCCCAGGGGCGGTAGGGCTGATGAGTTATATGCCTCCCTCACGTTGGCAAAGAACAAGTCCAGTGTTTTGTTGTCTCTTGTGTGGCAGGTTACATACTGTGTGAAACTGGGCAGTGTGGATGATGGAGAGGCATGGTTGAAATCACCCGACACAAGAAAGAGGGCCTGGGGATGTTTTAACTGTAACTGGCTCAGCGTGGCTTGTAGGACCTCGCAGGCAGTGTCAGCTTTCGCAGAGGGGGGGACATATGCAGCTATCACGATGACATGTGATAGTTCCCTTGGTAGGTAGAAAGGTCTCATGCTCACAGCTAATAGTTCAATGTCCTTACAGCAAGTTTGCTCCTTAATCACAATGTGCCTAGGATTACACCATCTATTATTCACAAACATTGCCAGCCCTCCTCCTTTCCTCTTACCGCTCTCCCTTGTCCTGTCTGCCCAAAGGAGTTTAAAACCATCCAAGGAGACCAGAGAGTCAGGAGTAACTTCAGTGAGCCAAGTCTCTGTAAGTAGCATCATGCTGCACACCCGAAACTCCTGATGATGCCTGGTGAGCGCTGTTAGTTCATCCATCTTGTTTGCAAGAGATCTCACATTGCCCATGATGATGGAGGGAACAGCTGGTCGGTAACGCCTCTTTTTAATCCTCTGAAGAGTACCAGCTCTGCATCCCCTCACCCGCTTTTTCTTTCTCCAAAGCTCGCGGGGGATGTGTGACCAGATGGTATGCCGCCCTGCTGTGCCTCTGAGCTGCAGAATTTCTTCTCTTGTATAGACAAAGGAATTGTCTGCATACACAAAAGATCCCATTTTCAAGCAGAACAAAAAGACAGATAAAAAACAAAAAAAATAAAATAAATAAAAAATACACAGCACACAGATAATACAGTGTAGGGAAATGTGCTAGGACTGGGGAAGAAGGTTTAATTGATTTAATAGATAGAGAGAGATAGGAAACTGGAGTTACTCTGTGTCTGTCTGTCATACTGTAGATCAAGTCCACAAGAGAACAATTTAGTCACACCAGTCACTGTTTTTGTATGTATCTGGTGTGCTTTGGCAATTTCTTTTTTGCCAAATGTAGTTATATGACCTCTGCATATCTCTGCAATTGAGTTTGCATTGCATCAATGCAAAATTTTGGAATGTTTTTGTTTTCCCATGCCAAAGACCAAAAAAAAAAAAACCCCCACTGAAGTTATATATACCACAATAGTCCCTCTGTTGTAGAAAATTGTACAGTATAAATAGTTTTTAGCTTCCCAAAACTGATTGAGTTTATATACACAGTCACAACAAAGGTATACAAATTGTCACAACACTTATATATTACGCTATTTTTACAGCTGACTCTTTGCTGTGTAAAAATGCTATAAAAAATGTAAAAAAAAGTCTGCTAAAAGTCAAGGTGGCAAAGACTGTCATGCCACTGCTACTGCTAGATGCCACCATACAGCCAGATATTTCCTGTGGCCTCGTCCATTCTGTTATATATGGCTTTTAATAACATAATTTTTAAAAAAACAAAAACACATTAAAAAAGCCGTGGCAAAATTGCAGTCTTTACGCTACATGGGGCCCCAGCCTAAAAGTAGAATAGCTGTAATTCATTGGTTTTACCTGTCAATCCTGGCTAGGGCCACTAAGCTCAGCAGAGTCAAAAGTATTCACCCTTTAACCCCTGGATTTTGCTTCTATGAATCTTTAGGTTGCAACTACAGATTGGCAGCTGAGCTGATATAGAGCATAACTGTACAAAGTAGAAATCAAAATAAGAGGACTAGCAGGGTAAAACCGCAGTAGTATTACAACTAGTCCCAGAAGCACAGGCAAATGTAATGTTAGTCCAGGATGTTTAGACAGTAGAGGGTGATCCAGGTTAGATCTAGGATCTAGGTTAGCATACCAGATTGCAATGTACAATAAATGGCACAGAATACTCAAATAGAGAGTCAAGCACTCAGATTGACTGCACTAACCTTTCCCCTTGATTGGCCCATTGATGAAGCCTCTTAACTTTCCAGTCTGATGGACCGCTGAATTGGCTGAGTGGCCAAGTGTTAAAATTGGCTGACCAGATTGCCACACATATTGAAACCCTACTCTATGCAAAAAGGAGCTGTAACATGGCCATGTACATGAGCCCTAAGAAATGTAAAAACATAGAACAGATTTTTGCTTCACAGTTATGTATATTATATTCATCACTGTGTGAATTCACTGTTACAGAGCAATCACTATCTATCGCAAGGAACATTAGTTGGTGTTGGTGGTGCCAAGTTCTGACTTATGGACCAGTTTTCAAGTTTTCAAAAACATGCCTGTATTATTCTATGCAAAGCAAGTCCAACTGATGACGAGAGCTTCATTTACTGTCTTTATTGGCGGTCCTCAAGCTCAAACCATGGGTGGCTCCTGAGAACAGATTGAAGCACATTGGTTTTAATTAGCTGTCACAAATCTGCTAACAATGTCTCACTTGGTACCTGCTTGTACATATTTTTCCTCAGTTTGTATAATTTATACAAATCATTAGCAGTGAATCGTTGAACTTGTACATTTTCATTTTGTTAAGATCTATGACCTTAGAAAACTGAATTTTAATCATTAGCTCTCATCAAAGAAGGTTTCCAGTTTGTTAGCTAACTGAAGCAAACAACGCTCTCTTTTGCTACCTTATTGTATTAGTATCCTAGGGGCCAAACTGAATTGACAGCAAAGTAAAAGAAAGGTAAAATATATTTAAAATAACATTTAAAAAAGATAGAAAAATACATATTAACATTAATAAGAATATAAAATATATATAATTTAAAATAAAAATTATAATTTAAATATAATTTAAGAAATAAATAAGCAAAATAAAACATTAGATAATTGAAATATAATATAGACAACTATGTACAATTAATAACAGACTTGACTGTGGTTGGATTGCCCCCCAAGTTTTGCCATTTGATAGGGTTGGGTTTAAAGTAACCGTACACATTATATGGGTTTACCAGCTGTTAAATGAATAAATGTCTGGTAAACAATTGGTACCCTAACATATTAATACATAATTTAGTCCATATTGGTCATTACAGTCATTCACACAGGCAATGCATGTTTAATAACACCAGCCAAAAGAAGAATGATCTGCCTGGGCACATTTTTAAGCCGAACTTTGGTTTGTGGATGAAAGATACTTCTTATTGTTAAAATAACCCATTTTCATCATAAGTCTAATGTGTATGGTCACCTTTAGGCTGAGGTCACACATGGAAAAGCAGCATTTTTTGTTGCAGAATTCGCTGAGTTTTTTTTTTAAACAAAGCCAGGAGAAGATTTAGAAGAAGTATAAATGCTTCCTTTATATTTTTCATTCTTTTTTTTTTATGTCAAACTTGGCTCAAAAAAGTGCATCAAAAAAAGAAGCTTTTCCACAACGTGTGGCCTCAGCCTTAGAATTGTGACAGCCCCGCAGAGTGGTGGGAATTATAACCATTATAACCATTGCTCAATTTTCCTACAAATAGACATTTAGTGCTAAAATTATTACATTACCTCAACTTTCATTGCTCCCTGTAGAAAAAAATTGCAAATAACCTTGTAAAAAAAAGCACAAAATATTAATACAATAGAGAGACATTGACGTTGCTCTCGAGCCATGGTAATGCAGAGAATTACCCACTAAACCTGGGTGATCATGTATCACTGGTATCACTGTGGAGCCCTAGGCTATATAGACTTTTAAGCATAGATTTATTTAATATGTACAAGGGTTTTATTCTTACCAGCACTCATCATTGCAAGATACGAACGTTTTGACTCTATAGAGGGTAATTTTTTACCTTGGGAGGTTCAAGTCGCTCTGTGCTGATTGGCTGTTTTCTGTATAATTTCTTTTACCTGCTTGTGGACCTGCAAGTTTGGAGCTCAGGCATTCACTGTAAAGCAAGCTCTCTGAGTACTTTAACCTTCCGCCTATATACTGGAAATTAGCCATGTAAGTTACCAGAAAGAAATGGAGAAATTTAGACAGTAATGTTTTTTAAGCACTTTAGTACTGAGCCAATTTCTGGTTCAGGACTAGACATATTTTCGGGTTTTTTTTTTGTATGTGCGGTTTTGAAGGCTATAACATTTTTATCATTTGCGTTATTCGACTAATTTCGGCATCTTTTTTTGGTGACACATTGGGCTTTATTTTTATGTTTTTATTTTTGCAAGTGTTTTCATTTTTTTTATATACAGGAAAATATAAACAAAAGAGGAGGGAAAATGGGTCCGTTTTTCATTTTTTTTTATTTAATAACACAAAGTGCTACTAAAAAACTTTAGAAAATAGTTTTTTCTCTCCATTACAGTAATTTTTATTTTGTATGGTGTCGTCGGGGGTGGGGCTAACCTTTAATAATGGCGTTTTATTGACCTATTATTTTATTTATTTTTTAAATTATTTTATTTACTTTTCTATTAATTTTTTTCTTTCTTTTTTACATTGTGTCCCCATAAGGTCATAATAGACCTTTGGGGACATCTGATCACAGTTTTTTTTTGTGGGGGAGACTGATTTAAAAAAATATCGCAGGTGAGTCGCAACCTACCAAAAGGGGCGTATTTAAAATATGTCCCTTTTGGTAGGTTGCGACTCACCTGCAATATTTTTTTAAATTATTTATTGGGTACGTAAAACCCCTTTTTTCTTCTCTTTAGTTGATTTATAGGGAGGCTGATTTCCCCTGTAACTGGGGCTCGTACATTTTTTCCCAGTTGCAGGAAGAATACAGCCTCCAACAGCCTCCATTGAGCGCTGTATACACAGCGATTGGGAAGGCAGGGAAGGTAATAAAGTTTCCCTGCCTTCTCTCTGGGAGCTCCGGCTGAAGTTACAGCCGACTCCCGTTTCAGCAGCTACATGATTTCGTGCAGCTGCTGAGTTCTGCTTGGACATACTGGTACATCCTTGCAGAACTAGACAACCACCTTCCGGATGTACAGTGCCTTGCAAAAGTATTCGGGCCCCTTGAACTTTTCAACCTTTTGCCACATTTCAGGCTTCAAAAATAAGGATATAAAACAATCGTGAAGTGGAATGAAATTTATTGGATATTTTAAACTTTTGTAAAAAATAAAAAACTGAAAAGTGGGGCGTGCCAAATTAACCACTTTTTGCTGCGATTACAGCTGCAAGTCGCTTGGGGTATGTCTATATCAATTTTGCACATCGAGAGACTGAAATTCTTACCCATTCTTCCTTGGAAAACAGCTGGAGCTCAGTGAGGTTGGATGGAGAGCGTTTGTGAACAGCAGTTTTCAGCTCTTTCCACAGATTCTCGAATGGATTCAGGTCTGGACTTTGACTTGGCCAGGATACGTTTATTTGTGAACCATTCCATTGTAGATTTTGCTTTATGTTTGGAATCATTGTCTTGCTGGAAGATAAATCTCCGTCCCAGTCTCAGGTCTTTTGCAGACTCCAACAGGTTTTCTTCCAGAATGGTCCTGTATTTGCACCATCCATCTTCCCATCAATTTTAACCATCTTCCCTGTCCCTGCTGAAGAAAAGCAGGCCCAAACCATGATGCTTCCACCACCATGTTTAACAGTGGGGATGGTGTGAACAGGGTGATGAGCTGTGTTGCTTTTACGCTAAACATATCGTTTTGCATTGTGGACAAAAAGTTCGATTTTGGTTTCATCTGACCAGAGCACCTTCTTCCACATGTTTGGTGTGTCTCCCAGGTGGCTTGTGGCAAACTTTAAACGAGACTTTTTATGGATATCTTTGAGAAATGGCTTTCTTCTTGCCACTCTTCCATAAAGGCCAGATTTGTGCAGTGTATGACTGATTGTTGTCCTAGGACAGACTTTCCCACCTCAGCTGTAGATCTCTGCAGTTCATCCAGAGTGATCATGGGCCTCTTGGCTGAATCTCTGATCAGTCTTCTCCTTGTTTGAGATGAAAGTTTAGAGGGACGGCCGGGTCTTGGTAGATTTGCAGTGGTCTGATACTCCTTCCATTTCAATATGATCGCTTGCACAGTGCTCCTTGGGATGTTTAAAGTTTGGGAAATCTTGTATCCAAATCCGGCGTTACACTTCTCCACAACAGTATCACGGCCCTGCCTGGTGTGTTCCTCGGTCTTCATGATGCTCTCTGTGCTTTAAACAGAACCCTGAGACTATCACAGAGCAGGTGCATTTATACGGAGACTTGATTACACACAGGTGGATTTTATTTATCATCATCAGTCATTTAGGACAACATTGGATCATTCAGAGATCCTCACTGAACTTCTGGAGTGAGTTTGCTGCACTGAAAGTAAAGGGGCCGAATAATATTTCACGCCCCACTTTTCAGTTTTTTTATTTTTTACAAAAGTTTAAAATAACCAATAAATGTCGTTCCACTTCACAATTGTGTCCCACTTGTTGTTGATTCTTCACCAAAAAATTAAAATTTTATATCTTTATGTTTGAAGCCTGAAATGTGGCAAAAGGTTGAAAAGTTCAAGGGGGCCGAATACTTTCGCAAGGCACTGTATATACTCTATGGGCGGTCCAGAAGTGGTTAAGCAATATGTACGCAATTAATGTTTACAAAAACAATCCTTTAATAAGTTCAACTAATTTGGTATTCTATACTCTGGGATTCCCACCAATAAACTGGCATTGTTCCAAACTATTAACAGAGATGTGTGTATGTATATACACAGATATTCCCCACTGATTAATGGTACTGATGTAAACCCACCATCAATAGCAACGTTAGTATGTAAATATAATGCAACTAATTACTGAATTGTTGCTTTTTTCCTTTTTGCTGTGTTTTGTAGAAATGGGGACATTTGTTGAATGGATACTTCAGTGAATCACAGATTGTCGCTCATGATGTATAGTAGACAAGAATAGGATTGTAACTGTGTGGTGCATTCTGTGATTTCTCAATAAAATTGCTTTATTTTTCTGAAAGTTCTCTTTTTTTAGAATAAGCTAATTTTAATTAAAAAAATACTTTAAATCACGTCTATGGATCATAGTGCAGTGGCAGTTACTCAGCACGCACAGTTTATTGCTTTATCTTGGTCATTGACGCATCTTTTCAGAGAGAATTTTACCTCTTAAAATGATGCACACAAAATGCCTTTTTTGTCATTTTAACTTTATTCTTTTTTTTATTGTATCTTTTTCTTTTACCTTTGTATACATGAGGTGTGTCAAGAATTGTTATATATTTTTACAATTTATTTAGAGATTTTATTGTTGGCTGATCTTTCTTTCATGTTTATGTAGATTGCTCAAGCATTGAAAATTTCATGTAAAATAATTTTCGTATGTATTGTAATACCAAATACAGTACAATATGTGCACATTATTGAACAGAAAAGCTTACCATTTTAGTTCTAACAGTACTATACAATGAAAGGCAAAATCTGCTGCAAGTTGGAACTGATATTGAGGTGAAATCTATCTCAAAATCAGCTCCAAATTCAAGTCTTTTTGCAACAAATCTGCCATCTGTCATTATACCCTTATAAAAAAAACTGTAATGGGGCCCCTTTTCCCCAGTCTACATATAGCTCCTGTATGGCAGAGGAACCATTGACCCATATCAGGCACTGGGATCTAGGTGCAAGAGAAACATCTGGACTAGAGATGAGCAAATTAGTCAGTAGCGAGCCGGGTTTATTACGAATTTTCCAAAAATCTTGAGTTTGGCCGAACTTGAAATTTTTGGAGTTGTCCACCCATAAATTAATATTATACTATGGCATCTTTTCAGGCTCCAGAATATAATAATTGGAGGTCCATATGAGTTATAGAAAAGTAATATACAGTCATACTCACATTCAGTGGCGTAACTAGGAATGGATGGGCCCCAAGGCGAACACTGGAGGCGAAGGCTGCCAGAGCGCATGAGAGGTAAGTAACATTGTTTTTTATGTTCCCTTACCTCCCCTGGGCCTCCGATCATTATACTCTGAGGTCTGAGAAGACCCCAGAGTATAATGATAGCAGTGCTTGTGGGGTTTGCAGGCCCGTGGCCTTACTTACTGACCCCCACTCCTGCTCACAGCCACCTCCACTTCCGCAAAATGGGAAGCACAGGTGGCCGTGAGCTGGAGTGGGGATCAGTAAGTAAATAGGACCCGTTACCTGCTGGTGTTACTCCATAGCGGCTGCCACAGGGCCCCCTATTGTCCCGGGCCCTGTGGCAGCCGCTACCACTGCTACCCCCGTATTTACGCCACTGCTCACATTCCCTCCTCTTTGTTGGGATCCCTTGGAGTATCTGATGTTCTTTCTCATTCATCTTTTGGCCTCCTCTGTGCCATCAACATCATAACTCATTGCACCAAAGCGTGATGATGTTGGCGCTCTCCACATGACCAGTGACCCACTCACAGGTTTCAGCGGTGACCCAGAGCTGCTAACATCGCAGGAAAGGGTGGAAGATGCCTGGGAAAGAACATGCTGTGATGGAGCCCTGCAAATGTGAGGGAAGATGAGTTTGAGTGTTTATTATTTTTCTACACCTCCCCTAGACCTCTGAAGAGACTAGAGTATAATAACACTTCCAGTTCAGAACAAAAAATACTCATGAAATAAACTTGCAAGGGTCACCCATCTCTAATCTGCACCCACTATATTTGTGTCCCTGAATGACTAAATTTTCTATTTTCTCCAGAATAATATTGTCATTTGCATTCAGTCACTTTTTGCTTTTGTGAACAAAGGTGGCACAAGGTCTTAGTATAGCCCTACAATTTAATGGAAAAATCTAAACATATTATGTGGCATTATACTAATAAATACCTACATGCAAACTATAATTTCTCTCCGCTTGGCACGGCATTCACAATGACCTAGAAGTAATTCCAGCAAAATGGTGTATGTGTTTTGTAAATAATTTCTTTGCTGGTGCGTTCAGCAGCAAAACCGACATCTGTTAAACAGCAAAACAAACTGGAAAATTCTCTGTAAACGGCCTAAGAAATCATTTGTTCTTCAGAAAAGAAAGGTCTGCACTGTCTTTCAGTGAGCCACAATCTTTCTCACGTCTGTAAATGATTTCTTAAAACAACTACCATTCCTTTCATAGAAAGGCAATTATTTCACCATGGCTCTTCTGCCGAGGACGCAGGTGGAGATGGGAAAAGCCTTAAAAGTCATTTTTGTTGCCTGTTCATGCTTATTAAACATTGTTTTCAATACCAAGAAAATGAGCAGCCGGCAAAGAGATCTGTTGTACAATGAAGCTCAATAATAATATTTAAAAAATAACAAGATGAGCGAGACACAATGATACACAGAGAAAAAGACACCAGATCCTGAAGGGAAGTGCTGGCATCAGCACTAAGGAAACCTGGGCCAATGCCAAGGTCCACTAGTCTTGGGGATCTCATATATTTTAAACTTTTTGAGCCAAAGATGGGGTAGACAGGAAGGTTACCATAACCTGTTGCCCAAAGTCCAACATTTGGGTTATGTTCACACTACCGTTATTAATGTCCATTGTTGTCATCCGTCATAGGATGATAGTAACAGACATTAACTAAAGCAGAGTAACAGACACAGATGGAGCCCTCAAAAGTGGTATTTTATAAGTGGCATATATATGATAAGTAGCATATTATAAGTTCTAATTTGTAATCTGCCATTTGTAATATAATATAACACTTTGCAAATATAAAATGCCATATTATAATTAGTATTTTATAAGTGGCATATTATAAACGGCAAAATGTTATATTAAAAA
The DNA here is from genome assembly GCA_947044405.1 of Leptodactylus fallax. NCBI lineage: Eukaryota > Metazoa > Chordata > Amphibia > Anura > Leptodactylidae > Leptodactylus > Leptodactylus fallax. The sequence goes on from CAMRHE010000025.1 coordinate 10,408,740, forward strand.
ATGGCAGATTATAAATTAGAATTTATAACATACCACTTTGTCACATATAATATTAAATGGCACTTATAATGTTCCCCAGAATGTGCAACAAAAAATAATAAAAGTTATACTCACCTGCCCAGGAATTCTTGATGCATGGAGCCATCCCTGACCATCCCAAACCCAACCCCACCACCCTGCCCTACCCTGCTAGCTACACTGCTGATAAGTGAATATTGTGCTTATGCATGCATCATTACTATATTACATTGGCATTTATGTATTAAGTAATGTCTGGAACAGGTCAGAGGGGGACAGGGGTGAGACTGTTCTCTTTCTGTAATCACAAGACCAGATATCCTGAAAAGCCAAGTTTATTGCTTTACAACTAGTTGTCCTTATCAAGTAAGTCAGGCATAAGAGAGAGGGGACTGTGACCAGACAGTTAACTCAGTCAATGGGTGCAGATGGAACAGCTTTTTTTTTGTACCCTTTTATTTTAAAAACTGTTATGCTGGTCATCGTGTTTGTCTCTTTTTATATACATCAGCGCTGAGCTGGGTATTAAATCATTAAATTTAATGGTACTCCATTGCTTTATGAACCCATTACCTTTTTAGGCTAAGGCCCCATGTTGCGGAAACGCAGCTTTTTTTGTTGCAGATTTTGTTGCGGTTTTTTGAGCCAAAGCCAATTATGGCTGCAAAAGGAATGGGAAATATATAGGAAGTTCTTATACCTTCTGCTCAATGCACTCCTGGCTTTGGCTAAAAAAAACACAACAAAATCTGCAACAGAAAAAAGCTGCGTTTCTGCAACGTGGGGCCTTAGCCTTAAAGTGTGTTTGTCATCTGACTGCTGGGAGTAAGGAGCGTGTGTGCATCCTGGATTTCTAATGGTCCTGAATGGAATAGGTGGTGTCAATGTGTATTTGGAGTGTGATTTACACTCAATTTGCAGTCTGAATGAAGGGTGAGTGCAAGACGGTCCATACGTGACAGCGGCAAGTATAAGCTTACAGAAAGACTGAGCTGTTTATATAAAAAGATAAATTGCTGTGATTGTGATTGTCCTGGACTGAGGTAATACTGAAGAAACTGTTTTGTCACAAGTGTCAGCAAAGTATCGCAAGTTCAAGGCATGTATTGTCTCTTCTAACACAGTCTTGTAACTGCTGCACTCATTGCCCCATTACATAACTCTGTTACTGCTAAGAATGTTGCCTCGAAGTGATTAAAATTCTACAGTTCTCCAAGTCCACCCATCTCCAACTCCAACTACTTAAAATCCTATGTTTAAATAGGATTACCAGGCCATCTCAATTGTGTTGGTTAATTTTGTTCCTTGTTGGACAGGGATCAGATATAAAACAGTGGTGGCATTTCCAATGTAAGAACAGTCACATGATTTCTTTGGCTAGGTCCTCTCCCTAACATATTCACATACACATACACATATAGAAGTACTTGTAGAGTTTAGACTATTGTAAATGAAAACACTGCACCCTTTACAGGTGTTGTCCAGGAATCACAGTACTGAGCCAGGAGGCCGTATGTGAATGATGTCACCAGTTTCTTTCCTGTGACTGCTGAGGCCACTGATTGGCCTCAGCACTCCTGCGCGGCGAGGACTTCCATCTGCACAGGATCCGGCATGTTGGACTGGACAGCGGTAATGGACATTGGATCACCTGGGACAGGTGAGTATGACTTTTTTTCTTAAGTTTCACCTTCCCCGGCCATCTGGCTCAGTACTGAAATTCCTTAACAACCCCTTTAAAGGGGTATTTCCACAAACGTAACCATATTTAGATTTCTAGACAATTAAAAGTAAAATGTTTGTGCAAATATAAATAATTAAAAATTTTGCAAAGTTTTGAAAATTTCCTTATTGTGTCCATACTATCTTCTTGTATGTGAATTGTCCCTGCCTGATAACCTATCCACAATAAGGACATTGTGATAGAGAGTTCCTGTATTCATGCTCGTATCCACTGGCAACTGATCAAGGCAAGAGACGGTCATGACTAAAAAATGATAAGAGAAAATCTCTAAAACTATACAAACTTTATTATCTATCTATCTATCTATCTATCTATCTATCTATCTACACATTAGGGAAAAAAATTATTTAGTCAGCCACCAATTGTGCAAGTTCTCCCACTTAAAAAGATGAGGCCGGCCTGTAATTGTCATCATAGGTAGACCTCAACTATGAGAGACAAAATGAGAAAACATATCTAGAAAATCACATTGTCTGATTTTTAAAGAATTTATTTGCAAATTATGGTGGAAAATAAGTATTTGGTCAATAACAAAAGTTCATCTCAATACTTTGTTATATATCCTTTGTTGGCAATGACAGAGGTCAAACGTTTTCTGTAAGTCTTCACAAGGTTGGCACACACTGTTGCTGGTATGTTGGCCCATTTCTCCATGCAGATCTCCTCTAGAGCAGTGATGTTTTGGGGCTGTCGCTGGGCAACACTGACTTTTAACTCCCTCCAAAGGTTTTCTATGGGGTTGAGATCTGGAGACTGGCTAGGCCACTCCAGGACCTTGAAATGCTTCTTACAAAGCCACTCCTTCGTTGCCCTGGCGGTGTGCTTGGGATCATTGTCATGCTGAAAGACCCAGCCACGTTTCATCTTCAGTGCCCTTGCTGATGGAAGGAGGTTTGCACTCAAAATCTCACGATACATGGCCCCATTCATTCTTTCATGTACACGGATCAGTCGTCCTGGTTCCTTTGCAGAGAAACAGCCCCAAAGCATGATGTTGCCACCCCCATGCTTCACATTAGTTATGGTGTTCTTTGGATGCAACTCAGCATTCACTCTCCTCCAAACACAACGAGTTGTGTTTCTATCAAACAGTTCTACTTTGGTTTCATCTGGCCATATGACATTCTCCCAGTACTCTTCTGGAACATCCAAATGCTCTCTAGCAAACTTCAGACGGGCCCGGATATGTACTGGCTTAAGCAGGGGGACATGTCTGGCACTGCAGCATCTGAGTCCCTGGCGGCGTAGTGTGTTACTGACGGTAGCCTTTGTTATGTTAGTCCCAGCTTTCTGCAGGTCATTCACTAGGACCCCCCGTGGGGTTCTGGGATTTTTGCTCACCGTTCTTGTGATCATTTTGACCCCACGGGGTGAGATCTTGCGTGGAGCCCCTGATCGAGGGAGATTATCAGTGGTCTTGTATGTCTTCCATTTTCTAATTATTGCTCCCACAGTAGATTTCTTCACACCAAGCTGCTTGCCTATTACAGATTCAGTCTTCCCAGCCTGGTGCAGGTCTACAATTTTGTTTCTGGTGTCCTTCCACAGCTCTTTGGTGTTCACCATAGTGGAGTTTGGAGTGTGACTGTTTGAGGTTGTGGACAGGTGTCTTTTATACTGATAACAATGTCAAACAGGAGCCATTACTACAGGTAATGAGTGGAGGACAGAGGAGCCTCTTAAAGAAGAAGTTACAGGTCTGTGAGAGCCAGAAATCTTGCTTGTTTGTAGGTGACCAAGTACTTATTTTCCACCATAATTTGCAAATAAAATCTTAAAAAATCAGACAATGTGATTTTCTGGATTTGTGTTCTCATTTTGTCTCTCATAGTTGAGGTCTACCTATGATGACAATTACAGGCCTCTCTCATCTTTTTAAGTGGGAGAACTCGCACAATTGGTGGCTGACTAAATACTTTTTTTTCCCCACTGTATATATAGTAAAGTGTTTAACTTTTAGCTGTCTACAAATTTAAATATGGTTATAGTGGGGTGTGGCACAAGACCACAAATCTCCCATGGTCCAATAGCAGTGGTATTGCCTGGCCCTAATAAATAGCTAGATAGATAGATAGATAGATAGATAGGAGACATGCTATATACATATATATGTTTTTTTCAGGGTTTTTTTTTTGTTTGTTTTTTTGCATTATAAGAGTATGCATATTTTTTTTTTCCTGATTTTCACTAATAATTAGGGATGCTTCCTATGAAATAGATTTTCCTTCCTCCCCTATTATGAGGTTATGAAACATCATACTAATCCATTTTGATGCATACAGCAATTGGATTTATGTTCTATCAATTACTAGACAGACGATATATTACACCTTCTGAAAAACAGCCCAGGACGTGTAATTGAAGTTTTAACGTTAAAAATAAATGTTTGACTAATTGCAGTTACCACCAAGTTAACCAAGTGTTATAAATGATACTGAATGATTAGACTGTAAATCAATACTGTACACCTCGTCCGTGTCTGTCAACCCATAAAAACAAGACACTGTCTCAAGCCCTTTCCAATTATTTTCTCCAAGATGGATGTAAATGTCACAATTTAATCAATACCCATCCACAATATACATTGAATTGCACTAAATATAGCAGAGCACAACATGGCACAGATAAACAAACCGGATGACACTGCAAAGAAGTTAAGTCATGTGAAAGATAAAATATTTTAGAACAAGTGAACAAGCCATTTGGAGAATGCAGCTTCTTGTGAAATATTTCCATCAGTCAAAGACACGTAAGAATTTGTATGTCAACTCTAAAGGAATCCTGAGCAAATGTGCACTCTTAACTACCCCCTTTTATTTTCACATTTTTGTTTTTCACTCCTCCTGACTTTTTAATTTTTTTATTGATGTATGTTGTATGGGGGCTTATTTTTTGCAGGACACATTGGAGTAGATTTATTAAGACTGGTGTTTCAAGCTTAAAGAAACTGACTGGAGCAGGGCACAACTGATTTGTAAATAGGCCATGGCCGTGTGCCTGAATGGAGATTTCCATTCCAGAAAGCTGACATGAGTTATAATAAATATGTGGGGTCAAGGCACCCCCACAATGAGCGAGACACAGAATGGAGCATGCAGAACGGAGCACAGTTTGGCACAAGAAAAAGCCTTGCTTCAAATGTGCACCAAAATATCATTCCTCCATGCCAGAAAATTGTTGTAGAGAGATTGATAAATTTACTCCATTGTACTTTGTAGTGGTACCCTTAAATATTCCATACGATGTGCTGTAAGGCTAGAAAAAAATTCAGAATGGGATGGAATTTTTTAAGCAGCTATACCAAATTTATATGGTTTTTGTTATGTTTAAATAGCTTTACTAAAATCAAAAACTTTGAATAATGCAATAAATTATATTAGTCACCAAATTCTGACATCTGTAACTTTTTTATGTCTTTCTGCGTACGGAACTGTTAATATGTCTTTTTTACAGCACAACCTTATATATTGAAGCCTGCCATAGGCCTGGGTGACTTCAGAAAGCTTCCAGACATTATAGTAACCAGACTTCTTTCGCAATCTCAATGTTCACAAGTCGTACTGTCAACAATAATTTGGTGGAGGAGTATGAGCTGGCATCGAATGGGAGGAAGGGGAAAACAGACCACAAATAAAGGGTTAATACCCATGATCAGAGATGTATCAGTTCACAGACATAGACCCAACAAATATGACACCTGAGATCTGCCCTACTATTACAGTAGATGTCGAGAAGGGGGTTAACTATTGGTGGTAGACTTTATTACTTGCAATAGTTCATCACAGCAGAAATGTAACTAGACAGGGTTTCAGGTACCAGTGCCTGAGGGGCCCCATAGGACTCACTGTAATATATGAAGCACCAGTATTATAAATGGTATATAGTAGATGTGGGGGCCCTCTTACAAATCTTGGAATAATACTAGGAACTTTGAGTTATTCCTCACAACCCCAAATTTTAGAAACCCTCAATCAGGAGAAGACAGGAGTTTTATTTTACTTACTTCCTCTGGCTTTCTCCATGCTGAACCTGGGGGTTCTGGCTGGTTCCGAGCCTGGGTCAAATGAACGGAACCAGCACCCAGCCCCTGGGTCACCCAGTCTCTTCCCTCTTTTCCCATTTTCACAGGTAGTTACTATTGGCTTTACTATACTTCTTATATATCTTTACTATAGTCTGCCTGATCCCATAACACAGGTAACTAACTATCTGTGAAAACAGGAGAGAAGGGAGGAGGGAGAGAAGGGAGGAGGGGGAGTAGGGGCCTGGTGTTGGGTTCAATCATGTGATATGTGGCCTGAACCAGTTTGAAAACCACCCAGGTCTAACATGAAAAAAAACAGAAGAAGTATGCAAAATAAAACTCAGTGGAAAACTGTCCTGGCAATATTTCCCATGAAAACATTGTTTAATTTTAACATGTAATACCACACCTTACTTCTGGGTGTGCTGCTGAAGAGATACAAAGCTTTTTTCAGTCTTTTCTACCTCATCCATGCAAAGCACCATCTAGTTTAGAAATGTATACAGCTATCATTTTCATTTCTACGTGAATGACGCACTTGATGTCAAACTGCAGACAATAAACATCACTTCATTTTATTGTTGTAAAGAAAAAAACAGAAAATTGCCATCAAATTTCAATTGCAAATAGAATAAATAGAAACAGTGTTTCAGACTCACAATACATTTTATTCCAAATGATTTCTAATTACAAAGAATAGCTTCCATATCCCACCAATAACACAAAAGGGAATTCTAATCTGATATCTGTAATTGTGTCCTCAGTCATGTTACATTTGGTACAACACCTCCAATTTGTCAGAATTATCTGTCCATATGCTGCCTACCTTTGCATATTCATAACACATTTCCAAATCAATGTCTCCATTTCCCTGTGCATTAAAATATCTGCTAGATATACTCATATGAATAGAAGAACAATGACTGGGAAATTGAAGATAAAGCAAATGGCTTAATATAATAACACATCCTGAATATTCATTGAAAGCCGCCATATCACGGCTAGTTAAACAGACAGGTGCACTTTACATATCAAGTACACATTTACCAACTCATGCATAAGTTGTTCTTTAACAAAGATATAAAGTTTAGTTCATGATTTGTTTTATAGATTTAGTTATGGTCAGTAAAGGCGTAGCTATTGGTAATATAGAGGTAGTAGTCTCATCTGAGCCCAGTTGTCTTAGGTGGCCAAAATACTTTTTTCCATATAAAGAATTTTATAAGTGGCTTATAGTATTTGGGGTCCCTGACACAGATTTTGTGGCAGGCTCCAGGGGCTACAGGTTACACCACTAGAGCATCTTCCAGTGGAGCCATAATCTGTCACAATAAAGGGCCACTAATAAAAGAGTTTTGCAAAGGTCCAGCCTCCATTTGGGCAGAACCTTGGATTCCATTACTTGCCCCAAGGGTCTACTTGTATGGCTTCATTTGCAAATATTCTATTTTGTAATGATATGTATGTCCTATGTGGCCACTACAAGACATGGTTATGCAAATTAGATTGATTGGGGTCTTCATAGGGCTTTCCAATATCTTTGCTAGACATATTCTGCAGGACTATTGTTACAGGCTCTTTAGTGTTGCAAAACAAAGCAAAGCAAGTTACATTAGGTTGACACTAGCGCTGTCTCTCCGTTGTTTGGGTCTGTTGGGGGAACACATGCAGCCCGGCGGACCACATTGACTATATTGGGGTCTGGCGGGTGTCCGCCCTTTTAAAACTGAAACTGGAGGAGGAAAAAAATACTCCGTCTTTAACAGAGACTCCAGTGCAGATGTGAACATAGCCTTACACTGTAATATTTTTGACAGAATAATAAAACTTATGGCAGGTCACACCTGAGCAGAAGTAAGTCCAAGTGTAGAACAGGCCGAGCTTGGCAACACAGGAATAGCAGAGCTTGACTTGGAAACCCAGTCACAGAGACCAGCTTCAGATTAAGCAATACAGAAGTGTCAACCAAAACCTGAACTCAGATCCAGGTGTAGGCATGGGACAGAATCAGGAAACGCCAGGTGCAATGTCCAGGAGTAAGCCTGGAAATGCTAGGAAATGCTAGGAGCAGCATCCAGAAGTAGTCTGGGATTATTGGTTAGAGCACAGGCAGATGGCCACCGTAGCAGGTCTTAAGAGTTGTCACAAATGTAGCCAAGATTTATAGCAAGGAGAACAATTCAGGAACCATATTCAAAAACCAAAGAACATGGTAGGGACTTGTGGTATAGGGACAGACAGTAGTACTACAAATAACAGAAACTTTTAGGAACAGACTTGAAAAGACCAGGTGGCGAGAGGAAAGCCCAAAATAGCAGATGGCTAGCAGAAACTGGTATTAAGAACTGTAGTAGTGAGAAGCTCAGGTATTGTCAAAAGCCCAGCACAAAAAGCATTAAGGACTGTTTATCTGCTGTAGGGTGTGGTCATGCAATGCACACGAGTATAGCCACAGAAGATTGTACCAGAATAACAGATTAGAATTTGTAGTGAAGACATGGAACAGAACACCAACAGTCAAAAGGTATCATGCCATCAGACAGGAGGTAAGTGGAACCTATTCTTATCATCAAAAATGAATCCAGAATCTTTAAGTACCCCAATAAATAGATAAGATTTGATCCATTCACATTTGGCATACAGTATTGTGCAAATGTTTTAGTGTGAAACAAATGCTGGTGTGAAACAAATGCTGCAAAGCAATAATGTTTTCAAAAATAGAAGTGTTCATAGTTTGGGAATACATGAAGAGACAGAAGGATTTGAGCAAGTCTACATCCACAGAAGATCTGTGGTTAGTTCTCCAAGATGTTTGGAACAACTTTCTTCAAAAACTGTTTACAAGTGTACCTACAACTATCTTTGAAAGCATTCTTACTTTGTAGCATTTTTCCACTTCAGCCTAAAACTTTTGCACAATACTGTAGTTGTCAAGGATCCTTTACAATTGCAAGCCTTGACGCTAAAATGTTGACGATAATATGATTACAATGCAATTGGAAGTGAACATGTTCTGTATAGATGGAGGACAGGACATCAGAATCATTTCCTCTAGTGGACCTGACTAATACATTAAAAGCCTGTGTTATGTATAAACTTTGTCAAGGCCTTATAGACTTGCCCATCTACCATAAAAACGCACTCCATGTGCATAATTCTGACTGGATTTCCTTTTTATTAAACTATATAATCTGAAATACATCTACTAGCATAATATACAAAGACTTTACTCTAACCTGGATGCAGACATAACCGGTTAAATTTTATTGAGGTCAAAAATATACTACTGCATAGTCGTACTCATACACAAATTATCTGTACTGTCTATGACAAGCATAGTTTGCAATATAATACTGCACACATACATTGAATCTAGCAATTGGCTCCCTGACAAGCACCGAAAACCTTAGCAGATACTGAAGCAGAAAGATGGGAAAGCAAGCCAAGATAGTAGTAGTGTCAAAGACTGTGCCTGCCAAACTTGTCCCAACTTCCAAAAGAATAGAGACCATTAGAGCACCAGAGAATAAAAAATGGGGGCAGCACATGGTCATCAGGCTGGAAGCCATCTTTAATTCCATAACACATTCATTCCCTGTATTGGCACTCTGCGAATGGAGATGAGAAAGAGCATCTATTAGAAGTCTATCTGCTGTCAGGTCCCCTTTAAGTAAAGTAACAATGCTACTAAACTACCTAGGAATAACGAAAAGTCAATGGTCAGTCCACATTAATTAAAAAAAAACAGTTTACGAATTAAAAAAAAAAAAAAAAGTAATACCAATTGCCACTTTCCAGGATCCCCACTTGTCTCTGTCTAGCAGTATTGGTAGACAGGGTGTTGATATGACACTTGAACACTGCAGCAGATCAGTGTTCAATCTCCACTGTAGTCACTGCTATTGCCAGTGATTGACTGCAGTGGTCACATGATGCGGCTCAGAAGCTGGTTAAACCGAGACAGGTAGTGAACATGGGAAGCATCAGCATGGCAGACACTAATAAGGCGAACACTGTTCCTTGTGTTTTAACAGCATTGTAAGTAGTCTTTAACCCCTTTAAAGGAGTTATCCAGGGCGTAATAAAGCTTACCAGTGCATTGCCTGATATAATGTACACCCCGGTGCGGATCATTAGTTTTGCTGAGGGCTGCGGATGAGGCCAGAACTCTGGTTCCTCAGTCTCTCCTGCAGTTGCTTCAAGTCTGTGATGTTAGCAACTCGCCACAGATTCAGGCTACATCTCCCTTCAGTAGAATGGAGTCAGTCATGTGTCCTAGAGTGAGATTGGCTGCAGGGCAGACAGGAACCAGAGTTCTGACCTCATCCGCAGCCCTCCTCTATAGTAATGAATGGAGCTTCAGAGTACATTAGTAATAAAGCTTAACCAACACAGGTAATGCACAGTTAAGGTGTAACTAAACTTTCAGACAACTTTTGTTTTTTTGGCAGTATTTGTGTCATTAATACATTTTGTAATATGCTTAATGGAATTGTGGCTCCTTTCTGTGAAATCCTGTATTTTTTCACTCTTTACCTTGTTTCTCTATTGATAGCTATCCCTGCTTCTCTGCTTCTCATTTTCTCATTGTAGGGGCTGTGTGAAGTGAAGAGAATATGAGGGTTGGGTATGGTTACTTCAAGCAGTTATATCTCAGACATTTTACGACATAGAAACTTTTGGTGTCATATGAAAGAGGAGATTCTCATTTTTCATATGACACTAAGGTTGCAGTTCTACCTGTATGATTTCCAGAGATACCACTGGTCAAAACACATCTGGGATTGGGATATGTTTAGCCGCAGCTGCATATAAATGTCTCAATCCCAACTGTGTTTTCAACCAGTGATATCTCTGAATATCATACAGGTAGAACTCACCCAACAAATTTCCTTTAATTCAATTCCTTTCCCCCCCCCCCCCCCCCTCTTCCCCCCCCCCCCCACACCCCCCCCAGAGAAGAAGAGAGCAGGAGCACCAGGGAAGGAAGGGGAGGAAAGAAAAGAAGGAGGGAAAAAAGCCCCCTCTTTTTGCCATTTCAATTTGATATATCTAATAACTGATGGACACAGTAATATTTCAGGATTGAAATGAGGTTTATTGTACTAACAGAAAATGTGCAATATGCATTAAACAAAAAATTTACAGGTGCAAAAATTTGGGTACCCTTATCATTTTATTGATTTGAATACTCCTAACTACTTTTTACTGAGTTACTGAAGACAAAATTGTTTTGTAACCTCACTGTTATATTGCTAAAGTTCATAGCCAGGTGTACCAATCATGAGAAAAGGTTTTTAGGGTGGCAAATTGCAGGTTTTTCCCTTTTTTGATTCCCCTTTGAAGAGTGGCACCATGGGCTCCCCCACCATCATACAAAACAAAACAACAAGAGAAAAAAAATCAGAATTTAACTCTTCACGTTTCCACGTTAAACAGTTCTTGTTAAGCCCAGAATAGCCAATGAAAAATATCAGAAAGGCAGAGAAGCAACAATGGTGAGAACAGCAAGGACAATCCACAGACCACCTCCAAAGAGCTGCAGCATCATCTTGCTGCAGATGGTGTCACTGTGCATCGGTCAACAATACAGCACACTTTGCACAAGGAGAAGCTGTATGGGAGAGTGATGCGAAAGAAGCCGTTTCTGAAAGCACGCCACAAACAGAGTCGCCTGAGGTATGCAAAAGCACATTTGGACAAGCCAGCTTCATTTTGGAAGAAGGTCCTGTGGACTGATGAAACAAAGATTGAGTTGTTTGGTCATACAAAAAGGCGTTATGCATGGCGTCAAAAAAACACAGCATTCCAAGAAAAACACTTGCTACCCACTGTAAAATTTGGTGGAGGTTCCATCATGCTTTGGGGCTGTGTGGCCCACGCCGGCCCCGGGACTCGTGTTAATGGGGGGGGTCGCGGGGTCACACCACACCCGCACAGTCTTGTGGAGAATAATGAAAAACAGCGGGGAAGAGTAGATACGCCGGGGGGGGGGGTACAGCAGGAAAACAACCAAAAAAACCCCCCCACCCCTACTCAGGCATCCATGCAGAGGAACAATTACAATGTTCTGGAATGGCCATCCCAGTCCCCAGACCTGAATATCATTGAACATCTGTGGGATAATTTGAAGCGGGCTGTCCATGCTCGGCGACCATCAAACTTAACTGAACTGGAATTGTTTTGTAAAGAGGAATGGTCCAAAAAACCCTCCATCCAGGATCCAGGAACTGATTAAAAGCTACAGGAAGCGACTAGAGGCTGTTATTTTTGCAAAAGGGGGAAATAATAAAAAATATATGTCACTTTTCTGTTGAGGTGCCCATATGAATATAAAAGGATTAATGGAAATTTCACAGAAAGGAGCCCAAATGTGTTAATAAAGTACAGTATATTACAAAATGTATTAATGAAACAAATGTACAGTACTGTTCCACTGATTCTGACACAGTTGGAATTTTTTCTCTAAACCCCACCATCCTCTGTACTGTCAGGAGGGTGGTGTCAGGCAGGAGCAGACAAAGGGTGTGACTCTGAGCTCTGACATTGGCTGCCTCTGATTGGAGCTCTGAATCACACAACTGCCTGACACCGCCCTTCTGACATTACAGTGCTTACATAGCACTTCAGGAACCAAAAATTACTGTGCTTGTTGCTCAGGAAAAGCAGAAGCTAGAAAAAAAATTCCAACTGCACTGGAATGAGTTGACAAGCAACTATTAACAGAAGCAAATTGGTGGAAGTAGTCAAATGTCCTCTTTCAGCTTTATTACTCTCAGGATAACCCCTTTAATAAAGCGTTAGAAAGACCTTTAGGCCGTCAAACAGGGTCCTAAAGGTTTCTCAGCAGTAGAAGCTTGGCTGCTGCTATATATTTTTTTAATTTGTAGATTTAAATTTATGTAGATTAATTTTTAGATTTTAATTAATGAAAGTATTTCGTAGACCATATAGTTTAAGTTATATTACCAGATTACTTTTATTTTTTTATCTAATATAAATATAATTTTATATTTTTCATTTCAATGTTTGTGTTACAATTCATAGAAAGCATGGTTATAACATACTAACAATAGTTCCCTTATAATTTATAGGGAATAATTGTGACCCACTTTTTATGCTCATAACTCTTCTAAGCGACCTTTAAGATTAATAGAGAATGAATGTACCTGAAATGGCAGAGGTCAAAATTTACTTAGTCTGATATTTTCAATATTTTTACATTGCCTTTTCCGTATAGGTAAAGAGCAGAAATGATCTGTTTGAAAAGAGTAACAAGGAATACAAAGTGATGGGGCCCAGGGAATTGGCAATCTGACACTATATATAGCTCATGTCAAAGTTAGTAATGAGAGAAAGGTTCTCCTGGGGAATTTTCAAGCGTCATAGAAGGGTTACCTTCAAATATTTGGAACACTAAGAGAACAGAACGCTATTCTAGGTCTGACTACAGGACACAGAAACATAACATAATGTAATTGGGATAAAAATACAATTGTATCTCACATTGATAAATTGCTGTTAACCGTTTTCTGCAGGTTCCTGGTAAAACATCTTTATATATTAAAAGAACTGCAACTTCGGCCACGTACATTTTCCTAATATTATTTTTCATAGTGGGCAGTATTATAGCGGTTATATTCTTGTATACTGGCAATAATATTATAATAGTAATATTCCTGTACATAGTGGGCAGTATTATAGCAGTTATTCTTGTACATTGGTCGTAGTATTATAATAGTAATATTCCTGTACATAGTGGGCAGTATTATAGCAGTTATTCTTGTACATTGGTCGTAGTATTATAATAGTAATATTCCTGTACATAGTGAGCATTATTATAGCTGAAACTTACATTATGAAATTTGCATTTCCTGGTTTCTGGAAGCAGTACACTAATGGGATATTATTCCTCTAGGTATAATCATCAATTAGTCAATCAGGGTCCACCTAAAAGAGGCCTACTAAACCCCTGAGACTCAGTATAATATAAAAGCAAGAGGGTGGGTAAGCTGTACTGCCTTCGGAATCCAGGAAATGCAAATTTCATAAGATAAATTTCAGCTTTCATGTTCGTCCGTCGGGAGTACACCGTTGGAGCTCCACCATTTAAGCACCACTTTGCTGAAGGTCGATTCCTCAGAGGCCATTATGTCTAACCTTTAATGTTTAATAATCGTAGTAGGAGATAACCATGTAGCTGCTTTGTATATTTGGTCCAATAGAACTCTGACAAATTTTGCCCATAATGCTGAAGTGGCTCGAGTAGAGTGTGCCCTCAAGGATTTGGGTGAGAGTTTTGTGATGGTATAATAGATCCTAATGGTGTCCTTGATCCACCTTGCTAGTGTTGATTTGCTGGCTTTGCAGTCCTTGGTATTGCCATGAAACTTAATGAATAGAGTTTCTGACTTCCTATACGATTGGGACATTTTTAAGTACACCAATATAGCACGTCTTACCTCCAAAGTATGCAGTGCTTCTTGCAGGTCATTTTCAGAAAGAGGCCAGAACACCGGTAGTAATATTTCTTGGTTAATATTGGAAATAGAAGATACTTTAGGGACAAACTCTGGCAACGTCCTGATAGTTACGCAGTTATCTTGTATTCGTAAATATGGGTCTTTACATGAGAGAGCCTGCAACTCGCTAATCCTGTGAGCTGAGGTAATTGCTACTTCGAAGAAGGTTTTAAATGATAAATGCTTCAAACTTGCCTGAAGAATAGGCTCGGACTAAAGGCAAATCCCATGCTGGTACTGGATTGTATACCACTAGGTTAATATTTCTTATTTCCTTAAAGAACCTCCGAATGTGCTAATGGATGGAAAAAACAGACTATAGTTGTGCATTAATGGTCCTGAAATGAACCTTCAATGTGTTATACTTTAGACCTTTATTAAAGCTATCTTGAAGGAATTGTAGGATAGATGCTATGACATCTGGTATTATGTTGCTGGAGGAAAACCATGTTTTATAAATGTTCCATACTCTGTTATATTCAGAAACAGTGGAGAGTCTCCGTGCTCACATAAGAGTTGATATTACTGAATGTGAAAGACCAGAATTTTTTAAGGCCTCCATGTCAGTCTCAAGGACACTAATTGTAGACTGTGAACTTGTGGATGGAATAGACTGTTCTGAAGAAGCAAGTTTTCCCAAAGTGGAAGCTTCCAAAATCTGCCTTTCGAAAGATACAATACGAGAGAAAACCATGTCCGACGGGGCCACTATGGTATTATTGCAAACGCTTCTGCCTTCTCGTCCAGAAATTTCCTCAGAACCTTTGTGATGAGTGGGATTGGAGGAAATACATAAACCAGGATCGCTGGACCAGCTTATTGACAGACCATCTATTGCTACTGGGTTCCCCTTTAGAGAGAGAGAACCAAATTTCCATTTTTTGCATTGTTCCATGATGCCAGAACATCTACAGTGATGGCCAAAAGTATTGGCACCCCTGCAATTCTGTCAGATAATACTGAATTTCTTCCAGAAAATGATTGCAATCACAAATGCTTTGGTAATAATATCATCATTTAATTTGTCTTCAATGGAAAACCACAAAAAGAATTGTCAAAAAGCCAAATTGGATATAATTCCACACCAAACATAAAAAAGGGGGTGGACAAAAGTATTGGCACCCTTTGAAAAATCATGTGATGCTTCTCTAATTTGTGTAATTAACAGCACCTGTTACTTACCTGTGGCACATAACAGGTGGTGGCAATAACTAAATCACACTTGCAGCCAGTTGAAATGGATTAAAGTTGACTCAACCTCTGTCCTGTGTCCTTGTGTGTACCACAATTGAGCATGGAGAAAAGAAAGAAGACCAAAGAACTGTCTGAGGACTTGAGAAGCAAAATTGTGAGGAAGCATGAGCAATCTCAAGGCTACAAGTCCATCTCCAAAGACCTGAATGTTCCTGTGTCTACCGTGCGCAGTGTCATCAAGAAGTTTAAAGCCCATGGCACTGTGGCTAACCTCCCTAGATGTGGACGGAAAAGAAAAATTGACGAGAGATTTCAACGAAAGATTGTGCGGATGGTGGCTAAAGAACCTCGACTAACATCCAAACAAGTTCTAGCTGCCCTGCAGTCCGAGGGTACAACAGTGTCAACCCGTACTATCCGTCGGCGTCTGTATGAAAAGGGACTCTATGGTAGGATACCCAGGAAGATCCCACTTCTGACCCAGAGACATAAAAAAGCCAGGCTGGAGTTTGCCAAAACTTACCTGAGAAAGCCAAAAACTTGTTTGGAAGAATGTTCTCTGGTCAGATGAGACATAAGTAGAGCTTTTTGGGAAAAGGCATCAACATAGAGTTTACAGGAAAAAAAAAGAGGCCTTCAAAGAAAAGAACAGGGTCCCTACAGTCAAACATGGCGGAGGTTCCCTGATGTTTTGGGGTTGCTTTGCTGCCTCTGGCACTGGACTGCTTGACCGTGTGCATGGCATTATGAAGTCTGAAGACTACCAACAAATTTTGCAGCATAATGTAGGGCCCAGTGTAAGAAAGCTGGATCTCCCTCAGAGGTCATGGGTCTTCCAGCAGGACAATGACCCAAAACACACTTGTTCGCAGTTATTTTGTCTAAAGGTTGTGCTACCAAGTATTAGGCTGAGGGTGCCAATACTTTTGTCCGGCCCATTTTTGGAGTTTTGTGTAAAATGAGCAATGATTTGACTTTTTTTTCATTCTCTTTTGTGTTTTTTCATTGCAAGCAAAATAAATGAAGATATTATTACCAAAGCATTTGTGATTGCAATCATTTTCTGGAAGAAATTGAGTATTATCTGACAGAATTGCAGGGGTGCCAATACTTTTGGCCAGCACTGTATCTGTGGATGACCCATTTTCTGAGTAATCTCCTTGAAGATTTCCAGATTTAGGCTCCATTCTCCAGGGTGTAAGGCTCCTCTGCTCAGACAGTACTGCTATGTCCTGTAAATTGAGTTTGGTCCACTCCATTATTTTTCTGCAGTCTGCTAATAGACCTTGACTCCTGGTACCCACTTATCTGTGCTTTTGCCCAAGAGACTGCATCTATTGATAGTAGTACCATCTCTCATGGTAGTTCTAATAGAAACTTTGTGAGCAGAGGAATAGGAACACGTAGCTATACATCTGAAAGCTCTATTGAGGCCATAAAGCTTTCTTTTTAAATAACTGCTAGCATTGACTGAATGGTTTCCATTCTGGCTTTTTTCTTTAACAGAAACCTGTTGAGATATGTCAGATCTATGACAAGACATCATTTGTAGTATGGTTTTGGCACCAAGAAAATTTTTGAACACACTCCTTTTCCTTGCTGGTTGCATGGGACAGGTTCCAAAGCGGCTTTTTCCAAAAAATTTTTTATCAGTCGCACTAGAATCGGCTTGCCCTGATTGGAAATAAATCTTTCTGCTAGAAAGGAATGGAACTCCAGAGAGTAGCCTCTTCTTATTGTGGAAGATACCCATTCATCTGAGGAAGTATTTAACCTTGCTAACGAGAAAAGTAATCTTCCTCCAACTGGTGGTGACATAGGTTTTTTGTCATAAATCAGTCTTTGCGGTGATCTGCTTCTTCCTGTAACTGCCTGGGATACCTTGACGGTGTCTATACCCTCCTTGTTTATTTTATTTTGATTTTATTATGATCTAGCATTCTTTTTAAGTCTAGGAGATCTTTTTTGAAAGTGAAAATACTTATTATAAGTGTTAGCTTTCTTTGTCTGAGGAAAAGAATGGCCCTTTCCTTTCGAGAGGAATTTCAATATCTCTGTCAGCTGTGAGCCAAACAGTCTATATGGCTGGAATGACAAATTGCAAAAATTTGTTTTAGAAGCTAAATCTACACTCCATAGTTTGATCCAGAATGCTCTTCTGGCAGAGTTCGAGGCTGCCATGACTTTGGATGCATATTTAATTACATCTAGCAGTGCATCACATAATAACTCTGCTGCGTTTTTCATTAGTGGCAGAGAATTTAAGATTTCCTCTATTGAAGTGCCATTCTTTAAATCTTGGGTTAATTGACTTAACCAAACATGGAGAGCTCTGGCCATCGCTACTGCTGAAATGGCCACTTTACAACAAGAAGCAGATGCAAGGTAAGACTTCTGTAGAGAGCCATCAGCTTTTCTGTTAATCGGGTCAGCAAGGAGAGAGGATTCTACTGATGGAAATATGGACTTTTTAGATAGTATGGCTACAGGGAGGTCTAGCTTAGGAATCGCTTCCCACTGGTTAACAAATTGTGGATCAATTTTGTATGTGGATTTGAATCTTGTAGTCTGATGAAATCTTTTGGCTGGTTTAGACCATTCTTTAGACACTCACTGAGACCAGAATGACCTGAAAACCCTTTGTCTTTGGTGACAGCTAAATAAAACAGCTGATCCCTTTTGGATTTATCCTTAGGGATCTTATCAGACTTTATAGTAGCCTTTACCACTTTCAAGATCTTCAGAATGTTCATCCAGAGAAACATATTCCCCTTCTGATAATGAGGGATCATTATTACAAGAAGAGGAGGACTGTTTGTTATATGTGTTATTTTTTTGTTTTTTATGAGAAGATCTTATTTAATCAAAAGTCATAGACAGTTGTTCTTTAAACCAAGATAAAAAAGACTGGGCATCTGCCCTATGAGTTTCTCCGTCTTCCGGATCTTCAAATATATTTATTTATTATGTTTACTTATATAGCGCCATCATATTCCGCAGCGCTTTACAGATATTGTCAGTCACTGTACCATATAGGGCTCACAATCTACATTCCCTATCAGTATGTCTTTGGAGTGTGGGAGGAAACCCACGCAGAGAGAACATACAAATTCCTTGCAGATGTTGTCCTTTGCAGGATTCAAACCCAGGACTCCAGCGTTGCAATGCCACTGTGCCACTGTGCCACCCATATACTGTAGAACATAAATTATGAGGTGCATCATTGCAATTTTCGCACATCCTATATTTAGATTTTCTCTTCTTATTACCATATATATATATATATATATATATATATATATATATATACTATATATATATAAAAATGAGTTTCTGTCTGTCTGCCTGTCTGTTCTTTATGCGCAACCAAACGACTGGACCGATCCTCACCAAATTTGGCACACAGGTACATCAGGTGTTAAGGAAGACTGGGTTTCAGCTCTCTAGGACGTACCATTCCTGAGATACAGTATTCCCAAAAAATTACCTGCATTAGCCAATACAAGCATGCAAGTCTTTCACTCAGATTCCAACTGCCATACACATGGTCACATGTCCCTTATCAGCCAATAGAAGCTCGCAGGCTCTTACTCTCCACAGGCACACAGCTTTACACCAGGTTTCCATAGCAACCAAGCTATTTATGATCTGAATTAGTCAGTAGCAGTTTGCGGGTCCTTAAATATTCAGTCATACCACGTGTATCAGCCAATATAAGTTCACATTTAATTTATCAGGTTTAATTAAAAGGTTTTAATTTAACACAGCCATAAATAGACTGTACCTATACTGGACTGCCATACTGGATTTCAGCATTCTCAGAAATTGAAATGTTTTTAAACTACTCATGCCTCCTGCAGCAAAACACATGGCTGCTGCTCGAGCTAATGAAAACTCTCAGCGGACCCAAGCCTGTCTCCAATCTGACAAGGTATGTCACAGACAACAGCGAGCTGCTGAAACTCCCCAGCAGACCCAAGCCTGTTTCCAATCTGACTAGGCATTGTCAGCCACATGCACACAACTGCACTCCATGTTTCCATAACAACCCAGCCATTTTTCTTCACTGCTGTAGGTCAGCTTTAAAGGGGCAGGACACTGTGGATGACACTGTTACACAAGGTCACATACACACAACTTTACTCCAGGTTTTCCATAACAACCAATTGCAGGTTTTTCACTGATATCAAAACTGAGATACACATGACCATATGACGCTTATGGACCAATGGAAAATCACAGGTTCTTGAGTCTTGACATACACACAGCTTTACACCAGGTTTCCATAGCAACCAAGCTATTTATGACCTGTATGAGACAATAGCAGTTCGTAGGTCCTTAAATATTCAGTCATATGACGTGTATCAGCCAATATAAGTTCACATTTCATTTACCAGGTTTCCATAACAACACAGCCATAAATAGACTATACCTATACTGGACTGCCATACTGGATGTCAAGTGCAAAACTGGCCAGTTCTTTTAGGGTCAGTACACAAACAAAAAATGAAATATACCTATGTAAATCTGGGTCCTTCTGCTAATATATATATAGATATATATACCGTGTTTCCCCGAAAATAAGACACCCCCGAAAGTAAGGCATAGGAGAGGTTTCGGAGAATTGCCTAATATAAGGCATCCCCCGAAAGTAAGACGTATGTTCCCGAACAGAACATACGGTATATACGATATGTGAGGCCGCGGGAGAACCCCACAATCTCTGCTATCATTATACTCCGGGGTCTTTTCAGACCCCGGAGTATAATAATCGGCGGCCCAGGGGAGGTGAGCAAACATAAAAAACTATGTGCTTACCTGTCCTACACTTCTCCAGGCTTCGGGCCTGTTGGGTGACGTCGCAGACGTCAGCGGACGTCATTTTGCATCGCGACGCCGGCCGGATCATGTGACGCGGCCTGGTCTAACAGTGAAGAAGGCCGGAGTAGCGCACGGGCATGCACCGGAGCGAGGAACGGGTAAGCAACGTTGTTTTTTTATGTTTCTATCCTCCCCTGGGTCTCCGATCATTATACTCTGGGGTCTGAAAAGACCCCACAGTATAATAATTGTTCATGGGTGGTCCACAATGGGACATAATACTGTGTGCAGGGGCCACTATGGGGCATGATACTGTGTGCAGGGGCCACTATGGGGCATGATACTGTGTGCAGGGGCCACTATGGGATATGATACTGTGTGCAGGGGCCACTATGGGGCATGATACTGTGTGCAGGGGCCACTATGGGATATGATACTGTGTGCAGGGGCCACTATGGGGCATGATACTGTGTGCAGGGGCCACTATGGGATATGATACTGTGTGCAGGGGCCACTATGGGGCATGATACTGTGTGCAGGGAAATTAATGGTTTGGATTGTTATGATGATGTCCTAGAAGATGATGACATAACTGTCATTGAATAAATTTTACTTTCTATTCGTACCGTAAATATTGGTAAATGTACCATACTGTTAATTGTTGTACATGGAAATAATGGTACGGTAGTAAGAAATTCTTGATAGGATTCACAGTTTGTCTGGTTATGCTGGTTTGTGATGACAACTACTGTACAGTACCGTATATAATAAATGTTCATTTTTTTGTTCAGCAATAAATGTGAATTCTTCTTCATTGAAAAAAAAAATAAGACATCCCCTGAAAATAAGACACAGCACATCTTTGGGAGCAAAAATTAATATAAGACGCTGTCTTATTTTCGGGGAAACAGGGTATATACATATATATGACACTCCTTTTTTTTCCAAACCTATAAAAGTGACATACATAGCAAAGGTATGTTGTTTATCAATGTAATGTGCTATGTAACATGGTGGTGACAGTTGCATATGCTTGGGGGAGGTGGGAGGTGTACACTCCATTTAATGGTACTGTTTAATTTAAGTTGGATGACCAGATGCACTGATGTGTCAGGAGCAAACTCCACCCCACCCCTTCTGATAATCCTGGGGGTTCTGAGGGTCAGACTCCTGTGATCAAACATTGATGGATTATCATATGTTTTTGTGTAATTTCTCTTTAACAATTTATTCTCCTTGTTAACAAACCCAAAATAGAACATCTTAATTAGTCAGTCTAATGAATGTTAACAATAAACCGCATCATGTTAAAACATCACTTTAATCTTTACTGGTGATGTAACCTTAATCTCTGAAAATTCTTTTCCACCATGAAAACAAGGAGAGAAATTGGCTGCTTGAAACCAAAATCACAAATCTCGTCCAATTTTCCCAGATACAAGGTTTTACTGAGATAATTTGGCTTAAATTTTAGCTTCATTAAAGTCTTAATATTCTGCAATGAATAATGATTTATTTGCTATCATAATATTAAACAAGTAATATATTTTTTGGGCTACTTGGAGATAAAAGAAGCAAGCTTGTTCTGTAAGCAAATTTTTCTCATTTAGAATAACTGGTTGTATAAATTATTTACAAAGATATATAGAGAGAAAATACTAAAAAGATGATTGATATAAAGGAAAATTCAAGTCAAACATGTAAAGGCCACTTTCACATAGTTTCACATAGTTTCTTATAATGCAATACACAGTGACCCTTTTATTAGAAATACCCATCTAGTAGCGCATTAGGCCTCTCTAGGCCATATGAACCACACCAAATGATCATGGTATGCACAAGTATTATCCATAGGTATCAGAGGATACAGGGTGAAAACATTGAAAACATTTCACCAAAATCCATTATTCCACCTCCACTATCCTGAACTGTTGACAGCGGAAGGGTTTGTCCAGCCATGTTGCTTGCGCCAAATTATGACCCTGCCATTGGAACAAACAATTTTGACATCTTCCTCTGACTCCTTTAATAAGTTGTTTATGTCCACAGTATCCCCTTTCTTTGGATGTTTTTCCTTGATCACACCATTCTCAGTATACTTGCTACACTGTTACATGAGAAAACCCCAAAAGGTTATCAGTTGTTGAAATACTTCCCTTGGCTATTCTTCCACCGATGACTAGGCCTCATTCAAAGTCACAGAAATCTCTCATTTTTCTCTTTCTAATGTTGATTTACAGTGAACCCAATCCATGTAATCTTTGCTTGCCTGATGTATTATGCTGCACCTCAGTGTGCTGTACTCCAAGCTCCAATCATGAAAGGTCAAATGTCTCTAATAAAGTGGCCATTCAGTGTAGGCAAGTTTGCACCTATTGTTACAATATGGTTTCTATATAGTAGCAACTGTCAACGTCCAACACACATTTCTCTCTCACACAATATCAGTTCTATGATATAGACAGCTGCCCAGATTACAAAAAATATATCTGCAGTAGTGTTGAGCAAACCAGAACTGCACAGTTCGGGTCCGAGCCGAATTTCATGCGTTTGTGTACCCGAACCCAACCCCGAATGTCATCACTGAAGTTCGGGTCTGGGTTCGGCTCATCCCTAAAACTGGTTGATTGACTGCTGAGCAGCCAATCAATCAGCTTTAACCCCTTCATGCATTGTCATGTACATGTACGTGGGAGAATGTGGGTAGTTACCGCATCCCCACGTACGTCATGGTGATCGCGCAGGCTCAGAGGCAGAGCCTGTGCGATGTCCTTGGGAGCCCAGCTGTATCTGACAACCAGGCTCCCACTGCAACAGTGGGAACGGTGATAACACCGATCCCCGCTGTTTAACCCTTAAGATGCCACGATCAATAGTGACTGCGGCATCTTAGGTGTTTGTCATTGAAACTGAATGCCACGGGCGGTATCGGGATCGGGTGTTAGCTGTAACTGACAGCTAACACCTTGCTCCTTAATCACTGATCAGAACTGAGCTCTGATTGGGGGTTTTAACCCCTTGGATGCTGCAGTCAAACATGACCGCAGCATCCAAGGGGTTCCATTGTGCCAAATGTACCCCTCGGCACCCCCTGTGGCGAGATCAGGGGGTGCCCATATTTATCTTGTGTCTGGCCAGTGACCCCAGGCTGCTAGGAGCCCCCAGTACCTGGTTATTCCTGCATAGGCTGACTTCCTCTATAGACTGCAATACACGTGTATTGCAGTCTATAGTGCTGAACCAGCAATCAGTGTATCGCTGGTTCAGGTCCCATAGTGGGACATCACTAAAAAGTAAAAAAAAAAAGTTTTACAGCAATTTTTGGGTTACAAAGTTCAGGTCCCCATTGATTTCGGGTTCGGGTAAAGTTTGGGTACCCGAAACAAACTTTTGGGCAAAGTTTGGCGGAATGCGTTGAACCTGAACTTTGATGGGTTCGTTCAAAACTAATCTGCAGTTCTGCCCCATTCACTTTAAAAGAGCTTAAAAGGGTGGATCGGAGACTGAAAATTACCAGCATTCAGCCCGGGTTCTGCAGGTTCAGAACCGTCCTGGCTGTTTCTGACACAGGATTACATGAACAGCACCCAGCTTTAGGAGGCTGCTGTATGGTACATATCTGGTCACATTCCCCTCCATCAGCATCCATGTTCAGGTTGGCAGCATCATCCAGTCTGTGTAGAGAACTTTAGTGATAAGTGGGAAATGCATGACTTGCATTAAAGAGGACCTTTCACATACACTGGCACCCGCAGTTTTATATACCGCTGGAAAGCTGAGAGTGCACTGAATTCAGCGCTCTGTCAGCTTTGACGGTGAGCCCAGGTGCTGCAGATATCAATGTTGTTAGTTTTGGCACCGATATCCCTTCACCGTCAGAAGGGTGGGGCTTACTGCTCAGCGTCATTGCATCCCGATAGTACAATGCTATGGAAGAGTACTGTCGGGAGGGTGTTCCTTACTGCCCACCAATGACACTGAGCAGTAAGGCCCACCCTTCTGACAGTGGAGAGATATCGGTGTCGAAACTAACGACACCGATATTTCAAGCACCGTGGGTGCACACTGGAAAAACTGACAGTGCGCTGAATTCTAACAGTATATAATACAGCAGGTGCAGAGGATGTGAAATGTCTTAAATGCACATTAGTAGGTTGAATATATTGCTGTTTAAAAGCCATGTTAATATAAATATGGATGCACACAACCCCTTTAAGTATACTTCCACTTATCCTCATGGGTTTGTTGTCTTCATTAGACTGGAGTTTAAAGTGGTTACAAAATCCTTCAAGTGTTGGCAGAACCTGTTAAGTAAGAATGAATAGTGGGATCAGAAAAAGCGATGGAAGTCTTATGCTCTTGGTATATATTATCCGAGGAACATCAAGTAATGAAGTCTCAAGACTATAATCCAGTGTTTAGGTTAATGTGTCTCCTTTAGTGAGACATATCATCAAGAATGCTGGATTAAGGTTTTAAGACTTCAATACTTTCCAGGTATTGGACAATTTCTTATTGTGAACTGTCAGACTGTGAATGTCTTCTTCATCCGTCTACACCGACGAGGGAAAACTCTGTTCAATGACTGAATGAAGCTATAAATTTCATTTTTAGATAATATATTCTCAGTAGAATATGGTGCATCATATGAAAAAGAACAATGCATTCTTCTTTCACTTATACAAACACCAGTTGCTCTATATAATATACTGTAAAAATAGGAAATTTGTTATCCATGCAATAAAGTTATTTTATAGCAGTCTGTGGTCACACCCCATAGACATCAGAAATACAATTAAATGGTATTCAAGGGGTTATCCTTAGTAGGCCATCAATATTAGATCTGCGAGGGTCTGACACCCAGGACCCCCACACATCAGCTGCTCCAGAACATTACTGCTTATTTGCTATCCAAACTGGAGCAGTGGCTTAAAGGGGTTGCCTGGGATAAACTGATCTTTCTAATCGAAGCTAACCACCCCCCACCCTCCCCACCTACCTTCTAAATTACTTAGGTTACCAAAAATCCATATTTACCTAGATCGCCAGGGCCCCAGGCACATTTTCCAGTGACGTTCCATTTCCGGAAGGGGGAAACGGAATGTCACCTATAGTAACCCCCCCCCCCCAATCATACTTACCTGTCTTCCGGTCCTTCTGGGCATGGGACGTCACTTCTGGGTGGTCGGCACCTCCTTTTCTTGACGTCTGCTGGCCGCCAACGTCTGTGCAATAGAGACTTCCTTGTGAGGGCCTAGCAGTGATTGTGCTAATGCACATTTCCCCTGGTCTATGTGCAATTTACTTTTTTATTTAAAGTTATAACTTATGAATTTTTTTAATTTATTTCTTGCCATTTTTGTTTTATATCTGTTTATGGTGGGTTCAAAGTGAAGGGGCAAAAGTAATGATAATAAGTAAGAGTAGTTGCAATGTCCCAGAGACTAGCAGTGTGCAAAGAAGACCGAAGAAACCGGGAAGGTGGCTACTTGCACCTTCTTGTGTGACAGTGGCTTTCCTGCCAAGTCCTCTTACAGGCCCAAAGGAGGCACAGTGCTGAGAGGGTCGCACCTGGGTGATGGTAGAGGTCTCACCCAGGGCCCTCACTGCGGTGGGTCTCCTGAATGTTAGTGTTTCGGAGTGTGCTTGATGGTGAGTGCGAATTAAATGGCACAATTTACTTGTAGCATTTACAATTTAATTTACTTTATTTATCAGCACAGTTTACATAGCTAGATCTTCTAGTCACAAGTAAAACCGAGGCACAATTCTCCTTAACACCTTCCCGACATCCACCGTACTATTACAGTGGATGTCAGGTATTTAAATTAAATACGGTGGCCGTTGAGGAGCTGAGCAGCCACCTTAGCCCCCGGGTCTTTTCTGTATTATACTGTTTTCAGGCATTAAGGCCTCTGGCGCCTTGGTCAAAGCTAACCAAGGCGCCATTTTTCCAGCAATGCATGGTCGCTGCCATTTTGGGAAGGATTACCAGCACTGGACCCTGGCAATCCATTGCCATGACAGCTGGGAGCTTATTGAAGGCTCCCAGGCATGTCTGTCATACACTTGTATTACAGGCTGCTTTATGCAATACAATGTAATACAAATACCGCTATTTTACAATGGATTTCAATGCATTGTATTAGTGACAGGGGCATAAATACCAGGGTAGCAGTGGTAGCGGCTGCCACAGGGCCCGGGACATTATGGGGTCCGGGGCCTGAAGCCCTGTGGCGGCCGCTACCGTGAACCCTACAATCACTGCTATCATTATACTCCGGGGTCTTTTCAGAGTATAGCGATCGGGGGCCCAGGGGAAGTGAGGGAACATAAAAAACACTGTAACTTACCTCTCCTGCGCTTGGATAGGCTTCGGGTCTGTTTGGTGATGTCCCAGACGTCAGCCGACATCATTATGCGTCGCGACGCCGGCCTGGATCATACGAGATCTGGTCCAACATTGAAGATGGCCGAAGTTGCGCACCGGAGCGAGGAAGAGATAAGTAACATTGTTTTTTATGTTTGTATCCTCCCTCCGATCATTATATTCTGGGGTCTGAAAAGAGTATAATGTTCATGGGTGGATGAAAATGAAGCATAATACTGTGTGCAGGGGCCACTATGGGGCAAACTACTGCGTGCAGGGGCCACTACGGGGCAAACTACTGTGTGCAGGGGCCACTACGGGGCAAACTACTGTGTGCAGGGGCCACTATGGCATAATATTGTGTGCAGAGGCCACTATGTGGCATAATATTGTGTGCAGAGGCCACTATGCTGCATAATACTGTGTGCAGGGGCCACTATGGGGCATAATACTGTGTGCAGGGGCCACAATGGGGCATAATACCGTGTGCAGGGGCCACTATGGGACATAATACTGTGTGCAGGGACCACTATGGGGCATAATACTGTGTGCAGGGGCCACTATGCAGCATAATACTGTGTGCAGGGGCCACTATGTGGCATAATATTGTGAATGCAGGAATGCGGTTTGTGCGGCAGGGGGCGGTGGTTCAGGGGGGGGGGGCTCCAGTCAAATGTTCGCCTTTGGGCCCAGCCATTCCTAGTTACGCAACTGATTAGTGATCAGACCTCCTGGGGTCCAAGAACCTTAAATCATATAAAAGCACTTAAAGTGAAACACATACAGATTAGGTATCCCAGTTTCCTGAAACCTCCAGTCTACAAAGTTATAAAAATATTTTCCCATACGGTGAATGTCATAGAGGAAAAAAAAAACTAAAAGAGCGGCAATGCCTTTTTTTTCACTGTTTCGTCTCCCATAAAAATTTGGATAAAAAGCGATCAAAGCAATAGACATTCCACAAATCAGTATTATTAAAAACTACATATGGTCCAGCAAAAAAAAAAAAAAGATGCTCTATGCATTCCCGTACACAGAAATTTTTTTTTAAAAGTTATGGTTGTCAGAATATGGTGACTCTAAGAAAAAATAAAGTTTTAGATTTTTAGATTTTTTTTATGGGGTTAAAATGTAAATAAAACTATATAAATTTGGTGTTCCCAGAATCATAGAATACAACTGTCATGTCATTTTGGCTGCACAGTGAATGCCATAAAAACGAAGCCCGTAAGAAAGTCGCACAAATGCACTTTTTCTCCAGTTCCACCTTATTCTGCATTTTTTTCCAACTTCTCAGTACATTGTACAGAATATTAAATGGTATCATTATGAAGAATAATTTGTCCTGCAAACAT
Organism: Leptodactylus fallax; assembly: GCA_947044405.1. Taxonomy (NCBI): domain Eukaryota; kingdom Metazoa; phylum Chordata; class Amphibia; order Anura; family Leptodactylidae; genus Leptodactylus; species Leptodactylus fallax. The sequence goes on from CAMRHE010000025.1 coordinate 10,436,788, forward strand.
TAAGCCCTCATATGGCTATGTAAAGGACTGAAAAATAAAAAAGTTATGGGCTTTGAAAGACGGGGAGTCAAAAATAAAAATGGAAAAAAAGGCATGCGACGGGAAGGGGTTAAGCAGTATCCACACTTTTGGGCACTATATAAACATGGGTGGAAGTAGCTTCTGCTCGTCACCCTTTCCTCTAGTCCTTTGTCCCTTTTCACTTCGGTGAATATGGGGGCGACTTGATGCTCTGTTTATGCCAATATTGGGGAAATGAAGGGCATGTTTTGGCCAAGGATACAACATTTCCTCACTAATATGGCAGTGGAGATGTTCAACAAGTAGCAGGTTTATTATGTAAGTAAAGAGGTTCAGTGGTGTGTCTAACTACCACTAACTAAACCTAGAGAGCTGAAAGTGCTCCTTAACACACCTCTGGACTGTCCTGCAGCTGGCTAGATACCAGCTCCCACATTAATAATAATAATAATAATAATAATAGTCCTTTAATAGTCCCACAATGGGGAAATTCAGTGTGTTACAGCAGCAAAGATAAGATAAGATAAGCAGATACAAATACAAATACAACATGTACAGGAATGTTCCAAGGTGAGAGGCATTACATTAATAGCAGACAGACAGATAGGACGTAGCAGAGGGGGGGGGGGGATATAACAGGCAGAGAGATATTTCAGTTCTCTGTGTGTAATGATCTCCGCTTAGGTCGGTGTTGGTTGTACAGCCTAACCGCGGTGGGGAGGAAAGACTTCCGATAGCGCTCCTTCTCACACCTAGGGTGGAGCAGTCGGTCACTGACAGTACTGCCCAGCGCGATCACAGTCTCATGCATGATATGGGACTTCTTCTTCTGCATGGAGCTCACCACGGACAGTATCCTTCTGTCACCCACCACCTGCACTGGGTCCAGTGGGCTCCCCAGGACAGAGCTGGCCCTTCTAATCAGCTTGTCAAGTTTATTTCTGTCCCTGGTTGATATACTGCTCCCCCAGCAGGCCACTCCAAAGAAGATGGCTGATGCCACTACTGAGTTGAAGAAAGTTCTAAGAAGTGCCCCCCGGATTCCAAAGGCTCTCAGTTTCCTAAGCAGGTAGAGCCTGCTGTGGCCCTTCCTGTACAGGGCCTCCATATGATCTGCCCAGTCCAGCTTATTATTAAGGAGCAAACCCAGGTACTTATAGGTGTTCACAATCTCGATGCCCGTCCCCAGGATGTCCACTGGATTTGGAGGGCATCTGCCTTTGCGGAAGTCCACCACCATCTCCTTGGTCTTCCCCGCGTTAATCTTCAGGTAGTTCCGGTGGCACCAGTCCACAAAATCCTGGTTCAGTTCTCTGTACTCCCTGTCATCATCATCTGTGATGAGACCCACTATTGCAGAGTCGTCAGAATACTTCTGTAGGTAGCAGCTGGATGAGTTGCACCTAAAATCTGCAGTGTACAGTGTGAAGAGGAAAGGGGCGAGAACCGTACCCTGAGGTGCCCCCCGTATTACAGATCACGGTACCTGACACACAGTCTCGGGCTCTCACGTATTGAGGTCGATTTGTGAGGTAGTCTAGGATCCAGTTGGAGAGGTGGTGGTCCACTCCAGCAAGGCCCAGCTTGTCTCTCAGTAACCTGGGCTGTATGCTGTTAAAAGCACTGGAGAAGTCAAAGAACATTATTCTCACTGTGTTCCCTGGTTTCTCCAGGTGAGACAGAGCCCTGTGCAGAAGATGGATGATGGCATCATCTACCCCAATGCCCGGCCGATAAGCAAACTGGAGGGGGTCCATAGCGGGGCTCACTAGAGGGCGGAGATGTGTTCAGGCCCTGACTAAGGTTGCTAAATAATGTCTAACTGTTCCCACCTCCTATAAACCACATATAAAAGGCCACTCCCATTTGTACAGTAGCATGAGAATAGCTGGTTCACTCTTGAAGCGCCAGCATAGATCTGTAGATCTGGAAAAGTACTATAGACATTATAAAACAAGCTAGATATTAACAGAACAATCACATAGTCACTTAACCTAGAGAGGACCTGTCACCATCATCAGGCGCTATTACCTTGAGCATTTTGGTGTTTCCTTTATCAAATTAAGTCCATTCAGCCATTCCAAAGCTGTAAGCCCTTTTAGTGTTGATGCAGATTAGGGTCTACTAGCCATGTGGTCATGCAGCACTCAGAGAACACACACCTAGAGAAACCACAGTGTTACCACCTATTTGGCTAGTATACCCTAATCTGCAACAACACTAAAAAGGCTTATGTCTTCGGAATGGCTGAATGGATCTGGTGAAAGGTCATCTTTAAGTCAAGTTTTCTCTGTCTCCTATCTATTCTCAGCGAACTTAATAGTTGTGCAGAGCAACACCCAAGATATCAAGGCCATTCAATAATATTAGTGAACTAGTTGACATGTAAGTACAGTGAGCTACCAGTTATGCACAGATAGCATATATACCCTCTTAGCCTTCCTGTTGCAGATTAATTTAGGCATGTATTTTTCTAGAATCAGAATAGTGCACTATAAGATCACTCCAAGTGATCCTTCAGCTTCGGTTAATTGTTTATAATAGGCTTATGTGTAGTATGCCATCTTATGATCATGAATTACGATGCTGGTGCCCAGCAATGTAAAGATAGAAGCTAAAGCAAACCTGAGAGTTTAGGAATTATGTTGAAACATAGAATATTAAGTGAAAGAATCAGCTTCAACCATTAAAGGGAATCTGTCAGGTCAATCTGGGACACTAAGCCACCCACAGGTCCTTATAGACCTGGGGTTTAGTGTCCTAAATTGCTCTGTTGTAATGCAATCCGCAGGCGTATTAAAAATAAAAAACCTTTATACTTAAAGGGGTATTCCCATGTGCATAACCATTTTTAAATTTGTAGATAATTAAAAGTTAAACATTTTTGCAAATAAAAGTAATTAAAAATTTTGCAGAGTTTTAAACATTTTCTCTAAATATCTTGTGGTCACAGTCTGTTGTCTTGATCGGTTGCCAGTGTATATGACCATGAATGCTGGACCTTTCTAAGATTAGAAAATCAGCCATAATGTCCTTATTGTGGCTGGGATATCTTCTCATACATCTAGCATCCCTGCCTGATAACCCAGCTACAATAAGGACATCATGTATGGGTTTTTGACAAGTCCCAGACCATAGAAAATTTCTGCATGTGTGGTGGTATCCATTGGCAACTGATCTAGACAACAGACTGTCAGCACTAAGATGGCTAAAGAAGATATTTAAAACTCTGCAGAATTTTTAACTACTTATATTTGCAAAACTGTTTAACTTTTAATTATCTACAAATATACTCCGGTTTCCTCCCACACTCCAAAGACATACTGATAGGGAATGTAGATTGTGAGCCCTATATGGGACAGTGACTAATAATGTCTGTAAAGCGCTGCGGAATATGATGGAGCTATACAAGTAAGCATAATAAATAAATATAGATATGGTTAGGTCCATGAGAATACCCCTTTAAGTAGAGAAGGCTCCAATCAACTCTGTTCGGTGAGATCTTATTCATGAGCTTCTTCATTGGCACGCCTCCCGGTGCCTGCGTTGTTCTTCAGTGAAGCCAAAGATGGACACCCCGGCTTCTCTCCATATTTGCAGGGCATGTGCACTGAAGCGGAGGAGTACTCCTCTGGCTTCATTGAACTGCACAGGCGCGGGGAGTACAGCGGCAGGGTGAGTATAAAGCTTTTTTATTTTTAATGCGGGCATGGATTGCATTATAACAGGGTGATTTGGGACACTAAACCCCAGGTCCATATGGATGTGTGGGTGGTTTAGTGTCCCAAATTGCCCTGACAGATTCCCTTTAAATTAGCTCTTTCCAATACAATATAATTATTTTCTGTTATGGGGGGAGTGGTTACTATTATATTTACTGTGTATGAACTACATGTATTAAATATATATTTTCCACACTAGAAAGCCAGTTTCTATTTTACAATTTTTCCCCTGTGGATATAAACCTAATCACATGTTTCATAGGCATTGTACAAATCTGTGTTGTATAGATCTGTTATTCAGCAACAATAGAAATCTTTCAGTCCACCCTGCTACGCTGTGCACCACTAATTTTATAGGGAGTCCAACATGTTCCATTTGATGTCACTGACAGAGGTATTCTTATCCAGAAGCACCATATGGCAGCACATGGTGTGTATAAGTACATATTATATTTATTCATTTTATATACAATTGTAAAATACTCTATTTTACCTTTTTTAGTTTTGATAGGTATGCTGTATTTTATAATTCTTAACTTACAAAAATGTAAAAATATAAATGCTATTTCTATGCATGATAAATGTTCATGGCTATTCATGCTCTAAAATGACTTTTACTGACTCATTTAACTAACCTTATGCATAAATGGAAAGTAAGTGATCGATTTTGGTATTCAGAATTTCTTTGACCTGGTAAGTGAAGTGTTAAGGTGAAATTAATTTCTACTTGTTAAAAAGTCAAGGGTGAGCAGTTTCCAGCGAGAAGAGTGAATAATCAATATCTAAAAAGTGCAGAAGATTGTATTGATAACTAAACTGAACATCTGCAGAAATATAGCTTATACACTATGGAGTGCTAAATACATAAAAAAAGCTAATTATTCATAAAAATGTAAACAGCACATTAAAAATGTTCTTTCTGAACAAGATGGAGATCGCCCGGGTTCAGTGGAGATTAATAAACACACATACATCTATATAATAAATAAATTGTAAGAATTGCAAAGAAACAGCATTATACAAGCATCTCTGGATTTACAAGACTGTCTGTACAATACACTATAGTTAACCAATGGTCTACCTGTCAGATGGATTTTCCATCATAAAATGGCCCATCATGTGCATTATTTGATGATCCTGCATATGATGGTGCCAGTTTGTTGTGGGAAACCAACTGACAAGTTCCCTTTAAGGCAGGGGACCCACGTGGCATAAACGCCGTTGCAAAAACCGTAGCGTTTTACAATCCCTGCAAAGTGGATGGGATTCTGGCTAATCCCATCCACACATTGCAGAAAAATTTCCTGTACGAAAATGTTGCGATTTCAGAAACCGTTGCATTTTTGTAAATTGCAGCATTTCAATTATACCTACAGAAACGACGGCATTTGCCGTATAAGTATAATTGAAGCAGAATGCCCACAGAGGAAAACTCTGCAGATTTTCTGTGAAAAGCACGCGGGAAAAAATGCAATTTATAGATATGATATACATCATTGTGAAATAATATCAATAATACACAAAATATACACAATAATATACACAGCCCAGATATGGCCCGTACACAGTATAAGTTACCACATTTCCTCTGCCTAATAGATTTTTGCACCCCCTCATCAGGTATTATAGCGTCTCCTTATACATAATAGTCCCTGCTTATAAATAATAATGTCTCCTTATAAATAATAGTCCCTGCTTATTAATAATAATACCCTCTTAGGCTGGATGCACACCAGTGTTTGAACTCCGTTCGGGGTTTCCGTCCCTGAATCCACTTGAAAAATGCAGAGAGAAAAGGCCTGCAAGCAGGCCTTTTCTCTCCACATGTTTCAGACGGAAACCGGGTGGAAACCTGGCGGAACCAATTATTGTCTATGAGGTCCGTGGGTGTCCGCAGGTAACTGCTTTTTAAGCGGATTAGGTTTCTGTTTTTCAGGTCCCCAAGTGGACCCGGAGAACGGAAACCCGAACGCAGATGTGAACCTAATGTCATAAATAATAGTCTCTGCTTATTAAAGGGGTTATCCGGTTTCTAACATTGATGGCCTAGATTCGTTTTGCATGAAAATAAGGTGATCAGAGTTGCTGAGCCACATAACAATGAGCTGTAATCTATTGGGGAGCTAGCAGTAAAGTTAGCTGCACACACTCTTATAGTCTATTGTTTTGATACATCAGTTGCTCTGAACAATGGACTGTAAAACTGACAGAATAACTAAGGCAAAATGAAAACTTTCCATTTGTAACAGTCATGACTGAATGCAGTATTTTAAAAAAATACAAAAGGTTCCTTCCATCAGCTTTCAGTTTGTTTGCTTTTTTTGTCAGAAGAAAAAGCGTAGTATGCTACTTTTCTTCTTCTGTCTAAAAAAGACTGAAAGCCAACAATCTCAATCAATCTTATATGCTTCTTCTCCAGCCTCTTGCTCCTGGCTAGTCTCGACACAAGTGATACTACTTGCAATTCTAACTTCAATTATGGTCATATATGGACATTCCAAAGCATATTAGAAGACTCGTCATCTGTGCATTCCTTGTAGCCATGTAGGTGCCCTGGAAGACAAGACAGCTTGTTGACATATCAATCTGAGGTTCTAGTGAATCAGTCTTTAGAGATATAGTTGTCTATGTCTACCCTTGGTGGTCATTAACAATATAGTTCCTAGTTTGACTATATTAAAGGGTTGGCAGCCGTTTTTATAACTGATAACGTATCCTCCGGATGTGCATTGTGTTATGTTTCATTTCCACTGTGATGACACTGCAGGGAATATGAACACTTACTGCCAGAATCCCCCAAAGATTACAGCTGTTTGTCAGGGAACTTTTTCCCAAAGGAATCTTCTAACAAATAGTGATTGTCCGAAGCAGAGAGTTCTTTTAAGCTAGTGCTTATATAAACCTTTGCAAGACTTTCCTCTCACCTCTGCTCAGACACCTGTTCTTCCTCTTTATTTATTTGCATGCCCATCTGGCTTTGCTTCTTACGAGCAGAATTGTTACTTTGTTGATGCCACAAAACTTAAAGCTATCTACATCTTTACTGGTTGTGCTATTGTTGATTGAGCCGCTGCCAGGTTGCAATAGGTCTCAAGAAAGTAGGCAATTTATATTTGTCGTGAAGCCAAATAATTGAAGCTATCCATCTGCTGTAGGGCTACTTCATCAGTGAAGACACTTGACAGAATGTCATAGCCCTGTGTTATTATAGCTCTTACCTGAGGTGCTCCAAAGCAGGTGTTGCCTCTAATTACCTTGGATTTTTTTTCTCTCATGAAAGATGAGCTCCCAAGACATTTGCAGAGCTGGATCACTTCTGAACCCCAGAATGCTGATCATCTGGTCGAAATCTGTTCTAATAGTTTTTATTTGTTTACAATATTCATGGCAATGTGTGACACAGAATGGAACATATGCTCCCAAATTTTAGAGAACCACAATTCAATTTCTTCCTAATTATGACATATAATGCTATCTGAACTATGGACATGCACAAGTGTTTTATAGTAAATTGATATAAATGGCCAGCTCTAAAATATGGATTGTACAAAACCATTTTCCAGGAGAGGAAGAAAAACACCCCAAATTTACTCCCATTTATGAAGATAATACTGTTGTCTAAGTCATACATTGAAAATAGGTAGCCCCATAAGGATGCACAGTCATGGAACAGTAGTTCCATGTGGCTGAAACCCCACCTGTATGTAGTCACCAATTACTGCATTATCATACTGTATGACTGTCCGTCCATTGGCAGCTGTATGCAGCTACTACTCTGTGGGGCCATTCACACGGTCGAAAATGTACGGAATTTGAGGTGGACATTTGCCTCTGATTTCTCTTCATTTTCCAGCTCTCTGGTTCCTTACAGCAGAGCAGAGTTTTGGCTATTTATGGTCTATCCTTAAGATAGGCTATAAATATCTGAATAGTTGGGGGCCAACAGATATCCCCCACACAGAACAACTGATTGAGGGGGCATTTGGTACCTGTACTATACAGTGCACAGAGCCAGCTATAAATATCTAATCGGTAGGGGCTGACAGCATTCCCCTGCACAGATCAATGGTATGGATTTGGGTCAGTTCGGTGTACTATGCAGTGCACCAAGCCAGAAGCAAATAGCTCTGTGCCCTCTATAATCGTCGAATGCCGTTACTGCATCTCAGCTACCATTAACATCAGTGGGAGCTGAGCTGCAGTAACAAGCTCGGCCACGGGGCACACTGGAGGGCTGAAGGGGAAGTGGAGGTGGATGTGAGCAGGAGTGGAGACAAATAAGTAAGGCTGCAACAAGAGTATTTGTTGGCTGAACCTTGTGAGATTCGGGAGGTTCGCCTGGTGGTTTTGTTCGGACTGAACATGTCTGAAACGAAACTGCTATTATACCCTGGCAAGGGACACTGTGGGACATTTTAATTGTTGAAGGGGCCACCGTGGGACACTATGGTGTTGGTGGAACTGCAACTGTTATACCGCCCACAAGGGATCACTTTACTGTGTGGGGGCCAGTAAAGGGGGCATCAGGAAAGGGGGCAAGTCAAAAGTTTGCTATGGGACCCAGCCTTTGCTAGTTACACCACTGACAACACTGCAATCTTTGCCTGTGTTGGGTATAGTGTGGTCAAATGCACCAGATGTTTGAAGCATAGTTCTACCCAGATGAACACTATAAGTGCCAATAAAGATAATCATATACAAAATGTCATTACCTGAAGCATAAATTACTTTTTCCCATTTTAGGCAATTCTCTCTTCTCTCTGGTTCAAATGCAGAAGAAAGCAGTTAAAATAGAGGAGAGACCTCTCAGTACTACAAGTACTGTGTGCAAAGTGCAATGAGGAGGGGCAGAGCAGGAAGTCTGAGTGGTTTGGCTTCAACCAATAGCTGCATAGCAGGAAGTGATGCAGAAAAATGTTTATCATTTTTGCAACTTCTCTTATAGAGACCAGTTAAATGCAGTCATTTTGGTTCATCATGGGGTATAAGGAACTATATAGTATAGAGTACCTTGGAATTTTGCTTTTTAAGAACTAGAATAATAATTAACCAGTTATATGACCTTAGTATCTTCATTTTACAAATTATGAAAATTAATCATTTTCTAAGTGAAAGCACTGGTGGTTCCAGCCCAGAGTGTGGCTATGCTGCTGCCGGGAGTACTACGTTACAGCACCCTTATTTTGGGCAGTTACCATTATGAACCCCAATAATACTCCACATCCGAGTAATATCCTTTTTTGGTCCCTCCAAAAAAAAAAAAAACAGTTAATATATTTATATATTCTGTTTTCCTGACAATGCAGAACCTTGTTAGTTTAAAGAACACTGAGACAGCATGATCCTTTATTCTGTCTCCATGATAATACCCCACTGAGATACGATGAATGACTCTCAATATTTATAAAGCACGTCTAAATACTAGCATTGGTCAAATACCAACTTTATGTGGAGGAAAAGCAGAAATAATCTGAAATATCTCTCTAAAACTATTTTGTATGCATGCAGAGCACAAAATTACATCAAATACATCCTTTCCATTGTCAGCGGTGGTCCTGAGACATACACGTGGAAGAAAACTATCATTTGGTTTTCACGCTGCACCCCTGTTCTTAGGCACTGCTAGGAACCATGTTCAGAGGATAAAACTGAGCATATGTTATATAACCAGGAATAACAGATTATTCATCCTGCTCATAATAACTATTCATGATATTATACTGTATATATCTGTCAGGTAACTGCTGTAATGTCACAAGCTATTGTGACATCACAAGTGGAATTTCATCAAATAGCTGATACCTTCTGTAATACCACAAGTAGAGTAGGTTATAATGAGGTGATCTACAGTGTCATCACAGGTAATATCACATGTGTGTCCAGGTAAGTGTGTCCAGGTAAGCTCTGAGCCATACCCTCTTGCCTGCTTCTGCCTAACACTACCCACCTGACAGTACAGAGTCTAAATATATGAGGCACCAAAACTAACGGTACTAACAGGAATTGTGTGAGCTAGAAAGACTGCAATTCACAACTTTCCTCCACCCCACTGAGATACCCCACATAAACACAAATAGTATATATAGCTAGCATATTACTTTTATTATCATACCATGATACCATAACATAATATTGGTTTTAGAAAAGCTGTATAACTTATGATACACTTCTCCTGGACATGTCCAGCCAAGAGGACAGGAAAGGAAGGACACATGTGTACCATATGTGTAACATGCAAGATTTGTCTATTTATTTATGTATTTATCTGTCCATTAATACTTCGTAACATTATGTCCAAATGATCAAGAGCACACACTTGTAACTTATTATGAAACTCAAGGGGGTAATTCCTGTCCTTATGCCCTACTAGAACGTACAGAAGTCATAGAGAAAGCACCATCCCTCATGACCCCTTCTATAAGTCTGAGATTAAAAATACGAGAAGTAGGTATTGTGTCTGACTTCTTTGGGGAAACATATTCCCTGTTGTTTGTTGATGTATCTGCCGTTCACTCTTTATTTGTTCTACTAACATTTCTGTAGTTTGCAGATATATTTAACTGCAGTTCTGACAGCTGGCCTGCCCACCCGCACAGCAGAATACAGCTGAACGCAGAGACATTCGTTTTGACAAGACAAGGTCATAATGTGATTCTCCTGATATTACCAGTTGCTTCCAGGCAGATGAGGTGCTGAGGTATTAGTAACTTTTTATTCTGCTGGAAATTTCAGATAAGAACAGCAGTGAAACTGTAAGCATTGGCTAGGATCCAAGTGACAGAAAAGGTTATCTGAAAATTGGGTACAAGTGGATATTTGTTGATTATTGTTAAAGCGTATAAAGGAACAAGGTACAAAATAAAGAAAAGAAAATAGCAGTAACACTCAATCTCTTTCTCCCCCATTATGCACATCAAAGATAGGGAAAATTATCCTATGTACACAAGTAGGCAATCATTTTGCTCTCATGTTATCCCTACTTACAATGCTAATGCATGTAAAGCAATACATCTGGAATTTTCTACAGAGACATCCCCAATTGTTTTGCCTTTGGTAGAGACCAGGCAAGTTTAAGGGGTTATCTACTTTCTAACATTGATTGCCTATTCTTAGAATAAGCCAGTAATATTAGATCTGCGAGGGTCCAACACCCGAGATTTCTGCAGATTGTCTCCTCCGTCACAGTGCGACTCCCGAGAATGTTGGGAGCCACGCTGCTTACACGTCGTACAAAACGCAGCAGTACCTAGTTGCTCCATTTCAATAGAGTAATACCTCGTACACTCGCATTTCCGAATTTGCTAATTCACAGATTCGCGATATTTTTATTGAAACCTAACATATAAGGATTTTGCTGTTTTTTCACAGATCTGCAAAATTTAAAGAAAAAAAACCCTTCACTATTGAGTAGTAGCGTCCCGTTCGTTACGTACAGTACAGTACCTGGTAATTGGTTTCATTTTACTGTGAGTGGAAAAGAAAAATAAATGAATGAATGAATGCATGAATGTATTAGTATACTGTACAGTACTGTAGGGTAAAGTTTATTAATATTTAGGGGTTAAACTTTAGAAACCGGCATCAATTAGCATTGTAAGTGCTTGTAAGTGCTCGTACCAAACATTCGCAAATCCTCGCGATCCGCGACTGGCTCTGGAACGTAACCTCGTGAATGTACGAGGTATTACTGTAATTATGAATATTTTTCAGGAGTTACCCATTAAAGTTTAAGTGTTTAAGTTCACCATGGTTTTCTCTGTTGACATGTTGGTTCCAACATTTCCATAAATAAGTGAAATTAAGACCCAAATTAAAATCAAGAAAGTTGTCTCTCGAGCTAGCTTAATGGCATATATAATAATAAAATGTATTTCATAATAGCCGATAGATTACTTGACAATACCAAAATATAAAGAAAAATACAACTTAATATTAAAATCACTGAATACTCTATAATGTCAATCCCATCGATCTAAAGACAGGAAACTAGTAAATTGCAGGGCTCTCATGGTGTAAGAGTCAAAGAACCAACTGTGTACCAAAAACAATATGCTAAACATCAATAACCATCTAAGCACCTGATTTGTTGTTTATCGTCACAGCTTAATCGATATAGTAAACTATATCTGCAATGGAACTGTACCAACAATTCCTGAGACTGCACAAATGTATCAACAAGGTAATAAATACTGCCTATTAGAGTTCAGTAGGCACCACGATATAGCAAGAAAACATCAAACACAGCACAGTTTCCTATAAATTGGTTAAATACTTGAAAGTAAAGCTCAATCTTTGCCAACAAAAGTGCATAATATCCCATATGATGGCAGTCTATGTATTCAGTACACATTTGTATATTATAAATTAAACAAAGCTCCCCAGTCCACCATATAAATGTATGACAGTTCAGTACAGATGTTGGTGCCCAGTTAAAGTTCTCCAGCAACACCAATCTCAAAACTTGGTGCTCAGTGCAGTGTGAAACAAGACGGCATTAAGACTCTCCAAATTAACAAGTAAATTGTCTATTAACTTTACTGCATTTATCACTAATGAAAATGTTTTGTTATATGTCGACCTTGAAATGTCAATGGCTCTCAAGGGTACAGATTCGGCAAATCATAGGAACACATGTTTGACACCAACATTTTTTATTGCTATTAAAAGTGATCATTCATTTCAGTTTTTCACTTCCAATTATACAAAATAAGGTAATAAAATCTCACCGCAACCGCTAATTTATTAAAGGGTTACAAATTTGTAATCTTCAAGGGCGTTATGGAAAACAATAAAGTAAAGTGCAAACATTATGGATCACTGAGTAAAATTTACATTAAACCATAGAGAATATTTTGGATTTTGGTGATCTCACCACAGTCACCTGATCTGGTACAAACTATGACACCTAAAATAACTCCAACCATATTCTAAATGGGTTGGTTACTAGTTAAGACATGCCTTGATTTAAGCAAATCCTCAATAACTTAAAATAGGCAAACACCTAAGTCAACTGGTCATTCACCCAAAAGCTATTTCTCTCCACATACACATCCAAGCTGAGCTCTGTGAGAGTGCATGTCTTCACAGTAGAGAAATTGGCAGGTTTGGTGAATATTTATCTAATGTGTATTGGCAATTTTAAACCAGTCTTTCTGTGTGGAGTGTCACTGTTAGACATTTTTCATTCCTCAGAACCTTCAGCCCTGGGGTGGTCTAACCCTTCCCTCTTCTATGAGGCAAGTAAAAGGTTGTTATGCAAAATAATACAGTTTCAGACAATGTCCAAACAAAGGATATATAGAACCTAAAGTGTTCTCATCTAAAGTGTTAAATTTATGGTCTAAAGTCTATCATTTGTACTACTGAGCTCCTTTTGCACATACAGTGAAACCTTTTCAAAAGATCACCTCTTTGAGAAGACCAACCCTTTGTCAAGGTTAGATTTTCTGTAACAGATCTTCAGTCCCTTTAAATCTTGTGAAAACTTGCATCTTATGCGAGGAGAACCCCTCTAGAACACTGTTTTACAATGCAATTTCAGGTGGTTTCCTTAAGAGGTTTCTGTAGATGTTATTCCAATGGGATGTTTCACAATCAGAAATACCAAACTCAGAAAAAAGTTGCCATACAGATGTGTCCTTCTTTACCTTTTCTCTTGGCTTGACGTGTCCAGATATGCATATCAGTGATGATTAGTGTATAAATACAATTTTGTTTCATAATATTGTATCACAAAAACATAAAATATGTCTGTATATTTACAACACAGTGGTAGTAAAATGCAGGCTTTTAACCCCTTGCCTTTAAATATGGAAACTCATCCGTAATGCAGTCAGAGGCCACTATGCAAGTGAGAATTAACCCTTTAGATGCCTCAACAGTCAGGAGCCTATTGAAGACTCTCTGGCTTGTCATTAGCTTAGTTCTATTACAGGCCATCATAGGCAGTCCGTAATAGAAATAAATGGATTTTACAAAATGATGCAAAGCATTAGTATTGCAGTCTATTGTTTGTGTGATCAGAGCCCCAAGGATTTAATAAAAACAACATTTTACAAATTTTACAAAAAAGTAATTTTCTAAAATTTTACAAATTTGATAAAAAAAAAGTTCAAATCATCTCCTTTTCCCAAGATCAGAAATAAAAAAATAAATAAACAAACACAGACACATTAGGTATCCCCCATGTCTGAAAATGCCCAAACTAGAAACATATAAAAATATTTTTTTGGCTGCACAGTGAACGCCATAAAGACAAAACCCATAAGAAAAATGCCCCAATTGTAATTTTTTTCTAATTCTCATTCAGACTTTTTTTCCAGATTTCCAGTGCATCATACAGAATATTAAATAGTACCATCTGTTCTGCATAAAAATAAATAGATATAATAAGCCCTCACACAGCTCTGTGAATGAAAAATAAAAAGTTATGGCTTTTGGAAATTGGAGAGTAAAAGACAAAAATAAAAAAAAATAAAAAATGAAAAATGGCTGTGGCAGAAAAGGGTTAAGTATTTTGTTAGCAGGTTTCAATATTGTATTGAATTGGTTTAGTGAGAAATTAGAGCCCCTATCGAAGTTTGAACTAATGTAATGGTGGATATATCTGCATTTCCATGCTATAGATTTGAAAAAGTAAAATAAAATTTACAAAATCTCAAAAAACCACATTGTATTACAGATGTAGCCTCTATCAAATAAATGTTCATGCAATGCAAGCCAAATGTCGTTTTTTGCTATTTGCATGGTGCTGTTGCCCATTGACTTTGTATTAAAGCAGCCATACTGTACAGTTTGCACAGTACACCACAGATTGGTGAAGGGTACATCTGTACTGTACAAGTCAATGGAAACATTAGTATTGCATTATATTGTATAGGTGAAATAAAAATAAAAATTTAAAAAAAGTTTAAAAAATAACAAAAAATTTTTAATTTCCATGGATGACATATAACAATAAATAAAAGAAAAAAATAATAATAATAATAATCACACATTGTTAAAACGAAACCCATAAGAAAATTGTTCAATTTCAGGTTTTTCATTCACATTTTTTTCCAGCTTCCCAGTACATCGTACAGAGCTTTAAATGGTACCATTATGTAAGTAGGATTTGTCCAACAAAAAATAAGCCGTCATACAGCTCTCTGAATGGAAAAATAAAACAAATGGCTTTTGGAAGGCAAGAGTAAAAAAAAAATAAAAATGCAAAATAAAACAAAAAATGCCTGCAGTGGGAAAGGGTTAATGTAATAATGTTCAGCTACCATGTTCATTTATGAATTATATTGAAAAACATCAGCTGCATAACAAGTCAGACTCTTAAGCAAGAAAAGAAACACAAAGTACATCTTAGGAAGAAGGTGACATGTAATTGCCATCCTTTATAATCCACAAGTATTAATTCCCTGGCTGTAGACATTCCAAGTTCGTCCTAATTGGCTGAACCAATATACTAAAAATAAAAATATAGAAGGCAGGGCGGAAGGTTTTCTATACATCCTACATATCTCACAGAAATAGGAATTTGCCGTTAGCGCTATCTACTTTGATAGACATAATGTACTCAACTCTAAGCTAGAAGAAAGTGCATTTAGATTACTAAAAGGACATGGTGCCATGTAGGTAAAGAAACGAAATATAGCAATATGTTTCCTATAAAGCACAGAAAAAATCTGTTACACCAAATGTTTAATATGTGGTTTGTTTTCAAGCTTATAGGGGCAGAGGGCAAATTGAGCAGAAATTTACACCAACTCGCAGAAAGAAAAGGCTGTGATCCTCAGCAATAATCTCATATCTCAGTACTTTCCATGGTATCTCCAACACAGTGCTTGTCAGAAGCACCACAGATATATAAAAATAGCTGTGACACTAATGCCCTATGCTTATGACAGTGAAGAATGGATGTGTAATGGATGTTTTTTTAGCATTCATTACATGTCTGTTTTTACGGAGTCAATGGGTGGATACACTTGTCAGGTTTTTTTTTTTAACTGTGATCTGTTTACGCTGTTAGGTAAAAACAAAATAGGACATATCCTATATTTGTCCATTTTTCTGGCCCGACAGACCCAATACAAGTCTACGGGGTCAGTTTTTAAGGATGGTGCAATGGATTTACCTGGCTGAACAGTATGTCGGGAGAGTTACTCCTAGCATTATAGTTATCTAAGCTGCTAGGACTCTCTGCCTCCCAGAAATATACTGTTCTGTAGGGATTACAGGGATTACACGACAGTATTTCGCAGGGAGGCATGAGTTTTTTGCAGGCTGAAAAAATTTGCTTGGTATTAGGAAATGGTTTTTTGATGCGTTTTTTTGTCGCGTTTTTTTGCTCCAGCACACTGTATGGACCTGGAGACTTCACTTTCAAAAAAGGCTATCAATTTGTGATGCAGTTTTTGCAAAAATCACCTAAAAAAATGCATCAAAAAACCATATTGCGTTTTTTCCACCTCCGTTTGATTTCAATGTGTTTTTCAAGGCGTAATCTGCCTGAAGATAGGTCATGTCGCTTTTCTTTTCCTCTAGCTGAAAAAAACAGCTAGAGGCAAAAATCTGCTACTGACTACCATTGAAATGAATGGGAGACATTTTTTGAGGCACATTTTGAGGTACATTCCTCTTCCAAATCCTCCTGCAAGAAACTCTGTGTGAACATACCCTAAAATGTTAAAGATGATGTGTCCTATATGACTGTAGGTTTGGGGATTATCTGGGAAAGGCTATAATATCAGAGAGTGAGGTAAGTGAAGTCACTGGACATCCTAAGTTCCCTAAGCATCCCTCTTCTGGTGTGAAAAGAGAGTGGAGGAGCAATCACAGAACCATTTCTAAGAGATAAAGATTATTCAAATTAAAGGTAAGCACAGTGGTGGCAGCTGCTATGGGGCAGCAACCTTAGGGGGCCTGGATGTACCCCCGCTGCATTTTTTTAGGCTGTTACCTGCTGGATTCCTCAGGTAATGGCCACTATTTGCTTACTGAACCCAACTCTTGCCCATAGCCACCTCCATTTCCCCTTCAGTTCTCCAGGGGACCCCATGCACCATGGTGCACATGACCTACTGGAGACTGAAGAGGAAGCGGAGGCTGCTGTGTACAGGAGCAGGGATCAGTAAGTAAATAGTGACAATTACCTGCTGGAGAAAACGGCATGGGAGCCAATAAAATGGCAGCATACTTTGTGAGGAGTCGGTAAAGGTTGCATTTACTGTGTGGAGGTCAGTAAAGTAGGTAATCAAGTGTGGGTCTATAAGAAAGCAATTACTGTGTAAGGGTTAAGTAAAGTGGTTTTACACCATGTGGGGCCAGTAAAAGAGTCTTTATACCATGTGGGGGCCAGAAATGGGGCAATATACTATGTGGGTGCCCCAGTCAAAAGTTTGCTATGGGGCCCAGTGCTTGCTAGATATGCCCTGGGTAAGCGTGACGTAAAAAGAATGTTATATATTGTATTAATTATTGACATAAGCAGGAAAAAATCCATGCACTAGTAAGGTTTGTTTCTGCAACATTTGGCAATAGCGTCCCTGTGAAAATGTGGAATAACTGATATAAAAAAACAAGTAATGTACTTTCTGACTATAAATCAATCTTTTATAGTGAAACGGTGAGGCATCGTTTTATTGTATGTTCTGAAAAGGAAGGTTTTATTGTACATGTCCTTAACAACAGTGAGAATAGAACATGAAATTTAGTGAATTAGGGGGGAACAAGTTATTTCTATACAGTACAATATATCATGTTTACAGAAAATGTATAAAAACAATTTCAAGGACTGAAAAAAACAAGTAAAAGCAGAATTGTATATGAAAGTGTAAGTCAAGGCGATGTATTAGTTATATGAGGTAAAGCAAGGCTTATCCATATACAGTAGATATGAGTGGTGCATGAGTGGTGCCTTACGCCCGATTCTGTGTTTGGGTTTTCATTCGGGGTGTCCGCTTGGGGACACCCCAAACAGAAACCTATACGCATAAAAAAGCTGTTTACCTGGGAAATGGGGTCCGTGTGGTTTCCGCTCGGTTTCTGTACAAAACATGCGGAGAGGAAAGTGCTGTTTGGTGCCGCATAACATATGCTGTTCTGTAGATATAGGAAACAATGTTTCTTCTTTTTTATTTACTTCTCCTTTACACTAATGCAATGCTCTATGTCACATCTAAGGGGCATGTAAATAATACACTACTAACATTCTGTGCAGAACACGTCACCTACAAACACAAAATCCTTGAGACCTCCTCTTCTGTTAATAATAATAATGGCTGCAAGTTTTGTCTCCCACAGGTCTGTCCAAAATCCCTGCCAAACCAATAATAGTGCCGTATAGGAGCCTTTAATAGAAGTAGAAAGCAGAAATAATCATCTTTTTATGGATATGTAAATCAGCCTCAAGGGTCAATGCCTGATGTACCAGATTTGCCTAGAGAAAGCCATGATGCAGACAAATGGTGAAAATGTCAATCACGGCTAAAGGGATGACGCAGGTACACAATTACTAAGACTATCTAAAAGTTCAACAGTGTACAGTTGAAATGCATCCAAGTTCTTATAGTGTATAGTGCTGGATGATAAATCTGTTGTATTATTAGTCTGTCTAGTCTAACTTTATACCTACTATTAGTTGGCTTAGTTTATGCCAGAAAATGTGCCAGCCAATTTTTTGGTGCATTTTGTCTCAAAGTATCACTATATAGGCCAGGTCCATTTTCTCCTAAGCAGAGCTTTTTTCCTGCAACCTTGCACCCTTAGTTAGTAACTCAGACCCTTGATAATAGTGCAAAGCATTAGACAGTTTATGGGCACAATTCATGCAAGAATCCTGGCACATTTTGATTAGTAAATCTCAACTATTGGGCACCAATTCCCAAGGAGAGCTGGAGCACTTGCAACTGTCTGCAGGCAAATCTAGTAAACCAGGCCTACCCCCGATGTATCTCCAGGCTGATTTGCATATCTATAAGAACATGATTCTCTGCATTATTTCTTCATTTTGTGGTCACAGAGATGTGTATCTGCCCCTATTAATGGCCTCTACATGTCACTATTATTAGTTTACGAGGCATTTGGACCTGACAGACTCTCTATAAAGAGGTTCATTCTATAAATTGCTGCCCCTGTCAGACTTGAACTGACACATTAGAGTACCAAAAGATCTCTGGTTCAGGCTATGACATAATAATTGCCCCTATGGTAAAGCAGAAGACCTTATGTAGCGGAGACTTTGAAAACAATTACTTGTCAATAAGGTCTATTTTTTAATAGATGATTCTCAAAAAACCTATTGCATCTTAAGTGCAATGGTAGAAGCCCCTAAAAGGTCTACACCTTGCTTGGTGGAAGCCATCCCACAGCATTGCATGCCCAAGATAACATTCATTCTTAAGGAAAGTTCACAGGGAGGAATTTGCAGTGGATTTTGAGGTATATTTGATAGAAGGCAATGAAAGTGAAGAACATATTTTTTCAGAATGCTGAAAGAAGAAGCATCCTGTGCAATCTTGTCGTGGTTTTGATGGCTGAATCACAGTCAATTAGACCCAATGTATATGAGGCTAATGAGCATGCACCCCTGCAACAAAAAGCTGAAGCTCGTCTCAAATTCCTCTCCCTTAGACCAGTTGCAGACGACCGTGTGCTTCCAGCCGGCCGTGAATTAAAGGCACGGTTGGAGCACAGGGGACATGCAGATGTCACCCGTGTGCCGCCCGTGCACCAGCTGTGCTTCTGTGGCCCCTTTCATTAAATGAATAGGAGCCACGTAAGCAGGGCCGCCAAATAGGACAGGAATAAGACCTGTTCTATATTTTGTGGCCCGGACTGTCGGCCCGCACAGGTGACCGTGTAATTCACGGTCATGTGTATGGGCCCATAGAAAGGAATGGGTCAGTGTGCTATCTGAGAAAAACATGGATAAGCACAATGATCTCGTCCACGGTCCTCTGCAAGAGGCCTTAAATAGTGAGAAGGTCTGAAGAATGAGAAGGTCTCAGTTACTTGACACCATTACAGAATCCTTACCCTCCACTTTAAACAATCCGTTTTGGTAAAAGAGTTCCCTGACAAAAAAAAGACACAGGTCCCACTGTTAGGAAAAACATTCAGCAGGGGAAATTAAGAATTGCAGTGTTCCCATTGAAATGAACTGTCTTTGTACACAGACATGATAGGTCCTCCAGAGTGAGAGTATCTTTGTAGTTCTTCTATACTCTGGCTAATACATGAGGAGTGGACCCTAAACAAGTCTCCATCCCCAGAGAATCCCTTTAAATATGTAATATAAAGGTGAGAAAAAAATTGTTACAAAAATACCTTACGCTAATAACTATGATGGCCAAATGTCTATCAGGATGTACTTTGCAAAAACAGAGCAGCCATGCTGTAATTGTACTCTTATCTCTATTACTAATATGTACAGCAGGAATTTAATGATATAATTCGAAAAATCTCTTAAGACACATTTTAGCCAAGGGCGTCCACTAAACAAGACTTTGAATCAGAGTCAAATGCAGGAAAGTGTGTTCATTAAGCAGGGTCCTTTTCTGGTTGTCAGATGCTCACTGTTTCCTGGAATAGTCGCAGAGAATATTGGCACTGACAATTAATCCTCATCATCCCTTAGTGTAGTATTTTAACAAGAGATTTTAGGAATGACTGCCGCAGAATCTGCTTAACATCACACAGGCCTCCAAGCTCATTTATTTCGCCAATCATTTCCCAGTGACTTGCTGTGAAGAGGGTGCCCCACAAGTGTAGGAAGTTCCATATACAGAGTTCAACGCAAAAAGTTTTTACTTTAGGCTTGAATTCTCTTAGACAAAACCATAATATACATTAACATTGTGAGTTCACTCAGACAGTAATATTTACTTAGTAAATCAGACTACTCTCGGCAACATTTCTACATTCATATGGAGAGTGCTAACTTCATTTTGGGCTGGAAAAATTTTGTGACCAACCAGCACCTTAAAAACCCAATGGACTTTAGCCGCTGATATAGTATTGCTTACTACTGGTAGTCCTACAATTAGAAGTTTCTCCAGTCTTGAACCATGCTTAAAGGGCATAACCAGACTTTAAATCATACATATTTTTGGAGAATTTTTATTTTTTGTCACTATCCACTGGATATTTTATTTTTTAAATGCACTAAATCCTGCAATTTTCATACTAAGTTTTATAATGGTTTGACCCTTGCAAGTTCTGTAGGGATTTTCTTTACAGAAGTCCTCTCATTTACATCACAAACAGGAGACATTATTACAATAGAAGATAACACCTCTACAGATAACACCATTGACACATCCAGTGGCGTAACTAGGAATGGCTGAGCCCCAAGGTGAACATTTGACATGGGGCCCCCCCGAATTGGTTACGAGTCCCCAAACAGTAAAATATGCTCAACAGTGGCCCCAGATAGTATTATATGCTCAACAGTGGCCCTCACACAGCATTATATGCTCCACAGTGGCCCCCATACAGCATTATATGCTCTACATGGCTCCCCTCCCCACACAGTATAATATGCCCCCCACAGTGGCCCCACACAGTATAATATGCTCTACAGTGGCCCCACCCAGTATTATATACTCCACAGTGGCTCCCACACAGTATTATATGCTCTACAGTGGCCCCACCCAGTAGTATATGCTCTACAGTGGCCCCCACACAGTAGTATATGCTCTACAGTGGCCCCCATCCAGTATTATATACTCCACAGTGGCCCCCACACAGTATTATATGCTCTACAGTGGCCCCACCCAGTAGTATATGATCTACAGCGGCTCCACCCAGTATTATATTATCTACAGTGGCCCCACCCAGTAGTATATGCTCTACAGTGGCCCCACCCAGTAGTATATGCTCTACAGTGGCCCCACCCAGTAGTATATGCTCTACAGTGGCCCCACCCAGTAGTATATGCTCTACAGTGGCCCCCACACAGTATTATATGCTCCCAACAGCCTCCCTCCACTTCGGTGCTATTATTATACTCTGGGGTCTCCTCAGACTCCAGAGTATAATAATCGAAGGCCCAGGGGAAGTGATTAAAAATAACAAACATTAATACTCACCTTGCCTTACCTTTCCTTGGCATCCTCGCTCCATCCTGCTGTCTTTAGCATCTTCAGGCCCTCTTCCGACGTCACTGCTGAGGCCTGTGATTGGCCTAATCACAGGCCTCGGTCACATGACGGAAGAGTGCCGGAGAGAACGCTGTGCCCAGGAGAGGTGAGAACATGTATTTATTGTTTTCAGTCACCTCCCCTGGGTGCCCTGCCCTGCCATCTATTGGAAAGGGGCCTGCAATATGCCAGGGCCCCTTTCCAATAACAGTATGTATAGCGGTCGGGGAACCAGGCAACCAGCAAAATATTTGCAATGCTGTTCGCTGGGGGTCGGCTTTCCTATTTTGAGCAAATCTAAGTTACTATCATGCACTTCTGAGAAAGTGGAGGGGTTGTTTCATGACTAGGGGTGACATATGTGTTACACATGTTTAAGTCCCCTGGCCATGCACGACTTTACTTGCTTTTAAATTCTATTATGAGAGATTATTGTGACTCATCTTTTAGATTATATTAATAAAGATAGTATTTTAGACATACTCTTTTAGGAAGTGACACTTTCTATAGGTTTTCTATTATATTTATGAGTATTGGAATAGTATATGATATATTTTTGATTGATCTTTTACTTTGCTAGTAAAATTAATTTTCTCCCACCTTGGACTCAATGGACAAGCAATGGTTCCAGCCAGGCTTCTATCTACCTATGTTATTTCACACATTTAAACTAAATCATCTGGGTTAAACCAGTGCTAAATTAAATAAGAATGGTTGGTTTTGACAAAACATTACAGGGGATTTGTATGTAGGTCACCTGATCTCAAATCTATGCCTCTGGTATAATACATTTTGGCCCACCTAGATTCCCGACTTGCTCCGCGCACTGTCTAAAAATGTATTGAGAAGAGCACAGGAACAGAGATGGGCAAAAATGCACAAAGTTGAGGTGAATTTCGGGCCACTTTCTTGTCACATTTCAGATATTAAATTTGGGCCTGTGTTTTTACAAATTAGTCAACTGATGGATTTGGGTTTCTAAGTTGAGACTACCCTTTGTTGGTTATAACTCTTATCTTAAGAAGACAATTGGGTATCATTAAAATAAATGGACATCCATGATTGTGCTATTGATGACAAATGATCACAGGTGGCTCTCAAAAAAAAATCCCACCGCAGTATTTTTTTTTTCTTCAAACGACTCTTTGTCCTTTACTCTGCTGCAAACCAGATTTTATAATTAATTAGGATCTAATAATAAAATAATAGTCCATTTTATACTGTACTGTACAAATATTAATCTAATTGTTTAATGCATACAGAATTTTTTTCCATCTTCTTCTTATTAAGTTTGCATATAAAGAATAGGGAGACAGCTTCCTTAGGGAATTACATAGCAGACTGTCCAAAGGATTTTTTTTATAGCATCGAGTCTCGCCAGAGCTTTAGCAGGTTAGGGCACAAAGAGCCAATTATATCTGAAAGTCACACAAGAGGAGACCCTGAAGGAGAAAGGAAATAACTGAGATCATAACTAATTTGACCAACATCAAATATATGCTTAAAATTAATATTGAGAAAGGTTGCACAATAAAGTTTTTATATCCACATATTTATCTTAAAAAATTGTGGAAAGAAGATGAAAAGGAATAGTTGCTAAATGACATATTGTTATCCTTTTCTCTTTTGGATATGTTTATATTTAAAATATTAAAATTTTGTTTACAAAATAAATTAAAATGGAATCTAAAAAAAATACCCACAAAGTGCACTTCATTTATGGTTTTCAGAACTTCATTGGCATTCATCTTGGCATGACTTTCATCTGTTAATTTTCCAAGTGTCTGGGGTAGTTGAACACTTGTTGGAAGTTTTGTGGTTATTCATGTGTTTGGGACAGTTGGCCGTATGAACAATCAACCACATCTTATTCCAGGCAATCAATGGCCTAATATGTCATGTGTATGGCCATCTTAAGGGAAGTAGCAAGAGTATATTTTTGAAATTTGTTTCCGCTTATTAATCTCAAGGAAAGCAAAAAATAACATAAAAGGTCACGGTCATTTCAATAAACTCTGCATAAATCAATAGTACAAGTAAAGATAAGACACTTTGAATTATATCTTATTGATGAAAAATGGCTCATTCTCCACTTATTAACCACTTCTCTTCTCAAATCACTTGTAATATTCATTGTGACAGAGACCAGATGGTTTAGAATGAACCATTTTATTATGGGTTGTGTTTTTACAATTCATTAAGGTAAAAAACTAGCATTACCTATATTCTGCGGGTTGGCATCATCACGGCACTACCAAATGTATAGTTTTTGTTAAGTTTTGATACCTTTACAAAAATTCTAAACTTTGTATGGAGTTGTTTAAGATGTCATGTTTTGTGAGGCAAGTTCCAGTTTCCTGAACCACAGTGGCAAACAACAATTCTATTAACATAAGCAAAAATGTTATTTTCTTCAAATTTCTAAAGACTCTTCCCATGAAAATATGAAAGCATAGCATCTAAGTAAGAAATAAAAATGTAGCTAAACCAATAGTTTTTTAGCATTTATCCAGATAAAGGCAAAACAGTCCCCATATAGTTGCTGATGAAGTTACTTTCAAGTAAAAGTAATAGCATTTGTTTCAGGGATTTGACTTTGTTTAGAGTCAGGAGAAGCAGGGTGGTTAACAGCTGGTCTTAAAATATGATAATGAGGTCTTAGATTTGCACCATTGGCCTAAACCTAATTATAACATCTGTTACGATCTTAAGATTGTGCATTATAGTCAAATGTGCGTAACATTTGTATTTAATTGCATCATCAGACGTGCTTAATAATGAGTAATGGGGCTCTTTGGGGACACACCTCAGTTTGCCTCCGAGTCAATGAATGAACTGTGTCTATACCATGACAGAACAAATAGACAGCTGGCAAAAACGGAATCCAATTAAATTCAGAACAAACCTCGCAAGATATACAAATAAAACGTTCTATCCGAGATGCAATATGGCCACCCCAGTTATGTGGCACCCTATGGAAACATAGAAAATTATATGATTCCCACACAGCACAGGACGTAAGAGAACATGGTAATTTATGCCTTAAGTGTAGCTCCACTTGCGAACATCATTTTAATGTAAATCTGCATACAATTCTAAGGCATTTTTCTTCTTCTAATCTTATTCTGAGCTTCTACAGCGTCTTACACTTTACTCACTTTTAATAAAGGTTCTGTTTTTCTGCTAACGCTTAAGGTAGAAGACCTGCCAACTTAAATAGGTTTTACAGTTGGTTAAAATGAAAAAAAAAAAAAAAAAGTTAAGAATGGTGTAAAATATATAATAAGTCATATTTCTACTTCTTATCTGTCTGTCTACTATCAATGAAATGCCTCTACATTGGAACATTCTGGTATATGTTGTATTTGTATTGCTTATCTTTGCTGCTGTAACACACTGAATTTCCCCATGGTGGGACTATTAAAGGATTATTATTATTATAATTATTATTATTATTATTACTATTATTATATTTACCTTACCAATACTTTGTCATTCCTATTCTGACACTTGCCATGTCCTCCACTGGTTTCTACTTTCTGTTTTTTTTTCAACATACAGAAAATCTCCACTTAGTCAATCACCGGCCACAGCCATGACCAACCAGAGGCGCTGCAGCTACTGATTGACTATGTGGTCATTTCATGTGTGTCAAAAGGAACCAAGAAGCAGAGAATGGATGTGTCAAGGATGTGTTGGAATGGAAACACCAGGGTATCAGTGAGGTGAGTATGACTTCACTATGCTTCACTATTTTATGTATCTTTGAACCTACTTTAAAAATTTTAATCTGGCAGACAACACTTTTAAGCTGGTTGTACACTATTTTGGCTGACTGAAAATGAGATTTAGACCGTTTTCTGTCAACTACTGATGTTTTCTCACAACATAAATTAGTGTAACAAATGCAAACACAAGATCTGTCAAGAGGTGGTCTGCCATGATGGATTATTTTCAGTTGTTGTTGGATATTGTTGTTGTAAAGCTGTTCAAGCCAAAACCAGATCTTCATGGATTAGGCCACACATCAAGGCAGAGCTCCATGGGCAATTTTTCATTTTAACTTGAGCACCTTCACAGAACAAACAGAAAATGCCATCTGAAGTCCCTAACATATAGGCAGCTTTAGTGTCTGTATAGAGCAGTGGTGCCCAGCTGGCAGAATTAGGACCACAAGTGACCAAAATGTGCTTTGTTTTTCAATACAAAAGGAAACTGAAATGTTTCTAGTGTCACTGACATTTCTCTAATAGGTGCAGAGCTCCTGAAAGGTTCTTTCCATCTTAGTTTTCATCATTACGTTCCAGACTATGATGACGAACGTTACTTTTCTGTAATTATAATACAAATCCATACCCGCAATGACAAATCTATATTACCAGCTTGCATTTAATGTACCTATTTTTCTTCTGCTAAATGGACTGATTGATTGACACTTGACAAAGACTTCCATCAGAATGCAGAAATAAGCAGAGAAGAAACAGTCTTTATAATCTAAATAAATAAGCGCCCAAAATAACCCTCTCTAATGATTTCTAGAACAATGTTTTCATATTTTCTCAATGATAAATAATAAACCAGGAAAAGCTAAAAAGAGATCATTCAAAAAATCTGATTAAAATAAAAGAAAATAACTAATAAATAAAATATAAAAGGTAAATTAGAATCAAATAATTCTTTTTTGGAACTCACTGTGGTAATAACTTTATTGTGCTCATTTACTTTCTCTTTTCAAGCCTATATACAGACTTGCATCAAACAACCAAGCTCATAGTAAACCAATCAGGGCTTGGATGTGGGGTAAGCACTTGCCTAGGGCGGCATTAAACTGGGTTCAATTTATGGATTTTAAAAAAAGGAGGAATTTATCAATGCATCTACGTCTGTTTTCTTTTGTAGAAGAGTAATAATGTGGCACATCAATAGCCAACATCCCCGTTTTGCGCCTCATGCTAGGTTCACACCTGCACTTGGGTTTTCGTTCTTCAGGTCCGCTTGGGAACCCGAAAAATGGAAACCCAATCTGCTTAAAAAGCGGTTACCTGTGGAAACCCACAATCCCCATTAA
This sequence comes from Leptodactylus fallax, assembly GCA_947044405.1. Lineage (NCBI taxonomy): Eukaryota > Metazoa > Chordata > Amphibia > Anura > Leptodactylidae > Leptodactylus > Leptodactylus fallax. The sequence continues at coordinate 10,463,730 of CAMRHE010000025.1, forward strand.
ATTATAATGGGGTCCGCCGGGTTTCCGCCCAAAAAAATGCAGAGAGAAAATTCCTGCTTGTAGGACTTTTCTCTAAGTATTTTTCAAGCGGAATGGGGGATGGAATCCCCGAATGGATACCAAGCGCTAGTGTGAACCCAGCCTTACTCATCACTTCCCACAAATGTGGGCAGAGTGGGGTGGAGAGAAAGTTGGGGCAGGGATGCTTCAGTCCGTCATATTTATTATAACTCACACCAAATTTCTGCCCTGAGTTATGCAGGAATTCTATGCCAATTCCTGACTGGCATACGCTCTGTACCTGATTTACTAAGAGGCTGGAGCCTGGAACTCCCTGCATCATTGGCCATTTTTACTTGAATGTGTTGTCTTGACCTACTGATTGTGATGGTGCCTGGGTGGAACTTCAGCAACCACTCAATGGTGGTCTTTCCTCTTTAACACCAGCGATAGTCTAACTTCAGTCTTCTGCTGTCATATCTCTGTTATGAGACATTTTAATGAACTGCTAAATGACTCCAGTGAAAATGATAAAATAAATGAAGGTCGATCATTTGCACTTGAGTATCTCATCCCAATCTGAGGATGAAATAGGGCGCATTATTCCTGATTTACAAGCAGCAAAGCAAATCCATACATTGAAATGCAGGGGCCACAAATAAAAGCTTTCTGTCTATTTTCAAAGTTTACTTTAATAGTCCCTCAGCTGAGGACGGTCAAATATAAACTGATGTCTTAGTAATAAACCTTAATACAATTTACTCTGGCAAAATGGAGCATTGATTTCAGATAATGTAAAAAGTCTATCTTAGCAGAAGTGTCTGTGATCATGAGGTACGCTCAGAGAAATTATTTTGCTTTCTTTTTCGAGCTTTGAGAAGAAAGTACAGTATTGTTTCCGTTCTAAAGACTGTGTATAGCTACTGTATGTATGCAATGGGTCATACAGTAAGGATCCTTTAATCTGGCATCTAATAGTTTAGAAATCATCTTTAAAATAGGACTACAATATAAATTGTAAGATTGAGCATAAATATCAAATTATGAGACATATCATTGTAGCATTTTTATTATTATTATTATTATTATTATTATATTACCATTATTAGCCAGTACTGTGTATCCTTCCAGAAATTAGATTTTTTTTTTTCTTTTAATACTCCAGAATATGCTCATTTATAAAAAAAAATAATAATGCACCAAAAGTGCCACGGGAAGCTATATCTACTATACGTAGAAATGGATGTTTACAATGTCTAGTAAATAAAGTCTAGCCTTTCTTGCAATATCTTCAAAAACATCAAATAGGTAGGAACACCTTTGATCTTGATTTCTTACTTGCTAATAGACTGCTTACATGTATCAGTGCTGACCTGCCTCTTAGAGGATTTCAAGTCCAGTTAACATTACTTCCTTACTAAAATTTGCCATCCCCATGACCATAGAGACATAAATGTTAGTCTCATCAGAGATGGCTAAAAGGAAGTAGCTTCCTCTTGCTCAAGCACACACAACTGACAAACAAAAATAATTCATATAATCTATGTGATTCTGGAAATGGGTGGAGGCTGGTGCAACCCTGTGAGTAACACGTATGTAGGAAATTCTGTGTAGGGAATAACCTCCCTCAGTCACATAGCACCACATGAGGTTTGGGCAAGAGCAGTTAATCATCTTGGGTGGGAACGCTACTCCAGATACCAACAAAAAACCATTGATAATTGTGCAACTGTTCAACTTGTCACTATACTTTGCCCACAAACTATAAAACCACCAAGTAATTGTACCTCTTCAATAGATTGTCGTCATTATGCTTGCATATCACTGAATTGGCAGTAACCAGCAAGAGTGTTGTGCCTCTGCATGAGAACAATAGAAATTTCTGCACAAAAAAAAAAAATGTCTGGGACACTCCAGCATGGGTATCACCTTCAATTACTCTATCCTTACATTATGTGGAAGGCCAGGGGCTTATAAAAAAATATTGTTATTCCTTGACCCCATTCCTCTGTAAGAGGAGCTAATCATCAGTGCTCCAGTACTCCATAGTTAGCTTATTGTCCAGGGAAAGCAGTCAATGAACAGGGGTTAGTGACCAGCCTAATGTGGAGGCTAAAGTCTTGACACAATGGTCTTTCATATAACTAAAATATATTTTCAATGTCTTATACTTTATACATTGAAGGTAGAGAAGGACATTATTCTTACCAGACATATTTGATCATCCTTCTGAATCTCAAAATTCTTGCCTGGTATAAAATAAGCAATGGCAGTTTTTGTAATATTTTGTATCTTCTGGACAATGCAAAGTTATAATTTTCTCTTCTCCAAAGTCTCTGAGTGACCACATTTCATTTTGAAAAATTTCTTCCAAAACTTTCCATCTCATTTATGACTCAATTAGAAGTGACCTACTTCAGCTTGCCAAGTTTCTGAGATCAATTAAATACTCCCAAGACAGAAGACTGGACAGCAAAATTATTGTTGAAAGAACTTCCTCTCTGAATTTCTGCTCTGCTCAGAGATATAAAAAGAATTCTATGTTGTGCCAAGCAATAATAAATTATAAAATCTTTAACTAAAAGTGACAAATATTGCAAAAATAATCTAGTGCACATGTATAGTAGATGTGTTAAATAAGCACAAAATACAATGCATTATATTGTACTACTTGGGCACTAAAATATCAACGTCAGCTGCAGGAACTGTTGTTCTTTTATATTTTCTGTTTGAAACTATTTTGATTCTACAGCCCTACCCTCATTTACCCCTCCTTCCCCAATTTTCCCCCTTTCCTTCTCTCCCCCAATCTTGGATTTTCAATAAACCAAGAACAATAACATGTCTCTATCAGCAGAATTCATTAACTAAATGAAGCACAACCCAATGAATTTACAGATGTAACATTGTATTTGACCTCCTCATTGGGATAAAACTAATGCAAACTTCCCCCATGTGGGTCCCATAACTAAGCATCGTGGTAGCGTACTGAGCCGGAACCATGTTCTGTGGCTTTATTATAAGTATTTCCGAATCTTCTTTCCAAATAAGAAATCTGAACAGAGAGTTGAGGGTAAATTAATTCTGTCATTACTGGAATCCAATTTTCCTCCTGACATAAACGCAATAGGAAGATATTAGGATTGCAATGAGCAGGAGAGACATGTACACAGAATTGTTAATAGAGACGAGTTAATTAAACACACAATGCACAAATAAAAACAATTGTTTCTTCCAAGTCATTACTTTAACATGCGGAGAACTCAGTGTCACTTGTCTCAACAAGACTCCCTCATTGTGTCTTATGTTATTGGAATTAACTGTACAAGAGCTGATGACAAAAAGTTTGGCATTCACTTGTGTAATGAACTGAGATTATTCCTTTTGGCATTCAGCACTTGGTATAATGCATCTACATTATGAAAATATTTTAATTTCTTCATTTTTCACAGGATCCACAACTGTTAACGCTAATAATAAGGCAGATTAAGCCTGGAGCTGTTCTCAAAAAATTGGCCTCCTCCTTTAGTATCATCACCCACCTTTCTGTGACTGCATTGAAAACTGAGTGTTACTATTCTCCATGTAAATTGGCTGTTCTACTACACACTAACACTATCAGACTGTATAAGGATACTTCCTATTGATAGGGGGATTGGTAAGACCCAGTTGTTAGTTTGGCTTGGGCTACATGGAGACTTTTTTGTGAAATACTGTATAATCACTTACAGACATGTCATGAAAGGTGGCAGCTCCTATATAAATACAGTGACCCACAGGTGATGTCTTCTCTTTCCTCTTATTCTCTATCTGGCCCAGACTGCCAAGATGACTTCAGAGTTTCCTGCCAAGACATCTGTGTCCCTGCTTTTCTGCAGCTATCCCTAGTCTCTGTAGCAATACAAATGAATACAGACCCCAAAATAAATACAGAATCCACTAAACTATTGCAATCCCCATATTAGAACTCTCTAAATACATGCCCCAAAGGAGACTCTGACGCTACCATCTAAATAAGTGCAAATTCCAAGAACAGACCTTTTACAACCCCTAAATAAATTTAGACTCTCTCCTCTGCCCCTTTGCTGCTCTCTTCTCTAGATCTCCAAAATGGCTCACTGATTAAAATGATATACAATGAATAAATAGCATTACTTTATTGATGGAATTTAGATACAGGAATGTATGAGTTCTGACCTGATGTTGGTACCATATCGTTCTTTTTTGTTCAATTCAGCAATTCAGCACTGTATGAGCAGAATATTACACCCAGCATGGTCTGTGTATTGCTTAGTTTTATGTATGCAATGTATGATACAGATTGGACACTGTTTAACTGTGAACTGTATTATCTCCTATATATCTCTTATATATATAAAAATGAGTTCCTGTCTGTCTGTCTGTCTGTCTGTCTGTTCTTTATGCGTGACCAAACGACTGGACCGATCCTCACCAAATTTGGCACACATGTACATCAGGTGTCCGGGAATATTATAGACTGGGTCTCAGCTCTCTTGGACGTACCGTTCCTGAGGTACAGTATTCCCAAAAAATGACCAGCATTAGTCTATACAAGCCTGCAAGTCTTTCACTCATATTCCAACTGTCATACACACGGTCACATGTCCCTTATCAGCCAATAACAGCTCGCAGGCGCTTACTCTCCTCAGGCACACAGGTTTCCATAGCAACCAAGCTATGTATGACCTGTATTAGTGAATAGCAGTTCACAGGACCTTAAATATTCAGTCATATCACGTGTATCAGCCAATATAAGTTCACATTTAATTTACCAGGTTTCCATAACAACACAGCCATAAATAGACTGTACCTATACTGGACTCAGTGGCGTAACTAGCAATGGCAGGGCCCCAAGGCGAACATTTGACATGGGACCCCCCCAGGCAACCCCCCCACGCACAAGCTGCATTTCTGCACACACTATTATGCCCCATAGTGGCCCCTGCATACATTATTAGGCCCCATAGTGGCCCTTGCACACAGTATTCTGCCCCATAGTGGCCCCTGCACACAGTATCATAGTGGCTCCTTCATATAGTATTATTCGCACTTCCCGCTACTTCTTCAATGTTGGACCAGATGTCACGTGAGCCAGGCATGTATCGCAACGCATAATGACGTCGGACTGGCCCACCGACATCTGGGACGCCACCAAGGAGGCCCGAAGCCTGCTGAAAAGACCCCAGAGTATAATGATAGCAGTGTTTGTAGGGTTCACGGCCCACAGGCCTTACTTAACAATCCCCGCTCCTGCTCACAGCCGCCTCTGCAGAAGGTGAAGTGCAGGCGGCCGTGAGCAGGAGTGGGGATCGGTAAGTAAATAGGGCCCCTTACCTGCTGGTGTTAAAAAAAAAAAAAAAACATCAGAGGCCCGCCGGGTCCCCTAATGTCCCGGGCCCTGTGGCAGCTGCTACCATTGCTAAACCGGTATTTACGCCACTGACTGGACTGCCATACTGGATTTCAGCATTCTTAGAAATTGAAACGTTTTTTAAACTACTCATGTCCCCTGCAGCAAAACGCATGGCTGCTGCTCGAGCTAATGAAAACTCTCAGCAGACCCAAGCCTGTCTCCAATCTGATAAGGTATGTTACAGACAACAGCGAGCTGCTGAAACTCCCCAGCAGACCCAAGCCCGTCTCCAATCTGACAAAGCATTGTCAGCCACATGCACACAGCTGCACTCCAGGTTTCAATAACAACCCAGCCATTTTTCTTCACTGCTGTAGGTCAGCTTTAAAGGGGCAGGGCGCTGTGGATGACACTGTTACACAAGGTCACATACACACAGCTTTACTCCAGGTTTTCCATAACAACCGATCGCAGGTTTTTCACTGATATCCAAACTGAGATGCACATGATCACATGACACTTATGGACCAATGGAAAATCGCAGGTTCAGTCTTGACATACACACAGCTTTACACCAGGTTTCCATAGCAACCAAGCTATTTATGTCCTGTATGAGTCAATAGCAGTTCGCAGGTCCTTAAATATTCAGTCATATGACGTGTATTAGCCAATGTAAGTTCACATTTCATTTACCAGGTTTCCATAGCAACACAGCCATAAATAGACTATACCTATACTGGACTGCCATACTGGATGTCAAGTGCAAAACTGGCCAATTCTTATGGGGTCACTACACAAACAAAAAATGAAATATACCCGTGGGAAGCCGGGTCCTTCCTCTAGTCTCTTATATATATAAAAATGAGTTCCTGTCTGTCTGTCTGTCTGTCTGTTCTTTATGCGCGACCAAACGACTGGACCGATCCTCACCAATTTTGGCACACATGTACATCAGGTGTCCGGGAATATTATAGACTGGGTCTCAGCTCTCTTGGACGTACTGTTCCTGAGATACAGTATTCCCAAAAAATGACCAGCTAATACAAGCCTGCAAGTCTTTCACTCATATTCCAACTGCCATACACACGGTCACATGTCCCTTATCAGCCAATAACAGCTCGCAGGCACTTACTCTCCTCAGGCACACAGGTTTCCATAGCAACCAAGCTATGTATGACCTGTATTAGTGAATAGCAGTTCACAGGACCTTAAATATTCAGTCATATCACGTGTATCAGCCAATATAAGTTCACATTTAATTTACCAGGTTTCCATAACAACACAGCCATAAATAGACTGTACCTATACTGGACTCAGTGGTGTAACTAGCAATGGCAGGGCCCCAAGGCGAACATTTGACATGGGACCCCCCCAGGCAACCCCCCCACGCACAAACTGCATTTCTGCACACACTATTATGCCCCATAGTGGCCCCTGCATACATTATTAGGCCCCATAGTGGCCCTTGCACACAGTATTCTGCCCCATAGTGGCCCCTGCACACAGTATCATAGTGGCTCCTTCATATAGTATTATTCGCACTTCCCGCTACTTCTTCAATGTTGGACCAGATGTCACGTGAGCCAGGCATGTATCGCAACGCATAATGACATCGGACTGGCCCACCGACATCTGGGACGCCACCAAGGAGGCCCGAAGCCTGCTGAAAAGACCCCAGAGTATAATGATAGCAGTGTTTGTGGGGTTCACGGCCCACAGGCCTTACTTACCAATCCCCACTCCTGCTCACAGCCGCCTCTGCAGAAGGTGAAGTGCAGGCGGCCGTGAGCAGGAGTGGGGATCAGTAAGTAAATAGGGCCCCTTACCTGCTGGTGTTAAAAAAAAAAAAAACATCAGAGGCCCGCCGGGTCCCCTAATGTCCCGGGCCCTGTGGCAGCTGCTAACACTGCTAAACCGGTATTTAAGCCACTGACTGGACTGCCATACTGGATTTCAGCATTCTTAGAAATTGAAACGTTTTTTAAACTACTCATGCCCCCTGCAGCAAAACGCATGGCTGCTGCTTGAGCTAATGAAAACTCTCAGCAGACCCAAGCCCGTCTCCAATCTGACAAGGCATTGTCAGCCACATGCACACAGCTGCACTCCAGGTTTCAATAACAACCCAGCCATTTTTATTCACTGCTGTAGGTCAGCTTTAAAGGGGCAGGGTGCTGTGGATGACACTATTACACAAGGTCACATACACACAGCTTTACTCCAGGTTTTCCATAACAACCAATCGCAGGTTTTTCACTGATATCCAAACTGAGATGCACATGATCACATGACACTTATGGACTAATGGAAAATCGCAGGTTCAGTCTTGACATACACACAGCTTTACACCAGGTTTCCATAGCAACCAAGCTATTTATGTCCTGTATGAGTCAATAGCAGTTCGCAGGTCCTTAAATATTCAGTCATATGACGTGTATTAGCCAATGTAAGTTCACATTTCATTTACCAGGTTTCCATAGCAACACAGCCATAAATAGACTATACCTATACTGGACTGCCATACTGGATGTCAAGTGCAAAACTGGCCAATTCTTATGGGGTCACTACACAAACAAAAAATGAAATATACCCATGCGAAGCTGGGTCCTTCCTCTAGTCTCTTATACATATAAAAATGAGTTTCTGTCTGTCTGTCTGTCTGTCTGTTCTTTATGCGTGACCAAACGACTGGACCGATCCTCACCAATTTTGGCACACATGTACATCAGGTGTCCAGGAATATTTTAGACTGGGTCTCAGCTCTAAAGGATGTACAGTCCCTGAGATACAGTATTCCCAAAAAATGACCAGTATTTGCTAATACAAGCCTGCAAGTCTTTCACTCATATTCCAACTATTCCAACTGCCATACACACGGTCACATGTCCCTTATCAGCCAATAGAAGCTCGCAGGCGCTCAATCTCTTCAGGCACATAGGTTTCCATAGCAACCAAGCTATTTATGACCTGTATTAGTCAATAGCAGTTCGCAGGTCCTTGAATATTCAGTCATATCACGTGTATCAGCCATTATAAGTTCACATTTAATTTACCAGGTTTCCATAACAACACAGCCATAAATAGACTGTACCTATACTAGATTCAGTGGCATAACTAGGAATGGCTGGGCCCCAAGGCGAACATTTGACATGGGACCCCCCCTGGCAACCGCCCCCCCCCCCACTGTACAAACTGCATTCCTACACAAACTATTATGCCCCATAGTGGCCCCTGCATACACTATTATGCCCCGCAGTGGCCCTTGCACACAGTATTCTGCCCCATAGTGACCCCTGCACACAGTATTATGCTGTATAGTGGCCCCTTCATATAGTATTATGTGCACTTCCCACTACCTCTTCAATGTTGGACCAGATGTCACGCATAATGACGTTGGACTGGCTCAACGACGTCTGGGACGTCACCAAGGAGGCCCATATCCTGCTGGAGTGCAGGAGAGGTAAGTAACAGTGTTTTTTATGTTCCCTCAACTCCTCGGGGCCTCGATCATTATACTCTGGGGTCTGAAAAGAAGGTGAAGCACAGGTGGCCGTGAGCAGGAGCGGGGAACGGTAAGTAAATAGGGCCCATTACCTGCTGGTGTTACACCAGCAGGTAATGGCCTATTAAAAAAAAAACATCAGAGGCCTGCCGGAATCCCTAATGTCCCAGGCCCTGAGGCAGCCGCTACCACTGCTACCCCGGTATTTACGCCACTGACTGGACTGCCATACTGGATTTCAGCATTCTTATAAATTGAAACTTTTTTAAACTACTCATGCCCCCTGCAGCAAAATTCATGGCTGCTGCTCGAGCTAATGAAAACTCTCAGCAGACCCAAGCCCGTCTCCAATCTGAAAAGGTATGTCACAAACAACAGCGAGCTCCTGAAACAACCCAGCAGACCCAAGCCCGTCTCCAATTTGACAAGGCATTGTCAGCCACATGCACACAGCTTTACTCCAGGTTTTCCATAACAACTGATCGCATGTCTTTCACTGATATCCAAACTGAGATACACATGATCACATGATGCTTATGGACCAATGGAAAATCGCAGGTTCTTCAGTCTTGACATACATACAGCTTTACACCAGGTTTCCATAGCAACCAAGCTATTTATGACCTGTATGAGTCAATAGCAGTTTGCAGGTCCTTAAATATTCAGTCATATGACGTGCATCAGCCTATATAAGTTCATATTTCATTTACCAGGTTTCCATAGCAACACAGCCATAAATAGACTATACCTATACTGGACTGCCATACTGGTTGTCAAGTGCAAAACTGGCCAATTCTTATGGGGCCACTACTCAAACAAAAAATGAAATGTACCCGTGCGAAGCCGGGTCCTTCTGATAGTGCACTATATATATATGAACACTGTATAGCAATAACCATGCTCTGTATGCAGAAAAAGGGTAGTGTATTGAACTACTGTCATATGCAATGTACTTTAAATACATTATGACAATATGATGAAGCCGAACTACAGGTATCAAAATATTACTGTCCTTATAGCCTTCTACAGCAGCGAACATAAGTGGTGGCCCAAGTGCTGCCATTTTGTGCAGCCCTTAACCATCTGGACATAGAAATTCTTGTCTGGGTATGGCTGCTTATAGTACATGTGGTTTCCATGTCAAAAAGGAGTGGCACGCCGCACACATCTCAGGGGCAGCGACGGACAAGTAGTTACTTACTGTGTGTCCTGTGGTTCCCCCATTCATCTAGAGAATATCTAGATAATTTTTTCTGCAATGTGTGGATGGGATTAGCCTTTGCAGTACTTTGCAGGTACTGTAAAAAGCAGCATTTTTTACATTTTTACCACAGCGTTTCCGCCAAGAGCAAAACGCTGCGTTTTCACAACATGGGGCTTCAGCCTTAGGCATTTTTTTCTGTTATGCTCCGCCCCCTAATACTCCAGATAACACATTGAGGCATATTTATAAAAGGAAGTCTGACAGTTTTCTGTACATTTATGCCAAAAATGATAGTGCACCGCATTTACGACATATTTATGAACAGCGTGTGCCAGAAAGAACAGAAAAATATGTTTGAAAAATTGTGCGCCAGAATGGCGTGATTTCAAAGTCTAACTTTATGACATATTTATGAAATAAAAAACAATGAATATGATGCCGATTTTCTTGTGCAAAGTAGACCAAAATTGATGTAAAAATGATTTAAAATTATGTAAACTTAGTTTAAGATTCAGATGAGCCAGAATTTTGGTGCATGTGAAAGTGAGGCAGAATTTTGGTGTGTCGGAAAGTGAGACAGATTTAAGAAGGTCCATATGACAGATTTATAAATATGTCTAAAACTGCAAACAGGATTCATAGTTTTAGGCAGTGCAAAGTTCAACAGAATTGTTAAATGTGCCCCATTGTAAAACAGGCCTGTTCTCTAACATTCAAACTCAACTTTGCCTTCAGCATTCAGCAGTATGTATTACTCTAAACCTATTTCTGAGACAATGAACACTTATGCTGTATTTATTTTGATAAAATGACATATTGCAATTAGTGAATTGCTCAGTTTATGTACAAACACAGACTTAATATTGAGGTTATGCAGGAAAGTTGTATATAAAACATTTGTGCCTATTTCAGTGTTGAACATATGTTTGTCGATAATAACCCTGAGGGTTAAATATGTAGCTGTGCCACCATTGGCAGCTAGCTGCTACTTCTCAACAGACAATATACCAGCAAGATCATGGAAGCGCAAAGTCCCATACTGGCAGAGGCATAATTGTAAGCTCCAGGGCCCCAATGTAAAGATTTGTGCTACCCCTCCTACCCCATCTGTTACATGCTACAGCTATATACAGGATCTGTATGCATAAAAAGCATGACTACATTTTTGTGAATAGATTATGATATTCTAGCATTCAGAATAATCTACAATCCAATACTATATCCCTTAATGTCCCAGAATTTATACAGCTGTAGTGCCGTAGCCTGCCTCCATAGTAAGAATGTCACGGAGGTATAATACTAGTTTAAATGAAAATCACACCCTATAAATTATAATAAAAATACAGTATTCTATTAATAAAATAATGAATACAAGAAGTATAGAATAAATGCAGCCTAATTTTTCAGACTATAACATGCTCCAGACTAGAAGGTACACCCAAGATTTAAACATCAAAAATACAAAAGATATATAATACTAATGAGAACATCCTTGTTGATCAATGGACATAGAGGGGCAGTGGCGTAACTAGGAATGGCTGGGCCCCAAGGCGAACATTTGACATGGGCCCCCCCCCCCGAACTGCCGACCCCGACCCCTCCCCCCCGGACCGCCCCCTCCAACCCCCCCCCCCCCCCCTAAAAAAAAAAACGCCATAGTGGTGTGGCATCCCAGAGCTGGCTATGGCTGGGCTGAGGGTGATCTCTGTGCATTGTATTATTTCCTGTTGCTTCATAGCCTGTGTGACATAGCAGGGGGTCCTGAGTCTCACACAACACAGCGCCACCTAGTGAGCCTCACACATGCATTACACCTCCCATAGGATTGAATAGTAACCAAATGTCCAATGGGAGGACATCGCCTGGGAAAAGGGGAGGAGTCAGCTGATCACTGGGTCCCCATGGTAACACCCCTGCAGGAAGGTCCTGCGTGTGAGGAGTGAGAAGTGTGGAGTGTTAGGAGGAGGAGGTGAGGAGATAAATGTGATGTCCTGTGAAGAAAGCAGTGAGTTTAGTGCAGGAATCTCAAGTCCTAGACAGGCCCAGGAAGGTTGGAGAGCTGACATACTCCAGCTATTCAGAAGATCCTGTCCCCTGTCTGCCTAGCCATCACCCTGAAGGAAGTCAAGCATCATCATCTTGTCAGCATGAGACTGTGGAGAGAACATTCTGGAACACGTGCTCCATAGCAAGTATCACAGGATCCAGGGGCCAAGGCCAGACCTGTGGAATATCCTGCCACCCTGACTATTGCACCCCGAAACTCTGAGCTATCAGGACCACATAACGTGAGTGGGGAATATTATGTACTAGTATCATGGTGGGCATCCTCCTATGAGCCAAATAGGAGCCCAGACGCACCTTAGGGCTGTAACACTGAAGTATAAGGGGCTAGGAACACCTTTCATCAAGTCTACCCTGCACCCCAGGACTTTGCTGTGTCACCAGGCGTACCCCGTTGTTTTGTATTGAAGAAACTGTTTAAGCATTTGTGCCTCCACACCCATGGAAGTAAAAGTTCAACTTTACAACCGTTTCTGTGTCTGACTCTGCACCGACAACATCAGGGCGCCCCAAACACCACCAGTCGGCACAGTATAGGGGAAGCGCCCCGGGGGAACAATCACCACCAACATTTGTGCAGCCCCCTCATCACCGGTACCAGTGGTGGTAACGTGGGACAGCACCAGCGCTGCGCCCTCGTGCCCAGAGACCGTGACAAGTCTGCGCTGTTTGCACCCCGCAATCCCAACTGCAGCGTTACCTTCCATCTGGTCACCGCAAGAAAAACTGGCGTCACGAACAGGATACGGGTGTGTGCCATTTTGAGAAAGTCGCCACGAAAAGTGCGCCAAATTGTCTCCAGAGCATCGGTCTTTATTGTGGAGTTTGCTAAGATCAAGTTTATTCCCTGAGAGTGCTTGCCACAAAGATGGGGAGCCCTATACCCCTGAAGTAAGCCCTAAAGACTGTCCTCTCAGTGTGTTACAGCCCTGGAAGAGTTAAAACGCCCAGGACTTGTTTGCTGCGCCACATCGCTGTGTAAGAACGCCCACAAAGGGTTAACTGTACCTTGCAAAAGTGTGGGAGATTTTTAGCACTGCCCATGAGGCCAGGAGACCCATCTGCCGCCATCTTAGGAGAGCCCAGAATGCTGAGCGCAATGCTCCAGCGCACCCATACAAGGAAGTGAAAGGCGAACGTGCCAGCGCCATTTCTGACTCTCCGGTGCCGCATCACCGTCCCTGCTGTGCACCGCTGATCTCTGGTCCACGCTGCAGTTGCTGTCAGTGAGTACTGTGCCTCCCTGTCCTTGTCTTCAGTCCTCCCACGGCCCCAGCGAGTGTTTTCCGTGTACAGTGTCCGTGGGGAGTGCCACCATTAAAGAGGGGGAGCACACCGTCAGCCTGCATCACAGTGACTCTGTTAATAGCTACAGCATTCTTAAAGGGACAGCATTCCAAGTTGTAGTCTCCATTCCCTGCCAGCAAGCAGTTGAGTTTCTTAAAGAGACGGCGACCTAATTCCAGTCATACCTGCAAACAACATGACTGAGCAAAGTGACATTGTGCCATCTGTTTCTAGTGATCCAGCAGTGCCCATGGCGAGCAGCCTACCATTCTCCATGCCATTTTACCCTGGCGCACCATGGCTGCCGCGCTACAAAGGGGAGGCGCATACCCTCAGGGACTTTCGTGAGAAGATGCTGTCTCTCTTCCAGTTCTATCCTCTGAATACAGAACAGCAGATACAGATCCTGCTGGGCCAGCTTGAGGGTGCTGCAGCTAGGGAGGTCAAATCCTGGCCTGCCTCTGACAAAAGAACCCCTGGGCAAATTCTGGACAAACTCCAGGTGAACTTTGACGTGCGATCTGTCTCCGAGGTAAAGATGTACTTCTTTTCCAGACGACAACTACCTGGTGAGACCCTGCGGGACTACGCTTTATCCCTCCAAGAGGCGTTCAGAGCTGTGGTGCAAGTGGATCCACGTGAAAATGTGGACTCTGATAAAATCTTGCTTGACCGTTTCATAGAAGGGGCAGGTACCACATTGCTCCAGAGTCAGTTGCGAATGCTTGCTGCACAACATCCCAGCATCACATTTGCTGACTTCAAGGCCCTTGCCATCCAGGTCTTGGGACAGGAGCAGCCCCAGCCGAGCCCAGTCATCTGTGCTCCCTCACCTGGACCCTCAATAAGCATCGCTCCAGTTGTCCTGTCACTACCTCGGGGTACCTCACCTGCTGCCCAAACTGCGCAGACTACACCAGCAGACTCCAGAGATGACCTTCTGGCCTGAGTGGATCATCTGACCCGTGCCATGGAACAGATCACCGTCCGTCTAGATCGTCTGACCCAGCCGTCTTCATCGTCCAGTGATCCTTTGCGAAGTCTCAACATCTCACCTGAGTCGCCGCCCAGACGTCCGTCTTCAGTGAAACCTCCGCAGAGTGAGAGGCCATACTGTAGCTATTGCCATAGATATGGACACACCAGGCCTCAGTGTTTTCAGTTAAACGGGCCACCCCCGAGGCAGCGGGCCGCCCCTCGGGAGGAAAGAAGAAGGGCCCAGGTGAATCTTCAGTGCCATTGTCACGCTTCGTCTCAGCCTGCCCACACATCACAATCCGGGTGAACGGCGTCCCTCTGACAGCGTTGGTGGACACTGGATCTCAGGTAACAACCCTGCGCAAGCAGGTGTTCCTTGAACATTGGGACTTAGGTGTGTTGAATAGAACACCTGACACATGGATAAATCTGTGTGCCAGCAATGGACAGCCCATACCACAGCAGGGTTATTGGGAACCCACTATCCAGATTGGGGACTTGAAACTGCCTAGACAGGGTGTAATTGTCACTGATATAGTGGATGATAGGTTTGCAGTTGTAATATTAGGCATGAATGTTTTACGCCATTGCTTTGCAGAAGTGTTGGATGCCTTGCATGCCTCTCTCCTTACAGCTTCTCCCAGTGACCAGCAGACCATTCAGCGGGCCATTCGTGTACTCAATGCCAAGCACAAGTTCGCCAACAAACAAGGTGAAATTGGTCGAGTCCGGATCCAAGATACCCGTCCAGTAACCCTACAGCCTGGAACAGAAACTATGGTGTGGTGCCGTGCCCGTCCGGGCATAGAAAATCAGGACTACGAGGCCTTGCTACAACCCATACAGGTAGATGGCCAACCACTTGTCATGGCTGCCCGCAGCCTTGTCACAGTTTCCAATGGACGTGTTCCTGTCCGCTTAGTCAACTTGGGCGATGCTCCCGTGAACCTCCACAAGTTCCACTCTGTGGCCCTGCTATACCGGTTAGCACCAGAAGACATTCTCTCTGGTGATTCTACCGCCACACAGCGTTCCACCCAAGCTGCTGAGAACATTCAGAATGGAGCCACGAAGTCCTGGTGGGATGAATTGAACGTGGGAGACGCCAATACCCCTATAGAGCACATCAATGGGGTTCGCAATGTGGCCAAGCGTTACCAACAGGCATTCAGCAAACACCCATTGGACTTTGGTAAGACCACGACCATACAACATCGCATTCTGACTGGCGACCACCATCCAATCAAGGAGCGTCACCGTCCAATACCACCAGCGATGTACCAACCGGTGAAAAAGTTGATCCAAGAGATGCGAGATGCTGATGTCATCCGGGAGAGTAACAGCCCCTGGGCAGCCCCGCTAGTGCTTGTCAAGAAGAAAGACGGAACCCTACGATTTTGTGTGGACTATCGTAAACTCAACAATGTCACGCACAAAGACGCATACCCATTGCCACGGATTGAGGAATCTCTAACGGCTTTGGGATCAGCTACCTGTTTCTCGACCCTGGACTTAACCAGTGGATACTGGCAAGTCCCTATGGCGCCTGAAGATCGTGAAAAGACTGCATTTACGACCCCGATGGGACTCTTTGAATTCAATAGTATGCCATTTGGGCTATGTAATGCCCCAGCCACATTCCAACGGCTTATGGAGAGGTGCCTCGGCCATGAGAATTTCCAGAGTGTGCTACTGTACCTGGACGATGTTATTGTATTCTCCCCGGACATACCAAGAACACCTTCGTCACCTGTCCGAGGTATTCAAGGTACTTATACAGCACGGCCTAAAGTTGAAGCCCTCCAAGTGCTACCTGTTGAAACCCCAAGTTCACTACCTTGGGCATGTCGTGAGCGCACAAGGCGTCCAACCTGATCCTGAAAAGATCACTGCAGTCCAGAACTGGCGAAGACCAACTACCGTCAAAGAAGTCCGAAGCTTCCTTGGATTCGCAGGTTACTACCGGCGTTTCATACCACACTTCGCCCAAGTAGCCGAGCCTCTGAACGAGTTGTTGCGCGGTTGTCCCAGAGAAAACTACAACCGAAAGCTTCCGGTAGACTGGACAGCGCGTCAAGAGGAAGCCTTTCAAGCGCTTAAAGCACTTCTGACGCAACCACCAATTCTAGCCTATCCCGACTACAGTCAGCCATTCCGCTTGTACACAGATGCAAGTCACCAAGGTTTGGGTGCAGTGTTGTCCCAGGTTCAGGACAACAAAGAGCGAGTCATCGCCTACGCCAGCAGGAGTCTGAGAGGCGCGGAGAAGAACGACCAGAACTATAGTTCTTTCAAACTCGAACTTCTGGCGCTTGTCTGGGCCGTGACAGAGAAGTTTAAAGACTACCTGGCTGCCACACCCTTTACCGTGTACACAGATAACAATCCGTTGGCGCATCTGGACACTGCTCGACTGGGAGCCCTTGAACAACGGTGGGCCTCAAGACTCGCGAATTACAAGTTCTCTGTCAAGTATCGCAGTGGCAAGTCCAACGCTAACGCTGATGCACTCTCAAGGTTGCCTGTGGGAAAAGAACCACCCCGAGAAGACATTTGGGAAGAGGTGGAGATGCCACCATTCTACAACAAGTTTGCCCAACAGGTTGCTATTGGTGTCCCTGTAGAAGGAGAATCTCTGGCGAAAACAGCTGCCGAATCCCTCCAGGAGCCATCTCTGTGGAAAACGTTCCAAGAAGAGAGCAGAGTTTTAGGAGAATTGTCAGATTTCCTGCTTACAGGAAGAATACCAACCCGTGTAAAGAGAGGTCTTCATGAAGTGGAATTAAAACGCCTTTGGCGACAGAGGAAGCGCCTGTTTGTCCAACGAGGCCTTCTACTTAGAAACACTCTTGATCCTGTCACAGGTGAAAGGCTTCATCAGATCCTCGTACCAAGAAGAGACGCACAGATGATACTTGAGGCGTATCATGACAGATCCGGTCACTTCGGGGTACAAAAGACCGAAGCTACCATCCGTCGTCGCTTCTATTGGGTTGGGATGAGGAGTGACATTGAGAGTTGGTGCCGAGAGTGTCCCGCCTGTAGTATCACCAAGGAAGGTCGAAGAGATCAGAAGGCCCCTCTACATCCAATTAAGACTCAAAAGCCGTGTGAAATTGTTGCTCTGGACCATGTGAAGTTGGGTCCCACACGTTCCGGCTACAGCTACGCTCTAACAATGGTGGATCATTACTCCAAGTTCCTTGTCATCGTGCCTGTCAGAGATCTTACAGCAAGAACTACGGCTGAGACCTTCTACGCAGAGTTTGTCCGCCATTACGGTTGTCCTGAGCATATCCTCACCGACCGTGGATCGGCGTTTGAATCCCAATTGTTCCGTGAGCTGTGTCAGTTCCAAGACTGCAAGAAGTTGCAAACCACAGCGTATCACCCTCAAGGGAATGGTATGTGCAAGAAGGCAAATCAAGTGATCATCGGCATGCTAAGAACAGCCGCAGTTACACCTGGTGTTGAGTGGCCTGAGCGTATCAAGGACTTGGCCTATATTTACAACAACACACCCCAAACATCTACGGGATACGCACCATTTTATCTAATGTTTGGAAGACAAGGTCAACTTCCTTCAGACTTAACCCTTGGTGTGAAGGTCCCTGACACCATCAATCCACTACCCATAACAGACTGGGTTGTTGAACACCGCCGACGTATGGAGGAAGCTAAAGAGATAGTTGAAACGCGCATGGATGAGGTTCGTAGGAGACAACAGGAGGATTACAACCATCACGCCCATGCAGCGCCCCTGAAAGTTGGCGACCGTGTATGGTTAAGGAATAACCATCGGAATGGGAAATTGGATCCATTCTGGGAGAAAGAACCATACAGTGTCATCTCCATACCATATCCTGAATCCGACGTGTATGAGATCTCTAAACCTGGGAGACAGCCCCAAGTAGTACACCGAAACCGTCTGAAGCTGTGCCTTAAAGAAGGACTACCCACAGAGGTGCCCCCAGCTAAGACAACGAGTACAGAGCTCTTGTCACCTTCTGAAGCGAAAGAGAGACCCCCAACGTTAACTGAGCTTATGTGGGCGCCTAAACTACTACCATTTAGCTGGTATCCACCAATTGCTCTAGTGCAAGAGAACCCTTCGACAGATGATTTAATTGATTTCAGTGACTCTGTTCCTGATCCAAATCTCGTTCCACTTAGGCGTTCTGAGCGTACCACAAAAGGCGTACCTCCAACACGCTATAGTGATGCCATGGCTGTCCTTGGGTAAAAGAGGTTAACTGTCTCTGCTTCTGTATATATGTTATTCCTGCTCTGATTACATTAATGTTTTTCCTGTGTGTATATACAGTATATATATAATATCATGCCATGTAATATAGTATTTACATTTATATGCAACAATCCAAGCCATAGTGCCTGGCTCACCGAGCCAAGGAAGTTCTGTTACCCCATTGCGGTATGGACATTCGTGCTAGAGTGCCTACTGTTCCTTACAGAAAGGACTGTTTATTGTTTCTCAGAGAGACTCTCATGATAATGGACACTCACAAAATTTGTGCCAGAGAGCCTCTGGACCCATTTGCACTTTATTCGTATTTATTAACGTTATGTTACATTTCTCACCTTCACCCCAGCCCGTCGCCGAGGTCGGCTCAGTGAAAGAGGGGGAGTATGTGGCATCCCAGAGCTGGCTATGGCTGGGCTGAGGGTGATCTCTGTGCATTGTATTATTTCCTGTTGCTTCATAGCCTGTGTGACATAGCAGGGGGTCCTGAGTCTCACACAACACAGCGCCACCTAGTGAGCCTCACACATGCATTACACCTCCCATAGGATTGAATAGTAACCAAATGTCCAATGGGAGGACATCGCCTGGGAAAAGGGGAGGAGTCAGCTGATCACTGGGTCCCCATGGTAACACCCCTGCAGGAAGGTCCTGCGTGTGAGGAGTGAGAAGTGTGGAGTGTTAGGAGGAGGAGGTGAGGAGATAAGTGTGATGTCCTGTGAAGAAAGCAGTGAGTTTAGTGCAGGAATCTCAAGTCCTAGACAGGCCCAGGAAGGTTGGAGAGCTGACATACTCCAGCTATTCAGAAGATCCTGTCCCCTGTCTGCCTAGCCATCACCCTGAAGGAAGTCAAGCATCATCATCTTGTCAGCATGAGACTGTGGAGAGAACATTCTGGAACACGTGCTCCATAGCAAGTATCACAGGATCCAGGGGCCAAGGCCAGACCTGTGGAATATCCTGCCACCCTGACTATTGCACCCCGAAACTCTGAGCTATCAGGACCACATAACGTGAGTGGGGAATATTATGTACTAGTATCATGGTGGGCATCCTCCTATGAGCCAAATAGGAGCCCAGACGCACCTTAGGGCTGCAACACTGAAGTATAAGGGGCTAGGAACACCTTTCATCAAGTCTACCCTGCACCCCAGGACTTTGCTGTGTCACCAGGCGTACCCCGTTGTTTTGTATTGAAGAAACTGTTTAAGCATTTGTGCCTCCACACCCATGGAAGTAAAAGTTCAACTTTACAACCGTTTCTGTGTCTGACTCTGCACCGACAACATCAGGGCGCCCCAAACACCACCAGTCGGCACAGTATAGGGGAAGCGCCCCGGGGGAACAATCACCACCAACATTTGTGCAGCCCCCTCATCACCGGTATCAGTGGTGGTAACGTGGGACAGCACCAGCGCTGCGCCCTCGTGCCCAGAGACCGTGACAAGTCTGCGCTGTTTGCACCCCCGCAATCCCAACTGCAGCGTTACCTTCCATCTGGTCACCGCAGTGGCCCCTGCACACAGTATCATGTCCCATAGTGGCCCCTGCACACAGTATCATGTCCCATAGTGGCCCCTGCACACAGTATCATGTCCCACAGTGGCCCCTGCACACAGTATCATGTCCCATAGTGGCCCCTGCACACAGTATCATGTCCCATAGTGGCCCCTGCACACAGTATCATGTCCCATAGTGGCCCCTGCACACAGTATCATGTCCCATAGTGGCCCCTGCACACAGTATCATGTCCCATAGTGGCCCCTGCACACAGTATCATGTCCCATAGGGGCCCCTGAACACAGTATCATGTCCCATAGTGGCCCCTGCACATAGTAGTACGCCCCATAGTGGCCCCTGCACACAGTATTTTGCCCCATAGTGGCCCCTGCACACACTATTATTCCCCATAGTGGCCCCTGCACTGAGTATTTTGCCCCGTAGTGGCCCCTGCACACACTATTATTCCCCATAGTGGCCCCTGCCCTGAGTATTTTGCCCCATAGTGGCCCCTGCACACACTATTATATGCCCCATTGCGGACCACCCATGAACAATTATTATACTCTGGAGTCTTTTCAGACCCCAGAGTATAATGATTGGAGACCCAGGGGAGGATACAAACATAAAAAAACAACGTTGCTTACCTGTTCCTCGCTCCGGTGCATGCCCGTGCGCTACTCCAGCCTTCTTCAATGTTGGACCAGGCCGGCGTCACGTGATGCGGGCCGGCGTCGCGACGCAAAATGACGTCGGCTGACATCTGGGACGTCACCAAACAGGCCCGAAGCCTGGAGAAGTGTAGGACAGGTAAGTACATTGTTTTTTATGTTCCCTCACCAACTCTGTGCCTCCGATTATTATACTCCGGGGTCTGAAAAGACCCCGAAGTATAATGATAGCAGAGATTGTGGTGTTCGGCCCGCGGCCTCACATACCGATCCCTATTCCTGCTCACAGCCACCTCCGCAGAATCGGAAGCGCAGGCGGCCGTGAGCGGGACCTCGGGGAACGGTAAGTATATAGGGCCCGATACCTGTTGGGGTTACTCCAGCAGATAACGGACTATAAAAAAAAAAAAACGCATCGGGGCCCGCGGGGCCCCTTAATGTCCCGGGCCCTGTGGCAGCTGCTACCACTGCTACCCTTGTAGTTACGCCCCTGTAGAGGGGTCAATCTAAGAGTATGTTCACATATGTCTGTTGTTAGCATCAGTTTCCCTCTGGCGTGATGCACACAAGACACTTCAGTATTTGCGTCGTATAGCAGCGGATCTCTGTAGGAGCCAGATCACAAATGTTCCCTGCAACGTTTTTCTGTCCGGCTCCGCAACTTTGGTTGTTGAGTCAAGTGCTCGGTATTTTAGCATAGGTGGTGGGGTTAGTAGCTAAAAATTGACCCCTGTTAAACAAATCATTATCTTTCAACCATTTTTTATCATTTCAATTTTCTGCAGATAATGCAGATCCAGCTCAGTAGTACACACATTATACACATACACAACTTTGCTACGCAGCACACACAGTTCTGATACACACACACTGCAGAGTACATTTACAGAACTGCTACTGGACCTGATTTATTTTTACTACTGACTTTATTTCAACTCTTCCCACAGCCCACATCCCACCATGCAGGTCCTCATGCCTCCAGAGCTGGCTTCAGGTTTGTGTGGGCTCCGAGGCACCAGAGCCTAAATGGGCCCCATTGCAACTCTAAAAACCTGAAATTGGGTGTTTCTTTGCTACCGCACACCTGCTAGGATCACTGTAGGACTTCAGTAACTTTCAAACTTTGCATTGGAAATATGAAAACTGTAGATGAGAGCGGCAGCAAAAATTGATATATGGAGGGTTTAAACTAAAACTGCTGTGATTTAAGTTGCAGCATGTAGACAAAAAGGGGGACCAGGGACATTAGGGGGCCTTTTTTTTTAATAGACTGTTACCTACTGGATTACTCTAGCAAGTAGTGGCCGATATTCACTCATCCCTACTCCTGTCCATCGCCTCCTCTGCTTCACGTGCAGCCTACAGAGAGAGCCACACATTACATTCTGACATTGTTCAGCATCAGGGTGTAATATACAGCACAAGGCTGAAGCCAAAGTGGAAGAGTCCCTGGGCAGAGTAATCCAGTAATCAACGGTCTAAAGCCACTCTGTGGGGGCCAGTATGGGGGGGGGGGCACCATATTGGTTTCCAGTATGGATGCAGAATATAGTGAAGGGGGCCAGTAAAGAAGGCACCTACTCTATAGGGGCCTGTAGAGGGGGAACTTACTTCACGGGGGCCAGTAAAGGGACACTATAATGTATGGGGGCTAATAAAAGAAAGCAGTATACTGTATGGGGCCAATAAAAGGGGCTTAATAAATGGAGTAATATACCATGTGGCACTCAGTACTAAGTAAAGGGGGCATCATTCAATGTGGGGAGCCAATAAAAAGGGCCATATACCGTGTGGGACCAATAAATGGGAAATATATAGTTACATAGTAGATGAGGTTGGATGATGACATCGGTCCATCAAGTCCAACCTATAACCCTGTAGTGCTTATCCAGAGGAAGGCAAAAAACCCATAGACTTGAAAGGGACACAGCTGTAGTACCCACAAGACCTCTGCTGATTGGCTGTTTGAAAAGACTACAAGGCTTTTGCGACCCCCATGACCATGTCACTCTTTACATCACACATCTGTTTTATAGTGGCCATGCTACGTAATTACATTATGTTCACATCTATAGGACAAGGCTGTAATAACCTCGCACAGCTCTATAAAACATACAGCATGCAATAAAATAGTAAAGGGATCACGACACAAATGTTGCAATCCTTTAAAACAGCTAACCAGCAGGGGACCTGGGTGTTGGACCCCCACTGATCTGTTATTAAGGATCTATACTGTAGATGATAATCCAGTAGGTGATATTGCCTCGGCTCTAGGCATGTTACCTGTCCAGTCTGGCAGGCAACACAAGCTCAGCATCAGCATTTGTTGCTTTCCTAAATGGAATCCTAATCCTAAGTCTTTGACTTGGACACAGGGGGCGGTGAAAACATTGGGTGGTGCCTATTCTAGGAAGTACCACAGATACTAGAATGGAGTGGTTAAAAGTAGGTATTTACTGGCCAGGTATGGATCCAGTAGGTGGCACTGCCTCAGCTCTGGTGTCCATGCCACCTCCTGTGACTTTTAACATTAGGCACCATCCCTTGTGTACATGTCAAACCAAGCAGATTGAAGTTAAGGTTGCATTTAGGAGGCATATTTTTTTACTGTTAGTTGGACCGCACTCCAACAACAAATGCTGAGGTGGAGAGTATTTTATTCATGGCCCGCCAGACAGCACAACTAACATGCCTTAAGCCAAGGCAGTGCCACCTACTGGATCCGAGCCACACCAGTGAGAACCTACTTTTAACCACTCCATTCAACCCACTTTATTACTTTTCTCTATCATTATGGAAGTGGATGGAATTCTGGCACTGAACTTCTGGTGCTTGAAAGTTTGTGAACCCTTCTGAATTTTTAATATTTCTGCATATTTTGACCTAAAACTACATCAGATTTTTACACAAGTCCTAAAAGTAGATAAAGAGAAGCAAATCAAACAACTGAGTCAAAAACATTAGACTTTATGATTTATTTATATGTTATATTACATCTGATCTCATATACAGTCATATGAAAAAGTTTGGGCACCCCTATTAATCTTAATCATTTTTAGTTCTACATATTTGGGTGTTTGCAACAGCCATTTCAATTTGATATATCTAATAACTGATGGACACAGTAATATTTCAGGATTGAAATGAGGTTTATTGTACTAACAGAAAATGTGCAATATGCATTAAACCAAAATTTGACCAGTGCAAAAATTTGGGTACCCTTATCATTTTATTGATTTGAATACTCCTAACTACTTTTTGCTGACTTACTGAAGCACAAAATTGGTTTTGTAACCTCACTGAGCTTTGAACTTCATAGCCAGGTGTATCCAATCATGAGAAAAGATATTTAAGGTGGCCAATTGCAAGTTGTTCTCCTATTTGAATCTCCTCTGAAGAGTGGAATCATGGGCTCCTCAAAACAACTCTCAAATGATCTGAAAACAAAGATTGTTCAACATAGTTGTTCAGGGGAAGGATACAAAAAGTTGTCTCAGAGATTTAACCTGTCAGTTTCCACTGTGAGGAACATAGTAAGGAAATGGAAGACCACAGGGACAGTTCTTGTTAAGCCCAGAAGTGGCAGGCCAAGAAAAATATCAGAAAGGCAGAGAAGAAGAATGGTGAGAACAGTCAAGGACAATCCACAGACCACCTCCAAAGAGCTGCAGCATCATCTTGCTGCAGATGGTGTCACTGTGCATCGGTCAACAATACAGCACACTTTGCACAAGGAGAAGCTGTATGGGAGAGTGATGCGAAAGAAGCCGTTTCTGAAAGCACGCCACAAACAGAGTCGCCTGAGGTATGCAAAAGCACATTTGGACAAGACAGCTTCATTTTGGAAGAAGGTCCTGTGGACTGATGAAACAAAGATTGAGTTGTTTGGTCATACAAAAAGGCGTTATGCATGGTGTCAAAAAAACACAGCATTCCAAGAAAAACACTTGCTACCCACTGTAAAATTTGGTGGAGGTTCCATCATGCTTTGGGGCTGTGTGGCCAATGCCGGCACCGGGAATCTTGTTAAAGTTGAGGGTCGCATGGATTCAACTCAGTATCAGCAGATTCTTGAGAATAATGTACAAGAATCAGTGACGAATTTGAAGTTACGCCGGGGATGGATATTTCAGCAAGACAATGATCCAAAACACAGCTCCAAATCTACTCAGGCATTCATGCAGAGGAACAATTACAATGTTCTGGAATGGCCATCCCAGTCCCCAGACCTGAATATCATTGAACATCTGTGGGATAATTTGAAGCAGGCTGTCCATGCTCGGCGACCATCAAACTTAACTGAACTGGAATTGTTTTGTAAAGAGGAATGGTCAAAAATACCTTCATCCAGGATCCAGGAACTGATTAAAAGCTACAGGAAGCGACTAGAGGCTGTTATTTTTGCAAAAGGAGGATCTACTAAATATTAATGTCACTTTTCTGTTGAGGTGCCCATACTTTTGCACCGGTCAAATTTTGGTTTAATGCATATTGCACATTTTCTGTTAGTACAATAAACCTCATTTCAATCCTGAAATATTACTGTGTCCATCAGTTATTAGATATATCAAATTGAAATGGCTGTTGCAAACACCCAAATATTTAGAACTAAAAATGATTAAGATTAATAGGGGTGCCCAAACTTTTTCATATGACTGTATCTGTGAGTGGCAAAAGTATGTGAAACTTTCACTATCTGGTGTGGCCACTTTGTGCAGCAATAACTGCATCTAAACGTTTCCAGTAATTGTTGACTGTTCCAGAGAATCTAAGTCCATAACTCTGTTAAGTAGTTGGGTTTCCTCCCATGAACTGCTTGATCCAGGTCCTTAAACAACAATTCTATAGGATTAAGGTCAAGACTTTGACCATTCCAAAACTTTAACTTCCTTGTTTTTTTTAACCATTCTTTGGTAGAATGACTTGTATTCTGTGAGTCATTGTACTGCTGCATGACCCAATGACAGATGTCCTGACATTTTCCTGTAGAATTTGTTGGTATAATTCAAAATTCATTGATGGGAATCACAGATGGTAAGAGTTTTATGCTAGAATGCAGCGTTTTCCTTTCTCCAAATATAATATTTCTCATTTAAACCAAAAAACTCTATTTTGCTCTCATTCATACACAAAATATTGTACCAATATTGTTTAGCATCTTTTAGACCTTTAGCATACTTCAGATGAGCTGCAAAGTTCTTTTTGGAGAGCAGCAGCTTTCTTGTTGCAGTCCTGCCATGTACACTTTTGTTGCTCAGTGCCCTCCTGATAGTGAAATCATGAACGTTAACATCAACTAATGTGAGAAAGGCCTTTAGTTACCTCGGGTTCCTATATGACCTCATGGACCATTACACGCCTTGCTCTTGGCATGATCTATGTTGGCCGACAACTCCTAGAGAGGGCAATAATTGGGTCTTCAAATTGATCAAATTTGTATAGTTTTTTTTTTTTTTTTTTAATTTTACTACTTATGCAAAGTAAAAACCCTTTTTGTAATAACATTTTTTTAATCGGCATTTTCCAAGACCCATAACAATTATTTTTTTGTAAATAGAAGTGTGTAAAGGCTTATTTTTTACAGGACGCTCTAATTTTTTTTTATTGATGCCATAATGCTTTTTGATCACTTTTTTATAAATGTTTTGAGGTGACCAACAGACAAAAATGGCAATTCTGGCATAATTGTTTTAGATATTTTTCTACACCGTTTAGTGTGCAACTAAAATAACATTACAACAGTTGTATTGCTTGGGTTCTTATGGACACAGCAATACCCAATATGTGTGTTAAGTTTTTATTTATTATTACTAATTAAACATTTTGGTATACGGGGATTAATGTGCTGTTATGATTTTATTGTGGTATGTTTTAATAAAAAAACAAAAACAAACCATTTTTTTTAACCCCTTCATGATGTTGAGTCTTTATAGATGCTCTGCTGCAGAGTGGCCACCATAGCTACCAGGTCTCCGGTGTGTTCTACAGTGGAGACCTGGAGCTAATGCTAAAAGCAGAGTGAATTCTGATCACAGACATTACTGCTCAAGATGCTTCCCCCTTCCCCCACGAGATGTAATTTGCTCCTCAGGGCTGGTCTCCAACGGCCCCATACCTTTGTCGGTGCAGGATAGCTCCTTCACGGTGAGATCGCGGGAACTGTTCTGCTTCCTTGACAGACGGGAGCCTTATGAAGGCTCCCAGGCTTCTCACTGTATTATAGCTATTGAGGCTGGTCTATGATCGACCTCAATAGTTGTGTAACGAATCTCCCATAGATTGCAATAAAGTTGTATTGCAGTTTATGGGACTTGCAATCAAAGGAATGCAGGTACAAACCTTCTAAGGAGGCTAATAAAATAGTAAAAAAAAAAGTTTTTAAAAATATAATAAAACAATAAAAAAACCTAAAAATTCTAATCACCCACCTTTCCCTAGAATTCACATAAAAATAAATAAAAGAAACATAAATAAATTATACATCCCTGTGTCCGACAATACCCAGTCTACAAACATATAAAAATATTTTTTCCCATATGACGAACGTCGTAGCGGGAAAAAAAAATATAAAGCGCCAAACTACCATTTTTTCACCGTTTCACTTCCCATAAAAATTTGAATAAAACGCAATCAAAACAAGCATTCCCCAAAATGGAGTAACTATAAACTAAAAGACACCTTATATACTCCTGTATATGGAAATATAAAAACGCGTGTCAGAATATGGTGACTCTTAGAATCTATTTTTTTTTTTTTGCAAAGTTTGGATTAAAGGGGTTAAATTGTAAAAAAAACGATATAGATTTGGTATCCTTGGAAACGTACCGAGCCATATAATACTGGTGACATGTCATTTTGGCTCCACATGAATACCGTAAAAACAAAGTCCCTAAGAAAGTCAAACATAGTTTTTCTCCAATTCTACCCCATTCTCAATTTTTTTCCAGCTTCCCAGTACATCATATGGAATATTCAATGGTACCATTACAAAGTAAAATTTGTTCCATAAACATATATGGCTCTGAGAACAGAAAAATAACAAAGTTATGGTGTTTGGAAGGCGTGGAGTTAAAAGCGAAAATTGAAAAATGCCTGCGATCATCTGATTGCTTTTATCATACATTATATTGCAGTGCACTGCATTGTACTGACTGTCATTTTTTGACAGGCAGTTTATTAGGCTGTGCCTTTGAATTATACTGAGGCATCCCTGGGGACCTTCAGACCCCTGGGGTGCCAATGCCTAAATCAGGGAGCCCCCTCCCTCCAAAACACCTTAGATGCTGTGGTCGCTATAGACATTAGATAGATAGACAGACGGAAGGGCAGACCGACCGATACAGACAGAGATAGACAGACAGACACAGGCAGGCAGACAGATAGATATTTCATAGATAGAACCAAATAAATAATAGATAGATAGACAAACACATAGCTAGCTAAATAGATGACAGATATATGTTTTTATGAATTTTTATATGGTATTGGCCCCTTCCAGTTTACATTTCAGTTTTAGCGGTGCACGGTAATATAGGAAGAGATTCCAATTAACGACGAACAAAACACAATTTTAAAATATGAATTATTAAAACACATTATTTGGAGAAAACTCTTTTTTTCATGCAATCCCTAAAGCTAGAAGATATAATCAATGACATAGCAGAGTCTAACCATGGCTGCTTAATATTCAGCAGCTCTCCAGCGCTTGTGTTTTATTTAGTCATTATTGCCGGTATCTCAGCACCTCACACCTCCAGCGCCTCCCGTCCACTGGAATATGTTCCATTAATTGTTCTCTGACGCACAAAAATGAGCTTTTCAGCATAATTCTCATTGAACCTTACTTTCGCTAGTACATGAAAAGCTGCTAATTGTTTCATTAAAGTTGATGGTCTGGAAAGACAAACCCCGCCAGGTTTATAGAATTACCTCCAAAGTTTTCATATTTTGTTGTTGTTGTCGGCGTACTTTTAAAAGGTTCTTCGCTTGAACTTGAAGGAAGTAAATTTATTAAGCCGTTCACATTGTCAGCTTGTAACTAACTCGATGACCTTTTATGTTTGTGCACATTCTGTTTCTAAGTCAATTTTACAGACTTAGCAATTAATCTTCAAGGAGTTGTATAAGATTAGAAATACATGGCTGCTATCTTTAAGAAACAGCACCACTCTTGTTTATAGACTGTGTCTGGTATTGCAGCTCAGTCCCATTGACTTAAATACTGCAAAACCACACATAAGCTATGAGGGTGGTGCTCTTTTGTGGAAAAAAAACTAGCTATGCTTTTTTATGGATCATGACATGGTTGTATCATGGATTATGGACATGACCCATGGACATGATTGCATCATGAATTATGATGGCCATCTCCACTTTACCCATGTATGCTTCCACTTTTATACCAAAGAATATGAAGGGCCAAAAGTTTCCAAAATGACTAGTGGTTATATGGCCATGCTATGCCATACAGAGTATCAGTATTGGTTAAAAGTGGAAACAATCTGAAATATGTTAAGACAGTAAAACAACATGTGGCAGCACATAAAGTTCCTATGACTAAATGGGGTGCTGGAAACCTAAGGAGCATGCTTGGCTATTTCTTTTGCCACCATTCAAGCTTTAGGACAGTGCATGCTTCTCCTGTGCTCCAGCCGAGAATGAAATTAGCTGACCTTCATCCATGGCAATGGTGAAGGCCCAGAATTGAGACCACCACCTAACTTACTTTTATACAGGTTATAAAAGTTATAATCTCATACAATCCCTTTAATTAAACAAAAACTCCTTTTATCACATAAGACAAGTCTGTAAGAGGGTAGGAGTATAAAAATGTTTTTACATGGAATACATTATAGAGAGAGCGCTTGAAGAATCATAGAACTCCATCACTCTCCATCACATTTTTGCTAAACGTTTTTGAAAAATACAAGTTCAGTTTCATTATTTAGACAGGATTTACGTATTTGCTTCAGATCCTGGAAGGGAAGTCAGGGAGAATGAATTATTTTGGCTGAAGGCACACTGTCTATGCGTGCGGCCACTTTCTAGTGGACATGGCTACACCCCTTTTGGCTATCATGCCCCCTGTTCCGTGCAGTAGGTACAAAATGTGCTGACCATGCCAAAGTTATATAAAGATTACTAGTACTGTGGATATGCAGGAGTTTGGGAGGTCATACTTTTTTCAGGAATGTCAAGAGAGTTGGCAAATATGATGTTACTGTGTATTTGCATTTTTGTTCTGATTGTGCTGCACTGAGTATTTTGTGCTATTATCACTTTAAGATTTGTTGCTAAAGTCATCATGCCTCCTTCAAACTAAAGCCCCATGTAGCAGGCTGCATCAAAAAAGCACTGCGGGAAATACCGCGGCAGAAGAGCATCGTGGTTTTTCCCACAGCGTTTTTCACAGAAAGACTTTCTGCTTCCATTATACCTATAGAGAAACTGCCGGCATTTCCGTAGGTATAATTGACAATGCTGCGATTTCCAAAACCACAACGTTTGTCCGCTGTGCGTATTTTTCCACAAGGTGTGGGTGGGATTCTCTAGAATCCCTTTCACCTTGCAGTGACTGTAAAACACTGCGGAAAAAAACGCCACTGCCAAACTGCGAATAAATCTTAGCATGTGTTAGAAAAGTGGGACTCATTAGAGCTGAGCGCAAAAACCTATGTGAGAAGGGAGACCACTGTGTGTTGCTGAAGGACAGTGGCTGTCATACTGTTGGAGGGTAGAAGAGCATTGAGAAACTTCTGAGCAACTGCTGTTGACCTCCACTCTTCTGAATAACTACCTCAGTAAAGTATTGGAGACAACAAGACTTGCCAGTGTGTGTGTGTGTGTGTGTGTGTGTGTGTGTGTGTGTGTGTGTGTGTGCCTTCTTGCCAGTGTGTGTGTGTGTGTGTGTGTGTGTGTGTGTGCCTTCTTTGGATGAACGTCTAAGCATTGGGGTAGCCAGGATCCGGGATAAAGGATGCACGCAGCATCTAGAGTGTATGGTGTTCTGGTATACAGGTTAATGAAATGAAGTAAACAATGAAAAAGATGTGATACCGGCCCTCCAAACTGATGATCGACAGGATGCCAAAATGATATTGATTTCCTACCCTAAGGATAGGCCATCAATATTGTGATCTCTTAAACTCTTAAACTCTTTTAAAGGAACGCTAAATCTAGAAAGGAATGCTAAAAGTAAACAAAAGATATATCTGCTCACATGGTTATTCAGTCTGTAGCATTTTCTATCTTCTAGAAATATTGCACAGGACAGGAGGGGTTAATATCCTAATCTACTCTATCTCCATCTGAAAGCTAACTGAGGGGTTTACCCAAGGGGTAGGTTTAACTGTAATATGCGGCCAAAGGAAAAGGAGAAGAGAATGCAAGAAACTGCTTGGATATTTTATAAGTTTAATATTCCAATCAGTTGGTAGGGTCATGATCCACATCAAGCATCAGTTTTGGAGGGCTAGCAGTATCAAATACTGTACTACCTGTTTAGTTCATTGAGTATTGAATAGTTTTTGGATAATGCAGGAAAACACGCTCTTCCAAAGTTGTTTCCGTAGTTGTTATTGGGGGAATTACTTAGCTTGGGTTAGCATGAGCTAATTTTTGGGGGCCTATAAACTGCTTGTCCACTAAAATGATCTTCCAACCTGGAGCTGAGTGCAATTCTTAAAGGGGTTGTCCAGGATAAAATGAGTTAGTTATTTGGGAAGGGCTAGTAGTGGGTGGGCTATCTAGGGAGACAGGGAGGGGGGTGTGAGAGAGGGAAGGGTAGGGAGTAAGAGAGGGAGGTAGTGTGAGTCACCTCTGAGTGAAGCACAAAGCATCATGGTAGGTGTAAGAAAACAGAACAGGAAGCTGCCCATATAAACAAATGCAGAAGATGCCAGGAGCTCCCAGAGAAACCCAGAAATCACTCAAAACACTGCTAAAGGTATTTGGTTGCACTTATTAACCTATTCATAGCACTAACTGACCTTTTTTGAAAAATGTTTTTTTGCCCTGAAAACCCCTTTAAGAATTTTTGAAAAGTCTCTTGAGTTGTCCCAGTTATTACATTTTGTTTTAGTATTTATGGACCTAGTTTATACATAAGTCTAAGCTGCTTCTTTATATATACCTATTTAGATTTTATCTTCTGTATAACTGAACTGATGTTCAAAGCAAATTGTGTACAAGAAAAGACAGAGCCATATTGTAAAGCCCCTGCTCTGCCTGCCAGGCACCTGACCTATAGAAGATGAAAATGACAGCTGTCATGTTAAATTCCAAAGCATGACCATGACCAATATTTTTCTGGAAATCTAAAGTCATATTCTGTTTTTCAATGATCTGAGGCTGCAGAATACATACAAGTAAATATTTACTACACTATGTCAGATTACATGAGCGGGAAATAACCTTCTGCCTCATTCTCTGGCATATGACCAGCTGTGTATGTGATCTGCAATACTCCAAAGCTCCAGGCTTTATTTCTGGTAGAAATTGGGACTAAAGCAAGATTACCAATGACACCAGCTAACACCACATAACAGGATTTACTAAAGAAAGCCAGAAGTGATATTATAGGCTATGCTGGGGGAACATTGATTCTTCTGCTGTCTAGTAGGTTATTGTCTAAATCCACCATTTCTGATGTTGTAATGCTCCGGTTTCTGTCTCCAGTGGTCAAGTACATGGCAGGCTCCAGGAGTTTTCGAGCTCTTGACAGGGGCGTAGCTATAGGGGATGCAGTGGTAGTAGTCGCTACCGTGCCAGGGATCCTGAGGGGGTCCCAAAAGTCCCCCTGTTACATAAAATCTACCACTATTTTCAATGGCACAGATTGGGGCCCAGTAGCTTCAAGTTACACCTCTAACTCTTGGCTACAACCCTGGGTAGTTGTGAGGGTCTAATCCTAAAATCAACCCAGATTTTCTTGGTACTGACACCGGACCTGATCTATGATTTCAATTCCAGACCATTGCTTCATAGAGGTTTAAAATAAGGCTTAAAACCTCAAAAGGTTTTCAGACTACTGGGAGATCTGAACCACCAGATAAGGAAATGAAGGAACTTAAGAACTTCCTTTAGGACCACTTTTATACATTAAATAACATATTTGAAAAATAGTAAGTGTGGAGTGAGACCTGAGCAAATACACTGCTTGGCCATACCAACTACTGAACCGTATCCCTCCTGTGGGCCCTGGGCCCTACTTAGTATATGGGCCTTCAGATACTCATTTCAATCCTCTCTAAGGCTAAGGCCCCATGTAGCGAAACCTAGCTAAAAACTGCAGCAGAAAAAAAAAAAACACAGCGAAAACTCATTGTGTGTTTTTTCTGCAGGCTTTTTCATTGCGATTTTGCTGTGCTTTTCTCTGCTTTTTTCTTCCCCTATTCAATATATGGGGAAACGCTTGTGATTTTGCAGCTAAAATTAATATGCTGCTTTTTTGAAAATGCAGCTTTTCCAAAGCTCTTTTTTTTCAGCAATGTGTGGATGAGATTAACCAGAAACTTATCTACTTTGCTGATACTGTAAAACACAGCATTTTTTTCCGCTGCATTTCTGCAACATGGGGCCTTAGCTTAAAGAGTTTGTCCAGGCAAAAATGGACCAAAAAAAAAATTTTTTTAGTTGTTTGGGGGCAGTGAAAAAAAAAAAAATCATATTCACTTTTCCCTGGTGCCTCCAAGAGCGGTCTGATTCTCCTGTTCCGTTGTTGTCTTATGGCGGAAGTCCCCGCCACACGTGACCGCTGAGGCCAATCAGCAGCCTCAGCAAAGGGCACGTGACGTCCCTACCTGTGATGTCCTGGGGTCTCTTCCTGAGGCCGCGGAGGCCAATCAGCGGCTCCAGCAAAAGGGATCCAGGACATCACAGCCGGCAAGCAGTTTCACTTTGAGAAGATGCTGGAGCAGCAGGACCGGACCGCGCTGGGCGGACTCCGGAGTGAGGTATGGTGAGTATTATTTTTTTTAATTTTTTATTTTTTTTATTTAAAAATAATTGTTTTTCCCAGACAACCTCTTTAAGGGATCTTCTAGACGTATTCCCCAAACCAATTGCACAGTAATAGTTCCCTGATTCCCTGCTGGTATGGGTTTACACCACTGCAGTAATTATGTGTCATCCCAGCATGGGATCGGGGCAGCCAAGCACTGTCTGAGACTGTTATGAGACCAGCAAAGAAAATGAACCCCTTTATCTTAAATTAAGAAATACTGTAGTTGATGTAAACTAAAATTCATTTCAAGCTATTTTCTGGGGGTAAATATATTGATGGTTTTTCACTGTGTGATAAGTAGAAGTGTGACCCTTAAGACCCCCATCCCATCAGCAGACATAAACGGTAGATGCTGTCCCTTTACCCTACTTATGGGGAAGGGTTCCATGGCTTGGATTGATCACACATTCATGCGATATCATGATGAATTATTCTCATTGTATTATCCTCAGAAAACTCATTTAAACCAGCATGACAGATGACGGGAATAAAAAATATCACATATACCACTTGAGGCTTGCAAGGAGATCAGACCTCACCATTGGACCTTGAGCAGTGTATGTTGAGTTTGGCACCCCACTCAAGGAAGGCACCGTGACTCAGACACAGTAGATGAACTGAACTTTGTACAGTATTGAGACAACAGGCTTGGTGGTTATAAACAGTTATATAGAGAAGCAAGTTGCATCATGGTCACAACAATCTCTTATAGAGGGCACAAGTGTAAAGGTTACTGTACAACTGTAGCTTGGCGATTGCAGCTTTTGCCAGAAGCACTACAGTCATGGCCAAAAGTTTTGAGAATGATACAAATATTAATTTTTACAAAGTCTACTGCTTCAGTTTTTCTAATGGCAATTTGCATATACTCCAGAATGTTATAAAGAGTGATCAGCTTAACAGCAATTACTTGCAAAGTCAATATTTGCCTAGAAAATGAACTTTATTCCCCAAAACACATTTCAACATCATTGCAGCCCTGCCTTAAAAGGACCACCTAACATCGTTTCAGTGATTGCTCCATTAACACAGGTGTGGGTGTTGATGAGGACAGGGCTGGAGATCAATCTGTCATGATTAAGTAAGAATGACACCACTGGACACTTTAAAAGGAGGCTGGTGCTTGCCATCATTGTTTCTCTTCTGTTAACCATGGTTATCTCTAAAGAAACACGTGCAGTCATCATTGCACTGCACAAAAATGGCCTAACTGGGAAGAGTATTGCAGCTAGAAAGATTGCACCTCAGTCAACAATCTATCGCATCATCAAGAACTTCAAGGAGAGAGGTTCCATTGGTGCCAAAAAGGCTCCAGGGCGCCCAAGAAAGACCAGCAAGCGGCAGGACCATCTCTTAAAAGTGTTTCAGCTGCGGGATCGGGCTACCAGCAGTGCAGAGCTTGCTGAGGAATGGCAGCAGGCAGGTGTGAGTGCATCTGCACGCACTGTGAGGCGGAGACTCTTGGAGCAAGGCCTAGTCTCAAGGAGGGCAGCAAAGAAGTCACTTCTCTCCGGAAAAAACATCAGGGACAGACTGATATTCTGCAAAAGGTACAGGGAGTGGACTGCTGAGGACTGGGGTAAAGTCATTTTCTCTGATGAATCCCCTTTTCGATTGTTTGGAACATCTGGAAAACAGCTTATTCGGAGAAGAAGAGGTGAGCGCTACCACCAGTCTTGTCTCATGCCAACTGTAAAGCATCCTGAAACCATTCATGTGTGGGGTTGCTTCTCAGCCAAGGGAATCGACTCTCTCACAGTCTTGCCTAAAAACACAGCCATGAATAAAGAATGGTACCAGAATGTCCTCCAAGAGCAACTTCTCCCAACCGTCCAAGAGCAGTTTGGCGCTCAACAATGCCTTTTCCAGCATGATGGAGCACCTTGCCATAAAGCAAAGGTGATAACTAAATGGCTCAGGGAACAAAACATAGAGATTTTGGGTCCATGGCCTCGAAACTCCCCAGATCTTAATCCCATTGAGAACTTGTGGTCAATCATCAAGAGACGGGTGGACAAACAAAAACCAACAAATTCAGACAAAATGAAAGCATTGATTCTGCAAGAATGGACTGCTATCAGTCAGGATTTGGTCCAGAAGTTGATTGAGAGCATGCCAGGGAGAATTGCAGAGGTCCTGAAGAAGAAGGGTCAACACTGCAAATATTGACTTGCTGCATTAACTCATTCTAACTGTCAATATAAGCTTCTGTTACTCATAATATGAATGCAATTATATTTCTGTATGTGATAAAAACATCTGACAAACACACATAAAAACCAGAGGGCAGCAGATCATGTGAAAATATAATATTTGTGTCATTCTCAAAACTTTTGGCCATGACTGTATACTTAAAGGGGTTCTGTCACCAGAAAGCCAGCATATCAACCCATGCAGATAGATAGGTTAGGGTCACCTAAATCATACAGTGTTTTCCATTTGTGAATTGGTGTCTCTGTTGCCAAGAAACTTCTGTTTTAGTAAATATGCAAATAAGCTCTTTGGGTGGGACATGGCCTGACTCGCTGGCTGTTGGACGCAACTGACTTCAGCTCTGTGCTGGTCTTAGCAAACAGAGGGGAAATTGGCTTCAACATAAAAGAGACATTAGTGAAATAGACACCCAAGGGTCTTCTAAAATCACATCCATCCAAGACCACAATGTCCAATTTTTTCCTCCCACTGCAGATTCACAGCAGTTCACTGAAAGTGAGTCAGGCTTGGAGGCCTCCTTGCCGCTATTTTGGGAGACACAGCAATGCTCATCTCTCGCTATCAGAGAACCACCAGAAACTGCCTGCACCGAGAAATGACCTTCTACAACATCACCCAAGGAAACTCCCCAGGACAGGTTCACCTTCAATTAGCATCAGAGCCTTCCTCTCTTTCAGGCTCCATGCTGTCCATGCCTCTGGCCACCTGCACCATTAAGCTACTATGACAGTAATAGTGCCCCTCCCTAGGTAATAGAATTATTTGTGTGGAGTGGCACTATTACCAATCACAGTAGCAGTACCCCCTCCCTCCCACAGTAAACAACATAGGGGGGGGGGGGGGGGGGGAAAAAAGGGTAGGTTTATAGTGTTACTTATGGGGGAAGGGCGCAATTAGGGCACTATTACACTAATAGTACCTTCCAGAGGTAGTAGCATTACATATTTAGGGGACTCTGTGTGTGAAGGGTAGAATCTACAGGTAATAGCCTTCCCTCCCCCCCCCCCCACATAGGTTATAGTGTTCCTGTTTCCTGTAGGGGACCTATAACTTGTGGGGGAACTATTAGGGCCTGTTTATATGGTGGAATATGAAGAGGAATTAAGGCAGACTTCCTCCTCAGATTCCTCCCCATTTTTGGTCCTTTCACTTGCTAATTAGTCTCAGATGAATGGGGTTAATCTGCAAAGTGTCTTGTGCTGTGGTTTCTGCGGCTGATCAGAAGGAGAGGAGAGGGGGGCGCCATTTTAATTTTTCCCTCAGGCAGCAGATAAACTAGAATCAGTCTTGACTGTGACAATATGTTGTCAAAGTACATGGATAGTAAAAAAGTACATTGGTGGCAGTGGTTGGAAAAAAAAAACTCTGCAGTACTCTGTAGTTATTTAGTCAGTGTTGGCAACTTTTATGCACTTCATGCTCCTTAAGGATCCTGCTCTATAACTTTATGTGGTCTCCCACTCTGTGGCTGTGGTTATTTAACACTTCCACTTTTCAGTAATACACATTAGATGGAATATCTAATGGAATATTAGGTGGAATATCTAGGAGGGAAGAAATTTTATGAACTTACTTGGAACTCGTACAAGAGGACGCCACATTTTTGTAGCTGTTTGTTATATATTTCTGCCATAGTCTGAATTCAGCTCATGTAAATGGTTGTGATCAAAATGTCAGTCAATGCTGTGAGGGAAAATCTCAGTCCTGTTCGAATAATGATAGATAATAGCAATCTATCAATAATCCTGATTTTCTGAGATATGTGCTGGCTGTAGACCATTTCTCACTGCTCTAGGTATTTATCCCTCCTATGCCATTCTGTTTGACACTGGTAATATTTTGTCGTCTCCGCTATCCCCCCCTTCCTACATATTTACGTGTTTGTATTATTTATAAAATGCACTGACAGATAAGCGACGGTTTTCTAAGGCCTGACTAAAATACAGGACATCTTGTAAATAATTCACTACTTTCTGTCGCTCATCCATCATCTGAAAATCCTAATATGGGCTTTAATACGGCACCACATCTGTGCAGAGTCGGGGGCAGGGGAGGGGTAAGTCAGTATTCAGGGTATGCTGGTTAAAAATGACAGATGCATTTAAATCAATATGGTGCGCTCAGCCATAAGGAGAATTAATGGCAGCATAAACTGCACTAATATATTCCTGGAATGGAAACACATTAAGGCGGCAATTTAGGTTGCACCTGGGTCATCGGCTCGCTCTGGTATCCTTAAATAATATAACAAATTAGAAGTAATTTGCTACCATATATTTCTGTTGCAGCAAGACCCCTGTTCAACAAGGATTCACTCCAAGTCAATACGTTCCTGAGTGATCAATCTGTTTTGCAGGACATGCCACCTACATCTGATCCATGGGAAATTAATCTTCCACCATAATGACTGTTATCTGCTAAGCTATAGGAAATTAAACCTAATGAGCATTTACCCCAGAGAAATCATTTATATTACTGGCTATTTTTTTTTCCTGTGTAGGTTGTTCAGTTCAGATACTTAAGAAAGCAAATTTTATCTTGAAGGCTCTAACTACATTATTCCGGTCATACTGTACTGTGAAATACTTCAGCACTTTATTGGATTTGAACAGAGGCGGCCGTGTTGGTCCCACACGGGTATGTACTATAAATGTCAGATGATTAGTATTGATTTTAAAGCGGTATGACGCAAAAAAATGCACATAGATATATAGGTAATACTGTATATTAAAGGGGTTTTTCCAGGAACATTTCATTTGCAGACAATAAAAAGTTAAACATGTTTGCAAATATAAATCTATGAAAAGAGGCGCCCCTCGAGTTTAAAGAGGCTGTGAAAAATGGAGTCTTAGCTTAAAGGGATTTTCTGGCCCTATAAGATTGATGACCTAACTTTTGGCTAGGTCATCAATTGAAGATCATGTAGGTCAAGTCATACAAGAACATGACATAGCCTATGAAGCAGAGGCAGCACTCACAGAGTGCATATGTCAGTTCACACAGCTTAACTGTGGGGGCTTCCAGGCATTGGACCCCCCACTAATCCTGTATTGAAGTCCCATTAAACCTGAAAATCTATTTAATGTGTATGTGATGAATTCACTCTACAGTACCACTGAACTCAATGGAGTACATATGGACCCAAAGAGAAGGGGTTGTCAGATTTAGAAAATCCATTTTCTATTGCCCTAATTTTGAGGGGGATCCCCATTTAGGATCTTTATTTATTAGCTAGAGTAGAGAATAGCTACGACAAGTGTCTATAGTTCTGGAAGACCCAACACATTTTTACATACAAGTCTTTACCAACCTTTTCAGACTCAGGACACCGCTGGAAAAAAGTTTCCTCAGGCACTCCATCAAATAATTTTTTGCCAAAAGAGAAAGAATGGCAGTTTTGATGTGTTTTTAGCACAGTTGTTGAATTTACAATTGAAACATGTTAAATAAACTTGTTTCATTTCTAAATTTAGAAAATCTCACCAAACGCTACATCAAAACTGCATGCATTTTTTCCAATGCTGTTTTGATGCAGTTTTAACTACACCATGTGAATGGGCCCTCAAAGCTATATCATCCTATAATTTCCACTCAGCACATATAAAATTCACCTTTTACCATCACCAAGCTCCCTTAGTGACCCCCACATAGCATCATGCTCCCCACTGGCCCAGCACACAGTATATGGCCCAATATAGTATAATGCTCCCTTAGTGGCAACCCAGACACTTTACAATGCTCACCAGTGGCCTCAGACACTTAATAATGCTCCCCAGCAGCCCACAGACACTTTATAAAACTTCCCAATGGCCACAAACACTTAATTATGCTCCCAGATGGCCCCAGACATCTAATAATGCACTCCATTGGCCCCCAGTCATCTAATAATGCTCTGTAATAAGGCCCCCACTGGCCCCAAATATTTAATAATTCTTCTCATTGACCCCCAGACCTCTAATAATACTCCATAGTAGCGCAACACTGTAGTTGTGGCATATAAATAAACAAGTGACATTTACCCATCCTTGTTCCCTTCTCATTCCCTACTCTCCTGCTCTTATCTCCGGTTCAATGCAGCAGGTCTGCACAGAGCCACAGACATCACTTGCAGATGACTGAATGGTTAAGCGGGAAGCTAAAAGATACCTGCTTCACCATTCTATTCAACTATATCACTGTCCTATATCAGCTTTAGTTGAAAGAGGAAATGCAGTCATTTTCCTCTCAGATTTGTATTGTATTTCCGTAGTACCCCATTTGGAAATCGCTGCATTATAGTGACAGCCTATTGATTTTAATGAGACTGGTGTAATACCTTATGTTCCCTGTGACGGGGCAGCAGCCATAAGGAAACTTGAACACTTCTGCAATCTTCTCTCAACGATTACCAGTGATTGGAGATCCATCAGAATATTGTCAGAAAAACATTTATCCAGCACATATAGAAATGAGGTGAAGTTATTACGGGCTTCCCGCATCTCTACATTTCTTCAACATGACATTAATTCTATCTGTTTAAGATAATGTTATGAATGGTTAAAATGTACCATTATATCGCTCCCTCATTGAGACGCTGTAGCATTTTGTTGCGCTTGCAGAGATTCTCTGTATACCTATCACGGACATATGCTTATGTGCCTGAAGCCACTCTCATTTAGCTTCAACTGGGGAGCATATGTCTCCCTCGCTCATGATTTATTTCATTTGCAGTTATTCAAAGTGAATTCACCATATGGGTTGTATGATACTGAGAGATCCAAGCAATGAGGCTGAAGATATTAGACAAAAAGGAAAAATAGTCTAATTTGGGTACAAGAAAAATGAAATGTAGTACTTTTTCAGATAATACAACAGTTATGACAAATCTGGCCATCTATGAACATTGAGTAATGTGCAGAGTGATATTTATAGTCCATGGTTTAGTCTCATACCAATATTATACTCTCTGACTGCAATATAAAGGTTTCCCTAGACTGTGCCACCTAGAAGGCTGGGAAAATGGGCCTATTCGAAAATCATATTGTCTTATAACAAAAGATCACAAATTCTGCACTAATTTATTTCATAAGGCATGTGTATAGGAGTTATGTTTTTTTGATTTGACAAATTACATAATTCTAGTGGCATACAGACACCATTAAGAGGAGCTACAGTAATTGCATAGGGATTTATACAGTTCATATTGACCTGCGAGTTATATCACCTGCAGGTAGCTGCTATGGGCAGGGTCTATATAAGCAGAGAAAGAGGTTCAGTGATGGTCCCCCTTCCAACATAGGATCCCAGTTGTTGGATAGATGGTCTCAAATTTGACTCTAGTTTATGGACTGCACAGTGCCCGGGTCCTGTGGCTGCAAAGCAAGTCCAAATCATTATCCCTTCATCACCTTGCTTTACATTTGGCACAAGGAGATTAGGTTGATATGCTGTGTTTTGTTTTTATAAAACATTGCACTGTGCATTATGGCCATTTTGTTCTTGTCCGTCTAAAGGTCATTGTGCCAGAAATCTTGTGGTTTGTTCAGATGTCGCTTTGAAAAAAAAAAAAAAAAAAAAAACATACTCACCTGTCCCTGGTGCTCTGGTATCTCCCAACGCGGTCCAGTCCTGCTGCTTCGCTGTCTTATTTTGCCTGAAGCCCCATTGGGCGTTCCATGTCCCCGTCCTTAGGCCACTAGTTGACCTCAACGGTCACATGACTGCTGAGGCCAATTGGTGGCGTAAGGAAAGGACACAGGACGTCTCAGGTAGTGATGTCCTGTGTCCTTTGCTGAGGCCGCTGATTGGCCTCAGCGGTCATGTGTGGTGGGGAATTCCGTAGGAAGAAAACACGGGAGCAGCAGGTCTGGACCGCTTGGGGAAACACTGGAGCAGCTCTTGGGTTTTTTGAGCATTCCAAGATCTGACCTTGGGGTGAATTTGTTGGTATATCCACTCCTGGGAAATTGTCTTGAATATTTTCCACTTGGGTATAATCTTTCTCACCGTAGAATGATAGACTTCAAGTTATAATCCTTCCAAGATTGACATTGATAATGACTTTACTCCTTGGCATTGTGTTAAAGAGGACCTTTCACATCCTCATGTATATGCAGTTTTACATACCGCTAAAAAGCCGACAGCGCGCTTAATTCAGCGCACTGCCGGCTTTCCTGTTATATGCCCCAGGGCTGGAGATATCGGGGGTCTAAATTTCACCATTCACTGTCAGAAGGGCGTTCCTGACAGTCTAGCTTGGCGTTCCTCACCACTCAGCATCATCACTGGGCGGTAAGGAACGCCCCCTCTACAAGTACTCGTACTCGTCCCATAGCCCTGTACTGTCAGAGGGGGTGTTCCTTACCACCCAGTGATGACGCTGAGCTGTGAGGAACGCCCCCTCAGTACAGGGCTATGGGCACATACTGTCCTCACAGCCAAGGTAGACTGTCAGATACGCCCTTCTGACAGTGAACGGTGAAATTTAGACCCCCGATATCTCCAGCCCCGGGGCATATAACGGGAAAGCCGACAGAGCGCTGAATTCAGTGCACTGTCGGCTTTCTAGCAGTATGTAAAACCACATATACATGAGGACATGAAAGGTTCTCTTTAACACACGCTTTGATGCTCCAGACCAGCAAACTGTCAAAACATTTGCTTTTATAGAGATGGTCACAATTGTTGATGATCAGTTTTTCAAGGGCATTTGATTAGCACCTGGCTTCTACCTAATTTCTATGGTTGCAGTATGGGTGTACTTAATTTTTCACACACTGCTTCTGCAATTTGACCTAGTTTTTGTTAAATTAATAATTACGTGGTGTAATTTAAAGTTTTATTTACCTAATTGTAAGACTTTCTAAAATTGGTGTACTTTGTTTTTCTCATGACTGTATTTTATTGTAGCTCTAAGGCTTTCAGTATAAAAAGTACAGTATAAATTTAAAATATAGAACTGATTCCTTAAGGATATCAGAAAGTATGTCCTTCAAGAGTACAGTCATGGCCAAAAGTTTTGAGAATGACACAAATATTATATTTTCACATGATCTGCTGCCCTCTGGTTTTTATGTGTGTTTGTCAGATGTTTTTATCACATACAGAAATATAATTGCATTCATATTATGAGTAACAGAAGCTTATATTGACAGTTAGAATGAGTTAATGCAGCAAGTCAATATTTGCAGTGTTGACCCTTCTTCTTCAGGACCTCTGCAATTCTCCCTGGCATGCTCTCAATCAACTTCTGGACCAAATCCTGACTGATAGCAGTCCATTCTTGCAGAATCAATGCTTTCATTTTGTCTGAATTTGTTGGTTTTTGTTTGTCCACCCGTCTCTTGATGATTGACCACAAGTTCTCAATGGGATTAAGATCTGGGGAGTTTCGAGGCCATGGACCCAAAATCTCTATGTTTTGTTCCCTGAGCCATTTAGTTATCACCTTTGCTTTATGGCAAGGTGCTCCATCATGCTGGAAAAGGCATTGTTGAGCGCCAAACTGCTCTTGGACGGTTGGGAGAAGTTGCTCTTGGAGGACATTCTGGTACCATTCTTTATTCATGGCTGTGTTTTTAGGCAAGACTGTGAGAGAGTCGATTCCCTTGGCTGAGAAGCAACCCCACACATGAATGGTTTCAGGATGCTTTACAGTTGGCATGAGACAAGACTGGTGGTAGCGCTCACCTCTTCTTCTCCGAATAAGCTGTTTTCCAGATGTTCCAAACAATCGAAAGGGGATTCATCAGAGAAAATGACTTTACCCCAGCCTCAGCAGTCCACTCCCTGTACCTTTTGCAGAATATCAGTCTGTCCCTGATGTTTTTTCCGGAGAGAAGTGACTTCTTTGCTGCCCTCCTTGAGACTAGGCCTTGCCCAAGAGTCTCCGCCTCACAGTGCGTGCAGATGCACTCACACCTGCCTGCTGCCATCCCAGCAAGCCGCACTGCTGGTAGCCCGACCCGCAGCTGAAACACTTTTAAGAGATGGTCCTGCCGCTTGCTGGTCTTTCTTGGGCGCCCTGGAGCCTTTTGGCACCAATGGAACCTCTCTCCTTGAAGTTCTTGATGATGCGATAGATTGTTGACTGAGGTGCAATCTTTCTAGCTGCAATACTCTTCCCAGTTAGGCCATTTTTGTGCAGTGCAATGATGACTGCACGTGTTTCTTTAGAGATAACCATGGTTAACAGAAGAGAAACAATGATGGCAAGCACCAGCCTCCTTTAAAGTGTCCAGTGGTGTCATTCTTACTTAATCATGACAGATTGATCTCCAGCCCTGTCCTCATCAACACCCACACCTGTGTTAATGGAGCAATCACTGAAACGATGTTAGGTGGTCCTTTTAAGGCAGGGCTGCAATGATGTTGAAATGTGTTTTGGGGAATAAAGTTCATTTTCTAGGCAAATATTGACTTTGCAAGTAATTGCTGTTAAGCTGATCACTCTTTATAACATTCTGGAGTATATGCAAATTGCCATTAGAAAAACTGAAGCAGTAGACTTTGTAAAAATTAATATTTGTATCATTCTCAAAACTTTTGGCCATGACTGTACATTTCAAACTAACAATATAACATTCCCCCTCCCTTTGTAATATGCATATTGATTCCATCTTCCATATTCAGTGCAAAGACACATTGTTCCCAGATAATCACGGAATACAATTTCCAGTAAACAAAACGAGCATCTGGCTTCATTGACAAATACTGAACAATGTTTGCCTGCTATGTTCCAGTACAGCATGCATATGGCAGTTTATTAACAGTTTATTTATTCTCATCTGCT
Organism: Leptodactylus fallax; assembly: GCA_947044405.1. Taxonomy (NCBI): domain Eukaryota; kingdom Metazoa; phylum Chordata; class Amphibia; order Anura; family Leptodactylidae; genus Leptodactylus; species Leptodactylus fallax. Next base: position 10,508,558 of record CAMRHE010000025.1, read on the forward strand.
TGGGAACATTTACTGTTATGCCGATGACTTATTTCAGAGTCAAGAAAATCTACCAGAAAAAGTTCTGAAAACTTTATAAATTCCATATCAGTAAGTCATATTATTAGGCAGGGAGTCCTTATTCAGCGTTATCTACATATTTGACAAGCCTCCAAAAAAACTCCATTGGGACCCACAGCAATCTCCAAAATGGGTGTGCCAAAACCCCTAAACCTTCCTGGTACCGTATCCATTGTAAATAAAGAGATGGCTGCACTGCATGTGCGTGTCTCTACATTCTTTTCTATCAGAGTTCCTAATACACATACATGGTGGGACACAGAGAAGGGTCATCAAGACAACCTATACATATATTCTGAATCCCAAGAGGTCAAAGAAAAAGGTTAAGATGTTCTTGTGCCATTGAAAAATGTTTTGATGACGCAAACCACAACCAACTCCACCTGGACTCAGTTTATGGTTTGCACAGCAAGCTGTTTTCTAAAGGCACAAAAACCTTTCTCTTCAAATTCTTAAGGATCAGCTCACCGAGGACAGGTTGACATCAGACCAAAGGGGCTCCTGACATCAGAAGCATCCACTTATGCTATTAATGCTTGTATTAGTGTTATGCCTTCTCTAGCACAACCACAAAAGATAAGTCTTCCACCTACTGTCTAATATATTGTATTACTGATTCTGAATGTATGCCGAAGCACCTTTTCTGTCTATTCTTTATATGCCCATTTGCTTTCATGTTCTATTTGGTCAAGGAAATCCTAGCGTCGGTGGATCCTGCTCAGGACCTTCATCTATGACCCTGTGGAGAGAGTCACTAAGCATGGGCAGCTATTTGTTGGAATTGACACCATGCAATCCTACATTTCTCCACCAGTGGCTGCTGCAGGGGAAATTTTCTTACTCGGCAGTAACAGCTATTCACCAGGGGCTCCAGAAGCCTGACCTGTGCTGATCAGATAACAGCTGGGGTGGATCTCTGTAGAGAAGGGTTAATATTCATGTAACGACCTATATGAAATATTTAAGTTAATAACAGCTAGAGAAACATTCAAGCAAATAATAAAACTCTCAATGTCTCTCAATTGAATTGAATTTGCAATAACTTGCAAATTAAATCAGGTTTATTTTATTTTGGTTTCAAAATAAGGATTTTAACTATGGCTTTAACTATTCTTTCCTTCACCAAGGACAAACAATTTAAACACACTGGCCATGGCAGAGCGCCTTGTTGCCTCAAATCCCTCATGGAACCTAAAGTATATCCCCCCCCCTCCCCAGTTTTCATAGCCGCTGAGTGCACATACTTTCTTTAACATTAAAATTACATACATATAAACAGCTGCTAATGAGCATCACATAGGACAGAGATGTAACAGGGAGAAAGTGATTGCCCGCACTGTTTCGGGGCAGAGAATGATGGAGCTGGTAAGTCAATAATGAACACATTACAGTGCGCTGGCGTTAATGTTCATCGTTATGCTGGAAATACATTTTAAATGATATAGCCTGACAAGTAGTAAAATACAGATGCTGCCTATAATTTCAATTGCTTTAGGGATTTCCATAACTGGTTATGAATTTCAAGTACTTTTAAATAGGGATTTAGTATACTGTAAGAGAATGTCAAATAACAGAGAAATGTGTAGCTAATACTAATGTAAATAATATTCAGAATGATAGTAGAGTACATATGGTAATAAAATATATACAATGTATGTTATCCTGTGACAGATAACATACATGCCGAGGTTTAATAAATGTCAACAGGGGCAAGAACATTAGTATTATAAAGGTATTCCAACCCTAATTGCAAAAAATTTGGGATGCAATGTAAAATGTAACGAAAACAAGATTGGGAATACATATCATAGGTTGAAAGCTAGACATTTTTCCATTTTATTTTAAAAAAAAAACTCTTTTAGAAAGCAACACATATCAAAAAAGTTGGGACAGGGCCATCTTGGGAGCCTTTCAAGATGTGCAAGCTACCCATGCCATAGACACTAATGCAGCCACGTACCATCAGAGATGAAGGCTTTTGAACTGTGTGCTGATAAACTGGACAGTCCTTCTACTCTTGATTCATCTTACCACAGAACAGTTTTCCATTTTGCCTCTGTCCATCTTTTCATTTTGCCTCTATGTCCCAGAGAAGATAAATGGCTTCTCCTTTTCATTATACAGCTTTAACTTGCATTTTTGGATTGCACAACCAATGATTTCTGGAAGTATCTGGGAGTCTATGCAGTGACTTGCATTACCGATTCCTGATTCTGTTTTTAATGCATTGCGGCATGAGGGGCATCCAATATTGACCGTCGGCCTTGTCCATTGTGCGTCGGATTTTATCCGATTCTGTGAATTTTTTGATGATAATATATACAGTATATTGTGTGGATATTCAAAGGCTTTGCAATTTTATGTTTCAGAACATTTTTCCACAGATTTTAGATGCTGTTTCAACAGATTAGTGAACCTCTGATCATCTCTTCTGAGAGACTCTGCCTCTGTATCATGCTCTTTTTCTACAGTTATATGACTTAGTTGAAAATTAACCCTCAGTTAACCCTATATTTCATTGGTAAAACTGACTTTTCCAGCCTTTTGTTAACCTTGTCCCATAGCCATAGTCATAGCAACCTTACAAGGGGCCTTCATCATAGCCATATCACCCCATGACATTAAAGCTCCATTTACAACTATAAGGCCCCTTTACAGCCACAGTGCCCTTAACAGACATAGGGTACTGATCGCATCAGTATCATACCATGACATCCAACATGCCCCCAGGAGACACATTCCCTCATCCTTGCCATAATGCCCTCATCACTGCCAAAGTGGACTCTTTTACTTTTCAGGAAAATTGGCAAAAAATCAGAGCAAATATACTAGATTAATATAGAAATGCGAATTTTCCATATAACTGAAATATTAGTAGAGTTTATAAAATAATAGCAAGCTGCGGTGAGTCCCAGGCCAAAATATTTCCTGTCATTCATCAAAAACTTTCAGCTGAATTGCATCTGTATAATCAATGTCCCACGCGGAGCACGAGGCAAATTATGGAGTACATTGAAGGACACCAAGTTTCTATTTCAATTCATTTACAATACAGAGGACAATAAAAAATGGAAAACAAAAAGCAATCAATAATACAGATTGTTTAGTTCATTCTTTTGATATGATCTTGGATGCACAATGCATGAAAAATGGCAAAGCTTTGTTTACAATCTGCAATGGATAAAAAGGCATAATAAATGGTAAACATCAAAAGTATAATGAGTATTCACGCAGAGCTGAAAGGCTCTTGTTGAAATTGGAATCTGATCTGAAAGTGGCACTAAGATGATTATTTCATCACATGATACACAATGCACAGACGTGTTCTGAAGTCAGCCGCTCCGTACGAAAAACAAGGCTGTGTGACAATATAACACCACGGTCACTCAGCTCACCGAGTGATCGCAAAAATCAAGGAGATCAGAATAAAGGATCGGTAACACAGCTAGATAGAAAAATCTGTTCAATAAATACAGTCAAAGAATGGTGGTTAGCTTTCAGAGGCCCCATGGATAGACAGATGCCACTGTCAGTTGCAGACTTTTTAACTAGTTAAATGTGACAGATACCAATACAGGCATATTTGTTGACTGCAGATTTGTATTTGGAGGCAGCTATATTCTTGCATTGTTATGTTAATCTAACAGAAGTTCCGAAGTTCCAAAGAGAGTGTTGAGAACAAGTATAGCAATGCTGATTTTGCACAAGACTACGAAGCTGGACATCACCTATAGCGAATCAAATTTCCCATATACTAACTAAGGGTCATGGTACTTATGTATCCCCATGCTGAATTGCACAATAACTGGATAGTCACATATGCTTAGAAATGAAGCATGTATGACTACTGGCAGAAAACAAACACTTGAGCAAAATCATGGGTGAATGAGAGGAACTGAATGCTGAGGGCTGCGGAAAGAGGAGCAAGCAATCCGCTCCAATGATTCAGCAATGGAGTGGATGGCAGATGTATATAATACAGGTCTATACCAGATGAATATGAACAAAAGAAAAGAAAAACTGAACTGAGAAACCCAGCAAACAACTGGGCTAAAACAATAGCACAAGAACTGACCAAATCTAAATATAGAAACAAGCTGAACTTTGTGGAGCTGAAGATCCCAGAATACAGTAAGTTAGTTAGTAGGTTAGGTTAGGTGCCAGAGCGGGTCGCGGATCGCGAGGAATCGCGAATGTTTGGTACAAGCGCTTAGAAGCGCTTACAATGCCGGTTTCTAATGTTTAACCCCTAAATATCAATAAACTTTACCCTACAGTACTGTACAGTATACTAAAGTATACTGTACAGTACTGTATATTAATACATTCATTCATTTTTCTTATACACTCACAGTAAAATGAAACTAATTACCGGGTACGTAACGAACAGGACGCTACTACCCAATAGCGAAGGTGTTTTTTTTTAATTAAATTTCACAGATCTGAAAAAAAAGAGCAAAATCTATATATGTTAGTTGCCAAAAAAATATCGCGAATCTGTGAATTCGCAAATTCGGAAACGCGAGTGTACGAGGTATTACTGTATACAGAAAAAGATATTAGACTTTGTGAGCAAGGTCAGAGCAACAGAATCTGGAAAAAATGTACATAGCCAGACATAGCCAGGGGGGAATGGGGGGTGCACAATGCTTTGCATGAAAATGCTTCATTTGCTCCATTTTCTGACCACTTGCCACTTTTTAGAAAAGTGGGAAAACCGTGAAGACCAAGACGAACTGGGGTGGATACTCCTGAGCCCCATAGATTTACTACAATCTATTATCAGACCAGAAAAGTGCTATGAGTTAGTCCTGAAATCTGAGTCAGTTCGTGACTGATGTAGATTTCAATTGTGGCACATGGGACCTCGCAAGATGCCCCAAAATTGCATCTTGCAAAAGTGGGGGAATGAATTAAAAAGAGTCTGTCACCAAGGTGAAGCATATTAAACCACAAACTCCGCTAGAGAGGTCAGGCCCATGAAAATGTGTGCCTCCGTTGCTGAGATGTTCATTTATTTCACAATATTCAAATGATCAGTCTGGATCACCGAGGGCGGATCTGTTGCTCCAAACTGCTGTAATATATCCTGCTTTCATCTTCCCTTCTTTGAGTGACAGGGCCAGGGAGTTATGCTGAAATCTCACCTGGCCCTCTGTTTTTATGTTTGCGCTGGTGTATTAGAGCATTGTACTGTTTAATATGCTTCACCCTGGTCACAAACTCCCTTTAAGAGGGGGCAAACCCTGGATATAAATAGGGTCAAGAATTAGCAACTCTAGTCTGATCAACCAGTTAAGGCTAGGCGATAACACAATCGAGATTCAGGTGCAGGGCATTGCATAGTAACTATCCAAACAAAAGTGGTAACTACATGAAGCAGCAGAAGGACCTCTGCTGCTCCTAGCATTGAGGCCTATGCAGAGGAGAGGGCTTCCAGCTTTATGATACAGGTATTGCATTTCGTTGTAATACTGCTTATGACTCCTAACGCTAGGTTCACACTAACGTTCGAGTCTCCTTACGAGACTCCATCCCCCATTCTGCTTAAAATCAGTGGAGAATAAAGACTTTTCTCTCAGCTGTTTTTGGCAAAAACCATGCAAAAAACAAGCGGACCCCATTATAATCTATGGGGTTCGCAGGTTTCCACGTGTAACCGTTTTTTAAGCAGACAGGGTTTCCGTCTTTCGGGTCCTCAAGCAGACCCGAATGATGGAAAGATGTGATCTCTGCAATACATGTTGCAATATCGGCAACATGGTGGCTCAGTGGTTACCACTGTTTCCTTGTAGCGATGGGGTCCTGGGTTTGAATCCAGCCAAGGATAACATCTGCAAGGAGTTTGTAAGAGTTTGCAAACCCTGTGTTTGTGTGGGTTTGCTCCAGTTTCCCTCCACATTCCAAAGACATACTCATGGGGAATTTAGGCTTTGAGCCCTACTTGAGACAGTGTTGAATGGTAATTGGGAAGAATGCAAGATTTCAGGATAATTTTAATACTGCATGGAATAAAGACCATTTTTATCAAGTTTGGAGAGACATCCTTTTTCCTTACAGTTCACAGCAACTTAGTCAATTTAGATGGCATCAAGAGGTTGCATACAGCCAGCAGACGCATTTTGCTACGTATGTGGCCAGTTTATAAAGACAAGAGTGAAAAAGTACTCTGTGGAAGCATCTGCTAAGATGTGTGAGGCCTACAAAGCATACTTCGGCATGCCTGTTGGTGACCAAGACAAACCATGGGCTCCTCATTTCACATGTGAGCACTGCAAGAAAACTCTTGAAGGTAAGTGGATAAATGCTACTCTCTTAAATAGCAGATTAACTGTGTTAATATTGTAAATATCACTAGTCATTAGTGTGAAATAGGCCTAAATCAAATTCTCAATCCAAATATTATTTTGTTTACTTATAGGTTGGTACAGGGGAGAGAAGAGAGCCATGCATTTTGCTATCCCAAGAATTTGGCGTGAACCGACTGATCACTCAACAAATTGCTACTTCTGCATGGTGGACCCTTCCAAACGTCGCACTGGCAAAAATGCACCGCCTGTAACGTATCCTGACATTCCGTAATCTATTGCCCCAGTACCACACTGCCCTGAACTTCCTGTACCAACATCTGCAGACAGAGCTACACTACCTTCAAAAGAAAGCAGCAGGTCAGACATCGAGGAAGACGTTGAAGATCACGATTTCTCTTCATATGCAGATGAGGAGCGGAAGCCATACTACCCTAACCAAAAAGACCTCAACGATCTGATCAGAGACCTTGGTCTCACCAAGTCCAACGCTGAGCTTCTGACATCAAGGCTCAAGCAATGGAACTTATTAGATGAAAGCGTCCAAGTCACAGATCAGAGGAAGCGTCACCAAGTTTTTTCCATCTTCTTGAGTCATCAAGATGGATTGTGCTTCTGCAACAATGTGGCCGGTCTATTCGAGGCTATAGGTATCACCTGTAACCCGAATGAGTGGCGCCTCTTCATAAACAGCTCATGCAAGAGCCTCAAAGCCGTGCTGCTTCACAATGGGAACAAGTATCCATCTCTTCCTGTAGCTCACTCGATGCACCTGAAAGAGGAATACACCAGTGTCAAGATGTTGCTAGGTGCCTTGAAGTATGATGAGTATGGCTGGGAAGTTATCGGAGATTTCAAAATGGTGTCATTCCTGATGGGCCTCCAAGGTGGTTTTACTAAGTATCCTTGCTTTATTTGCTTTTGGGACAGCCGGGATACTGAAGCGCACTACCACAGGCGGGACTGGCCTCAGCGGACAGAGTTCACTGTGGGGAAGAACAATGTAAAGTGGGAGCCACTGGTGGACCCACGCAAGGTGCTGATGCCACCACTACACATCAAGTTGGGGCTCATAAAACAATTTGTCAGGGCTCTAGATAAGGAGTTGAGAGCTTTCAATTACCTCCAAGATCTTTTACCTAAGCTGTCTGAAGCAAGGATCAAAGCTGGTGTCTTTGTCGGACCACAAATCAAGAAGATCATAGAGTGCAGTGAATTTCCCAAGAAGCTGAATAGGAAGGAGAGAGCAGCATGGAACAGTTTTGTCGCAGCGGTTCGCGGCTTCCTAGGCAATCATAAAGATGAAAACTATGTACAACTGGTTCAGACTCTGATAAAGAACTATGCTGCAATGGGCTGCAGGATGCCACTCAAAATCCATATCCTTGATGCTCATCTTGATAAGTTCAAAGAGAACATGGGAGCTTATTCAGAGGAGCAAGGCGAGCGCTTTCACCAGGACATTATGAAATTTGAATGCCGTTACCAAGGACAATATAACGAAAACATGATGGGCGACTATATTTGGGGATTTATTTGTGAAACTGATTTGCAGTATAGTCGTAAATCTCGGAAAACCGCACACTTATGAACAGTTTTTGGTAATCTGTGTAAATTTGCAATGCATATAGTGTTCTTAGTCTGACTGTATACATGAGAAGATGCAAAGTCGTCTGTTTCTATAGTAAAAATGCATAATTTTCGTTGCCGTGGTCACAAAAGCGAAGTTTATGATGAATGTAAGCAATATTTAATTTTTTTAGACATAAGCAATTGGAATATAACATTGAAAAGCTGGGAACAAAATTTGTGTTACATAGTGTAATTTTTATATATACTGTAGATGTCATGGAAAATACATGTAGATGTCACAGAAAAAAAATAATTGATTTCTGATAAAATACTTGATTTTCTTTAAAACTACTTATCTACTAAGTACTACTAATAGTAGTACTAGTAGTAAGCACTCATCTACTTTTATTATGATAACTTCACTAGTATCCAGAGTCCAGCACCAGTCCTCTGTCCAGTTTCCGAGTTTGTTGCAACACAGTCAGAGAGGCTTCTACTCCTCCATCTGTCTCAGTTTATTAGCTGAGCCAGAGCCATTCCTTTCTATGACTCTCCATCAGCCATGATGGAAAAGGAGCCTGGTTTAGTTTATGAACTGAGCCAGACAGCTAGCCTATTCATACACACCATCATTACAGGAGGGAGGAGGAAGCGTTCTTCTTTGTCAGAACAACCCAGAAGTAGAATTTCCTAGACCACAGACAGGTGTCTAAGGAGAGGGACATAGTAATGACAACTAATGACATATTGAAAGGATCTGTACTGGAACTTGAAGAAAAGGAGCAACATTTACACACATTTACACAGCCTAGTATGTTAACTGATAACATGGAGACTGCTTACTGCTGGTCTTCAGCCACCTGGCCAGTGCAATCGCAGGATACCTGTCCCAAACTGTCCCAGTGTCTACTTGTAGGGTTCTGTTCCCTGTTATCTGGCCTATTCTCGGTTGATCTTCTCTCACACTTCTGAAGCTCCTGGAATGGCCATTTCAGGAATTAACTATGCTTTACTTTACAGGTGCTAAGATCTTGACATTGGGTGGCTATCGAAACACCTTTAAGTTAAGACCCCATGTTGCAGAAAAGCTGCTTTTTTTATTGCAGATTTTGCTGCAGATTTTTGAGCCAAAGCCAGGCGTGAATTTAACAGAAGGGAGAAGTATAAGAGCTTCCCTTATAAATCCCCAGCCTTTTTAAGCCAATCTTGAGCTTGCAGCAAAATCTGCAACAAATAAAGTAGCTTTTTCAAAAAGTGGGGCCTTAGTCTTAGAGATATTTTTTTATTATTGTGCTCAATCGGGCTGAAAACTTTTTTTCTAATAGATCTTTAGTAAAAATGTTGTTCCCTTTGTCTTCTGTAACCTGTTTTTTTTTTTTTTCCATACGTGAGATTTTGACCTACTATGATCTTATATGCATGGCCAGCTTAACTGGGTATGATATAGACATGCTGACCTGCAAGTTGTACAGAGACAAAGCCAACCACTTTAGCAGTATATTGCTTACAATACTGGTCTCAATATAGAGACTGTCTCTTTTATTCAGTGGAGAACATGATAAATGTAACAGACCTAGGATAAGACTAAAAATGCATTGAAATTAATCATGCTAATATGCTAGAGAGAAAGATGACAAGCTTTAATCTGAAGATAAATTTCTCCCTGATTTTCATGTAGATATTTATAATAATTTTACATTACACATAGTCAAAGAAAACAATTAGATTAGTGTCTGTCATTGTAAATTAGTGCAGCCATTTATATGGATTTTGGTATCTATTTCCCTGTCGATGTTTAACGTTAAATGGCAATAATCGAAAATTCCTGACTACAAAGCCTATATTGTGCCAATGTAGTTCAGTGGTTGTGCGAATCCGTATTTACTTCCTCTCGAATCCCAGGGTGTATGCAGTTAAACAATGACATTTTCGTCTTCCTAAAGAATAAGGGAAAGCTGTTTGTGATCCAAGTCATTTTGAGCAATGACACTAAAAACTTAATGATGTTGTCTCAGCTGTGAGGCCATGCAGTCTGAACTTAGTAATACCAGCTCTGATCAGCAATACAAAAATAAATACAATCCCCAGTACATACATGTAAGGTCTTTTTTATGCCTTATCTTGCTTGTAAGTCATCTAATAATACCACGCTGATAACAGGAGATCAGTGACAAATAGGAACATTTACAACATAATGCAATGACTTATAAATGTCACTTTTCTGACATTTCAGGGTTCAGCAATATTTTCTTTTCTACGGCTGAATTTAGTCAATTTGTTATATGTGACAGTCACTAAACAAGTGCGATGCAGAGGGAACACGAGTCTCACGTAATGGAGAAATAGCATACAATATTCTACTTGTGGTTGTATCATTAAATGTTTGGGGGATGGGTATTTTGCAGTGAATTTGTCCCTGAAATATTCATCTAAATCTACATCTAGAAAATTGATAAAAGAATGGTGTAGTTCTGCAAATGTTGCCATACACGATACAAGATAGTGGAAGCCAAGCTTGCCAATTTTGATTGGAATGACCAACAATCTTATATGTATGGGGGTTTATTGACTGTCCTCTGATGACAAATGTCAATGTCACAGGAAACACATACGCACTCCCTACAGACATTGTCCTTAAACTCAATTAACCACCTAACCACCATACCACCCATAACTGTCTCTGTCCTATTGAATTTTTATATAAACACGAGCCTGGAGACAGTATTCTGGTAAGTGGTTAAAAAGGGTTACAGGGGGACCGGGCCTATTTCTCAAGTGGACTAGACATGTATCACATCAGCTCCAGCGTTATCTACCTGTTTCTGCCTGTTTTGGGATTCCCATCTGGGGCCACCCAGTACTACTTACATCCGTATCCCCTGCTGCACTCGTGGGTCCAACCCGACAGAGTCCGAGGGTCCACCGGTGCCTGAAGACTGACGTAGCTTGTTTCCTGCGTGGCCACCATCTTTCCTGCTCTGAGGCGGCCCAGCTTTGCCGTTCTGTCGGCTGTTTCGCTCTGATGGCGTGCAACATCTATACTCAGCTGTGGACTTCCTTGCAGTATCTCCCTCCTCCAAACCAGACTCTGCTGGATCCTGCATGGTCCTGGACTGCTAACCAGCCCTCCTCCTGGGAAGTGTATGGTATTTGGCCATTACATCTCTGCCCCTACATCTCTCCTGTAGTGAATTCTCTAGCCTGGTGCTTTACTGAGTCTGTTCCCACCAACCTCTCCTCTGCTGGATTTTGTGAGTCACTTCTTGTGGATTACTGTATCCTGTTTCTACTTTGGAGGACTTGTATTTTTGTTTTTCTACTGCAGACCATCTTGGACTTGTTACTATTATACTGATTGCAGCACGCCACACCAGATCTCCTGGCAATGCTCCTCAGTGCCTGCTGGGCTGAACACTCTGCTCTCTACTATAGCCTATCTCTGCTCTCTGGTTTGCTCCCACCGTACCTATGATGTCTGGTTAACATCTCAGCTATCTGTCACGGATCCCCCACTTGCACCAATAGCTTGATTCTGCATCCTATACTGCCCTACCACCTGCTTCCTCAATAAGATGTCTACACGTTCTCAGAAGCCAAAAGCCCAAAAGTTCAGAGAAGATTCAGCTGCTTGGCACACTCTACCTGAACTGTTCAGATCACCCTGCCATTCTGTGTGCTGGAGGAGGCTCTCCTCACGGTAGCACTAACTCGCTGCCTCTGACCAAAAACCTATGGAAGATGCCCAGGCCAACCCCACTGCTATTTTCGTGAAAATCAACCAACTGTTTTCTATTGAACTATTTAAGGCGGTGGCTGATTTCACCAAACAAATCCAGGATCTCGTATCCAGGGTCTCGGAGGTGGAGAATAGACTGGATGAAGTTGCTGATGCCCTTGAGGAGGATAAAACCAGCCTTTATGATTATGCCCTAAAATTTGATAACATTAATCTTAAATTAGAAGACTTGGAAAATAGGTCCAGGAGAGCCAAAATCCATATCAGGGGAGTGCCAGGGACATTATTCTTAGATCTTTGAGCTTTGCGACCAAATTCTGTCAGCAGCTTGAAACCTTCAACCTCTACCAGGTATGGCCCCATCCGTCCAGCTCTTCGCATACTTGGCTCCGGCCACCCTGGACAGGCGTATAACTAAGTGTCCATTCACTTTCACCTTACAGAAGGTCCAGGCAGTTGGCAAGTTACCCTTATGAAGGCCTCTTTAAAAAATTTTCACCGAATCTATTTGGTTTCTTCTAGACTCACCCCTTTGTTTTCAAGGCTGTGATGCTTTAGATGACACTCTTCATATCTGGCAGACTTGCCCTCTGGCCTGTTGCTTCTAGATATCCATCCATAGGATGGTGCAAGGACTATTAGGACAGTCAATTTCATTGTCTGCTCCAGTTTTTCTACTCGGCCTTAAGCCCACTACTCTCAGATACACCCAAAATAAATTACTTCAGTGTATATTAATGGAAGCGCGAGTCCATATTGCCTTCAATTGGAAGCGGCCCTACCTTTCAATGAGTGATGTCAAAGGACAAGACATGATTATGCTTCATGAAAAAAAATTAACGCTACCATTCCTAATACCCGTAAACATTTTTGACAGGGTTTGGTCACCCTGGATTAATAGGTCCAACATCCTGGGTCTCTCATATTGTCTACAGCTCTAGTTTCTCACAGAGATTAAGTGTTAAGTCTAGTTTATATTTCCCTCCCCTTTTCCCTTTGACTTGTGCACTATAGTGCTGCCTATCCCTCTTTTCTCCCTACTGTGTTTGGTAGTGGTTATATACCTTTTTATCCCTATTATTTTCTAGCACTAATCATTCTAGATTTGTCATTATATCATTGTATTATATTACATATATTTTATCTTCAAGACTGTTTGCATTATTATCCTTTTATCTGCTTTTTTTTATTGTACTTTTGATATCATTCAATAAATACTTTTGAAACTAAAAAGTGTTGCAGGGATCTTATATTACAGTGGAATCTACTAAGTTTACTAGTATATTAATGCTTTCACTTGATCACAGATCTATGACTGATTATGTGATGTCTCATGTTGTATGTCATTATTTGATTGTTTGTAAAAATTTTATTAAAAAGTTTAATAAAAAGTGATTTAAAAAAAAAAAAAAAAAGGGGTTCACATTAAATTGTGCATGAGGATAGCCTAAATATTTTCTAATGGCTTTTATTAGGAAAACAAAGGATATTTAACATGTCTGATCACATAGACAGCCCTTTAGTTTCAATGAGTAATGAGTACCGCATGTAATGTTTAAATGGATTATCCAGCTTTTTTTTTTTTTTTTTTTTTAATATGGCCCAAATAACAGGACACATCAATACAAAACACTTCATAATGTTTCGTTTGAACTCTCACTACTCCTCCCTGTGAGCAGTTCAGCCAGAAAATGAAATGTCACAGAAGCATATGACCTCCTTGCTCCTTGAAGCCACTCATAGCAATGATTTATTATCTGGTCAGATAAGTGGAGGAAAGCGATGCTGCAAAGACTGAAGAAGTGACACAAGACAGACACTGTCACACAAAACAGACTCTGTAGTAGGGATGGAATTTGCACACAGGGGAGAGTGGAGAAGGGAGGGGTACACAGAGTGAGGACAGGAAGATGAATCATGGGAAATGTAGTTTGTCCACAGATTCACTGCATGTAAATAACAGTGATACAAGGAGCAGAAAGTAGTTAATTTTTGGAAGCTGTATAGCCCCTTTAATTGTAATTCTTATTAACTCGTTGCTAGACCTTATTGACTTATATGGGAAAGTTTTCTGGGCATGCTCTGAGACATTTGCAGAAGCCATTGTGTAGAGAGGGGAGTAGATAGGCTGAGAAATTACATATTGTGACTGGTAGATTCTGTGTCTTATCTACATATACATGATAGCTGTGAGGTGACTGCTTGAAATAAATCTCCCACACAAAACAGGCAGTCTCAGCATATTTGTGGCCAGAGTCAGAACTGCAGGAATTTTAGGATTTTTTTAAAATATCATTAAAATCTCATATATTTTTTAACTCACCAAAAATTCTTACAAAATATGTTAAACATAAAAAGTTGGTTTAAAACGGGCAGTATATCTTATCTTTATTGGGCATGTACCAGATTTCTGGCTTTAATGAAGATATGCGCATGTATCAGAGGCATGTCAATCAATAAATATTTAAGTATTTAGGCTTTTATTAAATACTGCTGTTGTGGAGAGGCTTAATATAGGCTTAATTATGGCAAAAAACACTGGTCTATAAGGACATGTTGGCGGATTAGTGTCCCAAATATGCCTGACAAATTCCCTTTAAGAGATCAGGTTTATAAAAAAAAGAAAAAGGGAAATACAGAATTATCCTTATAATGTACACAAGACTTTGCACATACTGTATGATTGGTTGGTGTGGGCTTCATTAAAATCCTGACCCTATAACTGAAATCTGTTTCATTGAGCACATCTGCATATATAAGCCACAGGCAACAGGACTCTGTGTACTGTATAGCAAAATGCTCATCTGTAAGGAAAACAATAATATTAAAAATTCAATATTACTGTGTATAGCATCCGGAGTCTCAATATATTATCTCCAAGCACCTGCTGCCCAAATAACTCCATTCAGTTCAAGTGGGCAAGAATCAATAGAACTGGAGATGCCATTATGTGGCTTTCAGATTCACAGTTTTCAGTTAAACATGAGACATCTGGCAAACGGCAGCCACCGAATCTTGTAAATAATTCAAAAACAGGGAGGAAAATAGTGAAGTTCAATGAAACTTTAAACAATGATATTGTGGAACATTAGAGGAGAGAAAACATCTGTGCATCTGAATAATCATGAATCCCATGAAATCCATTCTTATGTCCTTCTATTTACTCCCGCTGCAGATTTTTCCTGAAAGATTACAATGGAAGAGAATGAATGACCATATGGATAAGTGGTGAACGAACAAACTTGCCAAACTTCCTTTCCACAGTTCAATGTCATTGAATGTTTTTTCTTTTATTTAGTGAATATTGAAATCCAAAAAAATCAAGTTTGGTGGAAAGTCAAAAACAACATTTAAGTCCATTACAATGTATTGCTGAAAACATGAAGTAGGTGGATGGATGCTTATTACATAACCCAAAGACTTCAAGTATATGGGGGTTCTTTCCCCTCCGAGGTTATTTACATGGATTCCAATAGTACTTTTGGACATGGGCATTATCTTTTTATACGTTCGATCTAATGAACTTTGATACTGCATTATATTATTTTGATTTATATATAACTTTGTTGTGATACTTCGCTGGATACTTTGATCACTTTTGGGATCCTGTTTGAATATGTATTACCTGGTTGTGGTTGGTTGTGATTCTATAGGACTCTAACCAGTCTTATATGTGTACTAAATGTACATTTTAATTGCTATAAATTGTGTTCTTGCAATCTTTGTTATAATAAATGCTATATTGTATATTGTCTTTTTGTATCCTTTCTTTAGTCTGGGGAGTGTTGTATATGGGGCTGAGCTGCAATGGCAAATGACAATGGCAAATTTAGTCCCATTGACTTCTAATTTGACTCTGCCCTTTCCCATCAGTTTCTCTTTGTGCCTCTTACATAGTATAAAGCCCCTACAGTAACTCTGACATGGTATAATGTTCCCCTCCAATTGACCCCACAGTATAAACTCCCTCTCCTAGTGTGCCCACAGTATAATGTCCTTCTCCAACTACCCCCACAGTATAATGTCCTCTTCAGTTGCTTCTACAGTATAATGTCCCCTACCAGCTCTCTCGACAGCATAAATTACCCCTGCAGTTGCTCCCACAGTATTAAGTCTCTCTACTGGTTTCCCCACAGTGTCAAACAAAAATAAAAAAACACTAATACTCACCTCTCCCCATTCCCTTGCAGTCCTTCAGTCTTCAGGGAGCCACTATATTGCGCCTACTACTACTAAGTTTGGAGAAGAGACGGGCCGAAAGGTGAAGCAGGGAATGGACGGCTCCCTGCTTCACCACTCTATGTAACTCATCTGCGTTCTTCGGACTCAGATGAGTTCAAGCTGGGACATACCTCCCACAGACTGGGACAGCGGGACGGCACCCGGAATCCGAGCCTGTCCCAGTGAATCTGGGACGATTGTGAGGTATGGTATTGGGGCCTCCCATCTCTTTCTTCACAGATTTGGACACCACCATACACCCTTTTGGACATCACCATTCCTCCTTTCTTGAGATGTGGACACAACATTTACTGGCCACACCCCTTTTTGTTTGTCACATAAAGTGCTCAAGTCACATATAAAATTGTGTGCCCAGGAGATTTGCTTTTCCAGGAGTCTAGGAGGTCACTCCAGTTGTTTCGAGTTAGCAAGTATGTAATACTCAGACCCCGAAGGAGTCCGTAAGGCAGTAGACAGAAGTTGTACAACAACTTACAAAGGAGCCATTCTGGCTCTGTGAAATTACCCTAAAGACCTTAAGGATTTGTCTCTGTCCATGAGCCCTTAGATGTTTATGCATTATTGAGAAGTATATACAATGTGACCTCTATGAGGAAGGAATGTCCATAGGAAAATTTAAAAGAACTTTTGCTATGGATCCCAACTGTTAGGGTTGTTACGTCTGCTGTGGCCCCTTTTAAGTCTGCCGGGTCCACAGAGACGAATTCCCCTTTAATAAATTGTGCTTTAATTTATGGGCCGGGCCGGGTCTTTATAATCCCCTCCATTTCTCTCTTCCATGCCAGCTATTGGTTTCACCCTGGTTTTGGCTCACATACCTGTTGCTTCCTGTTCCTGATTGCTGTTTGTGTTTCTCTGGCTCTGACCTTCGGACTGTGTACCTGGACTTCTCTTTTGGATTGCGACTCTGCCGAACTTATCCTCTCTGGCATTTTGACTCTGGCTACATACCTCTCCTTCCGTCACCCGCTCCAGTGCTTCGCTGCTATCTCCACTGCTGACCCTGCTCTATCATTTAATCTTCATCTGGTGAGTTGCTTGTGGTTCTGCTCTCTGGCTTCTGCTTGCAGTTAATTAATTTGTTGCCTATTCCTCTATGTTGTCAACTCCGGTCTGAGATTGCCAAGTCCATCTCCACCACTAGGAGCTCTGTTGAAAACGTCCTGAGATTGGCTTTGACTCATACTGGGTGTGTAGCAGTTGGGTTACGGATTTTCCGCTAGTGGTCGTTAGGTTCAGTTCTATGGATTCTCTCTATTCAGGCTACTCTGGACCCTGTACCTGCATCTGAGCTCCTAACACCAACATTTTCTAGCTACATCCAGATAGCTGCATATTGAAGATGTATACTGGTGGTTTTATCATTTTAAGTATAAAGCAGTCACTGGAATAGATATCTACGTAGTTCCCATAGACATTAGAGGTGCAACCACCTCTACTACTATTTACATGACTGTTCCACTAGCTTTCCAGGGTTTTACTATAGTTTTTCAGATATTCACAGGATATGTCATAAATGCCTTACACATTCGGGTCCCTGGACCCAAACCTATACTGAAAATGAGGGTCTGGAACACCCACCCTGCGGCACTGTGAATAAAGATGTGGCTGTTCATGAGTGGCTCACCTCATTCATTTCTTATGGAGGTTCGAAAAACAGCCAACTAAGCATACCAAAGCCTGTTCCCAAGGCTTAGGTCTCAGAAGTGGGACCTGCATGTATAATATATTTATGGCATAACCTGTGGCTATTCCATATATTCCTGAGATATGAAGACCCCTTTACTCCAGCAGTGAATACGAGGCTGAACTAATGGATGGGTTGAACACTATCCTCAGGACTGGAGTCTGGGGGTTCGATTTCCAGATAACAAGAGTGGGGCATAGTGAAGTGAGACCTGTCTTTCGGATGTCCTAGTCAATCAGCCATGATTAAGGGTATAGAAGGATCTTTTGATTTTCGCTTTGATATCTAAAAATACGTTCCGGTTGTTTGCGGCCTGTTTTATAACTGACACTGTTTAACTTCTGTAGAAGCCAAAACAAATTTGACTAATAGAAATAATAAGCCTCCGTCCCGCTGCTCTGCGTGCGGATGATGAACACTGATTTACACCAGGTTGTGGTTCTTTATTTTCTTGTTACAGTTTAAGCAGCCTAATTATATTAATTTGCTCTGTGACATGTTTTTTCTTTGCCTGTTCCATATACATATTATCGTGTTTACGGTTCTTCTTCAGACATTTTGGTTTTGCAGCACTGAAAAAAATTACTGCTTGTATAAGCCGCAGGCACTTACATTTTCATTATTTTAGCTTTATTTCCTGGGTTAGCGTATTTTTCAGAACAATCTGTAAAATAACATGTTCTACAATCTCCAAAAAGCGAGGGGAATTTATTAAACCACTGCCGCCAATTTTGCTGTGTCATAAAAAGTCACATATTATAGTGTATGTCATAATTGTGCAATCATTTGTGACTTTTTCTCATCTTTTAAAGTGTAAGGGTTTAACTGGGGGCGGGCGGTGTCAAAGAACTTAATCTGTATACAGTGGCTTGCATAAAGTATTCATACCCCTTGAACTTTTTCACATTTTGTCACCTTACAATCACAAATTTAAACGTATTTTATTGAATTACATGGTTTACATGGTTTTCAAAATTTTAATCAAATAAAAATCTGAAAAGTGTGACATGCAAAAGTATTCAGTCCCCTGTACTCTAATACCCCTAAATAAAATCCGGTGCAATCAATTACCTTCAGAAGTCACTTAATTAGTTAATAGAGTCCAGCTGTGTGTAATATAGTCTCAGTATAAATACACCTGTTCTGTGAAGGCCTCAGTGGTTTGTTAGAGAACACTAGTGAACAAACAGCATTATGAAGACCAAGGAACTCACCACACAGGTCACAGATAAAGTTGTAGAGAAGTTTAAAGCAGGGTTAGGTTATAAAAACATATCCCAAGCTTTGAGCATCCCAAGGAGCACAGTTCAATCCATCATCCAAAAATGGAAAAAGTATTCTACAACTGCAAACCTACCAAGACATGGCCGTCCACCTAAACTAGCAGATCGAGCAAGGAGAGCAATGTTCAGAGATGCAGCCAAGAGGCCCATGGTCACTCTGGAGGAGCTGCAGAAATCCACAGCTCAGGTGGGACAATCTGTCCACAGGACAACTATAAGTCGTGGATTACACAAATCTGGCCTTTATGGAAGAGTGACAAGAAGAAAACCATTGTTGAAAGAAAGACATAAGAAGTGCCGTTTGCAGTTTGCCACAAGCCATATAGGGGATACAGCAAACATGTGGAAGAAGGTGCTCTGGTCAGATGAGATCATAGTTAAACTTTTTGGCCTAAATGCAAAGCGCTATGTGTGGTGGAAAAGTAACACTGCTCATCACTCTGAACACACCATCCTCGCTGTGACACATGGTGGTGGCAGCATCATGCTGTGGGGAGGCTTTTCTTCAGCAGGGACAGGGAAGCTGATCAGAGTTGAAGGGAAGATGGATGAACCTAAATACAGGGCAATCCTGGAAGAAAACCTGTTGGAGGCTGCAAAAGACTTGAGACTGGGAAGGAGATTCACCTTCCAGCAAGACAATGACCCTAAACATACAGCCAGAGTTAAAGTGGAATGGTTTAGATCAAAGAATATTCATGTGTTAGAATGGCCCAGTCAAAGTCCAGACCTAAAGCCCATTGTGCATCTGTGGAAAGACATGAAAATTGCTGTTCACAGACGCTCTCCATCCAATCTGGCTGAGCTTGAGCTTTTTTGCAAAGAAGAATGAGAAAAAATCTCAGTCTCTAGATGTGCAAAGCTGGTAGAGACACAGCCCCCAAAAGACTTGCAGCGAAAGGTGGCTCTACAAAGTTTGGGGTTGAATACATTTGCACATCGCACTTTTCAGATTTTTATTTGACTAAAATTTTGAAAACCATGTATCATTTTCCTTCCACTTCACAATTATCTGCTACTTTGTGTTGGTCTCTCACTTAAAATCTCAATAAAATACATTTAAGTTTGTGGTTGTAAGTTAACAAAATGTGAAAAAGTATGCATACTTTTGCAAGCCACTGTAGCCTTGAGGAAAGAAGGGAAGGGGGGATGATTGAAACCTTTACATATGTTAAAGGTAAAAATAAGGTTCAGGTGGCAAGTTTTAAAAAAAAATAAATAAATAAATAAAACACAAGAATAAAGGGGCACAATCTGAAAGTAGGTGAAGGGAAGATCAGAAACAATGTCAGGAAATATTATTCCACTAACAAAGAAGTTGAGGAGTGAAGTCAACTTCCAGCAGATGTAGTCGGGAAATCTACAGTAAGTGAATTTAAAGGTTGTCCAGGATATATATATTTTTTTTTTTAGGCCAGGGAAGATAAAAAAAAAAAACATAATACCATACTCACCTGTCTCCGATGCTCCAGTGTCTCCCCGCGCGGTCCGGTCCTGCAGCTCTCGTGTTTTCTTCCAGCAGAAGTCCCCCACCTAAGTAAAGGGACATGGGACGTCACAACCGGTGAGGACTTACAGCAAAAGAAGACAGTGGAGCAACAGAGACAGGTATGTTTTTTTATATTTTTTTCACCTTCCCCAGCCTAATATCATTTTTTTTTTATTTTTATCCTGGACAACCTCTTTAAGCATGCCTGGGCTAAACATGTCATTCCTAAGATAAAATAAGGGCTTTCTAGGGGATCCATGTGATGTTTTTCTACTGTCAGTCTTCTATGTAAACAATAATCAGACAAATGTATCATCTCTAAAGATGAATAATAGCGAAGATTCTATTTTTAACAACTGTCTTTATAACAGTTCAAGGAGCATAATGGCATACTGGGACTAAATAATAGTGCAATATAACCCAATAATGTGCGTAACCTATAGCAGTCAGAAGTGGTTCTGTGTCTCCTTAAGGAGATGTTGCCATTGGGCCTCTGTGTGGTATACAGAGACTTATTAGACCATGCATGCCCTGCTAAAAATTCTGGGAAAAGAATATGCAAATAAGTCCTCTTTGGTGGAAAAAGGGGGAACTTGCTCTAGTACCATAGTTTCCTGTAGATCAATGTCTGGTTTTGCTAAAACCCAGTGTTATAAACTGGTAATCAGCAATACAAAAAATATTATATAGTATTGATATAAGTAAAATGAAAAGTCCATTTTATTACAATTCAAATGTGTGCAACACAAAAACACATACTGTACTATGTTGCCCACTGATGTAGTAGAACCCCTCTGATGTATTTCAAACTGGAAATCTCAGTTCCTGACCACAACATAAATGGCAATAAAGCCAAGCCAGTATAACAGACAGCTGCTTTGAGGTTATTGCCTTTCATCAGTGAAAGCCAGGGTACTGGCTGGCTAAGTCAGAGGCCATAGACATGGGTCAAGAGGAGGACTTATTTGCATATTCCTTTCCCAGAATTTGGTGCAAGAGCAAGTTCCCCCTTTTTCCACCAAGGAGGACTTATTTCTTAACCTATAGCAATTTAATGGAATGTCAAACTACATTGAAATATTATAGAACACATTTTGCACGTGCTGCATTTACATACATGTAAGGCTTGTCTGAATTGGATATCAAAATAGGGACAGTAGAGTAGAGTCTTACCCCCAAAAACGGAGCACATTTTTATAAATGTGTCTATTTTGCAGATGCCAAAAAAGATGCCTCACCAAGCATATCAGAACATGATTTCCTACAACTCTAATAAACTCTAAGAACAATGTGAAAAGAGATGTCACAACAATAAAAAAAGTTTAGAGCCAAATTATGTATCATGTTCATATCTGCTGAGTCGGTGTTATCCAAGTTCCCAGTCCATTCCTTGAAGATCTCTTTACTGTGAAGTGTTTCATCGTAGTGATTAAATACATCAATCACTACATACAAGTCAACTACACACACAAAAATGGAATGAAATGGTTATCGGAGTAATAATCGCCATTAGGCCCTTCATATAGTATTGGGCAATAGACGAGAAGGTGACAGAAGCGCAGTAATTACTATGATGGATGGAGATGACCAGACTTCCAGAATATTCTACTAAATCTTTCAAGCTTGTTCCATTTAGTTGAGGAATGTATTTGCAAACTGCACAAGTCAATATGACTGAGAAAAGTTCTACAGCTGGTTACACCGATTTTTGTATGTGAAAGCTTCATAAGTCTTATTGTCCTATGCAGATGAAGAAAAAATTTTTGGTAGCAAAAATTAGAAAATAGACTTACAAAAGATAACACACAGCTATTACATAAATGTATTTCATCTTTAATAAATAATCATGTTAAAATACATGGGGGTGCACAAGAAAAGGGAACAAAGGGGAAATATTGGAATATAACCGCATAAATATGTCCCAGATGTCACAGAGTAAATATAATTAAGCAAGGAAGGCTATGCGCTCCAGATACTTATATATCCCATTCAACCATAAACACTATATAGGAAGTACGAGATACATGACATAGTCACATGCCTTAGAGGGATATAGCAAGTCCTACATGCACAACTTTTTCGTCTGCTGCTTTCAGGTAAAAAGAACGGATATTAAATGAACTCCATTATAGTCAATGTGGTCTGTCAGGCTCCATTCATGTCCTTGATTTTAGTGGGCTGTTCGTTGTTCTGGTCCTCTGACAGAGCAGAACAACAGACACCCGGCGGCACTAGTATGAGCCTAGCATCGCTTTGTTTCATATACATTTATGTGTCTGCTGCTGCAAGATTCCTTTTGTGCTGAGTTGTAGCTATGGAAGGGATGAGGGACCGACCTCATTCAGTTTAATTCCTTCTCACAACTCCCAAATAAGCGAGAGTGAAAGAGGCAGTGGTCCTAAGAGGCTGCTCCTGTGAGTTGCACCTATCTGACATGACTCAAAGGCATTCAATACCCCCTTGTATCAGGATTTGAAAAAAATTCTGCCTGGACGTGAAAGCGGGAGGATGTTGTTGACAAAATCCAATATAAGCAAATAACTGATTTTTTGAAAAAATCTGTCCAAAAGAAGGCCATTATAAAGTACAGTACTATGCAGGGCATGCAGTTAAAAGAAGCATTGGCACACAAACCCTAACAGTACATGTAAAATAAACTCCCGCTTCCCCCACAATATCTGTAAACTAAAGCTAATATGTGGCTACTGTTAGGCAAAATCAGTGCAATATACTGCCCTGGTTGTGCCCAACACTAGCTACATGGTACAGCCAGAAAAGTAACACCCACCTATGAAATACTGCCAGACACCTAGCAATGTCTATACTGTAACTCATGATGACAGAGACATAACTTGAAGTGCCTGGGCCCCAATGCAAAAGCTGTAAACAGTTCCCACTTACCATACCTGCTATCCATAATACTGGTGTCTTCTTATGTTGCAGATAGTGTTACAGGCGCAACAATGCATTACCATTAGTGAGAAAATAGCCCATTTACAATCTTAGTAGGTGTTCACCTTGTAGAGTTGTGCAACAAAGTCACAGTTCTCTATGTAGCTTATAATAATCCTTCTAATGTGCAAGACATTCCCCACTAGTGACCACAATCGAGTTCAGCTTCGCAGTTATATCATTTCAGTGTGGAGGCAACCCAGTGCTACCCAGCTTTCTGAGGCATCAAGACAACACAACTGTGTGTTGGATGCCTCCATGCTGAACTCATGATTAGAGATGGGCGAACCTCTAAAGATTCATTTAGTTTCAAATTCAGGTGGTTGAGTCCAAAGATTTGCTTTACGGCGAATAAGATTGTCATGAACCAGAGCTTAATTTGGCTTAAAACATTGTCATATACTATATGACACTGTCAGGGCTCCTAGGACTCTATTTAGTCAAATTCTAGTTCTCTAAGGCAAACACAGCTGAAAATATGTCACAGTGAATTTACCATGTATGTCTATGGAAGAATGGATGGAAAGCAGAGCATACAAACTTCTAGTTTAACCATACACTGCGCTGACACTTGCTTTTATGCATTTTAACATTTAATATGCTCCAAAAATTGCCCTTTTTGAGGGAAAAGTGCTTACCTGTGGCTTTTTTCTACACTCATGGCAGTTATATTACAAAAAGTGTAATGGAGTGTAGTGGAATGTGATGTACCAGGACATGTCTGGTTGAGTAGTGGAAGTGGTGGTAGCTATGGCAGGTAGTACAGTATGGAATAATTTGATAGACCACAGGACATGTCTGGCTCACAGCATTATGCAGAAATTCTCCTTCCCCCACTCCTATGATTTCTCTGTCTATCTGCCTAGAATTCATTAAAGCTAATTAAACTTTGTTACACTTCTCCTCCTCCTATTATTCTGCAGTTTATTTTCATTGCACTGGCATTGCACTGTCGCTGTTGTTTTACAGTAGCAAAATTGAACTATAGCTTTGGATCATGCAGTGATGATGATAGCACAAGTTTCTCTCAGCTTGAATATACCCCAAATTGGCTTTGTCTTCCTCTGACTCTTATATAATCTTATATTGTATCACCCATAGAAGAGGGACACTCCCATTACATCAGCTCAGAAGCTGAAGACTACAATTGGGAGAAACCTTATCAATTTGCAGTTCTATCTAATGTTTGAAAACCTGTTCTTCCTGTACAGGAAAGAATCCTTCCGACCCCAATTTAGTTGTTCACGTTATTGTCAATCACCTGCACATCACATGCTGATAAAGAAACAGGCAAGGGTACTGGTCAGCTGAAATTCTTCCCCTATATTAACTATAAGTGTAGGGCCAACTTAAGAGATGGAGAAGAGAAATGTGTGTCTGGTAAATTTAGTATATCTTTAAAAAAAATTTCTAGAAATCAATTGACAGAGAAATTTCATAGATTATTAGGAAGTAATGGAGTCCATTCCATTGTCCTAAGGACCAGAATTTGTGTTCATAGTGTGCAGTGCTTCTAAGGGGCATAGCTACAGGTAGTGCAGATGCAGCAATTGCAACCAGGCCCAGGAGTCTAAGGTGCCCAAAGGCATATATCTCTTATATATACAGTGGGGAAAAAAAGTATTTAGTCAGCCACCAATTGTGCAAGTTCTCCCACTTAAAAAGATGAGGCTGGCCTGTAATTGTCATCATAGGTAGACCTCAACTATGAGAGACAAAATGAGAAAACATATCCAGAAAATCACATTCTCTGATTTTTAAAGAATTTATTTGCAAATTATGGTGGAAAATAAGTATTTGGTCAATAACAAAAGTTCATCTCAATACTTTGTTATATATCCTTTGTTGGCAATGACAGAGGTCAAATGTTTTCTGTAAGTCTTCACAAGGTTGGCACACACTGTTGCTGGTATGTTGGCCCATTCCTCCATGCAGATCTCTAGAGCAGTGATGTTTTGGGGCTGTCGCTGGGCAACACGGACTTTCAACTCCCTCCAAAGGTTTTCTATGGGGTTGAGATCTGGAGACTGGCTAGGCCACTCCAGGACCTTGAAATGCTTCTTACTAAGCCACTCCTTCGTTGCTCTGGCAGTGTGCTTGGGATCACTGTCATACTGAAAGACCCAGCCATGTTTCATCTTCAATGCCCTTGCTCATGGAAGAAGTTTTGCACTCAAAATCTCACGATACATGGTCCAATTCATTTTTTCATGTACACGGATCAGTCGTCCTGGTCCCTTTGCAGAGAAACATCCCCAAAGCATGATGTTGCCAACCCCATGCTTTACAGTAGGTATGGTGTTCTTTGGATGCAACTCAGCATTCACTCTCCTCCAAACACGGCGAGTTGTGTTTCTACCAAACAGTTCTACTTTGGTTTCTTCTGACCATATGACATTCTCCCAATACTCTTCTGGAACATCCAAATGCTCTCTAGCAAACTTCAGACGGGCCCGGATATGTACTGGCTTAATCAGGGGAACACATCTGGCACTACAGGGTCTGAGTCCCTGTTTGCGTAGTTTGTTACTGACGGTAGCCTTTGTTACGTTAGTCCCAGCTTTCTGCAGGTCATTCACTAGTTCCCCCTGTGTGGTTCTGGGATTTTTGCTAACCGTTCTTGTGATCATTTTGACCCCATGGGGTGAGATCTTGCATGGAGCCCCTGATCGAGGGAGATTATCAGTGACCTTGTATGTCTTCCATTTTCTAATTATTGCTCCCACAGTTGATTTCTTCACACCAAGCTGCTTGCCTATTGCAGATTCAGTCTTCCCAGCCTGGTGCAGGTCTACAATTTTGTACAGATCTGTGAGAGCCAGAAATGTTGCTTGTTTGTAGGTGACCAAATACTTATTTTCCACCATAATTTGAAAATAAATTTTTAAAAAATCAGACAATGTGATTTTCTTGATATGTTTTCTCATTTTGTCTCTCATAGTTGAGGTCTACCTATAATGTCAATTACAGCCCTCTCTCATCTTTTTAAGTGGGAGAACTTGCACAATTGGTGGTTGACTAAATACTTTTTTTCCCCACTGTATATAAAAATGAGTTTCTGTCTGTCTGTCTGTCTGTTCTTTATGCGCGACCAAACGACTGGACCGATCCTCACCAAATTTGGCACACATGTACAACAGGTGTCCGGGAATATTATAGACTGGGTCTCAGCTCTCTTGGACGTACCATTCCTGAGATACAGTATTCCCAAAAAATGACCAACATTACCTAATACAAGCCTGCAAGTCTTTCACTCATATTCCAACTGCCATACACATGGTCAAATGTCCCTTATCAGCCAATAAGAGATCGCAGGCGCTTACTCTCCTCAGGCAAACAGGTTTCCATAGCAACCAAGCTATTTATGACCTGTATTAGTCAATAGCAGTTCGCAGGTCCTTAAATATTCAGTCATATTACGTGTATCAGCCAATATGAGTTCACATTTAAGTTACCAGGTTTCCATAACAACACAGCCATAAATAGACTGTACCTATACTGGACTGCCATACTGGATGTGAAGTGCAAAACTGGCCAATTCTTATGGGGTCACTACACAAACAAAAAATGAAATATACCCGTGCGAAGCCAGGTCCTTCTGCTAGTACAATATAAGAAGTCACCAGTCTTATAGATAGCACATGGCAAGTTGGGGCCCCGTTACAAAATTTGCTTTGGAGCGCAGGAAATTTACGTTACACCTCTGGTACTGCTAGTAGGCATTCAGGAGTATAATACAGCTGCCATTAAATCCCCCACTCTCTAATGATAATTTGATAAATCTGCTTCTTACGTCCCAGTCTATACAGCAAAGCTGACAACTGAGCTATAGTAGATACGATATGTAAGCAAATTCTGCTCAGTCAATGGACAATGTAACAGATGAACTATTTTAAAATACTTTTATGTGAATATTCACAAATGAATAAAAAAATCAACAAATTTAAAAAATAAAATTTAAATGTGTCATTTTCTGATGATTCATTCTCTTTAAGATTATGTTAAAATAATGACTATTTTTATCTCTACAAATGTGAAAACCACAAATGACTGTCCTTGTTCCTCATGAGTATTTCAGTGCAGAGTATTCAGTGTCCTGTGGTTAGTAATGTTGGCGTCATGCCTAGTAGCCTTGCCTGCAAAGACATCTCATAAAAAAGAATCACCATTATTAAACATAATTACTTTGCACCCTGTAAATCTAAAAAGAAGACTGTCAGTCTCTCCAAAATGTCTCACCTTTTCCATTTCACCACTAAATTTGTTATATATAAATTCTAAGACTTGTGACCCTGGACTCAGGCTAAGTACCCCCTCCCCCTAGCCCAGCAGGGCTTTATTCAAACAAATGTCAACCTTATACTATTATAGTTTAACAAATATCCTTTTCTCAAAGACTTTGTTTTCCCAGACACAAAAGACTGAAATCTCACATGTAGGGGAAGCGTCACAATTACAGGGTTGGAAACTGCAGCAGCAGTGAGACCAAATTTTAGCAATAAGTAGAAGCCAGATGTGAAATAACAATAGACTCACTGACTGACTTCTACTGGTTTCTGTGTTAAATAATTCATATGGTAAAAGGAAGATTGCTCTATTTTTATAGACGGGGTTCTGCACTCTGTATATACTAATATTTAAAGAAATGTTGAATTATTTCAAGATTTCAAAAAGATAAATGTTAACCCTTGAAGAATACTTCAACCCTACTGTGTAGCTATAGCAGATGCATAGTTTCAGTTCAATCAAAACCTGAAGTGGCCCGGAGATCCCTATTCCAAATATGAAAAAAGGGTTAATCGTATTTTGAGGAATGTACCTCAAATTTTGCATAAGGGGCACACAAGCATCAAGCTACATTTCTACTTACATCCAAAATCGCTTGTTCCACAATGTAATACACCATAAGTAGATGAGAACTGTACAGATATCAAGGAGTTGTCAAGAATTAGAAATGTTTTTTTTTTCCCAGAAATAGCGCCACGGTGAACCGTGGGTTGTATTTAGTATTGCAACTCTGCCTCATTCACTTGAATGGGATTAAATTTTAATACCAGATGTAAACCACAGGAGTGGTTTACAGGTGGCACCATTTTAGGATTGATACTTTCCTTCTATATAGCATTTACAAAGAAAGTTTGTTGAGACAAAAGAAAGAAAGAACTTTTTAGCTTTGCCTATTTGCCTAATTATTTATTGAAAGTTTTAGAGACTTTTTGTGAAGGACCATCATGCTGTATTTATATGGTGATACATATTGGAACGCATTCATTAAGCGAGAAATGTGGATAAAAAGTTGTCATTTTAATTATTTTTCACCACTCACGCCACTTTCTAAGCAAGAGGGTGTGGCATGGGTGGAGACTGTGAGGGAACACATGGGGAGGTGTAGGGCCTTAACCGTCCAACAAATTTGTGATTATTTAGACCAGAAAACTGGTATAAGTAATACCTGAAATCTACTCTAGCTTCTTGCTGGAGAAGATCTGTTTTTTTGGTGCATGGATCACACTAGATGCACCATAATTATTAAGAGACCTGTAATAAATCACCACCTCCATCAAGTCTGGCTCATTACATCATTTAATAGCTGCTCCACTAATTCTGGTACATTTTTTTAGCCCTCATCATTCTCGAGCAATCTATGCTGTTAGTTTTGGTGCCTGATATGCTATTTAGGCTCTGCACAGTCAGAGTCAGGTGGGCGGTGTCAGGGAGGAGCAGTAAAGGGGTTTTATTATTATTCTGAGCTCTGATACTGTCTGTCTCTGATTGGAGCTCTGAATCACACCCCCTGTCTGACACTGCCCTTCTGACATTACTGAGCTTAAATAGCACATAAAGGCACAGAAACTAACTGCACTTGTTGCTTGGGAATGGTGGGGGCTAGAGAGAAATTTCCAACTGCACTGGAATCAGAAAACCTGTAAAAGGTTCTCTTTAAATTTGGTGCAATTTCTGATAGGCGAAGACAGGATTAAAAAGTGACAGAAAATGTGAGAAATACACCAGAATGATTGTCTGAAGGTAGAATTCTGATAACATGGGAAAGGCTTAAGAGAGGAGGCTTCCTGATGGATACATATGAGCAGACAACAGGACATATAATTGCTCAAATACAAAACTGCAAAAACTGTACTGATCACATGATGGTGACATCACACAGGCCGTTCACCGTGGTAGAAGCTATAATGGAGTGGATAAAAGCAGGTACTCCATTGCCTGGCATGGATCCAGTAGGTGGCACTGCCATGGCTCCGATCCACACCACATGTCCATGTGAAGCCAGGCAGGTTAGGGTTGTATTTAGGAAAGACATTTTTAGTTACTGTGATTGGACCATGCACCAACAACAAACGCCTAGGTGGTTAGTTGTAAGGGCCTGGTGGGTAGAGTCTACCACACCACACAGTAAACACCACTTCGAGCAGAGGCAGCACCAACTACTAGATTCACAACATGCTAAGGATAACCTAATTTTGATCATACCACCAACCTTCACCATATCTCTGCACTGCACCATCCCTCTTTGCACTGCTCACATGGTGGTCACAACTGACAGGTCCTTCGCCACTTCTCTCCAGTAATCCATCCCTCTCTGAACTGGGCACATGACAGTGACATGACACAAGTTGTTCATCACTTCTTTCCACTGCTTCATTCCTCTCTGCACTGGTCACATGATGGTGACATCACATACTGTAGGCAGTTCTATGTGATGTTAGCATCGTACAGTTGTTTCCAGAATGTATGAGCTCTCAGGAGGTTCTCACTTGACATGGATCCAGTTGGTGGTGCTATCTTGGCTCTGGGTGTGGTAGATGTGTTGTTTAGAGGGCTGCACCAGTGCCTTGGCATTTGTTGTTGCTGCGTGGTCTAAGTGACAAGTAAATTTGTACAGAATTCTCAGTGGTACATAACAATTAACAGAAGTATCGCACACGCATCTATGAATAGAAACAATAACTCCACCTTTGTCACAACCACAATGCTGGTGAAAATGGAAAAATGCCATGGTTGGCACAAATTAGGGCAAAAATGGCGTAGATCATTGATAAACAGTATTAAGAAATATCATGTTGCAAATTACTCCAGAATATTGGTGTAAATAGCTGAATACACTTCCCTCTAAATCTGCACTGTCTAAAACTTAGATAGTCTCAGTATGTAAATTTGCCTGAATATTTTGTTCTGTTGTTATACACAGTTGTTTCTTGAATTTACTTGAAACACTAAAGAATAGGGTCATGACGCTTTGTATTTTATCCCATATTTCATAAAAATTCTATAAATTCTATAAATCTAATAATCCAAAAATGTATACACCACAGCAATTTTATACATTTATTCTAAAATTAAGTTATTTTTTGCATAACTAAAGCAAGGAGACAAATCATCTAGATCAGTGACATAACCTGGTTCTCAGTTTACTATTTCAGAAAGAAATGTACAAATCTTCGACCACAAGAAAATGCTGCATTTCCTTCTAAACTCCTTTAAGGTTTTGAGACAGATTAAACGATACCATGGGGTATTCATTTAGAAGGATCATTCTGAGAAAAGTCCAATAAAGATAATCCAATAGGTCTACTGTCTGCAATAGTTTGGAGGGGAAATCACAGGAATTGTGTTTGTAGAGCTCATGGAGCTTTTTCAGCAGAGATTCCTGACCGAGAGGAACGGCATGCTCGGTAACAATGTCATGATAGAACATTTATCAGATTTAGAAGTGATTGCTGCCACAGTTAGATAATTTCCATGGAGCTTAGAGGTTCCTCGGAAATGGAAGGTGGAGGTCAGTCATATTGTTAGAAAAATTGTAATCCTACCTAAGCGTGGGCAATCAAATCACACAGCTACAATGTCACCAAAATACACAATATTTGGCTGGAGCGAGATAAGGAGCTCGGCTTTTATGTGATTCAAGGTTAACAAAACCAGTCGTCTAAGTTTCTGCCCCCCGCTGGGTGTAAATAAAATACATCAGCTGCATAAAACTCTGACAATGCGATACTGGGGTTTTCTATGATGCTGTGTAATTACTGTACTTCATGATATCTATTAGGAAAAAGATATGAATTCTTATAGAGTGACAAAGGGTTAAAGACAAGGCTTGAATGTATAATATTATTTCACAGGGTGGATATACATGTGCAGAGGAATGATCAGCAATTATTTTGAAAGAGCTGCATTTACTGTAGGTCTTATATTCTATTCATGTACATAGCTCAGTTTAACACTCTGCTAAGGTTCTGTTTATTTCATTGACAAAAGAACTTTCTGTAATATATATATATATATATATATATATATATATTTATGATGAAAATTTATAGAAGAGGCTCTTGCTTCTGAATAATGTTGGCGCACTATGGGAGGTCATGAGTACCAGAATTGAAATCTACAGGGATTGACGCAGATTTCAAGTATAAGACATTGAAAAGAGGATCCGCCTATCCACAGCCAATGTGGACATATTTACCTTCATTAAGATAAACCAGGCATGGATCCCACAGGACTTGGCTGCGCCAGCGCCTTAGTGAGTGGTTAAAGTGTTGGCTACCTCCTCCTCCGCCTCTTCCACTTACACCACCACATCCACCTCCTCCTTCACCCCCCTGGACCTCTACCACCTGTTTCAAAATTATTATTTTATTTTATTTGTTTTTAATTTTTTTAATTTTTTTTTTTATTGTATGTTATTATTTATTATTATATATTATTTATATTATTATTTATTATTAAGTACTTTCCCTACCCCATTTTATGCAGGGCACTTGCCCTGTTATTACCCCCATTTTGCAGCCCTGTACCCCTTACTATCCCCATTTTACAGCTATTTTTGGGTCACCAAGTTTGGATCTCCATTGATTTCAATGGGGTTCGGGTCAAGTTCGGGTACCCAAACCGAACTTTTGGGCAACGTTTGGCTGAACTCGTCGAACCTGAACTTCGATGGGTTCCCTCAACACTACTGGTAAGCCTTTAGTTATGCCCCTGCATGCCGAGATAGTTGTCAGCAAGTGAGTGGAATCTCCCACTGGACTACTAATCCCAGAATGAACAGGAATTTAAATAAAAAAATAAACTTTATAATAAATCTTTTCCCACAAACTATATATCAGTCTACTCAGTTCATCCTGTCCAAAGATCGGACTGCATGCTTAATGTGAAAGCTTCCCTATAAAACTTGTCAAAAAGTCCTAGTGCACCCTGAACTGCTGGGCATTTTCAGCTGGTATAGTAAAGAGAGGGGTAAAATCATTTATTGATCACTGCCATTCCCCTCATTCCTAGCACCAGAAGATTTATACTGGTGGAAGTAGATCAGAAAATAAGGAAAAGGCAGCTTATTGTAGCCTAGCTTGTTTTTTGGACACCTTATAATATATTAGATGTGGTGTGACATACTGATCGCTCTCCAGGTGAATCTACTACCGTGTGTCTCCAAAAATAAGACAGGAAATAAGATAGAAAAGGGCTATAGCTTATTTTCGGGGTAAGTCTTATTTTTCAGACACCAGAGCGAATCAGAATCTTTTCTGATTCGCTCCGGATGAATCTTGTAAAATTGTTAAGCTTAGTAATCCTAACTTACATTCACAATTGATGGTTCAGGGTCAGCGAGTTTTAAACAAATTTACTGGCCCTCTCTCTCTCTCTCTAAACACTTTTTGTGGCAGTGTCTCCGTGCCCTCTCTACCTACTCTCCTTTACGCTCTCCTTTACGGTAGGGTAGAGGTGCTATAGTGGAGTGGCTTTGTCTGTGGGGGCGAGCAGGGGTGGCACTTGCCATCTGGTCACGTAGGTAGCCAAGCCCACAGCATAGTAGCGGCACTTGGAAAGTGGACTCGGGAGGCAGAAGGTGGATTTGGGAGACAGAAGGCGGGAATCTGGAGTGGGACTCGGGAGCGGGTGAGCGGATTTTGCCCTGCCATGGCGGGAGGTAGCGGGGCAATTGTCTAGGACGTTTGGGAGCTACAATATGTCTATTCTCCGTCTCCATAATATCACATGACATAATCTAGCTCTGGAGGCGCTGACAGTAACTAGGGCTTATTTTTGGAGTAGGGCTTATATTTCAAGCCTACTCCAAAAACCCTGCAAAATTAAGCTAGGTCTTATTTTCAGGGTAGGGCTTATTTTTGGAGAAACAGGATATATTGCCTTTACTTAGAGAGGTAACCCGAAGTACACACAATAGAAACTCACCTCTGCTACATCTGCACATTATTTTCCATTCAGTTTATAATAGTCTATAACAGATTATTTTAGCCTATCCTCTTGATATGTATCCCTCGAGGTTCCAGGGTCTTATCATGGCTGACAGACTTCATGATTTTAATGATTATGTCTTATCATAGGAATCGCTGTAAAGTGATGTTGTCTTAGTCAGGATAAAATAATTACCCATCAGTGTCAGCTGGCATTCTATGTCATGTGACAAGATACATATTTGACATTATCTACAGAACTAAGACAACTTCTTCTGCATGTAAACTTATTATATTTCACAACTACTTGAAAGCAGCCCAGCAATGCGGAATAGATGTAAGTATTGTACTGAGATGATGGGGAGCTGCCATGTCCTGACAATTGTGAAATGAAGCCTCTGAGTTGACAGCTCCATATTAAGAAGGGATCAGCTGTGAAGAGGTTTCTGGATCTCATCAGACTCCTTTTGTGCAATTTCTACTAAAAATACCTCCTACACCTCAGATTACGGACAACTTTAAATTAGGACACAATTTCCCACAGAGCATTGCACTCGAAAACCAGTTTTCCAGCGGCAAAAAGCCCAGCATACATGTCAATAGATTACAAGTCCTGACGTATATTCCAACTATTTTCACAAGGTCACCCAGTCTGCTAATGATTAGGAATGTATCATCAGGAGCTTTGTGACATATCTGGAACATGACTCATTTGCACAGACTATGTGACCGTTCTCATCACTGGCAAGCAAGCATTAACCTAGTTTTACAATGGCCAACTGGCCACCAATGCTTTCTGGGAATGCCAGGCAGAGAGATTTGTTTTCCTAAAAAACAGCATGTGTGAAACAACCCTAAGGCTGAGGACCCATGTAGTGGGAAAGCTGCCTTTTTGTTACAAATTTTGGGTTTTTTGCACAAAAGCCAAGATTGCTTTTGACAAAAATGGGAAGGATATAGGAATTTCCTATACTTCTCCCTTCTGCTACATTCCCTCCTGGCTTTGGCTCAAAAAAAAAAAAAAAAAACACAGCAAAATCTGTGACAAAAGCTTGTTGACAATGTGGGGCCTCTAGGTGGCAATTTTGGAATGGTTTACAGTAAATATTAGAGCTCAGCTTTTTAGCATATTGAGCACAAAATCTAGTGGTGTAAGCTGTAAGAGTAAGAATAAGCTGTTACACACATAAAATTGGCCCCTAGGGTCTAGTCAGGGATACATTTTAAATGAAAGTTAAAAAAAAAAATTTTTTTGCAACATTGTCCTGCGTTGTACACTGAGTACTTCTTGTCTCAGACTGATGGGAGAAGTCATCAACCAATGAGCAGTGATATCAGTCTTAGGAAGGACGTGCTCATTGGTAAAGGAGGACCAGGGGCTTCTGGTTTGACTTACAGGCATAGTCTGTGGTTGCATACACAATAACATGATACTGGCTTGCATGAAGACTCCATGTGCAGCAACGCTGGCAGTTGGTTGTGAGAAGTTGTGAATTTAAGGCTCTAAGGATTTAATCTACTGAAGGCCACGACCCCACATAGTGGGCCACAGCAAAAAAGCGCTGTGGGAAAAACCACAGCGGTAATGCATCGCGGTTTTTCCCCCCCAGCACTTTTCACAGAAAGTCTTCAGAGGTTTCCTCTGCTGACTTTCTGCTTCCATTATACCTATAGGGAAACCACCGGCATTTCCATAGGTATAATTGACATGCTGAGATTTCCAAAACTGCAACGGTTTTGGAAATGGCAGCGTGCCCGCTGCGCATATTTTTCCGCAATGTGTTGATGGGATTCGCTAAAATCCTATCCACTTTGCAGTGACTTTTTCCACGGTGTTTACGCCACGTGGGGCCCTGACCTTAGGGTCTGAATTTGGGGGGTCAGGGGTCTGATTAATTTTTGGATCTGACCTGGGGTCTGATTTGATTTTGTCTAGCGCCTGCCTGAATTTGGGGTCTGATCTAAGTTTAAATGGCCACTGCCATTTAAATGCTTCAGCCACAAATAGGCCGCTGTTAGTGACGGGTGCCTGCAGTATAATACGGCAGGTATATAGTGGGATCAGCTCCTGAGCCGTCTCCATAACACTTTAGTAACACCATGACGTAATAACATGTCATAGATTGTTAAGGGGTTAAGGGGGGGTTATCCTTAGGATAGGGCATCAATATTAGATCAGTGTTGGTCTGACTCTCAACACCTCCACCAATCAGTTGATTGAAGTGCCTGCTCTTGTGCCAGCAATACTTATATTGTTTTGGTGTTGTGCAGTATCAGGGATTGCAGTCTCTCTGCTTTGGCCAAGTATTCAGATGTAGGACTAAGACTGCAAATAAAATCTTTGCCCTGGGTAAAGTAAGACCTACATATCGTCCTGCTATATAAAAACTATGGAAATAGCTTCAGTCAAATTAAACCAAGCAGGATCATTTAACTGGAACATAAATAAATTCCATTGCAGTCTCACATATGGAATTACATATAAAATAATCCAACTGATAACCATTACGTATAATAGAGCTAAGCAATTGCATCCTTAAATGAATTCTGATAACTTGCTTCAGATATCACACAACAAAAGTTACATCAATTGTAATCTATACATGGTATATCTGTAGATGGTAAAATACATTTGGCAGTTTTCACAAATAATCAATAATTTTCCAGATTTAATCTTGGAAAAATCTACAAAAACTAAATTAGAAGAAAAAAAAAAATTCTTTGGTTTCTGTGGAAAACATCTCCTACTGTCTTCTGAAGCACTGTGAGCCATCGTTGTTTACCCTTGGGATGTATGAGAATATAATTGGTTAAAAATATCAAAGTTACAGAATGGTAAAACTTAAAAAAATAAGACTTTTTTGCCACTTTTACATGGTATTTGGTTAATATTTTGCATCAATATATCTAAGCCCAAACCAGGAGTGGATCTAGAACGAGGT
Organism: Leptodactylus fallax; assembly: GCA_947044405.1. Classification (NCBI taxonomy): domain Eukaryota; kingdom Metazoa; phylum Chordata; class Amphibia; order Anura; family Leptodactylidae; genus Leptodactylus; species Leptodactylus fallax. The sequence continues at coordinate 10,545,043 of CAMRHE010000025.1, forward strand.
GGAAATTTTTTCATTGGTTTTACTCAGTGTAGGTTCAACTCTGATTTTGGCCTCCGAATACTGCTAAAAAATACTGACCTGGTGAAAGTGATCCAAGGCCACATCCAGATGGCTCTAATGCATTAGGATAATAAGGTCTGTATTACAGGGGAAAATCCAGTGGCGTAACTAAACTCTTGTGGGCCCCGGTGCAAACTTTTACAGGGGCCCCCTCCCTACAGCGTACTCTTGATAGCAACTGTGACTGACTGCAAAGGTATCTCAGATACTTAAAAGGGATACAGCTATACTACCCACTATTGCAGTTATTAAGAATATGGTGATTGAGCAGCGCAGCGTCCAGCATGGAAACAATACTGGGAGCTGCATGTGCTGGGAAACAGCTGATCTGCAGGGTCCTAACAGTCTAAGAGATCAGTGGGGGTCTAATACCCAGGACCCCTGCTGATCAACTTATTGAAGGGTGAATCCTCACCCCTTCACTATTTACATCGCACAGGATCTGTTTTATAGTGACCATGCAATTTAATTAAAGCCTATAATAATATCACATCTGCTATAAAACAGATAGCGTGTGATATGAATAGTGAAGGGGGCCCACACAGTATATCTTTCTCAGAGCCCCCACCCACTTTATAATGCTCCACAGTGGCTGCCATACAGTATAATATGCTTCACGATGGCCCCACACAGTATAATATGCTCCACAGTGACCCCCACACAGTATAATATACTCTTCAGTGGCCCCACACAGTATAATATGCTCTACAGTGCCTCCCACACAGTATTATATGCTTCACAGTGGCCCCACACAGTATAATATGCTCCACAGTGGCCTCCACACAGTATAATATACTTCACAGTGGCCTCCACACAGTATAATATGCTTCCCAGAGACCCCACAGTATAATGCTCCACAGTGGCTCCCACACAGTATAATATGCTCCACAGTGGCACCACACAGTATAATATGCTCCACAGTGGCCCCACACAGTATAATATACTCCCCAGAGACCCCCCACAGTATAATGCTCCACAGTGGCCCCACAGAGTATAATATGCTCCCTAGAGACCCCCACCATATAATGCTCCACAGTGGCCCCACACAGTATAATATGCTCCCCAGAGACCGCACACAGTATAATATGCTCCCCAGAAATCCCCCACAGTATAATGCTCCACAGTGGCCCCCACGCAGTATAATATGATACCCAGTGACCCCCACACAGTATAATATACTCTACAGTGACCCCCACATAATATAATATGCTCCACAGTGGCCCCACACAGTATAATATGCTTCCCACAGTCGCTCTAAACAAAATATATAAATGCTTCCAAAGACTCCCCCTTGAGCCACTTCATCCAAACCCCACGAAGTTCGACGAATATTTGTGAGGTTGACTCAGACCCCAGAGTATAATAATCGGAGACCCAGGCAAGGTGATGGAAAATATCAAACACTTATACTCACCTTACCTCACCTCTCCTGGGCATTCTCGCTCCATCTGGTTCTCTGCAGGATCCTTCTTGGTTCTCTTCTGACTGTGACTGTGGTCACGTGCTCCAGAGGTCAACGCTGGGGCCTGTGATTGGGCCTAAGCGGTCACATGGGGTTCGCGTGACCTCAGTCACAAGCCAGAAGAGCCGTGAAGAAGATTCTGGGGACCGTTGGAGTCCCAGGAGAGATGAGTATAAGTATTTGTTATTTTTAATCACCTCCCCTGAGCAGGCTTCTATTAGAAAGTGGCCGGCAGCATGCCAGGCCCCTTTCCATTAACAATATGTATAGCAGTCAGGGAACCAGGCTTTCACGATCACTATCATGGTGCTGCGGGGCCCTAGGATTCTTCAGCTGGCCACGGGCCCCATACCACTTCGTGCCCGGTCACAGTCGAACAAAATTTGCAGCTCAGCTGTAGGATGAACTGTACTGTATTATACATGAATTACAGCCAACTGAATGCGGTTTTAGGTGCATGGCTAAGCCTAGATTCATACAACCATACATGAAAACAGCCGAGTACCCGAGTGAGTCCCTCTTCACGGATCCCTTAAACATTTGAGTGTTTTGAGGGATCCATGAAAACTGACAAAAATAGGACATGACCTATGATTTGATGGTCCGTTAAAATGGACTGTCAAGAAATCGGTCATTTGAATAGCTCCCAATATCATACATTGAATTTAATGCAGATAATTTTCACTGCCGTGTAAATTTAGGCTAATATTAGTAGCTTTTGGCATTTGCTTTGTATTAAAAAAAAATTATATTCACTCTTGAATGACTCTCCCACTCTCCTATGACTGGTGCTTCTACTTGTAAAAATTCAAGCACTCCTGGATTTTTTTATTACTAGAGGTCACAGTTGATGAAAGAGATGCAGGACAAATTGGGGATCTTTGGTCATGTGACAGGAGTGGCTGGCAATGTTGCGGTTAATGCCTTGTATGAAGACTCTAATACTTGTGTAATTGTCCTTTCCATAGCATATCGTAGAAATAGTCTACAAAAGCATAACTCACTCACAGTGTACGTCTCAAAAGTTTTTGCACAAAATAAAAAGAATAAACTTATTAATTTTATTCATTACAGAACATATTATACTTTTTTCTAAATGATCACATAATTTCTAATAAAATGCTACATAAACTGACACAACATAAAAACAAATAGCTAAAAATATTTTTTCCAATCCAAACAATAGTTGAAAGATTATTTTTCACCTAAAAGAAATGTTATATAAGCCCGTGAGTCATCATCTCCTACAATTATACTGAGCTACGTCTCGTATGTAATTTTGTTTCCATTAACTAGATGTGAGTCTGTAGAAGAGAAATAATGTTTTTGATCCCTTTTTTTATTTATGTGTTTTAGATATTTCATTTTTATTTTCTGGGGGGCGCCCACAAACTCTATAGAAGCCACATGCATCCTTCATGTATTACCTGTTTAGGGTCTGAACCAGTGGTGTAACGACAGGGCCCGGAGGGCCGGGGCCCCATACCACCATAATGAAAAGAAATGTCCTCCTCCCCTTTCCAATAGATGCCAGCCCAGGGAAGATGACTAAAAATAACAAATACTTATACTCACCTCTCCAGCTGATGATTCCATGCATGCTCTCCCGGCCTCTTCTGGCCTGTGACTGTGATTGGATTCCAGCAGTAACATGGGGTGTGCCAGCATAATGACGTCAGCACGCCCACGTAACCGCTGAAACCTAATCACAGGCCCCAGCAATGACGTCTGGGGCTCGTTTACCTCAGTTGCAGGCAGAAGAGGACCGAAGAAGATGCTGATGAGAACCGGTCTTAGCGAGGATGCCCAGGAGAGGTGAAGTAAGGTGAGTATAAGTGTTTGTTATTTTTAATCACTTCCCCTCGACCTCTATAATAATAGCACCGGCTCTAAGGGGGATCTTGGGAGCATTTTATACTGTGTGGGCCACTGTGGAGCATATTATAATGTGTGGGGACCACTTTGGAGCATATTATACTGTGTGGAGGCCACTATGGAGCATTATATTATGTGTGGGCCACTGTGGAGCATATAATACTGTGTGGGGGCCACTGTGGAGCATATCTCACTGTGTGGGGCCACTGCGGAGCAAATTATGCTTTGTGGGGGCCACTGTTGGCATATTATACTGTGTGGGGCCACTGTGAAGAGCATATTATACTGTGTGGGGCCACTGTGGAGCATATTATATTGTTTGGGGACACTGTGAAGCATATTATACTGTGTCGGGGCCACTCAGGAACATATGATAAAATGTGGGGCCACTGTGGAGAATATTATACTGTGTGGGGGACACTGTGGAACAAATTATACTGTGTGTGGGCCACTGTGGATCATATTATACTGTGAGGGTCACTGTGAAGAATATTATACTGTGAGGGCCACTGTGGAGCATATTATACCGTATGTGAGCCAATGTGGAGCATATTACACTGTGTGTGGGCCACTGTGGAGCATATAACACTGTAGGGGGGCACTGTGGAGCATATAATACTGTGTGGGGCCACTATGGTGAATATTATACTGTGTGAGGGGCACTGTGGAACATATTATTCTGTGTGGGATCACTGTGGAGCATATCATACTGTGGGTGCTACTGTGGAGCATATTACACTGTGTGGGGGCCATTGTGGACCATATTACACTGTGTGGAGGCCACTGTGGAGCATATAATACTGTGTGGGGGCCACTGTGTAGCATATTATGCAATGTGGGGCCATTGTTGAGTATATTATACTGTTTGGGACTCCATCACAATTCACATTACACACCATCTGTTTTATAGCAGCTGTGCACTATTATTACAGGCTGTAATAACGTTGCATGGTGATTATAAAGCAGATACTGTGCAATGTAAATAGTGAAGGGGTCACAGCACTCACAAAAGCACCACAGTTTCTTCAAAGAGTTGATCAGCAGGGGCCCTGGGTGCTAGGCCCCCACTGATCTCTTATATCTCTTAGACTGTTAGGACCCTGCAGATCAACTGTTTGCCACAGAACGCAGCTCCCAGAATGGGAGCTGCACTTCTCACTCACCGTATTCTTGATATCCACAGTTGTGGGTACTATATTTGTATCCCTTTCAAGTATCTGAGATACTACTGCAGCACCCATCACCGTCACTGTAGGGAGTGGGTAGGGGGCCCCAGGCAAAGTTTGCATCAGGGCCCACAAGACTTTAGTTATGCCACTGGTCTGCATGCAATAGATAGGAGTCAATTGATACTGATGATTAGTCTGCCGACATTGCCTTTACAAAAATAAAACAACAGTGCTTAAATTTTTCATAACTGGGTCATTTTCCCTCGTCCAAGACTGGATACATTTTTGGGTTTTGGTACAGTAAGTGCAATTTTGAAGGCTATAACATTTTTGGGGGATATTCAAATAATTTTAAGGCTTTATTTATATGTCATTTTATTTTTGCATTTTTTTCTTTTTTATATCTGGATAAATGTTATTAAAGAAGGGGGAGGAAAATGTGTCTGTTTTTCACAATTTTTTTCCCTTGTTTTATTTTTCCCTGTCTTCTCTTTGGGGAGTCTAGCTGTCATTGACAGGTGGCTCCCTGTTCTTACACAATCTTGTGCAACTGCCAACCACCCAGATGTATAAAGTCAATGGGTGGTCACGAGCTTGCCTGCTCTCTCTTCTTTCACTTCTTGTATACTTCAACAAGCTGGTGGTGGCTTTTATTGTTTGATGGACAGGACACTATGAAACACCTCAATAGATATAGAGATTGCCTTTACCATGAAAGATGATTTATTATGATTACTAGAAATCAAATACAGCGGAGAAAAAAAAGTATTTAGTCAGCCACCAATTGTGCAAGTTCTCCCACTTAAAAAGATGAGGCCGGCCTGTAATTGTCATCATAGGTAGACCTCAACTATGAGAGACAAAATGAGAAAACAAATCCAGAAAATCACACTGTCTGATTTTTTAAGAATTTATTTGCAAATTATGGCGGAAAATAAGTATTTGGTCAACTACAAACAAGCAAGATTTCTGGCTCTCACAGACCTGTAACTTCTTCTTTAAGAGGCTCCTCTGTCCTCCACTCATTACCTGTAGTAATGGCACCTGTTTGGCATTGTTAGCATTTCAAGGTCCTGGAGTGGCCTAGCCAGTCTGCAGATCTTAACCCCATAGAAAACCTTTGGAGGGAGTTGAAAGTCCGTTTTGTCCAACGACAGCCCCAAAACATCACTGCTCTAGAGGAGATCTGCATGGAGGAATGGGCCAACATACCAGCAACAGTGTGTGCCAACCTTGTGAAGACTTACAGAAAACGTTTGACCTCTGTCATTGCCTACAAAGGATAAATAACAAAGTATTGAGATGAACTTTTGTTATTAACCAAATACTTATTCCCCTTACGTCCGACAGCAGCACAATATGGGGGGGGGGGGGTATCTCTGCCCCTGTGTGTTGTTTAGGACAGTGGAACCTTTAATTAGCACCAAATTTAAGGTGCCTCCTACTAGCCCTATAAGAGGGCACCTGAGACCTCCCTCCACTGTGTTTTTTTCTGTCCTGTGTGGGACAGGTGGACGAAGGTCTCTGGTGACCTCCCGTCGCTAGGGGTTTTTTTTCCTAAAAAAGATCCTGGCTTACCTTTTGGGGGTACCTCGGTCCTTTCCTACGTTCCTAAGATCCTCCGGTCCTTCGGGCCTTTTTCCGCCCCGCAGCGCAGCGTTACCCGGCTCATCGCTCTGCAGGCAGCGCGATCCCGGAAGTAAGCGGGGAACCTCTTCGGCCGGAACCTTTTTTTGGTCCCGTGTTCCCGGGGGAAGGAAGCCTTTGCACACCACCGCGGCCTACTTCCGGTTTTCTCGGAAAAGTGCGGTAAGTTTGAAAATTGGAATTTTAATGGCAAAATATAGATTTGTTTTTTGCTGCTTGTATGTGGAGCCTCTGGCTTAGGCTTATGCTCCTCTATGTTCCATTATGGCATTTGACCTTGTTTGGCGCTGTATGAATATTTTCTTTGTTTGGCTCCTCCCCTCGCTGCTGTATTACATTTAAAAGGGCTTCAGTCCTGTACTTGGTGAGCTCGTGGTTACTAGCTCCTCTGCTGCAGTTTGTGGTGTCTGGGTTTTTCCTGACGGGATCTTTTTTTCAAGTGACCGATTTAAAAAAGTAAGGTACCCCTTGGTTTTTTTCTTCTTGTAAGCGATGCTTGGCAATCTTCTATTCTACATTGTCATGTGGCTTTTGATGTTTCAGATGTCATCTTCTGCATCAGGTAACGGCGATGGGCTTAGGAGGAAAAAGTCCTCTAAACGTAAACACCTAATGTGTTTGGATTGCAATACCCCTTTACCTGACGGCTATGATTTTACCCGTTGTCGCCAATGCCGCGGACCTCCGTCAGAAGAACCTTCTATAAGAGAGGTTGTCACCTGGGTAAAGGACTATATGGAAGAGTCTCTTAAGGAGATCCGTTCTTCCATCGCCCAGATTGCCAAGAAACCGCGGGTTGAGACACAGTCCTCCCTACGCATCACTGACGAAGATTATCAGATAGTGGCAGAGACACTCTCATCTGACGATTCCACTGAAGATTCCAGCAGGCCGTGCTTCCCACTCGAAAAATTAAGCCGGCTGCTGAAGTCCATCCGGTCTAAGGATCGTGATGTTGACGGGGAAGCCTCCACGTCCACCTATAGAGGGCCTAGGGTCTTCCAAGTGGACGAGACATTACAAAGATTAATGTCTTCAGAGTGGAAATGTCCTGAAAAACCTCTTGTGGTTTCTAGGAGGTTCAAGGCTTTATTCCCAGTTGCTCAATGGGATCAATGGGTTCCTCCTCCCAAGGTGGATATGGCGGTGGCCAAACTGTCCCTCCGCACTATGGTACCATCAGATGATGGATCAAATTTGCACAACGCCATGGACAGGCGCATCGACAATACCCTCAAGAAGGCGTATTCAGCTGCCTCGGCCCAGACCGCTGTGGCGGTTGCGTCTTGTGAAGTGTCAGCCAAATTACGCACTGACCTGGTTCATCTCGAGAGGGACATCGATTCTGGAGTCTCCAGAGATGAGCTGCTAGGGTTTCTAGGCTCGGTTTCCCTGGCAGCTGAATATTTAGTGGAGGCCTCCCACCATCAATTAAGGCTGGCGGCCAAATCTCTGGCACTTACCACTGCAGCAAGAAGACCTCTATGGTTAAAACCCTGGAGAGCTGATTTCCTCTCAAAATATAATTTGTGCGCATTACCCTTTGAGCCAGGTAGAGTCTTTGGCAGTGCCCTAGACGAGATCCTGGAGGGCTTGGCTGATAGGAAGGGTAAAACTTTACCCCAGGCCTTTAGAGGTAGATCTAATTCTGGCCGTGATAGAGGCTATCCGCCTCGTCGTGGACGGCAGTCCCAAAAAGGCTCTAGATATTCCTCTAGAGGCGCAGTCCGGAGATTCCCGAAGTCTGATGATAAAAAGGAGAAGCCTAGCTTTTGACATCAGGAGCAGTCTTCCTGTGGCCGAGATTCCTGTCGGGGGTCGTCTCCCCCATTTTATCAACTGCTGGCAGGAAAAAATTCAAGACCCATGGGTCCTGCAGGTAATCCAAAAAGGATATGCAATCGAGTTCCTCCATCCTCCTCAGGATCAGTTTGTGTTAACTCGCAGCCTCCCTATAATGCAGCAGACTACATTGGAATGCTCCATCCGAGAGTACATTCACAAGGGAGCCCTGGAGGAAGTCCCTTCTCTAGAAGAAGGATCCGGTGTCTATTCTCCCGTCTTCCTGGTACCAAAACCGGCAGACAAGTGGAGAATGGTCATAGACTTAAGGTACCTCAACCGCTTCATCAAAAAGAAGCACTTCCGTATGGAAACCATAAAGTCTGTCACCACTTTTCTCCTCCAAGGCGATGTTTTCGTGACTTTGGATCTAAAAGACGCCTATTTGCATATTCCTATTTATCCTCCACACAGAAGGTTTCTAAGGATTGCCGTAGTAGTTTCCGGCCACACGAAGCATTTTCAGTTCACAGCACTACCCTTCGGGATCTCCTCTGCTCCCCACACCTTTACAAAGGTAGTGGCTCCTATAGCGGCCGCCCTCAGACTTCAGGGGATATTCGTGGTGCCTTATCTAGACGACTGGTTGATAAAAGCCCAGTCAGAGTCTGTTCTGCTCCAGCATCTACAGACAGCCGTGTCCCTGTTTCAGAGTCTGGGATGGCTTATAAACTGGGAGAAGTCGGTAACGATCCCTTCAACCCGAAGGAAGTTCCTCGGCTACTTCCTGGATTCAGTCCGCCTGCAGGTCTCCTTGACACCAGCAAGGAAGGAGAAACTGGTCGGTGCAGTCCGGCACCTCTTCAAAAAGCCGATAGCCTCCATCAGAACATTGATGAAGATCCTGGGCTTGATGTCTTCCTCAGTGGAGGCAGTCCCATGGGCTTTGTGGCACTTACGTCCCCTCCAGAAGGAGTTACTAGAGGCTTGGGATCGCTCCCTTCTTACACTCAGCAAGAAGATTCGACTCTCCCCCAGGACCCGTCTTTCCCTCAAGTGGTGGTTGCACCTGAAAGACGGAAGGTCCACGGTCCAACCTTCTTGGACCCTGTTGACTACAGATGCATCCCTCTCGGGATGGGGAGCCCATTTGGACGAAAACTCCATAAAGGGAGTCTGGAGCGCTCCAGAAAGAAGGACCTCGTCCAACTGGAAGGAGCTCAGAGCTGTATATCGTGCCTTACTCCATTTCTCGCCTCTTCTCAAGGGAAGAGCAGTCAAAATCCGGTCAGACAACATGACCAAAGTGCTGTACGTGAACAGACAGGGAGGCACCAGATCACCAACCCTCCTCAGGGAGGCAGATCTGATATTTACATGGGCAGAGAAAAATCTAACCCATTTATCCGCAGTTCACATCAAGGGCTCCCTGAACATAGTAGCGGATCGGTTGAGTCAGGGTCATGCCGTATCAGGAGAATGGTCACTCAATCCAGAAGTCTTTCATCAGATTACCCTGAAGTGGGGTCTTCCAGAAATAGACCTCATGGCAACCCGACTCAACGCCAAGGTAGAGACGTTCTGTTCCCTTTACCAGGAGGACAATCCCTTGGCAGTGGATGCCCTGTCCATCCCTTGGAGGTCCAGGCTGGCATACATCTTCCCTCCAATTCCAATAATACCGAAGGTATTGATGAAAATCAGACAGGACCAAGTCTCTGTGATAGCCATCATTCCATTCTGGCCAAAAAGAGCTTGGTTTTCCCAACTCATGGAGATGAGTCGAGGGATATATTGGAGGCTTCCCCCCATCCAGAACCTGGTTTCCCAAGGATCTCTGAAGTGCCAGGATCTCTGGAGATTCAACCTGACAGCCTGGAGGTTGAGCAGTCCCTACAGCAGGATAGAGGACTGTCAGAGGCCGTCCTGAAGACCCTTTCTTCTGCAAGAGCAGACTCTACCAATAAGAACTACCAGAGGACAGCCAAGATTTTCATGGAGTGGTGCTCCAAGAAGGGTATTAATAATCTACAACCTTCAACGGCTGATATTTTAAATTTTCTTCAGGACGGTTTGGATAAGGGCCTTGCCCCTGCCACTTTGAAAGTGCAGATTGCGGCCCTTTCCGCTCATTTGAACAGACATCTGTCTCAGGATCCTCTGGTTGCAAGGTTCCTTAAAGGGGCAATGAGGCTAAAGCCCTCAGTATCATCTCCAGTTCCCCAGTGGGACCTTGCGATAGTCCTTACAGGCCTGTGCGGTCCTCCATTTGAACCCTTGGAGACTACGGAGCTAAAATATTTGGCATACAAAACCGTTTTTTTGTTGGCTATTACATCTGCCAAAAGAGTAGGGGAACTCCAGGCTCTCTCTTCTAGAGAACCGTACATTGTGTTTTTTTGCAGATAGAGTGCACCTTAGATTTTTGCCTGGGTTTAACCCTAAGGTCCCCTCATGCTATAATAGCAATCAGCTAATTTCGCTACCAGTGTTTTTCCCCACTCCAACCTCTGAGGAGGAAGAAAAGCTCCACACCTTAGATGTGGTAAGGTGTCTGCGGATTTACCTATCCCGCACTCAACCGTTTAGGAAGGCCGAAAACCTACTAATTAATATGCAGGGTAAAAACAAAGGCCTCAAGGCTTCCAAGCCTACTCTATCCACATGGATCAAGGAGACAATTAAGTCTTCCTTCCTTATTCAGGAGTTACTCCCTCCAGTTTTTTCTACGGCCCACTCGACCAGGGCTGTGTCGACTTCTTGGGCTGAGTACCGGTCCTTACCTTTGGACCAGATTTGTGCGGCTGCATCATGGTCATCCCAGTTGACCTTTGTCAAACATTATCGTTTAGACGTCCGCAGTTCCCAGACAACTGCCTTTGGTCAGACAGTCCTTGACGTTGTAAGGCGAGGAAACCCTCCCTAGGGGAATTACTTGCTATCTCCCCATATTGTGCTGCTGTCAGACGTAAGGGGAATCGTTGATTGTAATGTCAATCTGTATTCCCTTAGTCCAGACAGCAGCACAAGGCTTCCCTCCCTAGAAGCTTGTTTCCTTTTACTTTATAATTTACACAGTGGAGGGAGGTCTCAGGTGCCCTCTTATAGGGCCAGTAGGAGGCACCTTAAATTTGGTGCTAATTAAAGGTTCCACTGTCCTAAACAACACACAGGGGCAGAGATACCCCCCCCCCCCATATTGTGCTGCTGTCTGGACTAAGGGAATACAGATTGACATTACAATCAACGATTTTCCACCCTAATTTGCAAATAAATTCTAAAAATCAGACAATGTGATTTTCTAGATATGTTTTCTCATTTTGTCTCTCATAGTTGAGGTCTACCTATGATGACAATTACAGGCCTCTCTTATCTTTTTAAGTGGGAGAACTTGCACAATTGGTGGCTGACTAAATACTTTTTTTTCCCCACTGTCTATATATATAATGCAGCCTGTATTACTTTATTTACTTTGTATTTGAATCCTTTTTTTTCAATAAGGTCATATGACTCACTCTGACCTGATAAAATGTATAGGAATTAAAACGTTAGTTTGTGGCTTCTGTACCACACAGGCTCTTCACAGGGACAGACAGAAAGCTCTGTCCCTGGCTTTTTAATGTCGGATTGAAGGGAACTTGTCCTGGGGGCCCTGGGAGACACTTTTCTTACTATAGCACATCCTAGGTGTCCCATTGCATTTTATGTCTTTTCCCATAGGACAGAGGTAGAGAACTGTGTTCATATGCGTCCTTCAGCTATGTCTGCCAAATCCAGCATGGAAAGAAGGGGAGGAGGTATCAGGGACAGTGGAGAACTGAGCTCTTGTTTCTCGTTCATTTATGGCTGAAGAAGAATGGGCATGAGGCACCAGGACAGTTGGTAACAGGGCCTGTAGAGTATGCAGCAAGGGGCTCGGGAGAGGGGCATGCACTTCAGGTCTAGCCTCTTCTGTCCAGGCATGGCCTTTTCAAGCTAGGTAGAAGATACCTAACAGCAGGGCAAAAAGCCTAACCTTGCAGAGCTTGTTAGGGCTCTTTTACTGAAAGGGAGCCAGAAGAGATAGGTCAGCATCTCACTTCTCCTCCATCCTCTGAATCAGCTGTTACTTTAACAACTAGCTCAGTAGTACTGTTTAGATTTCACTCATTGCTACAGGCTACAGAAGATTTCTTTCTTATGATCATAGTAGAAATTTCCCTGCACTCTGGTCAATACTTTATATGTAAAAAGTGTGTGGGAAACTATTTTAGCTTCCAAAACAAGCCTTTTTGTTCATTCACTCTACTACATAAAAATGTCCATAAACTATAACTGCTAGTATTTGTGTGATTTGGCAGAGATACTAATTTGGAGGCCAGGAAAGATGGGCAACCTCGGAAACTACAGTGGCATGCACAAGTTTGGACACCCCTGGTCAAAATGACTGTTATTATGAACAGTTAAGCAAGTTGAAGATTATATGATCTTCAGAAGGCATAACATTAAAGATGACACATTCCCAATGTATTTTTTGGAAAAAAAAGAAAATTATTTTCATATATTACATTTTCAAAATATCAAAAAATTAAAATGGCCTGAAGCAAAGGTTTGGGCACCCTGCATGGCTAGTACCTATTAGCACCCCCAAGTATCACAGCTTGTTTTAAATGCTTTTTGTAGCCAGCCTTCTTCCTTGGAAAAGTCTTCCAGTTCTGTTAGATTCCTGGGTCGTCTTGCATGCTCTGCTCTTTTGATTTTCAATGATGTTTAGACCAGGGGAATGTGAGGGCCGTGGTAAAACCTTCAGCTTGCACCTTTTTAGGTAGTGTATGGTGGATTTTGACATGTGTTTAGGATCATTATCTATTTGTAGAAGCCATCCTCCTCCTCTTTTCAATTTCAGCTTTTTTACAGATGGTGTTATGTTTGCTTCAAGAATTTGCTGAAATTTCATTGAATCCATTCTTCCCTCTACCCGTGAAATGTTCCCGTGCCATTGGCTGCAACACAACCCCCTTGCTTAATGGTTGGAGAGATTTTCTTTTCCTGAAATTCTGTGCCCTTTTTTCTCCAAACATACCTTTGATCATTGTGGCCAAAAAGTTTCATTTTACCCTCATCGGTCCACAGGACTTATTTCCAAAATGCATCAGGCTTCTTTAGATGTTCTTTTGCAACTTCCTTTGCTGAATTTTATGGTGAGGACGCAGGAGAGGTTTTCTTCTGATGACTCTTCATGAAGGCCATATTTGTACAGGTATCATTGAATAGTAGAACAATGTACCACAACTCCAGTGTCTCCTAAATCTTCCTGAAGGTCTTTTGCAGTCAAGTGGGGGGTTCTGATTTGCCACTCTGGCAGTCCTACAAGCAGCTGTCTCTGAAATTTTTCTTGGTCTTCCAGACCTTATCTTGTCCTCCACTGTTCCTGTAACTGCCATTTCTTAATTACATTTCGAACTGAAGAAAGGGAAAGTTGAAAACGCTTTGCTAACTTCTTATAGCCTTCTCTGGCTTTTTGGGCCTCCACCATTTTCATTTTCAGAGTGCTAGGCAGCTGCTTAGAAGACCCCATGGCTGCTGTTTTTGACACAAGGTTAGAGGAGGCTGGGTATTTATAAAGCTGTAAAATTTGCATCACTTGGCCTTTCCTAACAATGATAGTGAACAAGCCATAACCCTAACTGGCTAATGAAGCTCTGAGACCTTGGTCAAAGTTATCTGAGCACACAAATCTACAAGGGTTGCCAAACTTTTGCAAGGTACTCTTTTTCCCTTTTTCACTCTAAAATTTAACTATAACATAATAATACACTGATATTGCTTAAAATTATAGACAAGTATGTTTAATCTTTAATTTTATGTCTTTTAAAGATCATTTCATTTTCAACTTGCTTACCCGTTCATTTTGACCAGGGGTGTCCAAACTTTTGCATGCCACTGTATATTCGCGCATGGTGAATGCATTAGTTTCACTTTGATAGACTAAGACATGCAGTAAGCACAGTTAAAAACAATATTTGAATATTAACCGTTCGAGATTCTTGGCTACCAGGAAATCCAACATTAACCCCTCTACTACTCTAGACCACCGGGAAATACAACAATAGCCTCTCTACTACCTTAGACAACCTAGGCATTAATCCAGCATGACCCTAGATAACCAGAGAAAGTACTGACCCCTTTGTTAAAAAAAAAGTAAAATAAACTATACCAAAGAAACAGAGTATGTGAGAAAAATAAGGAAAAAATAAAACATATTGGAAAATCTTAAAAACCTTAAAATACAGTCTTTTCTCAATTACAAGAAAATAGTGGCAGACCAAGAAGTCGAAGTTACAACAACTTTAGACAGACTGTAAATATTTCATCAGTAATTGTCCAGAGACTTCCAGACTGCTCATTGTTCCTATGAAATATAAACGAGAATTGTTTAATGAACCCTTTGATGCCCTGCACCAGGATGGAAAATACCATGAACTCTGCAGATCTGGATTGTTCAATATTGAATGTAGCGCCACATGTGGGAATGATTTAATAAACTGACATTTTCTGGGGTTTTCTGGCATACATAGGCCGGGTAAGGCTAAAAAGTGAGAGAAAGTAATTTAATGGTACACAAAATGTCCAGGGAAGTACTGAAGATTAAAATTCCGATATGTAGTTTCCTATATCTATTTATTGAAGTGTAGTAAATAGAAATATCTCAGTATTAATATTTTAAAAATTAATTTTTTTGCAGAACCTTGAACAGCAATATATATCAAGAAAAAAAAATCTTCCATAAAAGTGTGTCTTATAGTCCATAGGGCACGGGTGTCAAACACAAGGCCCACGGGCCGAATCCAGCCCGTTGCCTTCTGTTATCCGACCCGGCCTCACGCAATACAAGAGCAATAAAGATGGCGGCCGCCTCACTTCACCTCATTAGCGGTGCGCCCCTGGGCGGCCGCCATCTTTATTGCCTCAGGCGACACTGTCCCTCACTGTCTGGAGTTCGGCATTTTTCTGTTCGATGTAAACCAGCCCAGGCTGGTTTAAGAGACGTCGCATCTGAGCGCAGGCGGCGATACAATGACGTCATCGCGCCGCCTACGCTGAGACACAGACGTCGCAGACAAGAAGAGGAGGCGGCTGAATCAAGGCATCGCAGGTGAGTATTTTTTTTTATATATAAATAGGCCGTAACCTGCTGGAGTATACCCAGCAGGTCATGGCCTATTTATTTACCTACCCCGCGTCTGCTCGTGGCCGCCTCCGCTTCCCCTTCTGCTATGGGACGCAGAAAGGGAAGTGGATGCCGCTGTGAGCGGCCGCGGACCTCGGTAAGTGAGACCACGGGCCACAATTACTACTATTATTATACACCGGGGTCTTTTCAGACCCCGGAGTATAATAATCGGGGGCACAGGGGAGGTGATGGAACATAAAAACATATGCTACTTACCTCTCCAGCGATCGGTGTTACTCCGAGCAGGCTGTCTAATAGCTCGCTTAGCTGTTAAGGAGAAGTTACTTTTATACAGGTGTAAAATAATCTTGGCCCTTCAAGGTACCCCGTGAGGCTGAAGTGCTGGTGGAAATGAGTTTGACACCCCTGGTCTGGGGGATCTGACTTATCTCTGTAAGCAGAAAAAGGGGAATCTGTACTTGATAAGTTCATCAAGTTCAGCTTCATGTCAGAGGGAATAAGGCAATACCAGAAAAAAGCTAATAAGGGTAACTCTGTTTTCATGATTAAAGGACACTCATTTAGCAAAAAGATAATACCCAAGGTGTACATGATTAAGACAATAACATAAGAAAGTGATATTCTGCAATCATCCAGACATCACATATCATTCTATTACTACTTTAACCTTATTAAAAGTGAAGTGAATGCCCTGAAAAGTTCTCCCCCAGAAAGTTTTCAGTTTTTTGAGTATTGTCCATTGCAGTAATAAAGTTTTGGGATGTGGTTGAAAATAATAGCAGGTATTGTGCTTAAAATAGTGGAGCTCAACCGGCATCTCCACACACTTACTATGTCTAGAACCGTGATACCTTTGAAAACAGAATAGTACACATTTTCCATTCTATACATGGACCTATGATCTGCATTAGAGATGGGCAAACCAATTCTTCATAAGACGGATTCGACCTGAATATTCCAAATTTGTCTCGGACTAACAAAAATGGCCAACACCACATGTATGCATGGGAAAAATACAGAAGAGACATGTGTCTTGTGAGTCACTGTGATGTTCTTATGCCACCTGACATCAGCTCACAACATCTCAGCCAATAGTCAGTGGTAGAGCACCTTACATTGCTGATATACTGTACACTATATAAGGTGCTAGGGGCATGAGGCCATGAGGCATTGCAGTGATGGTGGATGTAGAGATGGATCTGTGATCCATATCACTGCATGATACAGAGAACACTAAGTTCTGAAAAGCGTACAAATTGAAATAGAGATAGAGAATCTTAGGAATAGGACAGTTTAGTCACATTTAATCAAATACAGGCAAGTCATGGATAGGAGAGAATAAGGGAGAATATGTGTGCTGTTGAGAGCCTGACAGCATAGCAGCCTGCATTAATACACAAATGACAGTTAACCCCTTCATTGCCAATAATCTAATTTTGTCTAAGTCTGTTGTGCCATAGAGCAGCTTCATCTGTCTACAGAATGTTTAATCACTTCTGTACTGGGCCAATTTCTGGTCCAGGACCAAACACATTGTCGAGTTTTTTTTGTATGTGCGGTTTTGAGGGTTGTAACATTTTTATCAATTGCGTTATTCTACTAACTTCTGTGTCTTTTTTCGGTGACACATAGGGCTTCATTTTTATGTTGTTTTTACTTTTGCATGTGTTTTAATTTTTTGTATATACGGGAAAATATAAACAAAAGAGGAGGGAAAACGGGTCTGTTTTTCACTTTTCATTTTTTTTTTTTATTAAATAACACAAAATGCTACTAAAAAACTTTCTAAAATAGTTTTTCCTCTCTGTTACGGTAATATTAATTTTTTATGTTGTCGTCGGGGTTGGGGCTATAACCTGTAATAAGGGCATTTTATTGGCGTATCATTTTTTTTTTTTACTTTTCTATTTATTTTTTTAAAATTTTTTTTCTACATTGTGTCCACATAAGGTCATAATAGACCTTTGGAGACATCTGATTAATTTTTTATTGTGGGGGAGGCTGATTTCACCTGTAACTGGGGCTGGTACATTTAGCCCCAGTTACAGGAGGAATGCAGCCTACTGCAAGTTACTACAGAGGTGATCTGGGTCCTGTAGAACCCAGCAGCTCTTACTGACGCTGATCCCGGCGGATCACATGACCGCCGGGTCAGAGGGGAGCCGCAAGATGGCGGTGCCCATAGTGGTGTATTCAGCGCTCATTGAGCGTTGTATACACAGCAATTGGGAAGGCAGGGAAGGTAATAAACCTTCCCTGCCTTCTCTCTGGGAGCGCCAGCTGAAGTTTCAGCAACTGCACGTTTTCGTGAAGCTGCTGAGTTCTGCTTGGACATACCGGTACGTTAAACATAGTTTTTACTGACAGGAAGTCCTGTTGGTGAAAAATATTTTTCATTAAATAAATAGAAACTACTGTATTAACAGCAAAATGCTGATTCTTCCTGTGATAATCTGAAAAAATATATGTTATTCAAGCCATTTATTTGTTGTGCACCTAACAAACAGTCTCACACAGCCTGTGTTAATCTGAAAAAAAAATCTCTGTTATTTAAGGTTTTTTTTGTTGCTCTCTTATTTCACAAAATAGACTTGGCAGTGGTATCGGCAGGGAAAGTAAGCAAGACTATCTTACTCCTTCTCCCCGTGATCTTCCTTGTAGGCAGGCCACATCTACACCTAGCACATGGTCATTGCTATCATCATCAGCAACTGTTTCTCCTGCTCTTTCTCTTCCATGCCAACATCAGTCATCCATAAGGGAATGTTTGTCCAGGAAACAGCAATATGCGCCCAGTCATTTTCCAGTTCTGCAACTTAACTTGCACCTGGCCAAGCTTCTGTCGGTGCATTCATTGTCATACCACTTAGAGAATTTCACTGGATTTTGCCAACTGATGGCATGTAAATATAAAAGAAAAATCCACACTAATATAAAGTGTCTAAATATTTATTGGTATGCAATAAAAAAACATAAATACAGACACAAAAATAGCAAATAATGTAAACAGTATGCACAATGTGGGGAAAGACTTGTAGAGTAAATCATAGTATCAGTAACACCTAATATTATGCATGGTAGTGGTGGAATAGCAATATGGTAATGCAAATATCACAGAAAAGTCACTGAAATGATACTCTCACAGGTATACATGTTTGACCGCGGCATCCAAGGGGTTCCTCCTACCTACTTGTCCCCCTCAGCACCTCCTGCGGTAATTAAAAATAAACAAAAACTGATACTCAACAAGGTTTGTTTTTGCACATTTTTTTACACCCTTTGTATACCAGCCTTGTGTGTATACATTTAAAATAATATACAGTGGGGGAAAAAAGTATTTAGTCAGCCACCAATTGTGCAAGTTCTCCCTCTTAAAAAGATGAGGCCGGCCTGTAATTGTCATCATAGGTAGACCTCAACTATGAGAGACAAAATGAGAAAACATATCTAGAAAATCACATTGTCTGATTTTTTAAGAATTTATTTGCAAATTATGGTGGAAAATAAGTATTTGGTCAATAACAAAAGTTCATCTCAATACTTTGTTATATATCCTTTGTTGGCAATGACAGAGGTCAAATGTTTTCTGTAAGTCTTCACAAGGTTGGCACACACTGTTGCTGGTATGTTGGCCCATTCCTCCATGCAGATCTCCTCTAGAGCAGTGATGTTTTGGGGCTGTCGCTGGGCAACACGGACTTTCAACTCCCTCCAAAGGTTTTCTATGGGGTTGAGATCTGGAGACTGGCTAGGCCACTCCAGGACCTTGAAATGCTTCTTACGAAGCCACTCCTTCGTTGCCTTTGTTGCCCTGGCGGTGTGCTTGGGATCATTGTCATGCTGAAAGACCCAGCCACGTTTCATCTTCAATGGCCTTGCTGATGGAAGGAGGTTTGCACTCAAAATCTCACGATACATGGCCCCATTCATTCTTTCATGTACACGGATCAGTCATCCTGGTCCCTTTGCAGAGAAACAGACCCAAAGCATGATGTTGCCACCCCCATGCTTCACAGTAGGTATGGTGTTCTTTGGTTGCAACTCAGCATTCACTCTCCTCCAAACACGACGAGTTGTGCTTCTACCAAACAGTTCTACTTTGGTTTCATCTGACCATATGACATTCTCCCAATACTCTTCTGGAACATCCAAATGCTCTCTAGCAAACTTCAGACAGGCCCGGATATGTACTGGCTTAAGCAGGAGGACACGTCAGGATCTGAGTCCCTGTTTGCGTAGTGTGTTATTGACGGTAGCCTTTGTTACGTTAGTCCCAGCTTTCTGCAGGTCATTCACTAGGTCCCTCGAATGATTCTGCAATTTTTGCTAACCATTCTTGTGATCATTTTGACCCCAGGGGGTGAGATCTTGCATGGAGCCCCTGATCGAGGGAGATTATCAGTGGTCTTGTATGTCTTCCATTTTCTAATTATTGCTCCCACACAGGGGCATAACTACCGGGGTAGCAGTGGTAGCGACTGCCACAGGGCCCGGAACATTACGGGTCCCGGAGCCCTGTGGTAGTCGCTACCGCGAACTCCACAATCACTGCTATCGTTATACTCCGGGGTCTTTTGAGACCCCGGAGTATAACGATCGGGGGCCCAGGGGAGGTGAGCGAACATAAAAAACACTGTAACTCACCTATCTGCCGCTCCGCAGGCTTCGGGCCTGTTTGGTGACGTCTGGGACCATTATGCGTCGCGACGCCGGCCTGGATCACGCGAGATCCGGTCCGACATTGAAGATGGCTGAAGTAGCGCACGGGAGTGCACCGGAGTGAGGAAGAGGTAAGTTGCAGTGTTTTCTATGTTTCTATCCTCCCCTGGGTCTCCGATCATTATACTCTGGGGTCTGAAAAGACCCCAGAGTATAATAATCGTTCATGGGTGGTCCACTATGGGGCATAATACTGTGTGCAGGGGCCACTATGTGGCAAACTACTGTGTGCAGGGGCCACTATGGGGCAAACTACTGTGTGCAGGGACTACTATGGGGCAAACTACTGTGTGCAGGGGCTACTATGGGGAAAACTACTGTGTGCAGGGGCCACTATGGGGCAAACTACTGTGTGCAGGGGCTACTATGGGGAAAACTACTGCGTGCAGGCGCCACTATGGGGCAAACTACTGCGTGCAGGGGCCACTATGGGGCAAACTACTGTGTGCAGGGGCCACTATGGGGCAAACTACTGTGTGTCAGGGCCACTATGGGGCAAACTACAGTGTGCTGGGGCCACTATGGGGCAAACTACTATGTGCAGGGGCCACTATGGGGCATAATATTGTGTGCAGGGGCCACTATGGGGCATAAGACCGTGTGCAGGGGCCACTATGGGACATAATACCGTGTACAGGGGCCACTATGGGGCATAATACCGTGTCCAGGGGCCACTATGGGGCATAATACTGTGTGCAGGGGCCACTATGGGGCATAATACCGTGTGCAGGGGCCACTATGGTACATAATACCATGTACAGGGGCCACTATGGGGCATAATAGTGTGCGCAGGAATGTGGTTTGTGTGTGGGGGGGGGGGGTTGGCGGCGGCGGTTTGGGGGGGGGGTTGAGGGCGGCGGCTTGGGGGGGTTGGGGGCGGCGGCTTTGGAGGGTTGGGGGCGGCGGCTTGGGGGGGGCCCAATGTCAAATGTTCACCTTGGGGCCCAGCCATTCCTAGTTACGCCACTGCTCCCACAGTTGATTTCTTCACACCAAGCTGCTTGCCTATTGCAGATTCAGTCTTCCAAGCCTGGTGCAGGTCTACAATTTTGTTTCTGGTGTTCTTCCACAGCTCTTTGGTCTTCACCATAGTGGAGTTTGGAGTGTGACTGTTTGAGGTTGTGGACAGGTGTCTTTTATACTGATAACAATGTCAAACAGGTGCCATTACTACAGGTAATGAGTGGAGGACAGAGGAACCTCTTAAAGAAGAAGTTACAGGTCTGTGAGAGCCAGAAATCTTGCTTGTTTGTAGGTGACCAAATATTTATTTTCCACCATAATTTGCAAATAATTTCTTTAAAAATCAGACAATGTGATTTTCTGGATTTGTTTTCTCATTTTGTCTCTCATAGTTGAGGTCTACCTATGATGACAATTACAGGCCTCTCTCATCTTTTTAAGTGGGAGAACTTGCACAATTGGTGGCTGACTAAATACTTTTTTCCCCACTGTAAGTATACTGTATATTAGAGAAAGGTATACAGCATATTGCTTTGATAAAAAAGTTTGACTGCAAGCATGAATATAATGATATGCTTGCCTCAACAATTGTTATTGTCCATATGTTCATTGATTTCATATTTTTTCACACATAATAGCAGTTTGAGCTGTATAACCTGTATTTACATAAACTGGTACAAATGACAATTTTAGATTGCCCAATATAATATACCCATGACCTCTTGCCCCTACTAAAAAGGATAAGATTTAAAGGTGTGGTGAATGACAGGCAAAAACAACACCAGGAAAGTGAGATCTAGCCCCAGTATTATAATCTGATTGCAGAAGTTATTGTGCCCTCTGTGTGAAGGATCTCGTCCTGCCGAACCCGTGTTCAGCACACCTGAGATCGCTTCAATTACCTCACACCCACCTCCAGTGAGTGTTCCGGGCCAATAGGATAATACAAAGATGAGCTTTTTAAATTTTATATATTTATTAACCCAAGTGGGACGGTACTAAGCATTAACATATACAGAAATATATATCAATGACTAAACAAGCAGATTACAGATAAAGTAAAATACAGCACCCTACAATAAAAAGGGAAATAAAAGATAGAAAAAATACCGACACAGGCTTGTAGTCCGTTTCTCTAGGCCGCAACAGGTTTTTGGGCTTAGGGCGCATCCTTAAGCGAGTTGCAAAAGCATGTCTTCTGCATGCTGTCCAGAACAAAGGAAAAGGCTTCAGGCCTCAATACTAGGCCCATGCTGCATTCCAGGCCTTACAAAAAGGCCTTTCGTTTTCACCAGCAGCTAGATTTGATCGGTTCACCATGAGTAAAGATTTAGAACTATTTGCACGCAACGTTCTTTTCAAAAAATATTTTAAACAGGGAGTGGATGGTGAACTTAATTCTTCTGCTGAACAACAGGCTATATGTGACTTAGAATCTCTTTTTGAAGACCAAACTGGCACTAAAAGTTTGGAGATGCCTATGCATTTGTGTCGCCGCTCACAACATTTCCTCCCTTTGTCTTTTAGTCCGGCATTTTCGTTAAGTTGGTTAGAAAAGATTTAGATGCTATTCCTGAAAATGTTATTGAACCAAATTTAAACTTCAGACAGCGTCAGGCCTTGGATGAATTACGGACATTGAGTGATGTTGTCATAAAACCAGCTGACAAGGGAGGAAATGTTGTGATCTGGCCGACGCAAAAGTACGAACATGAAGCATTTAAACAGCTTAATAATACGGTATGCTATCGCAGACTCCCTGGTGATCCTACTGCTCAATTTAAGATTGAACTTGATAGCATTCTAAGGGATGCAGCCACAATGGGTATCATTAATAATAATATCTTACAAGGCCTCATTGTAGATTTCCCAGTAATTTCTACATTGTATCTTCTTCCTAAAATACACAAAAATAGCAAAGTCCCGCCAGGACAACCTATTGTTTCAGGAATAGGGAGCCTTTGTGAGAATGTTGGAAAATTTGTAGATCATTATCTTAAACAATGCCTCGAAACCTTACCATCTTATATCAAAGATACTGCGGACATGCTTAGACATCTGGATGAGATGCATGTTGAGGAGGATACTCTTCTGGTCACTTGCGACATCGAGTCCTTGTACACATCTATTGGTCATGACCATGGAGTATGGGCATCTGAATTTTTTTTTACAGACCACTAATTTGGATTCTGATTTGGTTGATTTCATTGTGGATTTATTATATTTTGTTTTGACTCATAATTATTTTTTGTTTAAAGACCGCCTGTTCCTACAGCTCCAGGGCACAGCTATGGGGGCATCTTGTGCGCCCTCGTATGCTAATTTGTTCCTGGGGCTGTGGGAACGGGAGGTTGTTTCACATGTGGAGGGTTTTGATGCCGTGCTCCATTGGTCAAGATACATAGATGACACTTTTTTCATCTGGCATGGATCGGCGTCGCAATTGGAGAGTTTCCTATCTTCTTTAAATATCAATGATTTGAACATTCACCTTACTTGGCATTACAGCAAAGCGAAAATCGAATTTTTAGACATTCTAGTTGAACGTGATGTTAATGGCATGATATCTACTGATGTCTTTAGAAAAGAAACTGCTGCCAATTCCCTTCTCCATGCAACTTCTTCTCACTACTATAAAGTTAAAGATGCAATTTCGGTCGTCCAATTCTTGCGTGTTAGACGTATCTGCTCCAACAACCTTAATTTTGAAAAACAAGCCTTGGATCTTACCACACGCTTTAAACAAAGAGGCTATAATAGAAAAACCATTAACACTGGATATCTTCGTGCAAAAAATACACCTTGCGAATCCTTGCTGGTAAGTCGTGGGTTTAATAAGTTAAGAAACAATGATCCATCCCAAATTAGATTTATCAACACCTTTAATTCAAGGTGGCGAGATGTTCGTACAATACTCCAAAAACATTGGTCAATTTTGCTTACTGATCCTGATATTGCCCCATATTTGAAGGATTTTCCCAGTATTACATGGAGTCGTTCTAGAAATTTATGTGACATATTGACAAACAGTCATTATGTCTCTAGACCCTTGACCAATGTCTTTGGTAGTAGTGGTCCAAGATGGGGTTTTTACCCCTGTGAGAGATGTAGTATGTGTCACTATATGTTGAGAGCTACTGAATTTAAAGATTCTACCAATTGTAGACATTATAAAATCCGCTGTAATATTTCATGTACCACCTCTGCGGTAATTTATTATGCTACATGCCCATGTGGGCTCATCTACATCGGTATGACAACTAGGGCCTTAAAAACTAGAATCTCTGAGCATGTTAGTAGAATACAATCTGCGGCATCTGCCCCTGATTTTGAAAAATTACAACCAATTCCATGGCATTTCAGGGAACGCCATGATTGCAATCCGAAAGGCTTTAGAGCCTTCGGCATTGACTGTGTCCATTTAGGCTCTCGTGATATTAAGAAGGCGAGATGGATCATAAATCTTAAGACGGCCTCACCCCTGGGCTTAAATGAGGCGGTTAGCTTCAGACCTTTTTTGTGATAGGCATGTTGATTTGGTTTTAATTGTTTATTGTTTGTCATTTATTGTATTGTCTTTTACTTTTGAAGAATGGGAGGAGGTATACTATTGAAATCCCTGTGACGGAATATCATCTTGACAGACACCAGTACCTGTTATGATGGACCCTTGAGACATTGCTTGATTTATGCTCTATATTGTCATTTGTGACATACTATATACCATACTTATTATTATAAGTGTGAAATTTTTTTTTAATATATTACTGTAATTTCTGTGATAGAATATTATCTTGATAGACACTAGTATCTGTTACGTTGGAGTTTTGAGATATTATTTGATTTATGTTTTATCATGCCATTTATGGCATATTATATATCACATTCATTACTATAAGTATAAAAAAAAATTTAACTTTTTTTTTCCACTTATATATATATATTTGTGTTTTATACACAATCTTATATTATCACTTCATTTATTATTTATCTTTTTATTTTTTCATGCTATTATAATTGTGTTAATACATCTAATTGTATTATTCTCACTTTCACCTTATATGTCATTTCAACTACATAATTGTATTTTGGTCTCTTGTTTATATATATGACCATCTTATTTGCATTTATTTTTGTCACTTTTTATTTTGTTTATATTATTATATATTATTTTGTTTTTGTTTTTCTTTGTACGCTATTGTTTTTTATTTTATATTGTATATTGGATGTATTCTTATTGCTTTCATTACATATTATATATTCGCACTACTTATTGTGTCAGGGCAACTATCCTTATGGTATCCGCTGTTGTGGTTTGATTAAATACTTTTGTTATTTTTTTGTTAATTGTAGTAGCTATACTTACCTATATATGCGTTCCAGTGTGGTGCGCATGACGTTGTTGCCCTGATCCTGTGGGAATTGTTAGGGGCTATTCTTATCGCTTTTGTCACATGTTACATATTTGCATTACTTATATTATGTTAGGGCAACCATCCTTATGATATTTGCTGTTGTGGTTAATTAAATATGTCTGTCATTCCTCTGTTAATTACAGTCGTTATACTTACCTATATATACGATCCAGTGTGGTGCGCATGATGTTGTTGCGCTGATCTCGCGGGATTTGCTAGGCGCTACTCCGCGCATGAAGATGATGCGTCATATGACGCGATCACTCTTCATTGCGCATGCACCGCGCCAATCTCGTCGCGATTATCATGATGCCATGCGCTATTATCCACAGCTGGGATTTCATTTATGGGGGCTTCTATATATACCCTCCTTTAGTTATTGTATATATCACCTCCTGAGGAAGCTTTTCTAAGCTAAATGCGTTGAGGTGCGTTCCTTATACATACCTTCTTGTGTCACTGGGGCTCAACTTTGCTACTTTCATGGCTTCAGGTAATTATTGCTATTATTCATTTATCTATTGGTCCTTTTAACATCAGGCACTATGCACTGCTCTTGGTAAATATTTAATTATATATGTTATATACCAGTACTTAGGAGCATGTGGCTTATGTCTTGACATTTATATGATATAGGATACTGCTTGCAGTTTGGGGGATTTTTGTCTAGACACTTTATATATAGATTATTTCAGGCCTTGGACCAGACGTTTTATTGATTTTGGTCAAATTACCTAGCCATATATATTGTCATCTTTATATTTGTATGCAAATTTTGATGACCCTCTTTTTGTGACACATATTCCTTGTGTTCTTTGTCATCTGTTTCTTTTCTGTACCATTTGTCTTATTGGATTTATTACCCTTTATGTACTATTTATTACTTTTTATTAATAAATATATATTTTTATATAATATTATTTGGAATTTTTTCTTTGACCATTGCTTTTTCCCATGCTGCATTCCACAGCAGGAAATGCCTTCACATCTTCTCCAAGATAAGAACTCCTTGATTCCTCTTTGCTGAATGAAAAAAGAATCTCTCTCTCCCTTCAGCATATGGCTAGTGCCCCACCCTCACCTCCTCCCCAGGCAGCCCTCTTTCTCCCTCCTTTGCAGAACCCTAGGAGAGATGAGTACCTTCCTAGGTGCTGGGAGAGATGTGTGTTTGTGGGTGAACTTAAGGTCACTATCCTTCTCTCCTGGTACACACATAAAACCACTGAAGCGTATCGTCCAACAGTGTAAACCCAACTTAAGCACAACATTCCTACAAGTAGGGAGAGGACTGATATGAACAAGTAAAAATACATTTCTAAGAAAGATATACAGCTGAGGGTCGGTTCATCACACTCTGTAAAACAGACAGTAAAGTATAGGACCATTTTAAATCACAGTTCCCGATGGAGAATAAGGTTATGTGTAGAGTCGAATAAAGAACCAAAATGTTTCTTATTAATTCTTCTGAGCTAAGTTCACATCCGTCATAAAGCGGAAATGTCAGTTTAAAAAAAAACTGGTCCTTCAATGGACCAGAAGAATGGACAAAATAGTGTAGATGTGTAACCTAACTGGCATAATATTCTATAAGACATTGTCCAATATTTCTAGTTGCTCTTGATGCCAGCATTTACCTTTATGAAGAAATCAGAGAGAGGGACTGGCTGATTGGTTGGCCATGGTAAAAGCAATTGCTGGACTGTGGTGGCCAGTACATCTGAATAATTGGCACATCATTATACACTCATTGACAAAAAACAATAATGCACCTAGATAGACATGTTAGATTGCTGCAAAATTCAGTATGCAGTTGTGTCCCAGATATGTAAGTGACTACATGCATGGTTTGATTAGACATTGGGTCTTGCGCAAGAAGGCATACAAGTGCTTACCCTACTGCCCTATAATACTTTTGGGTAGTGTACCTCTTAGTGAAAGATTGTTGACTACTTGCCCCTACAACACACTAAAATACATTTTGCCCAGTTGACAGGCATTGAGAGGAGACACAGACCGACCACCAGTGAAAAGGATGGTTTGATCTGTTGACAAGCAGGAGCAACACACACAATTTCCTTGTCCACCATCCACACCCAGGTAACTCCTTCACTACACATCCCTGTCTCTGCTCAGATTGGTGTTACAGGGTCCATTATGTGCCCTGTCCTTGACAGCCAGCCACTGATGCCTTCACTTGCAGTGGAGTCATGGACAAGAAACGCAGACTGATAAGGACTGGAACTGTATCATCTTTAGCAATGAACCCTAGTTCTGTTTGGGAACCAACAATGGTTGGGATTGAGTATTCAGGCCTAGAGGTAAGTGCTTCAATCCTGCTTTGCTGTGGAGAGACACACTGTCCTCATTGCTGATGATCTGCGAAGCCATTGCCTGCAACAGTCTGTTACCACTAGTAGTGATACAAGGACATCTTCCCACTACATGTTGCTTCTCATGGCAGGGCTTCCAACTAGCATTTTTCAGCAGGATAATTCTCTTTGACACACAGCAAGGGTTTTCCAGGAATGTGTCCACAATATTGCTTGGACTGCCTGATCACCAGATTTATCGCTAATTGAGACCAGCAGGGATGCCTGCATTGGCAAGCTATGAGTGTGCAAGATGTACAGACCCAGCTTCAACACGTATGGACAAATGTGCTGCAGAGTATCATATGCAACCTGTATGCCTCCATACCCAACTGTATACAATCTTGTATCAAGGCTAGATGTGTCCCAACAGGGCGCTAGAGCCTCCTTTCAGTAGTACAATTTTATAATTTCAGTTTAATATTGTAATCACTTACATATATCATCATTACATTCCCATATAAAGTTTCATTCAATTCCAACAATTCCGTCGTGATATGTAAATTTTTGTCAGTTTTATATATTAGAGCAACATATAATTACACAAAATAAATAATCAAAAGAAGAAGCTCAGTTGTTGCTCTCCTCCACAATCAGACCTTAGTAGTTGATGATGATGGGAGAAGAAGTAGAAGAGGAAGGAACTGATTACTCACTGCCACTGGCTGCATGAGAGGTATTCACACTCCTGAGTTATGGAAGTGTCACTGTCCAATGAAGGAGGAGAAATAAACACATGCAATTCATGACCACAAGGCTGTAACATGATGAGAAAATAGAAGACTCTTCTTATTTTTGAGCACTAGTAACCTATATCTGTTAGTAATCTACCTTATCTGTTCTTGTCTCTGTGAAAATTCTCTCAATGTAGCGTAACCTAGAACCCAAAAATTACAGAGCTGTACAACACGTCCTACCACAACTAATCCGCAACAGACTCCAAAGGAACCAAACACACAGAAGACTGGACAAAGCATTATGATGTCAATTAGAATCAGGCCAGTATTGTGTAGGATTGGGACTGCTGCTGTCTCTGATGTAATCAGAAATATGTTCTAAATGATGAGCAGGATATGGAGGGATAACATGGAACATGAGATTCCAGTTCTAGTTATCCTCCTAAGAAGTAACAAAGACATTACATATATTATACCACCAGATTAGAGTGAATGTTCTTCAATAAACTGTATTTAGATCTTTTGACAATCCAAATACAGATGTAGCAGCAGTAACAAGTTGCAACGTTGGCTTGATATTTTGTGCTAACATCACACCAACTGTGAATGCAAGAGCTGCCTGTCAATTCAAGTGAATTTATTACAGTACCCACTGTGAAAATATTGGTTACTTCCACCCCCACTCCCCAACAGATAGACAACCATCTATTGGATGGTTTACCCTACTGTGTGTGATTGGACTTACTATTGGTCATTGAAAGTAGGTCACTCACTGACCTACTTTCAATGACCATTGGTAACTATAATCACACAGCTAGTGTAGGGGCTTCTTTATAGATGTAGGACTCCCTATACTAACTTCTGACCATTGTCAAAACTCCATTTTCTGGCAAATGAATGATGCAATTATTATTACTAATTGTGGCACATCTTGGGAGGTTCCATGACCTATATTTTATATTGGATGTATTATAGCACATGGTATAATGCATCCAATAGTAATGTAAGTAAGAAGTAAGAAGGAAGACAGCTTTAGGTGAGTATAATTAGCTTTTTTTGATTTACTTTTTTTCCAGGATATGGACTCCTTCAGATACATTGGACTACATTTGATCAGTTTTTTTATTATTAATATTAATAATGAAATAATAATAATAATAATAATAATAATAATAAAATACTCAAGTAGGGATTTGTGAGTATTTATTATTAATAAAGTGTTTTTAAGTGTTTTTCTCGTGTGTGACAGCTGTCCATTACTAAGACTTACTATTACCCAGATACCTAACACCACAAGTGGTATGGAATGGACACTTGAAGTGATAGTTGAGTAATAGGAAGTAGAAGGCTGCTTTTCTTAGGATTGAAAGTGCAAGTACCTAAGGATTTCCCTAAACAGTTAATATCAACCTGATGCTACAGGTTGTTATGTAAAAAAAAATGGGACCCTCTCACTTCAGATGATAAGGTACCTGCTGGAACCTGGCTCTTCCCAGTAGCCCTGGTAGTGGTTTGTGCTAACTTTTGTACTGGCTGATACTAAGGCCCAATGAACCAAAATAGTGTCTAAAAATTCCGGTACAAAGTAAGCCAACTAAAAGCTTGTATAAATGCAGACTAGACAGTCTAAAGAAATTACCAAATTTGCCATCTAACATCAGTCATATGGTATATTTTCCACTGTCTAACTATTAGTAAATCTGGGTCATTGATGAGGAGTGAGTGTAGGATGGGGCCAGAAAGAAGAATCATTATGTATACCCAGTATTTATAATAAAGTCACTTTTGGCCTTTCACCCTCTCCCACATTCTGTATTCAGGATATACATAATGGTGCAGCTTTCTGCCTCCACAATCACTACCCCACATATTTAGTATGTACAACCCCTATTCCAAAAAAGTTATGCTGTGTAAAATGTGAAGAAAACAATGAAATGCAATGATTTGGAAATATAATAAATTTTATTCACAATAGAACATAGAACGCAAAGAATGCTTTCTGTCCCCTCCACCAACACCACACATTTAGTCGAGAGTCTGAGAGGGTCATATGAGGCGACATTATAATTATTAAAAATAGGGAGGTTCATTAGAGGTAAAATTAGCTTTATTATAATTATGGTGGGTGATTATGAGGTGGGGGTTATGTTGCTGAAGGATAAAAGCAACAAGAACCATTATGTTTATTGAAGATATCGGGGTTCATGACAATGTCCAAACACTATACAATGTGATGAAAAATAAGTGACGCTTAAAAGTTTTCTCCCACAAGACTTCCAACACTGCGCTCCTGATTTTCCTGCCAATGTTTGCCTCCTTGGGGGTACTCAGTGGAAATTTTTAGTCAGTAAAGGATATTTGGTTTAGAAAGGCTGAGAAACTGTATCCTAGCATACCAGGGAGGCAGGAATTAACCCCTCCCTGGTATGTCTGCTCTCCTAGACTGCTAGGAGAGCAGACATTAGCCCTTCAAATATTCTAAACTAAAATATTTGAAATATTTTTTACAAACAAATTTTACCCACAATTACATAAGGTAATAAGGCAGCGGCTCTATAATATCCATCATTAGGATCATAATATTTATTTTTACAGCCTATCTTTGAAATAACATTGAGATTTTGCTATACAGATCTGATCAGTAGTCGTACCATGTTCTGGTGTGAGCTCGACCCCATGAAGAGAGATAAATTGATTTCACCTGACTTAAATATAGCTTTTCCTAGACAAATCCATCTGCCTTTAAGGATAGATGCTGTGATGTTGTGCTCTTTTGGGCAATGGAAACGGCAGGATTTTGAAAGTTGTTGTGATCAGGATTTATAAAACCAGGTAACACTCATCCCCTCTGAGTCTGTCCTGTTATGTTATAATTCAGGTAAGCCAAAAGACATTAGATTCAATAACACATTACATCATATTAATGCAGTTTCTACATGTGATGACATCTAGTGGACAGACAAGCCTCTGTAGACTGGTCATTCAAAGACATATCACTTTACAGCCTGCAGTGAAACTGAACGTTCAGATCACTATTGAAGGGATTGCTCAAAACCTTATATTAATGGCCAATTCTAAGGATAGATCATCAATATCAGATCAATAGGGTCCGACACCAACCAACCTTACTGCTCAGCTGCTATGGCTGCTGGATGTAACATCCTTGCCTGTCTGGGCTTTGGCACCATCCTCCGGGTGCGCACTGCAGCGCAGGAGGTGTGTCTGGTTGTGATTCCTTCCTTTGGGTTTTTCTTGTATTGTCTGAACACTGTCCTATTCCCTCACCTCCTTAATTGATTTTCCACCACACCCTTCTCCTTCACCTTGCTTTCCCCCTGCTCCACTAAGAGTTAACTTTAGTCTTGCCTGTGTGATTGACAGCCTGTCCTCCTATCAAGTCTAGGGCGGATTCTTCCTCCCTATTTATTGTTTGCTCACGTTCCCATTGGTGCCTGCTATTGCATTATGCGTACTGGCTATACTCCTTGTTCTTTGTTACCTGTTCTTCTGATTTCCTGACCACTGGCTTCCCTTTGACTTTTCTCTTGGATTGTGATTTTGTACTGCATAGCTCGATTGTTACTGACCCCTTGGCTAGCTGACCTCCCTTTGTTGTGTTCGTCCTGTCTGTGTTCTGTGTATCACTTATTGTAAGCAGGGACTGTCGACTGGTTGCTAGCTGTTGCCTAGAACAGATCGGGCAAGCTAGCCAGGGACAGTGGGGGGATTCAGCTTAGGGTCCACTGTCTTGTTGTGCCCCTCTCCCCAGAGTTCTCCAGCAGCTACTGGGGAATCGCTCCTCTAGTGATTACCTTACACTGGATCTATGCAATCTACAGAGCCAGAAGACAATAGTACCATACACTTTGTAGTAGCCATACCACTTTATTGCAACTCTGCTCCCATACACTTGAATAGACACTAGGTAGGTAGACACTATAGGTAGACACTAGTAATAATAATGGCACATTGTAAGGGGGGAAGATTTTGCAGTGATGCCAGAGAACCTTCTTTAGAAACTTCCTTCCATGTTGCTTCATTTAACCCCCCAGAGTCTTATTTATTTGTCCATTGATATTCTTGAGCTCCCCCCTTACATGACTTTCTCTGAGGTTATTCATCACACGGTGATAACACTGAGACAGTTTGATTAATATGCCAGAAAGATAACATAACATGATGTCTTATTTATTAGACAAGCGGAAATATAAGAGGTGTTGATGGATCTTCCCGTTAATTATTTGCATAGACATGTGCAGAGGACCCCTTACACCATGCACTGTGTCTGATGACACTCATCCCTAAATCATTCCAGGCTTCTAAATATCTGTCACTATTAAACTAAACAAAAAAATCTGAGAATATATTCAGAATAACAAGACTGGAGAGGAATTAATAATCCAGTGAAGAAAGATCTACATATCAAAATTAAAGGGACTGTCCATGATTTATCTCTTTATAGTCTATCCTTACGATAGATCATAAATATCTGACTATGGGGGAACCAACAGCTGTATCAGCTGATTCGGGCCACTTCTGATGCCTGTGTACTATACACAGCACAGAGCCATAAGCAGTTGGCTCCATGCCCTGTATAGTAAGAGCTGATCTACAGTGACAGCGCCCAACCACTATACAGGACATTGAGCCAACTGCTTCTGGCTCTGTGCTGTGTATAGTACAGAAATCAGAAGCAGCCCTGTACAGCTGGTCCATGCAGGGAACGGCTGTCAACCCCCCTTTAAGCATATATTTATGGCCTATGCTTAGGACAACCCTGGACAACCCCATTAAGAAGGAGTGTGAGTATGGATGTTAAGCTTT
This sequence comes from Leptodactylus fallax, assembly GCA_947044405.1. Taxonomy (NCBI): domain Eukaryota; kingdom Metazoa; phylum Chordata; class Amphibia; order Anura; family Leptodactylidae; genus Leptodactylus; species Leptodactylus fallax. Next base: position 10,578,179 of record CAMRHE010000025.1, read on the forward strand.
AGCCTTCTCCTCAGCTTTGGGATCCCCTGAATTACGCATTTAATGCTTCTGCTTTAGCAGAGTAATATGTTGAGTTTTTCCGCAGCACTCAGACAATATGGGAGAATTACACAGACTTACACTTGGGACAAACATTCAACAAATAGAGAACACCATTCACTTAGCAAGAGAATATACATATGCCAGAGGGACAAACACAGTGCTGTCTACTGTTAGCTTAATATAGTTCCCCCTGCATTAGAAGAGAGAAGAAGCAGACAGGATTGTGAGCCATGCAATGAAGGCCTAGATCATGTAAAGCAACAACAAAGCCTTTACTAAGTTATGCCACTACAGTGTATGAACTCTAAGGGGGACACAGAAATACAGTATTTGAACACTACAGCAGAAAATGGGTGACAATGGTGGTTTTCATCTGCAGTGAAGCTCCTTTCTACAACCAGGCTTGGATTGCACCTCAGAGGAGCAGATGAATCCCCCAGTGGGCCCCTGACCCAGGGTGAGTCCTTAGTATCTATTCTATGTAGTATGTTCTTACGTTCTACTTCAGTCTCCCACCTCCATAGTACGTAGTATGGTTTTAGATTCTATTTAATTCTGCCACCTGCCCAAGATTTTTTTAATTAGAATAAAGCATGATTTTGGATCCTACTTGCCCTGTATTCACATTGCAGCTAGTACCTGTTCACATTAGGAGAACATGTACTATTTAATTAGAATCAAGTATGTTCTTAGATTCTACTCCAGTCTCCCACCTGGCCAAGGCTGGTTTCATAAAAATAGATCATGTAGTAATGTATTTCTAACTCTATTTATAGATGTATTGGTGTTGTCTGCAGAGTGCTGCTGTAGTTTTTGTTTAGAACATTATGATACATGATAGATAGATAGATAGATAGATAGATAGATAGATAGATAGTGTCACTCCAAGATAAGTGAAAAAATAAGTGAGGTCAGTACAATCTTTGTTTGGACATTAAGATAGATAAATAGATAGATAGATAGATAGATAGATAGATAGATAGATAGATAGAAAGATGATTTATTGGAAAGATATAGATGTATAGATAGGTATGAGTGGATTCAGTTTAGAAGGCTTTTACTGTTTTCCAGGTCACCCTTTCGTTAACTTCACCATGTGACCTCATAAACTTCGCTCTTCACCGTCCAGCTTTGCGATCCATATCATTAGCAGGTGTAAACAGCATAATCTATTCCTTCTAGTTAAATTAAGACTTCCCTGCTTCTCCTTTGCCAGGAGGTGAGGTATGATGATTGTCTGCCTGATACTTGTCCAAGATATGGAGGTTAATTCTGTCCTGCAGTATTGAATTAAAACAAAGAAAACTCTAAAAAATTAGTGGTAAACGCTTCAATTCACGTAGCCGGTAAACAAGTAAATGAACTGTCTAGACAAATTACACACATACCCCTGAGATGTACACTGTGGGCACATAGAAACTTCACAGCAGCAATTATGGAGACAATCGTGCCAGTTGTTTTATCAGTAAATTGAAGGAGTAACAAGCTTGTAAAGTAGCTGTGTAGTAAAACTAGGGCTACGCTGTACAGACCCAAATATTATGTTTATATTCTTTATAGAGTATGATATATTTCTTGAGAGATTATGTTTAATTTACTCCATTTTATAGTCTCCATCTATCAATATCTAATGTTTGTGAATTTTTTTTTTTTTTTTTCACTGCTGGTTCAGTATCTGCCTTTGCCTTCTAGAACTGGTAGATTTTACACCAGTAAAACTAGAACCAAACTACCAGGGTAAGTGGAGTAAGCTGCACCATCCTAGTTATTTGGGGTCAGTAGCAACCGGCAGAATTGTAAATATAGCACTGGGCTGTAATCTTCCTATTATTCTGCCTTTTAGCACTGTTTTCTCACTTTTTCTTTATTCTGCCATCAGTAATTTTGTGGCCCCATACCAGTAACATTTGTGGGCCCCTCTCTTCCCCGATGTGTCTTACAGTTTCCTGTCCTGTGGCCCTCACAGTATACTGTATATAATGTTCCCCAGTGCTCCCCAAACAGTATATTGCTCCACATCCTTGTAGCTCCAAAGAGCTCATTTGCACATTGTCAAAGAAGGAGATAGCTCAACAACAGAGGCATCAGTTCACAAGGGAAAATAACTGTTTGATCCAGGCGACCCTAACCTAGCTATATTTTGTACTGGGATGATATGCTGTATTCTGTTGACAGACTCCCTTTAAGGTGCCCCCTTCCTTTATTTTTTCAATCTAACAGAACAAATGATTCATTTTATGCCATGTCTCTTTTCCATCTTATTTTTTTTTATATCCTTTCAGACACAAACTGTACAGAAATTTGTGTGCAATAAGCAAGAGGCAAGAAGAAGACAGAAGCGAGCATTGCCCTTGACTGCTGACTGGCAGCTGCATTCCAAGTCTAATAAAATCACAACGCCTTAAGGTAACTGACAAGAAGAAAAACTAGATATGACCTTCAGAAGAGTCCCAAGTCATTTCAGTTCACACGACAATACAGTAATAAACTGTATGTCACTACTTATAGCAGCTCCCTGGATGCTATGGAACAATAATTTGATGCATGTCTCTATTGTCCTCTTCGACAGCTCTCTATAATTCTCACACCTCACACTGTAAGCAGTCAATAGATAGATATCTTTCCATCATCCACATATGACTTTTTGTCATTGTTGGTTTTTTTTATTGTCATTTTTGCTAATGTTCCTTTTTGGTGACTTTGCATGGTTATATCATCAAAGTGTATTATAGGTGTTGTACATATTACAAGACCTACTTTCAAATACCCTATTAGTAAATTCTGAGTTAACACAGAGGGAATCACACATCTAGCAAATTTATCTATCAGTCAGAACAGGGGCAGCAGCATTGTACACCTCTCGCTCCAGAGGACCCAACATGTCCATGCCTTCCATGAACAAGCCACTATATATAAAGGGCACTACACAATGCTTCATTTCCTATGTGACAGCACTACAGGGAAATTAAACTTTTATTGCGAGGTTGTTCAACAGATTACAACTGATTCTTGGCTGTTCCACCACCAGGATACCCTGTAATCAACTATTCATTGAGAAACCCTTCTAGCAAATGACCTACCAATTAGTCAGCAAACTATGCTGCCCTATGTAAGGACAGCAAAGCAGTGGAACAGGTATACTGTCCTTTTAGCCAATAAACCGTAAAAAATGGTGACATTTAGGGGCGATCAACGCATATGCAGGGCACATAGTTTATGAGTCTGGTGGAATTCATGAGCAGAGCACTTCTTCCACCTCCATTGTGATTGTTGGGCTGTTGTGTACTGTATGTAGAAAAAGCGCAGTCTGGCATCAATAAATGTGAGAATATCAGGGGAGGCAGGAGGAGTACTTTACTTATAAATACACCAGACTCATAAACTATGGGTCCAGTGTTGTTTGATAACTCCTATTACCCATAACATACAATATTTGTGGCGCTGTGCTGGCTAATAGGAGAGTGTCTTGATGCTTTCATCTTTACAATTAATTTCACCCTCCAGTCAGGAGCTCAAAAGCAAGTCAGTACTTACCGAGAATAATTACCCTTCAATTTATTTTCCCTTGATCTTGTTCCTTGACTGCTTCTTAGCACAGCTCCATTAGGTTAGATCTGTGACTAGGATATAGATATACTGCTTAGCCTGTGGTAGTCTTCTGGAGCATGATCCAAAGATGACACTGGGGGTGTGTCACAGACTACTTCATACTAAGCACTGTTACTATACTTTAGTCTCAGACTACTTCATACTAAGCACTGTTACTATACTTTAGTAGTATAATGTTGTACCGTGTTAGCCATTGAAAGTAGTGGAAGAGTGAAGAAATCAGGCGATACCTTTTAGAGGCTAACTGAGTATATTTGATAAGTTTTGCTAAGTAAGCTTTCAAGAGTCTAGCTCTCTTCTTCAGACATGGTGTTATACAAGAACTGAAAATTCACAGATTATTTATATTTAGTCTCAGACTACTTCATACTAAGCCATGTTACTATACTTTAGTCTCAGACTACTTCATACTAAGCACTGTTACTATACTTTAGTCTCAGACTACTTCATACTAAGCACTGTTACTATACTTTAGTCGCAGATCACAGCTCTGCCTTAATGGAGCTGAGCTAAAAAGTAGTCAAGGAGAAAGATCTGAGATAAAATATCTAGGTAATAATTAGAGATGAGCGAATTTCTCAAAAGTTTGATTCTGCAGTTCGATTCGAATTTCCAAAAAAATTTGCTTCGATCTGAATTAATCTGCGGTGAATATCGTTAAAAAACACCTATTTCCTGGCTTCAGAGAGCCTGTATAGTGGTGTAGAACACTGTGCCTTGCAGTAACACGCATAGAGAGCCTACTGTGGTAGTCAAACAATACTGTGATTCCGAATGACATGCACATGACAGGCATCGCTCTTAGAACCACTGCACACTTCACTTATTTGGCCAGTTACAGGGCCAAAACTGATCAACTAAATCAAGTGTGAACTCAGCCTTACAGGTCCATGTTAGTGCCAGGTAGAAAGAACCGTGCAGAGGCTTAAGATCCTACTGTAGCATGAAAGAGTGCACTCCTTTGACACTGTTGTCTGCTGATTCCACATAGATGTCTATAGAGTGGCAAGGCTGGCAAGGCGACATAATGTAGAGTTGGTAGCAGCATGAGGAGGCCACAGAGTGGCAAGGTGACATAATGTGGAGTTGAATCACTTACCAGTGATAGCAGGAGTGGGGATGTCAGTCTGCAGAGTAGTAAGCAGTGGATGGCGGCAGGCAGTAGATGGCAGCAAAGCTCCAAAGAGTAGTCGTACGGTCCGAGTTGTCAACGTGAGGTAGCGATGTACAAAAGGGCAATCCAAATAGATGAGTCAAACGACCAGTGTCGGAAACAGGAGTGCAGAGCGGTGCCAAATCGGAGTTCAGGAGGACGAAGTCTTGAAGGCAAGGCGGGTTTGTTAGCAGGAGAGGAGAACAAGGTACAAAATTGGGAGGCCAGAAGGATAGTCAAACAACAGAAGCAGGCGGTCTAGGCGGGAGGTAACAGGACAGAAAATATGTAACGCTTACTACCAGGGAAAACTGAATAGCCAGCGATTACCTGGAGCGGAAGTCCCAAATAAGAAGGTTCTAACCGAGCCCCTGCTCCAGAAGGGAATCCCGTGGCCCGAGCGGAGAAGGACCGGCAACCCCCTCATACCATCGCAGAGGTTCTGGCCTACCTCCTTACGTGGCCGAAAGGAGAGGACCGGCAACCCCTGTGTGCTGCCGCGGAGGCTCCGGTCCGGAGCTCCTTACAAGGAGGACATACAGTGACCCAATGGCAGCAGCATGAGGAGGACATACAGTGACCCAGCAGTGGCAGAAGCATGAGGAGGGCATATAGACCCAGTGGAAGCAGCATGAGTAGGCTATACAGTGACCCGGTGGCAGCGGCATGAGGAGGCCATACAGTGACCCAGTGGCAGCGGCATGAGGAGTACACAGAGTGGCCCAGTGGAAGTGGCATGAGTAACAGAGTGTGGAGGTGTCAGCAGCCTTAGGAGGCCATACAGTGACCCGGTAACAGAGTGTGGAGGTGTCAGCAGCTTTAGGAGGCCATATAGTGACCCAGTGACAGAGTGCATAGGTGTCAGCAGCCTTAGGAGGCCATATAGTGACCCAGTGACAGAGTGCATAGGTGTCAGCAGCCTTAGGAGGCCATACAGTGACCCGGTGACAGAGTGTAGAAGTGTCAGCAGCCTTAGGAGGCCATACAGTGACCCGGTAACAGAGTTTGGAGGTGTCAGAAGCCTTAGGAGGCCATATAGTGACCCAGTGGCAGAGTGAGGAAGTGACAGTAAAGTGCGGAGGCCATACAGACACCCAGTGGCAGAGTGCGGATGTGGCAGCAGCATGAGTAGGCCACAGAGTGACAAGGTGATATAATGTGGAGGCAGTGGCGTAACTAGGAATGGCTGGGCCCCAAGGCAAACATTTGACATGGGGCCCCCCCCGAACTGCTGCCCCCAATCCCCCCCCCCCCGCACTGCCCCCTCCAACCCCCCCCCCCAAAAAAATGCATTCCTGCGCACACTATTATGTGCCATAGTGGTTCCTGCACACAGTATTATGCCCCATAGTGGCCCCTGCACACAGTATCATGCCCCATAGTGGCCCCTGCACACAGTATCATTCCCCATAGTGGCCCCTGCACACAGTATCATGCCCCATAGTGGCCCCTGCACACAGTATAATGTCCCATAGTGGCCCCTGCACACAGTATCATGCCCCATAGTGGCCCCTGCACAAAGTATCATTCCCCATAGTGGCCCCTGTACACAGTATTATATCCCATAGAGGCCCCTGCACACACTATTATTCCCCATAGTAGCCCCTGCACGGAGTATTTTGCCCCATAGTGGCCCCTGCACTGAGTATTTTGCCGCATAGTGGCACCTGCACACAGTATTATGTCCCATTGTGGACCACCCATGAACAATTATTATACTCTGGGGTCTTTTCAGACCCCAGAGTATAATGATCGGAGACCCTGGGGAGGATAGAAACATAAAAAAAAAACGTTGCTTGCCTGTTCCTCGCTCCGGTCCACTCCCTGCTGCTTCGGCCACCTTCAATGTCGGACCACGCCGGCGTCACATGATGCGGGCAAGGCGTCGCGACGCAAAATGACGTCCGCTGACGTCTGGGACGTCACCAAACAGGCCCGAAGCCTGGAGAAGCGTAGGAGAGGTAAGTACATTGTTTTTTATGTTCCCTCACCTTCCCTGGGCCTCCGATTATTATACAGACCCCGGAGTATAACGATAGCAGTGATTGTGGGGTTCGGCCCGTGGCCTCACATACCGATCCCCGCTCCTGCTCACAGCCGCCTCCGCAGAATCGGAAGCGCAGGCGGCCGTGAGCGGGACCCCAGGGAACGGTACGTATATAGGGCCTATAAAAAAAAAAAACAAAAGCATCGGGGGCTCGCGGGGCCCCGTAAAGTCCCGGGCCCTGTGGCAGCTGCTACCACTGCTACCCCGGTAGTTACGCCCCTGTGTGGAGGTAACAACAACCTTAGGAGGCCATAGAGTGATCCAGTGGCAGAGTGAGGAGGTGGCAGCAGCGTGAGGAGGACATACAGTCACCCAGTGGCAGAGGTGAAAGTAGCAGCAGCGTGAGTAGTCCACAGAGTGGAAAGGTGATATAATGTGGAAGTAGCAATAGCCTTAGGAGGCCATACAGTGACCCAGTGGCAGAGTGAGGAGGTGGCAGCAGCGTGAGGAGGCCATACAGTCACCCAGTGGGAGAGTACGGAGGTGGAAGCAGCGTGAGTAGGCCACAGAGTGGCAAGGTGATATAATGTGGAGGTTGTAACAGCCTTAGGAGGCAATACAGTGACCCAGTGACAGATTGAGGAGGTGGCAGCAGCCTGAGGAAGCCATACAGTGACACAGGGCTGTGGTGCTAACATTGGCACCCTGGCCATGCTTCACCTTCTGCCCACAGATTGAACATATGGCCATGTTCACCTCCCTCGGCGGCTTAACACAAAACTGCCACACCGCCGAGTAGGTGATTTTACCCCCAACACTCCACAGTAATTGACTGCTACCACCACTGTCTCCGTGAACCCCTGCACCACTGTTTTCCGGGCAGGTAGGCTGCTGCGAAGCGGGTGGTCTACCCTGGGCACCTTTAGCTCCCGACCTCCCACTGCTGCCACCCTGCTGACTCCTCCGCTGCCTCATGCGCAAGCAGCAACCCTCTTCTCCTGATGACGATGAAGCAATTTTGTCACCCGGCTCCCAATTACGATCGGCTACATTGTCATTCACTACTGTCTATACATTACTGATGTCCTCCTCAACACCTGCTCCCACACCACTCTCCTCATCACTACTTGCCCGTCTACCGGAGGAAGCTGCGGATATCTCCTCCAGATCTTGGCTGAGCAGTAGCTGCTGACTGTACTCTAGTACCTCCTCACTGTATAGTGGATCTGAGCCTACAGCATAGAGTACTTCTCTAGCTGAGGGAACAGGAAAGGACAGAGGCAGATTGAGGACAGGTGAGGGCATAGGGCCTGCTGCTGGGCCATGCCAACTAAAGGTTGTGTCTGACAAACCCACCAACTCTTGGCTGGGGGTGTCTGATGTGACTTGGGATGAAGTGGATGACCGAGTCAACCAGTCTACAACCGTTGGGTTGATGGTCAAGACGCGACCGCTATTTGACACTGGGAGCTCTGTAAGTGATCCCTGCAGCCACGCCCCTTCACTCTGCTGCGACCTAAGCCTGCGCCATAAACATTTAGGCCTGTGGCCCTCGACTGTGCATGGCCTCTCACTTATCTGTCTGACATACTGTTCAATGAAAAAACGTAATTGCAAAGGAAATAAATACAGGGCAAAAAGGCCTGTAATTTTCTACTTTGAAGAGAACGGTAAATATGCCCCTTATTTCTTTCCCCACTAATGAAAACCTATAAAAAAAAAAAAAAGCATGATAAAAGCAGAGCTTTGTGGCTCAGAATTATTGATTTTTTTTTCCAATACTGTATTGAGAAATGGCCTGTAACTTAATAATGGGAACAAAATGGCGAATATGGTCCTTATGTGTTTCCACACTAATACACACCTTTAAATAAGTGTTAGGATAACCGCTAAGAATTATTGATTTTTGCCAATATTGTATTGAGAAATGGCCAGCAAATTTATACTGGGAACAAAATGGCGAATATGGTCCTTATGGATTTCCACACTAATAAACACCTTTAAATAAGTGATAACCGCAAAGAATTATTGAATTATTGAATTTTGCCACTACTGTGTAGAGAAATGGCCTGTAATTTTATACTCGAACAAAATGGTGAATATGCCCTTTATTTGTTTCCACACTAATAAACGCCTTCAAAAAGGCATTAGAACAAATAACTGCAGATATTAGTGGCATTCAGTTTTTTTTGGCACAGTAGTACTGACAAATGGCCTGTAATGTTATGCTTTGAAAGAACAGTGAATAAGCCCCTTATAATAAACGCCTTGAAAAAGGCGTTAGAATAGATGACTGTAGAGATAACTGGATCAGAATTCAGTTTTCTTTGGCACAGTAGTACTGACAAATGGCCTGTAATGTTATGCTTTGGAAGAACAGTGAATAAGCCCCTTATAATAAATGCCTTGAAAAAGGCGTTTATTACAGATAAGTGCAGATATTGGATATTGGATAGTGGATGATAATTCACTGTTTTTTGCTGTAATGCACTGCAAAAGACTTATTGTGTTCCACCTTGAAGACACAGGTATGAGTAATGAGCAGCAGTATAACGGCAGTGAGTGCTGCAATGTATATTAAAATTCTTGCTATAAATGACACTGCAACCAACCAAAATTCTTTTTTAAATTCCTCCCTATCCTTTCCCTACAGTTCTAAGGCTCAGCCTCTTTCCCTGAACTTCTATCTGTTTTCTAAGTCTTTCCCAAGCTCCTGTTGACATCTGTCCCTACAGTAAGAGCGATGTGAAATGACTGTACCTAAAATGGCCGAGGGTTTTTATAGGGCTATGACATCACAGGGCCGGCTGGCTGCTGATTAGCTGCACGCTTGCCATTGTGGGTGATCCCACGTTCGCAGAGTCCCTTGCCCCTTGTCCTAACATGTGCAGCATTCATTTTATAAAAAAATGTGATTCGATGCATCGAAGCATGAGGAAATCCATAATCGAGGCAAATCAAAGATTTCCAGAAATTCGGATCGAATTCCATTTCTGCAGCTTTGATTCGCTCATCTCTAGTAATAATTCCCTGTAGGTACTGATTATTAATTTTGAGCTCTTGACTGGTGAGTTGCTATATAATATATTGACCTCTGGAAATTTAAGGAATATACTTTGCCAATAAAAACCCTAGTTCATCATAGTGTAAAGCAGGGGTGTCAAATTCAAATACGCAGTGGACCAAAATTAAAATCTTGTATAAAGTCGGCGATATTTATTGAGAAAATGTCTACAATTGAGGAGTTTTTTTCCTTCTCATCAGATATAACGATGAACCTTTTCATCTGGAAACAAATTTAAGTTTTGCTTAAATGTAGAATCTGAAACAAACAAAGCTTAATACAGTTCGCTACACTCTGATCTACTCTACTAGACACTTTAGTAGATATTTGGTATGTTCTCACGAGCCAAATATACAGGTGCATCTCAATAAATTAGAATATCTTTGAAACGTTTATTTATTTAAGTAATTAAATTTAAAAAGTGACCTCCTATATTTTCTAGATTCTTTACACACAGAGTGTTCTATTTCAAGTGTTTTATTTCTGTAAATGTTGATTATGGATTACAGGTAATGAAAACCAAAATCTAAGAAAATTAGAATATTGTAAAAAAGTTCAGTATTGTAAATTCAGTGTGTCACCTGCCAAGGTTTCCTAAGCCTTTAAATGGTCCCTCAGTCTGGTTCAGTAGGACACACAATCATGGAAGACGCGGATTATGAATTGTATTACTGAATTACTGAAATGAATGAACGTTTCAAAAAAATTCTAATTTATTGAGATGCACCTGTAATTACAGCGTAGTCCAGATTTGGACCACGGGCCACAGTTTGACACTTATGGTATAAAATAAACACAAAAATTGCGCTAATACATAAATTGAAATAATTACGTGGTGGAAATCTGCTAAAGATAAATAAATAAAGAAAGAAATCCACACATATAATAAAATAAATCATCATTATGAAATAGTTAATAAAAAAACATGTAGAAACGAATAGACAATAAAAAGGGGATATAAGGCTGTGCAAAGCCACAATAGAAATACATCAAAGTAGGATGTGACTATAGAAGCTCAATAGTATAGGAGTAACAACTTGCTCAAGGCAGGCATATAAATGCTATATGTTCCAAGTAAAGTGCTAAGAGACATATTATATTTTAGGTTGCAACATTATATTATATCACACCTCATACATCCACATAGGAATATAATAAATAACAATAATCATAAAACAAAAAATCTGCCCATAAAGCAAGTCCTCCAATATGTGTGAAATAGGGCAACTATAGTATGTAATAAAAAATCACATATGCATGATCACCCGTGCTTATGTGATTTTTATTACATACTACTGTACTCCTTGACGAAGCCTTTTGGGCGAAACGTGCATCGGGGCGCGTTACATCCTGTTAGGTGATTGTGCTGTGCATATGTGGTTTTTATTACATACTATAGTTGCCCCTATTTCACACATATTGGAGGACTTGCTTAACGGCCAGGTCTTTTGGATTATGATTATTCTTATTTATTATATGCTATGTGGATGTATGAGGTGTGATATAATATAATGTTTCAGCCTGAAATATAATATGTTTAGTTATTATTTATTTATTATTTATTTAAAGGGCACCCAACTTTTATACATACATTGCATAAATTGATAGTACAGTGGTACTTTGGGTAAGTAATATTTTGAAATTTTTAGCAATTTTCCCCTCTACAGGCTCTAACTTTAGTTTGAATTCCTCCCTAAGCTGGTGGGTGGCTAGTATGTGAGAATCTGCTGTCTCACACCTCCCATACCATGCAGAACATATGTAGAGAAGTACTGAGTTGTACTGAGTTGTACTGAGGTTGGTAAAGTGCTTTGGTTATGATAGAAAGCTCCTATTTAACTCCAGCATCTCAATAAACCTTTTTTTTTTCTTATCTTCTGTATTTCGGGATCACTTTTCCCCTTTCCATAGACATGTGTAATATGAGTCATGTGACCTGCATTCTGTCACATGACTCATATTTTCTGCTCCTACTCCCTAGTTATTTAGCAGAGGGCGTAGCAGGAGCAGAAAACAACCTGATAATGGCAGACAGAAGCATTTTCCTGTGATTAAATATGTAACATTTTTTTATAATAGTCTGTAATATTCATGTATGCAAAGTTTGTTGAAAAGTGACCATTTAATTCTCAGATTTTTCTGCCATATATTTTGAATGATACTTGAACATGTGGTTAAGCTTTCAAGGATAAAGCTGTAAAAGAAAACAAGAAGAGCATGGGTCAGGTATAAGCTAGATCCATTATCTCCACAAGCGATTGATTTCCATATTATTCTTTATGATGTATACATAAAAACATCCATGATCGCAAGGCCATGACAAACTACACATTTTATGCAGCGAGGATGAAAGAAGTAAAAGTAGAGGGAAAAATGTTAATTATATCTTGCTGGAGGTGCGGGGAAGGTAGTCAAACCTTGGGATCAGATGTTACATTTTTAAGAAAGTTTTTTTTTTTTTTTTTTTTTTTGAGGGAAGGTTGAGTTAGTTTATGAAAAGCAAAGAAGAACCTAACGAAAGTGGCCTGAACAATAGTATAATTGACTAGCAATGGAGTGGACACGTGTGGACAAGTGGACCATGCACCCCGGAGTTGAGCTATAATCAAATACCATCTTTTTTCACTCTTGAACAGTAATAGTTGGCACAGTCAGTGATCTGTACTGCTACCCCACTGACCTATTGGCTGTCACGCAGAGAGGAAAATGCTGCTATCTTGATGCTATTTTGACACCACCTTCCATACTCAAGGTGTTGTATATTATTATATGCCAAACATAGAGGCAAACTGTAATGGTGCCCTTTTATCGCTTTGGTTCTAAATGCCCCAATATCAATTCCCAAGTTCCTTAAAGGGCTGTTTAAAAGGATATGTCATCAGGTCTGAAAAGCCCAATGACATCCATCATCTATTGCCCAGAGCATTTTGAAGTCTTGTTTATCCAAATCCATTCACCTATTCAAAAGATATAAGTCCTTTTAGTTTTGTGGCAAATTAGAGTACACTAGCCAAGTGGTAATAATGCTGTAGAGTCTCTGGGGGCAGGGTTTCTGTGTGTTGTATGTTACCACCACCAATTGGCATGCATATTTGCATAAACACTTGTAGCCCTATTTGGGGGGGGGGTATGAGTATTATCCCTCCCGCAACAGACTCTGGCGCTGACCTGTGTGTATAATGGGACCTGAAGCCTTCGCTGAAGGGAAGAGTGGGAACATATATGAAATATATCAGTGCCTCCACCCAGGATAGAGCCTCTGTATTACAGGGAGGATCTCGTCCTGGGACTTACCCATGAGGTACAGTTAGTAGCCTTAACAAGGATCACTGTACTAATCTCACAGTCTGAAGAATACATACAGATACCACATAAGGTTATAACAGTAGCTTTATAAGAATCAAAAGGGTAATAATACATACATACAATATACTCAGAACACAGCAGTACTACAACAACCAGCAAGTCCTCAACCGTCTTAGGTTATATACCCGGGTATATATATAGATATATAGCAAGAGTCCAGTGCACAATACCTCCAGGCAACAGAAGAGATGCAGGGGCCCCTGTGGATGACTGTGGATCCTCGGATTCTTCCAGGAGATGACAGACAGCCGATCAGGAGATGATGATGATGATGGTGAGATTCTTCACAGGCAGCAAACAGGGCGACGGTGACGGCAGTAGATGCAGGCCTGACTACCCTAACACTGAGTCCTTAACCTGCCAGCTAAACTACTAGTGCCACCGGGCCTCTAACTAGCTAGTTGGCCTTCGGAAGCCTAACCTATCACTGCCCTGAACTATATATATATATGGATCCCTAACTACGGTTACTAGCTAGGTCCTGTGAGTATATAGGGGGTAACACATACCTAACTATATACTGTGAAGTAAATAGGAACAAGTGGCTCTTAGACTCCCCCAGACATAACATGTCTGTCTCAGCAGCTCTGCTCACATCTCTCCCCCCAGCAGCTCTGCCTCACATGTGTCTGACTCACTGTATTTACAAAACAAAACTTGCACTAAATGCCTGGGGTCTCTGAAGCCAAACTGCAGGGGCAAAGAAGCCAGATACATTATATACTAGTAGAAATGGCAGTTCCCTACACACTAAAAGGGCTTATATATTTGGAATAGATTTGGAAAAGGAAAACACCAAAATGCTCAGGTTGACAGTTCCTATCAGATGACATATGTCGTTGTGCTTTTTAGACCTGGTGACATGTCCTCTTTACACGAATGGCGCCTCAGTTTTTTGAGTCTGTAATATAGAGGCAGCCTATCCAACTGATATGGGACCCTTAGATAGAGGACATTCAGTTCTGCTTGATCCCACTGACTTACTATTCGGTTTTTGAGAACCTGTGCAGTTCTCTCCTTTCCAGATAAACTATGTTAGCAAATAAGATGGTGAAAAATTGGCCTAAGGATCACAGAAAAGATCTGGAGTGGGAAACAATCACCAGGCCCTTCTGTTTTGCATGGCAGTACCTGGTACCATACTGGGAGGGACAATTTTGATTTTTGCTAGGGAACCCCTTATCCTCTATGAAAACAGCCACATAATTTTTGCACACACAGAACTCATTTCATTTGCCCTACATAGGTTTACATTGGATAATATGTTCCACATTTTGCTGCCTAACCATGTGAGACACGAAACGTCAGTGCAGCCTAGCGGATAACATCTGGGACGGATAATATCAGGGTACTGTATACAGAACAACTAATTATTACCTCTAATGTATATTCACAAAAAGCATATGATTAAGTAAATATTAAGAGCCATTGCAGAATTCATCCTATTGGTGTCATAATATTGATAGTGCCATTCAAATCACTATGGAAAGATGAATCATACTCTATTTATAGTCAGATGAACAACTTGTTCCCATGAGAACATTCACTGAGGAGTTCATGGTAGTTTATGGAACAGTTTGCCAATAAAGTTGATATTAACCCAATAAAGTAATATAAGAACAACAGTCTAGAATCTACAGATCTCACATCGAAAGTAAAGTGCCCCAATTCAAAAAGAAAAGTCCAGATCTGTTCAACTTTTCAAGATCCCAATCCAGGGGTATTCTCCCACATGCAGCAGCAGGCTCCCTGCTCTCAGACACACACCACATTGAGTTTCCATAATGACTAACCTTAGCCATGTCTCTGGATAATGCCTAATGACTCAGACTGGGTCCTCACCTTGTGTTCTTCTTGTACATTGCAACTGTGCAATGTACACTTACATATGTTACTTTATCTGTGATGATTCATTGTTGCACTGACTGTTTCAAGCTACTGCCACTTTAAATGTTTTTATTCCTGAGCCATTGTGCCTTCTTTGATCTGGAAAGAGGGTGGTATAATGATTCTTCTAAATGGGTAGAACCCCATTGTGCCTATTGGCTGTGCAGCGAGCAGTTTCCATTTCACACAACTGGCAGTACAGACTTTGTACACTACAGCCTGACACTTTCTAGAAGGCCTGGGCGGGAAAGTGTTCTATAAAAGAGAGGTTTCCAGCACTGCGATTGTTGTGGCCACCCGTCAGTGTAGTTTGTTTGGAACCATGACTTTATCTAGCAAGCCTGGGGTTTGCTTGTGAAGTTAGACCCATTATTGCTGAGCGTAAATTCCTGGGTAATTGAACTGGGTAATCTCTGTGTTACTGCAGGACCACTAATCTCAAGCTTACTTTGCATTCCAAAAAACTAATGTCAAGTTTTAGCCATTATTGTTATCTCCTGCTGTCACTGAGCAACCATTATTAACCTCGTTTGTGCTGAACAACTACTACCTGCAACAACTGCTGTCAGTAAAGTATCAGTGATAACCAGACCTGCATAAGCCTAGGCAACTTTTGTAGGAGACTCCACTGCAGATTCCATCTAAAATCAGCAAAGAGAAAAGTCCTGCATGCAGTCTATGGGGTCCAAGGGTGTCTGTAGGTACAGTAGCCGCTTTTTTTAGTGGACAGGGTCTCTGCCTTTCGGGTCCCCATGAATACCTGAAAAACGGAGATACAAATGCTAGTGTGAACCTAGTATAAGTGTGTGTTTCTCAGATGAAATCAAGATGCCTTTCGGGGGTCTCCACCTTACAAACCTACCACTACAAAGGGTCCACTGTAATAAACTCATGAATGGAAAAATCATGTGTTACTTCCATATCAAAATTTTTCCTCATTCAAGGTGGACCAAAAAACTAAGGAGACAATTGCCAAGCATGGTAAATCTTTTACATGAGTTCTTTGAGTCCTTTAATGTTTGAAGCTTTTTTTTTCTAGGTAAAGTACTCATACAACACACCTTGTTAGCCATCCTTGCTAGATTTCTCTAGGGATGACTTAAATCAGTTTGCAAAATTGTTCCAATAAATTTAATCTGGAGCCGATAAAGAGAAGAACAGATGTATATTCTGTGAGTGACATGGCAGGCTTATTTCTGGTGACAGGTAGTAATACAACCTGTTGTAAAGAGTAGACTACAGCGCAAACTGACAAGTTGTGAACAGAGTTCTTGCTAATGTGTTCTTTTAGATGATGCCATATTCTTTTCGGATAGGACTGTAGGAAACTGAGCTGTATGGTCTGAATTCTCTGTATGAGCATCTCGTTGATGGTGTTGATGGTCTTCTCAGATTAGGCTGGAGAAGCATTGTGACTGTTTGTGCTGTTTGTTACATCGAGGGCTATATATGAAATGTCAGCTTCCCTTGTATGATCAAAACTTTATGAACTTCGGTTACAATTCATTAAAAACACAGATAGAACATGAAGCTCCTGGACCTCAGTGCAAAATGTGTATTATGGTCCCCTGCTAACCATGTGCTATTTATAATACTACTTTCTTCTGATGTGGCAGAATAGCCTATGGCCACCCTCATACAGCAGGGTCCAAGTGTGACTGCTTTCTCTGCTCCCCTAAAAATGACTCTGAAGTAGAATGGAAGATCAATAGTTATATGGCAAAGATCTACAGAAAGGGGCAAGTAGAATACAGTGTAATTATTGAATAGTTATACAACTTTCTAAAGTCCCACTCCACTGGGCACACTAATGTGTAGTGAACAATGTACTTATTTACTGGGCACACTAATGTGTAGAGAACAATGCACTTACTGGGCACAGGAATGTGTAGTGAACAATGCACTTACTTACTGTGTACACTAATGTGTAGCGAACAATGCACTTACTAACTGGGTACACTAATGTGTAGTGAACAGTGCACTTACTGGGTACACTAATATGTAGTGAACAGTGCACTTATTTACTGGGCACACTAATGTGTAGTGAACAATGCACTTACTGGGTACACTAATGTGTAGTGAACAATGCACTTACTTACTTGGCACAGGAATGTGTAGTAAACAATGCACTTACCTACTGGGCACACTAATGTGTAGAGAACAATGTGTAGAGTTCTGCTGCTGAATAAAGTGAGCTATATGCTCACTCACTACACATTAGTATGCCCTGTACTATAGGACTAAAGGATAATAAAAATCACTGTAGTGGGGCTTTAGTAAACTTTATGCTATTTATGACCATTTTCAATATCACTAGTTATCTAGGCGAGGAAACTCTTCCTTAAGCCCCTTGCACAGGACTGTGTGCTAGGTCAGTGTATCAGGTTTTTCCCAGATAGCACACTGACCTATTCATTTCTGTGGGCACGTGCGCGTGACCGTGAATTACACATCCCCATGTGTGACCCGACAGTACAGGCCGCAAAATATGAATGAATGAATGGGGCCGCGGAAGCCTGTGTGCCGTCCATGCCGCTCATTCACAGGCGGCAGCTAGCACAACCAGCCTAAAATAAAAATAAAAATGACTGTAGTGGGGCTTTAGCAAACTTTTTTCTATTTTTCAATATCACTACATACCTAGGAAAGGAAACTCATCCTTAGTTTTCCAGAACCAAAGTGAACAAGTAAATGAGGCTCTGTTCACATATGCTCCATCATGGTGTCCATGGTTTTAGGAAAAAATAACCCTGCATGCAGCTATTATTTTTTTCATTAAATGCAGCAAAATCTGTGACAAAGGCTTTGAATTGAGCAACAAATGTGAACTGTGCCTAAAGCATAGACACAAATCAAAACAGAGGAATTGGGAAGTGGGATGAAAATCCTGTAGTCAACCAGATGATGGGAATGATGACAGCAGATGATGATGGGAATGATGACATCAGCAGAAAAAGAGTGTGATGATTATATGGGAGGCAGTGACCTGTCCATTTATATTACTATATAAGCCAGAACAGTGCTCTGTCTGGCAGGGGATGTGGCATTGTGTGAGAATGGGAAGAAAGAAATGCCCCGAAAAGTGGTTGTAGAAAACAGAAAGAAAGAGAGCCCTTATTTTCATGAGACTGCACCACTTTTTTCAATGACTATGAGAGGTATTGCACTTAAGTGGCTCTGTGGTATAATTTAAGACACAGCACTGGCACTATTAGGGTAAGTTCACATATAGTTTTTTGCAGGATGAATTTGAGATGGAATCCAGCTGAAATGGGAGAGCTGGGAATGAAGGGGAGAGATGAGAGGTGTTTTATGAGGAACATTCCGCTTCAAAAATCTGCCTGCAAACAATTCCGTGTGAATTTACCCTTAATGTGGAAAAGCTGACTTTCCTTCTAACATATATTAGTAAGAAAATTAAATGATGTCTTTTCAGGAGTCTTAAAGATCTGAGATTTTAGCCAAAAATAAACCTCACATGCTGTCGTATAATCCTGACTTTCAATGACAATGCCCCCTGTATAATGTCGGATTCATCTTACCCAGGGGTTATGTCCCACCAATTTATAGTCTGCTCACCAGTTGTGAGTATTTATAGACCAGCCGGCACAGACGTCATTGACTTGATCAGATAAGCAATGCCAATCTTCTCCATGGAGAGGATTATGTGCATTAATGTACCTGGATACATTCTATTTAGATGATCAGATAGCGCCATAAAATAAGAAGTGCTTACTATGTGTATTCAAATATAGTGTACCATATATTTCTAGATTGCTTGTCTCCAACCTGTCGCTTTTGGAAAACTACAACTCTCAACATGTTCTGTAAACTGCAGGCTACAAAAAAATCACATTCAATGCCATTGCACTTGTAGTCCTATGTAAAATCACAGATAAGGTATTGGGTTGAAACATATCTGTGATGCTCCTGACAACTCAGCTCTGCTACATCTTTATACATAATGCATAGACCTCCCAATTAAGACTCCTTTATTAGATACATTTTGGAGGCTCACCATATGCTTTAGAGAGAGTCCATACTTTGTGCAGCACTCCATCATCCAAATTAGTAAAAATGAACAGCAATCCAGGAAGCCACGTGGGAGAGAATAAGCCTAATAAATATTCTTGGGAGAATTCCACTGTATGTTTTGGATCTTAGTTATGATTTATGGTTTGATAAAAAAGACAAAGTATTTCATGAGCACCAAAATGCCTATTACATTTCCAGCGGGACAGAGATGGATTTGTATGCCGCTATTTTTCAGACAATGGCTAGACGGCCTCCACATTAAATACATGCACACAGCATTGTTACCGGCTACTCGCTGTTTAACTGTTTATATGAGGACAAAAGATATGGGAGGTGAATGAACTAGTACTAGTCAGTACATGTCAGCTATATACTGACATGTCTGTGTTACTAAACAGCCGTATTCTGCTATTCCTTATAGAAATCAATCTATTAATTGACAACTGGGTGTCACCAGATGGGGACGTGTCTCAGCACAGTCTGCTCAGTTATCACTGATCACCACCTCCTCAAGAAGCGGGCTCCATCCTGTTTGAAGAAAGGCTATGTGACAACCAACTCTGTTATTTGTGTTTTTAAATTTACTTATATAGCACCAATATATTCTGCAGTACTTTACAGATATTATCAACGGCGTAACTAGCAAAGACCCCACATGGCATAGTGCCCCCTTTCCTGGCCCCCACACGATAACGTCCCATTTACACATACTATAATGTCCCAAAGTGGCCTCCACACAGTATAGTGTCTCATAGCGGCCCTTGCACTCACTATAATGTCCCATAGCAGCCTCCATATAGTATAATGTCCCAAAGTGGCCTCCACACAGTATAATGTCTCATAGCGGTTCCTGTACACAGTATAATGTCCCATAGCAGCCTCCATACAGTATAATGTCCCAAAGTGGCTTCCACACAGTATAATGTCTCATAGCGGTTCCTGCACACAGTATAATGTCATATGGTGGCCCCTCCACACAGTAAAATGTTCCATTGTGGCCCCTGCACACAGTACAATGTCCCATAGTGGCCCCTCCACACAGTATGATGTCCCATAGTGGCCCCTCCATACAGTATAATGTCATATAGTGGCCTCTCCACACAGTAAAATGTTCCATAGTGGCCTCTGCACACAGTATAATGTCCCATAGTGGCCACTCCACACAGCATAATGTCATATAGTGGCCCCTCCACACAGTAAAATGTTCCATAGTGGCCTCTGCACACATTATAATGTCCCATAGTGGCCCCTCCACACAGCATAATGTCATATAGTGGCCCCTCCACACAGTAAAATGTTCCATAGTGGTCTCTGCACACATATAATGTCCCATAGTGGCCCCCCACACAGCATAATGTCATATAGTGGCCCCTCCACACAGTAAAATGTTCCATAGTGGTCTCTGCACACAGTATAATGTCCCATAGTGGCCCCTCCACACAGCATAATGTCATATAGTGGCCCCTCCACACAGTAAAATGTTCCACAGCGGCCCCTGTATACAGTATAATGTCCCATAGTGGCCCCTCCACACAGTATAATGTCCCATAGTGGCCCTGCACACAGTATAATGTCCCATAGTGGCCCCTCCACACAGTATAATGTCATATAGCCTGGTGGGCCACCTTATGCTTTTATCTTTTTTTAAATAGGCCGTTACCTGCTGCCGTAAACCTGCTGGAGTTAACGGGCTCTATTTACTTAATGATAACTGTTCCTGCTCATGGCTGCCTCCGTTTCCCCTTCTGCCCACCAGGGGAGAAGGGGAAGCCTGGATTTGAATCCAAGACTCCAGTGTAGCAAGGCAACAGCTTTCCTGGATCCTGAATACAAAATTAGCCTACTGTACCGATGTGAACATAAGGTATATATCACTATAAAACTAGAGAAATGTGCTGTTCTGGTTTCTAGGAAAGCTGGGTGCAAAAACTACACTTTGAGCTATAAAGGTGTCTACATTGCTGGTTAACACTTCATCCTTGATCCCATTTTGACATGTTCTTCTCTGAATCCAGTGATGTATACATTTCCCCTATTCTGGGCATTGTATAAAACATTTGCTCGTGTCCAGATGTTCTGGATACAATAGATCACATCTGGTGAAAACATCTTTCTGTTCAGAGATTTCCGGCGAGCTCTCTAATATACAGTATAATTAACCCTCTAGAATCTATTAAAGAAGCCGGCAGTTAATCTTAGGATCCTGCACATTGACTAATGTTCAATCATAGATCTCCATAAATCTACATCTGCCGTATTCCCTCAGGTCTTAAATGAGAGTCCAGGCTGTAGAGCAATGACCCATTTAATGCATGCGGCTGTCAAGTGTGTAAACTAGGGCTGTTGGGTCAGGTCTATACTGAATATTGAGTACATGTATGACTGCCTTGTAGCTGCATGACAGGCGGCCGTTTTTCTGCTGGAATCATGTAGTAATTACTTGAACACAGGGACATACTGTAACTGTGCAGAGGGTAGGGGCCGGCGGAGCAAGTGCCCTGGGTAAGAGCCAACAAGCCATTCTGCTTTGGTCAGGGAATTTAGATAAAGCGCTAGGATAGAAACCTGAAACTTCTGTCTGAGTGAAGGAAAACCTGCTGTAGGTCAAACTCTTCACAGCATTATGAGAAATCCTGTTCGGACCTTGGGTTTTATGACTTGACCTTAAAGAGTTATCCCAGATGTAGCAAACTTTAAGATTACAGTTATCAATTTAAATAAACAGATCCATGAAATTTTAACTTGACTTTGTTATATTGATATGTGATATCACGTCACAAATTACCAGATTTATTTACCAGATAAATGGCCCTTACAAGTCTACATTCCCTAGTATTCTATATCTTGCTGACTATGGCTTTTTCTGGTGAAAACAACTGTTTACTGGAGATCTCAGGATTCAGAACTAGGGCTGGGCTTTAGGTTGTGCATCACACTGTGCAGAACCCTCACCCGTCAAAGGAAGAAGTCTTGAAAACAGGTCTTGAAAAATGAAGGACTTGGTGCCTCTTTATGCCCCCTGCATGGGTCTAATGCATCCAGATTTGCGGATAATAGACAAAATAATACAGTAGGTTTTCTGATGACCAAAAGCAGCACATTATGAAACTGTGATAAATTGTATCAAATGACAAACCCAGCTCTGCTACATCTGTAATTTTTCTTACATCTGTTTCTTATCTTTATATAATGATAAAAATCATTGACGACTCATTGAGTTCTGATACATGGTAATGGAGGGCTCCAGTTCCTGATTTTGCTAATGATCCATTCCTTCTTTGGACTTTGATCATGAGACTAGTTAAGTATCTGACCGATGTCTTCCTAGAAAACCATAAAAAATAATAGTGCAAAGACTTCTCTAATACTTGGTTAGTGGTATCTTCCTGGAAGTATTAAACCATTACAAAAAAATGACAATTTTTCTTTGACTGGATGTCCAGAGCAGTTAATAATCCAGTCGACTGTATGTCAGGTTCCCTTTGATGTCAGATCAAAGAAATTTAAGCATCCTCCATGCATTTCCCTCATTGCTCTATTCACACATCAATGTTTTGGTCAGTGTTTTGAATCACTGTGTGTAAGCCAAAACCAGAAGTGAATGGTACACAGAGATGAGATATAATGGAAATGTCAATAAGGCTTCATTGTAATATTATGGTCTTCAGAGAGATGCTCCTCATCCGTCATATCTGGCTATATTGTTTCCCTTTACACAGATTATTACCAAAGTGTCAAAGGTCAGTGGGTTGAAAATAGCAGATGACCAAACATTCCCATGTTGGATGCTAGCCATTCCTCAGAAGGTCGAGTCTCTAGGAGTGGGACTCTACTCAATGTAACAATAGCCGGTTAATCAAACCTCCTGGAAGGATTAATGATCCCATCGCTCAGTCCCAGGGTCCAAGAGTCAATATCTTTTTAAATAGATATGAGTGTTACACATGCGTGTCATTACTCCGCAATACAATATGTTCACTATTGTATTATACTGGAATCATCAGTCAATGTCATTGAAGAGATTTCCACCAGATATCAGTTACATATTCATATGCAATGCCCTGCTCTTATCTGCTGTAAAATCCAATCACTTTCTCAAATATATATAAGATTCTAGACCTTTACAGGGAGAGAAAGGTAGGTGATACTATCTGTGCATATATTACCTACAGCAGTACTTTCTGCTCTCACATTATTTACCAGGAGAAACATAGAAGAAGTAATATCTGCATGTAAACTATCTACTAGGAGAGAAAGGGAGACAGCACAAACTGTACCTAATTTTTTATAGCATATTATACTGTGTGTGGCCCCTGTGGAGCATTATACTGGGGAGGGGGCCCTCTGGATAGCCTATTATACTGTGTGGGGCCCCTGTGGAGCATTATACTTGGGAGGGGGCCCTCTGGATAGCATATTATACTGTGTGGGGCCCCTGTGGAGCATTATACTGGGGAGTAGGCCCTCTGGATAGCATATTATATTGTGTGGGGCCCCTGTAGAGCATTATACTGGGGAGGGGGCCCTCTGGATAGCCTATTATACTGTGTGGGGCCCCTGTGAAGCATTATACTGGGGAGGGGGCCCTCTGGATAGCATATTATACTGTGTGGGTCCCCTGTGGAGCATTATACTGGGGAGGGGGTCCTCTGAATAGCCTATTATACTGTGTGGGGCCCCTGTGGAGCATTATACTGGGGAGGGGGCCCTCTGGATAGCATATTATACTGTGTGGGGCCACTGTGTAGCATTTAACTGGGGGGCCCCTCTGGATAGCATATTATACTGTATGGGGCCTCTGTGGAGCATTATAATCTGGGGTGGGGGCTCTGGAGAGAATGTTATATTCTATGGGGCCACTTTGCAGCATTATACTGGGGTGCCCCTCTGAAGAGCATATTATACTGTGTGAGGCCACCGTGGAGCATTATTCTGTGGGGGCCCCCCCAACCTCCCTGGGCAGTGTATTATACTGTGTGGAGGCCATATCTGGAGCATGTTATACTGTGTGGAGTCACTGTGGAGCGTGGTCTGTGGGCCGACGCCCCACCGCCCGAACGGCCGCACTTCTGGGCTTAACAAGACGTCCCTGTGGGGTTCCATTTCCTTACTATGTTCCTCACAGGGGAAGGGGAGGGGGTGAGTGTGGGGGGAAACTTTGGGGGGCCTCCCCCGGACAACTATGGTGGACAATTTTGGTTTGTGGTTGGTTGGGGGTTGTGTTGGGGGGGGCACTCTGCAGAGCATATTATATGCCTGGGAACGGCAGGCAGTAAGTCAGAAAAAGAGAGGAACAAACAAAAAAAAAACCCAAACACAAAAACAACACACTTAACAAAAACCACAACCAAAAACCCACAAAAAACAAAAAAGCAAAAAAAAAAAAAAAAAAAAAAGGCCCAAACAAACACCACAACACAGCAGAAGGGCACCGGGGGGGATTGAATTGCGTGGCACCACTGTGGGGCAATATTCAGGTGGGAACTAAGGAGCATTATACTAGGGGGCCCTCTGGGGAGTATATTATACTGTGTGGGGCCTACTGTGGAGCAATATACTAAGGGGACTGTGAAAGATCCTCTGTGCGCCAACACCTCTTTGACCACACCTGAGTCTTCTTTCATATAAAAACCACACTCACCGCCAGTGAGTGCCGGGTTCACAAGATAAATACAAGACAAGCTTTCTAAATTTTATATATTTATTAACCCCTAAATGGGTCGGTATTAACATCTAACACATGCAGTTCAGAACAGATATGTAGCTATATGCAAGCATTAACAGTTACTAGTTACAATATACAGTACAATAAAAATAAAAAGGGAATAACATTGAAATAATTACTTTACCACGCATGTCCTTGATGTGGCTCTATAGTCCAACACTCACACATGGCCTGTGTGAGTAACCAGTGGAGGCTTCTTAGCATCAGCATGCCAGCCTGCATGCTCTCACAGCAGCCTCTCCTCATGGTCTCTTGTAGTCTGATCATAGTAAGCAGCAGCATTCCAGCCTGCATGCTCATCACAGCAGCCTCTCCTCATGGTCTGTCTGTGATCTCTGTAGTCTGTGATGGTCTCAGCCCAAACTCCTCCCATTGCCTCTTACCTCATCTTTTGTACCCTTTATGCCACCTCCCAGAATGAGGTCACCGGCGGCAGCAAGTCTGATTGAATAATGCACTCAAGTCCAGATTCTTTGTATTGAGCTGAGACCAAGTGGAATGATACAATGTTATCAACCATATCTGATCTATCAGTGCAGACTGGACAATGCATGTTTTTGTTTGATCACTCAGGGCTGTGTAGGAATACAATGGATCCCTGCTGGGATGGATACAAAGCCCTATTGTTCCAGTGTTGCTACTACTGCCAATATACACCTAGGCTTATAGCTGCGCACATTATGAATAAATGCAGGTAAGAAGGGAGATACTATACCCAGAGATCAAAATACATCTCTGAGTTATAGCCATATTTAAGCAGAATCATCACAGGGACACTCCGGGGAGCATAATTTATTGCGTGGGGCTACTGTGGAGCAAAATACTGGGGGGGCACTGTGGAGCATTATACTAGTGGGGGCCCTTTGGGGAGCATATTATACTATTGGCCACTGTGAAGCGTTATCCTGGTGGAAAGGGGCAGTGTGGGGAGCCTGTTATACTGTGTGGGGCCATTGTGGAGTTTATTATATTGTGTGGGGCTTCTCAGGATCATATTATACTCTGTGAGGCCATTGTAGAGCATTATACTGGGGGGGACTGTGGGGAGCATATTATAGTGTGGGGGACCACTGTGGAGCATTATACTGGGGGAACCCCTCTGGGCAGTAGTGAAGGCTATTGTGGAGCATGTTATATTGTGTTAGGCTACTGTGGAGCATTATACTGGGGGGCACTGTGGGATGCATATTATACTGTATGGAGCATATTATATTGTGTGGGGCTGCTGGGGAGCATATTGTACTGTCTGGGGCCACTAAGAGGTAGTATACTGTGTGGAGCCTTATATACCATGTGGGGCCACTATGGGGGGCTCAGGGGAGCATTTTATACTGTGTGGGTCCACTGTGGAGCATTATATACCATGTGGGGAAACTGTGGAGGGCTCAGGGGAGCATTTTATACTGTGGAGCATTATATACCATGTGGAGCATTATACTGTGGGGTGGAGCTCAAAATTCCTGCTGGCAGCCCTGTGTGCTATGTCTGCATCACAGCTCCCTCAATATAATCTTGCACATACGTGTAGTACTCCATGACCATGTCATTCCCCCATACATTACTGTGCATGAACTGGCCATAGAGTTATTGGGGCCTGCACAGTACTATAGGGGCTGACTATACTGGGAACATACTCAGTAATGCCGCATAGTCAACACATATGTAAGACTTCAGTGAAGGAGCCGTGATGTAGGCTATTAGCAGGAAGCTGTTGGGTGGGGTCCCAGAACATGTTCCTCTGGTGGGCCTAAGGCCCTTCAGTCCGACACTGTATAACGGAGAACTATTATATATAAGGGTGGGTTACTATATATACTTGGGAAACTTAAATATGAGAGGGCTATTATAAGGAGGAACTATTATTTATAAGACGGGCTATTACTTATAAGGGGAAACTATTATATATAAGGCATCCATTATAAGGGGGGAGCTATTATTTATAAGAGGGGAACTATTTATAAGGGGGGTATAATTGTTAAGTGGGCTTATTTATAAAGGGGGCTATTAGTGATAATGGGGACTATTATTAATAAGGGTAACTATAATTTATGAGGGGGCTATTATTTATAAGGGAGCAGTATTATTTTTACGGGGTGACTGTTACTGATAAGGGAGAATATTACTGATACAGGGCACTATTTATCATTTATAAGGGCGCTATTACTGGTAAAGGTGTGATATTATTTATAAGCAGGGACTATTATTTATAAGGAGGCGCTATAATAACTGATGAATGGGTGCAAAAATCTATTAGGCGGTACAAAGGTGCTCATTTGAATTGTGTGTGGGAAAATGAGGCTTGTTATTACTTTTTTGTTGGCAGAAAGGAGGT
This sequence comes from Leptodactylus fallax, assembly GCA_947044405.1. NCBI lineage: Eukaryota > Metazoa > Chordata > Amphibia > Anura > Leptodactylidae > Leptodactylus > Leptodactylus fallax. The sequence continues at coordinate 10,605,379 of CAMRHE010000025.1, forward strand.
GTTATTATAGGGGTTGCCACTGGAAGACGATGGTGTTGTTTGCATATCAGCATTTGGGGCCCTACTTTTAATTTTGCCCAGGGCCCCATTTTGTCTAAAACCGGCCCTGGGTACATTATACTGTGTGGAGGGGCCACTATGGGACATTATACTGCATGGTGGCCACTATGGGACATTATCTGCATATATTCATTATAACTCACGCCAGTTTACTCCAATTCCTCACTTGCGTAGACTTCTATTCTGACAGAGGTGAGCACTTGATTTACTAAGAGGCTTTAGCCTCTAGATATTTCACGAACACCTTGTGCCTTTATCAAGACATGGGATCCGAAATGCAAGTCTTAATAAATCTGCCCCAATGTGTCTTGATTTTTACCAAGAGAGACAGTAAGGCAGTATTATTTGTGTCTTCATAATTTACCAGCAGAAACAGGCAGGCAGCACTATCTGTACCTGCATACTTACCATGAGAGACAGGGAGGCTGCACTAGTTGTATCTACATCATTTATCAAGAGGAACAGGGAGGTAGTAATATATGAAGGCCAATTTCACATTCACAATGTCTTACGACACAAGGTTAGTGTATATCCCTGTTATAGGGGCAGTGTTATGGAATTGCCATTTAAAGGGTTTTTCCCATCTCAAAGATCCTATCTATACTGCTAGCCTATGTAAATTGGGGGGTTTTCCTAAATATATTGCTTTAGCAATGCTGCTTTGTTTGCCTGCTATGTGAAATTATATCTCCCATTTTTTTACACAGTGTTTCTATAGCGCTGGACCTGTGTGATAAAACAGGACAGATTATGTCATTCACTGCTCTCACTGTTATCTACTGTTCAGCTAATTGCAGTTTGCTGATAAAGCTCTGTCTGTTATCTCTCTATCTAAACACACAGATAACACTGAGTACATTCTCTAGAAGCATGTGCATGTTATTTGATCAGTATTTATATCAGATTTCTAGTAATTATAATAAGCATTGTGATACTTCATAGTGTCCTGTTCAGTAAGCTGGGGGAGGGGGAGTGCAGGAAGTGAGAAGAAGAGACAGCATGCAAAGCTGCTGAAACAGGGAGATGGGAAAACCCCTTTAAGCAATGCCCCAGTTTAAGTAATATTCTAATATACAACAAAAAAAACTGTGAGAAACCAAAAAAGAAAGGAAAAGCAGCACTCAAAATAATGAACATGATAATATCAAAAATTTATTAAGACATGATTAAAAAACATATAAGATAAAAAAGATGAAATTGAGACAAACTGTACAAAAAGGTAGAAAAAAACAGAGGCTGGCATAGTACTCACAACAATACAAAAATAATGATGAATGGTAGATAGTCAGCTACATATAGGTAATACATCACACAGGAGAGTATATGTATTTATTAAAAGTACCAAAGCTAAATAGCATATATACCCAAACTCCTCATGTGAAATAAAGCTATTTTGCAAACGTCAACAGAATAGTAAGGGTTTACATACCCATATAGGTGTATAGCAGAACTCCAAGGCTCTGTCCGTTGACACCACCCGACGTGCGTTTCGGCGCTGTTCCTTCATCCGGGGCAAAAAACAGTGAGTAAAACAAGCTACCTGTAATCCAACAACATGCTGGTTTGCAGAGTCTGAGGTATTCACCAGAGCCCATCACAAGGCAAAATGCAACCCAGGGCACGGTGCCAGAAAACATGTGCACTTGCAACCTAAGGGCCTAACCAGAAACTCTTATTGTGCAGAAAATAATACACAACCCAAGGTCAAAATGCAGATGAGTACAGAAATATCCCAAACAACAGCAGGGGAATAACAGAGTCCAGGATTTGAGTTCACAGATGAAGACAAATCAGTAAGAGGATACAGTCATATGAAAAAGTTTGGGCACCCCTATTAATCTTAATCATTTTTAGTTCTAAATATTTGGGTGTTTGCAACAGCCATTTCAATTTGATATATCTAATAACTGATGGACACAGTAATATTTCAGGATTGAAATGAGGTTTATTGTACTAACAGAAAATGTGCAATATGCATTAAACCAAACTTTGACCGGTGCAAAAGTATGGGCAACTCAACAGAAAAGTGACATTAATATTTAGTAGATCCTGCTTTTGCAAAAATAACAGCCTCTAGTCGCTTCCTGTAGCTTTTAATCAGTTCCTGGATCCTGGATGAAGGTATTTTTGACCATTCCTCTTTACAAAACAATTCCAGTTCAGTTAAGTTTGATGGTCGCCGAGCATGGACAGCCCGCTTCAAATTATCCCACAGATGTTCAATGATATTCAGGTCTGGGGACTGGGATGGCCATTCCAGAACATTGTAATTGTTCCTCTGCATGAATGCCTGAGTAGATTTGGAGCTGTGTTTTGGATCATTGTCTTGCTGAAATATCCATCCCCAGCGTAACTTCAAATTCGTCACTGATTCTTGTACATTATTCTCAAGAATCTGCTGATACTGAGTTGAATCCATGCGACCCTCAACTTTAACAAGATTCCCGGTGCCGGCATTGCCCACACAGCCCCAAAGCATGATGGAACCTCCACCAAATTTTACAGTGGGTAGCAAGTGTTTTTCTTGGAATGCTGTGTTTTTTTGACGCCATGCATAATACCTTTTTGTATGACCAAACAACTCAATCTTTGTTTCATCAGTCCACAGGACCTTCTTCCAAAATGAAGCTGGCTTGTCCAAATGTGCTTTTGCATACTTCAGGCGACTCTGTTTGTGGCGTGCTTTCAAAAACGGCTTCTTTCGCATCACTCTCCCATACAGCTTCTCCTTGTGCAAAGTGTGCTGTATTGTTGACCGATGCACAGTGACACCATCTGCAGCAAGATGATGCTGCAGCTCTTTGGAAGTGGTCTGTGGATTGTCCTTGACTGTTCTCACCATTCTTCTTCTCTGCCTTTCTGATATTTTTCTTGGCCTGCCACTTCTGGGCTTAACAAGAACTGTCCCTGTGGTCTTCCATTTCCTTACTATGTTCCTCACAGTGGAAACTGACAGGTTAAATCTCTGAGACAACTTTTTGTATCCTTCCCCTGAACAACTATGTTGAACAATCTTTGTTTTCAGATCATTTGAGAGTTGTTTTGAGGAGCCCATGATGCCACTCTTCAGAGGAGATTCAAATAGGAGAACAACTTTCAATTGGCCACCTTAAATACCTTTTCTCATGATTGGATACACTTGGCTATGAAGTTCAAAGCTCAGTGAGGTTACAAAACCAATTTTGTGCTTCAGTAAGTCAGTAAAAAGTAGTTAGGAGTATTCAAATCAATAAAATGATAAGGGTACCCAAATTTTTGCACCGGTCAAATTTTGGTTTAATGCATATTGCACATTTTCTGTTAGTACAATAAACCTCATTTCAATCCTGAAATATTACTGTGTCCATCAGTTATTAGATATATCAAATTGAAATGGCTGTTGCAAACACCCAAATATTTAGAACTAAAAATGATTAAGATTAATAGGGGTGCCCAAACTTTTTCATATGACTGTAAATAGGTAGGAGAGTAAGCCAAAATTGGCAACCAGGGAATCAGCATAAAACAAGATACATGAAGCAGACCAAGCCAAAGTTTGAGTAGTAGACATGGCATCCTTAAAGTAACCACTGTGAGCAGTGCTGCACTGAAGGGAACGATGGATGAAGTAGCAGGAATTGTTGCTAGCACTATAATTTGACCTCTATAGTTGACACTGTTTATTGTATTATTGTAGCTTGCTTGGGTACTGAGTAGTGCAGAAGAATTGCCCCTGTAGTTCTAAAAGCAAATATCAACTGGATAAAATACTAAAGTAGAATCTCTGTGATGTCAACCACCCAAAATTGCATTCAGAAGTGGTCTTCTCATAGAACATGGCCAGCATGCATAATATATCGTTGAACTAAAAATCTGTCACTGGAAATCTGGCCTGTATAACAGGATGGTCATCTCAAAGATTAAGTTTACTAAAGAGGTTTCACTATGTGCTGCTTATGCATTAAAAACAATCTAACATTCACTTGTTTTGGACTATAAAGGGTCAGTGAGCTCAGTACTATACATTCATCTAGAAAAAAGAGCAAACTTGTACTCAGTAATGCCTCCCTGCTCCCGGGGGACAATGGCAAGCTCTCAAGTAATCACCATAATCCTCCACGTTATAATAATTTACTTTCTTGTAGAACTGCCAGGATAAAAAAATCAATTCATGTAGTGGGATAATATAACCGCAATAAGCTATACAAACAGCCTGCAATCAAACATATTGCCCCACAGCAAGCCCCATCCAATCCAAGGCCCATGTGGGGACAAGGAGTTAACCCACAAGTTAATACTGCCATTCTATCAAAGCAGACTGGGACTATTCCTGCGGCCGTGTAGACGTCATGTGTTTTATTACGGCGTCCAGCGCTCATCATTCACCAGCAATTCTAACAATATTGTGAACCAATAAAACAGACTCAGCACAGAGAGCTGGACTCCAGGCTAAGTCATCGAGAATGTGTCCTCATAGAGAGACATAAAATATATTTCCATAGCAGAGTGATCACAGCAAAGAAGGCAAAAAAGTTTCAAGGAATTACCAGCAACTGTGTTGTGCAGAGATGTACCATAGAAAACTGGGAATTTCCTATAATTGGAGAAGCAAAAAAAAAAAAATATAAAAAAAATATATATATACTACTTTATATAAATATATATAATAAAAATACAATATACTATTACAAATCATAATGATAAAAATAATCAACAGCATATAATAAAATATTACTAATAGAAACATATAATAATAATGAGAAGAAAATGTTACTTCCACCATATAAAGGTCCTCATGAGAACAGCTTATGTTGTCCAAAAACAGAATTAGAGCCCATCAGAGGAATCTTACAATAGTTTCCAACATTTTAAATTTTTGGGTCATGGGCCTGCAAAGTGCAAGGCAAAGATGTGGTGTTTATTCTAATTTGTTTAAAAAATGGCTTTCATAGTCAGTGGTGGGCCTTAAAAACAGTGGAAGGGGGGGCGTGGCCTGGACGTACATGGAGTAGGACACGTGCAGGACCTTCTCCACTCCACCGCTCGCAACTGAGACCCGTGGACCCTCCAGCATATAAATTATGGGCAAGCGCTTAACGAGGAAGGTGGCCCCGGGCACTCGAGCACCCGTGGAGAGGTCTGGGAGAGCCACCCTGGACGGCTTCCTCACTCAGCAGCCTTCTCTGCCGGGCCAGGCTGCTGCGGGACGGCCATCTTGGATTTCCTCCGCTCTCCAGGCACAGGGGTTGCAGCGCAGCTTTTCTCCTCCCGCGCTCCCCCTGTCAGCCAGCGGAGCACCGCTCCAGCAGAGATCCCTGTCGGCGCCTGGGCAGCCCAGAGCTTCTCCAGCACGAGCGCTTCTGCAGTCTCCTCACCCTGGGATGTCCCAGCAACTACACTTTGCTTCACCAGCACTCCTAGCAGAGCGACATGAGAGGACCCCGGATGTCTCCAGCTCCCCAAGGAGTTCTGAGGTCAGTGGCTCTGCTCCCTCCCACACCGCTGATGAGCTACAGCCTGCTACAGACCAGCTCTGTGGCCCCCCATCTACTATCTCCCCCCATCGCCCCCCCCCCCTCCATAGCTCAGAGGGGGATGACACAGTGGAGGACACTGACGTAGGGGCTCCTCTGCCCCACACTCCCAAGGATTATGGCTTCCCGTCCTCCTCCCCTCCAGTCCTGTATCCCCAGAGCTGCATTCCAGGCCCATCTTCAGCAACACCACGCTTGGTGGACCTCCTTCCACAGCTAACTACTAAACAAGACCTTAAAAGTATGGTTGCGGAAATCACAGCATCCTTCCGATCTGAAATTGCTACCCTCCGCACTGATTTACACTCTATTACTAATCGAATGGATATGCTGGAGAACGACCATGACACTACCAGGGCCTATGTTGCCTCACTGCATGATACTACCACTGACCAGGGTTCAGCTATACGGGACATGCAACGCCACTTGGAGGATCTTGACAACAGGGGCCGGCGCAACAATATACGCGTCAAGGGACTCCCGGAGGCCAACCAATCTGAGGATCTGCCTGCTCTGCTGGAGACTGTCTTCAACACTATACTGTAGGAGCCCCCATCCCACAAAATTAAGTTTGACAGGGCACATCGAGCCCTTCGACCCAGAGGATCCTCCGCCGCACCCCGTGATGTCATCTGCTGCCTCCACTACTTCACCCTTAAAGAGGCTATAATGAGCAAGGTGCGCAAACTCAAAGACTTTGAATTTGAGGGAGCTTAACTACAATTTTATCAGGATCTTTCGCTAATCACCCTCCAGAAACGCCGCCATCTCCGACCCCTCCTCCAAATCCTTCTGGAACACCAAATTCCTTACCGGTGGGGTTATCCGTTTGCTCTCATTGCTCATAGGGATGGTCGTTCCGCTACGCTTCGCTCCTTTTCGGATTTACCTCTCTTCTGTGACCTGCTGGATGTCCCCCTGCCGGATTTAACAGACTGGGAGCTAATCTCTCCACCCCCTCCCCCACCACCGGTTTGGCATCGATTGGAGCCCAGACGACGTCATGCACCCTCCGCGGCGGCGACCGCACGGAGGCCCTGACTGGAGACTGGTTCCTGAGGAGGCTGCTCCCCCTTGAGACGTTCTCCCTTTTACCGATAGTGCTTTGAAATCTGCAAGCCTTAGTGTTATGTTTGCTTCTCTTTTTCCTTCTTTAGGTCTACGGGTCTCATCTATTATGTTTATTATTGGATTGTTTTTAGCGGAGTGGGGCGGGGTGGGGTCCCGGTGACTCCCCTTCCATCCTTCTTTTTACTGGTGGTTTGGGGATCCGCCGCCTCCCCTCCGATCTCTTGTCCACGCTCTCCCCCCTAAAGGGACACTTAGACTGTGCGGCCATTGATTCTGGTTGGACCTCTGGCTGTCCTCAGGCAAGTGACTTAGCCTCGCCCACAAAGTATTGTTTAATTGTTATTATTCTTACTTTGTCATTTATGATGTCTTTTGCCTCCCCCCTCCCTGATCTAGAGACCTTGCCTCGACTTTGGGTTCCTGTTTGTGGATCGCCCTTCTGCCTCTCCGAGGGAAACCTGCCAGCGTCATGTGAGATGGGTGAGCTTATTACAATCCGCCACTGTCCTCCAATCCTGAGTCCCAATGGTTAGGTGCGTGACAATTAATGTCAAGGGCCTGGGTTCCAACATTAAAAGGCACCATATCCTTAGAGAACTTCGCTCCTTACGAGCGGATGTGGCGTTTCTTCAGGAGACTCATTTTGACCGCACCGGTACCTTTGCCTTCGCTAAGCACTATTTTCCCATAGCCTTTTCGGGCTTCCACGATCGACGCAGAGCTGGGGTGGCTATCCTTCTTTCCCGATCCTGCCCAATTACAGTGACGACCTCCCACATAGACCCAGGGGGCCAGTTTGTCATTCTGGAGGGGCTCCTTTATGGTGCCCCGATTGTTTTATGCAATGTCTATGCCCCTAACTCAGCGCAGATCCCGTTCTTGCGTCGGGTATTCTCCCGCCTGCGTGCTCTCCCAGCATCAGCTTGGCTTGTGGGAGGAGATTTTAACATGGTCTTCTCTGAACGGGCGGATCGTCTGGCATTACCCCAGGGCCCAACCCCCCATAGGTTGGCTCAACTTGCACGGGAGTTCCGTAAGCTGATCCGCGCCCATTCTTTGTATGACCTTTGGCGAGTGGACAATCCTACTGCGCGCTCTTACACCTTCTTCTCTCACCCTCATAACACTCACACCCGCATTGACTATTTCTTTGGAAATGCTCCCGCCCTTCGTTTGCTTAGGGACACGGACATTGGCCCTCTCACCTGGTCTGATCATGCCCCAGTTGTGGTTACTCTATCTACGACCCCAGTGCCTACTCGCCAATGTCATTGGCGTCTTAACGAAACACTGCTCAAATCACCGACCTCCCTCGAGACCCTGCGCACACACTTGATAGATTATTTCAGGGACAACTTAGGTTCGGTAGACTCTCTTGCCATTCTCTGGGAAGCCCATAAGGCGGTCATAAGAGGACGCTGTATCGCATTGGCTTCTAGGCTTAAAAGGGACAGACAGGCCCAGGAACAGCTTCTCCAAGCCCGTATTCGGTCCCTTACGACAACTTTGGCAGCACATCCATCCCTGGGGGTTCTTCGCCGTTTGGTTTTGGCTCGGGCTGACCTCCGTGATTTGGAGACCCGCCATATGGAACGACTTCTCCTTTATACCCGTCAGAGGTTTTTTGAACGAGGTAATAAATCTCACACCCTCCTGGCAAGAACCCTCAGGGATCATCGGGCCTCCTCCACACCACACTCTGTCCGTGACTCCACGGGTACCCTTCAACACCATCCTGACGCTGTGGCGCTGGCGTTCTACTCTTACTACTCTAAGCTGTATAACTTACACCCCCCCCCACGAGCACTACTCCCTGGGGATGACTCAACACTGCTAGAAGACTATTTAAAGGATTGTTGTCTCCCACGCCTGCCTCCTGAGGCCTTGACTTCCCTAAACACTCCCATCACCAAGGAGGAACTAGAGGGGGTCCTGAGGGACCTCCCAAATGGGAAGGCCCCAGGCCCAGATGGGTTCACTTACAATTATTATAAGGTTTTCCAGGGTGAACTTTCTGCTCATCTATTGTCCCTCTTCAATTCCTTCCTTTTAGGCTCCCCCATACCCCCGACTATGCTCTCCTCACTGCTCACTTTGGTCCCTAAACCGGGTAAGGACTTGCAGGACTGTGCTAATTACCGACTGATTGCTTTGCTGAACACGGACCTGAAACTTTTTACCAAACTCCTAGCCAATAGGCTAAATGCTTGGCTCCCTCTGCTTGTCCATAAGGACCAGGTGGGATTCATCCCCTCTCGTCAGGGTGGTGACAACACCAGGAGGACTGTGGATTTGGTGGAGGTGGCCAATCATTATTCTACCCCGGCCCTTCTCTTGAGCCTGGACGCTGAAAAGGCTTTTGACTGCATAGATTGGTCGTTTATGCATGCTACGCTTAAGGCGTTCGGGCTCACGGGACCTTTCCTCACAGCTATCCAGGCCCTCTATTCCCTACCCACAGCAGCAATCAAGCTTCCCCATGCATCCTCGCCCTCCTTTCCTATTCGAAATGGTACTAGGCAGGGTTGCCCCCTGTCTCCTATCATATTTGCCCTCTGCGTTGAACCGCTAGCGGCCAAGATTAGGCGAGACCCTAATATCAAGGGGATCATGGTCCAAGATAAGGAATTTAAGGTCTCTCTCTTCGTGGACGATGTACTCCTCACTCTCACCTCCCCTCATACTACCCTTCCAAACTTGTTGCGCTTGCTGGAGATCTATGGCAATCTCTCAGGATATAAGGTGAACCCTGCGAAGACTGAGGCACTCCCACTCAACATCCCACAGGACCTTCTCCTTCTCCTCCGCAGTAATTACGATTTCCAGTGGCAGGAGTCCTCTATCCGCTACCTGGGAGTCCATATATCCACCTCTTACGCGACCCTCTACTCGGCAAACTACCCGCGGTTGTTTCGTGAGCTAAGAGCCCTATTGGACAAATGGCAACCCTTACCTATCTCCCTTTTAGGGAGAATTACTGCGGTCAAGATGACTCTCCTCCCGAAGCTACTGTATTTTTTCGAGACGCTCCCGGTTGCGATTCCTCGGGAAGAATTACAGAACCTGCAGAAAGCTATTTTTCAGTTTATCTGGCAAGCAAAATGACACAGAATACCCAGATCTGTTATGCTGGCGGATAGGGGGTCTGGGGGTATGGCTGTCCCACATTACTACTGGGCGGCCCACTTGCGCCATATCCCACTCTGGGCGGCTATGCCACCATATACTAGATGGGTGCAGATAGAGAAGCTCTGGCTGGCACCCATGCACCCTAACGCGCTTCTGTGGGTCGGTTCCCTCCCGTTCCCCCTGCCTCGTACCTGCTGGGCCCCATTCGGTTTACTAGATCTATCTGGTCTGCCTGTCGTACTATATTCTCCCTGATGTCCCCGCACTCATCTATGGTCTCCATACTATACAACCCCCTTCTCCCGGAAAGCCTGACCTCTGCCATGATTAAGGTGTGGTCTAAAGCTGGTCTTTACCGGATTGCTGACATGGTTGACCCTGGAACTTTGGAACTCAGGTCCTTTGCTTACCTTACAGCTAACCAAAACCTGCCAGGTACTGAATGGTTCCATTATTTGCAGGTGGTTCACTTTGTCCGCTCCCTCCATGGGTCCCTTAAGGTGTCACTTCCCACCGCTTTTGAAAAGATTTGCCGTGCAGGCACGTCCACTAGGGGCCTTATATCCTCTATTTACCAACTTCTTACCTCACAAACTACAGGCTCCCCAGTTAGCCACCGCTATATGCTTAAATGGGAGGAGACGGTGGGTAAACCCATCTCCCAGGAACAGTGGCGGATTGTATGGTCTCGGGCCCAGAAATCATCTCAGTGCATTACATTTAGGGAAGCGCAGTATAAGCTGTTGATGCATTGGTATCATACCCCGGCTCTCCTCCATGCTTTAAACCCATTGGTTCCCCCATGGTGCTGGCGCTGTGGAGCTGCGGTGGGTACCCTGCACCACATCTTTTGGACGTGCCCTCTCATCTTAGGTTTCTGGAGGGAGGTCAGGACTTTGACGACTGCTCTCTTTTTGCAAGAGGTTCCTCTTGACCCTCTGGTTTATCTCCTGAACCTTCCCCCCAGACACCTCAGCAATAAGTCATCCAGGCTTTTCCTGCATCTTTGTACTGCAGCTAAGACTCTCATAGCTAGAAACTGGAAGAAAGTGAGTCCCCCATCTGGTCTTGAGCTTGTGGCTAGAGTGAAGGATGTGAGGAGTCTTGAATACCTGACCGCTGGCCTAAATAACTCACGGGAGGCCTTTGGGGCTATCTGGGCGCCCTGGGACATGTATTGTACATCACAGGGTCTCTGATCTCTATTCCTCTTCTCCCCTCCCTTCCTTTCCTCTGGTTCTACCCTTGTCTTTTTAATTCCTTCATCCCTCCCCTCCCTTGTTTACTGTCTAATTTGAATGCATATTGCTTAAGGGAGAAGAAGCGGATAGCCTCCACCTACCTCATTGCTTCCTGCTTGTTTGATTTTATTTTTTTCTCTTTATACCTTGTTAATGAAAATTTTTTTCAATAAAAATTACAGTTAAAAAAAAAAAAAAAAACAGTGGAAAATATTCGGTAAGAAAAAAAAGTGATCTGCTGGAGTTAGATGCACTGCACAGGTCTCTTAATAAATGTTAAAAGTTTGTGTGGAAGAAAGAAAAATCTGCTTCAGGTAGGAGCTGGAATAAATTTACATAAGGTGTTTGGAGTAACTCAAGTTAAAAGGCCCATAACTCACCCTCTTTATTTAAAAAGTGCAGTGAGAAGCAGAAAAAATGGTCAGAAAGGTGCCATTTTTGATGCAAAATTGCTATGCTCCAAGAATCATATCTTTTGGATGCCACTTATGTTCTATGAACGTATTCCAGTGCTCATCTTGCTGTTAAAACTTCCTGTTTCCTGTCCTACCACATTTTACACATTTTCCTACCTCCTGTCTATGTATGATCCTAGCACCCTTTATCTGACCTAATGCTTTAAAGCATAATTGTCAACTCTCTCGAAACATCCAGGAGACTCCTGAAAGGAGTGGTTACCTCCTGGATTCCCAGGAGAATGGACAAGTCTCCGGGATTCAGTACAGCTACCAGCCTAGAAATTATTTTCTGTGTGATTTTGGCACCTTATGTGACTATCAGGTCCCAAAAAAGAGGTGTAGCCAGCACATCAAGTGTGTAAGTCACAAAAAGGGGGTTTGTCCGGGCACCAAATGAGGTGTGCCAAGACTCAAGGGGTGTGTCCCAACTATAGGAGGAGTGATCCCACCTGAAAACTTTTGCATGCTGTTCTTTTTGACCATCAGCCTACAATGTTGGCAAGTATGGTTTAAAATGGTTATCCAGGATTAGAAAACACTTCCACTTCCTTTTCTCAGGCAGTGATATCAAATCCGGCCATGCTACAGCACATTTCTTTTTAGATTGAAGGCAACCTGGAAATCTGCTGATAGCCCTGGATCGTGGCTCAGAAACAGAGAATTTGTCGAAAGCGAGAAACTAATTTTAGAACCTCTCCCTCATTTCTTACCCAGATGCCGGTTGCTCTGATGAATCACAATCCATCAATAATTGGTAGCCATGGGACTCAGGGGTATGTTCACATGGCTGAATTTGGAGCTGAATTTGAGGCAGATTATTCCTCAAAATTAGCTTTAAATTCTGCCTATCTGCCTCCCGTTCACTTTAATGGAAGGCAGATGCTGATTTTTTCCTCTAGCTGATTTTTTTCAGTTAGTAGAAAAAATAAGTGTCATGCTCAATCACCTGACAGATTCTGCCTGATAATTCCCATTGAAGGGAATAGAAGGCAGAAAAATTCTGCATAGCTGGTGCAGAACTTGCCCATTCTGCAGCAGACTCTGTGACAAATTCGCTGCGGAATTTGGTCAAGAAGAAAATTCAGCTTCAAACTCCTGAGTTCCACAGTATAAACATACCCTCAAAGACCTTTCACCTCCTCCAACGACTATTATCTGTTGATAGACATCTTTCCATTGATTTCAGTGCAATTTGAATTTTTTTCTCTAATTCCCACCATTCCCAAGCAATCAATGCAGTTAGTTTTGGTGCCTGATCCACTATTTAGGCTCTGCAGTGTCAGGCAGGGGGTTGTGACTCAGAGCTCCTATCAGAGGCAGCCTGTGTCAGAGCTCAGAATCACACCCCATGCCTGCTCTTGCCTGACACCGCCCTCCTGATAGTACAGAGCCTAAATAGCATATCAGGCACCAAGGTTAACAGCATTTGTTGCTTGTAACGGTGGGGGCTAAAGAAAGAATTGCTACTGTGCTGGAGTCAGTGGAACAGTGCCTAATAAAGGATGAAAAGAGCTGGACTTAGCAGAGGTGGTGAAAGATCCTCTTTAAGCAAAGTCCTTCCCATGTAGTCCAGTAAAATAAACTCTGTTATTTCTCAGTAGGACCCCATTCCATAGGTACCCTATGCACTAACTTTAAACTCATGGTCTCCAGTACAATATAATTTGATATTTTTCATACCAGTGTCTTATTATTTGGCTTTTGGGAACCCTAGGTGGTCGACTTGTGTACAACTCCTACTTCTGCAATGTACTGTATATATTGCTACTACCCTATGCGCTATATTTTTTGTTATTTCAAATCACAATAATGTACTGAAAAACATGTAACATTATTTATGGGGTAATGCTGTTCAGATGGCACACAATGCTCCCGCACTACATATATTCCAAGATTCACCGCTGTCTTGCCTTGCCAAACTATTCTGTTACTTGGAGCATTGCCGTGGATGTGATTCCCTAGGATTACTGCTGGCCTTTGACTCTTGTATTTTTTTCTTGTAAATTATCTATGCTCCCCACAGATGGTAGAGAGGCAGTAGCCCATAACTATGATATATGGCATGTCCGTCACCTTTAGCCGCTGCGTTTCTATCCTTTATACCTCTCATACACAACTTATAACTTATTCAATTTCATAAATAAATCATCCTTCAGAAGAATAAGGGTCTTTGCTTTCAACTCGCAGCAGTTTGTCTTGAAAGTGTTTAAGGCACAATAGAAGAAAAGTTAAAATATTTGTTAAAGTGAATATGAAAACCTTAAGGCTATAGCTCTGACGACACTTGAGTCATGTGATCACCACTTTAAAGGGTATACTTTTTAGCCCTTTTTATTGTTCCAGTATATGTATATAAAAAAAGTTACTTTGCAAATAGTCTTGTTTAAGAACATTTTAATGTTTTGTGTCTAAAGCTCCTATGCAGACCGATGTGTCTCCCGGGTTACAAACAAATCATATGTAATCTTATCCTACAGTTATTCAGTAGAACAGAAAGCAGAGGAATGAGAGTAGCACATGACTACAGTATCTGACTACACAGAGTTGGCTTGTGGTCTGTAACTATGGAGACACATAGAACAAAACTACAAGAGTGTTTGCAGAAGTGTACGTATCCTTTACATCTCTTAGTAATTAAAGATTATAAATCAAACATATTTTTCTGGTAAGAAGTTTTTAACAAAGCACCATAGCAATATTTCAGATTGGGTGTTTTGGTCAGCTAGGAGCTCCACTTCTCTTACGCTAGGTTCACACCAATCTGCTTAAGAAGCGGCTACCCGCGGAGATCTGCAGACCTCATAGACTAAAATGGGGTCCACCAGGTTTCCGCCTGTGGAGGACTTTTCTTTCCAGACTTTTCTCTCCACAGGACTTGCCTCTCTGCATTTTTCAAGCTGAATGGGGGATGGAATCCCCCAATGGAAATTGAGCACTGGTGTGAATCCAGCCTTATTCATGTTAATGAATTCCAGTCAAGTGGAACCCAAATGCTTTACCTCTATGTCCACCACTTTCGGCCTCTTCAAGGAAGTAAGGTCAACATGGACAATTTCCTCTCTACTTGGGTAATTGTTATAGAACCTATAGAGAGGGAAAGGTTGTCCCTGCAGGAGAACGTGATGGAATATAAGTCAACATAGATGATTGTCTTCTCACTGACAAAATTGATTGAAAGTATGACTGTCAATGGAGGATGTGACCCGAAATACCTGGCAAAGCAAAAACGCCAATAAAAAATATAATAAGCAGAACCTCTCAGGTCATCTACTCAGCAGATTTCTACATAATTAAAATTTAGACAATGAAATGAAATCCTAAATATTATAATTTGTTGAGCACAATGATATCACTATATGGTAGGATTCTTGGCACGCCACCACAGTGAGCACAGTACAATGCCTTTGCAGCACAATGTTATGCATAGACATGACCTTGGTCTAGCTGCAAATAATGGTTTGCTATCATACTGCTGAGTTTGCTGCATGTTTTAGCCAACGCAGACTAAGGAGGCCAAGAGGTTGTCACTAGCAATATGAGGGAACATGTTTTGGCCAAAGTTTTGACTACACTATCCAAGGAATATCAACTGGGAATTAATTAAATGTATTAAATCCCCTCAAGGGAATAGTTTTTTTAGATTACAGACTATATTCAAAACCACAGTTACTGAGACGCTGTATGTCTGATTTGTAGGACTATGGGTTTGAAAATTTTGAAACAAAAATGTTGATAAAGTAGGATGCTTCTTAATATAACATATGTATGTATATATCGCATGATAATGGTATTTAACTACTATAATTCTGCTACCTATACACAATACACAAATATAACTACTATAATATTGCCCCCTATGTACAAGAATATAGCTGTTATAATACTGCCTCCTATGTTCAAGAATATAACTACTATAATACTACCCCCTATGCAGGCTCGGACTGGACTACAGGTGAACAGGTGAATCCGCCAGTGGTCCCTTGAGTCAGGTGGGCCCCCAGGTCACCCTGGCATGGCACAGAACACTCATTGTGCTTCATACAGATACCGGCCTAGTATATTTTGTACATTTATACATTTCTGATAGTGAGGCATGTTCATAAGTTCCACTTGGTTGTTGTTTGATCATTTTAATTGAGTGTTATATTGATTATGAAGCTCTTTACCCTTTTACCTTTTGACCTAGAGGGATAAATGTCGGAATTAAATCACATATTTTATACCTGTCTAACGAAGCGCCAGCGCCGTCCCAATCCAATTTTATGTTATAATTGACTCGGTTTTTGAATGCCGATGAAGCTCTACTTTATCTTATAGGTATATTGAGATCTCAATTGGAGGTCAGGATGTGGAAGTGGCAGCTGACCAGGATTCATGTATTGAAAGTGAGACTTCTGCTTCATTCACTCAGCGTCTAAGAGATTTTAAATGCTGGCATTATAGTAGCGAGCGTTCAGGTAAGCTATAGATATATATATATATATATACAGTATTTATATACATCATGTGTGCACACGTGACCTCGTATATACCAAACAAGCAAGTGCTTCTTTGTTTTATTCATTTCAGTTTAGATACCAGTCTAGGACCTAGGATTGCTGTACTGTGTATGTAAGGGCCACTGGGGATCAGAGGTGTAGCTATTGGGGTTGCAATGATAGCAATTGCTACTGGTCCCTGAACCCCGAGAAGGCCCCAAAAGGTCCTTCTGGCACATAAAATATATCACCATTCTGAATGGCATGTGGTAGGTGGAGGATCCACAACAGATTTTGCATTGAGGTACAGGAGCTTCAAGTTAGGCCTCTGCTGTGGACCATTATGCTGTGTGTAAGAGCCAGTGGGGACTAGTATACATTGCATAGGGGCCACTGGAGACCATTATACCATGTCTATGAGCCACTTGGGACTATTATACCATCGGCATGGGTCACTGAAGATCATTATAATGTGTGTATGGGCCACTGGAACCATTATACCATGTGTAGGGGCCACTGGATACCATTATACCATGGATAGGGGCCAATGGGAACCACTATATTTTGTGCAAGGGCCCTGAAGACCATTACATGTGTAGGGACCATTTGGACCTTTATACCATGTGTAGGGGCCACTGGGGATCATTATACCATGTGTAGCTTCCACTGGGGACCATTATACTATATGTATAGGGGCCACTGGGGACTAACATACTGTGTATAGGGGCCACTGGGGACAGTTATCCCGGATTGAAGGGCCACTGAGAACCATTATTACATGTGGAGGAGCACTTGGGACCATTAAATCTTGGGAATGGGTCACTGGAGATCATTATACTGTGTGTAGGTGCCACTGGAACCATTATACCATAGTGTAGAGGTCATTGAGGACCATTACACCATGTGTAGGGACCATTGGGATCATTATACCATGTATAAAAACCACAGGGGATCATTATACCATGTGTAGCTTCAACTGCAGACCATTATACTATGTATAAGGGGCACTGGGGACTAATATATTTTGTGTAGGGGCCACTGGGGACAGTTATATCATTGTGGAGGGGCCACTGAGAACCATTATTACATGTAGAGAAACAACTGATTACTGTTATACCATGTGGAGAGGTCACTATTATACTCTGGAGGGACCACTGGAGGAGGGATAAAAGATGAGTGGGGGTCTGGCACCTTGGACCACTGCTGATCATCTGTTGGAAGGGCTACAGTGCTCATTCAAGCCCATGACCTCTTCACTTTGTATTGCACATGGCTTGTTTCATAGCAGTTGTGTGAGGTAGTTGCAGTCTTGTCACATTCTCTTGTATAATCACATATTATGGCTGCTATTCAAACTGGTGATCAGTGCAGTGGGGGTCCCAGGTATCTCCCCAATGATCTTTTATTATATCCCTTAGGATAGAAATATAATATCAATAATTAAAAACTGGACTACCCCTTTATTTAGGGGTCATTATTAATAAAGACAGCACACAAGGGACATTATTAACGGAATGGCACTGTTAATTTAATTTGGTATTATTAATTGAGGGAGCACACAGGGGCAATACCATTTTAATCATGCAAACTGGGGTATTATTACTTGAGCACACTGGGGCTTTATAAATTTAAAGATGGACACAGGGGATTCATTTCTAAGGGATTGTATATTATAATTGAAGGTTGAAGCAGAATATGGACTTTGTGTAGGTACAGTGCCTTGCGAAAGTATTCGGCCCCCTTGAACTTTTCAACCTTTTGCCACATTTCAGGCTTCAAACATAAGGATATAAAATTTTAATTTTTTGGTGACGAATCAACAACAAGTGGGACACAATTGTGAAGTGGAACGAAATTTATTGGATATTTTAAACTATTGTAAAAAATAAAAAACTGAAACGTGGGGCGTGCAATATTATTCGGCCCCTTTACTTTCAGTGCAGCAAACTCAACTCAAATTATTCGGCCTCCTTAAGTTAATACTTTGTAGCACCACCTTTTGCTGCGATTACAGCTGCAAGTCGCTTGGGGTATGTCTCTATCAGTTTTGCACATCGAGAGACTGAAATTCTTGCCCATTCTTCCTTGGAAAACAGCTCGAGCTCAGTGAGGTTCGATGGAGAGCGTTTGTGAACAGCAGTTTTCAGCTCTTTCCACAGATTCTCGATTGGATTCAGGTCTGGACTTTGACTTGGCCATTCTAACACCTGGATACGTTTATTTGTGAACCATTCCATTGTAGATTTTGCTTTATGTTTAGGATCATTGTCTTGTTGGAAGATAAATCTCCGTCCCAGTCTCAGGTCTTTTGCAGACTCCAACAGGTTTTCTTCCAGAATGGTCCTGTATTTGGCTCCATCCATCTTCCCATCAATTTTAACCATCTTCCCTGTCCCTGCTGAAGAAAAGCAAACCCAAACCATGATGCTGCCACCACCATGTTTGACAGTGGGGATGGTGTGTTCAGGGTGATGTGCTGTGTTGCTTTTACCCCAAACATATCGTTTTGCATTGTGGCCAAAAAGTTCGATTTTGTTTTCATCTGACCAGAGCACCTTCTTCCACATGTTTGGTGTGTCTCCCAGGTGGCTTGTGGCAAACTTTGAACGAGACTTTTTATGGATAGACAGGACAAGGGAGAGCGGTAAGAGGAAAGGAGGAGGGCTGGCAATGTTTGTGAATAATAGATGGTGTAATCCTAGGCACATTGTGATTAAGGAGAAAACTTGCTGTAAGGACATTGAACTATTAGCTGTGAGCATGAGACCTTTCTACCTACCAAGGGAACTATCACATGTCATCGTGATAGCTGCATATGTCCCCCCCTCTGCGAAAGGTGACACTGCCTGCGAGGTCCTACAAGCCACGCTGAGCCAGTTACAGTTAAAACATCTCCAGGCCCTCTTTCTTCTGTCGGGTGATTTCAACCATGCCTCTCCATCATCCACACTTCCCAGTTTCACACAGTATGTAACCTGCCACACAAGAGACAACAAAACACTGGACTTGTTCTTTGCCAACGTGAGGGAGGCATATAACTCATCAGCCCTACCGCCCCTGGGGAGATCGGATCACAACCTAGTACATCTCCGACCTGTGTACAAGCCACTTGTACGTAGAGAACCAGCTGTCACCCGCACAGTGAGGATATGGTCCGAGGAGAGTGATGAGGCTCTGAGGGATTGTTTTGACACAACCGCATGAGAAGTGCTGCAGGATTCTTATGGAGAAGATATAGAAGGACTCACACACTGCATAACAGACTACATTAATTTTTGTGTGGACAACACAGTACACACAAAAGTGGTGAGGTGCTTCTCCAATAACAAACCATGAATTAACTCTGATATAAAAACACTACTTAAGGAGAAAAAGATGGCATTCAGGACAAGAGATAAGGAGGGGTTGGGGGAAGTACAAAAGGAGCTGAGGCATCAAATCAGGCAGGGAAAAGCCAGTTATAAAGAAAAAATGGAAAAGCAAATGGAAAGAAAAGACATAAGGGGGGTCTGGGAGGGGCTTAAGTCAATTTCGGGTCATAAACAGTCTGTCTGCCAGATTGAGGCAGATGTTAATTGGCTTAATGAACTAAACCTATTCTTCAACAGATTTGATCACACACCAGCTCCTCCCACCCCAGTATGTCCTTCAGCTTCCCCCACCACAATGACTTCTCCCCATGCGGCCACTTCCCAACAGACCAGTAAATCCAGAAATCCGTCTTTATCTGGCCACAGTCTGACCTTCACACGGGCCCAGGTGAGGAAGGAGATGAAAAAGATCAAGGCGAGGAAAGCCGCAGGGCCAGATGACATCAGTGCAAGGCTAATTAAGACTTGCGGGGACCAGCTGTGTGGTATAATTACATATATGTATAATATGAGCCTGAGGCAGGAAATAGTCCCTGAATTATGGAAATCTTCTTGTGTGGTACCAGTTCCAAAGAAACCCCACCCTATGGACCTCAACGACTACAGACCTGTAGCACTGACATCCCACCTGATGAAGATCTTGGAGAGATTGGTTCTCACACATCTCCGCCCTCTAGTGAGCCCCGCTATGGACCCCCTCCAGTTTGCTTATCGGCCGGGCATTGGGGTAGATGATGCCATCATCCATCTTCTGCACAGGGCTCTGTCTCACCTGGAGAAACCAGGGAACACAGTGAGAATAATGTTCTTTGACTTCTCCAGTGCTTTTAACACCATACAGCCCAGGTTATTGAGGGACAAGCTGGGCCTTGCTGGAGTGGACCACCACCTCTCCAACTGGATCCTAGACTACCTCACAAATCGACCTCAATACGTGAGAGCCCAAGACTGTGTGTCAGGTACCGTGATCTGTAATACGGGGGCACCTCAGGGTACGGTTCTCGCCCCTTTCCTCTTCACACTGTACACTGCAGATTTTAGGTGCAACGCATCCAGCTGCTACCTACAGAAGTATTCTGACGACTCTGCAATAGTGGGTCTCATCACAGATGATGATGACAGGGAGTACAGAGAACTGAACCAGGATTTTGTGGAATGGTGCCACCGGAACCACCTGAAGATTAACGCGGGGAAGACCAAGGAGATGGTGGTGGACTTCCGCAAAGGCAGATGCCCTCCAAAACCAGTGGACATCCTGGGGACGGGCATCGAGATTGTGAACACCTATAAGTACCTGGGTTTGCTCCTTAATAATAAGCTGGACTGGGCAGATCATATGGAGGCCCTGTACAGGAAGGGCCACAGCAGGCTCTACCTGCTTAGGAAACTGAGAGCCTTTGGAATCCGGGGGGCACTTCTTAGAACTTTCTTCAACTCGGTAGTGGCATCAGCCATCTTCTTTGGAGTGGCCTGCTGGGGGAGCAGTATATCAACCAGGGACAGAAATAAACTTGACAAGCTGATTAGAAGGGCCAGCTCTGTCCTGGGGAGCCCCCTGGACCCAGTGCAGGTGGTGGGTGACAGAAGGATACTGTCCGTGGTGAGCTCCATGCAGAAGAAGACGTCCCATCCCATGCATGAGACTGTGATCACGCTGAGCAGTACTGTCAGTGACCGACTGCTCCACCCTAGGTGTGAGAAGGAGCGCTATCGGAAGTCTTTCCTCCCCACCGCGGTTAGGCTGTACAACCAACACCGACCTAAGCGGAGATCATTACACACAGAGAACTGAAATATCTCTCTGCCTGTTAAATCCCCCCCCCCCCCCTCCTCTGCTATGTCCTATCTGTCTGTCTGCTATTAATGTAATGCCTCTCACCTTGGAACATTCCTGTACATGTTGTATTTGTATTTGTATCTGCTTATCTTTGCTGCTGTAACACACTGAATTTCCCCATTGTGGGACTATTAAAGGACTTATTATTATTATTATTATTATATCTTTGAGAAATGGCTTTCTTCTTGCCACTCTTCCATAAAGGCCAGATTTGTGCAGTGTACGACTGATTGTTGTCCTATGGACAGACTCTCCCACCTCAGCTGTAGATCTCTGCAGTTCATCCAGAGTGATCATGGGCCTCTTGGCTGCATCTCTGATCAGTCTTCTCCTTGTTTGAGATGAAAGTTTAGAGGGACGGCCGGGTCTTGGTAGATTTGCAGTGGTCTGATACTCCTTCCATTTCAATATGATCGCTTGCACAGTGCTCCTTGGGATGTTTAAAGTTTGGGAAATCTTTTTGTATCCAAATCCGACTTTAAATTTCTCCACAACAGTATCACAGACCTGCCTGGTGTGCTCCTTGGTCTTCATGATGCTCTCTGCGCTTTAAACAGAACCCTGAGACTATCACAGAGCAGGTGCATTTATGCGGAGACTTGATTACACACAGGTGGATTATATTTATCATCATCAGTTATTTAGGACAACATTGGATCATTCAGAGATCCTCACTGAACTTCTGGAGTGAGTTTGCTGCACTGGAAGTAAAGGGGCCCAATAATATTGCACTCCCCACTTTTCAGCTTTTTATTTTTTACAAAAGTTTAAAATAACCAATAAATTTTGTTCAACTTCACAACTGTGTCCCACTTGTTGTTGATATTTCACCAAAAAATTAAAATTTTATATCCTTATGTTTGAAGCCTGAAATGTGGCAAAAGGTTGAAAAGTTCAAGGGGGCCGAATACTTTCGCAAGGCACTGTATCTGTTTACAGAAGAAGTGGTCATGGCTGTCTGGTCTAGTGATAATATTGGCGTAACTGGGTTGGGGGGGACACTCAGATGAGTTTGTCCCCCCCCCGCTCCCTGTGCTGAATGCCTAGCTATGCCTCTGACTGTTCCCTATTTACAAGAATATATTTACTATAATACTGCTTCCTATGTATTAGAATATATCTACTGTAATTCAGTAATATCTCCTATGTACTAGAACAGGGGTCGGCAACCCCCGACACGCGTGCCACTCTTGGCACGGCAGTGGAGTTCTCAACCAGCAGTTTCGATCGGACCAAACATGGCCTAAACGAAACTGCTATTATTATACTGTGGGGTCTCTTCAGACCCCAGAGTATAATAAGCAGAGACTCAGGAGAAGTGATGAAACATAAAAAACCAATGTACTCACCATTCCTGCGCTCCACAGCCACACTGTTTGTTCTCTTCAGCGCTTCTGCCTGAAGTCAGCAACAGCTGATAGGGCTTCAGGGGTCATGTTCGGTGTCATTACGCATAATGACGCGATGTGACCCCTGAGACCCAATCAGCGGTCACTGACTACAGACAGAAGCGCCCGAAGAGAACAGTGCGGCTGCGGAGTGCAGGAATGGTGAGTACATTGTTTTTTTTAATGTTTGTCACCTGTCTCAGCCCTCCACTTATTATACTGTGGGGGTCTGAAGAGACCCCACAGTATAATAATAGCTAGTGAGTGGCAACAATTGGAATATTATAAAAGTTGGAACATTATACTGTGTGCAGGGGCCACTATGGGACACAATACTGTGTGCAGGGGCCACTATGGGACATAATACCGTGTGCAGGGACCGCTATGAGACATAATACCGTGTGCAGGGGCCGCTATGAGACATAATACCGTATGCAGGTGTCGCTATGGGACATAATACCGTGTGCAGAGGCCGCTATGGGACATAATACCAAGTGCAGGGGCCGCTATGGGACATTATTCTGTATAATGGTGTGTTTTTGCACAGAAAAAACAGGCATTTTTTTTGTATGCAAAAATGTACCATGTGAATGCAGTTTTACATCAAAGTAAAAGTTGCAGTGGCCTAAGAATATACCTGCATCCAGACACATAATGTGTATTCACCATAAGGATGCTGCCATACGGTGCTGTTGGACGCATACATTTACCACTAATTGGGGGCTGCACATGTACTTTCATTGCTTCTAATCAGAAGGTACAGGAGCATCCCAGGAAATAGCAGAAAACGCATGCGTCCTAAACCATTTGGTGGAAGCACGTCTGTGTTATGGTGGTGTAAAACTTTAGTTTAGGGGTCGATAGACTTACAATTATTGACTGGCACTCCGAGTACCTCATCTTTGATTTTTTAATTAAATTGGTACGTCAAACAAAAAAGGTTGCCTACCCCTGTACTAGAATACACCTATTATATTACTACACGTGCAATATACATGTATATACAGATGTAGTACTTTTCTGTACCATGATATCTTATCTCAGAAGACATCAAAAGCCATTAAAAACCCATTTAAAGAATCAAGCTTACACTATGTGCCACAGTATTCTTAACGTGCTATGAGTCATGTTAACCTTTGCTACATCTGTAACTACTATAATACTGCTTGTTATGTTCAAGAATATAACTTCTATGACATTGCTCCCTTTGTACAAGAATATAACTACTATGATCCTATTCTCTTTGTATAAGAATATAACTACTATAATACTGTTACCTTTGTACAAAAATATAATTATTATAATACTGCATCTACAGTGGGTACAGAAAGTATTCAGACCCCTTTAAATTTTTCACTCTTTGTTTCACTGCAGCCATTTGCTAAAAGCAAAAAAGTTCATTTTATTTCTCATTAATGTACACTCAGCACCTCATCTTAACAGAAGAAAAACAGAAATGTAGATATTTTTGCAAATTTATTAAAAAAGAAAAACTGAAATATCACATGGTCATAAGTATTCAGACCCTTTGCTCAGTATTGAGTAGAAGCCCCTTCCTTTTGAGCTAGTACAGCCATGAGTCTTCTTGGGAATGATGCAACAAGTTTTTCACATCTGGATTTGGGGATCCTCTGCCATTCTTCCTTGCAGATCCTCTCCAGTTCTGTCAGGTTGGATGGAGAATGTTAGTGGACAGCCATTTTCAGGTCTCTCCAGAGATGCTCAATTGGGTTGAGGTCAGAGCTCTGGCTGGGCCAGTCAAGAATGGTCACAGAGTTGTTCCGAAGCCACTCCTTTGTTATTTTAGCTGTGTGCTTAGGGTCATTGTCTTGTTGGAAGGTGAACCTTTGGCCCAGTCTGAGGTCCAGAGCACTCTGGAAGAGGTTTTCTTCCAGGATATCTCTGTACTTGGCCGCATTCATCTTTCCTTCAATTGCAACCAGTCGTCCTGTCCCTGCAGCAGAAAAACACCCCATAGCATGATGCTGCCACCACCATGTTTCACTGTTGGGATTGTATTGGGCAGTGCCTGGTTTTCTCCACACATACCGCTTAGAATTAACGCCAAAAAGTTCAATCTTCGTCTCATCAGAACAGAGAATCTTATTTCTCATAGTCTGGGAGTCCTTCATGTGTTTTTTGGCAAACTCTATGCGGGCTTTCATATGTCTTACACTGAGGAGAGGCTTCCTTCGGGCACTCTGCCATAAAGCCCCGACTGGTGGAGGGCTGCAGTGATACTTGACTTTGTGGAACTTTCTCCCTACTGCATCTCCCCATTTCCCTACTGCATGTGATATTTCAGTTTTTCTTTTTTAATAAATTTGCAAAAATATCTACATTTCTGTTTTTTTTTCTGTCAAGATGGGGTGCTCAGTGGCCTCCATAATCCTTAAATGGAGGAAGTTTGGGACGACCAGAACTCTTCCTGGACCTGGCGTCCAGCCAAACTGAGCAATCGTGGGAGAAGAGCCTTGGTGAGAGAGGTAAAGAAGAACCCAAAGATCACTGTGGCTGAGCTCCAGAGATGCAGTAGGGAGATGGGGAGATGCAGTAGGGAGAAAGTTCCACAAAGTCAACTATCACTGCAGCCCTCCACCAGTCGGGGCTTTATGGCAGAGTGGCCCGAAGGAAGCCTCTCCTCAGTGCAAGACATATGAAAGCCCACATAGAGTTTGCCAAAAAACACATGAAGGACTCCCAGACTATGAGAAATAAGATTCTCTGTTCTGATGAGACAAAGATTGAACTTTTTGGCGTTAATTCTAAGCGGTATGTGTGGAGAAAACCAGGCACTGCTCATCACCTGCCCAATACAATCCCAACAGTGAAACATGGTGGTGGCAGCATCATGCTATGGGGTGTTTTTCTGCTGCAGGGACAGGACGACTGGTTGCAATTGAAGGAAAGATGAATGCGGCCAAGTACAGAGATATCCTGGAAAAAAACCCCTTCCAGAGTGCTCTGGACCTCAGACTGGGCCAAAGGTTCACCTTCCAACAAGACAATGACCCTAAGCACACAGCTAAAATAACAAAGGAGCGGCTTCGGAACAACTCTGTGACCATTCTTGACTGGCCCAGCCAGAGCCGTGACCTCAACCCAATTGAGCATCTCTGGAGAGACCTGAAAATGGCTGTCCACTAATGTTCACCATCCAACCTGACAGAACTGGAGAGGAACTGCAAGGAAGAATGGCAGAGGATCCCCAAATCCAGATGTGAAAAACTTGTTGCATCATTCCCAAGAAGACTTATGGCTGTACTAGCTCAAAAGGGGGCTTCTACTCAATACTGAGCAAAGGGTCTGAATACTTATGACCATGTGATATTTTAGTTTTTTTTTTTTTAATAAATTTGCAAAAATATCTACATTTCTGTTTTTTTTTCTGTTAAGATGAGGTGCTGAGTGTACATTAATGAGAAATAAAATGAACTTTTTTGCTTTTAGCAAATGGCTGCAATGAAACAAAGAGTGAAAAATTTAAAGGGGTCTGAATACTTTCTGTATCCACTGTATGTACAAGAATATAACTACTATAATATTGTCCCCCTTGGTACAACAATATAGCTACTGTAATACTGTTTCCTATGTACAATAATATAACTACTATAATACTGTCCCATTATACAAGAATATAACTTCTATAATACTGCCCTTTGTAGAACAATATAACTACCATAATACTGTCCCTTATGTACAAGAATATAACTACTATAATACTGTCCTCTATATACAACTACTATAATATTGCTCTCTTTGCACAAAAATATAACTACTATAATATTTCTCCCCTTTGTACAACAATATAGCTACTATAATACTGTCTTATATAGAAGAATATAACTACTATAGTAATGCACACACTCCATGTGCAAGAATATAACTACTATAATACTGTCCCTATATAAAATAATATAAGTGCTATAGTAATGATATTCAAATGTAAAGCACCATGGACTTAATGGTGCTGTATAAATAAACAATAATAATAATGCTATATAAGTGCTATATTAATGCCCTCCAGATAC
Organism: Leptodactylus fallax; assembly: GCA_947044405.1. Taxonomy (NCBI): domain Eukaryota; kingdom Metazoa; phylum Chordata; class Amphibia; order Anura; family Leptodactylidae; genus Leptodactylus; species Leptodactylus fallax. The sequence goes on from CAMRHE010000025.1 coordinate 10,631,956, forward strand.
AATGATAACTCTTACTGTTCTCTATGTACAGGAGTCTGATCAATTGTACTCCAGATTGCAATTCACCTTGCGAATAATTAGCCAATTTCTACAATATGTTAATTAGCATATAATTTCCTCCATGAGTTTCAGTGTCTAGAAATGGAGGAAATATAGGAGGCATATAGGAGATATATTCTGTCACCTACAGGAAGTGGCTAATACTTAGAAGCTTTGCAGCAGTCTCAGACTGGCAGTTTTATAAAAGTCAGTGATTTCCTTGACTTGGTGGCTTACAACCCGTGGAGAAATATATTACTCTGGAAATATCATTGTTTCAAGGTTATGTCCTATGAATGAAAGATGAATCATTGTCATGGAGCGGTGAGGGGGTGATTGACAAACTTTTTCTTTTAAGATTTCAGCCGCCTAATAACCTTGGAATACTAAAAACAAATATGTTGATGGATCATCGCCCAGAATTAGATCATCTCTACAAGTTATATCCAGCAAAGAAGATCCGGCATCTAATGACATGTCTGTAATAGTCTATGGCCGAGATTTATCAAGGCTAGCGCAAGAAAAATTGGAGGCTACTAACTGCAACCAGATTGTCCATAGCAACCAATCAGATCCCACAATGAAAGCAGTGATCTGATTGGCTGATATGGTTAATCTTTTTGTTATGGGCAACAGCTCCACATTTTTTGTCCCAAAAGTATTAATAAATCTACTGAAATTGGGTTGTGGAATAAAGTATAGATTCAGGAACATAAAAATAAAAAAATCTTTACTGTGGTTGCAGAAAATCGAACCCAAAAAGCATATGTCTCTTTCCATTTATTAAATCAGGGCAGCTCCAGATGTGTTTGGGTCCTTAAAGGAGATTTCTGGCACCCAGTTGGATTTTTCATACTGCAGTGATCACAGATCACATACTGATGACCTATCCTATGGAAAATCCATTTGGGGCCAGAAAATCCCTTTAAGTGACAGTCACAGTGGGCCTCCTGTCATCTCACCCTCAGCTTGACAGGCAAGAGCATGTTAGTTTACATTACCATGCGTCTCTCATGCCTTATTATTAATGTATATTGTTCTCATCATAGGCGCAGTTGAAGTTCATTTGACCCTAATACAAATTCTCTACCAGGGCACCATCTACTATATCTATAATACTGATTTCTTCTTATATTGTACATATTATATTGCCCCCTTATGCTCCAGGGCCCGAATGCGACTGCTATCTCTGCACCCCCTATAGTTACACCCCTGGTTCTCATGTATAGGAAACTGGCAAGTTCTGTGGAAGCCATTATAATCTTGGTTTGATCATTTTCTTCACGTGGATGGGCTAAAAATGGTTCCACCAGTAGCCACACTATGCCTTCCAACTTTACCATATACATGCCCATTTGGCTTGCCCAAGCATGCAAACTTATTTAATTGGGAACAGAAAAATAAGCCGCTGTCAAATACCTCTGACTGTAGCTTATCTTCTATGGGAACAAAGGATCAGGCATGGGAAAACCCAAATTGCTGGGTAATCCTCCCTGATATCTAGTATCACAGAATGCCCACCATACAGATTATTTTATATGTTTGTCCAGCTTATCCCAATGTCAGTCCTTTTTAATGGGAAAGCCAGGTATATTCACTTTTGAAATATCCCATTAAAGGGGTTGTCCAGGGTGGAAAACCCTTATTCATTTAATGTGAGTTAATAGTAGGGGGGGTCCTCTGTTGGGGATCCTAATTTCTGGGTCAGACTAAACAGCAGTTACATGGAGAATCCGCTCTAGAGAACCTGTCCTGTCTTATATTACTCATCGACATGAATGAGCATGGTGTTATGATTCATTTCTCCAGTGGTGGCGCTGCAGGGAAAATAAACACTTACCATCTTGTTTTGCCACACATTACCGCTGATAGCTTAACGTCCATACATATTTTGTGATCAGCCTATAGGGGGAAAAAAAATCACACTTGTGCTGAGGTTGTTACTTTGCTTTTCCAAGTAGACAGCCCTTCCATAAGATTTGCATCCATGGTCATTTATATATTAAGAAAAGGAAGTTAAGCTGCAATACTAGACAAGGCCTATAGACAAGGGTGGCACGGTTTCAGATTTCAAAAAAGGATATCTTCTTTTTTGTATATTCCATTTTAATACATCAGTTATTATAATGTTGTGTAGGGACCTTCAGTTCTATTATATTTCTACCATCCAGACTGGCTGGAGGACACACTGTATTTTCAGGTCAATAACAGCAAGGGAATAGCTTTGCATTTTCTACTCTCAGCTCTCTTCTAATTGAAGGAACACTAGGTTATTTATGGTGTTGTTCATACTTGAGTCCCGGTAACTTATATTTACACTCGTTCTCTTGGTGGAGTCATAAATGTCCCGTAATTTATAAGTGTATTATACAGCGCTCCCATCCTTCACTGACTACTCAACACTCAATGCGAATACTTCACGGAACCTAAAAAATTCATGTAGGTTACAATGTAATCATGACAAGAGATCAGCAAACTCAGGATTTTGTGAGTAGCCAGAGGATGTGACACTGGCAACTTTGAAGGACTCTGAATTCTAGATTCTTGTAAGGTGATGGGTCAATACATGGATGATAGATATATTATATTTGACAAGGCACAGGAACTATCCATACGGGAGCTGCATAATAATACTTAAATGCTTGTATTATAATACACTCATTGATAAATTGCAATATAGTTGGGCATGGAGGCATACAGGTCCCATATGATCTCCTGCAACACATTTGCCCACAGCTGCTGCAGCTGGGCCTGTAGATCCTGTACACTCCTAGGTTGTCTAAGCTGGTATTCCAGTTGGTCCTATAATTGCTCGATTGGGAATAATTCTGGCAACCAAGCAGGCCAAGGTAATGTTACAATCTGTTGGAGACATTCTTGGGAAATCCTTGCTGTGTGTGGATGAACATTATCCTTCTGAAAAATGCCAGTTGGAAGCACTGCCATGACACATAACACATATGGCCACAAGTGACCGAATGTCAAATGAGATGGTTCCCCAGATCATCACACCAGTAGTTTTGACGGTGTGTTGCTCCATAGCAGAGGCAGGATTGACGTGCTCACCATGAAGTCTCCATACTCCCAGCCGTTCTCAGATCCAAAACAGGGTAGCAGGCTGCCTATGGCGGGACACATAATTGTTACCGTGACACAAAATTTCCTTCTGCTAAGCATATGGAAATGGTCCAGGCAAAGACAAGAGTGTGTAATGAAGGTGCCACCTACAGTATATCTGGATTGTGGATAAGGAAACATGGGAACTGCTCGTTCTTGATGGTGGATCAGGTGATCCTCTCTAGTGGTGGTCTGTCTGGGCCATAATTACCATGTGTGTCTGCACCCATGTAACCACTGGGCCCAACAACTCCTAACAGCTAGGTCAGAACAGGCAATTCATCAAAACAACCAACCTGCTTCTCTCAGTCCAATAATTCGCCCCATGTCAAAGTCGGTCAACTAGGCAAAATGTCTTTGACTTCATTGTAGAGGCATGCATAGTAGGCAAGGTTCCTTCACGAAGAGGTACACTACCCAAAAAATAGCCTCTAAAAGCTATAACAGCGGTCACACACAGAGCCCAGTGGACCCCATTGACTATAATGGGGTCTGTCAGGTGTTCATGATTTTTAAACTGAAAGCGGTGGAGGAGTAAGTCCTCCGTACAGGACATTTTCGGCAGACACTGTGTCAGATTCTCCAACAGAGACTGTGGCGCAAATGTAGATGTAGCCTGTTCTGTCCATAAGTAATTACCCAGATGCTTCACCAGACATATATGTCTCAGTACAGACGCCCCACAATTTGTAATTGTAGAGTGGCTGGGTATAGCCAGGATGTAATACCAGTTGCCAAGCAGTATGCTTCTCTAGATACCATCTTACTCTAACAGATGAGTCGGCACTCTGCAGCGGCACAATATCTTCTTTCCACAATAATAAGCAGGTAAGACAACCCTCCTCTCACGTCATACCATATGCAGGGTATTGGACACATTCCACCTCGCATCCCCTGCCTCTGGACTATGCTTTAAGACATCTAGGGAATATTATTTCCCAACCTCAGGGGTCTAACACAGAACCAACTAAAAGTTATTCTCCGGTGGGGAATTTGCTCTCTTTTGTAAACACTGCCTTCATTATGTATGTTGGGGAATTAATGTATGTAAATGTATGCCTAGCGAGTATGTCTAGTATATATACTGAGATATAGACATCTGTTTATGCATTTAAATAATCACATATGTACTGCTCGTGCATTTAGATACTAGGGTTGATGCATTTATATTATTCCGTCTGTATTCAGACATATATAGCTGTTGATGCAACTGGATCATTCCGTATGGACAGAATAGCCTTCTTCCATCTCATTTTATACTACCATGACTGTTACCACAGAATCACTGAGACCGCAATATTATTGTGGCCACAGCACCATTGTAACCAAAGCAAAAACAATACTGGTAAATAGTGCATGGATTAATCTCAGTTTTATATCATATGTATAACAATTTTTCATGCATTGAACTACTGCACATCAGCGCGCTGTCTGCTTTCCCGCTATGTGGCCCAGGGCTGGAGCTATCGGTGCCGGTAGCTCTCTGCCCCATCGTCAGAAGGGCGTTTCTGACAGTCTAGCTTAGCTGTGAGGAACGCCCTCCCTGACAGTATTCATCCATGGCGCTGTACTGAGGGGGCGTTCCTCACAGCTCAGCGTCATCACTGGGCGGTAAGGAATGCCCCTTCTCACAGTACAGGCTATGGACAGTACTCCTCCATAGCCTGTACTGTGAGAAGGGGCATTCCTTAACGCCCAGTGATGACGCTGAACTGTGAGGAACGCCCCCTCAGTACAGCACTATGGACAAGTACAGTCAGGGAGGGCGTTCCTCAGAGCACAGCTAGACTGTCAGAAACACTCTTCTGACGATGGGGCAGAGAGCTACCGGCACCGATAGCTCTAGCCCCGGGCCACATAACGGGAAAGAAGACAGCACACTGAATTCAGGGCGCTGTCTGCTTTCTAGCGGTATGTAAAACAGCATATACATGAGGACATGAAAGGTCCTCTTTAAAGGGGTTTTCCCATCTCCCTGTTTCAGCAGCTTTGCCTGCTGTCTCTTCTTCTCACTTCCTGTATCCCCCCTCCCCTCCCAGCTTGCTGAACAGGACACTATGAAGTATTACAATACTTATAATGATTACTAGAAATCTAATATAAATGCAGATCAAATAATATGCACATGCTTCTAGAGAACGGACTCAATTTTATCTGTGTGTTTACATAGAGAGATAACAGACAGGGCTTTATTGGCAAACTGCAATTAGCTGAACTGATTGTCTTGCCAGCAGAGCTGTAGATAATAGTGAGAGCTCAGCCCCCACCCAGGGAGCAGTGAGTGATGTCACTTGTCCTGCTTATCACAGGTTCGGCATTATGGAAATGCTGTGTAAACAATGGGAGGAATAATTTCACATAGCAGGAAAACAAAGCAGCATTTCTAAAGCAATATATTTAGGAAAAGTCTGGATATAAAGCGCTGGATATAAAGACTGCTGTACCATCTACATTGCATCTGTTTACTGGGAGGGACCAAGACTTCTGTCCAAGTTTAGTGGCTGCTACACAAGCAAAGTTGTCAGAAGTGTCTAGAGACAGGATCAAGCACCAAGTCCTATATAATACCAGGGAAGGACAGTGTGAATTCCACTGTGTCCTTGTTATTTAAAGAGACAGTGGGGCAGATTTACTAACATTATCTAAAAGTTAAAACTAGACACTCTTAAAATGTGCCAGATATCTCACAATGTCTGGACGATCTGTCACTTTATTAAACAGACTAGACTAACTCTACACATCCTATTAGTTGACATAGTTTAAAAATATGGCACAACTTTGGCAAATGTTTGGCACACTGTGGCATAACCAAGTCCACATCCACTCTGTGATAAGCCACATCCATTTCCTACAAAGCCACTACTCCTTTTCATTGTGGAAGTGTCTAAAAGATGATAAATGTGGCATGTTAGGCTTCGTTCACATCTGCGTTGGAGTCTCCAAAAGAGACTCTGTCGCAGATTCCGATGAAAATCAGTAGAGAGAAAAGTCCTGCACAAAGGACCTCATTCTAGTCTATGGGGTCCGCCGGTGTCCGCTCTTTTAGCAGTGGGGTTTTCCGTCGTTCATGTCCAGTGTCAGATACGAACAATGGAGAGCAAAGTGCAAGTGTAAACCTAGCCTTAAACAGTTTTGACACAGTTGTCTTAATAGTTGATTAATTCTGGGAGTATCCACCAAGTACAGATGCATCTCAATAAATTAGAATATCTTTGAAACGTTTATTTCTTTCAGTAATTGAATTAAAAAGTGACCTCCTATATTTTCTAGATTCTATACACACAGAGTTTTCTATTTCAAGTGTTTTATTTCTGTAAATGTTGATCATGGATTACAGGTAATGAAAACCCAAATCTAAGAAAATTTGAATATTGTAAAAAAGTTCAGTATTGTAAATTCAGTGTGTCACCTGCCAAGGTTTCCTAAGCCTTTAAATGGTCCCTCAGTCTGGTTCAGTAGGACACACAATCATGGAAGACGCTGATTATGAATTGTATTACTGAATTACTGAATTACTAAAATGAATGAACGTTTCAAAAATATTCTAATTTATTGAAATGCACCTGTATGTAGCCTTCACCTGAGAGACTGAAACTATATGCCAGATGCCTGAGTTTGTCACTAGGCCTGTTGCCCCATGAGAGCTTAAAGAGGTTTTCCAAGATTATTATAATGAAAATATCTCCTTATCTGTTTTGGGGAGCCACTGACGCAGAACTATGCAGTGGGCCAGAGACGAAAACATCCACTATGTAGCTGCAAGTTACAGCTCAGTCCACTGTATAATTCTAACACAGGCAGCGCTTCCCTGAAACAGCTAACCAGTGGGGTGCCAAGTATCAGACCCCCACAATCTGATATTAATAACATATCCTAAGGATAGTATCAAATGCCCAGAAACCAATTAATAAGCTTATAATCTAATAACACAGTATATGCCTTGCTCATAAGAGTATACAATCTAAGTAGTAAAGTACAGGATTAGTTACATTAAAGTTTAGCAACGGGGTTGTCCTATCACCTATTACCTATATGGACATCATGAAGTGGAGCTTTCTCCCTCACCCGTTGTGCTTGGACCCATCTATGAGCCAGAATAGAGAACATCTCCTGTTAAGGTGTCAATAAGGATTCTATATATTTCATAGGGCATCACAGGACAGGAAATAGAAGAACAACGGAAGGGACCACAAAGACTAATTATAACAGATGAACAAACAGAATGGTAGGGCCTCAAAACCGCTTAAAAAATGTGAGAAGGTGGGGCTGTACAGGCCCTAAGGTTGAGTGAGGAACAAACAGTAAGGTAGAACTGCATAGCCCCTTAGAATAAGCGATAAACAAGCAGTAGGGTGGGACCATAAATCTCCATGGGACGGGTGAAGGACATACTGTAGGGTGGGGCAGTAAAACCCCATGGGACAGGTGATAGATACACAGTAGGGTGAGGCAACACAGCCCCATATGACATATGAGGGAGACACATTAGGGTGAGACTGCAAAGCCCCATGGGAAAGGTGAGGGACATAAGGTGGGAGGGTTGAACAAATTCTTAGGATGAGCGAGGATCAAACAGTACAGTAGGGTGGAACTGCAGAGTCCCTAAGGACTGGTGATGGACACACAGTAGGGTGGGGAAGCACAGTCCCTTAGGACATCTGACCAATACACAGTAGCGAGGGACCACACAGTCCCTTAGGATGGGCGAGGGGCAAACAACAGACACCTTTCGGATGAGTGAGGGACACATAGTAGGGTGGAGCTGAAAAGATCCTCAAGAAAGGTGTGGGAAAATCAGTAAGGTGGGGCTGAACAGCTCCTTAGGTAGGTGAGGGACACACAGTAGGGTGGAGGAACACAGCAATTAAGACAGGTGAGAGACACAGTATGATGATGCTGCAGACTCCCTTAGAACGGGTGAGGGACAAATGGTATGGTGGGGCCTCAGAGCCCCTTAAGACCGCTAAGTAGTAGAGTGTGCCGCACAGCTCCTTAGGACGGGTGAGGGACACAAAGTGGGATGGAGCCATGCAGCCACTCAGGATGGGTGAGGGACACACAGTAGGGTGGCACCACACAGCCCTTTAGAATATATGTGGGAGTCACATTAGGGTGGGGCAGCATAGCCCCTTCAGATGGGTGAGAGATACACAGTAGGATGGGGAAGCACAGCCCCTTAGGATAAGTGATTAGAGGGACACACACAGTAGGGTGTTGCTGCACAGCCCCTACGATGGATGAGGGCCAACCAGTAGGGTAGGGCTGCACAGACAATTAGGACAGGTGAGGGACATAAAGTATGGTGGGACTGTACAGTCTCGTAGGACAAGATAGGGACAAACAGTAGAGTGGGGTAAAACAGCCCTTTGGGACAGGTGAAGAAGACAGAGTAAGGTGTAATGTTCTTTTGCCTGATCAACTAAAGCAGCTAGATCGCCACTGTTGTCACATCCCCACTGATTTGAAATTGATGTCTTATCCTAAGAATAGGTTGTCAATAATTTTAACCCAGCATACCCCTTTAATTTACAAGCTAAAATAAAAGTTCTCCCTGACAATCACAGTAGAAGCACATGTACTTTCCTGGACTTGTCCTCTTCAACATGTCTGGAAATGTGAAATTGATGTCCTATCCTAAGAATAGGTTGTCAATAATTTTAACCCAGCATACCCCTTTAATTTACAAATTAAAACAAAAACTCTCTGTGACAATCACAGTAGAAGCACATGTACTTTCCTGGACTTGTCCTCTTCAAGATGTCTGGGAATGTGAAATTCTGGGAATGTGAAACTGATGACCTATACTTACGATAGGCTATCAACATCAGGTCACTTGGGATCCAACACTCCCACAAGTACTTCCTGAGATTTTGTTTTACGTACTCACCTCCCCTTCCTTATGTATGAGCAAGGCTGAATAATATTGAGTGAATAAGCAGTACATATCTGGGCCTGTCACCTTCAAGATATCTTCCTCAAGTGACACAAACTGTGTCTTATTTAGAAATTTCTATTCACTGCACCTGTTATGATGTCATGTGCATTATGATGTCATGGGTCTTGTGATGTACTTACAACCTATAATGCAAAATGAGACAGGTGACACATATATGTTATATAATTACCTAAATTCAGTACAACATATGTGTTTTTTAATATAATGAAGGTAAGCAGCCCCCAGATTTATCTCTTCTGACCTTAAGGACTCTCACACATGATCCACTTGGTGCCACTTACATGCACCTAAATAACAAACCTTTAAAACCTCTTCCTTACGGCACATCCCTTTAAATTCCTCTAACCAGTAAAGTTGCCTTGATACAAACCATCAGCCTACATATATCTGACAACTCACTTGAATTTCCCAGGAGTCACATGATTTTTAAGCTCCCTCACTCGGTCACCTGGTGACATACGGTTTTTACCTGGTCCCTTGCTCAGGTTCCCGGCAGAATAACACATGGTACAGCACCTTGCTTCCCATTGGCTGCTTGTATGTCTATCATTGAGGTCACCCCCTCTGCTCCCACTCATTGGTATCTTGTGATCTGATTGGATTAGCTTGTCTATAATCATATGGATTCCCAGCAGAAAACAAGCAGGTTCTAAGCAGTATGAGGCAGCATCCTGAAGTGGATAGTAGCCATTGCATTGGGTCTGCAGGTCATCAGTATGTAATCCATCAAGGACTGACAGGGCTGCAACAGCTAATCTGTGTGGTGTCTGGGTGTCAATCCCTGACAGATCACATACTGATGACCTGCCCTGTGGATAGATCAACAGTATGAAAAAACTATTTGGGTCCAGAAAACCTCTTTAACTACTGACCTTGTGACTAGATTCAGACTCCCTCTTGTGTTGGGTTTGGATAGTTCTGGCTGCTTGTGGTGACAGTTTGGAGCTCTAGTTATAGCTGTGGCAGAGGTAATCAGGGGTATTGCAGGCCAGTATGGTAGCATACTGGCCTGCAATACCCCTGTGACAGCATATGATTATGCTCTCAGGTATCATTGGCATGAATCTGGGGAGGGGACATACTTTCTGAATGGTAACCTTTAATCTGCTCCTCATTAAAATAGTTATGTTCTTGTACATTGAGGGCAATATTATAGTAAATACTTGTACACAAGGGCAGTATTATATGTTATATTCCTTTACATAAGGTCAGTATCATGGTAGTAGCATTATAGTAGTTTATAAATATATATATATATATATATATATATATATATACATATATATAAAATAAACTACATACATACAGTCATATGAAAAAGTTTGGGCACCCCTATTAATCTTAATCATTTTTAGTTCTAAATATTTGGGTGTTTGCAACAGCCATTTCAATTTGATATATCTAATAACTGATGGACACAGTAATATTTCAGGATTGAAATGAGGTTTATTGTACTAACAGAAAATGTGCAATATGCATTAAACCAAAATTTGACCGGTGCAAAAATTTGGGTACCCTTATCATTTTATTGATTTGAATACTCCTAACTACTTTTTACTGACTTACTGAAGCACAAAATTGGTTTTGTAACCTCACTGAGCTTTGAACTTCATAGCCAGGTGTATCCAATCATGAGAAAAGGTATTTAAGGTGGCCAATTGCAAGTTGTTCTCCTATTTGAATCTCCTCTGAAGAGTGGCATCATGGGCTCCTCAAAACAACTCTCAAATGATCTGAAAACAAAGATTGTTCAACATAGTTGTTCAGGGGAAGGATACAAAAAGTTGTCTCAGAGATTTAACCTGTCAGTTTCCACTGTGAGGAACATAGTAAGGAAATGGAAGACCACAGGGACAGTTCTTGTTAAGCCCAGAAGTGGCAGGCCAAGAAAAATATCAGAAAGGCAGAGAAGAAGAATGGTGAGAACAGTCAAAGACAATCCACAGACCACCTCCAAAGAGCTGCAGCATCATCTTGCTGCAGATGGTGTCACTGTGCATCGGTCAACAATACAGCACACTTTGCACAAGGAGAAGCTGTATGGGAGAGTGATGCGAAAGAAGCCGTTTCTGAAAGCACGCCACAAACAGAGTCGCCTGAGGTATGCAAAAGCACATTTGGACAAGCCAGCTTCATTTTGGAAGAAGGTCCTGTGGACTGATGAAACAAAGATTGAGTTGTTTGGTCACACAAAAAAGCGTTATGCATGGCGTCAAAAAAACACAGCATTCCAAGAAAAACACTTGCTACCCACTGTAAAATTTGGTGGAGGTTCCATCATGCTTTGGGGCTGTGTGGCCAATGCCGGCACCGGGAATCTTGTTAAAGTTGAGGGTCGCATGGATTCAACTCAGTATCAGCAGATTCTTGAGAATAATGTACAAGAATCAGTGACGAATTTGAAGTTACGCCGGGGATGGATATTTCAGCAAGACAATGATCCAAAACACAGCTCCAAATCTACTCAGGCATTCATGCAGAGGAACAATTACAATGTTCTGGAATGGCCATCCCAGTCCCCAGACCTGAATATCATTGAACATCTGTGGGATAATTTGAAGCGGGCTGTCCATGCTCGGCGACCATCAAACTTAACTGAACTGGAATTGTTTTGTAAAGAGGAATGGTCAAAAATACCTTCATCCAGGATCCAGGAACTGATTAAAAGCTACAGGAAGCGACTAGAGGCTGTTATTTTTGCAAAAGGAGGATCTACTAAATATTAATGTCACTTTTCTGTTGAGGTGCCCATACTTTTGCAGCGGTCAAATTTTGGTTTAATGCATATTGTACATTTTCTGTTAGTACAATAAACCTCATTTCAATCCTGAAATATTACTGTGTCCATCAGTTATTAGATATATCAAATTGAAATGGCTGTTGCAAACACCCAAATATTTAGAACTAAAAATGATTAAGATTAATAGGGGTGCCCAAACTTTTTCATATGACTGTATATTATAAACTACAGTGCCTTGTGAAAGTATTCGGCCTCCTTGAACTTTTCAACCTTTTGCCACATCTTTGCTGCTGTAACACACTGAATTTCCCCATTGTGGGACTATTAAAGGACTATTATTATTATTATTATTTCAGGCTTCAAACATAAAGATATATAGTTTTAATTTTTTGGTGAAGAATCAACAACAAGTGGGAAACAATTGCAAAGTGGAACGAAATTTATTGGTTATTTTAAACTTTTGTAAAAAATAAAAAACTGAAAAGTGGGGCGTGCAATATTATTCGGCCCCTTTACTTTCAGTGCAGCAAACTCACTCCAGAAGTTCAGTGAGGATCTCTGAATGATCCAATGTTGTCCTAAATGACTGATGATGATAAATATAATCCACCTGTGTGTAATCAAGTCTCTGTATAAATGCACCTGCTCTGTGATAGTCTCAGGGTTCTGTTTAAAGCGCAGAGAGCATCATGAAGACCAAGGAACACACCAGGCAGGTCCGTGATACTGTTGTGGAGAAGTTTAAAGCCAGATTTAGATACAAAAAGATTTCCCAAACTTTAAACATCCCAAGGAGCACTGTGCAAGCGATCATATTGAGATGGAAGGAGTATCAGACCACTACAAATCTACCAAGACCCGGCCGTCCCTCTAAACTTTCATCTCAAACAAGGAGAAGACTGATCAGAGATGCAGCCAAGAGGCCCATGATCACTCTGGATGAACTGCAGAGATCTACAGCTGAGGTGGGAGAGTCTGTCCATAGGACAACAATCAGTCGTACACTGCACAAATCTGGCCTTTATGGAAGAGTGGCAAGAAGAAAGCCATTTCTCAAAGATATCCATAAAAAGTCTTGTTTAAAGTTTGCCACAAGCCAACTGGGAGACACACCAAACATGTGGAAGAAGGTGCTCTGGTCAGATGAAACCAAAATCGAACTTTTTGGCCACAATGCAAAACGATATGTTTGGGGTAAAAGCAACATAGCTCATCATCCTGAACACACCATCCCCACTGTCAAACATGGTGGTGGCAGCATCATGGTTTGGGCCTGCTTTTCGTCAGCAGGGACAGGGAAGATGGTTAAAATTGATGGGAAGATGGATGGAGCCAAATACAGGACCATTCTGGAAGAAAACCAGTTGGAGTCTGCAAAAGACCTGAGACTGGGACGGAGATTTATCTTCCAACAAGACAATGATCCCAAACATAAAGCAAAATCTACAATGGAATGGTTCACAAATAAACGTATCCAGGTGTTAGAATGGCCAAGTCAAAGTCCAGACCTGAATCCAATCGAGAATCTGTGGAAAGAGCTGAATGTGGCAAAAGGTTGAAAAGTTCAAGGGGGCTGAATACTTTCGCAAGGCACTTTATATATATATATATATATATATATATATCTCAATAGTATTATAGTAGTTTATATTGTAATGGCAGTATTATTTATTTTGCTTACTTATATAGCGCCATCATATTCCGCAATCACTGTCCCATATAAGGCTCACAATCTACATTCCCTATCAGTATGTCTTTGGAGTGTGGGAGGAAAGCCACACAAAGATGTGGAGAACATACAAACTCCTTGCAGATGTTGTCCTTGGCAGGATTCAAACCCAGCGCTGCAAGGATACAGCGTTAAACACTGTGCTGCTATAGTTCTCTTCTTTTATATTGGAGGCAGTATTCTAGTCATTTTATTCTTGTACATTGGGGTCAGTATTATAGTGTTAGTTTTATACTAGTTTATATTGTAGTAGTAGTAGTTTATATTGTAATGGCAGTATTATAATAGTTATATTCTTGTGTATAAGAGGAAGTATTATAGTAATTATATTCTTGTACATAAGGGGTGGTATTATATTAGTAGTATTATATTTTTGTACATGGGGCAGTATTACAGTAGTTATATTCTTTTATATAGGAGGCAGTATTATAGTAGTTATATTCTTGTACATAGGAGGCAATATTATAGTAGTTATATTCTTGTACATAGGAGGCAGTATTATACAGTAGTAGTTATATTCTTGTATCTAGGAGGCAGTAGTGGAGTATTCTTGAGTATATTCTTGTACATATGGACAGTATTATAGTAGTTATATTCTTGTACATATTGTAATGCCAGTATTATAGTAGTTATATTCATAGAGATCACAATATGTTACATTATTGTACAATAACTAATTTGAGCTCTCAGAAAATGAAGCTTCCTTTTACGCTTCAGCAAAGACACGATGATATTCTGAGGTCTCCACAGATGCATCGCAGGTCTCCGTCTATATAGTTTTTGCATTTAATAAAAATGTCACATCTGCATATATCTATGAAGGAAACGGTAAAATTACATTATAAAATCTGACTTCCACTCAAAATAATTAGGCTGTGATTGCATTTATTATTTCCATCCATACCATCCATGCACCTTCTATGTGGCTCCTCTGCTCATCTGATTAACTCGGAATTGATTAAGTACCGAGAAATAAAAGTGATTGACTAATTAATTAGAAATGTATGTTATGGAAATATTAAAATGTGGCGTATTTTGACGCATCTAGTTTGAGATCATTTTTTTCCAACACACACAAGTGGGCGTGGCTAACTCCAATCCTGGCCCTTAAAACCATTACATACTGCGGTTAATAACATAGTGGTGTTGAGATGGTTAGACAAAGGCCACTGGGTCTGATATAGCTATATACCTTTTAGACATATACCCAAGCATTGCAGGTTCCAGATCTCCATCAATACTGAGACTGTAGGGGCCCAGAAAATCCCTATAAGTGGTAGGGCATCGCACACACATTACTTCTACACGGTTATGTGGTGGCTGCAGCATAGAGCTGTGTGTGGCCACAGTTGTCACCCAGTAAAAGCCAAGCCGCTTTTCTTCTCTATAGGTTCCTATATGTTGACATGCAGCAGCTCTGGACACCCATAGAGTTAAACAGAGGATTCATTTTGCACTTGGAATTCTATAACCTCTGCTGAGATACATTAATTGGACAAGAAGAGTGTCAAGGTGCTCTGGAGGGATACAATAGTAACAATCATTATTCAGAGGGTTGCGCGCCAGCCAAAGAGCTGAAGGTCATTCCTGACTCGCTACAAAGAGCAGCGGCATCAACGGTGCCTGTGATTTAAGTTGTTATTTAAGAGAAATATAATACAGAGACCTGGCATGTAATAGCTTTGTTCTTCAGCTTTCAAGAGCCTAACATTAAAGGAAAGGTACACGGTAAGTGTCGGGGTTACCATCTCTGTAATGTTCTATAAATTATTAAATGAAACCAAGGGTGACAGGACCCTCTGAGACATGACAACAGGATACAGTCACCCCCCAGAAACCAACCATCAAGGCGAACCAGAGGCCTGAAAGAACATAGTTTATCAAATAAACCACCAGTTCTGCTACATCCACATTCCCACCCCAAACTTGGCTCTGCTGCATCCACATTCTCCCCCCCGCCACACACGCTCAGCTTGCTTCATCCATCCTCAAATCCAGCTCGGCTATATCCACCTTCCCCCAACACACACACTCAGCACCTCCATGCTTCTTCTCTACAGTCAGCCCTGCACAGCTTGCAAAATACCAGCAATTAGTATGATTGAGTCTAGAATGGAGTGGTTAAAATAAGGTGTGGTGTGGATCCAGTAGGTGGTGCTGCCTTGGCTCAGGGAGTGTTAACTGTGTCCATAGCAGCTAGCACACCCGGAGCCTTAACATTTTCGGTTGCTGCATGGTCTAAGTAGAGACTAACTATGTTTCTCCTATCTGCAACCTGAACCCGCCTAATTTGACGTGGACACAACTGGTGGTGCCTCATACTAACAGTCACAGAAGGGAGCGCCACCTACTGGATCCACAGCTTACCAGACAGCACCTTAAATTTACTTGCTAGATTCTAGGATCTACCTATTTAGTATTGTCGGCAGTTTGCAGTGCAGTGTGGAAGAGGTAGCCAGGTGGTCACATCCCACAGTTTGGAAAACAGTTTTGTAGTAGACTGTTGTCGAGATTTATGTCCAGATCATTCCTTTAAAGGAAAAATTACCTGTTAAAATTTTAATGAAATAGAATATTATGAAAGGTCATAGGCTGAAGCGAAGGTGGCAGGGAACAGTAGTTGGATCTCCACAGTTTCAATGTCATAGTAACATACTGTTATGTAACCAGATTTCTCACCATTACAGGGTTGTCATCCAGTTTTCCACTAACTCTAGGTTCACACTAGTGTTCAGGATTCAGTCCTTTGGGTCCACTTGGGGACCAGAAAGACGGAAACCCTATCCGCTTAAAAAGCGGTTACACACGGAAATCCGTGGACCCCATAGAATCAGTTTCTGCCAAAGACGGAGGAGAGAAAAGTCCTCCTTGCAGGACTTTTTTCTCTGCCGATTTTAAAGAGGACCTTTCATGTCCTCAGGCACATGCGGTTTTACATACCGCTAGAAAGCCGACAGTGCGCTGAATTCAGCACACTGCCGGCTTTTCCGGTATGTGCCCCGAGGCTGGTGATATCGGCGGTGTAAGTTTCACGGTTTACTGTCAGAAAGGCGTTCCTGACAGTCTAGCTGCGCTGTGAGGAACGCCCTCCAAGATAGTTCTTGTTCATAGACTTGTACTGGGGGGGCGTTGCTCACAGCTGAGGGTCATCGCCGGGCAGTAAGGAACGCCCCCTCTGACAGTACAGCGCTATAGACGAGTACAGAGAGAGGGGAGCGTTCCTTACAGCCCAGCGATGACGCTCAGCTGTAAGGAACGCCCCCCTCAGTACAAGTCTATGAACGAGAACAGTCAGGGAGGGCGTTCCTCACAGCGCAGCTAGACTGTCAGGAACGCCTTTCTGACAGTAAACCGTGAAACTTACACCGCCGATATCTCCAACCCCGGGGCAAATACCGGAAAGCCGGCAGTGCGCTGAATTCAGCTCGCTGTCGGCTTTCTAGCGGTATGTAAAACTGCATATACATGAGGATGTGAAAGGTCCTCTTTAAGTAGAATGGACGGAGTCTCATACAGAGACTCAAATGCTAGTGTGAACCTAGCGTAATCCTGTATGGCATAAATTTTATTTTTTATCTTTTTTTTTTTACTTTACTGTATATAATTTTTTAACCTCTTTGTGTCAGTGTCAGTCTTAACTGTAGTATCATATTCCATTTATGAACCAGAAAGATCAGATAAATAGTTATAGACTCCATCTAGGTACAAGGCATATATAAAAAAGTTATAAAATATTTAAAATATAACCCACCAACAATTTATGATAAATAGGACAGGGCTATTATTACACTACAGAAGTATAATCTCCCCGTACCTTTTCACCAAGAAATTACAAATATTGGTCCTGAAGTGCTGGTGGTAAACATGAAGATAAACCACTATCCACCAGGATTTTTTACAGAATGCAGATATCTGGAATGGTTACTCACCAGCGTCTTCATAGTTGCATAGTTATCTATTTTCCTAAGTAGATTTATACGCTTGCCCTGTTTGTTCTCTGTATGTATATATGTATCAGTCTTAAACCTTATTCACATGTCCATGTCCATCTTTTGTGTATGACAAGGCTCAGTTTCATCAGTTTTCTGAACAGCACATCAATAATGTGCAGAGTTATGATCTGAACAGGTGCCAATGTTCAATGGATTTCTGGAATTCTACTCAATAACAAAAAATAAAACAGGACATTTTATAGAACTTCTCAAAACTGAAATGCATTTAAATAGTCTTAATAAAGAAAATTATTTAAAATAAAAGATAATAATTGTTAATTAACCGCTGAATATAAGTGCCTTCTGAAATACTGACATTTTGGTATCCTTTGGTTTGGTATATAGTATTTATATACACTTGCAGAAATATATCAAAGCCTGTATTTCAATTTTCTGGTCCAGAAAAGTTGCAAATTTGCAGAATAAACTGAAACTTTTGACCATTTTTAGACTGCTCACGCCATTTTTCTGAAAAGTGACCAGGGTTTAGTGGGAGGGGCAAGGACTGATCAATAATTTTTTACACCAGATTTATACAAGTAATTATGCAAATTATATCACAAATCTACATTCTAATAGCTGATGCAGATTTGACAGGCAAGTTGCCTCTTACTCCAGAGCAGTCTGAATTAAGACCAATATATATAACACTGATCTTAGTAAATCTCCCCACTGTGTTTTTCTCCCCCGCTAACTACAACCCATGGACAGCGACATCCATATATAAAGGAATAAATTACCAAATGTTGACACAATTGTAAAATATTTTATTTCAAACACTGTAAATAAAGAGAACACTTCAAAAATTATAAAGATAAAAAAATCCTATAAAAATAGATTTTATACAATATAAAACTTTTAATTAATTGAAGGAAATAATGAAAAGCTCACCTCACATATATGCCTAAAAATACATAAGTTTCTTTAAATAGTGTTAACCTTCTGAAATGAATTTGTCGGAAATATCTTTTTACATTTACAGGGGAACTCTGATGAGTTTTATATAAATGTCATCAATCACAAAAATTCCTATGACAACTCTTCCTGCCCATAAGTGTTCAGTATTGTCACAGCAACATTCATCAACCAATCAGTTTTCAGTTTAGAAAGTAAAAGTTATAATAACTTCAATCAGTAATAAATCGGTGCAGGAATAATTTTGATTTAAGTGACTTTGATACCGATCTTGCAGGAGTTCCACTGTAATACCCATAAGAAGGTAGAATAAGTTAATATAAAGTAGAAATGTAACTTTTGGCAACCAATATCAAAATTTCAACTTGCCTCATTGTCACAGCTTTTAACTTTGAATCTTATTCCAGGCCTGACTGTCCAAGTGGTGTTGCCTTAAAGGTATTAACCAGGCTTAAAAAACATGGCTGCTTTCTTTCAGAAAAAGCTCCACTTCCTCTTCTCAAGCAGTGACATCACGTTCACTGGTCACATGGTCATACTACAGTGACATTATGTCACTGCCTAAGAAGAGGAAGTACAGCTTCCATGTTTTCTAATCCTGGATAATCCCTTTAAAGCCATCCTGGAGTTTGCATAGACAATAACTCCCTTTTCTAGTTAGTAATAGCACATAGTGTAATGAGGCAAATCAGCCAACAGAGGGAGTTATGTCCTATAAAGAGCTCTGTGTGGTTGATGCCAATGTCAAAAAGGTAGTTATGCCTGGCAAAGACATTTGTATGACCTAATGAAAGGGTGTAAGCAATGAGGTAAATAAAACTTTGGCGGGCGAGAAGTAAGACCCTTTGATTCACACCTACAAAGAACCTTTCTTATTGGCTTGCTCATAGTTGACTTTCACGCAGAACGTCTCTTCATTTTTGTCTTCCTGGTCATTGATAAATATGAGAATCTCTTCCTGTCCGCTGCTCTCGCCAGGTGCAAATCGCAACCCAATAGTGTACGTTTCACCAGCACCGACCTACAGAAATGGATCAAACAGAGGCGTTGTAAGCGGTGCTGTAGCTTTAAGGCTGTCATAAATCACTGGGATTGATATAATGTTTCCCAGGGTACACTGAAAGCTGAAAATAAACACTATTAATAGATTATACGCTCCAGTAAATTATCCCGAGCACTAGGAAGTATCATCTGTAAATGTAACCTCTGCTCTGTCATGTAGAATGATCCTATTACGGTCGTCCGCGCTACGTTCCAAATTGCGAGATTTAATAAAGCATTTAGGGGACACGTGAACTTGTTGAACTTATAAAATTGTAATCTTACAGTGGCTTTATAGTACACATTGCTTTACAAGGTGCTGGAGACCTTGATGTAACTACTTTCAAAGTCACTTCCTGTGAGAACTCACCGGCTGCAGCTTCAGCGCACATTTGAATCACACATGGCGGCGGCGGCAGCAAGTATGGATGACCTGTTGTACCATATAATTAGGACGTTTTAATTATAGAAAGCAGATGGAATATGTTAGCAGGGGAGCACAATGGTGAGAGGGGTAGTCATCTGCCCTGTTCTTCTCAGGTTCACTGTTCATTCATTCCTACAGAAATGGCAGACATGTTGCTGTCATTTGCATATTATTATAAAGGAATAATTTCCATAATGAGTGATGCTTCTCCTTTAAATAAATGAAGGACGTTGAGGGGTTATTATCATGATCTTGTAATTGCGGGCCCACACCAATCTGAGCGCTGAGTTAGAGAACTGCACTGTGACATCCTGACCACCCAGCTGTGCAGGGAACTGCAGCCAGTCCCATTCACTTGAAATAGTTCCTTATACAGAAGGTGGCCACAGAACTGTTATGCAAGAAAGATGGGGATGTGGCCCCTTCATTCTCAGGATCAATGGGTGCCCTAGATGTCACACCCCCACAAATCATGAAGTGATGTCATATCCTAGTGAGACAGAAATAAGCCTTTAAAAGCATACCTCAAGTTGTAAATAACTTTCCATAAATGAATAGTGCATCTAAATATAAGAAACTTTGTAATGTATCTTATCAGGGTGATCTATTTCCTTCAATCTTCAATCTGACTACTTGTTTACATAAGATTCTGTCTCCATACTTAGTTTTACACACAAAACTCTATGGAGAAGGGTGGGGTGGAGCAGAAGTTTGCTGCCGGCTGGCTAATTGATTTATTGCCTCGTTTTGTGCACTTGTAGCCTCTTATCTAAATACCTAGCACTGTTAAAAGTGTAGCAGAGTGTCGCAGCAGCAATTATTTGACTGTCTTTTCTTCTTCCCCCTTCTTAAACTAATATGCAAAAATTAACTCTGCCTGAAAAGTGGAGAAGAAAACTTATTTCTTTAATAACATTTAAAAAAAAAAATCTTATATTCACCTGTACTATTTATTGTTGAAATTGTTTAGAACTGGGTAGCTGGGTAGAAGGGTTAGCGCTACTGAAAATCCATTTGAATTTATTAAGCATATATATTTCTGGAAACAACAGTTGATGGGATCCAGAAATTTTGCTTGAGAATGACACTCCTTTCAAAAGATTCTTATAAAATATAACTTTTATTTATTCCATGAAAAATTAAAAATTGTCATATTAAATGGTGAGAGGTTGCATCTGTAAAGCCTACGCGTTTCGGGACTGAACTTGTCCCTTACTCATGGCATACATCTCATGATTACCACCACAATTTAAAAATCTAGAAACTACTTGGACACACCCCTTGACCAATCCCTTCAACAATATACATCTGTGATCATGTTTCTATTTGCTGCAATAAAGAAATCATAATATTAAAATGAAGCCAACTATCAAGTTAAAAGACAATATTCAGAAATCTTATAAGAAAATATAAAGACTACTAAATTTCATGTTCATTATTTGAAATTGCCTCTGAAAAACATCTTGTCTGTCATGTGACATTATCACATGACCTACATACTACATTTCAAAAGAGATCATTTGGACATATTTCAAACTTTGCAACTGTATAGACCTGGGGTAGGCAACCTTTTTAGTTCGGTGTGCCGATTTCGATAAAAAAAAAAAATCAAAGTTGAGGTACTCGGAGTGTCGGTCAATAATTGTAAGTCTGACGACCCCTGCACACGGTATTATGTCACATAGTGATCCCTGCACACGGTATTATGTCACATAGCGGCCCCTGCACATGGTATTATGTCCTATAACGGCCCCTGTACACAATATTATGTCCCATAGCGGCCCCTGCACACGGTATTATGTCACATAGCGGCCCCTGCACACGGTATTATGTCACATAGCGGCCCCTGCACACGGTATTATGTCCTGTAACGGCCCCTGCACATGGTATTATGCCCCACAGCGGCCCCTGCACACGGTATTATCCTCCATAGCAGCCCCTGCACACAGCATTATCCTCTATAGTGGCCCCTGCACACAGTATTATCCTCCATAGTGGCCCCTGCACATGTTATTATCCTCCATAGTGGCCCCTGCACACGTTATTATTCCCCATAGTGGCCCCTGCACACGGTATTATGCTCTATAGTGGACCCTGCACACGGTATTATCTTCAATAGTGGCCCCTGAACATGGTATTATGTCCCATAGTGGCCCCAGCACACGGTATAATATTCTAACTTTTATAATATTCCAATTGTCACCACTCACTAGCTATCATTATCCTGTGGGGTCTCTTCAGACCCCAGAGTATAATAAGCGGAGGGCCAAGAGATGTGACAAACATAAAAAACAATGTTACTCACTTTTTCCTGCGCTCCGCAGCTGCTGTGTTCTCTTCGGGCGCTTCTCACTGAAGTCAGCGACTGCTGATTGGGTCTCAGGGGTCACGTCGCGTCATTTTGCGTAATGACGTCGGACATGACCCCTGAGGCCACGTCAGCGGTCTCTACGTCAGGCAGAAGCTCCTGACACACAGCGGCTGTGGAGCGCAGGAAAAGGTGAGTTAACATTGTTTTTTATGTTTGATCACCTCCCAGGGGCTCCGCTTATTATACTCGGGGATCTGAAGAGACCTCACAGTATAATAATAGCAGTTTCGTTTCGGCCGTGTTTGGTCCGATCGAAACTGCTGGGTGAGGACTCCGCTGCCGTGCCAGGGAAATATGCCTCGCGTGCTACTCTTGGCACGTGTGCCAGGGGTTGCCGACCCCTGGTATAGACAACTGTTATAGAAATATATACGTAATAAAGTTAACATTGTAAAACGTGTGCTAAAGAAAACCTCCAAAGAAAAATGAAACAATATCATAACAACCTATATGCATTGAATACATCATCTGCAAAAAAAACCAAAAAAAAAAAAAAACCTGAGACAAGATTCTACTATACGTGAGTGGGGCTTTGTGTGCACTTTTTTGTTTTTTTGATATTTCTGGAAAAGCTGGGTGAAAAAAAAAACTATTTAGCCATTAATAGAGATAATATAAAGTGTTTTCACCCATTTTTATTAGAATCCTGAATGGCAGTATATGGATGTACATAGAGATGTAACTTGAAACTCCTAGGCCACAATGTAAAATCTGACTCCTCAACTGGTCTGCTCACTGGGCCCCAAAGTTAGGTGTGTCTGCAGTTATTGCAACCCCTATACTTATGCCTCTAGGTGTAGAGTTACATAACTAGCCTGACGTGCCATTCAGAAGTTTTGTAAAGATGGGTGACAATGTATGTTGGAGCTACAATGGAACAATTACCTCAAAGGTGTTCTCCTTGAACTGCAGAAGATCAGCCCTGTTGGTATAGAGCGAGTACTTCTTCCTGGTCTGATACGGGTTTGTGTAGGTGATCCTTTTGTTACAGCCCTTCTCTACTGTAGATATTGTTATTTCAAAGGCCTAGGAAGACATAAACAAGGGATGCAAACATTTTACTAGCATGTCTAAAAATACAACTGCACATTTGAATATCAAGTCATCCTTTATAAGATAAATGCACTTCTTAAACTATTGCAATCATTGCTCCAAAGCATCCAAAGCAAAACAGTCGTGAGTAAAAATCTCTGTAGTCAATTGTTATGTGTATGTGGCTCTTACGCAGACCTATGTGTCTCCATGGTTACAGACTACAAACAAACCCTATGTTGTCTGATCATGCAGTCAGGTGTTACTCTTTCCCATCTTTCTGCCATCTCATCAGCTACTGTATTTACTGGTTACTTAGTACAGCGAGTGAAGTAATAACTTTGCAGAAAGCAGCAGAATTCTGAATGAAGCTGTGAAGGTGACTTTTATACCTCAGGATCAATAAATAGCAAGAAAGATCAAGTATTTAAAAAAGTAATTTGTTATTTAAAATGAATATACAACAATACAAGAATTGTCTCATGAAGAAAACCCCTTTTTAACTCAAAGCAAGCCTCTTGATAGCTTGATATTGCCAGGGTAAGCCACCCATGGTCAGAAATTACAATGTAATCATGCCAATACTGTTGTCATGCTGCATCCAAAATAAAATATTAATGCAACCTTGCAAATTATCTTCATTAGCAATTACCTATGGTTTTGTGTCTACATTCCATCATAGGCCAATGTGTCTCCATAGTAACAGACTACAAACAGACCCTGTGTAGTCTGATCTTCATTCCCTTCTATTTGTTCTCTACGTCTTAGTAGCCTTTCAAATGTATGTTAGTAAGAATTAATGCTAGTGTGAACCTAGCATATCTGTTGTTCTGGTCCATCGAAGGACCAGAATAATAGACAGTTGGACCAATGTAATATCATTCACAATGATTTTTATCATTTTTGTACAACAAAGATGTGAGTTGTTGTTTTTTTTTTTGGTAGCTGTACTTTCTGTAGGAGCTATTTTTGGTACTTATACATTATTGTTTAATTTAAAAAAAGATATTTTTATAGCATGTGCTGGTCAGAATAAATAACGTTATACATTTATTGTACAGTTACATACCAAAGCGAGTACAATATTTTATGGCTTAAAGGGGTTTATGGGACAAACAAAACTGATGATGGTGGGGTGCGACACTGGGGCCTCCACCAATCAGATATTACGTACAAGAAAATGCACTTTATTTTACCTATTGTAACCCATTAGGCTTCTTCATTTTAATTTTCAGCTACAGTAGTACACTAGTACTATACAGCCATAGTGTAGGCCAGGTTATCAGTATCAGATTGGAGTGGGTCTGACAACTGGCATCCGTGTTTGAAGAGACTGTATCGTTCAGATGAGCGCTGCAGTCACTTCACTACTAACCAAGCACAGCGCTGTACATTTTGTAGTGGCTGTGCTTGGTATTGCAGCTCATCCTCATTCACATGAATGAAATCTGGGATGCAAACAGGCCATGTGATGAACCTGACGTAAGATAGTCTGTGAAGATAAGGCAGGGCTAGCAGGACTACTGCTGCCACTTTGGTCAGTTGGTCTGTGGGGGGTTTGGGATGTCAGACCCCCACCCATTTACTACCCAAGAATAATATATAAGGGTAGGTCATCAATATTTTACTCCTGAAAACCCCCATTAACACATACCTAGTATCAACTGACAACAGGAAATATGGTCAGACACCCCTTAGGTCTTTTCATGGCCCTGGGGCTATCTGTCTATACTAGGCATGGGTCTCAAGCAAGTCAAACGGTTAGATGGTGGAGATCAGAAGTACCTCAGATCCCCACCATGATAAGCGGAGCTGTGGCTGTGTATTACAGCCTTTGTATGGGCATGACCGTGTGTCACACGACAAACATACACACCCTGAAGGGGTTAATCAAGACAATTTGCAAAGGCGCTGCTTTTTTAATGACGAATACAGTGGGAAATAACATGATGTGGAAGGTAATTACAAAGTGCAAAGTGATTGCCTCTAAGCACATGTCCAGCATAATCCTGCTGAGCACAAGCCGAGTCCTAGAAAAGTCCGAGCGCACTCTCACACTTGTTAATTTGTTTCCATTAGGATAGCTTGGCGCCTTATTCAGCTTGCACGGCACTTTCAGAAATAAATTACAGGAGAGCTTTAATATTTTCAGATTGTAATGTTTCATTTCTGCTCCCCCAGGATCTAGCGCTCGACATACTAATTCAAATTGTTTTAACAACGAATAGCCCAGCAAAATTATACATGTCAGCTTGTAATAATCCCTTTCAGAGAGAATGCGCCAGTCATTTATCATAGTACAAAATAAGGGCCGGGAATTTAAAGGAGAATAGCAGCCAGGAAGATATATAAGGGCAAGCAGCAACTGCATTCTTTAAGTACTCTTTAATTGGAAAGGTTATGGGTTGTCCTGAAACTATCATCTTAAAGTGGCTGACTAGTACCCTGGACGGTCATTATGGACCCCCCTGGGTAATACAAATCATTGCTCCCACGCGGCTCTTTTGGCTCTTCGCTTCTGAATAAAGCAGACAATGCTGAGCACGCCAACTTTATTCACATGGGCTGAGCTTAGGTTGCTTACATGTATAACAGCACAGTCTTAGGACATATTCCAAAGAGGAAAAAATAATTGCAGACTCTGCCACAGATGAGCAAAATCAATGACAAATTTAGGGCAAACTACATGGCAAAGGTTGAAATTCATGACAAAAATCTGCAGCGCAAATGGTCATACTGCAGATTAAAACCCATACCGCATGATAGTTTCAGTTTTACTGTGAACGTTGTGGATTTTCCACCCACAATTCTGCTGCAAAAAAACCTGCAGAATTTACATCCAGTGTAAATGTATCCTTAGATTACCGTTTCCCAACATATTTCTACTGGAGGGCAATGCACCTCTAAGAAGCAGACAATCTCATAGATGGGAATCTGTGTTTTCTCTTTAACCCCCGTTTGGCACTTTGAGGGGCTGTGTAGTGGGTATAATCATAGCCCACCTGTATTAGGACACTATATTTGGACACTATGTTAATTAGTTGGTCTTGGTGAGTGGTTCAGAATGGGTTAAAGAGGTCTTATTGTCTTATTATTCAGTATTACCCAGTGTGTGTGCAAAAAAGGCACTCTAGTGTACCAGTTCTTATTGGATGGCCTGTACTATACCAGGAATCATTCATTTACCCATGTACAAGAAGTGGGACTGAGCATGTGTGACCACCAGCACTGAACACATTGAGTGGACATTCTGAAAGGGAATTAAAAGAACACCAGGAGGCACCAGAACAAGTATGTAACCACACTACCTACACACAATAGCATTTTTGATAATAATTTGAATAGAAAATTTGTTATGTGTGTATCACTTTAATTGAGAAATATAATACCTAATTGTGGGGCAACCCCTCTAAGAAATTTTAATTTTAATATATTAGGGCAGTTATAAGAAGCAGATTTTTTTACAGTTTTTAGCTGTTGAACAGTCATTAAATATTCTGGACAGGAACATAAAGTATGTATCAGGAGCTTTGAGAGATTTTAATAACCGGCCACGGCTCAAATGCTCAGATGATGCCAATGAAAATGAATGGGCTGCAAGGAACAAGAGAACAAGTTTATGTTAACAACTTCTGCAACTTTGTAACACAATCCATAAGAGGGTAGTAAAAGAAGAATTAAATCTCGATGATGGATGGAGCCCGGTGTGATTTATTTCAGACTGGAGATAGGTCACAGATGCACTATAACTTCATAGACAATTATGTGCTAGTAAATTAGAAATGCTGCTCCTCTGCCAAGCAGCTACACCGATCCTCTTATACTTAATTGTAAGGGGGTTATATATCAGCGCAGTTCAGTTGTTAAAAGAAAACATTTTTAGTGGCAAAACATTGTCTCTATTTAGGTCATATTGGCTCCAACAAGTGTGAAGTCATAACAGGATTGGTACATTGGTCTAGATTGTAACTTAAAGGAACAGTCCAGGAAGAACTAATACACTGTGGTGTTCCTAGTGAAGGGTCTGAGAGGTAGAGCATTACACAGGGATTTTCTCTTAGATGCTTTTTGGCCTACACCACTTCCTTAGGCCCTGCAATAGGCATTAGACACTGTATCAATTATGACTGGGTTTTTCCTTCAAAGTGGATTTCCGGGCTAAAAATATTGATGACCAATCCTAAGGATATGTCATCAGTACCAGATCGGTGGAGGTCCAACACCTAAGTGGGCATTCACACTACCATTGTTAATGTCCGTTGCTGTCTTCCATCATAGGATGACAGCAACGGACATTAAACTGTCACAGAGAACGGTCACAGATGTCCGTTCCCATTGACACTAATGTAAACAACATGATGGAAGCTATCTTCTGTTATGTTTGTTTACTTTTCTAACAGAAGAAAAAGTCCTGTAATCCTGTAATGTAAGGCTAAATAAGTCAAACACGTGTGCACTTACATCTGGTGTACGGATAGATAGATAGTAGATAGATAGATAGATAGGCAGGCAGGATAACTAAGCCGACTTTCACACTTACATTTCAAAAGTGGAGTGAGTTGGGAACAAATGCAGAAAGTCATAGTTTTGCCCAAATAAGCTCAAAAGCGTCACAAATCTCTACTTTGTAGCTTTTTTTATGCCAAAATTCTGAAGCGCACGGATTGCTAAAATCCCCCCATTGAGTTTGTGGTGAAGAGGTGCAAAGAACAGTCCATGTGGCAGATGGACCATGTGATGCAAGTGAATGGGGACCCTGATATTCGCACCACATGTGCAGTGTGATCTTAGACTAGCCTTACACATAAAATAGTCTTTACACATGCGCGCTTGTTTTGACAAACTAATTTTTATTTCAATAGAGAGAGGTATAAGGCTGTTCACACAACAGAATTTTGAGCTAAATATGAACTGGATTCTGACTCGAAATCAACTCCAAATTCTACATGAAATCTGCAGACGCTGATTTATTTCAGGTAGCAGAAATTTCAGTTGCCCAAGCATTCTTTCCCCTGTAATGGTACAGTTGTAAATCCTCCTTCCCCTGTCATTTGCCATTAGATGGCTAGTTGATCCCGCCTAAATCGACAAAGTTGCCCATTTTTTAGCTATGCCAAAGGACAGCTTTAGATCAGAAAGTTAGATTAACTCCATTTACCTCTTGACTTGCCATTTTGATCCTTGCATTATTCACAGTCTTGAAGACCTCATGAGAACTTACCAGAGACATCTAAAGAACTGGTCATACAGTCACAAGGACACAAAGTCACAAGTTCATTTAGTAACATCAGATTTTCATTGTACCTTACCTTGGAAATGATTGGGTTCCGGCTTAATACACAAACCAGCCAGGATGCTACAAGCTGATGCTGATCAACATCAACCAAATTGAGATAGATGAATTTGCTGCCGGCCTTTAGGGGGCGAACCACAATGTGCAGATCTTGGATTCCATTTGGAGGGAGCACAAACACACACTCTGGGTCAACCTACACATTCAAAAAAAAAAGCAATAATTGGTAAAAAGTTCAACTCTTTCCTGTCCCAGCATTTTTCATTCTAGCATTTTTCCTTTTTTAACTCTCCCCCTTCTAAAAGTCATAACTGTAATTTTTCCATTCACAGAGCCACGTGAGGCCTTGTTGTTTGCGGAACAAATTGTACTTCCTAAAGGCATCCTCTCGTATTCTGTATGATGTACTGGGAAGCTGAAAAAGTATGTTATGGAAGTTTTGTTTTTACAGTGTTCACTGTGCAGAATGACATGATAACTTTATTCTGCAAGTCAGCATCATCACGGCAATACCAAGTTTATATAGTTTTTTATGTTTTAATACAGTTAAAAAATATATACAATTGTGAAAACAATATTTCTCTGCACTACTATATTTTGACACTTTTGTCTCCAGGACAAGGAGCATTTTTTGTGCGTAGCAGGTTGTAGTTTTTTATTGCTATCATTTTGGGGAATGGTAGCACTATTTTTCACCTTTTTTTTTTGGGGGGGGGGGGCAATAAAAAAGTGCCAATTTAGCATGTGATAAATATTTAAAAATTTTAATAGTCTGGATGTTTACGGCCATGAGATACCTACTAGGCTTATTCTTTTACTTACTTACTTTTACTTTTTTTTTAGCCGCCCCCACCCCCTTCCCATAGAGAGCTTAAGCAAGTAATTGTCACAATGCTTATACTATAGACTACCGGACTATAGTACTGCAGTCTTTGGTAAATTGCCTTGCTTTGTATTAAATCCTGCTAAGGTACAATATAAAGGGAGTCTGCCACAAACAAAATAGCTTTTTAACTACTTATATGCTGTGGGGCCGAGTAAGTGGCACAGAGAACATACCTAACTTGTGTCTAAGTGCAGTCCTAGGCCCGGTTCACATCTGCGCATAGGTTTCCGTTCGGGGGAGTCCGTTTGGGGACCCACTGAACGGAAACCTAATCCGCATAAAAAAGCGGTTACCTTAGGAAATCGGCACACCCTATAGAGTATTATGGGGTCAGTGTGGTTTCCGCATGAAACAGAACAGTAACTCCCGCCACTCCCACTGATGGGCTATAGAGCCCACTGCAAACAAGACACACCTCGGTGCACAGCGCCATACACTATGTAATGGCTGTGCCTGGTTACTGCAGCTCTCTCCCTTTCACTTCTCCCATTTCCAGTCACTATCAGGTGACCATCACATGGCTGGTTATATGGTGACTGCACAGGTGCAGGTCTTGTTACATTATCAGAGCTCAAAAATGCAGGTTCATCACCATATTGAGTATATAGGGCAGATTTATTATGCCTTATATGCTAGTTTTCTGGCGTACAAGGCATAAAAAGTCTCAATTTTTTGTGCAAAAAAATTGCAACTTTTTTATTTCTGCACCATCCATCCAAGGGGGCTTGGCGAGGGGGCCCTGGGGGTTGGGGCACTGTCCCTACCCAATTTACCATCATTTATACCAGAAATCTGGCAGGGAAAATGTATGCCAGCGTGTGCCTCATCAGGGCCCCTATAGAAAATCTTTTTTTTTAATAATAGTTAAAAAATTACCAATAAAAAATCCATAGTAAAGAAAAATAATAAAACCAAAACAAATAATAATAATAAATTATGACAATACATCAAGAATATTGCTGTCTACTACAATCATGGATGTTGTCACAGCTATTTTCCTCTCCGCTGCAGAGACCTGTATTACGTCTCACCGGGTAGAGATGAATGTCAATCAGCAGCGTGCCCACTAATCTAAGGCTGCAATTAAATTAAATTACAAGGCAAGCGAAGCAAACAAAGCAGGAAACAGAATGAAGTGGCCGGGTCGTAATGACTAAAACAGCCGTGTCAACTTATCTCTAGCCTTCAGATAAAATAAAAGCTCTCTCCTAAGCTGCTGTTAGGAAGTTGCTGCTCGACAACCATCCACCCCAACAACCTTATTAACAGTCAGCTCCACCGAATCAATGTGATATTTGAATAAAAGAGAGCAGCGGTGTCCAGACTCCTCTGGAGCCGCTTATCTACATAAAAGCAAAGTTAGCTTCAATCGTTTTCCCTAACAGAAGACTGCAGAGGAAATGTCTAACAGGTCCCAGTGACACCAGAATTTAAAGGATTTGTCAACAGAAATCTAATATCTACAGTATAGCCGCATATACATACATACTACTGCATGTTATACTAGAAGGCCAGTGAATGGCTCTCCTTAACCTTTATGGTAACAAGCCATTTTTTGCACATATTAAACCATATTAAAAAATCACCTTATTTATAACCCCACACTTATACATCTCCTGAAAGTAGGCACAGTGTAAAATTGCCACCTAACGTTTTATGATCAAGGGCACCTTTATGCATTTTTTCATCAGATCGTAACATTTTGGAAAAAATTACCAGAACAGATCCTGAGAAGCACAGCACCTCATCCTTAATATAAAATCAGGATGTGTAGAGTTTATACATGCCTATGTCTACATGTACATATTATCACATAGTCACCAAAACTAAATAGGCCAAAAATCTCGTCTTTTCACTCATAAAAGGGAAAACAAAAAAACACCACCCACCGCCACAACCCTTACACCAACTATACGTGACAAGGGACTCAAACACTCCCTGCATGGTGAAAACATAATGAAAAGCTCCAGTAATCCCCCTGGAGGTCCCATGAATATTGCACCTACAATATAGAATCTGGTGCCAATTGAAAGTTACACTTTAGCCCAAATATTTTAGCGTTTTATGTCATGACTTATTACAAATGCCTTTGGCAATGAAAAAATTAAAAGGTATGAACCTTTGCAACAATTTTTTTATTGATCCAATGCATTTAAAATAAAGAAAAATTAAAAATGTAGTCAGTCACCAGAACAGTCATAGCCAGGGTTCATGTGAATGAAACAGTGTTCTCTCCTTCCCGAGCGGTGCCTCAGTTATTGAGATATTAGCTTTTTCCTGATAACTGTTTTTTAAGCAAACAGGGTTTCAGAAAATTTTGTAAGAACTCACCTTCAGTTCTTGAGGGTGGGAACTATAAGCTCTAACTTTCCGCACCACCTGTGTTCCTCGTAGGACCAGGGACATTTGGGTCAGTTGGCCAGTTATGCAGCTGACATCCACTCTCTTCAGGGAATGGACATAGATTTGCCAGATCTGGATAGGTGCAGATAGCCAACGATCACTACATGATAGTCAAAGAGATTCAGGTTAATTTGCATCCTATAAATGTAATTAATTGTGATGTAAAATAACTAAACAACAGTAAACACAAGTAGGTTGACACATTTTAAGCCCATTACGTGGTTGGCCAGACAAGCTGGATAGAATATCTTTATTATGGACATGACCAAAATAATACTACTGCCGACTGGAGCTTGCTGGTCAACTTCCCCACTAGGATCATTGCTCCTGGGCCCTATGACAAACTATTTTGCTAGATACACGGCAGCCTTCACACCTCTGTATTCCTAATGTCTGAGGAAGGGCTTTCACAGCCTGAAACGTTGCTTTTGGCTCTTGAATTCCTACACATCGTTTCCTCAATCTTGTAAGATATATTGTGGTTAATGCCACCTGTTCTAACATTAAATGTGTGTTCTGCCAATAAATCTTACGAGCAAGCTCAATCGTTTGGAGTGCTGTCCATCTTTTCGTACCAGTTTAAAATAATACTATTCTACAAGAATATAACTACTATAATAGTGGGTGTACCAGTGGCTTTTAATAATAAGAAAGTTTTTATTGGTTTTCAGTGTTGGATAGTGCTTCCTTCTACCTCATATTGTTAATCTTGCTCGGATCATCACATGCATGGAACTCAGGAGAGAGAACAATTTATGAAGGTGAGGGTTGACTTTTTCTTTCATTATACTAGAACACAGTCCATATGTACAAGAATCTAACTGCTATAATACTATCCCCTAGATACAATTATTATAGTACTTCCACCAAATACAAGTATATTACTACTACAACACTGCCCATATGTACAAGAATAAAGCTGCTATAATACTACACTCTATATTCAAGAATATAAATATATCTATGTACAGGAGTATAACTAATATAATACTGCCCCTATGCACAAAAATATAACTACTATAATACTTCCCCCATATACAAGTATATTACTAATACAACACTGCCCATATATACAAGAATAAAACTACCATAATACTGCCCTCTATGTACAGCAGTATAACTAATATACAATAACTATGTACAATAATATGATTACTAAAATACCGCCCCTATGTACAAGAATATAACTACTAAAATACTACCCACCTCATTTACAAGAATATAAGTTCTATAATATTTCCCTTTTCCCCCATATACAAGTATATTACTGCTACAACATTGCCCATATGTACAAGAATAAAATTACTGTAATACTGCCTACTATATACAAGAATACAACTACTATAATACTGCCCCTATGTACAAGAATATAACTACTATAATATTACTCTTATATACAAGAATGCAACTACTATAATAATGCCTTCTATATACAAGAATACAACTACTATAATACTGCTCCCTATGTACAAGAATATAACTAATATAATATTACTCTTATATACAAGACTATAACTACTATAATACTGCCCCCTATATGAAAGAATATAATTACTATAATACTGCCTCCTATATTCAGGAATACAACTACTATAATACTGCCCCCTATATGAAAGAATATAATTACTATAATACTGCCTCCTATATTCAGGAATACAACTACTATAATACTGCCCCCTATATGCAAGAATATAATTACTATAATACTGCCCCCTAGCAGCAAGAATATTACTATAATACTGCCTCCTATATACAAGAATACAACTACAATAATACTGCCCCCTATATGCAAGAATATAATGACTATAATTATTGCCTCCTATATACAAGAATATGAATAAGAAAGAACAGGAAAATATTAAGTGAATAAAGTAAGGAAAGTGTTGGTAAATCAACCTTCTGACCGTCCCTGTACAGACACCTCATCTTTCCCATCATCACAAATATACCAGTAAAATACTTGGAAACATTACGTATATAATTTCTCTGGCCTAACCAAATTAAACAATTAACAATATAACCCAGGCCGTTTATCTCTGCAAGTAACACTGACGGAGCCATAAAATAAGGGGCTCGCCTCAGACGGTTTTATTGGTTGTTTTATAAACTTGTTTGAGGCTGAATTTGTGCAGCTATAAAATGTGATTCAGCGGTAACAAGAGGATAGAGAGCACATTACTTCCATCAGACTTCAGCCTGGCAGCTTTATTAGCTGTACACTGAGTGTATACAGAGCAGCTACATATTAGGATAAATCAGGGGGCAATTCTTAAAGGAGTATTCCCAGAATGATGACTTATCCCCTATGCACAGGACAAGTGTCTGATCAGTGGGGCTCAGACTGCCAGGACTCCCATAAATCGAGGCATCTGTGTGAATGGAGCACTATTAATCTCTAAAGAGAAGCCGCGTACAGTGCTATGACAATCCCATAGGGCTGAATGAAGGAGCACTGCGCATACCCAACCCCATTCAGACAGGGGATTCAGGGACCTTTATTAAAGGGATCAGTGGGGATCCCAGCAGTCATATGGATTAGGTACCTATAACATGTTCACCAGATAGTGAGTGAATATCCCTTTAAAACTTTGCTGCCCAATGACTGCTCCTTGCACCAGTTATGGCTCTTCATAAAAGACAGGTGTATGATTTTAGTTCACCGCAACAAAAATCAAATTAAAGGGGTTCTGATATTTTAGAAATGAAGTCATGAAATAAAAAAAAGTGGTTGCCATGACAATAATTGATTTATTTATTTATTTACAGAGCCCTGGTTGTTGCCATGGAAACCAAAACGAAAACATTCATCATTTTCTTTGTCAGCTGCGTTTGGAGGACAGAAAAAGTTCTATATTATACAATTAGAATCCAGTCTTTAGAGAATAAGGGTTAATCAGTATATTCTGTAGTTTACCTATTCTTTACCATTGTGAAGCTGAAAGTGAATGAGAACATTCCTGTAAGGAGCTTGTACACCTCCTCCATACAGACCTGTACAGCTCCTATTAAAGTCAATGGGTTGTGAGATGCAGTACCGGCTCCTGGCCACTATACTGGTTCGCAATATGCTTATGGGTCCGTACACTGTAGTATGGGCACCGAACAACGGCCACTAATCAAACACATATTTATGGCCTAAACTAAGGATAGGCCCTAAATAAAAAAAAAATCCTGCCCAACAACTTTAAGTCTCCAGTAAGTTATTTAAGCCCTCTGGATATATTATGTGTATACACTGGGACCTACTCTTGGCATGTACACTACATGTAGTGTTCACATGACGTGTACACTGAGCTTACAGTATGTATATATCAAAATCTTTTCCATATTTCTTAAATGTTGGACCCTGATGCAGTGTGCAGCATTACTTAAACTGATCCATTGTAACAAACTTCAGCAGTGTGAGCAGAATTTGGATAGGAAAAGTAGAATTAGTAATAAGTTAATAGTACGGTGACTAGATGTTACTAGAATATAGATTTAAAGAGTATGTACACCTTCAACTATCTCTAACCTTCCACTGAAAGCTCCGATGAATGTAGTGTCTGTATTGCTTTTACCGTATAACACTAAAAATAAATGAACAATATAACTTACGTATAAAGTGCTACAAAGCATCTCTTAATCTGTGGACTGGGTCCTCCAGCAACTTTAAGGAACACATCTTGAGGTTCTCCATGACCCTAGAACAAGCAAAGGAAAGGTTCATCTGTAAATGAATAGTATCTGGGTAAATAGACAAATTACACTAGATTACTGCACCATTGAGAGGTTCTCTTCTAACTTCACAAAGCGAATGCAGCTGGGAGGAGCTGATTCTCCTCACAGCCGTCACACATTTGAAACTAATTTCTCTGTACAAAGGACTGAAGATTCTGCAAATCTCTTAGAATGTAAGAAAAGAGAAAACTCTTCTATGTACTTATATATACTTCTGGCTGCTTATATGATTACAGATAGAATATTATTCACAGACAGCAAACAGCTTTTCTGACCGTACTCATAGATTGCTCCCATAGCCTCAACCAAAGATGACTGAGGTGCTATTTTCCCAGGGGCATAAGGTGCTGTCATTTTTGGGTGGATCCTCTTCCCCTGAAACGATATCCGGGGTGGCGACAATCCATTAACACAACCTATTGACTTCTATAGTGGTGAGCTGCTTCTCCAATAACAAACCATGGATTAACTCTGATATAAAAACACTACTTAAGGAGAAAAAGATGGCATTCAGGACAAGAGATAAGGAGGGGTTGAGGGAAGTACAAAAGGAGCTGAGGCATCAAATCAGGCAAGGAAAAGCCAGTTATAAGGAAAAAATGGAAAAGCAAATGGAAAGAAAAGACATAAGGGGGTCTGGGAGGGGCTTAAGTCAATTTCGGGTCATAAACAGTCTGTCTGCCAGATTGAGGCAGATGTTAATTGGCTTAATGAACTAAACCTATTCTTCAACAGATTTGATCACACACCAGCTCCTCCCACCCCAGTATGTCCTTCAGCTCCCCTCACCACAATGACTTCTCCCCATGCGGCCACTTCCCAACAGACCAGTAAATCCAGAAATCCATCTTTATCTGGCCACAGTCTGACCTTCACACGGGCCCAGGTGAGGAAGGAGATGAAAAAGATCAAGGCGAGGAAAGCCGCAGGGCCAGATGACATCAGTGCAAGGCTAATTAAGACTTGCGGGGACCAGCTGTGTGGTATAATTACATATATGTATAATATGAGCCTGAGGCAGGAAATAGTCCCTGAATTATGGAAATCTTCTTGTGTGGTACCAGTTCCAAAGAAACCCCACCCTATGGACCTCAACGACTACAGACCTGTAGCACTGACATCCCACCTGATGAAGATCTTGGAGAGATTGGTTCTCACACATCTCCGCCCTCTAGTGAGCCCCGCTATGGACCCACTCCAGTTTGCTTATCGGCCGGGCATTGGGGTAGATGATGCCATCATCCATCTTCTGCACAGGGCTCTGTCTCACCTGGAGAAACCAGGGAACACAGTGAGAATAATGTTCTTTGACTTCTCCAGTGCTTTTAACACCATACAGCCCAGGTTATTGAGGGACAAGCTGGGCCTTGCTGGAGTGGACCACCACCTCTCCAACTGGATCCTAGACTACCTCACAAATCGACCTCAATACGTGAGAGCCCGAGACTGTGTGTCAGGTACCGTGATCTGTAATACGGGGGCACCTCAGGGTACGGTTCTCGCCCCTTTCCTCTTCACACTGTACACTGCAGATTTTAGGTGCAACTCATCCAGCTGCTACCTACAGAAGTATTCTGACGACTCTGCAATAGTGGGTCTCATCACAGATGATGATGACAGGGAGTACAGAGAACTTAACCAGCATTTTGTGGACTGGTGCCACTGGAACCACCTGAAGATTAATGCGGGGAAGACCAAGGAGATGGTGGTGGACTTCCGCAAAGGCAGAAGCCCTCCTAAACCAGTGGACATCCTGGGGACGGGCATCGAGATTGTGAACACCTATAAGTACCTGGGTTTGCTCCTTAATAATAAGCTGGACTGGGCAGATCATATGGAGGCCCTGTACAGGAAGGGCCACAGCAGGCTCTACCTGCTTAGGAAGCTGAGAGCCTTTGGAATCCGGGGGGCACTTCTTAGAACTTTCTTCAACTCGGTAGTGGCATCAGCCATCTTCTTTGGAGTGGCCTGCTGGGGGAGCAGTATATCAACCAGGGACAGAAATAAACTTGACAAGCTGATTAGAAGGGCCAGCTCTGTCCTGGGGAGCCCACTGGACCCAGTGCAGGTGGTGGGTGACAGAAGGATACTGTCCGTGGTGAGCTCCATGCAGAAGAAGAAGTCCCATCCCATGCATGAGACTGTGATCGCGCTGAGCAGTACTGTCAGTGACCGACTGCTCCACCCTAGGTGTGAGAAGGAGCGCTATCGGAAGTCTTTCCTCCCCACCGCGGTTAGGTTGTACAACCAACACCGACCTAAGTGGAGATCATTACACACAGAGAACTGAAATATCTCTCTGCCTGTTATATCCCCCCCCCCCCCCTCTGCTACGTCCTACCTGTCTGTCTGCTATTAATGTAATGCCTCTTACCTTGGAACATTCCTGTACATGTTGTATTTGTATTTGTATCTGCTTATCTTTGCTGCTGTAACACACTGAATTTCCCCATTGTGGGACTATTAAAGGACTATTATTATTATTATTATTATTATTGCAGGGTGAACTAGGCAACCTGTAATAGACATATAGGAATTTTACAATGCACTGCAATTAATTAGCATTGCAGTGCATTGTATTAGTAATCAGTACCAGAGGGGTCTAAAAGAACAGTAAAAAAAAAAAAAAAATTATAATTAAAAATTCAAATCACCCCCCTTTCCATAGAATACATAAAAGTAACTAAATAAAGTGAAACATATACACAGTAGGTATCCTTTTGTCCAAAAATGCTCAGTCTACAAAATTATAAAAAATATTTTTCACATATGGTGAACACTAGCAGGAAAAAAAAATCAAAACACCCGATCCCCTTTTTTCACTGTTTCACTCCCATAAAAATTTGGATACAAAGCAACCAAAACATCAGACATTCCCCCAAATTATATAAATAAAATGTACATCTGGCCCCACAAAAAGACGCCTTATCCATCTCCGTACATGGAAATATAAAAAAGTTACAGGTGGTAAGTTTTAGAATTTTTGTAAGGGGTTAAAATTTTAAAATTATATATGTTTGGCATCGCCATAATCGTATCGACCCACAGAATACAGGTGACATGTCCGTTTGGCTGCACAGTGAACACTGTGAAAAAGTCCGTAAGAAAGTTGCACAACCCATTCTGAATGTATATGGCCAGTTTAAAACAGAAGGGGGTGCCTTAAGGATATACAGTGGGGAAAAAAAAGTATTTAGTCAGCCACCAATTGTGCAAGTTCTCCCTCTTAAAAAGATGATAGAGGCCTGTAATTGTCATCATAGATAGACCTCAACTATGAGAGACAAAATGAGAAAACAAATCCCGAAAATCACATTCTCTGATTTTTTTAAGAATTTATTTGCAAATTATGGTGGAAAATAAGTATTTGGTCACCTACAAACAAGCAAGATTTCTGGCTCTCACAGACCTGTAACTTCTTCTTTAAGAGGCTCCTCTGTCCTCCACTCATTACCTGTAGTAATGGCTCCTGTTTGACATTGTTATCAGTATAAAAGACACCTGTCCACAACCTCAAACAGTCACACGC
Organism: Leptodactylus fallax; assembly: GCA_947044405.1. Taxonomy (NCBI): domain Eukaryota; kingdom Metazoa; phylum Chordata; class Amphibia; order Anura; family Leptodactylidae; genus Leptodactylus; species Leptodactylus fallax. Next base: position 10,671,146 of record CAMRHE010000025.1, read on the forward strand.
CAAGCTCCACTATGGTGAAGACCAAAGAGCTGTGGAAGGACAGCAGAAACAAAATTGTAGACCTGCACCAGGCTGGGAAGACTGAATCTGCAATAGGCAAGCAGCTTGGTGTGAAGAAATCAACTGTGGGAGCAATAATTAGAAAATGGAAGACATACAAGACCACTGATAATCTCTCTCTATCAGGGGCTCCACGCAAGATCTCACCCCGTGGGGTCAAAATGATCACAAGAACGGTGAGCAAAAATCCCAGAACCACTCAAGGGACCTAGTGAATGACCTGCAGAAAGCTGGGACTAACGTAACAAAGGCTACCGTCAGTAACACACTACGCCACCAAGGACTCAGATCCTGCAGTGCCAGACGTGTCCCCCTGCTTAAGCCAGTACATATCCGGGCCTGTCTGAAGTTTGCTAGAGAGCATTTGGATGTTCCAGAAGAGTATTGGGAGAATGTCATATGGTCAGATGAAACCAAAGTAGAACTGCTTGGTAGAAACACAACTCGTCGTGTTTGGAGGAGAGTGAATGCGGAGTTGCATCCAAAGAACACCATACCTACTGTGAAGCATGGGGGTGGCAACATCATGCTTTGGGGCTGTATCTCTGCAAAGGGACCAGGACGACTGATCCGTGTACATGAAAGAATGAATGGGGCCATGTATTGTGAGATTTTGAGTGCAAACCTCCTTCTATCAGCAAGGGCATTGAAGATGAAACGTGGCTGGGTCTTTCAGCATGACAATGATCCCAAGCACACCGCCAGGACAACGAAGGAGTGGCTTCATAAGAAGCATTTCAAGGTCCTGGAGTGGTCTAGCCAGTCTCCAGATCTCAACCCCATAGAAAACCTTTGGAGGGTGTTGAAAGTCCGTGTTGCCCAGCAACAGCCCCAAAACATCACTGCTCTAGAGGAGATCTGCATGGAGGAATGGGCCAACATAACAGCAACAGTGTGTGCCAACCTTGTGCCAACAAAGGATATATAACAAAGTATTGAGATGAATTTTTGTTATTGACCAAATACTTATTTTCCACCATAGTTTGCAAATAAATTCTTTAAAAATCAGACAATGTGATTATCTGGATTTGTTTTCTCATTTTGTCTCTCATAGTTGAGGTCTACCTATGATGACAATTACAGGCCTCTCTCATCTTTCTAAGTGGGAGAACTTGCACAATTGGTGGCTGACTAAATATTTTTTTCCCCACTGTATTTATTGCTCCTTAAAGGGGTTTTCTGTTTTAAAAATTCATTTCTAATATACCCCACTACGAAATTCTGAGTTGCTTGAGGGGCTCTGTGTGCAGTGCAAAGAGTGTCTCTTATTCTGGAGGACATGTCCTGTCCTGCATTACACAGACATGACATTCATTTCAGTGGGTATAGTGTAATGCTTCTTTTATCCTGTGGTGGTGCTGCAGAGAAGTTGAACACTTACTACCAGGATTGCCATAGGTTACACAAATTACACTGGGGGTTCCAGAAGGTTGAAATTTTGTGAACAGTTTATTGTCAATAGGACTCTTCTTACAAGTTGAGAGTCTAAAGCGGACAACCCCATTGAGGAGACTGATTGTCAACCATTCTATACATATAAGATACTGGAAGTCATGTTGTAAAATCACAGGATCTATGGAGTCAGTAGTTCTTTATCAAAATTCTCCATAGTTTCTCATATTATTACCCAAAGTTATAGCCACTCTTCATAACCTCACCAACCTCTCCTGTATATAACTTATTTTCCGTGTCATGTGACACCACCTGATTATGGCAGCTCGGAGTGGAGGAAACGAATGGGTAGCATATTACATGCCGCTGTTGTGTCAGTACGACTGAAGATTGGCTGCAAATAAGCTTTTGTATCTCTTGATGTCTATTTCGGCGTTAACTTGTTATTGTTGTAATGCAGTGTCATTCTGCGTGCAGCGACACAAAAACTCATTTAGTAAAATTTTGCATAATGCATGTGACGGCTTGAAAATCTCGTAAATCTGCAGCCAATAAAAGAAGAAGCGGCCTAGAAGCTCGCTCTGCCATCCATGGGCTGACTATGATGCTGATTGGAAGTGTAGTTAGAAGATTAGGAGCCGGCTGGAAGATAAAATGTTGTAATTATTCCAGGTGCCACAATGCATTTTGTCAGCCACCATTCTCAGAAGACAAGTGACTAAATGATTAGGAAAGCTAATCCCAGAAAGCTTTGTAATGCTGCTTCAAAGTGGACAAAAATGAAATTCATTCTGCCCATTGTTAGCAAACAGCTACATGCGTGTAATCACATAAGAAGTGGCCCTGCCCCGGCGCCCAGTCAGATTCTCATACACACCATTGACTTCACACAAATAGCTGTAATTTCCCACTGATACTGTATCAAATGGGAAATCCACCACTAAAGCTTCTGACAAGGGTGTCGTTTTTAATGCACTCATTCCCAAAAACCCCTGGCAATATCTATCGTCAACACAGTGAAACCAATGGCATGCCAACCAGCGCATGTACCTGGGGTGCTGGTTACTAACAAGCTACTTTACCCGGGCCTGATTATTTAGATACATGGTAAGGTAATGGAAGTGAACTGAAGCTTAGACTTAGGGCTGTGGAATTAATCGAAAATAACCAAGACCGAATATTCATTCTGAAGAGACCCTCAGAGTATAATGGCATAGCATTTTGGGTTTGGCCGTGTTTAGTTTGAACGAAACCGCTGGACGAACCTCGCGAGATGAATCTCTCGAGGTTCACACAATTTACATACTCATACTGTAAATGGGGTATGACCTAAATAATCACCATTGATCGTAATCGAGGTACAATGCCCGATTAATTGTGATTTTGATTTAGGTCGTAATCGCCCAGCACTGCTAGATCCAAGTTAGGTACGGCCTATTTGCTGTTTTATTACCATGTAGTATGTAGGTTTTACAGCTGATTATAAAAATGACATTGCATTTCAGTCTACTGCTAAAGTCCCTGTTCTCCCTGTGTTGGCCAAATGGACATGACATTTTAATGGAGAGAGGTACATTATTGGCTGCCAAATGCATAGAGCACTGCTTAATACAGGTTAACTTAAATCTACTAACTTGCTGCAGCACAGTAACTTACAACAGAAGCCACTGAAAAGTCATAGAAACAGTCAAGTTAGTTTGCTGTAACTGATTATTGAATGAGCTAAGGCATCTTGCACACGCTGGGGGGTGACTTCATAATGGAATGCACTTGGATGACATCCGAGTGGCTTCTGCACCCGTTAACTTCAATGGGAGGTTCTGTTCCAATGTCACGGAGCAGGATAGGACCTGCTCTATAATCATTGGAATGGAGCATTGGACCCCCCCATCAGAAGAGCCTCGGCCTGCACACTCAATGGCCTAAGTGTTAACAAAGAGTAAACTTGTAATATGATTGGATGTATCAAAATTCAAATTGCCAAGTTGGCCCCCTGCCACTTGAGAATCTCAGGGCCCCATGTAATCTTCAGTTGCCCTCCACTAATATAAATACCACTAAATTGAAATAATGTTGGATCCGACTCCTTCTATTGTATTTTATTTTGACACTGTGTTGTCCCATGTGCTTACTGGGTAATGTAAAAGATCTTTTGCTAGATTAAACCTAGAAATACTTGTCTAACCTCCTACATGACTTGATCCTAACCTGGTCATCCTAGCAAGGTGTGCAAAACAGGGTTAGGGGTGGCAAAAAGGGACAAGTCACTATTCAAGACAAATTCAGCAAACACCTCTCTTGAAATACTCTGTGCTACTGTAAAGTGCCTAATTCTAAATTACTATGTACAGTAACTATCTCATTCTTGTCTCTATTCTCCTCTTTAAATCATGAAGCAGCCTTACAAATCCAATCTTATTGCCCTGTCCTCATTAACACAATCAGATGACAGGTCACTGTTTCCTACAAGATCAGCACACTCTTCCCCTGCTGCTATAACCATTCTCCTCATCTATCCCCTCTCACTTCACGCTACTGCCCCATCATATGTATCTTTAAGGGGGAAAAGGCCAATGTCTTCCAGAAAAATCAGCACCATCATCTACAGAAATGCTCTGTGCTGCTGCTCTTTTCTTCTTTCTAAGGCCACACAAATTGATTCTGTCACATCAATCTATGGATTCACCATCATCATCATTCAGTCACTGTCACGCACAAGAACAAAACATTCATCTCCTGCTGCTAGTGTTGTAATGATCAAAGACAAAGGAATCTTGTACAAGCAGTATATGAAGTCTGACTACAATGAGCCTCTACAGTATAATTAGACATTATTAATGAATATGTGTAATCTGATACAACAACATAAAGGCACTTACCAATTTCTTGGCATCACATATAACATTGGGGTCACTGCATCGCACATAAAGCTCTGGTTCCCCTCCAGGCATTCCAACGGGGGCACCTGGGAGAAATCATGACATCGTATTGATTCATATTTCAGATGCATTCAGGACATGTTAATAGATATTGCATCCCTAACAATGCAGTATTCTCTTATATTACCTGGAAGTGTGTACCATGGCGGTAAGCGGATAGACTTCTTCAAGAATGTCAGTTCCGGATGATAAAATCTAAAAGTCTGGTCAACAACATGCGGTTGAGGTTCCACACTCACTTGAAGAATGGCAATTGGTTTTCCATCTGATGCCCTAAAGGAAACCTGTTACAAGCAAGAACAATAACTTATGTCAGGGAGCTGTCATTACACTTCCCATAGAAATTGTCAGCCAGGTTTCCTAGACTCCTGAACAACAAATCTGTGAAATTAAACAGTGTGCGGAACTGAGTTCCTATCTATCTTAGCAGACTTGTCATTCAGTAGTCTAGGAAAGCTGGTAGGCAACCCATATAGGAACTAATATAGGGCCATATTGTTTGTCATCCATCCTCACGATTAAAAGGATATAGAGCGCAAACTACATCCAGTATTTCTTACCTTTATCCGTTTAGATGACATGGTGTTTGCCTTGTACTGCGATGATCTGTCTGAGTCTTTTGCTAAACTGGTGGCATCAGGATTCTGCATGCACAAAAACAAAATGACATGTATAGCACTTATAGCCCAGTATATGTAGATAAGAGAGGGATTAGCTGCTAATTGCCATTATACCATAGAATATTTACTATGTCATTATATTAGTGATCTTATGTGATTAGGCCGGCCATACATGAGATAGCTGTTCGGCAACTCCACTTTTCACATACATGAAGGTGCACTAAATAGGAGATGGGAAAAGATGCTGCTCCCTGTGAACACTCTCTCCAACATCTGCCAGAACTAGAGTTGGAAGGGTCCAATACACTTTAGATGGTTGACCACTCCCATTGAAATTAGCAGGTTCAGCCAATATACATCTAATGTTTATAGACTTTTAGGTACTGCTGACGTCAGATCAGTAGGGTGTATTGTAAAAGAAGCTGAAATGGAAATAACCCAAGACATAATGGGTTAAAGACTATATTGCATAAGCTTTGGACAGTGGATGATGATGGGATAAAGCTCTAATGAGCACAGAAGCAAAACCACTGCATTTGTGGATCATTGTAAAGAAGCAAGTGTTAAAGTTTTAAGAGGGTGGAGCATAAGACAAAAAAATGGGACTAAGCCCAATACTTGTGTAACTAAGAGGCTACTGGAGGCTGGAGCTTACAGGAGAGTTAATAAGCTGGCCATATACCAGAGACAGCTGATGGTTGAACACTCATTGACTGGACAGATATTGTACTCCATACACATCCCCGCTGGACTCAGGCAAGTAGTATATGTGTGCTACATAGGAAAGGGAGACGTGTCTGGCGGCATCATAGTTCCCACTGAAAAAAAAAAAGAATTGGGCTGTTGCTCTATCCCTATCTCCCCCAACATCTTCTGTTGGGGAAGAGTCAGGAGAACCCTACATTGGAAGGGTGGCTGAACCCGCTGTAAGCAGTGGTTTCAACCAACAAACATCTATTGTGCATGGGCTGCTTTAAAGTGCTTTGCAACAAGGTATTACAGAGACTACCATCTCTCAGTCTCTCAGTCAGCAGTACTAGTCATTATACCATAGACGGAGGGACAAAAAGTAGCCAAAAAGCAGTCCTCTTTCAGCAATCCCTACTTGTTAGAAGGGATGCATGAAAATAAGCTGATCACAAACTGTATCACTGCTGGGATCTCCAGTGATTTAGCTATAATCTATGGGGAATGTAAGTGTTTACTTTCCCTGCAGTGCCTCTAAAGGGGAAATTAAGCTTTAAACAGTGCTCATTCAGATCAATGGGGTGTCTGAATAATGCAGGAGACGTCCTCCAAAGCGAGGGACACTCTTTGTTAAAGCTCTGCACTTTGATGAAGAGATCTCAGAATTCCCTAATATGGTATATGAAAATGAGTTTTCTAAGCGGATGCTCACCATAAACTGGCCACTAAGTGCACATACTAAGTTACAATTAGATATGTATAACCAACAATCATCGTTGATAAACTCACTTGTAACAAGGGTGTATGATCCATGCAGAAATTCTGGTATCTGAATGGAATATAAACCGTCTCCTTGGGCCGGAGGTATATCTGAGGTGTATCGCTTTGCTGCTGAACGTGGAACATATTTTCCTCTATGGGCGTTGTTGTGTTTGTCAGCTCTTTAAAATGTCTCCATTCCTGTGTATCCACAATCACCCTGGAAAGTTAAGAGAAACCTTCAGCTCTGCAGTCTACGTGTTATAGAGTCAGCTGAAAGGAAGACCATGTCACCCATCTGAGGTTCAATTGCACCAAATCTTAAGCCTTCCATCTAATCCTTCCTGGGGACAATATAACCCCCTAAATCTATCTACTGACCATCTAAATAGATCTAAATACCTTAAGATATCCCACCATCATCTGAAAGTAGCTTACTGCTATAGATGTCCTGGATATAGTTAACTGACTTCCAACATACCACAAGACTCAGACTCTAAAGATCAAGAATGGACTGCTCTGACTAAGACCTGCTATCCATCCTGCTCTAGACCTCTCAGGATACCCTTACTTCTTTATTCTTCTCAAAGAGATAGAGAGTTTTCACTGTATGCATCTTCCTATTCTTCCTTTAAATAATATCTTAGTATTGAATAGGACGTTAAAGTTTGATGCCACACGTTGCAGAAAAGCTGCTTTTTTTGTTGCAGATTTTGCTGCAATTTCTTGAGCCAAAGTCAAGAGAGCCTTCAAAAAGAAATAGGAAATATATAAAGGAAGCTCTTATCCTTCAACAATAAAAAACACAGCTTTTTTTTGCAATGTGTGCCTTCGGCCTAAAACAGTTTTTATTTTCTGTACAATTAAACCCATTATGGTCTTCAAACTCCAGACCTTGATGGCATGAGGCGATCACCAAGCTGGAGGTATTCCGAGTCTGTTCAGGTCTTCTTGTTAGGAATCAAAGGATTTCCCAACTATGTAGTATACAGTATGTGCTATATCCTTGCCTGACACCTACTCCAGCATAAACCACCTTACAGCCTGGGTCCCTCATTTTGAAGTGGGTTTTAGCTGTACACACAGTTTACTACATACTAATAATAACTTAAAATAGGGTCCTAGACATTACATGTTGTACCTCAGGTCTGAATGATCAATCTCAATAGACACCGTGTACTGGATGTTATAAGGGTTTTTAAGTTGAAATTCAAAGAATTCTGCAGTGCCCAGCGTAGCATAGACAGTGTAATTTGAGGTAATAGCCTGATTCAGCATACTGGAGATACTCTCGGCTTTGGTGCGTTCCCGGTATGCTTCAATGATCTGCAAATCTCTAGTGTGCTGAGTGCGCTGCTCATGATGAGACTGGAAACAGAAAAAAAAAAAAGAGAAAAACACAGAAACAGCTTAATAGTATGTCTCATACCAGAAACAGTGGCACAATCCCAAATTATATCTAGAAAAAGATCTTATTTTTTATCATATGTACTTCTTACATTTGTTACGTTTTACCTGATTATGGGAAAGTTGCGTGACAACTCATCACCATTACACTTGTCAGACAAGTTGTCACCTAACTTTCTAGTGTCCTGATCGGCGTCTTTCTAGCTATGTAATGAATAAGGAAATAGGGATATATAAATTTTGTCATTCTGGTGTCAATACCCCTGGAAAAAGTGGGTTTAAAATCTTAAAATAAAAATAAAACTAAAAACTTTAATTTAAGGCACATATGTTATCTGTTCCAAATTCGCCAGGACAATCCATGGAACTGTAAAGGATAGGAGGTATTATGGTGTATTCAAAGAGGCTTAAAAAGGCATTCTGGGTGATTTGGGGTATTCCTTCCTCTATACTAGATGCCTCTGTATAGAACAACAAAGCAAACTAAGCTATTTCATACAGCTGAAAAAACTGGTATACCTACATACAGATGGTGAATGGGACCCTTTCCCAGCACATATGCCACAAACACAATGTGAATACACCCTGAAGCATGCTTGAACAAATAAGCTGTTTGAACTGGAATGGCTTATATTCAACTGGAATTTGAATGTAGAAGAAAATGCCCTTTTAAAGGGGTTGTCCATTAAGAACAATGCTGTTTGGTCTGAAATATCCCCAGCAATAAACTGTTCACATTGTCCTGCTCTTTTGTGATCAGTGATCTGTGCACAATCCTGGCAGCAAGTGTCCAATTTCTCAACAGCACCACCACAGGGGAAATAAAGAACAGCATGGATCCCTTGGAAACCAACAGGCTGTGTAATGCACAGATGTGCTAGGTCCGCCAAATAGAGATGTTCCTCATAGCTGCTCTTCCCCTGGCTAATAGATGAGGGTCCTGAATAGGGACCCCATTCTCAGAATTGCTTGATTGGGTATGTGACAATTGGGTGTCTGATTCTCTAGTTTCCTGTGCCCGTTCCCTAGATATTTTGTACAATGTCCATGCACAGGTGCTGGATGGCAGATAGTATACACTGCACATAAATTAAAGCTTGCTGGCAGTGCTTACTACTCAATATCTATTAATATATTTGTCAGGTCGGCTACGAAATGTACCATGATTAATACATAAGAAATGATCAACTAATTTCTACAAAGCCTTGTAATTTATTCAGATGGAAAATTGCTTTATCCACAGTAAATTACTGCTAAGTTTTTACAGACAGATGGGTCGGGTGACGGCCAAAAAGGAAAAGTTTATCCTGACACGACAACATCCAAGTGTCAGCGTTTTCATATTAAAAATGTAAAAATGCAGAAACCTCATGTTTTACTGTTCTGCTTAACATATAAAATATTTTACTATATTTTTATATTTAGTCAGTGACAAAATAATGTCCCACTAACCTAGTATCAGTGGAACTGAATAGGTGCTGGATTATTAGATATTCTGGATTATTGGCCAGTCATAGAAAGATACCGTATATAAAACTAACAGTCGTGTGTAAATTCTGCTGATCTATTCTGTCTTCAGATAGAGACCAACAAGGGTTAAACAGGTTGTACCAAGTTTTTCCCTATGCTATCTCCTATCGATAGCATAGGGAAAAACTTGATCAGTAGGGGTCTGACCACTGGGACTACCTTTGATCCCAAGAATGGGCGTAAAATTATGCCGTCAGCATATGCCCTGTCACTCTATTGATTCTCTATGGGAGCACCAGAGATAGCCGCAATGTTCTCGGCTAGCTCCGGTGCTCCCATAGAGAATGAATGGAGTAGCAGGGCGCATGCTCTGCCTTCCACTCCATTAGGCTGGGGTAATTGGATCCCCCCATTCTCAGAATCAATGGTGAACCCATCTGTCGGACCCCCACCGATCATGAAATGATTACCTATTCTAACAATAGGGGATCATTTCAAAACTTGGTACTATTCCTTACAGAACGGTTTCCCTGGATGGTTAGCTCTGATCATTGTTTACATACCAGGTTCTACGCTACTCACTCAACGTATTCTTGACAGTAGCAGTTGTGGTGCCGCAGTGGTTACCCATCAATTTAGGAAAGTACTCACAATAGCCACTACCAAAAACATAGTGAATGATCAGCGTTGCATCCAGCATGTAAACAAGCTGCTGTATTTGCCTTTTCATCCACTGTATTCTGCCTCTTATACTACCCCTCACAGTGATCGCACACCTTCACACCAGTGGTAAAAGCTCTTGGCCATTCGTGTAGGACAAGGCATCTTGCTCAGACGTGATGTTGTTGCCACTATGATCTCTGTGATACAGTATCTAGGTCGGTCTCCATTATTAAGGATACCTCCTGGACTACATTCCCTAGAGGATCCACATCAGATGACTAGCAAGAGACATTAAACATCCTCATCATTTTTGGCCCTCGTTGAAGGATGGGCAGTGAGGAAGCCGTCAATCTATCCTGGCTGTGTGACACTGGGATCCCAATATGGCCTCTGATCAAGGCTGTATTAACATATTAGTGAGCCTAGCTCAAACTAAGAGGTCTTCCCCCATACTGTCAACACTCCCCCCAAAACTTCCATATAGAGTTGCCACCTTATATGCAGAACTGTCTTGCATGAAACAAGTTGGCTGAGGGCCCCCACACAATAGGGCCCAGTGTGGATGCACTATTTGCCCAATTACTAAAGCGACCCTGCCTCTTATGGAGGGTCATGTGACCTGACCTGCAAATCACTACACCCCTACAGTTCGGGAAGCAGCGCTATAGATTTATTCAGCCATCTGTCAGGTGTGCTGGGGTATAATGCTTTTATATTCACCTTTTTTTGGTTCAAGCACTTCTGATCATTGAAAAGGGTTAGATAAATTCCTGAAATGTGCTAGTTATCTTCTTTTGGACTCATGAAACGTCTTCTATGGCACAGGGCTTTTGTCACATTTTCTTTAGTCCACTTTGAGACTATTCAACTTATGTTATATAAGGTCTTACGAGACTGTGCGACATTAATGGCGATTTAGTGAAGGAACCAGTTATAGCTTTGGCATCAATGTACGACTTGGATACTAGCACTAAGAATCTACAGACTGCCTGATAATTTATACATACCAGTAGGAGTGATTTTTTTCATTTTAGGGTCCTCTTGTGACTCGAGCTGTCTGACTGCCATCATCCTCTCCATTTTACGCCTCTGAACAGCATCCGTCTCGCTGTTTGGTTGCTGGTACGCAATGCTTACCTCTTTCATTCGGCTGTATAGCATTGCTGCCAGCTCACTGTCTAGGTCAGCCAACTTCTGTGCTTGGGAGATATTTTTCCCTGTCAAAGATGTATGAAAGGGGTTTTCAGCAAAATGATTACAGGGCAAAATCTCACAATGGCTCGCCATTAGATATAATTGAGCTTGTAGTGACTTCTGCAATGTGTAGATTTAGGAATAGCTGCAGTACAAGTAAAGCCATATTGTGTGCGGCAGACAGGACCATGAAGTACGAGTGATTAAGCTTGATTGTCCTATGATAATAGTGGCCCTTTAAATAAGGGTTAATTCATTTATTGCCGAGAGTATTTACACCTCGCGTTGCGATTGGAAAGTTGGATATTTCATGACTTGCCGTCCAGACAGAGCACATTTACTTTTTATTAGTACAAGCTGTTGGACTGGAATACTGACTGCCAATGAATGGGATATTTACTCCATTGGAAATACAACTAAATACTAAATGTCCATGTTTTAACATTATGCTGGTTTTTTAGGTTCAATATTTTGTGCAGATTCATTTCTCAATAAATGTTTGGAGCAGCCATAGCTTAGTTTTACTGATACACTGCACCAAATCCCTTGGACATATATAGAATTACATAATAAAATTCTGGCTTTGTGCCATCACCACTAGGGGGAGTTTATTGCATACTGTTCTATTATTAAAGGGTTTGTCCAGCATCTGAAGGTATTTGATACTGATGACCTATCCACAGGATAGGTCATCAGTATCAGATCAGTCAGGGACCAACAGCAGGATCCCATCCCGATCATCTGTTTTGGCCGCCAAAGGCCATACATAAAGGTGTATAGCCGGAAGAAGCCTTACTCCTATTGAAATGGGAGCGGGGCTGCAGTTCCAGGTGCCAATGTTACAGCGTACAAAGAGTAGCGGTGATGCCTGGAACTTCACTTGAATAGGAGCAGGGGTGCTTTCGGCCGCACTCCTAGTATACGGCTTCCAAAACAGATGATCAGGATGAGGTCCAGTTGTTGGACCCTTCTGGTCTGTGTTAACCACTGAGCCATTGTTAATAAATTCAGCATAGAATGAAGTCGTTGTTTAGAGTGGAGAATAAATAATATGGTGTTCAACGATGGGCATTCACTTTAATAGAGTTATTCTGGGAGACCCCTTTAAATCCTGCATTAAAATATGTCCCTGTTTGCCATTTACAACCACTTTCATCAGTATTCTCCCAGTTCAGTGCGCTGTTGCTTGCTCTGTTCATCAATGATGGTTGATGAACAGAATGGTATAACTACAGTGAAGACTGACAAGAACTGTAGCAGAACAGAACAGTAGGTGTAACTCTATGGATGTATGGCCATCAGCGTCTATGGAAACATACAATATATGACAAGCTCTATTACTACCAAGACCTAGATTTCCATATATTAGGAATGCTTTATATGTAAATGATTTTGTTCCACAATACTTACTGCCAACAGATTGACTTAAAAACAAGCTTCCGCCATGAAAGCTGCTTCGTCCATCATGCGCAGTAATAACACGAGACCTTGATGCTGGCAGCGTGTCAGATATCTTCAACATTTGGTCAGCGACACGACCTTTAATAAAATGTTAGAATTTAATAATCATTCACCAATTTTTTTATTAATTATTTGTCCTACTGAAAACAGAATGGAGCAGGCTATACTTAAATGATTAAATATAAGATTTTATTTTTTAAAATGACCAGCCAGCTCTCCTCATATGTCTGTTTTAGTATGAAACAATTCTGGATCATCTTTTTTCATAACTCATAACTGTATTGTGCTGTTCCTCCGGTAGTCCTCCTCAAAATTTCTGAATAAATTGGCAACTGGGTGTTACGATTCATCTTCTCAATGGGGTGTGTCCCTGCACAGCTACTTTCAGCACTTACAGTGTAGGGACCCCCAACTTGTAACACACAACTGTCAATTTAATCTTAAATTTCTAGGAGGAATATCAGAGGAACACAGGCAGAGTTCTAAGAAAATATGCTCCAGAATTCTCATAGAAAGGGGAATACAATTTTCTATTAAGCCTTTATTTACAATCAAGCCATGTCATGTATTTAATGGATCAGTGTAGCATCCATTTTTTCACATTGGCTGGGGAATCAGTAAAAAAACAGCGGATCTATCTAAATAATGGTTATTCCTCCCAGTACCACACACTCACTGTCAACAACCTATAACTGCCACTACTTAGGTTTTCTAAGAACTCACACTCTTGCATGAAGTCTTCAGTTATTGCCGCCTTTCTCCACTTAAACCCAAAGTATGTTATATAACTACTGCCATGTTTCCCAAGCTAATATCTGAACAGGTAGTGTTATGTGCACCAAGTGTAGCATGTAGATTCATTCATAAACACAAGACAGAACTTAGAGGGAGTTTAATATGGTGAAAAGGGTCACAATGCTTATATATAAAAAGGGGTAACAAATGACATACAGTAAAATAATGAAAAACGGTTTCATAAACTAAAAGGAAATAAACCAGTAACCTAAAACTCACATAGATGGACTTAGGATTTGTGCCATGGGAGGCAGAGAGAAAGCAGTACAAATCTGCACCGCTCGTGAGTCCCCAGAACTGACAACTAGTACTGTTTTCTCATACGTTAAGAAGGATTTTAGTCTTTAAGGTCCATCCCGCTTTCCTCTCATGGCATGGGGGGTGGGAGTCAGTGTCTTGCCATTTATAATACTCTCTCTTTGGTACACTTCCTAGCCACAGCTCCCACCATGAACCTTATCTGTTCTGTGAGCTGTAACTTCAGCTCTGGAATTCAGAGTAGTGACAAAACCAACAGTCACCCCAGGAATCCTTTGAGGGGACCACAGGAAGATAATCCCGCTCTTGGCTAGTCCCAAACACTACACACATAAACAATATATAACGCATACAAGTAAGGTTTTTTTTCATCACACCTATTCACTTCAATGGGTGAATAGAGCCTGTGAAAATGGTCCCCATAGTCCGAGCCATCAAAGTAGATCATGCTCTATTTTTTCACGGGTGCCTCATGGCCTTTGAACTCTGGGTAGGCCCTAAGCAGACATGTCAGAAGCCCCCCCCCCCCCCCCCCCTGGTGACCAGTCCTCTTTGAAAGACAATTCTGATCTTTAGCTAAAACATTTACACCACTTGTAACTCATGAGTTTATCTCAAGGCAGTACATACTATATAAACAATCTTTATGACAGCTTATAGGGCCCTGGAGAGCAATAAAAACAACTTGCTCACAACTTTCCCTATGCAGGACAATAAGGTAGTGCAAACCTACCCAGGAATCCTGACACCACTCTGTGCTAATGTGGATGGAATAATAGCAATGTTCAGGCCACTTAGGATAGGTAACCAGTAATAGTATGGGGGCCTTACAATGAATTTTGTTGTTGCCCTTATTTATATGGTGACCAGATGTTTGGGTCATCCACCCCTGCGATAATTTTTCAGAATAAGAGGATAGATAACCTCTATTCTTTCATGTCCTGAATGGGTAAGCAGCTACGGGAGTGGCCTATTTTAGTGTTTTTTGTCCACGGTATACAGATGTAGCAGAATTGACTGGATATTTGGCATAATGTGTGGTAAAATACTTGTCTGCAGTTTATCATGCGGGCACGATCAGGTAGAAACCATTACACCTTAAGTTCTGCTGCATATGTTTGCTAAACACACACTTTAGGTAACACTGATACAGATCTAGTACAAGTGCAAGAGACAAGGAATCCATGACCAGTAAGGTGAGCGTTCATGCTTTACCTCCTCATGCTATGTACTAAAAATAACATTTTGAAAGAGATTTATTAGAGGGGCAGTTTAAGCTATTTACTATATAGGACTGTTAAGGACATTGACCTAAAAGAAGAAATTAATTGATACTAATCCGTTTTGTCCATTGCAGCTTCCAGCCCTGCGCTCCTGTCCTCCATGCTGCTGCAACAATGACATAATCTTCTGGCTGCGGCGGTAATGTCTTCCTATACAGCTTCCTATACATACTAGCCCAGCAGTATACAGCATATAAGTGCTGAGGCCAGTGACTAGCTGCAGTGGTGACATGCTATATAGGAACGTCACTGCTGAACCAATGTAAAGAAACACCAGCAGGGAGATCAGGAGCCCAGTGATGGAAGTAGTGGGGAAAAATCTGCTAAATATAGCTTATCTTGTTACTTTATATCATGCCTACAACTGACCGATTTATGAAATAACTTAAATTTCAATTTGTGCCAAAAATTGGTGCCTTAGACATTTTGTGCACCTCAAAATATTAGCTCAATGAAAGCCAACCAAGAAGTGGTCCAAGAATGAGAAAAGTGTCAGACGTATCACACCGATCACGAGACCCGTTGAGAATCCTGGTGCAACTTCTTCCTGACTGGTCTAGAATTAAATTGTGTAAAATTTAAAAAGAAGGTATCACCAAATTTATTGGCTAAACACAAAACTATATCACTTTTTTCTAATCTGTTTTTAATTTCTGATTTTAGATTTTTTTTTTTTATTTTAGTTTCTGCACATAATTTTGGGGCTGCCATCTTGCCTGAGCTTCTCTTCTGCTCTGTTGACAGCATTTAGTGATCTGCTTTACAGTATAGTCATGGCCATAGGCAGCAATAGAATGGAGCCGACTCATTGAGGTCTATGGGAGAGTTTTCTAGATATATTCAGTGCAGGGAGGGGGAGAAGATAGCTTGTGAAATTATCTATTGCCAATAGTGGATGCATTGATGGGTCTTTAGTGTTATCTATAGAGGTGGTATGTTCTATTCTAATTATGTCTGTGATGTTAATTAAATGACTGCTGCAAAACAAAAACCCTACAGAATTGACAAGTGTCATTCTACTATTTGGCTTATGGGCAAGAGTGAAACTTGCAGGATTTAGTATTTTTTTTAAAAATGTAGATAGTGATATGGAACAGTAAGAAAAATAAAAAATTCTTAACAAAATATGTTTAACATAAAAAACATGGTTTAAAAAATAGGTTATTTTCTGGTGACACATTCCCTTTAAGACTGTAATAATAAATCTCACCCATTGTATTGGTTTTTCCTTAAGTGCTCTAAAAAAAATTTCTGTAATATGGCACCATACTGCAGCACACAGCTACATACACTCTGCGTGCTGCAGTACTGTACAGGTTCAGTGCATTCATGTGTATTTTACATATAAAAAAAATAAAATCTATTTCTGTTTCATGTTATAGTTACATACAGTTGTGCTAAAAAGTTTACATACCCCGGCAGATTTTTTGTTTTTTTGGCCTTTTTTCAGAGAATATGAATGATAACACAAAAACTTTTTCTCCACTCATGGTTAGTGGTTGGTTGAAGCCATTTATTGTCAAACTTCTGTGTTTTCTCTTTTTAAATCATAATGACATCCAAAAACATCAAAATGACCCTGTTCAAAAGTTCACATACCCTGGTGATTTTGGCCTAATAACATGCCCAGAAGTTGACACAAAGGGGTTTGAATGGCTACTAAAGGTAACATCCTCACCTGTGACCTGTTTGCTTGTAGTCAGTGTGTGTGCATAAAAGCTGAGTGAGTTTCTGGGATCCAGACAGACTGTTGCATCTTTCCTCCAGCCACTGACGTTTCTGGACTGTGAGTCATGGGGAAAGCAAAAGAATTGTCCACGGATCTAAGGGAAAAGGTAGTTGAACTGTATAAAATAGGAAAGGGATACAAAAAGATATCCAAGAAATTGATAATGCCAGTCAGCAGTGTTCAAACTGTGATTAACAAATGGAAACTCAGGGGCTCTGTAAAAAACAAACCACGGTCAGGTAGACCAACCAAAATTTCGGCCACAACTGCCTGGAAAATTGTTCGGGATGCAAAGAAAAACCCACACATAACATCAGCTGAAATACAGGACTCTCTGAAAACTATCGGTGTGGCTGTTTCAAGATGCACAATAAGAAGGCACTTGAAGAAAAATGGGCTGCATGGTCAAGTTGCCAGAAGAAAGCCATTATTGCGCAAATGCTACAAAGAATCGCCTTCAATACGCCAAACAGCACAGAGACAAGCCACAAAACCTCTGGAACAAGGTAATTTGGAGTGATGAGACAAAAATCAAACTTTTTGGCCACAACCATAAACGTTACATTTGGAGAGTTGTCAACAAGGCCTATGATGAAAGGAACACCATTCCTACTGTAAAGCACGGAGGTGGATCACTGATGATGTGGGGATGTGTGAGCTTCAAAGGCACAGGAAACTTGGTCAAAGTTGAAGGAAAGATGAATGCAGCACCTTATCAGCAAATACTGGAGGCAAATTTGCACTCATCAGCCAGGAAGCTGCGCATGGGACGTACTTGGACGTTCCAACATGACAACGATCCAAAACACAAGGCCAAGTCGACCTGTCATTGGCTACAGCAGAAGAAAGTGAAGGTTCTGGAGTGGCCATCTCAGTCTCCTGACCTCAATATCATTGAGCCACTCTGGGGAGATCTCAAGCGCAGTACATGCAAGACAGCCCAGGAATTTACAGGAACTGGAGACTTTTTGCCAAGAAGAAAGGGCAGTTTTACCATCTGAGAAAATAAAAAGCCTCATCCACAACTACCACAAAAGACTTCAAGATGTCATTGATGTTAGAGGGGGCAATACACGGTATTAAGAACTGGGGTATGTGAACTTTTGAACATGGTCATTTTGATGTTTTTGGTTGTCATTATGATTTAAAAAGAGAAAACACAGAAGTTTGACAATAAATGGCTTCAGCCAACCACTAGCCATGAGTGGAAAAAAAGTTTTTGTTTTATCATTCATATTCTCTGAAAAAAGGCCAAAAAAACCCAAAAAAATCTGCCGGGGTATGTAAACTTTTTAGCACAACTGTACTTTAGCTCTATATTCTTTTTCATCAAATTGGTTGTCTAAGGCCCCACGTTGCGTAAAAGCTACTTTTTTTGTTGCAGATGTTGCTGCAGTTTTTTGAGTTTGAAGTGGATTGAGTAGAAGTGAGAAGTATAAGAGCTTCCTATATATTTCCCATTCCTTTTGTAGCCACTCCTGGGTTTGGCTCAAAAACTCACAGCAAAATCTGCAACAAAAAAAGTAGCCTTTCTGCAACATGGGGCCTTAGCCTTAGGCTGCTCTCTTCCAAAACCAGTGCCGAACTTATCCACAGATTAAGTAGAGTATTGCAACTCCACTCACATCATTGACTCTTAGCTGCATTAACAGACACAAGGCAAGCACAGGTACGATTTTGGTTTCAGAAAAAAAGCAGCCATGTTTTGCTAATCCTGTTCAGCCTTTTAAAACTAGTAAACAACCACCTATAATGTGTCAATTTACAAAGTCAGGCTAGACAATAGTACTATGTAAGTAAATGTAAAACAATGAAAAACAAAGAACAAAAATATAATAACGTTGTTGTTATTATTTCTTTATTAACTTATTTCAGATCTTTATTTTTTATTGTGTATTTTTATTAACATGTCTCAGATCTTTTAAGAACAAAAATCTAATCAGGAGACGACATGCCGCAGGATGTGTTATTTTGTAAAAAGCAGACTAGATAATGATACTATTAGCTACTCCCCTAACACCCATGAAAGGCGCACGTTCTTTGCCATGTAACAAAGCAGATAAGTGTTACAATTACGATTTCAATCTCTTTCTACACACTCCTTGTTTTCATTACATAACAGCGCATCTTATTAATTCATCAAAATGACCTGCATTACTAATAAAAATCAAAAAGAATAAAATATAACAACATTTCTATACAACAACTCCAGAACGTTGCGCTGGCTTTGATGTCTGACTGAGCCTCCAGTGGCTTTACAGTGCACATCTCTAAAAGCTTGACAACTTCAAAGAGTCAAAAATACATGTTGTCAACATAGAGCACTTCCAACATCAGCTCTGCTCTTGAAAACTGAGACACATTTAGCTTTCTGTACAAGAGGATGTTTTATAGATGTCTACGATTCGATCCATTACTTCTTCTAGGGAAAAATTTTACTCCGTTTTAGTAGCGGATTCACAGTGGGGTGGATGGGGGAAATGTAGAAGTAAAAATTACCAGATAAAGGCGATACACTTGCTAAAAGGGGCTCCATGATCCTCTGCACTTATCCTGCTTTGTCGAAGAAAAGTCACTTTTTACTTTCATCTCTATTTTTATTTCATTTCATTTTTTTTCATTAGTTATATTTTTACGTTTCTATTTGGAGGCAGTCAAGGTTGTCATTTTTAGGATGAACTAATATTGATTGTTCGGAGCAATATGAAAGTGAGGATAGAAAGTTGTGTCCTATGTAATTAAAGAACAACTAAAGTCACAATATGAAGAAAATGTTTTCCCTGCGGCAAACCTGTCTGCAATACTTGGATGCTCACTTACCTTTGTTTTTGAAGAAACAAAAAATTCTTCTTGCTTTCTGGTCTGCCAGTACCTCTTAAGATTTTCAGTAAATTAGCAAAAATAAATCTTGGCCGTTATTTCATCACAGCTAAGCTGAAAATTCACATTATAGGAAAATCCCACAGAAATACCTATACAAGGCCATGATGCCTACACATTTATATTAGATCAGTTGAGGACTGACACCAAACACCCCCTTCCCCAATCAGTTCACATCAGGAGCTGGAGGTGTCATAACTACACAATGGAAGGAGCTGGAAGCAGGTGGCAGTGCCAGGTTACTACAGTTATTATTATTATTTATTATGCTTACTTATATAGTGCCATCATATTCCGCAGCGCTTTACAGACATTGACAGTCACTGTCCCATATAGGGCTCAAAATCTACATTCCCTATCAGTATGTTTTTGGAGTGTGGGAGGAAACCGGAGTACCCGGAGGAAACCCACGCAAACACGGGGAGAACATACAAACTCTTTGCAGATGTTGTCCTTGGCAGGATTCGAACCCAGGACTCCAGCGCTGCAAGGCTGCAGTGCTAACCATTGAGCCACCGTGCTGCACTGTGCAGTTCTGCTCCTATGCACTTACGAATATGAATTGAGCTGCGGTATCATGAACCACTACACAGTAGACAGAGCCATCTACTTCCAGCTCCATCCACTGTTTTGTTCTGGCATGGCTGGCTGATATTGATACCATTTGATATCAAATGTCCGGCAATTGACTGAACAGCATTTCCTGTGAGTTCAGAGGGAACATGAAGTAGAAACCAGCGCAGAACCTGTTAAAGTTTTGCGATGGGATTTGAAGGGTATGAATATGTCTTTTATTATTATTATTGTACATGACTGTGAGCTGGTTTAATGGTAATTTTTATGCCCTGGACAGCCTCTTGATATAGAAAACTGCCTTGGGTCCATTAATGGGGAACTTGGTAACCTCTGAAGTTTCTAGAACAACATAGCAGCAAAACTAGGAGAGCACTATGGCACTTCATTTCTTGTTAACTCAACTCAATTTGGTTCCGGAAACTGCTAGTAGTGCTTACATATGGAGCCTGATGGACCCCATTGACTATAATGAGGTCAGTTCCTTCCAAACTGAAAGCGGCAGATGAAAGCACGTTGGCCAATCTCTATGGAGACTCTGATGCAAATGTGAACGTAGCCTTAGATGGTTCATTATGGTCAGTGGCCAATAATGCAGCCTCTGAAAAAAGTCAAGCAATATCAACAAGCTGTAAATTGGCATTTCACTTTCCTAGTGCGACTACCACATTGTTTTAGCGAAAGGGAGATGTCACAGTGGTCAAACCCCTATAAATCTAACACAGATTTTCTCATATGGCAGAAGGGTTTGGGGTCTTACAGTTGGGGACATGTATAATTTAATTTCCTTCCTCTTGTTTTCCTAAACCGAAGTGTCCTCAGGATTTTAAGCACTTCTTGGCAAACCTTGTGAATGTTTTTGCAGGATGAATGAACAATTTGCTTGTATGATCTGCTGGTTTGCAGTTCTCTGAACTTACGTTTACATACCTCATCAGTTTTTTTTTTATGCTTAATTTTTAATTATTTAGAGGCTGCACCAAATACAATGAAGTACCGGCAGAAGGTTTACTGAAATTACATATTTATTTTAGGCAGAGTTAAAAAAAAAAAAAAAAAGTGTTGCAGTATGTTGGGTCTGCTGCAACTCTTATGGGCAGTAGCAAGTTCTATAAAGGTGAAGATTTGCTGAGCGAGCGCCAAAGACTTTATATCTTCTTTCATTTGTAGGTTGAACTTTCATTAGCTTAAAGTGTTTCTCTGGGGAACTGCATTTAGGACAATTCCCTAATATACTCTTATTATCATTGAAGTCATTCCCATAGCGGCCAGTAATAAGCTTGAAGGGCTGTGAGAAAGTGAATTTAACTTTTCCTTGGCTGGCAGTGTGCTGTACTAATCATAACTACATATAAAAGGGAATTGCTATTTCTGTGATTCCTTCATATATTAGTGCAGAAGAGAACTTACACTTAAAGGGGCATCACAGTTTCTATGTAAAAAGATTATTACTTTAAAATAAAAAGTTATACAATTGTCCAATATATTTTCTGTGTCAGATCCTAATGATTTTCCAGTTGTCTGCTTACAGTCATTCAATATGAAGCAGGTGTGATGGACACACATTGTCCATAGCTGAGCTGTGTCTTGCAATGAGCTGAGAACCTGAGTGTCACACGACCGAGTCAGATTTTATTTACTGGAAGTAAAAAGTGAAAGTTACCATTAAATGAAAGCCAGCAGAAATGTTGACAACTGTAAGGCTATATATGTTTCCGCCTGGCAAAGAGCCATCAAAAATCAATGGACGAAAAAGTCGGGCTTCCAGCACTTTTTCGTCCAGCGATTTCAGTAGAAAAGAATTGGATACGCAATGGACTCCATTGGGTCCCATTCATGTCCACTATTGTCACGGTCCATTATTGTCCGTCTTTCCATTCTTCTGATTCTCCACCAGCCCGGCACAGATGTGAATGTAGCCTAAGGAGTTGATGCAGAAATTATATTGGACAACTGTTAAAGTTTTCAGTACACAATAAATAAACTTTATTTATTGAAGCTGAAATACCTATAGACGGCAAGTTCAAACAGAGGAATATGAGAGAGGAAATTGAGGTTGTCTTCCGCCTCAAAATTCCTCTTCAAATACCCCGTAGAACCCTGGCAGAAAGCCAAAACTGAGCTTTCAGCTTTCCACCGAAGCTTTGCATGCCAATTAGCCTCTGATATCATGGGGCTAACTAGCGTGAATAGAACCCGCTCCGTTTCTTTGACAAGATCGAGCAGGATGCTTCTTTTTTAGCATGCTTAAAAAAGAAATATTCATCACTGCCTCCCATTGAAAATAATAAGAGGCAGATTCAAGACAGTTTTCAAAGCAGATTTTGAGCTGATATCTGCCTAAAGGAATTCTCCCTGAACAACACAGGATAAGTAAGACATGTCTTATTGTAGGGACTATGACTGCTGGGACTCCCACCAGTCACCAGAATGGGCATCACCAAGTGCCTTTCATGAATGAAGCAGCAGTGTGCACACATGGCCATTGCTTCATTCACGTCCAGGGGACTGACAGTGACAACAGATGACAGAGTACAGCTCTCTACAGTTCCATAGAAGTGAATGAAGCAGTAGTTCTGCATGCACACTACTGTTCCAATCATACAGGGGACAGTGGTATACCCCCAACAATCACACTTCTCCTCTACCCAGATTGTGGGTAGCTGAGACAAATAGGTGAGACCACAATGCACAGTCTGCCAACTCCTGGAACCTACGAAGACAAAATACACATTACACTACAAGAGACATTATGGCTTTACATGCCTCAATCAACATATAATAATTCTGTACTCATAGGTATGCGGTCTTCAGAATTTCTTATTGTGTATGGTGCCAACACACCGCACATTATAAGTAGCCAGAAATCCTCTATTCATTTCAATATGACCTAGATTCACAATACATTCAAATGAGAGTGGAGGATTAGCAGTCATTCATGAAACGGGGCTTACTGTGCATGATTCCTAAGACAGTGGGCATTTACACCGTACGCCTATGTGCGTCCTATAGTGCAGCCCCTGTGCATTACATGATGTCTATAGAAACATACCTAGGGAATTATGCATTATTATAAAGGATGGTATTTTATAGACACAGTTTTATGGAACTAGGTGATCTGCTTCCACTGACATTTTCCTGGTGACAGGTTTTGGATTTTGTGCATCGCTCCCTCCATAAGCTTATCTTTCCCCTGCAGGCAACGTATGAAGAAGTACGATAATGGCAATTTAACTTTTAATATAGCTAATCTTTCTTATGAAGATTAGATGTCAGAATCATAAAGAGGCCGCATTGTTTAACTGTATATTTTAAAATTAAATACAAGCTTTGCAAGCAATTTGATAAAATATCAGGGCAGGATTTCACATCCTTCGCTATATATATATATATATATATATATATATATATATATATATTTATTTTTAATTCCTTTATTTAAGGGTTTGGCACTTATTTCCAGCACAGGTGTCTTAAAGAAACACTAACCCAGAGGGTGCAACTGGACGGCCCATGAAAACCTCAGCTATTGATTTAAAGGGGTCACCTGACAAACTACTGAAGCTGATCATGTGATTGCTTTGGGCTACTCAGCTGAAAGGAGCAAGCTGCTTTGTATACAGCATATCTGATGCTTAAATCTTAGAGGGGATGTCCCACAAATACTTGTATGACTAGTCAGGATTTGTCCGGGAGTAAAAAAAGAAGATGCATAACTGGCTCAAAATGAGTTTTAAACAAAAAAAATGTGGTACTCACCCCACCAATCCTTCACCACTCCCATTCTGAGGTTTAGTGGGTCCCGGCTTGTGTCAATGTCCTGGCCCTTTGTTAACACACAGGAAATACAAACTCACCTGTGCGACAAGATGGAACCAAGAAATAGAGACCAGCAGGGAGTAAGTTGCAGAATGAGAGTGATGTGGGTTCAATGAGGTGAGTTCTGCTTCTCTTTTTTTTTTTTTTTTTAACGCAAACAGACCATGTTTTGCCATATTTCCATCATCCCCCCAAAAATACAAAATATAAGTGGGCGATCCTGTTGTGTATGTGTGTGAAGAGTTGGGAACAGGGGCATAGCTATAGGGGGTGCAGTGGTAGCTATTGGGGCCTGGACTCTGAGGGGGCCCCAAAGGTTTCTCTGCCACATAAATTATACCACTATTCTAAAAGGCATATGGTAGGTAAGGCTCCAATACATATTTTGCATTGGGGCCCAGTAGTGTTTTGTTACTCCTCTGGTTGGGCATTAGGAAAGACTGCTCCATGCATCATGGGGATATAAGAAGCTAGAGATATAGCACCCTGCCTTCCCACAGCAAATGAACAGCTCTCTTAGCTTCCGCTAGAAACATGCAGGCTTTCCCAAGGCTTCAGTTTGATCAGTTTTTTTTACATTTCCTGATGTGTCTTTTCCTCAAACTCTGTGTTGTTTCTCTGTTATTCTTATGGGAAATGTACAGATAAATCAGACTGCCATGTCTAATGTATGCTTACTGCATCAGACAGTGTAAGAACAAACTATCTTAGAATGTCAACACCCTGTTGTCAATTTATTCATACACTGACAGTGGGAGTAACAGAAGAATGGCACAATGCACAGTCCTAAGAAGAGATATGCCAGCATTGTTGTTTCATGGGGTAGACAAATATTTACTGAAACAAGAGAGATGACAGATCCTCTTTATGGCACCATACAAGTAAGCTGTCAGGTCCTCTTTAATGGATAGAGGATAAGTGTCAGATTGGTAGGACATGATAGCCTGGAACCTCACTGAGTCATGGATAAGGGGGTCCTGTGTTCCTCTGTATGAATAAAGGCGTGATCAAGCACCTTTGTATTCATCTCTATGGGATTAATGCCCCATTTACATGCGGGGACACAGGACCTCCGTTCTTGTGATCAGTGGGAGCTATAGTGGTCAGCCCTCCACCGATCAGGCACTTATCACCCTTCTTGTCGATAAGCTACAAGTCCTATCTTGGGACAACCTCATGAAGCCCATGAATGACATTCACCATAAGAAAAATTTCCATAGCAATTAATGGAGGGATTGAAGGATATTCCCACATTTTATGGTATACCCACAGGATATGCCATAAATGTCTGATAGATATGGGCTCCACTTTACATTCTAGGCTGTTTCCATAATTCCCACACAAGTTAAAAGCAGAGCCACTGTGCAATTCATTCAGCGCTTGGATGCAGCGTCTGGTGGCGGCCTCGCCAGGCAGGACAGGAGACAGAGACAGGTGCAGGTCCCAGACATGGCACCTGCATTTATCAGTTATTTATGGCATATCTGTGTCTGGGAATAACTCTTTGACAGAAATGTGAAAATAATGACAACATATTTTTAGTCTTCAGACTGTATATTCCTCAGCAATTACTGACCCGGAGACATATGGCAATGACATGCTACATGTGGTCTGCACCTGGCCAGTGCTTGGAGACCAGGGAATCAGGATGATAAATGTATTACACTCCTGATACCATATATTTCCTTAGGATATGATTAACCTCCTGAAGACATGCCAAAAGGGAATTCAGGATGAAGTCAACAGCCGTAAGACGTAGTTAATATAGTGTATATGCTTGAATGTGTGGAAAGGAGCATATTTGGATGTCAATCCTACTCCCCCCCCCTTGACTATAAGTGTACAATCTGAACATCATTCTGTCATATTAATTGATAGAGTAAAAGTGATTTCCCATTAGCTCGCCAGTCACATGTACGAGACTCTAATATTCTGGTTTCCATAAGAGCAAAAACACTAATAAAGTTAATTGCTTAATAGCTCAATAAAATAAGAAGAGGCTCTAATAAAAGGAAAACTCCACTTCTGGGAAGAGCGGCAGTAATAGAGCCTTGCTTTCACATGAAATCCAATTCAATGAACTGATGAAATCAGAAATTGAATTAGCTTTGTGCTTTTCGTCTTCTCTTAAAATGAATATACAGCTCATTATTAGACGGCACTGGCAAATGAGCGAGTATTGTGCGGAGGACTTTTATCTGCTAGCAATTAGTGTTATATGGAATGTACTATATAAGAACCAAGGGGAACCCTGTTCAATCCACCACCCACAGAGCCAAGACTGTACCCACTCCAGGTTGTGAATGACACCAGCTACAGGTGACAGCAGAACGGCCATTGTGTCCACTTTATAACACCATGCCATTATATGATCCCACACTGGGTGCAGATTACTTCCTCCATATATCTTTATAGCGGTTCCAGCTCTGTTTTGCTCATATAGAGCCACAAATCCTCTGCATAGTCATATAGTTATCTGAAATATTCTGCCACTAGAAGAGGTTAGATCCTTACTGCATAAGGGTATCTACTAATAATACTTATCCTTTATCCACAGGATAGGTATAATATGTGATCACTGGGTGTCTGACTGCTGGGACCC
Source organism: Leptodactylus fallax (assembly GCA_947044405.1). Taxonomy (NCBI): domain Eukaryota; kingdom Metazoa; phylum Chordata; class Amphibia; order Anura; family Leptodactylidae; genus Leptodactylus; species Leptodactylus fallax. The sequence continues at coordinate 10,697,737 of CAMRHE010000025.1, forward strand.
TTAGTGATCATGTGAACAGTGGTGCACAAGTGCCTTTTTAAAATTAAGCAGTGATACACTTGTATGGCCACTCACTTGTAGGCTCCATTCACTTGTGGGATTGCTGGAACTCTGTGATCTCCTTCAGTACTACAGAAGTGAATGGAGCAGTGGTCATGCATCTGCACCTCCGCGCTACTTAAAAGGGACACTCGGGGACCAATGTTCTCATGATCACTGTCATTGTAGTCCCGTTAGTCAGATTGAATAGGGGTTTAATCCTACTAAAAGAAAACTATTCAGTTTAATGTATAAACACTATTCAGTAAGCCCCAAAGCTCCTTCTAGTGGTGGCTGCAGACATCCAGAATTTTATTACCACAACTTATCACCTAGGCACAGGATAGTTTGGTCACTGGTCTCTTCCTGACCCATCTTGACACAATTGAAGCGCCAATGATGGACAGAGGCTCCTTAGGACCTGGAGTTCTCAAACTTTGAAAAGCCTCAAAACTTGGTCCTCATGAAAAACTCACATTTTGGAAAATGGAGGGGGTACTGAAGGGTCATGGGTGGGGATGGCACCCTACTTTTTTAATAAATGAGACTCAATCAGGGGAACACAGAGTGTCTCCTAATGACTCCACACAGATTAGTTTAGAGGACTTTACAGTGACACCTTGCTGTGTCCTGTGCTTTGCCCAACATTGAAAATGGGTCTAATATTTTGAGAAGCACTGACTTACAGTAATACACTGTAGCAATCCCTCAGCTGTAAGAAGGGAGAATGATAATAAATCTCTTTATTTATATGAAACCCAATAGAAATCACTATTATTCCCATAAAATAGTTCTTACCAATATTCCCCATGCGCAGGTGAAGTCGGCCTTTTATAACAGTATGGACTCCTATAGGTTTGACAACTCCTTGCTTTGAGATGTCTCCACTCATCGCCACCGTCTCCTGCTCATATTCCGTTGTTATGACTTCCAGCTCATGAGACACCTGCACAGCGGTGCGACCTTGGCGTAGTAAATGCTAAAATACAGAATGACATATATCACCATAGGTTGTACAGTAGACGGCTCATAACTGTTGGACTGGTGTATTCTCTCCTCTTATGTATGAGGCAGATTTTTCTCCTTGAGCTGAATTTTCTACTTTGTATAAATCTGCCTATACAAGTTAATAACGGGATCTAGTTGGTGGTTCAATATCATATTCAATTTTTATTCTGTGCTCATTGAACAGTCCCGAGCACGAGAGAACATTAGACAGTTATGCTAATGGACAAGCATGTTGTCTCAGTGACCTAAAGGGAAGATCCACTTTTAACTAGATTGGCACAAAGGGATTTTCTAGCTAGCTAGTAAAATTTATTTACATAGACCTTAGAAAAAGTTCAAAAATAAAAGAAGCAATAACTTTTACCCCTGATGCTTCTGTTCCAACACTACTGCTTGGGTCCCTGCTTGTCTCTACTTCCTGGCCCTTCTTGACACACAGCAAAAAACTACCGAGCTGGAAAATCCCTTTAACTACAGTTGCGCTAAAAAGTTTACATACCCCGGCAGATTTGTATGGCTTTTTAGCCTTTCTTCACAAAATATGAATGATAACACAAAAACTTTTTCTCCACTCATGGTTAGTGGTTGGTTGAAGCCATTTATTGTCAAACTTCTGTATTTTCTCTTTTTAAATCATAATGACAACCAAATACATCAAAATGACCATGTTGAAAAGTTCACATACCCCAGTTCTTAATGCCGTGTATTGCCCCCTCTAACATCAATGACAGCTTGAAGTCTTTTGTGGTAGTTGTGTATGAGGCTCTTTATTTTCTCAGATGGTAAAACTGCCCATTCTTCTTGGCAAAACGTCTCCAGTTCCTGTAAATTCCTGGGCTGTCTTGCATGTACTGCGCGCTTGAGATCTCCCCAGAGTGGCTCAATGATATTGAGGTCAGGAGACTGAGATGGCCACTCCAGAACCTTCACTTTCTTCTGCTGTAGCCAATGACAGGTCGCCTTGGCCTTGTGTTTTGGATTGTTGTCATGTTGGAACGTCCAAGTACGTCCCATGCGCAGCTTACTGGCTGATGAGTGCAAATTTGCCTCCAGTATTTGCTGATAAGGTGCTGCATTCATCTTTCCTTCAACTTTGACCAAGTTTCCTATGCCTTTGAAGCTCACGCATCCCCACATCATCAGTGATCCACCTCCATGCTTTACAGTAGGAATGGTGTTCCTTTCATCATAGGCCTTGTTGACACCTCTCCAAATGTAGCATTTATGGTTGTGGCCAAAAAGTTTGATTTTTGTCTCATCACTCCAAATGACCTTGTTCCAAAAGTTTTGAGGCTTGTGTCTGTGCTGTTTGGTGCATTGAAAGCGAGATTCTTTGTGGCCTTTGCGCAGTAATGGCTTTCTTCTGGCAAGTCGACCATGCAGCCCATTTTTCTTCAAGTACCTCCTTATTGTGCATCTTGAAACAGCAACACCGATAGTTTTCAGAGAGTCCTGTATTTCAGCTGATGTTATGTGTGGGTTTTTCTTTGCATCCCGAACAATTTTCCGGGCAGCTGTGGCAGAAATTTTGGTTGGTCTACCTGACCGTGGTTTGGTTTCTGGGCATGTTATCAGGCTAAAATCACCAGGGTATGTGAACTTTTGAACAGGGTCATTTTGATGTTTTTGGATGTCATTATGATTTAAAAAGAGAAAACACAGAAGTCTGACAATAAATGGCTTCAACCAACCACTAACCATGAGTGGAGACAAAGTTTTTGTGTTATCATTCATATTCTCTGAAAAAAGGCCAAAAAAAACAAAAAAATCTGCCGAGGTATGTAAACTTTTTAGCACAACTGTATGTACACACTGACTACACCAGCAGACTCCAGTGAGTGCAGCTCTTAAGTACAATACAGACTCTACTTCAGGATCAGTACAGGAGAAGTAATGTAATGTATGTACATAGTGACTCCACTAGCAGCTCTGGAGTATAATACATGATGTACTGTAATTCAGGATCAGTAAAGGATAAGCTATGTATATACAGTACACAGGAACTCCACCAGCGGAATAGTGAGTGCAGCTCTGGAGTATGATCCAGGATCTACCTCAGGATCAGTACAGGAGAAGTAATGTAACATATGATCACAGTTATTCCACTACCAGCATATAGTGAGTGCACTCTGGAGTATAGTACAGAATGTAACTTAGGATCAGTACAGGAGAAGTAATGTAACATATGTACACAGAGATTCCAACCAGCAGAATAGTAGTATAATACAGGATGTGCCTCAGGATCAGTACAGGATAAGTAATGTATCATATGTGCACAGTGACTCCACTAACAGAATAGTGAGTGCAGCTCTGGAGAATACCACAGGATGTAACTCAAGATGTACTGTAGATTATTTCTATATGTGCACTGTAGGTTCTTTGGTGATTTCAGTAGTGCTACGGAAAATCTATTTAATCTATAGAGCCACGGTTCCTGTGTCTTCATTGTTGTGGTTGGTGACCTTGAATGGCTGACCTTTTTATACAAAATCTCGCACCACCACAACCCTACCTACAGAAGAGGAAGAAGGTGAAGGCTAAAACATATTTTAAAGCCCGAAAGCCTGTCATGTGTCTGTTCAGAAATTTTATAAAGTGACACAAACCCCACAGTCTCACTTTGTGGCGCCGGCGTTTACGCTTTTCGTTTGACAGATGGGAGCCGCAAACTTTGATGTTTATCTCTAAGCTTTTAAACATTCCCTGGATGTTTAATAACCTTCGACACCTTTTTTGATCATGTCTGGCCTTGAATTTTATGAATAGCAGGAGTTCAGCAGTAACAATTTGGTTTTTGCTCCATTTTCCGGGGGTAATGTGCTGTTTCACATTTCCTTCTCATTAAAATGTCACAGACACCTATATAATTTTGTCTATGTGAGTGACAGCTGGATGTATCGAGATCTTTTACATGTCATGAATCACTGTTGTGCCTCTTATCGGAACAGGCTGGAGAAACATTGGAATGGAATAGAGGAAATTTCAATCTTAAATGCTGTAGAAGTTTTTTCATTATAATTATTTTGATGCTTGCAGCCACAAGGTCAGGGGATGTACAAGGGTGCAAAGACTTCCACTACTCTGTCAGTGGCGAGCCAAAAAGATGTCCTAATTTAGTGTGGAGCAATGAACTTTAAAGGGATTTTCAGGGACATATATTAATGATAGGTCATCCATATGTAATTGGTTGGGGTCTGAAGGGACCCCCTAACCAATCAGCTGCTTGAAGAGGCTGTGGCGCTCACAAGCTATTTACCAAGGGGTTTGATAGAAGGACCATCAGCACTCATTAAAGGGAATCTGTCAGGGTAATTTGGGACACTAAACCAACCACACGTCCATATGGACCTGGGATTTAGTGTCCCAAATCACCTTGTTATAACACAATCCATGGCCGCATTAAAAATAAAAAAGCTTTTATGCTCACCCTGCCACTGTACTCCCCGCGCCTGTGCAGTTCTTCAATGAAGCCAGAGGAGTACTCCTTGGCTTCAGTGTGCTTGCCCCACAATTATGCAGTGAAGCCGGGGTGTCCATCTTTGGCTTCACTGAAGAACAGCGCAGGCTCCGGGAGTCATGCCTCATGAATAAGCCGGACCGATCTCACCAAACAGCGTCGATCGGACCCTTATCTAGGTAAGTTTAAATTTTTTTTTAATTTTAATGTGCCTGCGGATTGCATTACAACAGGGCAATTTGGGACACTAAACCCCAGGTCTATAAGGACCTGTGGGTGGTTTAGTGTCCCAGATTGACCTGACAGATTCCCTTTAAAGTCCATGATTAAAAAAAACTTCTTTAAAAGGTGTCTATCACCAAAACCCAGCATGTCAATCCAACCCAGCTGATACAGTGCCTTGCGAAAGTATTCGGCCCCCTTGAACTTTTCAACCTTTTGCCCCATTTCAGGCTTCAAACATAAAGATATAAAATTTTAATTTTTTGGTGAAGAATCAACAAGTGGGACACAATCGTGAAGTGGAACAAAATTTATTGGATATTTTAAACTTTTGTAAAAAATAAAAAACTGAAAAGTGGGGCATGCAATATTATTCGGCCCCTTTACTTTCAGTGCAGCAAACTCACTCCAGAAGTTCAGTGAGGATCTCTAAATGATCCAATGTTGTCCTAAATGACTGATGATGATAAATATAATCCACCAGGTGTTAGAATGGCCAAGTCAAAGTCCAGACCTGAATCCATTCGAGAATCTGTGGAAAGAGCGGAAAACTGCTGTTCACAAACGCTCTCCATCCAACCTCACTGAGCTCGAGCTGTTTTCCAAGGAAGAATGGGCAAGAATTTCAGTCTCTCGATGTGCAAAACTGATAGAGACATACCCCAAGAGACTTGCAGCTGTAATCGCAGCAAAAGGTGGCACTACAAAGTATTAACTTAAGGGGGTCGAATAATTTGGCACGCCCCACTTTTCAGTTTTTTATTTTTTACAAAAGTTTAAAATATCCAATAAATTTTGTTCCACTTCACAATTGTGTCCCACTTGTAGTTGATTCTTCAACAAAAAAATTAAAATTTTATATCCTTATGTTTGAAGCCTGAAATGTGGCAAAAGGTTGAAAAGTTCAAGGGGGCCGAATACTTTCGCAAGGCACTGTAGATAGGTTACAGTCACCTAGAGCAAATGGTACCTCCGTTGCCAAAATATTGCTGTTTTTGTCAATATCCCACAGAAAGTGAATCCTACAGTAAGCATGCCTAAGATAAACACGTCTATCCTAAGATAAAACGGCAATAATACAATACAGACTTTTTTTTATACAACATGGACCATGTGGTCTTTTTCTGCCATCAGTCTATTATGTTTCTAATACACAGATAAACTCTTTGGATCAATGAGGGTGTTGTCGCTTACCTTTTTGGAGCAACATCAACCCCCTCATTGATCCAAAGAACTCATTTGCATATGGACAGAAACAGCAAAATCTCAGCAAGAGAGGTAGCAAATCACAAGGGGAAAACAGCATTTGATAAGGGTGGATAACCTTCAGATGTAGCAGTGTCAACCCGAACTTCTGCAATGGGTTAAACTGTTGCAGCATGATATTTTATCACACAAAACAACAAAAAAACAGTATGTATCATTATCATGGCATAAACCTTATTGGTAACAAGTAAGGGTGGGTTCACACTTGTACTTGAGTCCGTCCACTGATAATCCGAGTGAAACTCTCGGGAAACTGGATAAGCACCGGATAGCGACAGGTTAATTGGAATGGGTTTTTAAAGCAATGCGCGGGTGTCTGATTACATCCTCTGGCGCGAAGCCATTTTTTTTCGTCGACCAGAAAGTCCGATTTTGTTTCCGACGAAAAAACTGGATTCGCGGCACAGAGGGTGTAAGCGCACACCCGTGCATTGCTTTAAAAACCCATTCAAATGAATGGGTTTTTAAGCAATGTGTCGCTAACCTGTCGCTATCCGGTGCCTATCCAGTTTCCTGAGAGTTTCACTTGGATTGGCAGCGGACGGACTCAAGCGCAAGTGTGAACCCACCCTAATTTGAAGAAATACATCCTTGGTTTCTGTATCTAGTAAGTCAGTTTCTGTTTCCTATGGGAATAAGATACTAGACTAGCATCACTCTCCAGGACAGAACAGTGAGGAGAAGCCTCCACCTTGCATGTTTTGAGATGTATGAAGTGGCGATTGCTGATTGGATATCAATGAGGTTTGTGTCGGCCCTGGGTGGGGTTAATATTATATAAAGCTGGTGTCACACGAACACAGCCGAGCATCAGTGCCGATACTAAACTCAAAACAGGGAGACAGGGTTAGCAATATCCATGGCACAATCTCCCTGTGTTTGAAATAGTTTAATGGCACCTATGTTGACCCTCTGTTGATATAAAGAGGGAACACACGTTAGTTGCATGTGCAGTAGATACCGGGGTGCAAGTAGGGTTGGGAACAGTGTATAGTACATTACCATCTGAGTGTGGCAATGCATGATAGTATAGGAGATTAGCAGGGGCGTAACTACCGGGGTAGCAACGGTAGCAGCTGCCACAGGGCCCGGGACATTACGGGGCCCCGCAGGCCCCCGATGCTGATGCTTTTTTTTTTTTTTTTTAAATAGGCCGTTACCTGCTGGAGTAACCCCAGCAGGTAACGGGTCCTATATACTTACCATTCCCCGGGGTCCCGCTCACGGCCGCTTTTGATTCTGCGGAGGCGTCTGTGAGCAGGAGCAGGGATCGGTATGTGAGGCCGTGGGCCGAACACCACAATCTCTGCTATCATTATACTCCGGAGTCTTTGAAAAGACCCCGGAGTATAATAATTGGAGACCCAGAGTTGGTAAAGGAACATAAAAAACAATGTACTTACCTCTCCTGCGGTTCTCCAGGCTTCGGGCCTGTTTGGTGACGTCCCAGACGTCAGCGAACGTCATTTTGCGTCGCGACGCCGGCCCGCATCACGTGATGCCGGCCTGGTCCAGCATTGAAGAAGGCTGAAGTAGCGCACGGGCATGCACCGGAGCGAGGAACAGCTAAGCAACGTTGTTTTTTCATGTTTCTATCCTCCCCTGGGTCTCCGATCATTATACTCTGGGGTCTGAAAAGACTCCAGAGTATAATAATTGTTCATGATTGGTCCACAATGGGACATATAATAATAGCGTGTGCAGGGGCCACTATGGGGCATGATACTGTGTGCAGGGGCCACTATGTGGGGGGTTGGAGGGGGCAGTTCGGGGGGGGGGGGGGGAGGGGGGGGCAGTGGTTCGGGGGGGGGGGGCCCCCATGTCAAATGTTCGCCTTGGGGCCCAGCCATTCCTAGTTACGCCACTGGAGATTAGTAATGTGGATCTGCTCACAGGGTAAAAAGTAACTAATCCTCCCCTCCCCACTTATCTCTATACTAGTCCATTCAGAATAGTGGACAGTGTAAGACGTTGCTGGAGTAGTGGACAATATAACTGCGTGATCTGGATGAAATAGTGGGCATCAATATACAATGTGCCAGTCAGACAAGTCAGTCTATCCAGGGACCACATAACTGCATGGAAGCCAGAGATATTGATCATATGGGATTTAGAATTGGCTTGGTAAGTCTTTATTAAAAAAGTTATTAATATAAGTGTTTTAAAGTGTAAATAAACTTTTGGACAACTTTTGATTTTCTGTCAGCTTTTGTGTCAGTAATACATTTTGTAATAAATATTAAAAGATTTTGGCTCCTTTCTGTTGAAATGCTGCATTTTATCACTCTCTCCCTTGTTTCTCAACTGAGAGCTGTGAAGAGAAAAATAAGTTAGGGGAGGGGATAATTTCAAACTCAGGTATTATATGACACTAAGAATGCCATCCTTTATGATTTCCAGAGATATCACTGGCTGAAAACAGTGTAGGGAATGGGATATGTTTAGCTGCAGCTGCATATAGATATCTCAATCCCAACTCTACAGTATTTTCAACCAGTGATATCTCTGGAAATCATACAGGTAGAACTACTTCCTCTTCTTTCATATGACACCAAAAGCATTACTAATAGTCTATACTGGTGTATATATCGTGCAATGCAGGATTTCACAGAAAGGAGCCAACATTTGTTAATAAAGTTTAGAACAAAATATATTAATGACACAAATACTGCCAAAAGTTGTCTGAAAGTTTAACCACGCTTTAACTGTCCAGTCAGGCAGTAAAAAAGCAGAACAGAAATCCTGATATCAGCTTAGTTAGCAAACATTAGTCTATACTGAAAGAGAAGTCCACATTTTTCCCCTAAAATAAAAATATATAAGAAGTCCTTTATTTCTAACATAATATACAGAATACATCATCCCCTAAATTTTTGTTTTCTATAAAAAGGAGGGATGCGGATCAGTTCCCTAAATGCTTAGGTTAAGGAGCAGACCGGATCCATATGTTCTGGTACTGCTACTAAGTTAATTAAATATTGGGAAGCAGTCGTAAGATCTGTATCTAGCATAGTGGGTATTGAAATGACAGTAACAATGGGAGTATGTACTGTATGTAAGTATTCATACCCCTTGAACTTTTTCACATTTTGTCACCTTACAACTACAAATGTACATGTATTTTATTGAGATTTTAAGTGATAGACTAACACAAAGTAGCAGATAATTGTGAAGTGGAAGGAAAATGATACATGGTTTTCAACATTTTCATCAAACAAAAATCTGAAAAGTGTGATGTGCAAAAGTATTCAGCCCCCCTATAACAATACTTTGTAGAACCACCTTTTGCTGCAATTCCAGCTGCAAGTCTTTTGGGGTATGTCTCTACCAGCTTTGTGCATCTAGAGACTGAGATTTTTGCCCATTCTTCTTTGCAAAATAGCTTAAGCTCAGTCAGATTGGATGGAGAGCGTCTGTGAACAGCAGTTTTCATGTCTTGCCACAGATGCACAATGGGATTTAGGTTTGGACTCTGACTGGGCCATTCTAACACATGGATATTCTTTGATCTAAACCATTCCACTGTAACTCTGGCTGTATGTTTAGGGTCATTGTCTTGCTGGAAGGTGAATCTCCTTCCCAGTCCAGGTATTTGCGCTCCACAGGTATTCTTCCAGGATTGCCCTGTATTTTCTTCATCCATCTTCCCATCAACTCTGACCAGCTTCCCAGTCCCTGCTGAAGAAAAAGCCTCCCCACAGCATGATGCTGTCACCACCATGTGTCACAGTGGGGATGGTATGTTCAGGATGATGAGCAGGGTTACTTTTCCACCACACATAGTGCTTTGCATTTAGGCCAAAAAGTTCAACTTTGGTCTCATCTGACCAGAGCACCTTCTTCCACATGTCTGCTGTGTCTCCTATATGGCTTGTGGCAAACTGCAAATGGCACTTGTTGTGCCTTTCTTTCAACAATGGTTTTCTTCATACCACTCTTCCATAAAGGCCAGATTTGTGGGTTGCATGACCTAGTTGTCCTGTGGACAGATTCTCCCACCTGAGCTGTGGATTTCTGCAGATCCTCCAGAGTGACCATGGGCTTCTTGGCTGTTTCTCTGACCAGTGCTCTCCTTGCTCGATCTGCTAGTTTAGGTGGACGGCCATGTCTTGGTAGGTTTGCAGTTGTAGAATACTTTTCCATTTTTGGATGATGGATTGAACTGTGCTCCTTCGGATGCTCAAAGCTTGGGATATGTTTTTATAACCTAACTCTGCTTTAAACTTCTCCACAACTTTATCTTTGACCTGTCTGGTGAGTTCCTTGATCTTCATGATGCTGTTTGTTCACTAGTGTTGTCTAACAAACCACTGAGGCCTTCACAGAACAGGTGTATTTATACTAAGACTAAATTACACACAGCTGGACTCTATTAACTAATTAAGTGACTTCTGAAGGCAATTGATTGCACTGGATTTTATTTTAGGAGTATCAGAGTACAGGGGGCTGAATACTTTTGCAAGTCACACCCTTCTAATTTTTATTTGATTAAAATTTTGAAAACCATGTATCATTTTCATTTCACTTCACAATTATCTGCTACTTTGCGTTGGTCTATCACTTAAAATCTCAATCAAATACATTTAAGTTTGTGGTTGTAAGGTGACAAAATGTGAAAAAGTTCAAGGGGTATGAATACTTTTATGAATATACAAGGCACTGTATATTGGGAGATGTAGCTGGAATATCTGAACATTCAGCTGTTAATGCACGTATTGGAGGTATAATGGCTTAGATCAGTGGGGCAGAAATTTGGAATCCTTGGCTAGCCTTTATAGCCTTATGAGTGTAAATATATATCTATAGCTATATATATTTTTTTTCCCCTCTCTCTCCCAGTTTGGTTGGGTTATGTGTAAAATGTGTTATTTGTTGTTGTTGTTTTTTTATATTAGAATTTTGCATAGTTACTCTGGATAATAAAAAATATTTATTTAAACAACAAAAGCATAACAAAAAAAGTCCTCGAGTAGTTCCCTTCAGCAAAATTTTTAGGAACTCAATTTAAAGTTTTGGGTTAGAAGAAATCTGGGTGATGGGGGAAAATGTCCTTTAAGATGGATGCATGAACTACAACTTTGATTTTAGAGAAATTTCTGATTGAACCTGCACGACAAGGCTCTGACCCGTAGAGCTTAGGATTTCAGCAGGAAAATTCCTCTACTGAAGGTATTAATGTGATGCTAGTTGGCTGGAAGGCGCATTCATTACCATATTCCTGCAATTTAATCTGGATAAAAGGTTAGAAATATAAATGACTTAGTAAGCATTTTAACAAGAGCAATTTAGTAAGGAAAGTAACTTTAAATGACTTAGCATTGATGAAAAGTCCATTGGAGGTAATTATGTTGAGACATACTTTACGGGAGTGGTGGAATAGTTTGGACAAGTTATCAAAAAGGCTTTAGAGGGTGGTTTGAGGACAAACAGTGGGGTCTGTTCTATAAACAATCATGGATAGGATTTTATATGTAATGTGCATTTTACTGCCCCTCTAAAATACAGCTATGACCTGCCAAATGAGAACAAGTAACAGGGTCAAAATGATAATAATCTCTATCCAAGACGGAAGCTGCAGTGGAATTATAAGCTATGACTGCTTGGTCTCCACTGCAGACAGACCAGAAAGAAAGGGGGTGCTACACTAAGGTACATAGATGCATTATATATGTGTACATGCATCGCATATAGATAGATACATGCATGCTATATAGGTACATACATCTATCAACAGTGATAGTAAGGTTCAGGTTGAAGACTATTGCTATAGAAGTAGATACATTAAAGAGGTTGTCCCATTATGGACACTTATTCCCTATCCACAGGACAGGGGATTAATGTCAGATCACTGGTGCCCCTAAGGCCTCCTTGTGAATGGAGTGCCAGTGCACTTTGGTAAATTGGTGCTTCATTCAGTACAATGGGGCTGCCGGGACTGTAATCACCGCGGGACCCGGCAATGGCCCTTTTTACAGTGGGAGAAGCAATTTCATGCCCTCTTGTGGCAAGACCCTGTGTCTAATCAGACCACACCTGTAATAACTTACATATCTGCCTGAGACATAACCGCATGCAGTTTTGCAGTAAAATCCGTCATTTTTATCTGGGTGTGTCATTTATTTGTGTGTGAGTGCAAATTATGGTGGAAAATAAGTATTTGCTCAATAACAAAAGTTCATCTCAATACTTTGTTATGTATCCTTTGTTGGCAATGACAGAGGTCAAACGTTTTCTGTAAGTCTTCACAAGGTTGGCACACACTGTTGCTGGTATGTTGGCCCATTCCTCCATGCAGATCTCCTCTAGAGCAGTGATGTTTTGGGGCTGTCGCTGGGCAACATGGACTTTCAATTCCCTCCAAAGGTTTTCTATGGGGTTGAGATCTGGAGACTGGCTAGGCCACTCCAGGACCTTGAAATGCTTCTTATGAAGCCACTCCTTCATTGCCCTGGTGGTGTGCTTGGGATCACTGTCATGCTGAAAGACCCAGCCACATTTCATCCTCAATGCCCTTGCTGATGGAAGGAGGTTTGCACTCAAAATCTCACGATACATGGTCCAATTCATTCTTTCACGGATCAGTCGTCCTTGTCCCTTTGCAGAGAAACAGCCCCAAACATGATGTTCCCACCCCCATGCTTCACAGTAGGTATGGTGTTCTTTGGATGCAACTCAGCATTCACTCTCCTCCAAACACAACGAGTTGTGTTTCTACCAAACAGTTCTACTTTGGTTTCATCAGACCATATGACATTCTCCCAATACTCTTCTGAAACATCCAAATACTCTATAGCAAACTTCAGATGGGCCTGGATATGTACTGGCTTAAGCAGGGGGACATGTCTGGCACTGCAGGATCTGAGTCCCTGGCGGCGTAGTGTGTTACTGACGGTAGCCTTTGTTACGTTAGTCCCAGCTTTCTGCAGGTCATTCACTAGGTCCCCCCGTGTGGTTCTGGGATTTTTGCTGGGTGAGATCTTGCGTGGAGCCCCTGATCGAGGGAGATTATCAGTGGTCTTGTATGTCTTCCATTTTCTAATTATTGCTCCCACAGTTGATTTCTTCACATCAAGCTGCTTGCCTATTGCAGATTCAGTCTTCCCAGCCTGGTGCAGGTCTACAATTTTGTTTCTGGTGTCCTTCCACAGCTCTATGGTCTTCACCATAGTGGAGTTTGGAGTGTGACTGTTTGAGGTTGTGGACAGGTGTCTTTTATACTGATAACAATGTCAAACAGGAGCCATTACTACAGGTAATGAGTGGAGGACAGAGGAGCCTCTTAAAGAAGAAGTTACAGGTCTGTGAGAGCCAGAAATCTTGCTTGTTTGTAGGTAACCAAATACTTATTTTCCACCATAATTTGGAAATAAATTCTTAAAAAATCAGACAATGTGATTTGCTGGATTTGTTTTCTCATTTTGTCTCTCATAGTTGAGGTCTACCTCTGATGACAATTACAGGCCGGCCTCATCTTTTTAAGTGGGAGACACAGGTACATATTTATATATATATATATATATATATATATATATATATATATACAGTGCCTTGCAAAAGTATTCGGCCCCCTTGAACTTTTCAACCTTTTGCCACATTTCAGGCTTCAAACATAAGGATATAAAATTTTAATTTTTTGGTGAAGAATCACAACAAGTGGGACACAATCGTAAAGAGGAACGAAATTTATTGGATATTTTAAACTTTTGTAAACAATAAAAAACTGAAAAGTGGGGCGTGCCAAATTATTCGGCCCCCTTAAGTTAACACTTTGTAGCGCCACCTTTTGCTGTGATTACAGCTGCAAGTCGCTTGGGGTATGTCTCTATCAGTTTTGCACATCGAGAGACTGAAAGTCTTGCCCATTCTTCCTTGGAAAACAGCTGGAGCTCAGTGAGGTTGGATGGAGAGCGTTTGTGAACAGCAGTTTTCAGCTCTTTCCACAGATTCTCCATTGGATTCAGGTCTGGACTTTGACTTGGCCATTATAACACCTGGATACGTTTATTTGTGAACCATTCTATTGTAGATTTTGCTTTATGTTTGGGATCATTGTCTTGTTGGAAGATAAATCTCCGTCCCAGTCTCAGGTCTTTTGCAGACTCCAACAGGTTTTCTTCCAGAATGGTCCTGTATTTGACTCCATCCATCTTCCCATCAATTTTAACCATCTTCCCTGTCCCTGCTGAAGAAAAGCAGGCCCAAACCATGATGCTGCCACCACCATGTTTGACAGAGGGGATGGTGTGTTCAGGGTGATGAGCTGAGTTGCTTTTACGCCAAACATATCGTTTTGCATTGTGGCCAAAAAGTTCGATTTTGGTTTCATCTGACCAGAGCACCTTCTTCCACATGTTTGGTGTGTCTCCCAGGTGGCTTGTGGCAAACTTTAAACAAGACTTTTTATGGATATCTTTGAGAAATGGCTTTCTTCTTGCCACTCTTCCATAAAGACCAGATTTGTGCAGTGTACGACTGATTGTTGTCCTATGGACAGACTCTCCCACCTCAGCCGTAGATCTCTGCAGTTCATCCAGAGTGATCATGGGCCTCTTGGCTGCATCTCTGACCAGTCTTCTCCTTGGTTTTCAAAGCATTTTAGAGTCCTTAAAAAAAATTGCAATCTAAGTAGAGAAGTTATTTACAACAGGTCAAAAAAACAGTCTGGAAACTTGTGGTGCGTGACGGAGAGATCAGTAATTCTTGCTGTTATCTGTTTGCTATCAGGAGGTGATTTGTGACCCTCACAGGTCACACATAGTGTGATTTGAAGCTGGCATGAATATTGAGTTCAGTTCATGGTTCAAACATAGTGTGACATGAAGCTGGCATGAATATTAAGTCCAAATTGCAGAGTTTGAAATTTTTGCATAAATTTGTACTCCATTTCTTTTCTTTTCTCCTGTGTCTTAAAATGTCCCATTAAAACCACAACCCACAAATCTTCAATAGAGTGGTTTTCTCCGAGAAATGTGCGGCCACCTAACCCTGCAGGAACAGAAGGCTATTACATCACTGAAAGAAAATCAGGATATAATAATAAAACCAGCTGACAAAGGGGGTGCAATAGTCATAATGAACACCTCAGACTATATCCAGGAAGCAAACAGGCAACTGTCAAATCCCATCCATTACTCCAAACTTGGAAGTGATCCCACAGAGGCCTATATGAAAGAACTAAAGAGTATGATCAAGGAGTTTCCAGTCCAGATCCAGAATCAGGTAAAAGGACTTATCCCCCAAGATCCCAGGCCGGGCTGCTTCTATATGCTCCCAAAGATACACAAAGATGGCAA
The DNA here is from genome assembly GCA_947044405.1 of Leptodactylus fallax. Taxonomy (NCBI): domain Eukaryota; kingdom Metazoa; phylum Chordata; class Amphibia; order Anura; family Leptodactylidae; genus Leptodactylus; species Leptodactylus fallax. The sequence continues at coordinate 10,713,022 of CAMRHE010000025.1, forward strand.
CCCTGGGAGGCCTATCATTTCTGGCATTGGGACACTGACAGAAAACATCTCAGGTTGGGTGGAAAATCTCCCAAAACCCCTTGTCAGGGATACTCCAAGCTATATCCAGGACACCACTGACCTTCTTAACAAACTGAATGCCCTGGGCCCTCTACCTGAGGGTACCATTTTGGCCACCATGGATGTGGAATCCCTGTATACTAACATTCCCCACAAGGATGGAGTTGTAGCATGTCGGGTACACCTGGCAAAACAAAACCTCCCAACAGAACCAGTAACACAGCTCATACAATTCATCCTTAGCCACAACCATTTTACCTTTGGAGAGGATCTATATCTACAGCGAATGGGAACTTCAATGGGGACCAGATGTGCACCCCAATATGCAAATCTCTTTATGGCAGAAATGGAAGGAACATATTCATCAACATGCACCACCAAACCTATGATTTACCTTCGTTATATCGATGATATCCTTGTCATCTGGACTGCAGGTGAGGAGGCCCTACTTCAATTCCATAATGACTTCAATGACTTTCACCCGACCATCAACCTTAAACTTAGCTATTCAGGGAGTGAAATTCACTTTCTGGATACCACAATATACATTAAAGACCACCGGCTACTCACATCAATATACCACAAACCCACAGACAGAACGGCCTACCTGAGAAACGACAGCTTCCACCCCAAGCACACAAGACAATCTATAATCTACAGCCAGGCTATACGATACAATCGTATTTGCTCCGACAAAACAGACCTGGACAAGCACCTCCTGGATCTGAGGATGAAATTTCTCAGATTGGGATACAAACCAAAAGTGACAGACAACCAATTAAACAAAGCAGCAGCCATTAACAGAGACAGTCTGCTCACATATAGAGAGACCCAGAAAGAAGCCCGAGTGCCCCTAGTTGTCACCTACAACCCACAGCTGGAGATCCTACGAAGGATTGCCAAGGAGCTCCAACCTGTACTACATTGGGACAACAGACTCAAGGACATATTTCCAGTCCCCCCTCTCCTCTCCTTTCGACAACCACCAAACCTGAGGCGCATTATCGTCCGGAGTGCCCTGAAGGCCCCAAGTGAAAATGGCACCTCACCATGCCTACATAAAAGGTGCATGACCTGCAAGCACATCCACACCGCTGACAGTGTACCTATCCCACAGTCACAACAGGTGCACAGAATTAGGGGGACATTTTCCTGCAGGTCTTCCAATGTGGTGTACCTCATAATGTGTGTGCAATGTCCCACCACAGGCCTCTATGTGGGGGAAACAGGGCAGAGACTCAGTCAACGAATGAACTCACACAGATCCAACATTAATAACAGCAGAACCGATCTCCCAGTGGCCGCACATTTCTCCGGAGAAAACCACTCTATTGAAGATTTGCGGGTTGTGGTTTTAATGGGACATTTTAAGACACAGGAGAAAAGAAAAGAAATGGAGTACAAATTTATGCAAAAATTTCAAACTCTGCAATTTGGACTTAATATTCATGCCAGCTTCATGTCACACTATGTTTGAACCATGAACTGAACTCAATATTCATGCCAGCTTCAAATCACACTATGTGTGACCTGTGAGGGTCACAAATCACCTCCTGATAGCAAACAGATAACAGCAAGAATTACTGATCTCTCCGTCACGCACCACAAGTTTCCAGACTGTTTTTTTTGACCTGTTGTAAATAACTTCTCTACTTAGATTGCAATTTTTTTTAAGGACTCTAAAATGCTTTGAAAACCATGTGTATAAAAATCTGTTAATTTTCAGTTCTTGTATCACACCATGTCTGATGAAGGGAGCGAGCACTCCTGAAAGCTTACTTATAAATATACTCAGTTAGCCTCTAAAAGGTATCGCCTGATTTCTTCACTCTTCCACTACTTTCAATGGCTAACACGGTACAACATTATACTACAGTCTTCTCCTTGTTTGAGATGAAAGTTTAGAGGGATGGCCGGGTCTTGGTAGATTTGCAGTGGTCTGATACTCCTTCCATTTCAATATGATCGCTTGCACAGTGCTCCTTGGGATGTTTAAAGTTTGGGAAATCTTTTTGTATCCAAATCTGGCTTTAAACTTCTCCACAACAGTATCACGGACCTGCCTGGTGTGTTCCTTGGTCTTCATGATGTTCTCTGCGCTTTAAACAGAACCCTGAGACTATCACAGAGCAGGTGCATTTATACGGAGACTTGATTACACACAGGTGGATTATATTTATCATCATCAGTCATTTAGGACAACATTGGATCATTCAGAGATCCTCACTGAACTTCTGGAGTGAGTTTGCTGCACTGAAAGTAAAGGGGTCGAATAATATTGCACGCCCCACTTTTCAGTTTTTTATTTTTTACAAAAGTTTAAAATAACCAATAAATTTCGTTCCACTTCACAATTGTGTCCCACTTGTTGTTGATTCTTCACCAAAAAATTTAAATTTTATATACTTATGTTTGAAGCCTGAAATGTGGCAAAAGGTTGAAAAGTTCAAGGGGGCTGAATACTTTCGCTGTATATATGTATGTTATAGGTACATACAGTATGTACAAACTATATAGATATATACATAAAAGCTATATAGGTACATCCTATAAAAATTAAAACATAAATCCTATAATGGTCAATACAAGCATGATACATTCTGTGTGGGAAACAAATCTAAATTTACAATGAATTCCTCCGATATTTGCAGGTAGAAGAAGAGTTCACTGTTTATCCTCCCAGCAATGTCTGTTTTCTAGAACAGTAAAACTGTCTTTTTCTTGCTACTTTCAACTAAATAAAAGTAATAAGAAAGGTAAAAGATCTGCACAAAACCTTAAGGAAAGGAATTGAGTTAGGTATCAATAAAGGAGACTTCTTTCTTCTGGTATATTTCATTTTTCTTACCTACAACAGGACTCAGATGATTCATTTATCTCGCTACATAAAGAGAACAGAGATCCAGTAACAGACAATTAATAGCCAGAATTAATATATGTCCAGACAACAATCTCCAGGAACACAACATACCAGAATGCATCTCAGTGCAAGGACTTTTAAACTAGTGTCTTTTTTTACATACAAATAAAGGGGTTGTCTCACTAAGGAATACCCTTTTCCATAGCTCTGCTAGGACTTAAGGACATCATGGAGTAGGGTTAATATATCAGCGGCTCAAGTTCTGGCAGATCCATTTTCTCATTTGAATAGCCAGTATGTAATACTCTATCTCACCTGTAGTGGCCACTGCAGGGGAAAATTTATGGCTAGCTATAACTTTTCCAAGGAATGACAACTGATCGCTGGGGATTTCAGAAGCTAGACACACAGTGCCAGGTCCACAAAAGGAGAAATCATTGTGAGGCATCCCTTTAAATAAAAGATGTCTTAAAAGTGTTGTCCAGCTGAGCCAGTCAGGCGTGTCATGAGAGTGGGGTATAAAATTGGGCCAGAGGGTGCAGTGTTCAGAAAGTATATTAGTAAGTTTTATTATTTTACATTTGGGCAAAAACTAGGACCGGACTGAATACATACCTTCATCTCTACAGCAGAAGATCCAATAAGCAGCAGAGACTCTCCATCCCAAACATCAATTTGAAGGGTTTGAAGAGCCAAATAACGCAGAAACCATCTTTGTTCTCCAGGCTTGAGGAATCCAGGATCTACTGTGTACTTCAACTGATACCCAGGTGACCCTGTAAGAAGGTAATAAACAAGACTAATATACATACAGTATGTACACGTGCATGAAATTACTAGTCAGAATACTATCATGCAGCTCTAACAAAAATACACCATGCTCTGTGACTGCTCTCAGCCACAATTTTAACATTTTTGAGATATCAGTTAGAAACTCCATCAAAAAGACAAAAAAGAAGGATAAATGTGTGGCTGTCTGTAGCTTCAGCTGGTGACAAGAGCAGATCACTGGTGATTTGGCTTGCTGCGGTCGATCGGCTGATCTTAAGTGGGTTGACATTTAAAGAACAGATTGCTTAGGTGAGGCAGACCCTTAATTAAAGGGGTTGTCTCATCACAGATAACACTCAGGTAAGAGCAATCACAGTGATCATTTTACCTTGCAGTGGCCACTACAGGAGAAATGTTGTATTACATGCAGCCATTGAAATAAATGGCTGTGCAGAGTGAAGCCACTGCTTTTCAATGGCTCATTGTTGGGAAGGGATTCATCTGTGTTCATCAGTAAGTGTGTCTTAATGTATTACTAACGATGGATTTTACAACAAACATTCTATTCCAAGTACTGCGAGACTGACAGGTAAGGGTTACATAATAAAAGATTTCACCTTCATAGCATAAGAGAGACGTTATTATACTTACCCGGGTTTAATGAGCCGTCTTTGTTGATTTGCATTAAGAGACGGGCCGGTGTGTCAGAACGTGACTTAGTCGTAGAATGAATCTGTACAAGCTGCAGGCGAGAGGTGGTCACCGGCCGAAAGCGGTAAAACTGAAAGGTGAAGTAAATGGTTTGGGGCCAATTGGTTGCAAAATCTTCCTGGACACTAAAAGGATGACATGATGATCAGCACAGTACAATAATTTTACAGGGTTCATTCACTTCTACTATAAAATTCACAAATGTGACATAGTCTAATAAAAGGATTTCATTATGTGTCACACTACCATATGGCAACCCAGTTTAGGCTCTGTTCGCTTTCTGTCAGAGCTTCTGGGATATTAGACAGCACCTAAGGTGCAGTATGAAGCTATATTCTTGCTGGCAAAAATATTAGTGCCATGAAAAAACCTGATGGACCCATTAAAAATCATGATCTGTTGGTATCCTTATAGCTCAAACCAGGGCTACAATAGCAAGTTTCGTCAAGCAACATGTATTGCAAGATGACATCTAATGAATGTCAATGGTGTTATGACCTGCAACATTGAAAAATATCCAAACATCTTAAACCGCATTACAAGCTGTGGGAAAGTAAGAATTAGTCTTCCCTTTAATAGGGGCTTCTGACAGTGTCAGACTTTGTAGCCCCATTAACCAAGGGAATGGTAATAGCCAGCTGATAATTTATTAATATATTTCCAGGAGGAGGAATACGTTAACAGAGTTAAGAAAAGATGCTCCAAAATTGTCCCAATCTATTTTCCCATATGTTTTAGATCTGTTTAAAATGGTTTTGGCTTAATAATACGATCCAATGGGACCACACAGATTCAACAGAATACCACCCATGTACAGGGGTGACTGTGTGACACTTCACGTCTCGTTCTCTATTGTGTACACACATCCTGAAGGCGATAAATAACCCTGACACTGAGGAACGTCACTCAATTAACTTTTCTGGACTATGATTGATTCGTTGTCTGGATCACCGCATTCTCATCAGCTCCATATTCATGACCGGCTTGTCACATTCAACAAAAGCGCACTCATCAGATCAACACACAAGGATGTCGCCTCTCACCTGCTGAAGGCAAGAAACTGCAGGACAATTTCATTACACTGCAGATAATCTGCTTCTTCCCTCTGGGAATTAAAGTTCACCGGACTTGATGGATCAACCACTTCCGCTACCTCATTATTGCAGTCTAAAATCTCAGGGAATCCAGCTGAGTGGAGACGGGCCAAGGCGGCTCGAGACAGGATGGATGTGGTGCTGGAAGAAACAAAGAGGGCACCATTTATCCAAAAGAAATTTTACCAGATTTACATATTGTTATTAGTGTTCACTCTGCAAACCTTATTATATGTCCTGTTCAATTACACAAACATATCCTGATGGCAAGAATATTAAGAAAACCAAGACTTGCCTTATTATCTTAATTCTACCCTTTAAGCTTGTGTAGGAACTGTGCCTGAGGGTCCAAGGTCCTGGTGACAACCTCAGTAAGTGCAACCACCACTTCTACAGTCTGACAGGTGACATCTGTCATACAGCTGCCCATACACATTAAAGTTGGCTCAACACTTCAACTATGGCAAGAATATTCAACTATCTATTGTGCATCAGAGGATAGCAGATGTAGGGGAAAAGAAGCATGTTGCATTTCTATGGTATGTAATATAGGTCACAGCTTGCTGACTAATGGGGGAACAAGATCTTGTTTGCTCCATGTGAATGGAGGGGCAAGTTGCGCATGTGTGCTAACACTCCATTATTTATTATTATTTATTTTGCTTACTTATATATCGCCATCATATTCCGCAGCACTTTACAGACATCGTCAGTCACTGTCCTATATAGGGCTCACAATCTACATTCCCTATCTGTATGTCTTTGAAGTGTGGGAGAAAACTGGAGTACCCAGAAGAAACCCATGCAAACAAGGGAAGAGCATACAAACTCATTTCATATGGGACTGCCGGAGATTGCCAAGTGCTGAACACCCCACTGGCTTCCTTAAAGATTACCTCCATTTATAAAGAAACATTCCAAAAAACAAAAGAACAAGTAAACATAAGAACCTCTGTAATATATATTTTATTAAAGAAAGAAAAATGCTTATTTCTCCTCTAATCAGCCTATAGAGAAGGGAGAGGGAGAAGGAGGCTAGAAACTGATTTAGGATAGGTCATCAACTAAAGATCTGGAGATCGTTGCTCTGCTTGGTAAGTATTGAAGAGGATGCAGAGCTCACCCAAGTCATCAATTATGTAGCCTTGAAACTCCCTTTCTGGAGGAAGAATTTGGATCCAGAAAGGAGACAGTCAGATCACTGAAACATCAGATTACAACTGTTCATAGGAGTCTATGGAGTGGTACACTGTAAACTGGCCATACACTTCAGATAGCTGTTTGGCTAACTGCTCTCACCTGATTCCATCTCCAACCCCCACAAGAAGTGACATTGCCAGTCCTAGTAGTAGCTTGCCCAAACAAAATTATTTTTCAATGTTGACACCCTGCTTCCTTATCCTTCCCAAAATCAGCAGGGAAGATTTGTAAGGCTCCCAAACACTAGATGGTCAGCCAGTTCCACTGAAATCTGGTTTATTTGACATAATGTACTGTGAATGGCCAGGTTAAGTCTCAATTGAAAGAAATGTGTACAGTACACTGAGCCAAGTGTGCATGTTTATGGCAAAGTCAAAGGAAGAATTCTCATGCATACTTCCTGCTATACCTATTGCTAAGCAATGCATAATGTATTATTAGATAGGAAAATTCCAGTTTTAACAGGGTATTTCTAATACTTCGATGTAGCAGAGATGAGTTTGTTATTTGACCCAACCAATCACGGTGGGATGATAAACTGTCTTCTTACATAGGACTGCAGAGACACTTGCATTATCTTAAAGACTCTGTTAGTCCATTGAAATGTTGCACCCCCCCCTATAACCTAACCTCAGCAATACTCAGCACAATTACTATAAAGCACACATACCATGATCAGGCCATGGCAGAAACCCAAAACAAGCTTTATCCGGGTGTAAATGTCTGAGCAAGAGAAACACATTATTTATGACATCATTCTACACCCCTTCCCTTAAATGTTATGTATGCCAGGTGACAGATGGATGGAGTACAGTAAGGAAATCCATGGATAGGTTCCAGATTTTCTTTTCAGTCTACTTAGAAATGGATATACTTAAAAAAAGCATGGTATAATACTGATGCTGACTCAAAGGGGACAGAGAGAGAGATAGTGCTGGCACTATATACATAAAATTATTATTATTGTTACAAAAGAAAAATGTATATTGTATCTATGGAGGAGCAGACGTACATATAAAGATGATAATAACGCAACTTTGTCATCCATTATATCTATGATTATCCAGTGTTAGGTCAGTGTTCATCCCCAGTCAACAGTTAAACCCAACTTTTCAGATTCATAGACAAAAATAGTCCAGATCTGATAGTATATCCTGACTTTCTGCATAATGTAATGTGTAACATTGTGAAGATGTGCTAATAGAAAACACACACACAACACTAATTCAGACTGAACAGACTGCGTGAGTCACTAGTCTTGGCATTTTGTACTGCAGGAACACATGGCGAATGCTATTTCTGCTTTAGGTACAGTCCTTTATATATTCCCTCCCCCATGTACACAGACTCAAATCCAATTTATCACAAATTCTTTGCATATAGCAGCAAGCTTAAACTCCGAAGACTTCCAGGCAGCACTTTCAAGGAGTAGCCGGTCTAATACGCTAGGAGACCCCCTCACATCCAGGGGACCCACTGAATTGTTTTTAGAAAATTTCTATATAAAATCTAATTGAAATCCCTTTTGTGCTATCCAAAATGTTTGTCATAACTCTTCCACCTCATTCTGTCACCAGCACTAAGGTCGGTGAAAGATGAGCAGAAGTGAGTGACTCATGTGACTCAATGTCCATGATAGAACCGTAGAATCATTTTGGTTGCACCTCAATAGTAGTATATTAGATGCAATTCACAACTAGTCCGTGTCCATTCATTTCTACTGTAGACTGATGGTCACATGATCTATCAATATAACTTATAATAATATAATGCTCATAAATATCAAGCCACTAAAACTGTATTAGTCTAAGGCCCCATGTTGCGGAAACGCAGCTTTTTTTGTTGCAGATTTTGTTGCGGTTTTTTGACCCAAAGCCAAGAATGGCTACAAAAGGATTGGGAAATATATAGGAAGTACTTATACTTCTATCTTTTGCTCAATTCACTCCTGGCTTTGGCTCAAAAAACCACAACAAAAAAGCTGAGTTTCTGCAACGTGGGGCTTTAGCCTTAAAGGGGTTTGTCTGGAATTCTTTGTTAAAAATGGGCACATAGCAGTGAATGCTATAAGACAACAAAATAAGGCTAAGTCCACATATGCATTGAGTGCTCCAGCTGTTGCGGAACTACAAGTACCAGCATGCTTACTTGCTCTGCTCTTCTTGGAGCTACCCATAGAAGTGAATGAAGCATGCTGGGAGTTGTACTTCCACAGCATCTGGAGTGCCAAAGGTTGCTGATCCCTGGTCTGTCTTTACAATTTACAAGGGAAGGCAATTTTTGGCACTGCAACTATTTCAAGAGAACAGAAAAACTGTTAAAATGGATCAGATTGAACACTCAGCACTGGATTTGAGCACTGGATCTGTATTTTTTTGTATATAGTATTACCAGGAGAGGGGGAAGTCTATTCTTACCTTCCAGTCTGAGTTCCCAGTGCAACGATAGGGGCATGCACTGGAGAGAATACAAGCTCTTGGAGAGGTTCGGCATTAGATGGTTCTTGGTTACCTTTACTCAGATCTGCTTCGAGATGTGTTATTCCACTGGCATACGGGATTTCCTGTAGATGTGAAAAAAAGTGGTTAGAATACCTCTAACAAGAGATGTCATGTGCAGTCTTTTAGTCCAGTGTTTCAGACCTCCTACTGTACTTTCTGCCTCAAATCACTCTCCACTTTCCGCCATGGCTTTAACTCGCTCAGCTATATAGGCCTAGTCAGTGGAGTGGCTCCAACCTCAGGTTCTGCGGCTGAATCAGTTGCAAAGATTGTGTAGGATGCTTAGGTTTTGGGACGGAATTTGACACTGATTTTGAGGTGGAAATTAGACAGTGTGAACATACCCTTAAGGCTGTTTTCTTCTGTCATCTGGTCACCCAGATGATTCCACCCCTCCTCTTTATCACACATGGAAGTAGCAATCACTGAATCATGACATTATGATAATGGATTTTGAGGATCATTTTGAAGTCTGCTACCCAAAAGTGGCAGGGGAACTTGTTATAACACGGACTTCAGTTTAGTACAACATGCAAGGCAATGACATGATACTACAACACACACGCAATCCATGGCACTGTATTACACAGGCACAGCAATACAAAGTCAGGAAAGGACAGTAAATGTCAGAGTCTCATCTATGTAAGCGTTCCAGGCCTATTCTTACAAGACCATGTCAGGTAATTGGAAAAAAATGGTTTTATGCATCAGGTAACAATAGAAATGAAGATGATGAAACAGAGGTTCCCGATGCCAGATAAAACATTATGCAAATGCCATTTGAATATGCATCTGTGCTAGTGATGCGGTGTGTGACTTCTGACACATTCAACTACCTGGATGCATATCATTTGCATGTATAATATCAGAGGAAACCCAAGATAACAAATTCAAGACCTTCTACTATTTCTTTAGAAACATATGGTAGTAACCACCTTAAAGGGGTATTTCAACCCCAAACATTTATCACCTATCCACTAGATAGCTTATAAACGTTGGATCAGCAAAGAGATGGGGGGTGAAACTGATGCAACCCCACAAATGACTAGATTAGGGGAACCCAACTTTTCTTTTGCCTTACAGTAATGCCATTTAGGCAAGGAGGAAATCAAATGGAATGGTAGTCGAGCGTGCATGCTTTAGGAGTCATGAAACACCCATCTCTGCATTAACAAGGGAGTATGAAGTAGTCTAAAATCTACCTCCTGTACCAAGGGCTCAGATGACTGCAATGCTCCTCCTCATATCATTATACTGCAACTCTGCCTATTCAGCTTTGCTGCTCTGTATAAGCACAAACCCAGCGCCAGCACATGTAAATGGAAAGTTTACCAGGTACATTATAAGCTTAGTGCCCTCATGGTTGCCTGCCACCATCTCTTACTCATAGAGGAGACTAACTTGAATGAATGGAATAGTAAAAGACGTCACACACAAACAACTCAGGATCGCTTCAGCTCCACCAAAGTGAATTTGGGTGAACTGCAACACCACACACAACTTGTGGACACCAGTACTATTTTTGGGGGAAGATAGTCATACTGCGCTGTGTCCCTTAGTTCCAAATACCTATGTCAATGCTTTGGTTGAGTCTGCAGACTCCTCATGGCAGGGAAGCCAGGATTAATAAGTGAAGGTCTTCATTGTATAGCAGTGAGTCATTCACATGACTATTTCATAGGAATTGTCTGTCACATAAACCCATCAAGTAAATCTGACCTTACTCATAAGACACTGTACAGTATTTGACACTTGAAATCAACTGGAAAATGGGCCCTATTGGGACTCCTGAGAAAAGACTCCGTATATATACATTGCTTTTGGTAAAGTGCACTCAGAAATCCATATGATCTAAATTCCATTCTGTAGTGAATGTCCAGACATGGCACATCACATCTTATCTGTAGTGGGATATTCTGTGAAAAAGTAAGGTCATTTTGCCCTAAAATATAAAAATTACCTAGAATACACATTCTTCAGTTCTTATATTGTGGGCCGTATTAAAGAGGTTTTCCAAAAGTTACATACTGATGATCTGTTCTTAGTATAGGTCATCAAAATGTGATCGGTGGGGGTGAGACATTCAGCTGTTTGAAGAAACCACAGTATTTGGGTGGGCGCTGAACACTGCAAAGTGCAGTATTCAATTACTTTTAGTAAAGGTCCGTTGACCGGGGTCCGCCATCAAGTAAAGTTCTGAGCTGAACACGTCCAGTATTTATGGTATTTTTTGGACAGAAAGACGCATCTGACTATAAGCTGCGCTAGAAAAATTCGGAAAAATATTTCCTAATGTGGCATTATACTGTGCAGAGGGCACTAAAGAGCATTATACTATGGGTGGGGCAGTAAGGAGCATTATACTGTGGGTGGGGGCACGAAGGACGCATTATACTGTGGGTGGGGGGCATTACTGTATTGAGCATTATACTGTGGGTGGGGCCACTATGGAGCATTATACTGTGGGTGGGGGCACGAAGGGCGCATTATACTGTTGGTGGGGGCATTATGGAGCATTATACTGTGGGTGGGGCCACTATGGAGCATTACACTTTGGTTGGGTTCACTAAGGAACATTATTCTATGGGTGGGGGCACTAAAGAACAATATACTGTGGGGGCTACACAGTATAATGCCCCATTAGTGCCCCCACACATAATTAACATTAACAGCAACCTGGAGAAACATTCATCTCTTGCCCGCTGTCCCCAGGCCCAAGCCCTGATCCCTTACACTAAACGGCAGCAGAGATTGGCAACTGTCCCTGCTGCTTGCGCAACGTGTAAAGGCAGCAGGGATGATTACCGATCCCTGCTGCTGCTAATGCAAGGGATGAGGGCTAAGGGACAGCGGCCAGGAGATGAAGGTTTTGACATCTTGAGTATCTTTGGTGTAGGGGATTGCATGGTAGTACAGTTCAGCCCCATTCACTTGAATAGGATTGAGTTGGGCTGTGAAAAGAAAGTGGTGTTCAATCAAGCACTACTGCAAGCAGCAGATATTTATAGGTGCCCCATCGTTTAGATATTGAAGACCTATCTTAAGGATTGGTTATCAATATAAAACACCTATTTAGCTGTTCCTGAGTTATCTTGCTCTTTGGTACGCTTGGTGACAACCACTGAGGACGGCAGCCATTGTCATTCATCATCTCTACACTTCAAATACAATATGCAGCAAGCAAATATGATCCATCAAAACATACTGTACATGTCTATAGAGACATGGAAAGTAACTGCCCAGTTCTTTATCTTCTAGAGGTATTTGGCACTCATCTCCCTCCCTCTAAAAATTAACAATGGTTCAGTTAAGCCAAATCATGCTTGTTAGAGGGGTATATCCAATTTAAGAATTTATGGAATATCCACAGTCTGATAAGCGAGTGACCCCATTTTCTAGCCAGCACAATCTCCTTTTTTAAATAGCCTGGGGGAGGCAAAAAAAAATACATTATACTCACCTGTCCCTGGTGCTCAGATGTCCTCCTAGCGCGGTCCTATGCTTCTGCTCAGCTGTCTTCTTACAGTGAAATTCGTCACCGGCTGTGACGTCCTGGGTCCCTTCCGCTGAGACCGCTGGTTGGGGACTCAGTGGGCACTTCCGCCGGAAGACAACAACAGAGCTGCAGGACCAGACTGCGCTGGGAGGCATTGGAGCACCAAGGACAGGTGAGTATGTTTTTTTTTTTTTTTTGTTTCAACTTCCCCGGCCTCATTAAAAAATAAAATTTTAGCTCGGACAACCACTTTAAAATGTGAAGCAAGCCCAGAAGTGAAACAAAGCCGACCACTACAGATCATCTTGAGTGCACTGATTAGTTAAATTGCATATGGATTAAAATTTGATTTTCTCAGCAGCAAGATTACACTTTGACACAAGAAAAGTATGTCCACTATGCTGCTAGCAGCCCCTACAACAACATAGAAATTGTTTAGAAGTGATTTTGGAGGTGGTAGACTCCTATTAAGGACTTCAACACCAACAATTTTTTAAAAATGTTACAATGGTATAAAACAACAAAAGTTGTAATACTTACTTTACCAATATCTTTCTGCTTCCATGGTCCCCCTGTCTTTCTCGGTTTACAGGGCACCAGAGATATTGGCGCATGTTGAAATGTGACCTGTGAACAAAGCCTGGCAGGAGTCTAGAGAAGGGGTAGGCACAGGAGCAGCAGAGGACTGGTAAGGTGAGTATGTTATTTTTCAACATTCCAGCTGTTTCTAAAAACTTACACTAAACCGTATACATTCCAGGAAAACTTCAAAGTTTGGGAAACCACTAAGACATGCTCTGAACCTAGACAAAGGTCTCACCAATAGTACCGCAGGTCACATGACTACAGGTCACACTTAGCTTATGACCAAGGTTATACCTCTCTATGTGTATAAATGGAGTAACATACAGACTTTGTCTTTTGATCACTGATGTTTAGTTACTGTCAATGTCAAAGAAAGAGCAAAGCAGACATTCTCATGCCACATGTGAAAACAAGTCTCAGTCATTTATTCATGTTGGAAAACCAATCTTGGAAAGCGCATGGCATTAAAAATGAGTTTGTTGTAAATAGCTAATTGCTTTCTAGGGAGCGCTCCTATTAGAATTACCTAACTAATTAACGAAATGTCGCACCATTATAGGCAGGCTAACCACATACAATTATAGTCAGCTAATCTGGTTTTATTTGTGCTGCATAATCCCTCTAAAATGTATACAAACAGCAAAGTGTCAGGGACTTTACTCCTTTCTGGCACTCTCACATATTCCTCAAATTTCCCCAGACGTAAGCGCAGAAGTGGATATGTTATGGCTTAAAGGAGATTGCACTATCTTCCAGAACATCATATGGTTCCACTCTACATGAGTATCCTGCTGGCTTCTATACATTTGTACTCATAGTATCAAGTAAATTCCAGTTTTCTTTTTTGCTGGTTATACAGTGTTGAAGATGAAGTTTTATGGGTGGAGAAAGGAAGGGGTAAAGGGAGAGAGGGACTGTTTGCTGGCCAAAAGTATCACAGTCCTAGGGAAAAGAATCTTTGGAATTGCTGTTTTTAGAATACAGGCCACCATAGAGAATATGTATACTATTAATATTACCCAATAATCTATGTACTATTACCGTTCTCTACTACTATACTATTACAATTTGCCAATATGATACTATCACTATTCTCTAATACTGTAACTTTACACTATTACTATTCTCTAATAGTCTACTATTTCTTCTTTTTTTTTACTTCTCTAATACCAGGGGTGTAGCTATAGGGGGTGCAGAGGTAGCAATTGCTACAGGGCCCTGGAGCCTCAAGGGGTCCAAAGACCTCACTATAACATAAGAAGACACCGGTATTATAGGTAGCATACAGTAAGTAGGGGCCAGTTAGGGATTTTGCACTGGGTCCATTAGCTTCTTTCTTCTATTATAACTATTCTGTAATATTCTATTACTATACTATTTCTAGTCTCTAATACTAATACGGCATACAGGCCACAATAAAGGGTACAAAATACTAATTTCCTCTTATATTATTAGCATTTCTTGCATAGTTTGTTTGTGCAACAAGGTTTCCAAACTGGGTAAAAATCTCATCACACTGTACAAATACATGAAGAGACAGCACAAAGACCTTTCTAATGATCTATTTACTCCTAGGCCTGTGATGGTGACAAGGGGACATCCTGTACATCTAGAGGATGGAACATTTCACCAGAATCATAGAAGGGGATTCTTCACTGTAACAGCAGTGAGACTATGTAACTCAAAGCCATAGTATGTTGTGATGGTGGATGTATTCTACAAGTTCAAGAGGATCCTGGACGCCTTTGTTGAAATTAAAAATATTACAGGTTATGAGTATTAAGATGTTTGGAGATGTGACGTTTATCCAAGGTTTTTATACTGATTTCTGGATTTGGAGTCGGAAAGAAGGAAACAAACTTCCTATACCGTTATATAAGAATCAATGTTATTTTTCTGTAAAAAGGCATCTAAGCCTTTTTCGAAGTTGCCAGCTGTGATTGCTGTGACCAGCTCCTGAGGTGACTATTCCACAGATTCACAGTTTTCTTAGTCTCCATTGTGTCTTTTTTTTTTAACTCTAGGGCATCCTTTCTATGAACTGGTGTCTAGAACTGAACCACAAATTCTAGATGAGGCGGCATCAATGATTTGTAAATAGGTAATATTACATCCTTGTCCCGTGAGTCCATACCCATTTTCATACATTGACAATATCCTGCTGGCCTTAGAAGTAGCCGATTGACATTACATGCTGTTATTTAACATTTAATCTACAAGTACACCCAGGTCCTTCTCCACCAGTGACTCTCCCAGCTTTACTCCCCCTAGGACATAAATTGAACGCAGATTATTAGCACTCAGATGCATTATTTTATATATCCACATTGGGCACCCACTTGGTAAATGGGTGGACTGGACTGGACTACATAGCTTGGAGTCATCTGCAGAAATAGAGACAGTGCTATTAATCCCATCTTCTATATCATTAATAAAAAAGATAAATAACAGCGGACCCAGCACTGAACCCTGAGGTATACCATCAGGGCCGGTTTTAGACAAAGTGGGGCCCTGGGCAAAATTAAAAGCGGGGCCCCAAATGCTGATATGCAAACACTATCGTCTTCCAGTGGCAACCCCTATAATAACGCCTCCTTTCTGCCAACAAAAAAGTAATAACAAGCCCCATTTTACCACACACAATTCAAATGAGCACCTTTGTACCACGTAATAGATTTTTGCACCCAGTCATCAGTTATGATAGCGCCTCCTTATAAATAATAGCCCCTGCTTATAAATAATATAACACCTTTATCAGTAATAGCTCCCTTATAAATCATAAATAGTGCCCTGTATCAGTAATATTCCCCCTTATCAGTAAAAGTCACCCTGTAAAAATAATACTGCTCCCTTATAAATAATAGCCCCCTCATAAATAATAGTTACCCTTATAAATAATAGTCCCCATTATCACTAATAGCCCCCTTTATAAATAAGCCCACTTAACAATTATACCCCCCCTTATAAACAGTTCCCCTCTTATAAATAATAGCTCCCCCCTTGTAATGGATGTCTTATATATAATAGTTCTCCCCTTATAAATAATAGCCCGTCTTATAAATAATAGTTCCCCTTTTTAAAATAGCCCCCTCATATTTAAGTTTCCCAATTATATATAGTAACCCACCCTTATATATAATAGTTCTCCGTTATACAGTGTCGGACTGAAGGGGGAATGACATGGCCATGGGGCACTACACGTATGTGCAAGATTATAGTGAGGGAGCTGTGATGCAGACATAGCACACAGGGCTGCCAGCAGGAATTTTGAGCCCCTCCCCCACAGTATAATGCTCCACATGGTATATAATGCTCCACAGTATAAAATGCTCCCCTGAGCCCTCCACAGTTTCCCCACATGGTATATAATGCTCCACAGTGGCCCCACACAGTATAAAATGCTCCCCTGAGCCCCCCCATAGTGGCCCCACATGGTATATAAGGCTCCACACAGTATAATACTCCACAGTGGCCCCACACAGTATAAAATGCTCCCCTGAGCCTCCCATAGTGGCCCCACATGGTATATAAGGCTCCACACAGTATATAATACTCCACAGTGGCCCACACAATATACTACCCCTTAGTGGCCCCAGATAGTACAATATGTTCCACAGCAGCCTCACACAATATAATATGCTCCATACAGTATAATATGCACCCACAGTGCCCCCCAGTATAATGCTTCACAGTGGCCTAACACAGTATAACATGCTCCACAATGGCCTTCACACAGTATAATATACTCCACAGAGGGGTTCCCCCAGTATAATGCTCCACAGTGGTCCTCCACAGTATAATATGCTGCCCATAGTCTCCCCCAGTATAATGCTCTACAATGGCCCCACAGAGTATAATATATTCCCGAAAAGCCCCACACACTATAATACACTCCACAGTGGCCCCACACAGTATAACAGGCTCCTCACACTGCCCCTTCCCCCAAATATAAAGCTCCAGAGTGGCCCATAGTATAATATGCTCCTCAGAGGGCCCCTGCTAGTATAATGCTCCACAGTGCCCCCCCAGTATTTTGCTCCACAGTGGCCCCACACAATATATTATGCTCCCCAGAGTGTCCCCCCAGTATAATGTTCCACAGTGGCGCCACGCAATATAATATGCTCTGCTGATGCCCCCCCCCAGAATAATACTCCACAGTGTCCCCACTCAGTATAACATACTCCAGAATGGCCTCCACACAGTATAATATACTGCCCAGAGAGGTTACCCCAGTATAATGCTCCACAGTGGCCCAAAACAGTATAATATGCTCTCCAGAGGCCCTCCCCAGTATAATGCTCCACAGTGGCCCAAAACAGTATAATATGCTCTCCACAGCCCCCCCCAGTATAATGCTCCACGGTGGCCCCACACAGTATAATATACTGGAGGACCCCCTCTGGAGAGCATATTATACTGTTTTGGGCCACTGTGGAGCATTATACTGGGGGGGCCCCTCTGGATAGCATATTATACTGTGTGGAGCCACTGTGGAGCATTATACTGGGGAGGGGGTCCTCTGGAGAGCATGCTATATTCTGTGGGGCCACTTTGGAGCATTATACTGGGGGGCCCCTCTGGAGAGCATAATGCTCAAAAGTAACCCCACAGAATATAACATGCTCTCCAGAGGGGGCCCCCCAGTATAATGCTCCACAGTGGCCCAAAACAATATATATGCTATCCAGAGGGGGACCCCCAGTATAATGCTCCACAGTGACTACAGACTGCCTTAGTGCTATTATTATATTATACTCTGAGGTCTCTTTAGACCCCAAAGTATAATTATCGAAGGCCCGGGGAAGGTAAGGGAAAATAACAAACAGTTATACTTACCTTGCCTTACCTCTGCTGGGCTATCCCCACCAGCGACCGCTTCCTCTTCTCTGCGGCTGACGTCACGCGTTGTGGACGTCACCGCTGAGGCCTGTCAGCACACCCCACGTGATCGCTACTGCTGAGGCCTGGCCTCAGCAGTGATGTCCGCAACGCCAGAAGATGACGTCGGACGCCAGGACAGGTGAGTAAAAATGTTTGTTATTTTTACTCACCTCGGAAAGGGGCCCTGCGGCACATGACGCTGGGTCCCTTTCTGTTATTGATATGGCCGGGCCTGACTCCAGGATCCGGAGTCATCAGGCTCCGGATCCCGGGGGCCCCTTTGGAGACGGGGCCCTGGGCAATTGCCCAGTTTGCCCCCCCCCCCTAACGCCGGCCCTGTATACCACTATATAACAGAGAACCTAGCACTGAACCCCGCAGTGCACCACTTATAGCAGAGGACCAGTCTGAGAATCAGTCATTGACCACAACTCTCTGGATGCGATCCTTCAAACAGTTTTCAATCCAAGTACAAACTATAGTTTCTAAGCCAATAGACCTAATTTCTCCTAATAGGCCACTGATCACTGGTGATGAATGGGGCTTCGGACAGGGCGCTGACTACACCACGTGTCCACTCCCCTGTAAGGTCAGGGACCACTGATTTAGGGAATTGCTTGTTGCCTCCAATTTAGGTGTAATCAATGTCCACTCCAAAATGTTTTGAGTTTTGTTTCTGTTATAGCATCACAGACTTTCCAGATGACTTCTAATATCTATATAAATTACACTAGGCCTCCAGATCTAATATATAACCCTGGAATATATTGTTACCCACAACTACTTTGGATATTAGCCTGGTTTGCTTTTGCAAACAGCTGCAAGTAATGTTAATGAGTGTGTTAACCATATTTATTAGGCATTTTATCAAAAAGATTTCTCATCCTTTCAAGGATGTTCTGAGTGACTAATGGTTGCATTTACTTAACTTAAATATATGTTACAACTTGCAACTGTGCTTTTAATCCCTTTTACATCTTAAAAAATAACAGCAATACATAAATCTGGATGCGCCGAGTAACACTTACAAAGCAGAATTAATCTTGGGCTTAAAGTTTACTTTTTCTAAGCAGACATATTTTCAAGAAAATTATTTCCATCTGCTTGTAAGTAGAAGAATTTGCTTTTTAGGGGATGAACCAAAACTGAGGACCTGTGGGCCTAGGTTCTAGTACAATAAACTGGTTTTCAGGCCATACTAACCTGCCCGTTCAGCCGTGGAATCAATGGAGAGTCTCTGTTCATGTTCCTAGTCTTTGTTTACCTTGTGCATGTGCATGAGCGCATTAGCCAACCAATTGCTGAGAGCTGATGCGCTGTTTGAACAAGTGGAAGTGCAGCATGAAATAGTGGGAATCGGCACATTCAATGGGACCAATCAGCATCTAGCTAATCTGTTGGCTTACCCAGCCAAAATCCATGAATCAAGTAGAATGGTACTTTTTCTGACAGATTTTCATTCTCTGCATGGGATATGGATTGACATTGGAGTTCCAGGTCAGTTCTTAGATGTGTGAACATAGGCTAAAGGTCCTACTGGACCCTATAAAGACATGGATATCATAAAGGAGGGCACCTACTAGCGACCCCCTCTATGAGCCAGAGCAGAGAGCCAGTGACACGCAGTGGTTCTCGCTCTGATAGACACAAGCTACCTATGGCTAATGAGAATGGACGCCATATTCTGTTCTACATGATAGCCAGCTGAATCCTAGCCCAGCTGGAGGAGCAGCCACTGTCAAACTCATGGGGTTGTCCGTCATGAGACAAAAGCTAGCATAAAAAGAACAAACCTTCTCATAGAGTAAGACATTTTTGGGCTATTCCACTAACCTCTTAATACATATTGATGATATGACCAGTGTGCCCAATAATGTCAGCAGAATTTACAAAGCCATTAGGCTAAATTCACACTGCATTTAGATGCTACATCTGTAATATACCCCAGCTGATCGATGGGTGTGCAAAGACCTCAAAGATACCTGTATACTCTTAGTAAAATGCAGATGCTCGTATTGCCTATGGCATAGATGTAGCTGGTGGGTCAAGTGGGCCAAGTGTCTTGTGTGCTCGTTGTCAGGGGAGGGGGAACCAAAAAGCCACTTTTACGTATTTAGATACAGAATAAGGGTAGTGAACTGATCCTTTGCCCTGGGTGCAAGAAGTCCTAGTTCCAGCTGTGCCTATGGGGATATGTTTGTAACAAAATTTGTTAGCCTTCATTTCTATTCAGGCTGTCGAGCAGGGGTGTAACTTAAATCTCCTGGGCCCCAATGCAAAATATGTAATGGGGCCCTCACTTACCATATACTATCTATAATACTGGTGTCTTCTTATGTTGTAGCAATTCTTTGGGTCCCTTTAGGCTGCAGGACCCTGTAGCAATTGCTACCTCTGCACCCCCTATGGCTACATCCCTGGTATTAGAGAATAGTAGACTATTAGAGAATAGTAATAATATAATGTTACAGTATTAGAGAATACTGTATTATAGTATTATATTTGCAAATTGTAATAGTATAGTAGTAGAGCTCCAGGGCCTGGTAGTGATTGCTACCTCGGCATCCCCTGGCTACGCCCCTGCTGTCCAGCAGTCTGACAAGGTTTCTAAAGCAATGGTGGTGACAGCAGTGTCACATGATGATCGTGGAGTAGCACAACCTCTCCTGTCAGCTGCTCCATTATCATCTAATACTGCGGCCAGTGAGTATCTAAATATCTTGTTAGGGAACAGAAAGGAGCCCTATAAAGCTCTGCCCTGACTCCTTGTTGGCTCTACTCCAACCAGCAGCAGGGATCTCATCCTAGTGGGCAGCATGGTGGCTCAGTGGCTAACACTGGAGTCCTGGGTTCGAATCCTGCCAAGAACAACATCTGCAAGGAGTTTGTATGTTTTTCCTGTGTTTACGTGGGTTTCGTCTGGGTACTCTGGTTTTCTCTCACACGCCAAAGACATACTAATAGGGAATGTAGATTGGGAGCCATATATGGGACAGTGACTGGCAATGTCTGTAAAGCGATACAGAATATGATGGCACTATATAAGTAAGGAAAATAAATAGGACAGGTTTTACAAAGAGAACAGCACTGGTGGCCATTTTGTTTTCTACAACCGTACCTTTATAGTCAAAACAGGTTCCCGCATCTTACTAAGATTACACAGGCTTCTTCTATCAGGGCAAGTGCCTTGACATGTGCTTTATTTTTTCGAGAGTTCTTTTAAAGCTGCCTTGTAAATTTTACATTCACATTTTCTATGTAATACCAATGTAGTTCAGCAGGGGCATTCTTTTCTGAACATTTGGGTCTTATTTGTAGCATTTGCCCTGCACACCACATAAGGATATAATGAAGTTAGCGGCTGTCAGACCCTGTATGCACGCACAGACCTCTGAATAGTGCATTTTCTTTACCGGCAATGAGTTCTTAGACAATTCCATTAAGTTAAGTGAATGACATGCCACCTCTATTCAGCCATGTGAGTTATGTATAATTAAACCAAATGCTCTCGAGCGTTGCCTCATATGATCTTCGGAAATGGTTTCCACCCAGCAGGGAGAAATGTGGTTAAATGGAAGGCTATCTTACTCCATGGAGATTTAAGACAGAGGTTTTATTGACAATTGACATACAGTAAATCATCCTGAACCAAGTCATTGATTTTCAGGATGTTTTTTTTTCTTTTAAAGTGCCCATGTCAAGGGACACCTTAAACAAGGGTATTAGCAATAGGGTTGTTAGCCAAGATGCAAACATCTAGCTGGTAAGTGAATGTAGCAAAAAGCCCCCGTCCTATACTGGAGCTACACTGTGGATGCTCACTTGGTTCACCCTCTATTGGAAGCCTGTGTTTTCTTCTGATAGATGGAAGTAAATGACTGGAACATACTGTAAACTTTTTGGGTTAACAAGAAAGGGGTTGTTGTTTCATAATGAGAACCCCTGCCTATATGATCCACAATGAAGAGCCTCTCTGCAAGAGTAGACCCCCAGCCCATCCATGCATATATTAAAATGAGAAGCCAGCAAGTAATGTTATAGAAAGGTCTATGGAGGCCACTGTGAGGGTAGCTGATAACAAAAAGATCTCATTTAACTAGGAGTTAATGAGAGAACAGAGATAATTTCCCCTGGGTTTACAGCTGATCACTGGTGACACAACCCCTTGAAGGGATACTCTGATAATTTTAAGTCATACCCTATCTATTGGATGGGGATAACTGTCTGAACACAAGAAACAGGGTCCTGTTTCCCTGTTTGAATGGAGTTGCAGATTAAGCATACGAGCTGCCACTTCAGTCATCCTCTATAGCACTGCTGAGATGGCCAAATACAATTCCAGGCCATCTTTAACAATCGCATAGAAGTGAACAACCAAACCAATCCATTCATATGAGAGTACAAGGGTCCCAGAGCTCCCCCACCAATATAACAGTTATCCTCTATCCAGAGGACAATTTAAACTTAGCAAAATACCCATTCTAAGAAAAACTGTCACCAGAGGAATTAAAATTACAATTGCATGACCCCTATAAAACTTTAAGTACAAAACAAATTGTAACTACTCTATGTCCCCTAAAGTGCAGCAGGTTCCATCATGCTTCATCCAATGCTTCTCCTATAGAAACAATGATTCATGGGGAGCCACTTGGACTAGTAGAGCCTCACTGTACTATGTTACAAGCTTTGTAACAGACCCTCAGAATCAGCAGTGCACTGAGGTTCCTTGTTACCTATCCCCCTCCCCAGAGGAAATTATTCTGAGAGTTCATCCTCCAAGTTTTCAGAACATGTGGAAGTAAATTTTAAATTTTATTATAATACCCATTGTTATTATTACACATGGGGCAAATTGTCAGCAGAGCATATATGTGAACCAACCCATAAGAAAAAGACCCTAGTGGCAAGTGATTGCCTCTGAGGTCAAATTCAAATAGGGTCATTTTCTGCTGGTAGCTTCTCCATAGGGCACTGTTGTATTAGGGGTTCATCATTGAGTCTGAGCCTACTGGAGGATCCCCTGGTACATCGGTGGCTAGGCCAAAACAGGAAAGACTTGTGATTTAGTGCAGGATCTTATTATAATATTAAGAATATCAAAAAGATTTATTTGCAAATCATGGAGCCAGAAAAAGTATGCCCCACCCTAAAAACCCATTAGAAATAGGATGCAATATGTAGCCCTAGTCAACTCCACTGAATAGCTGAGAGATGAGCGTGGAATATATCCCAAACTACTGTATTTTACTGGAGTATTTGCAAACTTGTTTAGTGGCCCTTGATGCCTAATCTTAGAGGGGCCTGTGCCTTTAAGGCATATAGTATTTTTTTGTTATGAAGTCATTCTTATTTCTTCACTTTTTTCACACTTTTGTTGTTTCCTTTCACTTGAAGTCTTTGATGGCTGTAAATAAATGTCAAGAGCTGGAAGAACCATCTAATAATAAACAATTACAAAATCACAAATACAGTATAATGTGAAATAAAACAAGTCAAAAGCGCTAATTTATTTACTGTAACATATTGAAGGTACGTTATTTGCATAACAACATTTCCCTCTTATCAAAAGTTATCATAAAGTTTAGTCGTAACTTTAAAAGTGAGTCATATGGTATTTGTGTCTTGTTCACACCTTGGACAATAAAGATTTAATGAGGACTGTGAGTCAGATATTAAAAAGTTCAAGTTTTCTATTCTAATTATTTATTAGGGAGTATTCCCAGAGCAGTTGTCACTACCTATTCCCCACATAGCAGAAAGAATATATAAGTCTGGGTGAAAGAACCAACCATGCAAGGAGATTAAGGGCATGTTCACATTAGATGTGCATACTTTATATATTTCCTAATATGAATTGCAGGTGCATCAGAGTAGCAGCAAAGTAGATGAGATTTAAAAAAATGTCATTCACACATAGCAAAAGCATCTACAGTGTAAATTGACCTACGGAGTGGATATTTAATCTACCATTGATCTATGTCAATTTATGATGAAGGTTTTCATTGCGGTTTTCACCCTTTAGATTGCAAAGAGTGAAGTCTGATGAAAATTTACAGCAGATACACATGAAATCCACTAAAATTCTGTTAAGCTCAACACTTGGTAATGAGAGCAAATGATCTGATCAGTTGTATATGCATGTACACATACTGGCACAAAGCGCCTCTTGTTAGTAGAATTTGGTTATGATTACCAAACTAGGGATTTCACCTTATCGTCTGTGAGCTTCCAGTTCGTAAATATCCTTAAGGGGGAAAGGAAGATTCCAGCTGGGAAGACAACAAATAACCTCCCAGCAATCCATTTAGCTCATAGTAACAGGCCTTACCATTTAAAACTAGGCTTTATCCAATGGGAATGGTTCCCTTAGGGCTTTATTTCCCATCATAATTGCCATAATATTTCATGCATGCATAGAGTAAATGAATGGTGTCAGGTGTAGGACATCCTGCTTTAAACAAAGGAAACTTATATGACGTATACCAACAGAAACCATTTTGCAAAAACATCTATCATACATTGACTGAACAACATTTAAGAATTGGAATTATGTTTAACCCTATATGTTTCCCCAAATTACCTAATTTAGGTTTTTTTTTTACACTTTGCCTATTGAAGTTTATGGGATTCCTTAATAAAAACAAATACACAGTTCAGTTAATGAAAGGATGAAAAATGTATTAAATATAATAACAATAAAAACAGATTCTCAGATCCGGTTTACACATGTGAAAAACAGATGTGTGCATGAGGCCTGACTGCATTAACTGGAGAGAGATCTAATGTGTATGGTCACCTTTAGGTTTGTTTTAGGTGACTGAAATGCCACATTGGGGCATTTGTATGACAGCTACAGCTCCAGGATCCCTATGGTTCTATTGTTTCCAACAATAACAACCACAGTACCCAATGAAGATCTAGGTTTGGTCAGGAGAACAACAGGGGGCATCCAAGTCTTGGAGATGTAATATGGTTACTAAAATATGTTTGTCTAAGGCCCGGTTCACATCTGCGTTCGGGTTTCCGTTCAGGGAGTCTGCTTGGGGACCCCCCGAATGGAAACCTATACTCATAAAAAAGCGGTTTACCTGGGAAACCCGCGGACCCCATAGACTGCACTTTCCTCTCCGCATGTTTCATGCGGAAACGGAGCGGAAACCACACGGACCCCATTATAGTCTATGGGGTCCGCGGGTTTCCCAGGTAAACCGCTTTTTTATGAGTATAGGTTTCCATTCGGTGGGTCCCTAAGCAGACTCCCCGAATGGAAACCCGAACGCAGATGTGAATCGGGCTTAAGGCGGTCTAAAACTGGTCTATGCTAGAGTGATGTATCTGGGGTAAAGAATGTTCAGAGATTTACACTGCTACGGTGTTTAACTGACATAGTACTGTATACTCTGATACACTGTAACAAACTCCCAGTGGTGTGAATAAACCTAAGCTGGCCAAACACTTGTCAGCTAAACCCGTCAATTTTAGTGGGAACTGTCATCTATCCCTGATGGCAGATGCTGGGAGAGAGTAAGACAAGGCAGTAGGATTTAAGAAAACCCCATCCTATTATTCTCAGGAAGATAAGCTTGGCAGTGGCTTACCCCCTTCTTGCTATTTGGAATACTGTACATGCATGCTCAGCCAAGCTTAGCATGCATAGTGGGTGTGGGCAGAACATCTCTCAGCCGAACCTAACTCATGATGGCCACAAAAATGTTCCCATTAACCAAGTAGGGATCTTAAAAAAATGTTGAGGAACTGAAACAAAAAGTGTATTAGAAAGTTGCAGAACTTTTCATAATGATTACAATAGACAACTCCTTGAATAATATATACCGTCTATCGTCTCTTCCATCAGTGTAACTTGTAAAGTGTTAATGTAAGTGCAGGGCTGTGTAGATAAGTTGTGATAAAAGCTCAGTGTGTATCTGATATCAGTACGTCCATGTATTCTTACAGTGCTGAAGGTCAGTGAGCTGGAAGCTATAGCGGCAACGCGTATGCGGTGAATTTACAATGTACCATTAGTTGTTTTGGTATGTAAATAAATTATTCAGCCACCACAGAACATTGTAAACTCTACCAGAAAACCCTTTCAGGCTGCTTAATATCATGTTCTGAATGCTAATCCCTACAACTCACCCCCACGTGTTCACTTCAGACCTGGGTCAGGAGTAAAATAAGAGAACTACAAGGTAAATAATGTGCAGTTTTGTTACTTCTGGCCTGCAAATACTGATAAGAACAGCTACTTTATGGTTATTAGGTTTTTGTCTGGATTTCAGACAGAAAATGGCTATGTATTATGCGATGCATTATCCTGGAAAATTTACGTCTGAAGGATTGAAGAACGGAAAATTTGTGGCTACCAAGGTTCTTGTGCTATGGCATTTGGTCACAAGTGATTCAATGTACAAGCTCTTAGAAGGTCTTGCGGAGATCTAGTATGTTACAGGCAATGCTTCCTGGGATACAATATGGATATTAGAGCTATCACCTATAAATAGATCTCTTTTAAGCCAATGTAAGACCCACTACAGGGGTCTTTTAGTAAGAAAAAAATTTGACATAAATTTCAGAATTGGTTCTGTTCATAAAATGACACGACTGGTGACGTCTCATACAGCTTTATTAATTTGTGTAATTAAAATAACCTTTATCATAAAAACAGCTGGAGCACTATATAAGCAATGCTACCTCCTATACCACCTCTGCTATGTCTTATGTCACCCCCTCTACCCCATAGATTGTAAGCTCTTGCAAGCAGGGCCCTCAGTCCTATTGTGTGAATTGATTTATTACTCTGTAATGTCCCTATGATTTTTAAAGTGCTGTGGATTATGTTCCGCTATATAAAATGTATTATTATTCTTATTATTATTAAAAAATAATCCTCTGAGGCTCCCATTCCACTGCTGCCCCCACTGGTCTCTAATTCTTGACATACAGAAAACGACAGTTCAAACGACCTCTGGGTAAGGTAGGTCACCACTGCAGTTAGTGGCTTTTCCTATGTATTGAGAAGGACTAGGAAGCAGAGATGAGACAGCGGCGGAATGGGAGCAACATGGGATCTGTGAGTGGAGTATTGCTTTTTAAAAAAATATATTAACCCATTCTGTGCTATGTATAAATATTTTCTCAGAAAAAAAAACCCTTTGAAGAGATTTGAAATATCACAGTACAATTTTTGGATTACCATGAGTGTTACATAACATATCATATATGATACACAATGTATCATATTTTTCTTATTATTATAAATACTGCCTTGAAGCCCCTGCAAAGTGTTAGAACCTAACACTGAGGGAAGTACAAAAAGGAGCTGAGGCATCAAATCAAGCAGGGAAAAGCCAATTATAAGGAAAAAAATGAAAAAGCAAATGGAAAGAAAAGACATAAGGGGGTCTGGGAGGGGCTTAAGTCAATTTCGGGTCATAGACTGTCTGCAAGATTGAGGTAGATGTTAATTGGCTTAACGAACTAAAGCTATTCTTCAATAGATTTGATCACACACCAGCTCCTCCCACCCCAGCATGTCCTTCAGTTCCCCCACCACAATGACTTTACCCCATGCGGCTACTTCTCACCAGACCAGTAAATCCAGAAGTCCGTCTTTATCTGACCACAGTCTGACCTTCACACAGGCCCAGGTGAGGAAGGAGATGAAAAAGATCAAGACGAGGAAAGCCGCAGGGCCAGATGACATCAGTGCAAGGCTAATTAAGACTTGTGGAGATCAGCTGTGTAGTATGAGCCTGAGGCAGGAAATAGTCCCTGAATTTTGGAAATCTTCTTGTGTGGTACCAGTTCCAAAGAAACCTCACCCTATGGACCTCAACAACTACAGACCTGTAGCACTGACATCCCACTTGATGAAGATCTTAGAGAGATTAGTTCTCACACATCTCCGCAATCTAATGAGCCTTGCTATGGACCCTCTCCAGTTTGCTTATCGGCCGGGCATTGGGGTGGATGATGCCATCATCCACCTTCTGCACAGGACTCTTTCTCACCTGGAGAAACCAAGGAACATGGTGAGAATAATGTTCTTTTATTTTTCCAGTGCTTTTAACACCATACAGCCGGGGCTACTGAGAGACAAGCTGGGCCTTACTCGAGTGGACCACCACCTCTCCAACTGGATCCTAGACTACCTCACAAATCGACCTCAATACGTGAGAGCCCGGGACTGTGTGTCAGATACCGTGATCTGTAATACGTGGGCACCTCATGGTACAGTACTCGCCCTTTTCCTCTTCACACTGTACAGTGCAGATTTTAGGTGCAACTCATCTAGCTGCTACCTACAGAAGTATTCTGACGACTCTGGAATAGTAGGTCTCATCACAGACGATGATGACAGGGAGTACAGAGAACTGAACCCGGATTTTGTGGACTAGTGCCAACGGAACCACCTGAAGTTTAACGTGGGGATGACCAAGGAGATGGTGGTGGACTTCCGTAAATGCAGATGCCCTCCTAAACCAGTGGACATCCTCGGGAAGGGCATCGAGATTGTGAACACCTATAAGTACCTGGGTTTGCTCCTTAATAATAAGCTGGACTGGGCAGATCACATGGAGGTCCTGTACAGGAAGGGCCATAGCAGGCTCTACCTGCTTAGGAGGCTGAGATCCTTTGGAATCTTCGGAGTGGCCTGCTGAGAGAGCAGTATATCGACCAGGGATAGAAATAAACTTGACAAGCTGATAACAAGGGCCAGCTCTGTCCTGGGGAGCCCACTGCAGGTGGTGGGTGACAGAAGGATACTGTCTATGGTGAGCTCCATGCGGAAGAAGAAGTCCCATCCCATGCACAAGATCGTGATCGTGCTGGGCAGTACTGTCAGTGACCGACTGCTCCACCCTAAGTGTGAGAAAGAGCGCTATCGGAAGTCTTTCCTCCCCACCGCGGTTAGGCTGTACAACCAACACCGACCTAAGCGGAGATCATTACACACAGAGAACTGAAATATCTTTCTGCCTGTTAAATCCCCCCCCCCCCCCCGCTACTTCTTATCTGTCTGTCTACTATCAATGTAATGCCTCTTACCTTGGAACATTCCTGTACATGATGTATTTGCTTATCTTTGCTGCTGTAACACAATGAATTTCCCCATTGTGGGACTATTAATGGACTATTATTATTATTAATAACAGAACCCTATCACACCAGAGTCTTTTTGCTCCATCTAAGGCCGGGGCCACACATTGCGAAAACGCTGTGATTTGGACGAGGCGGAAACGCCGTTGCAAAAACCAAAGCATTTTACAGTAGCTTCAAAGTGGATGGGATTCTGGCTAATCCCATCCACACATTGCTGAAAAATATCCTCAGCGGAAATGCTGCAATTTCAAAAAACATTGCGTTTTTGTAAATCGCAGCATGTCAATTATACCTACGGAAATGATAGTGTTATCCGTATAGGTATAATAGGGACAAAAAGTCAGCAGAGGAAAAAAATCTGTTAATTTTCTATGAAAAGCGATGCAGAAAAAAATGCGTTGTTTCCACCACAATCTTTTCTGTAGCGCTTTTTGGCTGCGGCTCGCTACGTGGCGCCTTATCCTGAAGCAGACTTTGTGGAAAGTCAGTTGAATTGAAAATATAATTTCCTTTGTGGAGCCCCAGTCAAGGTATGCTTGTCCAACACAGTGCCTTTTATAAAACTTTCCATATATTTATGTGCCCATGCCATCAAAATTATTCTCAAAGTGTTACTTATGTTTAGCCACTATTTCTCTTACAAAATTACTTAATTTTGACTTTTCTCCTCTAGCAGACTCCCCCAATCCGGAAACTAACAATCCCCCTGCAGAAACCTTAACTGCCTTGTCCGCACACTCTCTGATTCTCTCCTACCACTCTCTAGCAAATCCTCACTCCAGGACAGAGGCCACCACTGCCTTCTATAACACCACCAATACTTCAGCCCTAGACTCAGCGGAGCACCACATACACATCAGAACTCGACTGATCAATAGGCAAACCTGGCACACAGTCCTGACTAAAAAACTGAGACGTGCTTCATGGGTTGCTGAATGCCTCTCCAAGGAAGACTTCATCAGTTATAAAAAAGCAGTTCTCAATTTCAAGAATGCACTCACTTCTGCAAAAGAAAGTCTATTTCACCACACTCATATCTTCCCTATCCCATAATCCCAAAGTTATTCAATACCTTCATCTTCCATCCTCTGGTGCCCCCTCTTACATCACTTATCTCAGCCTATGACTTTGCCTCTTATTTCAAAAACAAAACTGACACCTTCAACCTACACCCCCACAACCACTCTATCCAACTGCTCAATGCTTTTCATCCTTAACCTGCTTCTCCACCATCACCAATGAAAAGCTCTTCTCCCTAATTTCAAAATCCCACCTCATCACCTGCTCAACCCCATCCAATTGTACCTCATCCCAAACCTCACTGAATGCAGTAGACTTGGATAGGAACCAAGGAATTGGCAGGACAACACGCGCGCTTGGACAATCAGGGCTTATAGTCACGTATGGTTGAACTGTAGTTCTCACTTTATTCATTTAAAGCACAACGCGTTTCGGGAAAAAAAATATCCCTTTTTCAAGTGCAATAATTAAATCACTGAATCCACAGTGTAACAATCTGTTGTTCTGCCAATTCCTTGGTTCCTATCCAAGTCTACCGCATTCCTTGACGTCGGTACTCATGACGTGGGACAAGTCTGCTGCCACCTGAATTTTGGTTGTTTATACTAAACGCTATTGGTTGTTGTGACTAATTCACAACACTATAAGGTGAGAGGCCATCCTTTTGGCCCTTTAACAAAATTTCTCCTCTGCATGATACTGTATCACACGATGTGCCGCTCGGCGTTTCTCACTGAAGTCTTTATTCCTGCTCTAACCAACCTCTTCAACCCATCTATATCCAGAGGTTTCGTCCCTTCTGCCTTTGGAATTTGCTATTGTCACACTGATCCTTAAGAAACCATCCCTCGACCCATCCTCTCTAGCCATCTATCACTCGATCTCACTGCTCTTGTATGCCTCAAAACTCCTTGAAAAACATGTCCAACTTACTCTGCAGTCAGGCTTCCAAGCCCATCACTCTACAGAAACTGCCCTAACCATAGTCACACATCACCTACTAACTGCCAAAGCCAAGCGGAACTACTCTGTCCTCTGCCTCCCTGACCTTTTCTTCGCCTTCGACACAGTCAACCACTCCCACTTACAAACTCTCTCATCCCTTGGCATCACTGATTTGGCCTTCTCCTGGATCTCCTCATACCTCACTAACCGCACATTCAGCATCTCCCTCTCACACACCACCTCCTCACTGTGCCCTCTTTCTGTAGGTATCCCCAACGGTTCAGTCCTGGGAACCCTCCTGTTCTCCATCTATACCCTTGGCCTTGACCAACTCATAGAATCCGTCAGTTTTCAATACCATTGCTATGCTGACAACACTCAAATATATCTCTATGGACCAGACATTATTACACTGGTGTCCATAGATCCAGAATGTCCAGCAGCAATAGCCTCCTTCTTCTCTTCCTGCTTCCTCAAACTCAACATGGAGAAAACGGAGTTCATCATCTTCACCCCACCTTGCATGGCCCCCATACCTAACCCATCCTTCAAAGTTAATGGTACCACACTCACCCTAGTCCCAAAGGTCAATTGCCTTGGGATAACTCTTTGACTTATTATTCAAGCCACACCTCCTGCTGCCTCCAACTCAAGAACATTCATCGAATCCGCTCCTTCCTCACCCCTGAAACTGCAAAAATGCTAGTCCAAACCTTCATAATTTTCCGCTTAGCCTACTATAACACTTTTCTCCCTGGCCTCCAAGCAAATGCTCTCGCCCCCACCAGTCCACCCTAAACTCTTGTACTCTCTTAATCCTGCTCTCTCTCTGTTTTTCTTCAGCTGCTCCACTCTGCCAATTCCTTCACTGTCTACCCATCGTCCAAACAGAGTTTAAAATGTTAATGCTGACATACAAAGCCAACCACAACCTGTCCCCTCCATACATCTGTGACCTAATCTCCCATTACCTACTCACACATAACCTCCGATCCTCTCAAGATCTCTGCTAAGACTGTCCCCCACAATCACAAGCTTCAAGAAGACCTTCAAGAAGACTCACCTCTTCAGGAAGGTCTACAACCTTCAATAACACTACTGTCACCACCATATGAACAGCCTCTACCCTCCCCTACTGTCTCTATCCACCTTCCCTCATAGATTGTAAGCCTTTGTGGCCATGGCCCTCAATCCTACTGTGCCAGTTGGTCACTCTTAGTATTGTACTTGTTTTGTGTATTTTACGTATTGTATGTAAATGCTCAAATATACAGCATTTGTACGGACTGAGCTATTTCATGGTCTTTTATCTATTCATATTTGTAGTCCCTAGTTCAAAAGTCTACTTGTTACCCATGGAAACAGACAAAGATTTGTCTCCACTCTGCTGTCAAACATGTGACCTAACAGTTTTCTATAGCAGTCTACGGCTGTCACAATACAATACTCTCTGGTATCAAATAGCTGTGGATGCCAATGGAGAAGAAAACCTCATGTATGTACAGTAACTCAAGGTCTATACCAAGTTAACAAATTATCATCTTATCTACATATAATGATTGGAGGAAGTCACCCATGATCACAAGAATATAAATAGAGGGGGAGGCTGCGCAGACATGGTGCCAATCCATTTATCTCTATTGAGACTGCTGTTGATGACTGAGTGCTATACCACAGTCACACCTCCTCTAATAAGCAAATTATCAACTATCCTTCTTAACATGAACCAAAGCCTTTAATCATGGATTGAAACAATTTTAGGGGTTGTTCCAGGAATACAACCTCTTATTTAGAGTTAGCTGGCTCAGTTAATAGCTAATTCGACTCTAGGAAACTCCAGCAATCTGTTTCTAAAGCTGGGGAATATAGTTTCCCTACAGCAGCCACTGTGGAGAAATGTAGTCTTACAAGCCACCTAATACATGAACAAACCCACCCATCAGGACAGGAGCTATTCATATTAAATGAATGTTGGTTGAACCTGCGGGCGAGACGGGTAGACTACCTTATGTGTATTGAGGTGTTCCAACTCTCCCACAAAGGCAGATGTTAGAAGAAAGAAGGATCAAGTATGAGGCCTGACCTTTTTTGTCACAAGCAAGGTAAAGTAGACATAGGTGTCTGGCAGTGGTTTGTTCACCTCTCCTCAATGGGAACATAGGCATGCTGAGCTGAGCTGAGAGTGTACAGAAATGGATGATCAGAAGCAATAGAGATCAGCCAAACAAGTAGTCCGCCAACACCTACCTAAGGTACACGGCCAGCTGTATTTTCCAGTTCTCTGCTCTGGCTCATACTGTACTTTAAATGTTGAACTTAATGTTGTGACATTGATTGTGGAATGGAGTGTTCCTTTAATGTCAGCACACACCACAAGCTCCAGGTACAGTCTACATGCAGTTTACAATTAGCACAACATTAAACATGAAACCCTGGACCATTCCATTGTACAAACTGTAAGAGGGATCTTACTGTTGGCATGTTGTACAAGAATACCTACCGTATGAGACAACTGATAGGCCATTGGAGAAGGCATGAGTTGGCTGGGGACATGCTGCAGAGATATTTTAGATGAGTGACTTATGGTTGGATAGCGAGAAGATGCGGTCAACTGGGACATGGACAACTATAACAAGAACAAAACAATCACATCTCAGCAGGCGTAATAAAGCAGCGATAAACACATAATGCTACTTAAGCCCTATACAACTGGGAAGATAAGAAGCTGTATAAGGGAAACCTTGACATTTAAGGATAATAGAAGTTTTATAAGTTTGGCATCAAATATAACAGCTGAAGTACACTTCTGCATAAATCACTGCTACAAGTGAATACATAAAGCTTTATAATAAATCTTATCATGTCATCATCCTCATTTTCCATTCGCCTGTAGTTCACTCTTTTCTTGTCCACAGGCTCTCTGTAAATGTCAGAAACCTGCTCAGTCCCCCAAAAGTCCACCTATAGTAATACATAGTAGACAAGAAGGAGAGGGCAATGCAGCTGCAATATATCTCCCTAAATGTGTTTGTCTGACAGCATGCTGTGAGAGGATAATGGCAGCAAGAATGGAAACATATCTTATATCTGACTAAACCACTAGCTTAGGGCTTATTCACATAACCAAGTTTATTAGCCGTGTGGTCTTCATGATCTGTGAAAAAAACATGGGACATGCTCTATGTATTCCTGGATCTGACACTCTGGCCCTTTTTCATGGGCTTACCTGTTGAGTAACGCTTACCCTTTTTCATGGACTTACCCGTGGAGATGAATAGGTCATGAAAAGAATAGGATCCTATACGGATTTCTGAAGAACACAGCCAAAAACCAGCTATTGCATTAAAAGTCTACAAGAATAATCATAAAAAAATACTTACTGCAGGTCCCAGCTCAGTATCTTGAAGATGTGCTGTATTTGCAACCAATGCCTTTGCTATAAAAATAAAAAAATAAAATATAAAATAAATCAAGAAATATGCAATATAATATACAAAAAAATGTGTAACTTGTACTGTGAGGCTTAAAGATTACTGGCCACTTTTAAACATCATACAGAGCTACAAATGCCCTGCACTGACGCTACATGAAATGAAAACAGAAAATTCTGGCTGTCTGCCACCACCACTAGGGGTGCAGTATCGATCTTACATTCAACTCAATAATAAAACAGTAAGCAATAAGAAAGTAATAAGCTCTCCCTAGACAGAATTTTATGTAACTGATGCTCTTCATCATAAAAATGATTATATACAGTATATATTACATACACACACACAGAATTATAT
This sequence comes from Leptodactylus fallax, assembly GCA_947044405.1. Lineage (NCBI taxonomy): Eukaryota > Metazoa > Chordata > Amphibia > Anura > Leptodactylidae > Leptodactylus > Leptodactylus fallax. The sequence goes on from CAMRHE010000025.1 coordinate 10,748,043, forward strand.
ATAAAACTGACAAAGTGTTAAATGGTAGCAACATACTAAAAAATAGTGTTGTAGTAATCCTATAGCAAAACTGAACTGTATAATTCATGACCTTTAAAAAAAAAATATATATATTTGGTCATTAACTATTTTACAAGGTAATCCTATTAGATAACGTATTCTTGTTAAAACAGGAGGCTTCCACTGAACTCCTAAGCCCAGTCACGTGTTTTGCGTTTTATGTGTTTTACCAGTGCTTGATCTTAGATGGCTGCCAAGAAGGAAACAAATGCTTAAAAAATAACTGCTCTTAGTAAAGAGGGTCATGTAGTACGTCCATCTACCGTCTCCAGTAATGTCTGTAATGGATGGATTGGGAAGACTCCATTACTCAGCATTAGAGTCACTGCGGTCCTGTAGTGCTCGAAACCTCATGTGTGTTGTATTTATCACCAGCCAAAGGTATGTTCCTTGGTAAATTCACTGAAATGCTGGCAGATCATAAAAGTGCAGCAGCGTAATAAGATGAATTGCTGGTATCAATCACTTACACCAATGGACCAAGGTGATAGAGAAAGAGAAGTCATGATCATAGATGGTTTTTGTAAAAAACACTATATTCAGCATTTTGTCACCCTGAAGTGACTGATCAGGGAACAATAGAAAGCATTCAACTGCACAGCAAATGTAGATAAAATAATCTAAAGGTTGAGGGTCCCTCTACCAGGGCCATACCCTTTCAGACATTATGTAAAAGAAGGTGGCCCCTTACTCTGAGTAGCTATAAAAAGCATATTTGTCTCTCTCTGGAGGACATCTCATGTCTATGCACATTTAATTCAACAGGAACTACCGTATGTAGTATTTTTTCCCCTGTGGTGGCGCTGTAGTCAGTCTGAACACCTTCTGCTTGCAGGCAGCAGTAAACCCTGAATTCAGATTATCGTTGAAGCCCTTCCTGACAAGATGTCTGAAGTAGACAATCCCTTTAAATCCCACATGGTTATTCTGAATATGCTATTGAAGTTTAGTATGACCCAACCCTTGGATCATCTGTATAGGCGGCTGCACATGATGGCAGCTCAGCCACAAACTCTTCTCTCCTTACGTTTTGTTATATACAGTTGCGCCAATCATGATATTTTGGAGTGTGGGAAAAAACCAGTGTGCTCAGAGAAAACCCACTAAACACGAGGAGAACATACAAACTCCATGCAGACATTATATCTATTTTTATTAAAATCCATATATAGGAGAAGCTAGCTACTGCCACCTTTATTAATAGACAAAACAGTTTGTGTCTATGGCATGCTGCTATATATCGTTTGTCCTGGGATGAGCTACGAATAAAGCAAGAGAAAGTTTTAGAGAATCGTGCCGCTTCGATTTTTTATATTTTTTATACGTAATAGACACATTAGAGTACACAGTAAGACCCTGGTATCCGTGTTTTCATTAACTGTGGTTAGCCAAATTCAGCAAATGTGGATATCACTCATTAAAACTTAACATTTATTAATTCAACACTAAAAGGCTCCTACATAAAAATAGATACATATGAATGAGGCTTTGCAGCAATACCAAGCACAACCACCATAAAAGTTACAGCACTATGCATAGTACACAGTGAAGAGACCACAGCTCTTGTCCAAACCTTAAAGCCCCTTTATCCAGCTGATGTGTGGGTGCTCCAGCTGTTGGCCCCCCACAGTTTTATCTATGTACACATAAGGGAGGGCAAAGCTGACAGTACGCTGAATTCAGTGCACTGTCAGCTTTCTGGCTTGATATAATACTGCTCATCACCGAAGACATGAAATGTCCTCTTTAAAGATTTGGAATTTGGGCCCTTGGAACATCAACATACTACTACTACTCAGAGGTGTAACATGAGGTTCCAGAACCCAAACGCAAAATATGTAATGGATCACCGACTTACCATCTGCTATCTAGAATACTGGTGTCCTCTTGTATTGTAGAGAGTCCTTTGGGCCCCTCTGAGGCTGCCGGGCTCGATAGCAATTGCTACCTCTGCACCAATTATAGCTACGCTCCTGGTTCCACTTACCAATGGCCATTTATATTACTCACAGAGGAGCCGACCATAAAAGTGGACAAGTATTTCTAGATTCTAAAACAGAGCGTGTAAGTCATACAGTATGTCGATTCAGACTGACTACATCTCATCACGTCGATTACGAAAATGAGTATGTATTAAGCATGGAGGAAGAGAAACTAGAATTGGCTGCTTGTTATATTACAGGTGTCCAGTCCACTGTATTCTATATTATATCAGATATCTTGGTGTTGCCATGGCATGAATCGCATCATACAATTCCTTAGTGGAATTTGTCAGAGGCAAAACTTGAGTAACAGGGAATGTATAGGCCTTTGTGTGCAGGCAGGAAGAGGTCAATCTAACAAGCATTTTCATCTTCTTCTTTTCTTTGATGTGCAATGAATCCGTCCCGATTATTCCATCTCAAGGTCATTTCAGGTTTAGATGCCATTGATCCGCGACACAGTCGGCTGTTAACCGCTATTTTAGATAACTCACTTCTTTTAGAAACCTCTTAATATAATTGCTGAAAGGCGATTTCCTTCATTGTTGGTAAAAATATTTCTTTTATTCAATTCACTTCGTTAAATAGAAATATATATTTTCATTTTATCTTGCTTCTTGCTTTTTTTTGCCAAGTACACTACTGTCATCTACTCACGATCTTGATTTGTTCTGGTGAATCTAAAGAAGATGATGAAGCAGAAAAAAAAAAAAGAGAGACCCTGCTTACTTTTGTCATTCATTTCTAGATTCAGTGTTCCTTTAAGAGTAAAGTAAAAATATCATTGCCCTGTCCGTTTTCAACATTTTCTGCATGATCCTAACAATAAAGTCTTGTTGATCTCCTGCTGATCTGCTCCACTTTTGGAAGGTACCTGCTCCAGCCAGTTATCTTACTGACCATCAGAGAACATTGAGGAGCAGGAGAAGCACATATGGTTAAATTATATAGAGTGGTTTCCCCATCTCCCTCTCTCACCAATGGGTCTTTATCTCTTCTTCTAGTTTCTGGCGGACTTTTTCTGTTTGACGGACAGGACACTATGAAGAACCTTAGTAGATACAGACTTTGCCTTTACCATGAGATCAAATGATATGCACAGTAAATGCATATTACATTGCACATAGAAAAAAAAAACTTACATACTGCCAGGACAAACAGTGGGCTTACTCTTATCTCTGTTTTTATATATAGCGATAACAGGCACTGAGGGCAATTGTCTGAGCCCTTATCAGCAAAATGCTATTAGATGACCCGAGACTGGGACTTAAAGGGGTATTCCCATGACCATAACCATTTTTAAATTAGTAGAAAACTAAAAGTTAAACATTTTTGTAAATATAAGCAACTAAACATTTTGCAGAGTTTTAAAGATTTTCTCTAAATATCTTGTGGTCACAAGTTGTTGTCTTAATCGGTTGCCAGTGGATACAACCATGAATGCAGGACCTTTCTAAGGTCAAAAAATCAGCCTTGATTTCCTTATTGTGGCTGGGATATCTTCTAATACGTGTAGTGTCCCTACCTGATAACCCAGCTACAATAAGAAAGTCATGGCTGGGTTCCTGACAAGTCCCAGACCATAGAAAGTTTCTGCATTCGTGGTCGTATCCATTGGCAACCGATCAAGACAACAGATGTCACCACTAAAATATTTAAAGAAAATATTTAAAACTCTACAGAATTTTTAACTACTTATATTTGCAAAAATATTTAACTTTTAATTATCTACAAATATAGATATGATTATGTTCATGGGAATACCCCTTTAAGAGCAGGACATAACAGCACGATCCCTGATAACTCTGCCCCCCTCCCCTCCAGAGAGCAAGGAGTCACGTCCTGAGATGCTAGGTAAGAACAGACCAGGCTGGGGACCTACACAATGCTGTGTAAAAAAATGGGAGGAATAATCCAACATAGCAGGCATACAATGCAACATTTCTTAAGCAATGTATTTAGGAAAACTTGAATTTTCATAAACTAGCAGTATAGATATGATCTTTAACTGTAAAATGAGACAAAATACAAAAAGGAAAGGAGGAAATGAAAGGGTTTTTGTTCCAAACACAGCCATATTTAAATGGCTATTAATGACAATTAAAAGCTAAACTGTTTTGTAAATTTAGACAATTAGAAATTTGGCAGTGTTTTAAAGATTTTCTCTAACCATATTAATAGTGAAAGTATTTTGTTAATGGATATGATGATGAATGCAGAAACTTTACATGATTTCCTTATTATGGCCAGGTGCTTTACAGAGGTTGTCAATCACTGTCCCATATAGGGCTCACAATCTACATTCCCTATCAGTATGTCTTTGGAGTGTGGGAGAAAACCGGAGTACCCAGAGGGAACCCACGCAAACACGGGGAGAAAATGCAAATTCCATGCAGATGTTGTCTTTTTGGTTGGATTCGAACCTAGGACTCCAGCGCTGCAAGGCCACCATGCTGCCCTATAGGACGTTCCTGTATTCATGGTTGTATCAACTGGCAACTTATCAAGACAAAAGACTGATCTAGTGTTCCCATAAAATATACTTCCCCCAAAATAGGGGCAGAACATAAGTGAGGGGCAAATTCCCATTAAGCGCCGAGGTCACGACATACTTCATTATGAGCAATACTTGTCAACTCTCCTGGAATGTCTGGGAGACTCCCGAAATAAGGCGAGACCTCCCGAACACTAGGAAGAGCTGTTAAATTTCACCCATCAGCCTTCTAGCAATTTGTATGTGACATGGGTACATTAATGTGCCTGTCACATCACAAAAAAGGGCATGGCCAGTACATTTTGTGCTCATGCCACAAAAAAGAAGTGTAACACACCCCCAAATTGGTGTGGTCTCACAGAATGGTAATGTGATCTCTCTGTGACGCACTGTCCCTACTGGAACACTGCCAGCAAATGTTGGCAAGTATGTTATAAACTCCATGTGGATATTTGAGTGCCCAGGTTATGTTGTCTGCATTTCTTTTTTGAAACGTCTGGTGAGAATCCGGACTTCCTCAAGGGTTGGGGAGTTAACCCAAAGATTCTGGAACCAAGGCGGAGGCAAAAAAGCTCCAAGTTCGCACTTGCTCCATTATTATTGGGCGGCCCATCTACGTTGTATTCCGTTTTGGGTGTCAGCCCGGACCTATACTAAATGGGTGGAGATAGAAAAGCTCTGGTTGGCTCCTATCCATCCGAATGCATTCTTATGGTCCTGTTCATCTTCTCTGCCTCCCACCCCTCTTTTAGGTAACATCCGCTTTATGAGGACCATTTGGATTACCTGCCATGCTATGGTTTCTTTCCTCTTTAACCCTCTCCTCCCGGGGGGGGGGGCTGGGACCTGATAAGGTGCGCCCCTGGAGCAGACTAGGTCTGTTTCATGTCGCTGACCTGATTGACACATCGACCTTGGAACTCAGGCCCTTTTACTATTTAACCTCCAATTTGCACTTGCCGTCTACTGAGTGGCTTCACTATACACAGATAGTTCACTTTATGACCACTTTGTTTGGGGCCCCGTGGGTGTCCGTCCCTACTCTTTTTGATAAGATTTGTCGAGCTGGTACCTCTACGAAGGGCCTGATATTGGATATATACCGTATCTTCTCTTCTCTGGAGGGACGCACTCCCCTCATCCACAAATACAGTGGGGAAAAAAGTATTTAGTCAACTGCAAATTGTGCAAGTTCTCCCACTTAAAAAGATGAGAGAGGCCTGTAATTGACATCATAGGTAGACCTCAACTATGAGAGACAAAATGAGAAAACATATCTAGAAAATCACGTTGTCTGATTTTTTAAGAATTTATTTGCAAATTATGGTGGAAAATAAGTATTTGGTCACCTACAAACAAGCAAGATTTTTGGCTCTCACAGACCTATAGCTTCTTCTTTAAGAGGCTCCTCTGTCCTCCACTCATTACCTGTAGTAATGGCACCTGTTTGAAATTGTTATCAGTATAAAAGACCCCTGTCCACAACCTCAAACAGTCACACTCCAAACTCCACTATGGTGAAGACCAAAGAGCTGTGGAAGGACACCAGAAACAAAATTGTAGACCTGCACCAGGCTGGGAAGACTGAATCTGCAATAGGCAAGCAGCTTGGTGTGAAGAAATCAACTGTGGGAGCAATAATTAGAAAATGGAAGACATACAAGACCACTGATAATCTCCCTCGATCAGGGGCTCCACGCAAGATCTCACCCCGTGGGGTCAAAATGATCACAAGAACGGTGAGCAAAAATCCCAGAACCACACGGGGGGACCTAGTGAATGACCTGCAGAAAGCTGGGACTAACGTAACAAAGGTTACCGTCAGTAACACACTATGCCACCAGGGACTCAGATCCTGCAGTGCCAGACGTGTCCCCCTGCTTAAGCCAGTACATATCCGGGCCCGTCTGAAGTTTGCTAGAGAGCATTTGGATGTTCCAGAAGAGTATTGGGAGAATGTCATATGGTCAGATGAAACCAAAGTAGAAGTGTTTGGTAGAAGCACAACTCGTCGTGTTTGGAGGAGAGTCAATGCTGAGTTGCATCCAAAGAACACCAAACCTACTGTGAAGCATGGGGGTGGCAACATCATTGATTTGGGGCTGTTTCTCTGCAAAGGGACCAGGACGACTGATCCGTGTACATGAAAGAATGAATGGGGCCATGTATCGTGAGATTTTGAGTGCAAACCTCCTTCCATCAGCAAGGGCATTGAAGATGAAACGTGGCTGGGTCTTTCAGCATGACAATGATCCCAAGCGTACCACCAGGGCAACGAAGGAGTGGCTTTGTAAGAAGCATTTCAAGGTCCTGGAGTGGCCTAGCCAGTCTCCAGATCTCAACCCCATAGAAAACCTTTGGAGGGAGTTAAAAGTCAGTGTTGCCCAGCGACAGCCCCAAAACATCACTGCTCTAGAGGAGATCTGCATGGAGGAATGGGCCAACATACCAGCAACAGTGTGTGCCAACCTTGTGAAGACTTACAAAAAACGTCTCACCTCTGTCATTGCCAACAAAGGATATATAACAAAGTATTGAGATTAACTTTTGTTATTGACCAAATACTAATTTTCCACCATAATTTGCAAATAAATTCTTTAAAAATCAGACAATGTGATTTTCTGGATTTGTTTTCTCATTTTGTCTCTCATAGTTGAGGTCTACCTATGATGACAATTACAGGCCTGTCTCATCTTTTTAAGTGGGAGAACTTGCACAATTGGTGGCTGACTAAATACTTTTTTTTCCCCACTGTACATGGTAAAGTGGACAGAGGCTCTGGATAGGCAGATCTCCCCAGCACAATGGCAGATCATATGGTCCTGTGCAGGCAAATCGTCCACATGTATTACATTCCGTGAAACTCAGTATAAGTTACTGATGTACCCAGTTCTCCTACACACCCTCAACTCCAGCATTCCCAGGGCCTGCTGGAGATGCCTCTCTGAGGAGGGCACGTTGTACCACATATTTTGGAGCTGTCCCTTGATTCGTGCTTTCTGGACAGAAGTTAAGGTGTTAACTGACAAGTTCTTTCTCCAGGGTGTCCCGCTGGATCCTCTTGTCTATTTATTTAATTTGCCTCCCCGACAACTTGGTAAAAAAAACCCCTCTAAACTCTTCCTGTATCTCTGCACTGCTGCTAAAACGCTTGTGGCCCTCCACTAGAAAAGTGTACACCCTCCTACTGGCCCTGCCCTTGTAGCCCATGTCAAGGATGTGCGCAGCCTGGAGTATCTTACTGTCACGCTCAACAACACAACGGATGCCTTCCAGTCGGTTTGGTCCCCATGGGATACGTACAGCATTCTCCATGGTCTCTGATCTCCCTATTCCCTTCCTCCTCTCTCATTGTTTCCCAACCCTGTGTGTCGTGTTTTATATTTTGTGTTCTGTTTGTCCTTGTTCAGATTGTTTTTTCTTGGTTGATTATTTCATGATGCTTCCCCCCCTCCTCTTTTTCCCTTCCCTAACTATCTTTGTATTTTGTATACATTACCTCACTGTTTATATTGTAAAACTTTTGTAAATAATGAAAATTACAATTAAAAAAAAAAAGGTCCAAGTTGTGGTGGTTTGTGAGTTGGTGGTGTTAACCAGCACCAGCAGGGGCTACATTTTATCTTGTCTTTGAGGTCCCTTAACATCTATGATTGCCACTGTATACAGCCTTAAGTCCCAGACATCGGAAAAGGCCCAAAGAATTCAGAGAGGAGGGGTTATTTCTTCTGACTGGCTCTTCAAGGGGCCATTAAGAAGGGGCGATTTTACCTGCAATATGGTAAGACATCAAGGTCAGGATCTCCGATTCCCAATTGTTTCGAACATAAGGTGGATGACAATATGTACACCAGTGAGGCAACCATTCGCAGTAGCAAATGCTCATAGTGTTAAATGACATTAGAAAATGTTGGCGCGGGAAAGTTGGCTTTAGCTTTAAGGAGGTCATAATATTTGCATCAAAGAGATTACAAGCCTCATAAACTCCATTTATATGAGTTTTATGATCAATCTTGGAAGACCTCAGAGTGGCCATAATATCTTTACTAACATTTGGCTTCTGAAATGTAAGAGCATGGATAGTTCAGAGCCAAGGAGATCATCCATAAGGCAGGAGGAGGATTGCCAAGAAAGATGGCAGGTATCAGGGATTCCCTTCAGTCCAGGATCCATCTTTCATTTGTCAACTGTATTGTTACTGCATGATCGCTGAAAGGCAACGACAGATGTAGCAGAGCTGAGTTGCACAAATGAAATGGATCAATGACCAGTTCATCACTACTATATCTATAACATGTATTGGACCCAATTGTAGGTGTATTGCATAAGGGCTGAATGGTTCTACATAAAATAAACATGATGCATGGTTCCATGCAAACGTTGGAAAGAAAACTCTGTCAGACATGCCTTGCACTACTACTCAAGAGCTACTTATACTCCTGCTTCCTCATTCCTACTGCTATACCCATGTGTCAGTATTCACTGTTCAGACATTCTATTCATCCACCATCACATGTTTGGTAGTGTACAGAATTGCAGGAGAATGGATAAATATGGGATTTAAAGGGTTGTGGCTGACTTGTGACTACCATCAGTAAGTAATGGCCCATGGCTACAGGGTATGGGGGGATTTCTGGTACAGCTCTATGAACTTACTGTATACAAATTCAGATTTAGGAATATGCTTTATTGTAATAGCATCATATTTTACTTGGATTACTAGGTAAAGTTAGCGTTATAATGAGATTGATGGGGTGAGCATGAACTTCTACTCCCCTGCTAAGGAGTATAACTGCTAGATGAGTAGGGGGCTGATCAATCAATCTTGAGGATGGGGGTCCCCCTGTGTAAAGAGAAGTCAAGTGCATTTCTATAAATTATATACAGAGGTAGAGAGCATCCTGAGACCCCTGTTTAATCCAATGGATAAGGACTAGATTTATTACTGAAAAACATCTTTAAAAGGATTATATCATTGGGAAACCGTATTTTCACTAACAGCACGTCGGAATAGCCTTTAGAAAGACTATTCTTCTCCTACCTTTATTTTTCTGCTCAGCGCCGCTGTTTTGGAGAATTTTCTTCTTTATGCAAATTAGTCTTTAGAAAGATCCAGTCTTCGGAAGATCCAGCGCCGCTTCTCCGCAGCGTCAGCACCCACTCATCGTATCTGTTCGGGATACAAATCCCGCACATGCTCAGTCAGCTCTGCCACTTTGATGTCGACTGAGCATGCGCGGGATTTGGATCCTGAACAGATACGATGGGTGGGTGGTGACGCTGCGGAGAGGCGGTGCTGGATCTTCCGAAGAGCATGTGACATGAGAACAGGGGACGCCTCCTGTGCTTTCTGAAGACTAATTTGCATAAAGAAGAAAATTCTCTAAAACGGCAGTGTGGAGCAGAAAAATAAAGGTAGGAGAAGAATAGTCTTTCTAAAGGCTATTTCGATGTGTTGTTAGTAAAAATAGGGTTTCCCAATGATAGAATCCCTTTAAATTATAAAAATGTAGTTGCTTGTAGTCACCAGTAGAGGGCGCTTACTGTCTATTGTTTATACATTGAAATCACTAAAGCAACAATATGCAGGGCTTATGAGGCTAGGACTACATGGCAAGTTCAACCACAACTGCTATTGTATGACCAAAGATGAACATTCATTCCCATGGTACACAGGGCAGAACTCCCTAACTCCAGCCTACAGTCTAGCTGACAGGTGCACTTTAAGGGAAAACCTAGAATATGTAGGAAAAACAAGACTGAAAGGAAAGAAAACAATTCCTGTGTATGGAGGGCATGTGAAGACGCTGAGCAGGTGGGAGGTAGAACAGGTTGCATTGTGACAGTTTATAAGAGAAACTCAGTATTGAAGAGTCACGTTCCCTTATTACACACCATTCATAATAAAACATCTGCTAACACTAAACTCACATATAGAACATATGGAAACACTGCGGATACACATTCCCATCAGACAGAGCTGCCACTTACAGGAAAACCCCACAACAGGACTATTGAGCAGCGATCCAAGATACATGCACCCCTTGCCACGTTCTGTAGTAGTGACTGGGAATAATAAGGAGGGGAACTAGCACGTCTATCACACTGAATATACAGTACACTTTGCTTCCAAGTAAATACATTACAAGGAGCAGAAGAGTCGCGATATCATACAGTGAATGAATTTAGTTTAATCTGGCACATAATAATACATACTGTATATAATCTGAGCTACTGTGACATCACTTTTATGGGAGTATGTATTCTTATAAGAGATTGGTGCAGCCTGCTGAGACTCTGTGACATCACAACAATAGGCAGGATGTAATTATCTGAGTTTCTGTGACATCATCATTAGAGATGAGCGAATCGAAGCTGTAGAAGTGGAATTTGATCCGAATTTCAGGAAATATTCAATTTGCATTGAATCCGAATTTCCTCATGCTTCGTGGTAACGAATCGCATTTAGTTCAGAATGGCTGCTGTGCATGTTAGGACATGGGGCAAGGAACGCTGGATCACCCACAGTGCCATGCGTGCAGCTAATCAGCAGCCAGCCGAACTTGTGATGTCACAGCCCTTTAACCCCTTCGTGAGCGCCCATGGCATGTTTGACTGCTGCATCCAAGGTGTTAAATCCCCTGAGCGGTTATGGATCAGGGTGTTAGCTGTAACTGACACCTAACACCCTGCTCCATAACCGATCAGGGGTTTTAACTCCTTGGATGCCGTGGTGAAACATGACCACCGTATCCAAGGGGTTCCGCCATTTTGCTGCCCACCCCGGCTCTCTGCAGCCAATAAATAGCTGTTTTTGTTATGCGATTTGCCGCGATTTAATTCGGATCGAATAGAATTGTATTTCTGAATACTTCGCTCATCTCTAGTCATCATAATAAGAAAGACATAGTCATCTGAACTCTTGTGACACACAGTAACAATAATCACAGGGTGCAGTAACCTACTGTGACATCACTGACAAAGTTATGACTGCACATTGTTAGAGAAAAGCTTTTGACCTTACACAACATTGTGACCAGTGCGGGTCTCAGCCTGCAGGGCACCCTCTGGACTGCACCTTAGCCCCCATAATACCTCCATATTGCACCCATACAAGACATGTTGTAAAGCACACATTCACCACAGCCATGGTGGGAGGCATGGTTAAAACCATGAGATCACCTTATTTTCAAAGTGTCAAAAAGTAAAAAAAGATAAAGCCAAAAAGCGTAAAAGCCGCCTTAGTCCTTCACTCTGCATCAGCCTTTGCAGCTGCTGGATCAGCCGTGTTAAATGCAATGAGCCTCTCAGACCAATAACTCCCACTCAGTATACTATATATAAGTTTTCATAAACCTTCCATGTCCACTCCAGATTACTTGTGAGGTTAATCATACGTTACAGAAGACAGACAGCCCCTAGCCTAGTCCTGTGTAAGTATATCCAGCCAGCCCACTCTCTAATATACAATTGCAATATATCCTCTTCTTGGAATCCAGTATAAGCGTTACACTCCAATGATCCTGAAAATATGGATATAACAAAAGTGTGTATAGTATTCAATGCAACTGAAACATTGCGATGCATCCACCCTTAGGGTGGAATAATGGGGCATGGGAGTAGTTCATAACCATGACCACCCCTTAACACTTCCATTGCCCCATTTCTTCTATGCCCAGTGTTCTAAATTTCCTCCCTGGAGGCAAACAGTTTTGGTATTCTCTAGGTACAGTATGGTGGTATTATTTCAGCATTACAAGGCACTATTAGTGAGGAAGCAATATGCCAGTGTCACTCTTTATTATCTAGTTACCAAATAAAATAGAACATCCAATCCAGGGGTCTCCAAAACAATGGTGGTCGTGCAGAGCATGCCTGTTTATCCATATGCAACTCAATGCATTTTTATGCAGTGGTGCATCTCCATGTTGTATATGCTGCACCCCGCAATGCAACACCCACAATAACCAAATATTGTCTCCAAAGCTTACTTGGAGAGATAGGATGGAGAGAGCTTAATGGTAAATCAGCGGTTTGCACTATTGCCGTGCAGCACTGGGGCCAAGCAAGGACAACATCGGCATGGAGTTTGTAGCCTACCTCCGTGTTTACGTGGCTATGGTCCAGGTATTCCGATTGGCCAATCTGGAATGAAGATTGTGAACTAATAAGAGACATGACAATCTTTGTACAGCGCTACAGTATGTGTTGGCACCCCCCCACATGAATTATATATACGTATGTCCTCACTGTAGACATCGTTCTGTTTAAATTCAAGTAAAACAAGTCACATATAAACCACCTGCTACCTGACAGTGTTAAAAAGAATGAGTTTGCAGCAGATGAACTTGGGATGTCTTCTACCTTTCAATATCACCTCCTAAAACCGAACGACTGTTTGCACAAATCATTTCACATGGAGCTGTACTCTTTTGCATGAACACATGCGGTGATCTTTTATTTTCAGCGGTGTCCACCTATCTACATCTGTATTAAAATGACAAAACTTAGACAACGAAAAGTGCTAGAAAAATCTATTCACAGGGACACACTGCCCTCTGGTGGCAGTAGCGCAAATTACCACCTATGAGAAATAAATTACAATTACTACAAATATGAATATACTGTTCTTATGATTAAAAACAAAAGTTAGCGAGTAAACACATATTTTTTTCCAGAGCTTTTTATGGTATGACAGAGCAGCTTAATTACTTTAGAGGTTCTTATTTCACTTCTTACCAGGTCAAGTTCACTAAAACATGACATTGTTTCTGGTGTAATTTATTAAAGCAAACAAAAAGCTGAAAAGATAAAAACCCTAACTATTAAATTAAGAAAAAAAGCAGAATATTCTTAAGTTGCTGCAGTAACTTTTGACTTTCATAAGTTTCTCCAAACTAACCGCGCAATAAATTGCCTATACAACAGCTGACATGACATATCAATTAACCAAATGCCCAAGAGAATCATGGGTCATTCTGAAATGAAGCAGCGCCATCTGTTCAATAATGTTGCTATCAAACTTCTAAACTCTCTCCATTAACTTCTGGCTGCAGGATGAAAAATAAGGAAAAGGAAGGAAAAAAAAAAACCTGCGGCCGATTAAACACAAGCCGCACAAAACAAACGCCTGCCAATGGAAAGATTTAAAGCAAATTAAAGAGATATTCCGCTTTCGACACATAAAGCTAAAGCATTGTATAATATTAATCTTTTTATATATTTTGTGTATCAACCAAATTGTTTTTTTAAGATCTCGGCTTGAAACCTACATTGCTTACTTCCTGGGGATAATAGCTATATGTTTTTCTATTAAATTCAAATAGGAGGAGAAGTTAGCTACTTCCTCCATCACTGGTATTACCTATAATTATGAATATTTACAGTTTTTTCAATTTTTTTTTATTTTTTACCTTTTTGGAATTTTTGGTTACATACTGACTTGCAAACTTCTCAAATAGTGTGCCTCTGTTGTTTCAGTGTGTGGTGCCATCTTATGGAAGGCTAATGTACGCGTCAGTGATTTGAGGTTCTGCTTTTGGTGCAGCACTCTGCTCTGCTATTTGGACCTCCCTGCTGTACACAGTACTGTGAATCTGCCCGCTCAAGCTCCGTTGCCGCTGCTGCCCACTTCAATCCATCGCTGGCACCGGATTTTAAAAATCCCCTGTTTTACTCCTAAATGGTGGTAAATCATAAGTGATCACAACGTCTTGTGTTTGTTCATTTTCTATGGCACCAAGAATTGTGGCTAGAATGATACATTGAATATGCCTGGAACTTCCTATTAGACTGCCTGGCACCGATTTGCAAGAGCAGTCAGCTGATTTGCATATGATGCGTGTGCCAATGATATAGGAAAGACACAGATTTTTTTTATTAATCATATTTATAAATGTTATTACACTCACTGAAAAAAAATAACACACCGAGACAGAACTGTCACATTGCTGCCAAACTCAGCATGTAGATATGTCTCAGGCAGATATGTAAGTGATTACAGGTGTGGTCTTGCCACAAGAGGGCATCAAAGTGCTTCTCCTACTGTAAGAAAGCTATCAGAGGCTACTTTTGGGTAGTGTACCTCTTTGTAAGAGATCGTTGACTGATAGACTTATCTCTATAATGCACTCAAAGACATTTTGCCCAGTTGATGAAATTTGAGAGGGGGTACATCATTGGATTGAGAGAAGCAGGATAGTTGTTTCAATGCATTGCCTGCCATCTCGGCCGTTCTGACATAGCTGTTATGAGCAGTGACAGTTACGTGAAGGCATGCACACATCAAAAAGGTTCTGGATAGCCTAGACAGACCACTAGTATAGAGGACTGTTTAATCCACCGACAAGCACAAGCAGTTCCCACAGTTTCCTTGTCCACCCTCCAGACATAAGTTGCACCTTCATTACACAACCTTGTCTTTGCCTGTACCATTTCCAGGTGCTTAGCAGAAGGAAATTTGGTGTCATTGTGCCCATTACGTGTCCAGCCATTGGCAACCAACCACTGTCTCCTTTGTTTGCAGTGGTGTCATGAACTAAATGAAACCATATAGTGTTTAGCAACAAATCCAGGTTCTGTTTGGGATCCTATGACAGTCGGGTTTGAGTATGGAGGCCTCATAGTGAGTACTTTAATCCTGCCTTTGATGTGGAGCGACACACTGTCCCAACTGATGTTGTTAGGATCTGGGTGGCCATCGCATACAGCAGTGGGTCATCCCTAGTAGTGATATGAGGGACACTAACCTCTCAGTGATATCTGCAGGACATCCTGCGGTCACATGTGTTGCCTCTCATGGCAAGGCTTCCAACTGGCATTTTTCGGCCACATTGAGCAAGGGTTTTCCAGGAATATCTGTCAGACTGGAATACCTGCCCGGTCGCCAAATTTATCACCAATCATGCATTCATGGGACCAGCAGGGATGCCAACTTTGGCAACCTTTGTGCAAGATCTACAGGCCCAGCTGCAACATATGTGGGCAAATGTGCTGCAGGACACCATATAAAACCTGTATGCCTCCATGCCCTACCATATCTCATCTTGTATCCAGGATAGAGATGGCCCAACAGGATACTACAGCCTCTGTACAGTTGTACAGTTTTTGCCAATAACTTCTGCTTTCGCTCTAATATTGTAATTGCTTACATATATCATCATTTCATTCACACTTATAGTTTCATTCCATTCCAGTGACTCCTTCTTAATGTATATATTTTTTGCTAATGTATTTGAAACATTATTATAAAAAATATGATGGGTCCTCTTTAAGCAGGAGAGGGTTATCCTATTGTATGGACCGTCAGGAAGAGGGGAATGGGTGAAGGAAAGAAGCTTCTATGTGACCACACAACAAATACAGCAGCTGTATGAGGGCTAAGGCTAATATGGCTGCCAGTACATAGGTAGTGTAGGTAGTTTCTCTCCCAGAAACTCCTGCGGGTCTGGAGCACAACCAGAGGAGCTTCTAAGAGAGCCAAATAACAACTGCATATAAGGGTTCAGGAGGTTCACTGTAGTCTGCCATATGAAATATAATCTGCACTTACTATTCACCATGGTTACTTTTTTTTCTTGACTGACGAAGCTCCTCGGGCAAACTTTCTATAGATCCTGCTGTATCACCCATGTGATGTTCAGAGCGAGCACTATAGGTAAAATATAAGGTACCGGCTTCAACCTGCTGCACCTGATTGAGAAAAAAAAAATGACATTGTAAAATTATCCTGTTCTGAGAGCCCCCCACCCTCCCACCAAAAAATACTAAACCACTGTATGTAGCCAAATTTGCAACTTAAACCAGGTCTGAAAAATGACATACATCATCTGATCGGCGCTGTCACCTTGAACACTTTACTGTTTTGCTTCTCCAAATCCATTCAGACATTCCAAAGACATCAGCCCTTCTGGTGCAAATTAGGGTGTGCTAACAAAATGGGCAATAGGTCACAGCGGTATACAGAGGTCCAAAAAGAAAGCTAATCACAGGTTGCCCCACTACAGATACCCCCAGCGATCAGGTCTGCAGGTCATTCAGCAGCAAGTGTTCAATTTCACTGCAGCGCCACCACTGAAAAAAATTAGGTATTACACATTGGCCAATAAAATTTGACTATCAAGCAGTCCCATAGAAATGAATGAAGCAGCAGTGATTCTGGCCACACACTACATGATTCAGATGTGGGTACAAGGGACCTCCTTGATCTATATTTTATTTCCTATGCTGTGGATAGGGCATAAGATGACACCAGACATAAGAAATAAAGTGGTAGGGAATTCTAAAAACAGAGTATTTTTTTACCTCATCAGAGCTCATGATATTTGGCGGTATCTTATATACAAGGCTGTTACAGGGATTAGGGTGAGGCCCTCCTTGTAAGGGTAAGGTCACTTCTGATGATCCAGGGTTCAGGAGAGGATTCCAAGAAGCCCATCGTATCATACGCATATAAGACGCATTAGACAGCACTGTAGCAGAAGACACCTAAGATTACAGAAAGTAAGATCAGACAAGAGCAGATATAATGTCACAATATATAATGTGTTCAAATGGCCCCTAAAACTGTATGCAAAGAGTTCTCTTAGTGGTAGCTGAAGGCGGATACTATCATAGTAGGTACACAGGGGAAGTAGTTCAGCTTCAGGCCCTATCCATAGCACGTTTTCCACTATAAGTGGTTTTCCCACTAACAATATTCCCCCTTTATCCACAGTGAGTAAGTGTCTGATCTCTGAGGGTCAGATGCTGGGACTGTCAGCAGTCACGAGAAGAGGTTTCCCTAAATCCCCTGTGTGCACTACCACTCCATTCACATGTTTTCATGACCAATGGGGGTCTCAGAGGCCAGACCCTTGGTGTTCAGACACTTAGTCCCTACCCTGTGGGTGGGGAATATGTGCTATGAGTGGGAAAACCCCTTTAACAATAGACTTCAATATTATCAATGTATCAGGAATACAGAAATAGCAGTTGCACCCAGGCCCTGGTGCCTGAAAGGGACCCAAAAGCCCTTCCATCCTATAGGAAGACACCAATACTATAAATGGTGAGAGGTGCCTTTAATGCGGTCCAATTTTGAGTGCTGTCCTGGGCAGTCTTGAGGGATACAGAAGGGGATAACTACACTGGTGAAACAGGGCCATCTGCTCCCTTCTTCACCATTCAGCCCCTGTCTTTCCTGACGGCAGCTTGACATCAAGGCAAGGATGATGTAGTGACGTAACGACTTAGCGCTCCATGAAGCCGCCAACAGCAGAGACAAGTGTAGACTGAAGAGGAACATGGTTGGGGGAGTATTAGTTTTTTTTTTTTGTTGTTTTTTTTTTCCATTTTTTGGTTGGAGGCCACAAGGAGTGGGTCATTATACTGTTGGGGCCACAATGAGGGGTCATTATACTGTGTGGGGGCACAAAGGGACATAGTAAGGAATGAGCGGAGTCGGACGCATGGTTTATGATACCTAAATTTTGTCCCTCTTTCAGCTCTTTGAAAGTTAGTTGGTATGCATTGAGGTCCAAGAGCTTTAAGTTACACCTCTGTAATAGACTGCCTTGTCCTAAATGATATTACTGCAGGTCATGCATAATTCCTAGCTCAGGCCACCTTACTCCTCCAAGTACTGTGCCAGTTCAGCTCCTTTATCATATGAATATGCTTATTTCACAGTGCAGACTCCAGGAGAGGCCTGCCGAGGTCTGAACAGTCGCGCTTTAATTCCCATTGTTACTTAGACACATCACATTTATAACATTTCTGGGGCTGACTTCAATTACAAAGACGGAATTATGTTTTGGACAAGTCCTTATGCTGAACACATAGCGGGGGTGCCATGAGTGTCGCCACAAATGGCGGTAAAGCAGCGGTAATGCTCATTATAGGTAATATTCATGTATTATGTTAACGTTTCCTTCTTGAAATGAATATGCCGGTGCGTCTCATCTAGTGGGATTTATGTCATACATTTCTACGTTCCACCGTCAAATGTTATGCACACTGAACAAAACAGACAGAGCTGAGGCGTCCGCTCAGTCATCACAATATTAACCTTAAAAATAATACAATGCTGCATAGCCGAGGCCGTACCGTGCAGGGGGAGGAGGAGGGGAGGACTGCTCTCCGGCTTCTTAACAGGCAGATTTAATTTCATACTGCTTGACTGGACAACCTCATTATCAGACATATAAACCTACAGAGCGCCATATCTTCTCTTCTCATCGCTTTGTAATTTCCACAGCGGCTACCTCGTTCCTTGCCGTAGACTGTCACCAGGATTGATAATGAACCAGAGGGGACTGTCATTTCTAAATCAATATGGCAGGTTTTATAAAGCGGTGCCTCCTCTATGGTATCCGTCTGCTTTTGTCATATCTAGTGCTGAACATAGGGAAACGGAGCAGTAATATGGTGCTGAATTTAGATCCCAAAATGAGACTTAAAGGGGTTTTGTTAAGAGAAACTCTTACAGCAGTCAGACCCGCAGCACTCCCAAGAATGTGGGAAGGGCAGAGACCCCTGTGTACTATTTCTCCAGTCATGTGGGACCACGGTTTCATCCTCTCCCATGAGACGAACAGAGACACATCATTCTGTCAGTCCCATAGAAGTGTGGCCCATTCTCATGATCACCCTGTAGTCGGACCACTGGCAATCATACACTTATCACCTATACAGTTAATAGAGAATACGTTTTATTCATAGGAATACCTCATTCAACAACATTTTATTTTTTTTTTCCTCAAAATCCATTTCTTTGTATGTTTTAATAGGCTCCCTTCCACTAGTTCTGGCGCATTTAGAATTTTTTTCTCCAGCCCCCACTGTTCCCGAGAATCTGTGAAGTTAATTTTGGTAACCTGCTAACAAGGCTCTGTACTGTCAAGTGGGTGGTCTCTAACCAGAGCAGACAAGAGGACATGACACTGCCGACACTGCCTGCTTCTGACTGGACATTATCAAAACTCTGAATACCGCCCGCCTCTCTGCTATGGCCAAGACCGCCACCTCAGTAGACAGGAGAGCGCCTAGATAATATATCAGGCACCAAAAGAAACTGCACTGATTGCTTGGGAATGGTGGGAGCTAGAGGAAAAAGTCCAACTGCAATGAAATAAGTGGAACAGAGCCTATTAAAAGATACAAAGAAATGGAGTTGGTCAAGATGGTCAAAAGTCCTCTTTAAAGGGTCTTTCCAGGAATAATGGAAAAGTCAGTGTTGGTGTAAAGTTAAAAAAAAAAGAAAACAATTTACACTCACTTAATCTCAGTTCTCAGTTTCCACTGATGACTTCTTATTATTTTTGTATTGTTACACCACCCCCCAGCCTTCCAACTCCACCAGAAGAATACAGAGCGCAGCTCTGGCATATAATTCAAAATATAACCCAGGATTAGTACAAGATAAGTAATATAATGTATGTACGGAGTAATTCTATCAGCAGAATACTGAGTGCTGCTCTGGAGTGTAATACAGTCTGTAACTCAGGATCAGTACAACACAAATAATGTAATGTATGTACAGAGTGACTGCACCAGCAGAATATTGAGTGCAGCTCTGGGGTATAATACAGTCTGTAACTCAAGATCAGTACAAGACAAATAATGTAATGCATGTACACAGTAACTGTACCAGCAGAGTATTGAGTGCTGCTCTGGAGTATAATACAGGCTCTAACTCAGAATCAAGACAAGATAAGTAATTTATTTACTCAACTTTTTAGCATTTTCCCTGTACATACGGTATAAACTAGGTAGCAGTGTATCCTGTAGGTGCACCATCTTTATGCTGTGTGGGCATTCACACTGCCACACTATTGGATTTCAGGACACAATCTGTAGTAAAACATGTGTGGTTTTACCGAGCAGTAACTGTGGCACAAGGCGACTGCCATTCAGCAGGTGTAACAGCACACTTTGCATGGATTCCTCACCAATGTTAATGCTTTGGGATACATTGAGTTAATTAGGACTATGGATAAATCTGTCCCAGAAAACTTTTAAAACTGAAAGGGTCTATAAGTTACATAAAGGCTGCATGGCGTGACTCATCTGGAGCTGTGGAGGACAGATATATACATATATAAGGACACAGGTGCCTTCAGGAGTGGGCTGAATCAGCTGCATTGCTGGGATGGGCCCATGTGTTATGTGGTAGTAGCTGGTAATTATGAGTCATATTACATTTCGTTCTACAGTACATATTTCTTGCAAAGTAACTATAAGTCATATCCCACCCACATATTTTCTAGCGAATACACAGTATTATACAAACATTGGTCCCTTGGAATAGCGCTATGCTGGTTAAAACAACAATATACAATATAATGTAACCAAAACTTTGTGAAAAATGTAAAGTGCTGAAAATTCTCTAATCCACTGCAACAAGTCAGAAATCTGTTTTCAAAAGTCAATTAGGGGTTGTTTGCATTGTGTCCTCAACAATAAGCTGAACACAGGGCATGCCGCTGCTAAAATCTATGTGGAGTAAGGCCTGATGCACATGACCATAGCTTACCTCAGGAAGAGACCTGTGAGAAGACGCATCAGACACCGGAGCATCGGAAATAGTGAGTGTGATTTTTTTTTTTTCACCTCCCCCGGCATATTTGAAATAAAAAAAAAATGTCTGGATTACCTCTTTAAGTATTCAATTCCCCTGCAATGCCACCACTGGGCACTGAAAGCAATGGGTTGTCTGACTAATGCAAAGTCCTCCAGGGCCAGGAATTCTAGTAGCAGATCACTTGTCAATGACATCTACAGTATATAAGGAAAAATCTTGAAATATTCCAGTTTTAGACTGAAAACTTGAGTAAGTACTATAACCTGACATTTCCTGTTACCTGCAAGTCATCTTCAGCTTTGCTGTGTAGACTACAATAGGGTCAGCAGAGTCATCTTGGGAGAGTGTTTTATTAACAGCTCTAGGGTACTGCTGTGAGAATAGATTAGGGTGTGTTCACATACATGTCTTCTGGTCTGTTATAACAGTAACATTATGCCAGATAGGTCTCAGAATAAAGCTGCCATGCCAGTCCCTGGTCTCCAGGGAAGGAGGTTGTATGTCACCTTTCCCTAAAAACTTCAATAGTTTATTGACATGGTTGTGACCATTAAATAGGTTGTTTGTTTGTTTTATATTGATGATCTATCGTCAGGGTAAGTCATCAATAAAAATTCAGTGAGGTCTGACAACCGGGACCCCCACCGATCAGCTGTTTGAAGGAGCTAAGGATAGGTCATCAATAAAAAAAGAACTGGACAACCCCTTTGACTCTCACTCAGGACAGCTTCCAGAAAGCAGACGCCCTGCTGCACTGTCTATACAGACAATACAGGAATTAAGTTTGTGTGTCCAATACTGTAGCACCCTTCTAAACTTTTTCTGCACCCTGGTGATCCTGGCCAAGCAGCTATGCAGGCAAGTGAAACATGGCCCCACTTACTGAGATTCAACCCCCACAATCATTAAGTGATGACATATCCTGGTGATATGCCATCATTCTACAAGATACGAATATCCCTTTAAATATAAGACTGTAAAAAAATGACTAATAAAATGTTCCATACTAGTCTGGGTAATTCATACAGATATTCCTTTCATTTTTCACAATATTTTCTAAGTGTCTTTCACTTTCATCAGCCCCTTATAAATTCTCACGGCTGAGCAAAGTGACACTGTGGTGTCAAAGTGGCAGCTTTACAAGTCACTGCTGTGTGTAATGGATTAGTCACCATGTGATATTTAGGTCCTCTGTGCTCGCTGAAACCTTTCGGGGTCTAATTATCAGTATAGATGAACTTTCCTTTTATCCTTTATTTTTTATAGACGTTCTTTCTTCTCCTCAAGACCAGTGGACGACCTTTATTCATTGTTCCCTACATATTTAGCAGTGAACATGTACGCTAAGTATATCATTTTCCAATCGAACCCAAGGCTACTAACAGAGTAGTAGTGAAGTTTATGACCCAGCTGTGCATGAAATAAAAACCATTCTCGTGTGGACTGGAAGGAACCCGAGTGGAATTCTCGCTAATAACTGTACAATTCCTACTTAAATATTGACTTCCGAGGTTTCTTCATCGGTATATGGATTAATAAAGCTGATATAAATTTTACCGTATCAGTACTATATATCAAGTAGTCAATGGAAGTAAACTGGAGGGTGTTTAAGATGCAGAAGAACTTCTGCTACCTAGAGTATGGCTAACCCTATAGCACCCCATGTGCCTCTTAGAAGATTGTATGTGGGGAATTAAAGGGGTTGTCTGGCCCCAAACTGATTTTTAATATGGATGACCTATCTACAGCCAATGTGCAGGGGAACACATACAGCTAACAATGTGTAGGGAGAGAAGGATATGTTATTCTCCTGTCCCTGTGACATCAGATGACCCCAGGGAAGGGGGTGCCATGGACTTTTGTTCATGAAGATATCACCCCCCCATTATCAATCAGAGAGTATGCTTGCTATTTAACCCTTTAGAGGGTTAAAATGCACATAAAAGGTACCAGTGTTGTGTGCCAGGAATATTTACTTGAGTCATAAATTCAAAATTTGTAACAAAAAAGTTAAATTTTTGGGCGGGCTTCAGCAATTTTAATGTGACGGTTAGGGGATTACACTACAAATCCTGAACCCCAGATGACTGCTCAGCAACATGGCGCCACATATGACTACTGGGAAGTATGACACATCAAGTAACAGATGTGTACCAGACTGCAATCCAAAAAAAGTGGCTCAAACCATTAGTGCACACTTTTTTTTAATTCTGGAAACGGCTATGTATCTAGTGCATAAGAAAATATCAGGGGGGGGGGGGGGGTGGGAAGGTATATAAGCTCTGTGTGGCTCATAAATCTGATTTAGAGGTCTACTGGTTTGATATGGTCATTGAATTGCATTGATGTCTTGGGCACTGGAGTGCTTAAAGTATGAGCAACCCAAGGAAGATCTGGCCTGAAGCTAAGTGACTACTTATATCCTTATGCTTGCTTATTATATGTCAGTCATCATCACTTGAAGAAGCTTTTTCATATGGTTGCTTAGATTAGGGCTACACCGAGACTTTGACCAAAGACTGGCGTGTCGCCCTGAGTCTCCTACACTAATGTAAGTGAAAGGAATTACATTGTGAACTAGAGGAAGTTGCGACAGTGACTTGTAGATAATTTTTTGGTGACTACAAGTCACAGTCACAACATCCACCAGGTTGCCATGCAACTCCATTCACTTACCATTCACAGGGCTACACAGCAATATTTGGTGTAGCTCCAGCCTTTTTCTTTCTTTGGCCATCTTTGCATAAGATTTAGCAAAATCACAGATTTCACAGAATAATTGGTATATAGTATTTTAATAATTTAGACTTTTACATGCGGTGATACTGATAATATTTTTTTTTGTTAGTGGTTTTCAATTTTAATGGGAAAATAGTTTATTTTAAACTTTTAATATTTGTGAGTGTTGCTTTTACATATATTTTTTAAAATGTATTTACCTCTTTTAGTCCCCACTATGGGACTTTAAGGGTATGTTCACATAAAGTTTTTTGCAGCCTGAAAAAACCTGCTTCAGGAATTAGGAAACTTTTTTGATGCATTTTTAACATGATGCGTCCTTTGCCGTGTTTTCTTTACGCGGTTTATGTCGCCGTTTTTTTTAAGTGTTTTTTTTTTCTTTTTTTTTTTTTACTCCAGTGCACTGTATGGGCCTGGAAACTTCACTTTATATTAAAAAAAAAGGTACCGTGAGTTTTCTGCCTCCTATTGATTTCAAAGGGTTTTCAAGGTGGAATCCACTTGAAGATAGGTCATGTGTTGTTTTTTTTGCTGACTCCCATTAAAACGAATTTGACCTCAAAATCAGCCTGCAAAAAAGTGTGAACCTACCCACGTAGCGTAAACGCTGCAATTTTGCGTTTTACAGTACCTGCAAAGTGGATGGGATTCTGAATAATCCCATCCACACATTGAAGAAGAATATCCACAACGTTGCGTTTTTGAAACTCACAGCATGTCAATTATACCTACGGAAATGCGGCGGTTTCCATATAGATATAATTGAAGCAGAAAGTCCACAGAGGAAAACTCTGCAAACTTTCTGTGAAAACCACTGCGTAAAAAACGGTGATGCGATTCTGCCGCTGTCTTTTCTGCAGCAGCTTGCTACGTGGGGCCTTAGCCTAACATGGGCTTTGATGTCTTGCACAATGCACTACAATACTTTATTGCAGTTCCAGGTGTCAGATCTCAACCAATCTGAAATGATGACCTATCATATCCTGACAGGTCATCAATACAGTATATTTAACCCAGAAAACCCCAATTAATAAGGCAGAACCCCATAAGAGATATCATGGCAGCCATTTTTTAAAAAAACTGGAAAGTTATATTCACGGGTAATTTTATATTGCATTCCATCTCTTATAGATATCTTGCTTTCATAGCTCCATTGTATGTAATTCCCGCATTCTACACCAGGAACGAATTAAATATTTAACCCTGCCCCCGTCTGGCTCAGGTTTTTGCAAATGCCTTAAACAGCTCCTGCATTATTTATCACGGCTCATCACTCAGTCTCGCTCTTTTTTCAGTCCCAGTAAATAACCATTGAGAAGAATAAACTTCCAGTGGATATAATGATTTCCAAGCTTCTTGCAGGATCTGTAAACATTTTGTGCAGAATGATGCACAGAGCTGGATTACTATGGAAGGCAGCATTAGGATTACCAGATTAGCGGAAAGAAGTGCGCTAAATCAGAAAAGGGCAGTATATTTACCAACCATCTCACACCTGATAATACTCCCCAGATTACATAGAATTAAAAGGTAACCTTTTGGCGGGTCACTACAGCTGTATATTGACATGCAGACATTAGTACTGATACAACTGCCAAAGTATACCTATGGTAAAAAATTCCATCCATTCTATTAGTTGGAGCATGGCCGTCTTAAAAAACATATAGCTTTTACATGGTCCTTCTACCAAAATATGAAAATTAACACTAGGATATGACATTTCTTTATACTCTGTGAAGGTCAGACCTTCTGGGACCCACAGTGATCCAGAGAATGAAAATGTTATAGGACCTCTGGTACGTCCTAATAGGTATACTAAGTTGGCCCCAGCTGCCATAGAGAACACCAGAGATCATACTGCGAATCACGGAGGGCCAGTGAGGTACAGAGGGAGCCATAACCGTTTTGTAAAACGCTTAGATATCAGTGTCAGCATTGCCCGAAGCATGTAAGGTGCAAAACAGCCGGGGTTTGAGTTATCGCCAGTTGCAGCAGAGTGTTAGAGCACTGGCTTGTCTTTGGAGCATGCGATATCACTGTGGTATACAAGTATGGTATACTGTATGTCAGCAAGTAGTATCCGGATGCTGGGAATGGCCTAAACCCTACACAATCCAAAAAGTAGGTTCTGTACAGACAGTAATAACATGGGTTGAGTTCTGTGGGATCTAGCTTTGAGAAATTATTTCCAACTTCATGACATGGTCAATCATTAGAGCTGGATTTACCTATAGAGACAGTAGGTGTGTGCGTATTGTAGGTGATCTGGGGCAAGCTCACATGCAAAAGAGAAAATATATACATACTGAAAGAAGTTCAAGGGGTTATCCAGGATATCGTATTTTATGGCCTATCCTTAGCATGGCCCCCACACCAATCAGTTCTAAGAGGCCACTTCCAGTGCCCACACTATACACAACACAGGGCTGGAGCCTATATAGTGGCTGGGCGCCATCACTGCAGCTAAGCTCCTGTGGACTACAATAGGGGTTGAGCTGCAGTACCAGTGACCAACCACTATAAAGGCCATGGAGCCAACTTCTTCCAGCCGCTTTTTGTGTATACTATGGGTGCCGGAAGAGGCCCCGTACAGTTGATTGGCGTGGGGGCCAGCTGTCAACCCCCAACTGATCAGATACTTATGGCCTATCCTAAGGATAGACCATAAAATCCGATATCCTGGAAAATCCCTTTAACTGTCTGAATATGTTAACCAGCCCCAGTGTTGTTCTGCAGCCAGGATATGGGATATCCCTGCTCGATTTATGTACTAATGGATTAAAGTACAGCTACTACTACTCCTGACCTACAGACCTTCCTCTACTAAATTACTGCATAAGTAACCAGGAAATGTGAACCTAGGCCTTAGGCTTCTGAGATCTAAATATGTCTCTGTCAATGACATAAGAAACAAGATAATGCATATTTCAGAGCGTTGAGCCTCATGTGGTTATGCTAAACATTCTGTATTTGTGCTGATATGTATTCATGCCATTGAGACTAGAATGGCCACTCAGACAATGCCCGGCCTTATGTGACACCTGTTTTGTGTCCAATTGGGTCCACAATCAGCTGTTTATTACACTAGGGGTGGTTCTTTGTGATAAATTAATGTGATATTAACTGTAAAATACAAGATTTTGGGAACTTTCATCATTATTTGACTTTTTTTGGAGGCTATACATGCTTGCAGACTCCATTAGACACCTTAACGTGTATTCTGTACACTTTGCTATTTTGAGAGGACTTACCCCCATGAAAGACCATTTTTCTGTGAAAAAAAAAAAATCTAAAAACAGTCATTCAGAAGTCATCTTATAAACTGAGAACGCTACAGTCTGGAGCCTCAGGAAACTTTATGCAAAGTTGTCAATAAACATAAAAAACCTCGGAATATTGAAATGGACTCATAATTATTTTCAACAAGACTCATTTGCCAAGTTTCCGCTCCATGGCAGTAGCTGTCATGCAGGACATACATAACACTGCACCACATCAGTCTGGAAGATTCATGGGACCATTCAATAATTTATATGACATTTCTAACCCAGAAAGAAACCTTACAAATTAATAGGCTGACAGATGTCTAATGAGATTGCAGCGGTTCACAAAAATAGCTCTTATGTTTCCATAATACATCTCTTATATAATGAATATTTATATAGGTGACATTGCCTTCAGCATGTCAGTGTGTGCTCTGGTGTACGCATGTCATTTACACTCCACTGACAAAATCAGACAGCCCCGAAAATGCTCATAGTGAAGTATTCTGGCCACTTAACACTAGATCTTCTGTGTCAGCTTTGGAAGAAAGTTTTGGCCCACAAATGTTAGACTGCACAGTGGTGTCTTAGCAAGCAGCTGCTTTCTAACGGTTGGTGACCGCTGCCAGCTTACTAAACAATCTAAGCACTGCAGGGGTCACTATATACCTCCCAACATTTGTATCTCCATCCATGGTCAACACCTATGACCTACAAAAGATGGTGAAACCACCAGATTTTTACAATCCAACCAACGGTTCAAGCAGGAATGCCTACAAACTCTCCAAGAAATGGGAGGTATGGTCATAGGAACTTCATAGGAAGTTGGAACAATTCGCACCCACAGTTATAAAGAGAGCGATCTCCAGGTGGCCACCCACAATCAAAACGACTACCTAACCGTGACTACTTTTTAACCCAAACTCCTCGGTTCCTCTGTGTTCCCAAACAGGCGCTTCATAAACAGATTTGCAGATCTGTTCATTTCAGTTTATTCCTGGACAGTATGGATTTGCTCAAGAGAACATACTAAGTTCTCCTGTCTGTAGACAGACGTCTTTTATACAGGTGACAATATAAGAGAACTGTCTTTAATGCAGGTAACAAGTTGATTAGGAGCGTCTAACTGGTCTGTAGGAGCCAGAACTCTTAATGGTTGGTAGGGGATCAAATACTTATTTCTCCCTGCAAAATGCAAATACATTTCTAACATTTATACAATGTGATTTTCTGGATTTTATTTTTGATATTCTATCTCTCACTGTTAAAATGAACCTACCCTTAAAATTATAGACTGTTCATGTCTTTGTCAGTGGCAAACTTACAAAATCAGCAAGGGATCAAATACTTATTATATTCTCAAGAGAACATGTACACAAGCAGGTTTGTAATTTGAGACTTCCAATCTCCATTCCTGAAATCAAAGGAACAGACATTGACAGGTTTGGAGCAAAAACTACTGAACTTTTTAAGAAAATACATCACAGACTTACTACACTAAATTAAAGAGGTTTTCCAGGCTAAAAATACTGATGACCTATCCTAAAGCAAGGTCACTAATATCAGATCTGTGGGTGTCTAACACCCACCACCAATAAGTTGTTCCCAGCAGCTGATCCACAGAGAACGGAGTAGAAAGCAGACAGCTCTGTTCTCTGTGCAGAGGCAGGACTGAATCACGGCAGCTTAGGCCCCATTAAAATGAATGGCAGCTGATCTGCAGTACCTTGGTCTGACCACTGCACAGTGAACAGAGCAGTCTGCTTCCTGTTTCATTTTCTGTTTATCGGCTAGTCAATCTCAGTGGTGGGTGTCTGACCCCCTTGATCTGGTACTGATGACCCATCCTTAGGAAAGGTCATCAATATTTTCAGCCTATAAAACCCCTTTAGAACAGGGTCCCACATTGTGAAAATTCAGCATTTTGGCTACGACAAAAAACACTGCGTTTTACATTAACTGCAAAGTGGATGGGATTCTGGCTAATCCCATCCATACACTGTAGAAAAAATCTGCAATGGAAATGTTGCAATTTCAAAAACACTTGCGTTTTTGCAAATTGCAGCATGTCAATTATACCTACAGAAACGCTCGCGTTTTCCCTATAGGTATAATAGAGGCATAACGTCTATAGAGAAAAACTCTGCAGATTCTCTGTGAAAAAAGCTGTGGAAAAAACTGCAATGCGTTTCCGCCGCATTACATTACATATTTATTGTGCAAATTGTGTAAGAAAAATAAAAATAAAATGGTGGATTTTGTTTTATTCACGTTCACTGGTCACACAAGGTGAGAAACAAAGATTAGAATCCTATTACCACCAGCCAAGTCCTGGTCATTACTAGTTTAGAAAGACGCAAAGCACAAAAAAAACCACATAAAACATTACACAGCATTATGTGTCGAGTGTATTACCCTGGATAAAGCACACAATGACTGGACCCTTCCCTATGTGAGCAATTAGTCTCTAAAATACAAGTTTCCAAAGTCCTCGGCATGTTCTGCGGGTCACATGGTGTCCCCTTTTACATACATTGTACTCGACATCAATCACAGAATCCCCATGGACTGTCTGTATTATGCACTCCAGCACAGACACATCCAGTTCCCGCGGGGAGGGGGGTTCTTTGTTATGAAATCAAAAGGAAAACGTGTCTTTAGATTCTGGGTGCCGTTTTGTCAGTTGTTTCTCATTTCCCAGGATTTCACTGCAGCCCCTACAGTCTTTGGCTCAGCAGGAATCGATTTAGCAGCCACCTCTGAGGGCGTCTCGTTGGTCGGGTTCACACTTTAGTTCCAGAAGGGACAGAATACTAGTTGAAAGTCAATAGTACTGGATAAGGCGTCTATAAATAAAGAAGGGGCGAGATCTGGCAGAGGCTAAAGAAACATAAAGGAGGGTTCTGCAATTACACAGGGGGATTGGTAGGAATATAAATTTAAAGGGATTTAGGCAATTACGTGTTAGCTAAGGGCGAGTGTGAACAGCACCCCAGAAGAATGCAAATAGATGATGCGCATAGGAAAAGCTTAGCAAGGGAACAGAATGGATTTTAACTCTTTGCTGGCAAGTCTGGGATGATCAGGAGTCCTGAATATAAACAGACAGGATTAGTGGAGCAGACAGGGTATTTGGCAAAGTGATGTACTAAAGAGAAGCTGTCGCTCCCCTGATATTTCAGTTTTAGCTAAAGCGACACTCCAGCTTTTGTTATTTATTTATTTTTTTAAGCTATGCAAGGTAGACATCGAATGTCCTGTCACCCACTGTCTTATACCTGTACCCCTGTCTATTTCCTGAAAAACAATGCAGAGCTCAAATGCTACTGTATATACCTGCTAGGACCTTAGACTGTGAGCATGACGTCAACACAGGCAGCTGCACCAACTGCTGCTAATAACACCATGGAAGGTAATAGTGCATGCTGACCTGACTGTGAGAGAGGGGGCAACTATTTGCAGTATGTGAGAGAGGAGGGCTATAGGAAGCATAGAGATAGAGGAGGTGCATTGTCACTGATGAGTTAGAGTAGAGGAAAAAGGGGACAGGACTTTGAATCACGTGGTCACATGGTAGCTTACAATAGAATCTGCAGACTGAGACCTCTATTGCACAGCAACCCATGCTAGGAAAAAGAGGTCACAGGTTATCATGTGACATGCTAAAAAAGGTGAAAACAGGATAAGGCAAGACACTGTAAGGAGAAAATGTATTACTATTGACAAGATGGCCCTTAAGACAATATAATAAGTTAAAAAAAAAATCACTGGAGCATTCCTTTAAAGAAAACCTAAAACACAAAACACAACATTGACCTCTCTGCACATTCTTGATTGTCTATCACAAGCTAGACTTCTTTAATATGTACAGTTACAGTTAAATCTCTTTTCTGTTCTTTATCAGACATCATCTTAAATTTTACATTTCCCCAGCTTTCTTACCCTCTGTGCCTCAAGACAGTATCACATGTGCGTCTTGAGTTAGTACCATCTCTGCCTCATGGGAGGTCACTGTGGTTATCTTCCCCTCTATAGTCTCCTAAAAAGGCTAACAGACCATAAGTATACAATCAGGGAATTTTTTGCATTATAAGTATGTAACAGGAGTTGAGTAAACCTCAAGTGGCTGTGACAGAAGTGTAGAACAGTCCATGCAGTACAGGACCAGAGGACCCGGCAAGGAGACAGGGACTCCTAGCATATTAGATCATTATGATGCAAGGAGCGCTGGTCTTCTGACTGGATTTGGGCCAAGAAATCCAGGTAATGTACAGACCGTATTTTTTGGGCTATATTTGGCAGTATGCATAGGCCTTGGGTGAAATTTTCCTGAAGTAAAAAACAAATCCAGAGATTTAATCTTAGAATTTAATGAATATATTGACAAGTGAGTGCTACCATTCTCCACAACAAAGGGGTGTCCCTGCACTGTCTACACTGACTGGACTTTGTCAACGTGTGTATGGATTCACCCTCAAATAATAACACCCAGTTGTCAATTTATTCATAAATAGATGCTTCAGTTTTGTTGTACCATACAACTAATTACTAAGGCTATGTTCAAATCTGTGACGGGGTCTCCGTTGGAGACTCCATCAGAGAGTTTGCCAGCGGTTCCGAACAACAGAGAGACAGCACTAGTGTGAACCTATTGTAAAACAGACGTGTCAAGAAAACATGCAGGTTGTGTGTTAGACAATAATATTACGTGCATTGGAAATATTATATACACTTGTACATATCATACCAGGATCAGCTATTAACTGGAAAACCAGGGGCTCAATGCTTGTTTTGCTACATGAATGTATGACAGACAACCAGACAACCTCCTTTAAGTGAGTTTTTTTACAATTGAAATATGGATATCATACATGCACTTTATTAGGACATATAGACTAGGGTTATCATCATAGGACAACACATTTAAAAGTTATGTGCCCACTTCTTTTCAGATAGCCTTGATTAAAAATATTTAAATGTTTTGTGTCTACAGCTCTTATGCATCTCAATGTGTATCCATGGGTACAGACTATAACACACCCTGAATAGTCTGATTCTGCAGTAACACTGATTCTGAAGGGTTAGTAAGAAGTAGTGGATAGATGGAAGGGGGTGCGACTGCAGGAACAGACTAATTAGGGTTTGTTTGTAGTCTGTTACCATAGCGATACATGGGATCTGTATAAACAAAACAGAAGGAGATTTTTAATCAAGGCTATTTGCAAAGGTGTTTTATTTCTTATTTTAGATGCATTAGTTACAGAGGTGAACATATAATTTTGAGCAGACATAAAACAGAAATCTGCTTCTTCTCCTGTTAAATAAAGCACTTAAAGTTGTTAAGAAAGCAAGAAACATCTATTGAAAGTCAAACTGATAAATCTCAGTGGAGAGGAGACTATAATCTGCGTCAGGAATTCTTCTGGATATTGAAGGCAATAATAGGAGCTGAGTGATTGAAAACTACTTGTGTGTAAAGTACAGAAAATGACATCAAACAAATCAGCCCCAGAATTATTAACTTCCCACCTTATCTGCGCCGACACATGGGCCGAGGACGAGCCGGAACTATATAAACAAAGGCATTATAATGCAGTCTGCTCTGCACAAACTACAATACCTTTCAATACAGCACATAAGGCTTTATAGGTTTATCTATGTAGAGACCTCCCACTGGATAGTAACCAGGCATGGCCACTATAAAGTGTATGGCGCTGTACTTCCAGCTGGTACAATATGTAGCTGGTTCCGATCCATGTACAGCGCTGCAATCAACTGATTGGGTAACAATATTTAGTAAGCTCCTAAGCTCCCTCTACAGGTGGATATAAGCTGCCAAACTTAACTGTTTAGTATCTATCACAAGATTTAGAGAAACAGAAATATGGCTGTGACCACAATAAATATGTAGTTGTAAGTATGGGACATGAAACCATATAGATCTAGAGATCTGTGTTTCAATAATCAAGACCTCAAGATACTTTTCATAGCTGAGAGTTTGCTACAAATATATCCAGTCATTCTGGAATTGACTTTTTGTCAGCAGTGCTATCAGGACAACAGAGCAATGGGTTGCTGCTTTTCTGTTTAGCCTACTGAGAATTATATATACTAAATAGAACTGTAGCAAAACCTCAGCTGTGAACAAGAAATAGTTGAGTGTAAGGCTAGCCTATCACGCTATAGCAGGCGCGTGCATTCAAATCCACTCACATATTAACAATCATATTAAAATTTATGTTCTAACCATAGGTCATAGTGCAAGCTGCAGAGCTCACTCAACATACTTTTGATAGTGCTGTAGTGAGTACTGCAGCAGTTATATAATAGACTTGAAAGGGACAATGGCTGCAGTACTTGCTATGACCGATACTAAAAGTATGGTGAGAGCACTGTCACTCGTGCCATCACAGGGAAGCACTTTTGATAGTGCCGTAGTGAGTACTGCAGCAGTTATATAATAGACCTGAAAGGGACAATGGCTGCAGTACTCGCTATGACCGATACTAAAAGTATGGCGAGAGCACTGCCACTCATGCCATCACAGGGAAGCACTTTTGATAGTGACATAGTATTGCAGCAGTTATACCATAGACTTGAATGAGACAACCGCTGCAGTACTCACTATAACTGTTATTAAAAGTATTGTGAGTGTGCACTGCATCTCGTGCTGTCACGGAGAAATAGAAGACCTGTATAGGTATCGGTAGTTAGACCATTGCCAATCTAAAATTGATGTCCTATCCTATGAAAAGGACAACAATTTTATAACATAATATTTTTATAATATTGTTATTATAGCCAAGCTATGAAGACTCCAGCACTTTTGGAAATAATATAAAAAAGGTCTTCCCTTTTCAGAGACTCTCACAGTACCTTGCTGCTGACTCCACTGGGCAAGCAGAAAACATATTCCAGCTGAAATACTATGGAAAATCCAGGGTCGCTGACCATCTCTGGAAGACGGATGCGGCTCCTTAATACCAGGGCTTGAGTGGAAGAGCTGACAGGAGAACAAATGTTGTTTTATGTCATTGTCTGAAGTCCACAGCTTTTGTACGACAAGTATGATACAGTGATTTACAGATGTTTTCTCTTGTGCTCAGGTACTGAACATCTCTGGCAGAGACAACACTACAGCTAATCTACGTCTTATAGCAAGGCCAAAGGGATTTCTAAGCGTTACCTTACATTTAAAGGGAAAAAAACAGACATTTCTTTGCAGGGGTGTTTATTTTCTTTCTTTTTTGAGATAGAAAGATACTATATGCAATGGGGTGCGTGTGTGTGTTTAGGGATAGATACATTTTTATATACAATAGTGTTGGTCACGCATGTGCGCTGTCACTCAATTAAAGGGGTTTTCTGGGAAAATGATATTGATGACCTATGCTAAGCTTGTCTCAGCAGCTGCTATACAAAGAACCAGATATACAAATAGCCTGAAGCAGATAGTGCTGTTCTCTGTATAGTGGCTGCACTGAGTTACTGCAGCTCACCGCAGCCATTAATCTCAGCACAGCCACTCCATGGAGTACAGAACTATAGGATTATAGCTATGTCCTTTGCATAGCGTCTGCTGCAAACAACTGATCAGCGGGAAACATCAGTGTCAGACCCCCGCCAATCTGATATTAATGACCTACCCTAAGGATAGGCCATCAATATCATTTGCCCAGAAAAACCCTTTAAGTCTCTTCTTTATTTGTTAGTCCTATGAACTTTAAATGGAGCATATTGTGTGAGCACTGCCCCCTTTGCCATCCAAATAATAGTTGCTGCATAGGGTATTGCACTGTTGTCCCATTCACTACTCAGATGTCAGCTGTCAGGATTACACAGTCATTTAACAGCTCAGGAAAAGAAACACTAAAACTGACATCTTATGGTCTGACTATTATAAATGACAATGGGGGGAATTAAACAAGACCGACATATTGTACGCCAGTGTTGATGTTTCCTGTGCTAGCGGAGGATGCACTTAATTCATAACAGGGCGCACGCCATGATTTTTACCACAAAACTAGCTTAAATGGATTAGAAAGGAGCCCCACCCAAAAAGAAGATACCAAACCCGTCTATCTTTGGTTACGTGATGAGGCCCCCTAATTAGGAAACGCCCACCATTGGCAGATCAAAAAATCCCCATATTTGGCCCCCACATAGTATAACACCTCCCTTTTTGGCCCCCCACTCAATATACATCCACCTTATTTGGCCCACCACATGATACATGACCCCCTTTTTCTATCACGGCACATGGTACATAACCCCCTTTTTCTGGACTCCTTTTTTTTGCCCCTCACAATATATGACCCCTTTCTTATGGCCCTCCACAGTATATGACCCCCTTGTTTGCTACCCATACAGTATATGACCCTTTTTTATGGCTGCCACACAGTTTATGACCCCCTTTTTATAGTCCCAACACAGTTTATGACCCACACAGTCTAGGACCCCATTTTATAGCCCACAAGCAGTATATGACTCCCTTTATTTACCCCACTCCCCCCACACACCCAGTTTAAGCCCCTTTTTATAGCCCACACGCAGTATATGACCCACTTTATTACACCACTCCCACCACTAAGTTTAGGACCCCCCTTTTTTCCCCACACACACATAATATATGACGCTACACATATGTTAGGCTGCTGCCTATTGTATTATAGGTAATGCTCGATAATTTTTAGTCAACTTTCCATGCTCCTGTACAGGCTGACCTCCGCTACCGCCTCCAGGGTGCGCTGTAGCTGACGCTGAAGAACGCCAGGACAATGAATGTAGCGTCTGGGTGTTCTTCAGTGTTGAGACGTAAGTGCAGCGGCGCCTAGAGGAGGCAGTGGAGGGGGGCTTGGACAGGAGAGTGGACAGATGAGTAAAAATTATCGACTGCTATCTATTGCAATAACACAATACGTAGCTGCCGATTAAAAAAAAATGGAAGGTGCGCCCCTGGCTGAGGGCCAAATTGAGAAAAGTGGTACGGGCGGTATAAAAACGCTTCTTACCACTATTTAAGTTGCAAGTGACATTAAAAAGTCACAAACTGACATTTTGTGACTTTTATACACATAAAAAGTGACCTAGATTCATAGTGAATCTGCCCCATTCTATTTCTTCATGTTTTTATTCCACAGTTGCTTACCCCTATCATCTCTGGCGCTTAGTATAATTACAGTATGTATGGATAGAATGAAGTAGGGCTACAGATAAATCACACTGCACCTTCTTATCAATATGATCTATACCTCTGGTTGTTGACCTGCTTCTTCTTTAGGCTTAGAGTAGATTGTGTTCTTATCAGCTTTGCTTCCGGAACCACAACTACAACTTGTGGCTGCTGCACGAACCCCCAGCCATTATGGACACCGACCTGCAGCCTCCGCTCCTGGATTACTACAGGAGTCCCATCAGCTGGGTGACCCTACAGAGAGATTTTAAAGCATAAAATTATTATAATTACTCCTTTCTCCCAGAGTTTTTCCTCTGTTATCAGGACTCCATTGGACAGAGAAGAGATGCTGAAAGGAGTGGCTCCTGCATCATAAGAAGGCTTTCTGACATGTCCGTTTTAGCAAATTCTTATATTCCACATAATATATCAATTTTGGAGCATCGTTCCTTAGAGCTCTACATTGTGCTGTTCCTCTGTTATTCCTCCAAGAACTTTATGAATAAGTTGACAACTGGGTGTTACCAGTTGGGGATGTGTCCCTGTACAGAATGATGTTGTCCAATCAGCGCTGACATTGCCAGGCTGTGAAAGGAACATCCCTTTGACAAGAGGATTTGTAAAAAACAGTTGTCTAATGTGCAAAGTTCTAAAAAAATATGTTCCAGAATTGTTATATTATGGGGAATATACACACGTGGACAAAATTGTTGGCACCCCTCGTTTAATGAAAGAAAAACCCACAATGGTCACAGAAATAACTTGAATCTGACAAAAGTAATAATATATAAAAATTCTATGAAAATGAACAAATGAAAGTCAAATATTGCTTTTCAACCATGCTTCAACAGAATTTTTAAAAAAAGAAAACTCATGAAACAGTCCTGGACAGAAATGATGGTTCCCTTAAGCTTAATATTTTGTTGCACAACCTTTTGAGGCAATCGCTGCAATCAAACGATTCCTGTAACTATCAATGAGACTTCTGCACCTCTCAACAGGTATTTTGGCCACTCCTCATGAGCAAACTGCTCCAGTTGTCTAGGGTTTGAAGGGTGCCTTTTCCAGACGGCATGTTTCAGCTCCTTCCAAAGCTGCTCAATAGGATTTAGGTCAGGGCTCATAGAAGGCCACTTCAGAATAGTCCAATGTTTTCCTCTTAGCCATTCTTGGGTGTTTTTAGCTGTGTGTTTTGGGTCATTATCCTGTTGCAAGACCCATGACCTGCGACTGAGACCAAGCTTTCTGACACTGGGCAGCACATTTCTCTCTAGAATCCCTTGATAGTCTTGAGATTTCATTGTACCCTGCACAGATTCAAGATATCCTGTGCCAGATGCAGCAAAGCAGCCCCAGAACATAACAGAGCCTCCTCCATGTTTCACAGTAGGGACAGTGTTCTTTTCAAGATATGCTTCATTTTTCCGTCTGTGAACATAGAGCTGATGTGCCTTGCCAAAAATTTTGATTTTTGTCTCATCTGTCCATAGGACATTCTCCCAGAAGCTTGGTGGCTTGTCAACATGTAGTTTGGCAAATTACTTTTGTCAGATTCAAGTTATTTCTGTGACCATTGTGGTTTTTTTTTTCATTAAACGAGGGGTACCAACAATTTTGTCCACGTGTGTAAGTATTTACTAAAAGTGACAAGTCACCAGAGGTGACAGGTCCTCTTTAAAGGGGCTTTCTGGGCAAAACGGAACGTCACCGGAAAATCTGAAAATGATATGGGTAAATATACATTTTTGGTAAAGTAAGTTAGGAGAGGGGAGGGTGTTTAGCTTAGTTTAGAAATAAATTTTTATCCCTTTAAATCCAATGGTACTCAAACCAATCATGAGATAAGGGTGCCAAGAGGTCACCCTTTATTAAAGTAAAATGAACTAGACAGAAACATCAGAGAGGGTCTCCAATTCCCTATAATAGGGAGTAACTGCACAAGCATGACTACTTCTATGCGGGGGCCCAGCACACATGTTGTCGGAATTGTTGGTGGTCCCAGCAGTTGATCAGATAATTACAGGAGGTCTATTCACATATCATAAAAATCTTTAAGGTGCTTTGGTGGGAAAACATTAAAATAATGCGGCTTTTAAAAAAGATCTAAAAGCTGTCACAATCTCACTCCTGTAAAGGAACTGGCATAGAAAGTGGAGTAGCCGCTGTTCACATGTGTGGCCAATGAAAGGCTGGTGTCCGAAATACATTAATCACCTATCCAGGGGACAGGTGATAAATGTCTGACCGCTGGGGACCATCTGCCCCACCTTTCCCCCTTCCCCACAGTCAGACCTCCAGTGATCAGACCTTTATCACCTATTCCCTTTAAGTTAGCGGCCAACTCTTGCCATAATGGGTGGAAGGTCGGAGGGTGATTTTAGGCATCCTTTAAGTAACCAATAAATCAAACAATAATTCTAGCTGCACATTTTTCTACAATTGAAAAGTTTTTACAAAGCCATAAAACAATAATAGAAAAATCAATACAATACATCACGAAAAACATGTGCAGACAATTTTTTGCATTTCTACATTTTCAATGTTAGCAAACGGCAGAAAATCCTCTG
This sequence comes from Leptodactylus fallax, assembly GCA_947044405.1. NCBI lineage: Eukaryota > Metazoa > Chordata > Amphibia > Anura > Leptodactylidae > Leptodactylus > Leptodactylus fallax. Next base: position 10,786,884 of record CAMRHE010000025.1, read on the forward strand.
CTGGAGAGATTAGTTGTGTATAAAGATATTCCTGAAATGATTTTCATTTCTAAGATACTATAGTAACAGCCTTGGAAGGATTTCAGACAGTGCAGAATTCTGAAAACGCCTCACGTAGTGTGTCAGTCTACATATGTTCTCGTCTGATTTTCACATCAGATTAAGTTAAGCCTGAGAAATAAATAAAAAAAAAATCCTGAAACACTATCTTTTATTATTGATATAGAGAGAGCCGACAGCAAAACTAAAATGGAAGCAAATAAAACCCAACACAGATCATTTAAGTGGTATTTTAACCCAGTTCGTTCTCAGCAAGCCTCAAATCTACTGGTGGGGGGTGGATTTGTATACGTGAGGTGCAGGCGAGCGGCTTTCCATACAGCCAAAGACAGTAATGTTGGATCAGGTGCCTGACCTAGTGTCTGGGTACAGATCAGGTCACATAGGGATTGGGTAATGTTGTTATGCCATTCAAAATTTTTGCAGCCCATTGGAAGAGAGATATAGAATATAATAAAAGCAACATATAAAGGTTCACCGACCAGAGATAAGGCCAGACTGAGCTGAGTGCCCCTTCTACTCTAGGTGTTACCTCTAAACTTGATCTGGAAATTCTCTGAATACACAAATCTTGTCAAAAAGGCAAAACTGGCGATTGCTGCTCATGAGTTTCATGGTGGTGGGTGAGATCGACTCATCTGTGCTGACCCCGAAAACATTACGCAGTGGTTCTCAACCTGTGGTACGAGTACCTCAATAGGTATGCCCTATCATCCGTTGGGATACACACACAGTTGAGAACCACTTCCCCCCATTCCTCTCCCCATCCAGGATGGACAGTTGTGGGCACTATCCTTAATTTAAAAGTGCTGACATAAAATGTCCCCCTCAGTATCCCACATTTGATGTGGGAGGATTATACCGAGGGTAGGAACATTGTTGGAGCCATAATAGCCAGTGTGAGAGCAGTATGCAGTGGTTATTATACTGAGCGTGGGGCCATTATATTACATGTGGAAGCAGTGTGGGGGCCATCCTACTGAGTGTGAGAGCCTTTATACTGTGCTATCTGACTACACCTATATGAATACCTGTTGCTAACCGAGTCTGTTCCTATTTATCGCACCTGTACTGCTAGTCCTGACCTAGGAACATGTTCATACTCTGCTTTTGGCCTGATCCTTGGTACTCGACACCACATTTCCTGATGTTCCTGGTCAGCTGTAACCTACATTGGGAATACTCCTAGAGGTAGCAACCTGGTAATTCCCTGCGGCGAAGACTAGATCCTTGTATAGGGATTTAAGGGTGAAAACTAGGGACCACTTAAATAACAACCACAGGAATAGCCCAAAGCCAAACCGGTTAGGTGACACAGAGGGTCAACACCTGCTGCATGTTACTATTCCCCTGTACCCTTGTAGCCAAAGCTGCAGACCTATATGCCAATTTTTATAGAGAGGATGATGGAGAAGACAGACACCTCATGAATTTATAGGGGTAATCCCACCATAGCAACTTATCGCCTATCCACAGCGGAGGTGAAAAGTGTCTGACTGTGAACTGATCATGAGAAAGGGTTCCTGTGTCCTTCACTAGGGCAGCTGTCACTAGTGCACTAGTGTTGTACGTTACATGTACTATGATTCCTGGCACAGGTGCATATTTCAAAGAGCGTAGCTATAGGGGGTGCACAGGTAGTAATAGCTCCCAGGCCCAGGAGCCTGAGGGGGACTAAAAGCCTCTCCACAATATAAGAAGGGTGGGTGACACATGTTCCATAGACTGATGGCGCATGCACAGTAGGTTTTGTACAACCCCAATTCCAATGAAGTTGGGCCGTTGTGTAAAACATAAATAAAAACAGAATACGATAATTTGCAAATCCTTTTTAACCTATATTCAACTGAACATACTACAAAGACAAGATATTTAATGTTCAAACGGATAAACTTTATTGCTTTTTGCAAATATTCACTCATTTTGAATTTGATTCCTGCAACACTTTCCAAAAAAGCTGGTTCAGGGGCAACAAAAGACTGGGGCAGCATCATGTTTAACACTGTATTACATTACCTTTCCTTTTAGCAATACTCAATAAGTGTTTGGGAACTGAGGATACGAAATAAAGTTTATCTGTTTGAACATTAAATATATTGACTTTGTAGTATATTCAATTGAATAGAGGTTGAAATGGATTTGCAAATCATCGTATTCTGTTTTTATTTAAGTTTTACACAACGTCCCAACTTCATTGGAATTGGGGTTGTACAATGCCGTTCATATACAGTACAGACCAAAAGTTTGGACACACCTTCTCATTCCAAGAGTTTTCTGTATTTTCATGACTATAAAAATTGTAGATTCACACTGAAGGCATCAAAACTATGAATTAACACATGTGGAATTATATACTTAACAAAAAAGTGTGAAACAACTGAAAATATGTCTTATATTCTAGGTTCTTCAAAGTAGCCACCTTTTGCTTTGATTACTGCTTTGCACACTCTTGGCATTCTCTTGATGAGCTTCAAGAGGTAGTCACCTGAAATGGTTTTCACTTCACAGGTGTGCCCTGTCAGGTTTAATAAGTGGGATTTCTTGCCTTATAAATGGGGTTGGGACCATCAGTTGTGTTGTTCAGAAGTCAGGTGGATACACAGCTGATAGTCCTACTGAATGGAGTGTTAGAATTTGTATTATGGCAAGAAAAAAAGCAGCTAAGTAAAGAAAAACGAGTGGCCATCATTACTTTAAGAAATGAAGGTCAGTCAGTCTGAAAAATTGGGAAAACTTTGAAAGTGTCCCCAAGTGCAGTGGCCAAAACCATCAAGTGCTACAAAGAAACTGGCTCACATGAGGACCGCCCCAGGAAAGGAAGACCAAGAGTCACCTCTGCTGCGGAGGATAAGTTCATCCGAGTCACCAGCCTCAGAAATCGCAGGTTAACAGCAGCTCAGATTAGAGACCAGGTCAATGCCACACAGAGTTCTAGCAGCAAACACATCTCTACACAACTGTTAAGAGGAGACTGCGTGCAGCAGGCCTTCATGGTAAAATAGCTGCTAGGAAACCACTGCTAATGACAGGCAACAAGCAGAAGAGACTTGTTTGGGCTAAAGAACACAAGGAATGGACATTAGACCTGTGGAAATCTGTGCTTTGGTCTGATGAGTCCAAATTTGAGATCTTTGGTTCCAACCACCGTGTCTTTGTGCGACGCAGAAAAGGTGAAAGAATGGACTCTACATGCCTGGTTCCCACCGTGACGCATGAAGGAGGAGGTGTGATGGTGTGGGGGTGCTTTGCTGGTGACACTGTTGGGGATTTATTCAAAATTGAAGGAATACTGAACCAGCATGGTTACCACAGCATCTTGCAGCGGCATGCTATTCCATCCGGTTTGCGTTTAGTTGGACCATCATTTATTTTTCAAAAGGACAATGACCCCAAACACACCTCCAGACTGTGTAAGGGCTATTTGATCAAGAAGGAGAGTGATGGGGTGCTACCGCACGTGAGCTGGACCGCAGAGTGAAGGCAAAAGGGCCAACAAGTGCTAAGCATCTCTGGGAACTCCTTCAAGACTGTTGGAAGACCATTTCAGGTGACTACCTCTTGAAGCTCATCAAGAGAATGCCACGAGTGTGCAAAGCAGTAATCAAAGCAAAAGGTGGCTACTTTGAAGAACCTAGAATATAAGACATATTTTCAGTTGTTTCACACTTTTTTGTTAAGTATATAATTCCACATGTGTTAATTCATAGTTTTGATGCCTTCAGTGTGAATCTACAATTTTTATATAGTCATGAAAATACAGAAAACTCTTGGAATGAGAAGGTGTGTCCAAACTTTTGGTCTGTACTGTATGTGACAGAGATTTTCATGCATTTGCGATACAAGGGACACCATGTTTATCATACATGTGCTTTATGAATGTAAGTATATTTATACACCTTTATCTGATTATTGTATTAATTCCACCTATACAGCCTGGATGGGAAACTACTTTTATTTTAAGAACGCTAACCTGTGATATACATAGGGCAGGTTCTGTGCTAGCCCTCATACAGTGGTGTATCTAGGAATGGCTGGGCCCCAAGGCGAACATTTGACTTGGGAGCCCCCCCCCCACCCGGACCCCCCCCCAACAAACCACATTCCCCGCATTACTGCACACACTATTCACACTATTATGTGCCATAGTGCCATAGTGGCCCCTAAACACACTATTATATCCCATAGTGGCCTCTGCACACACTATTATGCCCCATAGCGGCCCCTGCACACACTATTATGCCCCATAGTGGCCCCTGAACACACTACTATGCCCCATAGCGGCCCCTGCATACACTATTATGTTCCATAGTGGCCCCTGCACAATCTATTATGCGCCATAGTGACCCCTGCACACACTATTATGTGCCACAGTGGCCCCTGCACACAGTATTATGCCCCATAGTGGCCCCTTCACACAGTATTATGCCCCATTGTGGACCACCCATGAACAATTATTATACTCTGGGGTCTTTTCAGACCCCAGAGTATAATGATCGGAGACCCAGGGGAGGATACAAACATAAAAAACAGTGTTACTTACTTCTCCCTGGCTCCGGCTCACTCCATGCTACTTTCAGCCCTCTTCAATGTTGGACCAGACGTCACGTGAGTCATTATGCATCGCAACACTGGCCTGGCCCACGTGACATCTGGGACGTCACCAAACAGGCCCGAAGAGTGCTGAAGCGCAGGAAAGGTAAGTAACATTGTTTTTTATGTTTCCCTCACCTCCCCTGGGCCTCCGATCATTATACCCTGGCCTTACTTACTGATCCCCGCTCCTGCTCACAGTCGCCTCCGCTTCTGCAGAAGGGGAAGTGCAGGCGGCCGTGAGCAGGAGCGTGGATCGGTAAGTAAATAGGGCCCGTTATCTGCTGGGGTTACTCCAGCAGGTAACGGACTATTAAAAAAAAAAAAAAAAAAAAAAACAAACAGATAAGGGGGCCCACCGGGCCACCTAATGTCCCGAGCCCTGTGGCAGCTGTTACCCCGGTATTTACGCCACTGCCCTCATATGAGACCCTTCCTACCAATACATATCTTTGATATCTTTTATAATTCTTTTAATGTCGCATAATAAATATAATATGTATCTTTTTGTCTATTACACGCTGTTTTTTCTCTTCTACCATTTATATGGATAATTGAAAAGCTCCATGTTTTTGATATTTATATATGGGAGGTTATTGCATAGGTTGGTTGGCCTTATCATGGGATACTACTTGTTTTTATCTGTATAGAGTTATTTTAGTTTGTTTTATTTCAATAAAAGTGATGTACTATATGTTTCTACATTGGATGCAGATTGAGCTGATTTTACAGTTGTGCATTTTTGTTTGCACATACCTGCTGTTTGTTTTAGCTCAGGAGCTTGCACTCCAATACATTGCTCCTACAGTGCCCACTATTTGATTTTTTGGTTGGGGTCAGAAAAAAGCAGTTACAAAAATCGTGCCCACTATCACTTTAAGAAACATTTCCATATTGGCCTAGGCGGAGCATAACATCATTACCTTAGGGAAACGATCATTATTGATCAGAACTAATAATTCTTCTTCAAACTTCTCCAAAGAGGGATATAGTAGCAGATACAGTCTATCCAGGTAACATGGCACTGTCTTCCGCAAGTGAGGTTTCTTTAAGGCGTCACCTTGAAAACCATAAATTAAACAATATAATAGAATATATATGAAAAGACAGCCAGGATATTAAAGATTCTTCACTCAATAAAAGGCAATCTCATTCATTGTATGACAATAGAGAGCAGTTACTAATCTGACCACAAGAGGTTTTCCATTAGGGTGCAATATAGATATTATGGGAACTTTGTAAAACCCTCAATTTGATTCTGTAAACTTTCCTACAGTAAATATCTACCACAAACAATTTGCAATATGTATATAGGATACCCTATCACTTCATGATTGATGGGGCTGACCTCTTGGATCCCCAGATGATCTGGAGAATGAAGAAGCCAAAGTGCCAGTTTAGCGCTGCATTCCCTTCTAAATGTGGTAGGCCTAACTCACTTGAAGGGAGCTATATTGCCGTTCACTGGCCAGTGGGTGGCCAGGGCACCACTCTGCAAGGAAAAAGGGAACAGAGAGCTACAACAGTGCTTGTGCCCATTCATTCTGAGGAGTAATTCCCAGAAACAGTGGCGGTCCGAACGCAGGTTCTTACTCTGGGACAAATGGGGTTGCAGCACCTGTTTACTTCTTCATCCCATTAAGGGGGCGTTCATACGGAAAGTAAAGTGGAATTTGAGGTAATTCCTCTCCACATTCTAGCACTGTGCATCTTGCAGCGGAAAGCAAAAGCAGAGCTTCGGTTTTCTACAACAGTTTTACTTGTGGACTAGCTCCACACCCAACTGGACTAATCTGGAGTAGTCTCGCACCAATGATTCAGCTGCAGAAGCTGCGACAAGATTGAGCAAGACACTTCATTTGAGCAAGATCAAGCAGGACATGTCCAGAAATAAATAGCATCTGGCACTGCCTCCTATTGAAAACAATACAGACAGAAATTCGGAGCTGATTATGTGGCAAAATCTGCCTCAAACTCAGCTTCAAATTGAGTTGTATGAACATACCTTAAAAGTTTCCCCATGCATAGCAGCACCCCGGCCATCGCTGTCCAGAGAACTGCACCATGGCACAGATCAAGTGAACATGGATTACTGTACAACTGTTCCCTATAGGTGTCCTTGCGACACCTATATTCTCAAAATCAATTGCAGTCCTCGAAGACGGACCCCTAAGTGATATGCCAATAACACAGGAATACCCTATAAATTGGTGCCAAATTCACTATTCTTCCAGTAAAAAGTACTGAAACCACAACAGACCCCAATATAAGTCATTGTGGCCCATCAGGATTCATGAATAAACCCTAAGACTATTTTTCACAACAGACTGGAGTTATATATTTTTGTATTTCTGTTGCTTACATAGCATTTATATGTTCTACTGTGCTGTAAAAAGCACACATAAGAGAAACCCAGAGAAAACCCAATGATATATGGGAAGCACATAAAGACCTCAGGGCTGTAATGTAATAGTATTAACCACTGAGGCACCATGTTGCCCTATATAAATAATGGCTGATAAAATTGCAGCCAATGAGATTCCATCTGTCACGTAGCAAAGGCATAAACGTAAAAGCTTAAGTATTACTGCTTGGTAAGGGCAACAGTGAACCATGTGAATGTCCTCTTTTCTACACTACTGGGTATTAAACCACCTTTTATTCCATCACTAAGAATTTGTATGGTTTAGGACGGTCTGTGGGGGACGGCTGGTGTTCTCACAGTACAATAACCACGAACATAATAAGAGAGGGACAATAACAAACCAAATGACAGCTTAGGCTCAAAGCCAGGGAACCTTTCATCCAGGCATTTGCATTTTCTATTACGCTAATTTAAGCTGCGCGTTCCAAGCAACTTATGTAAACAGGTGAAGGAACGCCATCCCGGTAATAGGTACCGCTGTCATTAATAAAATATGGCCCAGTGCACAAACATGCATGATAATTGTACTGCCTTGTTTGTTGCCTTCCTGTAACAAATCTGTCTGTAGGAAGAAATAAATGAGTTTCTATTGTAGATCTGTCTATGGAGGTTAGACTGGCTGCATGTTGGTGTCGCCGCTGTTTGCACATCTCAGAGGGGACGGAACCAGTGTTCCCCTCTGATATAAGAAATGTCGGAGCAGCTGTGCGTGTGTCCAGACTGCTCATTTATATTCCCTTATCACTTGTCTTACAATAGTAATTGTATAAATGGTTCATTTTTTTCAGTTCCTGTATTCAAGTGCTTACATGCATGTGGCTACTCCTCAAAGGACTCCGCATGTAAGAACAGTAGAGTTATTATGGGGAGAATTAGTGGAAAATTACAATTGGAAATGGAAAACTTTGTTGTGTGTATTTGAAACTTCACCCCCAACTCCTAGTAGTATGATACTAAATGCAACTGGTTTATTATAGTAATATTATAGTGCTCATATCCTAGGCAATAAGGGACAGGATTATGGTGGAATTATTCTTGTCTATGATAGCAATATTACATTATTACATTCTTGTACTATATTCTTGTAAATAAAAACAGTATTATATTATATTCTTGTACATAACAGCAGTATTACATTAGTTATATTCTTGCACATACAGTGGTGAAGAATCAACAAGTGGGACACAATCGTGAAGTGGAACGAAATTTTTTGGATATTTTAAACTTTTGTAAAAAATAAAAAACTGAAAAGTCGGGCGTGCCAAATTATTCGGCCCCCTTAAGTTAATACTTTGTAGTGCCACCTTTTCCTGTGATTACAGCTGCAAGTCGCTTGGGGTATGTCTCTATCAGTTTTGCACATCGAGAGACTGAAATTCTTGCCCATTCTTCCTTGGAAAACAGCTGGAGCTCAGTGAGGTTGGATGGAGAGCGTTTGTGAACAGCAGTTTTCAGCTCTTTCCACAGATTCTCGATTGGATTCAGGTCTGGACTTTGACTTGGCCATTCTAACACCTGGATACGTTTATTTGTGAACCATTCCATTGTAGATTTTGCTTTATGTTTGGGATCATTGTCTTGTTGGAAGATAAATCTCCGTCCCAGTCTCAGGTCTTTTGCAGACTCCAACAGGTTTTCTTCCAGAATGGTCCTGTATTTGGCTCCATCCATCTTCCCATCAATTTTAACCATCTTCCCTGTCCCTGCTGAAGAAAAGCAGGCCCAAACCATGATGACCATGATGCTGCCACCACCATGTTTGACAGTGGGGATGGTGTGTTCAGGGTGATGAGCTATGTTGCTTTTACGCCAAACATATAGTTTTGCATTGTGGCCAAAAAGTTCGATTTTGGTTTCATCTGACCAGAGCACCTTCTTCCACATGTTTGGTGTGTCTCCCAGGTGGCTTGTGGCAAACTTTAAACGAGACTTTTTATGGATATCTTTGAGAAATGGCTTTCTTCTTGCCACTCTTCCATAAAGACCAGATTTGTGCAGTGTACGACTGATTGTTGTCCTATGGACAGACTCTCCCACCTCAGCTGTAGATCTCTGCAGTTCATCCAGAGTGATCATGGGCCTCTTGGCTGCATCTCTGATCAGTCTTCTCCTTGTTTGAGATGAAAGTTTAGAGGGACGGCCGGGTCTTGGTAGATTTGCAGTGGTCTGATACTCCTTCCATTTCAATATGATCGCTTGCACAGTGCTCCTTGAGATGTTTAAAGTTTGGGAAATCTTTTTGTATCCAAATCCGGCTTTAAACTTCTCCACAACAGTATCACAGACCTGCCTGGTGTGTTCCTTGGTCTTCATGATGCTTGCTGCGCTTTAAACAGAACCCTGAGACTATCACAGAGCAGGTGCATTTATACGGAGACTTGATTACACACAGGTGGATTATATTTATCATCATCAGTCATTTAGGACAACATTGGATCATTCAGAGATCCTCACTGAACTTCTGGAGTGAGTTTGCTGCACTGAAAGTAAAGGGGCTGAATAATATTGCACGCCCCACTTTTCAGTTTTTTATTTTTTACAAAAGTTTAAAATAACAAATAAATTTCATTCCACTTCACAATTTTGTCCCACTTGTTGTTCACCAAAAAAATTTAAATTTTATATCTTTATGTTTGAAGCCTGAAAAGTGGCAAAAGGTTGAAAAGTTCAAGGGGGCTGAATAATTTCGCAAGGCACTGTATATCGCAGTATTATAATAGTTACATTCTTGTGTATAATAGTAAGCATTATAGTGGTTGCATTCTTTTCCATGGAGGCAGTATCATAGTAGTTGTATTCATGTACACAGAAGGCAATATTATAGTAACTAAATTCTTGTCCATAGGTTGCTGTATTATAGTAGTTACGTCTTTGTACTGTACATAGCAGTCAGTAGTTGTGTTTTTGTCAATGGGAGCAGTATAATGGTAGTTGCATTCTTGTACACTGGTTTCAGTATTATAGTAGCTATAATCTTGAACATGACCACCAATGTTATAATAGTTATATTTTGCACATAGGTAGTATTATAGTAGTTATATTCTTGTACATAGGAGCGGTATTTTGGTACTTATACTCTTGCACATAGAAGACAATGATATAGTAGTTATTTTCTTGTATATAGACTGAACAAATCAAGTTTCCGTCTTGTTTTTTTACATTACAGTGAATTATGACTGATGCAGACAGAAAGTGTTACATCTACATCGATCATTATATTAGTTTTTCAGTTCATCATTCTCATCCTGTGAAAGATCAGAGCATCTGAATTTAAGATGATGAGAACTTAGCCTAATAGAAATTATATCCTTGTGCATAGGAGAAAGTGTAATAGTAGGTATATTCTTGTACAGAGGGGCAGGGCCGCCGTTAGGGGGGGCAAACTGGGTAATTGCCCAGGGCCCCTGTCCTCAAAGGGGCCCCTGAAATTCAGATCATCAGGCTTTTAGCTCCACTGTTTAATCCTATGACAGAGCAGGGAGCTGAAAAGTCCCTGTTCTACCACAGAGGACCGCCGGTAACGCACAGGACGTTGCGGTTTAGGTGGCGTGATGACGTCACTGCATCGCGCCACCTGTGCCACTACAGAGAGAATCTTCTTCTGCTCCATTCATCGTGGGAGCGCAGTAAGGTGAGTAAAAGATTTATTATTTCATGGTAAGGGAAAGGAATCACCTGCCTAGGAGGCAAACTATTATTTATAGTGGGGGAGCTATCAAATATAAGGGGGGCTATTGTAAGGGTGAAGTATTATTTATAAGGAGAAACTGTTATATATAAGGGGGTTATTATAAGAAATGACATATATATATAAGGGGGGGGGTATTGGATATAATTGTTCCCCCCTTATATAAGTCCCCTTATATATTATAGTTCCTCCCTTATAACAGCACCTTTATAAATAATAGTCCCCCCTTATAATAGCCCCCTTTATAAATAATAGTATAATTGTACCCCCCCTTATAATAGCCCCCCTTAAAAGGAGAGAACTATTACAAATAAGTGAAGCTATTATAAGGTTGAAACTATTATAAATAAGGGAATTATTATAGAGAGGAACTAATATATAAGGGGTCTATTATAATGGGGAGACTGTTATATATAAGGGCACTATTATATACTGTATAAGGAGGGCTATTATGAAGGAACTGTTGTATATAAGGGGCGACTGTTATATATGAGGAGGCTATTATAAGGGGGAGACTTTTATATATAAGGGGGCTAGTATTTATACATTATACCATTATACATAAGAGGCACTATTATTAAGACAGGAATTATATACAGTACAAGGGGGGCTATTATAAGGGGGAGACTGTTATATATAAAGGGGGCTATTAAATATAAATGGGCTATTAAAAGGGGTAACTATTATATACAGTGGGGAAAAAAGTATTTAGTCAGCCACCAATTGTGCAAGTTCTCCCACCTAAAAAGATGAGGCCGGCCTGTAATTGGCATCATAGGTAGACCTCAACTATGAGAGACAAAATGAGAAAACAAATCCAGAAAATCACATTGTCTGATTTTTTAAGAATTTATTTGCAAATTATGGTGGAAAATAAGTATTTGGTCACCTACAAACATGCAAGATTTCTGGCTCTCACAGACCTGTAACTTCTTCTTTAAGAGGCTCCTCTGTCCTCCACTCATTACCTGTAGTAATGGCTCCTGTTTGACATTGTTATCAGTATAAAATACACCTGTCCACAACCTCAAACAGTCACACTCCAAACTCCACTATGGTGAAGACCAAAGAGCTGTGGAAGGACACCAGAAACAAAATTGTAGACCTGCACTAGGCTGGGAAGACTGAATCTGCAATAGGCAAGCAGCTTGGTGTGAAGAAATCAACTGTGGGAGCAATAATTAGAAAATGGAAGACATACGAGACCACTGATAATCTCCCTCCATCAGGGGCTCCACGCAAGATCTCACCCCGTGGGGTCAAAATGATCACAAGAACGGTGAGCAAAAATCCCAGAACCACACGGGGGGACCTAGTGATTGACCTGCAGAAAGCTGGGACTAATGTAACAAAGGCTACCGTCAGTAACACACTACGCCGCCAGGGACTCAGATCCTGCAGTGCCAGACGTGTCCCCCTGCTTAAGCCAGTACATATCCGGGCCCGTCTGAAGTTTGCTAGAGAGCATTTGGATGTTCCAGAAGAGTATTGGGAGAATGTCATATGGTCAGATGAAACCAAAGTAGAACTGTTTGGTAGATACACAACTCGTCATGTTTGGAGGAGAGTGAATGCTGAGTTGGATCCAAAGAACACCATACCTACTGTGAAGCATGGGGGTGGCAACATCATGCTTTGGGGCTGTTTCTCTGCAAAGGGACCAGGACGACTGATCCGTGTACATGAAAGAATGAATGGGGCCATGTATCGTGAGATTTTGAGTGCAAACCTCCTTCCATCAGCAAGGGCATTGAAGATGAAACGTGTCTGGGTCTTTCAGCATGACAATGATCCCAAGCACACCACCAGGGCAACGAAGGAGTGGCTTCGTAAGAAGCATTTCAAGGTCCTGGAGTGGCCTAGCCAGTCTCCAGATCTCAACCCCATAGAAAACCTTTGGAGGGAGTCGAAAGTCCATTTTGCCCAGCGACAGCCTCAAAACATCACTGCTCTAGAGGAGATCTGCATGGAGGAATGGGCCAACATACCAGTAACAGTGTGTGCCAACCTTGTGAAGATTTACAGAAAACATTTGACCTCTGTCATTGCCAACAAAGGATATATAACAAAGTATTGAGATTAACTTTTGTTATTGACCAAATACTTATTTTCCACCATAATTTGCAAATAAATTCTTTAACAATCAGACAATTTGGATTTTCTGGATTTGTTTTCTCATTTTGTCTCTCATAGTTGAGGTCTACCTATGATGTCAATTACAGGCCGGCCTCATCTTTTTAAGTGGGAGAACTTGCACAATTGGTGGCTGACTAAATACTTTTTTTTCCCCACTGTATAAGGGGGCTGTTATAAGGGGGAGACATATATAAGGGGGTATTATTTATAATGGCGGAACTGTTTTATATAAGGAGGGCTATTATAAGAGAGGAATTATTATATATAAGGGCGACTACTATAGTAGAGGAACTATTATATATAAAGAGGGCTATTATAAGGGGGGACTGTTATATATAAGGGGGCTATTATAGGAGAGGAACTATTATATATAAGGTTGGCTGATATAAAGGTAGGACTGTTACATATAAGGGGCTATTATGTGTAAGGGAGAAACTATTATACAGTATATAAGGAGGAGTATGTTATATATAAACGGGGAACTGTTATTTATAAGGGGAAAACTATTATATATAAAGGGGGCTATTATAGGAGAGGAACTATTATATATAAGGTGGATTGTTATAAGGGGAGACTGTTATATATAAGGGGGCTATTATGTATAAGGGAGGAACTATTTATAAGGGGGCTATTATTTATAACGGAGAAAGCAATTAAATATAAGGGGGCTATTATAAGAGGAAATTATTATATATAAGGGGGACTACTATAAGGGGGAAACATATAAGGTGGGCTATTATTTATAAGGGAAGAACTATTTATAATAGGCCTATAATAAGGGGGGGAAGAAACTTTATAAGGTGAGTATTGTTAAAGGGGCTATTATTTATAAGAGGGAACTATTATTTATAAGAGGGCTATTATTTATAAAGGGGGTATTATTGTTAAGAGGGATAATATTGATCATGTGGACTATTATTTATAAGGGAGCAGTATTATTTATGAGGGGGGCTATTAGTGATATGGGACACTATTTAAAAGCAGGGACTATTATATATAAGGAGGTGTTATAATAACTGATGAGGGGGTGGTAAATCTATTAGGTGGTACAAAGGTGGTTACTTGAATTGTGGGTGGGCATAAGGGGAAGTGGTTGTTACTGTTTTGGGGGCAGAAAGGGTTTGTTGATATAATGGTTTGTTGATATATCAGCATTTGGGGCCACACTTTTAATTTTGCCCAGGGCCACAGTTTGTCTAAAACTGGCCCTGCATATGGGCAGTATTATAGTAGTTATATTATTGTAAATAGAGGACTAAATTATGGTAGATATACACTTAAACATAGGGAGCATTATTCTAGTAGTAATATTTGTACATAGAGGCAGTATTATAGTAGTAATATTTTCTACATAGAGGCAGTATTCGACTAGAAATATTTTGTACATAGAAGCAGTATTATAGTAGTCATGTTTTGTACACAGAGGCAGTATTATACTAGTAATATTTTATACATAGAGGCAGTACAATAGTAATATTTATACATAGAGGCAGTATTATAGTAGTAATATTTTGTACATGAATGCATTACAGTATATATATATATATATATATATATATATATATATATATATAATCACAACTGACCATATAATTAGTATGTTCACCTGTCTCATCTTTTCCTTGTATGAGGCCTGGAATTCTTTCCCATCCCGAAACAAGAATGTTTGGAGGGAGCAAATGAGAAACTTCTTTTAGAGCATTGTGTATCCTGAGATTGTACTGAACATGGCTCTTCTCAATCAATGTCATATGCTTGTTCACTGCAAGGAAACCATTACAAGATGTGATATTTCAACCAAATTGTGGCAATTTCAATTTAAGATGTACATCAAAGAGCGAAGGACAATTTTGTTGTGGCATGCAGTGAGATATGTTCACAAAATTGCGAGAGAAAAACTGCTAAATCCCAAACCATGTAAACAGGATGTCTTTACAAACAAGATATTCTCAGTTCTATATATTGCATTCAAATGAATGGTAAACAATTCATAGGCTGAATGTGATTAGATTTTTTTTATACAAATTGCACCAGGCTTTACTGTGGACTGTGTCTGATACTGCAGCTCAGTCCCAATCAGTTCTCATACTTTATTTAGTATGGGAAGTAAAGTACATAGGTACATGAAATGGATTTGAAGGGGTTTTCCGGACTGAAAATAGTGATGACTTATCCTAAGGATATGTCATCAATATCAGACCGGCAACTCTTCTGAGCAGATAATGCATAGATAACAGAGCAGGAAACAGACAGCGCTGATCTCTATTTGGTGGCCAAGCCAGGTTATTTCCAATCAGCTCCTATTTACTTACCAAGAACACCAGAACAGTGGGGGTGTCATTTGTCGAACCCCCATCAGTCTGATATTGATGTCCTTTCCCTAAGATAGAACATCAATATTTTTTAGACAGGAAAACTCCTTTAATTCCAACAGATTTTGAGACTGTGCTGGGACTTTCTGCTGCCAGAGGGGTAAAAGGAGCTGGACAAAGAACTGCCCACATGACTCTCGCAGAGACTAAACACTGCTAAATGGGGGGAAATGGAAAAAAAAAACAAAAACATGGCAATTTAATCGCTGAAAATCACATCACTCAGGTCAGTTCATTCAATAGGTGCATGGAAAGGGGCTCCCTCCCTTCATTAGTGGTCTGTATGTTCGTTGTTCTGGTCCTCCAACAGACCAGATCAACAGACAAACGGGTACAAATGTGAACATAGTGTAATCATGTTAAATTACATAAAATATTCAATTTCTTCTCTACACAGCATGCTTTTTGTAGAGTCAGGCAGAAAAAAAAACCTTTGACTGCAAACAATTGTCTTTTTAATAAGGGCCGGTACAAAACATTCCATACATATTGTAATTTGTTTTACAATCTTTATTCTGAAGCTATAAAGCTCATCTGGAATGTCTTGCTGCGGCAATGGTTTCATTAATAGGCGATAATTCTTTGGTCCAGGACATAGAATCAATTAAAATTTCACTTTCGTGTCTTCAAACAACTTTAGACAATTTGGACAATCTGCTGCATTATCCATTTAGGAGAAAGACACTTTTAACATTTTTCTTGAATTCTATCTTCTCCCTGATAATTCATGCAGGCGCCCAGCACAGCATGTGAATTAGCTTATGTGTCTGGCAAAAAGCGCTGCAAATTATTCTACGCACAAAAAAATTAAAACTGTTAATGTAGGTGTGAGAATGCTGGAAAAGAGAGAGTATCCGGGATTTAACCCTTTCAATCTCTCAAGTTGGGTGGGAATGGTCAAACATTAGCATGTCAGGACCGCGAAAATGCAGGTTGAGAGGCCTCATAGCAAAATCAAAACGCTAACCCCATCCGCTCCACAGGCCATATATGAGGTGCACATTAAACAACCCCATCCGTTCATCAAGTATACTAATAGGGGAAGTCAAGAGAGTATCAATGATACTGTAGAAAAGTCTTACCATTTATATTGCCATCACTAGTGACAAGGGAGGGTGAAGAAAACCACACCACTACCACATGGGGCTCCATCACTGCCTTTACACAGTGTACAGAGCATTCTACTTATGGCACTGTATAGTTCCAATATCTGGAAGCAGCAGGCAACAGAGAACTGACTGGTGTGGGGGCTGGGTGTTGGACCCCCACCAATTTTGTACTTTTGACATATTCTGAGAACAGGTCATCAGGATCCAAACCTCCTCCAGGACCAGAAAACTAATTTACAGATTTTCCAGGACTTTACAGTTTTTAGATAAGGC
This sequence comes from Leptodactylus fallax, assembly GCA_947044405.1. NCBI lineage: Eukaryota > Metazoa > Chordata > Amphibia > Anura > Leptodactylidae > Leptodactylus > Leptodactylus fallax. The sequence goes on from CAMRHE010000025.1 coordinate 10,803,537, forward strand.
CAAAAATATTGGTCAGATGTTTTGAAGGAACAGTGGTACTGGGGCGAGTACTGTGGCCTCTTTATTAACAGGCACTGCACTGTACATTCTGGACTGGCTGTGCCTAGCACTACCCATAAGCATCTTTCTCATTCAATTGCATGAGTGTGAGCTGCAGTACCGCGCACAGCCACTATAAAATGTACAGCACAAGCTTGGTAAACAGTGAACAGGGCACTACATTCACCAATTGTTTGGTGGGTACTATGGGAATTGGACCCCCATCAATCTGATTTTGAAGGCCTATCAGAAGGGTAGTCTATCAATATTAACATAATAGAAGGCCCCTTGAAAGGGTTATAGCATAGGATAAAGCATAACGTTGTGATGAATCTCCAGGACCCCAAACACAATTGCTGAAATGAAGAAGTAGATGTCCCTCTGGTAGTTCCCCTGTGCAGTGGTGCTCTTACCCTTCTGATGTGCAACAAACAACTTTTCAAGGACTTCTCTATTGTCGTCACCATTCTGGTGCATTCTGCTTATCTTACCCACTCCGCTGCTCTTGTGCAGGGGGTTCAACCTTTCTACTTATGTGACAAAGGGTTGTATATGACTGGAACAGAATCATGAAGTGAGGGTGGTAATAGAGACAAGCTGGAGAATCCTCCCCAACGGACAAAGTTAATATTACAATATGTCATCCTTGGCATTGACGGGAGGCTATACGCACCTGCAAATGAAGGAATCCAGCTTTCTTCCCTAACGCTAGCAAAAATGAATAATTTCTTGCTTCTGCTAAAATTCTGCTTCATTTCAGTGAATTAATTACCAGTGGCGAAAAGATGCAGCAAATAACATTTATACAATTACTCAGAATAAATAACCAAGGAAGGGAATCATAAAAATCCAGAGAAAGGCCGGAAAAATACAATGGCTTGTGATTAAATAGAAAAATGATGTATGTTCCCATGTGTGATAAGGTGTAGCGTAAGGAGAACCTGCAATTACCTTTTACCAGTCTACATATAAAAGAAAATTAAGAACATCTATCTTTCATACGTGTTCCTATATTTCTCTAGTTTTCCTCCAGGCTGAAATAGATGCTCTCCAATACTTCATTTTTTATGGTGGTTTATCAAGGAAGAATAGATAAATTGCATAGTTCTTCCCTACTGTATGTGGAAAGGCTCTTAGGCAGAAAGAAAAGCAACTTTAAAAAAAAATAAAAAACGGCACCCCCAGTGGACAACGCTGAAAATGACAACACTGTACATTATCTCTCAAGTGATACTGTACATAAAACAACATATAGGGTTAAATGAGAATTACATATCCTATAAAATATACAGTGATATCATGCAGATAGCAAATCTCAGTTATATGATGTCATGATATGGTAAACTAAGTGATGTCATCACTTGGTAAAATGTCATTTCCTGCCTTTGTGGTGGGCAACGTAAAACGTTGGGGACCAAGGAGGAATAAAATATTTTATACATACACTCAGCCAAGTCTTTAAAAGTTGGATGTAACAATACACGAGGTGATCCATGGTAAAGATTCAACCTAAAAGAAAAATGTAAAAAATTCAATATTAAAGTTAAATTAATAATAATTGTGCTAAAATGCATTTTAATCATTTGGACAGATCATAAAAGCCTGATCAGTGGAGGTCTAAAGGTCGAAACCCCTATTGTGTAGGTGATAGTGTAAACTATCAATGCTCTATATATAGTAAAATGAATCCCTACAAATCCCAAGAACCAGCGGTGTAGTCATAGGGGTTGCTGAGGGTGCAGAAGAGACCAGAATTGAAACCAGGAAAATAACTGAGCGAATAAGAAAGTGGTATTGGCAAATTGGAGTTAGTAAAGCTGCCCATACACATAAGATTTTGATTGGCCACAATGCAGTCAATGAATTGTCAGTAAGTTATGATCCCATCAGTGACATATCAGACTAAACTGACCAATCATGGAGTCCGTTTAAAAAAAAAAAATAAAAAATTGCCTCCCTGCAGCCACTTTTTCATTCACTGTGGCGGTGAGAAGGGTCAGTAAAAAAAATGAATCACTGGGGCTTGTACCAAAACGGTAAATGATTGGTTGAATTTGTGTGAATAATTTTTTTTGCCATACAGTACATCTGTACTTTTAGCCAATCATGGCTGAAATTTTCCAACCTTTCAGATCATATTTTTCTTAGACAGTAGTCTACCGTTGACCACTGAGATTAATTGTTTGCATTAACGGTAGAATGAGATGTCCAAAATGACGTATTTTGTCCATTTTCAGCTGACCATAATTTGGAATATGTGTATCAGCATCTTAAAGATGTTTTCTAGACTAAAAATGACCGATGCATAGGATAGGTGATCAATATCAGATCAGTGAGGGTCCAACATCTGGCAGCTGATACACAGAAAATGGAGCAGGAAGCAGGCAGCTCTTTTCTCTGTGTATTGGTTGAACCAAACCACTGCAGCTTAGCTCCTATTCCAGAAAACGGAAGCTGGTCTGCAGTAAGCTGGTCTAGCCACTACACAGAGAACAGCGCTGTCTGCTTCCTGCTTCTTTTTCTGTGTATCAGTTGCTGAGAACGAATGATTGGTGCAGGTGCTGGGTCTTAGACCCTCACCAATCTGATATTTATGACCTATTCTTAGGATAGGTCATCAAAATATTTAGCCCAGAAAAACCCTTTAAATAGGTATTCCTTTGACGAGAACAGGGGTCTCCCACCTCAGTGAGTAGAGAGGTAGATGTACATGCAAAGTTCACTTCTATGTGAGTTCTTGGCTATTCTCAGAAGTCCCATAATAGTGGATAAAGAAAGCTGTGCATGCGTGTCCACAGCAACCAGAAGACTGCAGCCTGTGGGTATGCCATAAATGTCTCAGATGGAAACACACCTTTAAAGGGGTATTCCCATGAACATAACTATATCTATATCTATATTTGAAGAAAATTAAAAGTTAAACATTTTTGCAAATATAAGTAGTTAAAAATTCTGCACATTTTTAAAGATTATCTCTAACTATCTTAGTGGTGACAGTCTGTGGTCTTGATCGGTTGCCAGTGGATACGACCACAAATGCTAAAACTTTGCATGGTATGGAATTTGTCAAAAAACAGCCATGATTTTCTTATTGTATCCGGGTTATCAGGCAGGGACACTACATGTATCAGAAGATATACCAGTCCACAATAAGGAAACCATGGCTGATTTTCTGACCTTAGAAAGTTCCTGCATTCATGGTCGTGTCCACTGGCAACCGATCAAGACAACAGATTATGACCATAAAATACTAAGAGAAAATCTTTAAAACTCTTCAAAATGTTCAATTACTTATAGTTCCAAAAATGTTTAACTTTTAATTATGTACAAATTAAAAAATGGTTATGTTCCTGGGAACAGCCCTTTAAGTAAGAAGGCAGGGCTCACATGCTAAAAGCAGCATGAGAAAAATTTGATGCGCTGTGAAAAATTCCATTTGGTTTCATATTTTTGAGAATCATCCCGATCAACTGACTTATGATTAATATTCTATGAGCGGCAGATTGACCTCAGGAAAAAAAAATGTGCCAACGCTTCATGCTCTGGTAACTTAATATCTCTCTAACCAAATATTCTATTAGACATCCATTTCATTCTTCACATCAGCAGAACATTACATACAGCAATACAGACGTCTCTTTAGAGAACTGTGTCTTGGATAATGACAGTTTTCTCATCTAGATGACTGTATTGCCACATTTATTAGGCAGTTTTTGCAGGATCCCTGGCTTTTCAGGCGGCATGTTCAACCGTGTAATCATATACACAATATGCTATTACATCAATCTAAATGAGAAAGCATTGTCCAAATTACACCCAAATAAAGCAGTAAATATTTTCAAACATTATTTCCTCGCTTTTTTACTTCTCCGTAATGCAAACCGAGGAACAGAAGCCATCTGGGCACTTTACCGTGCCAGTTTTTAATTTGAGAATTCAAAAACACACAGCGAGCATTAGAATCCTCCACAAACACCCTCAATTCTCTGCCTGGAAATGAGATTTCGTCAAGGTCTGACAACGGTCACAATATTTTTTGGAGGTTCTCTACGTTTACTTATCTACTGGTAGGTCTTGAGAGAGATGGAACTTTAACGTCAGTGAAACCATAAGCTAGAACATTTAATTGAATAGTTGTTCAAAAATAACCACAATTTCATCATCCCCTTTTTACACAAAGACACTGAAATTGTGTTCTTTATGTCCAAGGACCAGACCAAGTCCCTTCTTTATTGTTAACGGGTGTGGTCCCACCTGTTGGAAATCTACTAATGTTGTCTTCTATTATTTACTAGAATATTGAAATAACACGGACTTTCTGGTTGCCCTTCTCTCTGCCCTTGGTGGTAAGCAATAGCATTTCACTATTCCACACACAGCGTTTCTACAGCCCTATTTGATGGTAACAACAGGGCCATGTAGTGAGGCAATGACAAGTGCCTTTAAGGGGAGTCGGTCAGCACAAGACACCCCTACCAAACCACACACACTACTAGACAGGTATGTGTACTTGCTTTCACAGCACATTTGTTTGAGTTTATCATAATGAAGAAAATGGAGTTTTATTTGGTCTTAACAAGTGTCCATTGGGCCTATCTCAAGCCGGGAAATGTCCTGAGGTTAGGCCAGTACATCCTTAAACAAAGCAAAGAGCAGAGATAATACTCTGCATCCACATCCAAAAAGTATATACGGCTCCAGCAAAGATGTAAATGAATAAAGAACGGTTTAAAACATAACTTTTACTAATATATCCATAAAAGTATCATATCACTAGTAAATATAACCATACCTCCCTTTGTCTGGGATTACCTTAAAATCAACATGAATCCAGTTCTGTTGTGTTAGATAAATATCATATCATATCATGTGAGATATATGCAATAAGTTATACAATATTACATACTAACAGTTCACAAATTCAGAACAATTACCAAGTCCTGTAAAGACATAAAACACAAATTCGCATTTACACAAGCAGGAATAATAGAGCTCCTGAAAAACCATAAAGTTATGGCTGGAATGCACGCCATGGTAACCAACATGTGGTCACACAACTTACCTCCCAATCATCTAACCTGTGTGATCTACAGGAGAGTAGAGTTTTTTTAAAACGAGAGGGAGGGTATTTAACCATAACCAACAGGTTACTGATTGTCACCAGTTTTTGTTAGTGATCATGCAGGATGCTGCATTTGAGCAGCTAGATACTTTAGACCAGGGGTCCCCAAACTACGGCCCGCGGGCCGCATCCGGCCCCCGGAGGCCATTTACCCGGCCCGCGTCGCAATTTCCTTGTGTTATTTCAATTGTGAGCGCACAGGCGGCGCTTACAATTGAAATAACCCGCCGAGCGCTACACGGGAAGTCTCGTTCCTGTGTAGACGCTCGGCGCTCGTCATCCGCACCCGGCCCGCGTCGCAATTTCCTTTTGTTATTTCAATTGTGAGAGCACAGGCGCTTACAATTGAAATAACCCACCGAGCGCTACACGGGAAGTCTCGTTCTTGTGTAGACGCTCGGCGCTTGTCGTCCGGACCTAGAATGATCACATCATGACGCACGACGTGCTCATCTAGGCCTTACAGCCGAAGACAGAGGAGCCGGGACCACAGCGCCAGAGCGGCTGCAGTGCTAGGTAAAGTATATTTTCACTTTTTTTTTTACTGGGCATGGAGGGGGATCAGAGAGCTGGATCTATATGGGGGATTGATGGGACCTATATGGGGGAGAGCTGGACATATACGGGGGAGAGACCTGGACCTATATGGGGGAGAGAGCTGGCCCTATATGAGGGAGAATGCATGGGACCTATATGGGGGGGGCATGGGACCTATATGGGGGGGGGGGCATGGGACCTATATGGGGGAAAGAGCTGGCCCTATATGAGGGAGACTGCATGGGACCTATATGGGGGAGACTGCATGGGACTTATATGGGGGGGGAATGGGACCTATATGGGGGGGGGCATGGGACCTATATGGGGGAAAGAGCTGGCCCTATATGAGGGAGACTGCATGGGACCTATATGAGGGAAAGAGCTGGACCTATATGGGGGAGAGAGCTGGACTTATATGGGGGCAGAGTGCTGGACCTATTTGCAAATATGGAACCGGACATTGACCATCTCATTAGCCAAAAGCAGGCCCATACTTCACATTGAAATAATGGTGAGTTTGTTGACTTAAATTTACTATTTCTTTATTTTGAATGTTGTATTTGTTCCCTTTTTGTTTTACTTTAAAATGAGATACGTGTAGTGTGCATAGGGATTTTCATAGTTTTTCTTATAGTCCGGCCCTCCAACGGTCTGAGGGACAGTGAACTGGCCCCCTGTGTAAAAAGTTTGGGGACCCCTGCCTTAGACCACCACTGTGGTGTATCTGAGCTATATCTTAGTTATTGCTGGGTTATCTTGCCCTGAGCAACTTGCACGTTTTTTTTTGTTTTTGTTCCAGAAGTCCAGCTAGGTCACTAGTCCCCTGAGGAGAGGCCCAACCAGCCTGAAACGTAGGGATAGGAAGGGACAGGCACTGAAAGGGACAGATTTTTGTGGTACTGCCCTTGGTATGGCGGAAGTCTTTATGGGGGTTAGGCACTTATGAATTTAGGGTGAGTAAGGGATTTTCTTTTTTCCTGCACCTGTTACCGAGTGACCTGACTCCTTCTACTGCAAAACCAGGGATGGGTGAGATCGAACTTGTTCTCTCATAACTTTATGGTTTTTCAGGAGCTCTATTATTCCTGCTTGTGTACATGTGAATTTGTGTATTATGTCTTTACAGGACTTGGTAATTGCTCTGAATTTGTGAACTGTTAGTATGCAATATTGTATATCTTATTATTGCATATATCTCACATGATATGATATTTATCTAACACAACAGAACTGGATTCATGTTGATTTTAAGGTAATCCCAGACAAAGGGAGGTATGGTTATATTTACTAGTGATATGATACTTTTATGGATATATTAGTTCTTTATTCATTTACATCTTTGCTGGAGCCGTAAGCCAGTACATCCTCCCAAACCTCTCCCCTCTGGTGATATTTAGCGTTCCCCTGTGTTGTACCTCGCTTTTCTGTGGGCATTAGCTACATATGTCAGCTCCTCCACTGAAAAGCAGACAGGAAAGCTAAGGCTGTCAATCAAAACCAGAGGGAATGGATTTTTGGAGGGTTTGCTGACCCAACCTCATGACACTTCCTGGCTTGAGCAAGGCCCAGTGGACACTTGTGAAGACCAAATAAAACTTCATTTTCTCCTACTGCAATATAGGTATGTTTAAAGAAAACCAGGGACTAGGTGCTGTCATCCTGAGCATTTTGGTTTCTTGTTTATCGATCAGAGGTTTGTCATTGGACTTTTCAGACCTGATAGTAGGTCCTCTTTAAACTTACTTTCATGGCACCTGTCTGGTGATGTTACTAGTTCAGTAGGTAAAATTTGGTAGCACACTCCATTTAAAGCGTACCTCCACATATAAACAACTTTTCATAAATTAATAGTTCAGGTTAATATAAGAAACTTTCTAATATATATTATTAAAGAAATATGTTTTCGTCACTTTTCCAGCTGAGTTACTTTCTACATATTAGTCTATGAAGAGTGGAGATGTAGGATGAAACAGCTAGAAAAGACACTCACATAATTGCTGCCTCTTCACTCTGCTACTTTGAATTCTTTTAATACTGCTAGGGTGTAGATAAGAGGCTACCAGTGCACAGAATGAAGCAATAAATTAATTAACCAGCCGCCACCAGTTCTTACTCAACCCCTCCCTCTGCCATAGAGTTGTGAGTGTGAGGCTGAATACAGCCAAATCTAATGTAAACAAGCACTCAGACTGAAGATAAGGAGGAGGAGAACAGCTTAAAAAGTGGTGAAGGAAACAAATCTCCTTAATAAGATATATTACATTTACATATTTTTTATCCATTTAATAAAAGTTGCTTATAACTGGAGATACGCTTTAAGAGTTCTATACTTCATTGTAATTGCATAGCAGGGGGTCCAAAAGAAATGCAATTGATTGTATATGGCGATTCTAACTGTTATATATTCTGGGGCTCCCAACTCTGTCCTACTTTCTTTTATATACATCATTTTATTCACTGCAAAAAGTATACCATCTATTTCACTGACTGGACCTGTTAGATATTTTTCTTTATAGTGAAAGTTTCAGCAGGAAAAACATCAAACTAATGACAGTACTTTGTAGGGCACCTTCTACACTTTCCAAATATGCCTTTCTTATTCTGCATTGCAGCTCCATTTTTATGAAAACCTGCATTTTATTCTTATACAAATTAGCTGAAGACCTTTAAAGGTGTGTACTCTTCTGCTGGGGCTTTGCTCTCCAATCTAAATAACCACCCCCTAACTGCACTCAAAGTGTGACAACGTGGCAGATTTCATTCAAGCAATGGGTGAGGAGCTAAGCAGCAGTTAGAGGCATCTACAGCAGTGCGTGGAGTCCAAGCAGGAGAAGTAATGCCACGAAAGTCCTTTTCAGGTAATTTGCATAAGAATTAAACTTTGATTTTCATAAAAATGGAGTTGCAATGCAGAATAAGAAACATATCTTTGGAAAGTGCTGTCATTGGTCTTTATTTTTCTGCCGACCTATTTTTTCAGCAGATGGTCTGAGATACATATAAATCCTACTCTGCTTTCTGTAAATATATAAATGTTGGAACACACACATGCAATATATCAGTGTATAAAAAGAATACACAGTATAAATCTACAATGGGTCTACTTTTTTGCTTTATGTCTCCAGCTATCTAACCAGGATCAGACAAGAACTTTTATACAACCACATGGGTTTTGGAGGCCAGTCGAGAGGAAAGGAAGCAATGACCCAGATATCTGCATTGCTACGTTACCTCTTCTGCTGATTTGCTGGTTCCTCCTCTGCTTGGCTGGTAAACAAACGCATCAACCCAAAGCCACACGATGATTCCTGTTTCATCCCATCATGTCTTCTGGTTATAGCTATGACTTCCACCACAGCGACGATTCCAGGGTCATTCAATGATGCATGGAAATATACAGTCTGAAAGAAAAAGAAAGGAGAAAACTTACTTTATTTTGTTGCTCCCTTGTATATGCACTTCCTTATCAATTCACCCCATAATAAGCCCAACCGTGAAAAAGTAAAGGGTTAAATTTCCCATCTTGTGGTCGTCCAACAGATAGCAGGCTGAGATTCAAAGCTGGTTTTCAGCAGATAAGTTTTGCTGGTTAGTCCCATCTTTATAATGGGTGTGGGTCTGACGTCTAGGATCCCAGGAATCCTGAGAATAAAGGACCCTGGTTTATTGCTTTATCCCCTTCACAGTTTCTCCCTACAGAGTGGCATCCCGGCCATACACTGTGCAAAGAACTGCAGCAGATCTCCATTCATGTGAATGTAGAGCCTACTGAATGACAGCAAGCAGAGATCTTAAAACCCATTGAAAGTGGAATACTCTTCTAATAAGACATGTTTAGAATTGAAGAATTTCCAGGCTTTTAAAGGTGGATAATCTAGCCTTAGAATAGGTCATCAATCGAAGACCTTTGAGGGTCCAACACCCAGGACCCCTGTGGATTTGCGTCTTGAAGCGACAGTGGTACTATGTGAGAGCTGCTATCTCTTCAAAGGCCATGTAAAGACACATACATTTCTCACATTCAATTCAGCGACCAGCCCAAAACCAACCCCTAACTGCTTCTAACTTCTATAGAAATGTTGTACAATAGTTTACACTTCCACCATGTCGTCAAAGGTAAAATTGCAAGCTAAATTGTAATATGATCAATAATACCAATAATACTATTGTTAATAATTAAAGCGGTTTTTCAGGCTAAAAATATTGATGGCCTATCCTAAAGACAAAACATCATTATCAGATTGGTGAGGTTAAACACTCAGCTGTTCTCAGCAGCTTGTACACAGAGAATGGGGCAGGAAACAGACAGCTCCGTTCTCTGTGTAGTGGCCAGACCAGGTAATACAGATCAGTTCCCATTGATATGAATGGGAGCTAAGCTCTAGTGACTCAGGTCCGCCAATTCACTATACATAGAACAGAGCTGTCTGCTTGCTGTTCCATTCTCTGTGTACCAGCTGCTGAGAACAGCTAATTTATGGAGGTGCTGGGTGTTGTTCCTTTCCTTACGATACATCATCAATAATTTTAACCTGAAAACCCCCTTTAATAACTATTATAGTTGGAATGGCCTATAATTCCTGGTAGTTCAACAGGCTGGCAATGACTGCTTGTTTCCAGTGATCTAAGGTAGCTGAAGTTTTAAAGTGGTTAAGCAATACTGACACTTCCACCATGTGGCTGAAAATGGTACTGCAACATATTATTTATAAATTATTATCAAATCATAATAGATACTAGATAGTAATTATTATGCACACAGTCTAAAATATCAAACACATAAAATAAAAAATACACATAACATTATATATAACATTCACACGCAACCCAAAACTGTAAATTCCAGACATGCCTCTCAAGTAGGTAAATCAAATAACTTGCCTCCATAAAACTCATTTTCTCCTAAACACAATGGCAATGTAAAACATAAAGTTACATTATTTAGAGCTGGCGCAGAAATGAGAATGTGTCTCTGCGTGGAGAATTTCAATGAAATATCGTCCCCTCTCCCATTATGCATTCATTTAGGAAAACTAGGAACGCGCATTACAAATAACTCTTGACATTTAAAAACACAGCTGTCCCGCGGCTACATTAATTCCTTCTCATTTTAAAATCATCTTCACATATTCCCAGATCAGAGATTCATTTGATCAAGTCTCAGCGGTTTGGAGGACTGACCATTTATTGCATACAGAAAATCTTACAGGAGGGGAAATTCTGTTTCCTCTATTTACCATGCACATTATACGACAGGAAAGGTCACACAAGAGGCTTCGATGCTATTCTTGCGGCACCGCTCTTGCAGATTTTTACAAATGACCCTAGAAAATGGTCAAATGAATGGATGAATATATCATTATAGATGGGGAAACACACTTTTGCAATAGGCACTCTGAAAAAAAAATAGAATTATCTGCCAGCTTGAAAGATCTAGTGTAGCCCTTACACTTCAGGATACATTCTATATCTCTCATTTGCATATTATTACAAACTAGCAGAAGGACCCGGCTTCGCACAGGTATATTTCATTTTTTGTTTGTGTAGTGACCCCATAAGAATTGGCCAGTTTTGCACTTGACATCCAGTATAGCAGTCCAGTATACAGTACAGACCAAAAGTTTGGATACACCTTCTCATGCCAAGAGTTTTCTGTATTTTCATGACTATAAAAATTGTAGATTCACACTGAAGGCATCAAAACTATGAATTAACACATGTGGAATTATATACTTAACAAAAAAGTGTGAAACAACTGAAAATATGTCTTATATTCTAGGTTCTTCAAAGTAGCCACCTTTTGCTTTGATCACTGCTTTGCACACTCTTGGCATTCTCTTGATGAGCTTCAAGAGGTAGTCACCTGAAATGATTTTCACTTCACAGGTGTGCCCTGTCAGATTTAATAAGTGGGATTTCTTGCCTTATAAATGGGGTTGGGACCATCAGTTGTGTTGTTCAGAAGTCAGGTGGATACACAGCTGATAGTCCTACTGAATGGAGTATTAGAATTTGTATTATGGCAAGAAAAAAGCAGCTAAGTAAAGAAAAACGACTGGCCATCATTACTTTAAGAAATGAAGGTCAGTCAGTCCGAAAAATTGGGAAAACTTTGAAAGTGTCCCCAAGTGCAGTGGCCAAAACCATCAAGCGCTACAAAGAAACTGGCTCACATGAGGACCGCCCCAGGAAAGGAAGACCAAGAGTCACCTCTGCTGCGGAGGATAAGTTCATCCGAGTCACCAGCCTCAGAAATCGCAGGTTAACAGCAGCTCAGATTAGAGACCAGGTCAATGCCACACAGAGTTCTAGCAGCAGACACATCTCTACAACAACTGTTAAGAGGAGACTGTGTGCAGCAGGCCTTCATGGTAAAATAGCTGCTAGGAAACCACTGCTAAGGACAGGCAACAAGCAGAAGAGACTTGTTTGGGCTAAAGAACACAAAGAATGGACATTAGACCTGTGGAAATCTGTGCTTTGGTCTGATGAGTCCAAATTTGAGATTTTTGGTTCCAACCACCGTGTCTTTGTGCGACGCAGAAAAGGTGATCGAATGGACTCTACATGCCTGGTTCCCACCGTGAAGCATGGAGGAGGAGATGTGATGGTGTGGGGGTGCTTTGCTGGTGACACTGTTGGGGATTTATTCAAAATTGAAGGAATACTGAACCAGAATGGTTACCACAGCATCTTGCAGCGGCATGCTATTCCATCCGGTTTGCGTTTAGTTTGACCATCATTTATTTTTCAACAGGACAATGACCCCAAACACACCTCCAGACTGTATAAGACCAAGAAGGAGAGTGATGGGGTGCAACACCAGATGACCTGGCCTCCACAGCCACCAGACCTGAACCCAATCGAGATGGTTTGGGGTGAGCGGGACCGCAGAGTGAAGGCAAAAGGGCCAACAAGTGCTAAGTATCTCTGGGAACTCCTTCAAGACTGTTGGAAGACCATTTCAGGTGACTACCTCTTGAAGCTCATCAAGAGAATGCCAAGAATGTGCAAAGCAGTAATCAAAGCAAAAGGTGGCTGCTTTGAAGAACCTAGAATATAAGACATATTTTCAGTTGTTTCACACTTTTTTGTTAAGTATATAATTCCACATGTGTTAATTCATAGTTTTGATGCCTTCAGTGTGAATCTACAATTTTTATAGTCATGAAAATACAGAAAACTCTTGGAATGAGGAGTGTCCAAACTTTTGGTCTGTACTGTATATATATATATATATATATATATATATATATATATATATATATATACACACACACACATATATACACAATGGGCAGCACTTTGAGCCCATGTCAAATGTTCGCCTTGGGGCCCAGCTGATACACGTGATATGACTGAATATTTAAGGACCTGTGAACTGCTATTGACTAATACAGGTCATAAATAGCTTGGTTGCTATGGAAACCTGTGTGCCTGAGGAGAGTAAGCGCCTGCGAGCTCTTATTGGCTGATAAGGGACATGTGGCCGTGTGTTTGGCAGTTGGAATAAGAGTGAAAGACTTGCAGGCTTGTATTAGCTAATGTTGGTCATTTTTTTGGGAATACTGTATCTCAGGAACGGTACATCCAAGAGAGCTGAGACCCAGTCTATAATATTCCCGGACACCTGATGTACATGTGTGCCAAATTTGGTGAGGATAGGTCCAGTCATTTGGTCGCGCATAAAGAACAGACAGACAGAGACAGAAACTCATTTTTATATATATAAGAGATATGTGTCAGGTTCGTGGTAAAACCGTGTGCCGCCTGTGCTTCCACGGACCCATTAATTCCCTTCAGTGAGACTGGGAAACAAAATGGGCAGGAAAAGTCCCCAGACTCATGGCCCCCTACTAATACCTGGGTGTGTGTACGTAGTCATTAGTATATAAGTCAGTATGCTAGCCATGAAAAACATTGTTGGTCAATATCCACATTAAGGCTAGGTTCACACTAGCGCTCAGTCTCCGTTCGGCGATTCCATCCCCCATTCCGCTTGAATGCAAGCAGGACTTTTCTCTCAGCATTTTTCGGGCAGTAACTGGGCAGACCCCACTATAGTACTGTATATGTTTCTGCGGGTAACCTAAGCAGATTGGATTTCTGTTTTTCGGGTCCCCAAGTGGACATATTACAGTGGGCACCACTATCCCATATATTACATAGTTGTGAAAAACACAGGTAACAAACTGACAAAGCATGAAGTCTGCAAAGTGTGCATAGAGCCTAAGGTAGTGGAAAATTGCCATACAGCATATAAAAAAGCACAAAGACGACAGTATGTTTCCCACTACTGAAGTCACAAAATTGCAAAGATAAAAACCACACAGTAACAGAACGACACAATGAATATAGTACTGCATAAATCTGATTTTTAAAGCAGTGAAGAACCACACTGACGTACCATATACATGTACCATATAGTTTTCTACTACTGGATGTAAAAAGTCACAAAAACTCAAAGCAGGACAACCATAAACAGCCATATACACTCCTCAACACCAAAATTGCATATCAAGTAAGTAGCCGGTGTCTTTAAGATCTGCAAATTTTCAAGCACCAAGATCCACTCTGTGGCATGTGAGAGTGGAATAAAAAACAGATGGAAAGCAAAAAGGTTTTTAGCCACATGAAACCTTAAAAATCGGATCTAGTGGGTGTGCGATGCCTCCAGTTCGCTGACTTGCCATCTATCGCCATTTGTCTCAAGCTGAAAGGGACAGAATCCTTGATAATGAGAGACCTTGGTTTATCACTCTGAACAATGCTGACATCTTAGCCTAGGTGTGTACTGATCTGCCAATGTTACGTGTCCCTGTGGTTGGGAGAACAATGACAAACTGGAATGAGATGCCTGGAGGTGAAACTCTGCATGGACGGATTGTCTGACTGGAAGAATGGCGCAAAGTGATCTATTCTGTACTGCAAGTCAAATTGGACGTCACATCCCAAGTCTAGGGCAGCAAGCAGTATTGACACAAACCATCAGCAGGCGCTTACACAACAGTGGGATACAAGCCAGATGTCCAGCTACAGGTGTTCCAGTGACCTCACACCACTGCTCTCAAAGGCTATCATACTGCATAGCAAGATAGCAATGAAGGCTGGAATGGAGGTCTATCCTCTTCAACAGTGAGTCTCACTTTGGTCTCAGATGCAGTGATAGCTGGAGATTGGTCTGGAGAAAATGAGGGCAACACCATGAAGAGGCCTTCACAAGAAAATGTTACACTACTACTACTAGGAATTATGATGTGGGGTGGCATCATGTATGGTAGCCAGACTCTTCTAGCCTTCATTTCAGGTACACTAATAGCTCAGCGTTACACGGATTTAGTTGTGAACCAGTGGTACAGCCATTTCTCCAAAGTGTTCCAGGGGTTGTTTTTTAACGGGACAACGCCAGGCTCGTGCTACCGTGAGAAGCCTGCGTGACCTAAACATGCTACTATAGCTTACAGCGTCTCTGGACTCGTCTCCCATCGATAACATCTGAGACATCATTGGTCAGCAACTGCAAAGGAAGAGGGAGCTGCCAGCAGGCAATATTGATGATTTGCATGCCCAAGTGCATTCAGTGTGGCATAACATACCTCAGACAACCATTAACAACCTCACTGATGTATGGGTGTGTATTGCATGGCACTCATACTCTGTACTAAATAAACTGAGATGCTTTGAATATTTTGACTATTATTTATTATTTGCATATCATTAACATGTCCATAGATCTTGTGATTTTCACAATTCCAAAGACTTTTCCTTTTTGGTGTTGCAATTTCAATTTTGAGGAGTGTAGCATTGAGCAGCTGGAGCAGCACATAACCACAGGTTAAACAGGCCAAGACAGATGGATGTAACCAAGAGACAAAACAAAAAGTGATATAAATAAGCAAACAGTTATAAAATAAAAAGGGAGAAACACAGAAAAACCTAACAAGTTACAGTTTTTCTGATCCCATGGAGCTTGGGAAGAGTCTAAGATGGCCACCACCCAGCTATTGGTTGGCTCCAAAATTTGGCTGGCTGACAAAATTTTCTATGGACATTAACAGTTTTTATAACATTAGATCATGTCTCATGATTCAGAGATGCCCTCCTGGCTCATAATTCCTATCCCCTGTCAGTCTCTGGACAATGGATTATTAATTGTTTTTGATGTCTGGAAGAAGTTTGTGTTTGACCTCTTCTTCATTTTATAACCCCCTTATCTGTGTTGTGTTGACTTCTGAGGGATGCCATTTGCAGACCACAAGTGACAAAACCACAGGAGGTCTCCTCACTGATCACAAGTAATTAACATTGGGACCCTCAGGCCCAAAGGGATCATAATATTTTCATCAAGAATGTGTCAAAAATACCACATATGCATATACAGTACAGACCAAAAGTTTGGACACACCTTCTCATTCCAAGAGTTTTCTGTATTTTCATGACTATAAAAATTGTAGATTCACACTGAAGGCATCAAAACTATGAATTAACACATGTGGAATTATATACTTAAAAAAGTGTGAAACAACTGAAAATATGTCTTATATTCTAGGTTCTTCAAAGTAGCCACCTTTTGCTTTGATTACTGCTTTGCACACTCTTGGCATTCTCTTGATCAGCTTCAAGAGGTAGTCACCTAAAATGGTCTTCCAACAGTCTTGAAGGAGTTCCCAGAGATGCTTAGCACTTGTTGGCCCTTTTGCCTTCACTCTGCGGTCCAGCTCACCCCAAACCATCTCGATTGGATTCAGGTCTGGTGACTGTGGAGGCCAGGTCATCTGGCGTAGTACCCCATCACTCTCCTTGGTCAAATAGCCCTTACACAGTCTGGAGGTGTGTTTGGGGTCATTGTCCTGTTAAAAAATAAATGATGGTCCAACTAAACGCAAACCAGGTGGAATAGCATGCCGCTGCAAGATGCTGTGGTAACCATGCTGGTTCAGTATTCCTTCAATTTTGAATAAATCACCAACAGTGTCACCAGCAAAGCACCCCCACACCATCACATCTCCTCCTCCATGCTTCACGGTGGGAACCAAGGCATGTAGAGTCCAGTCGTTCACCTTTTCTGCGTCGCACAAAGACACGGTGGTTGGAACCAAAAATCTCAAATTTGGACTCATCAGACCAAAGCACAGATTTCCACAGGTCTAATGTCCATTCCTTTTGTTCTTTAGCCCAAACAAGTCTCTTCTGCTTGTTGCCTGTCCTTAGCAGTGGTTTCCTAGCAGCTATTTTACCATGAAGGCCTGCTGCACGCAGTCTCCTCTTAACAGTTGTTGTAGAGATGTGTCTGCTGCTAGAATTCTGTGTGGCATTGACCTGGTCTCTAATCTGAGCTGCTGTTAACCTGCGATTTCTGAGGCTGGTGACTCGGATGAACTTATCCTCCGCAGCAGAGGTGACTCTTGGTCTTCCTTTCCTGGGGCGGTCCTCATGTGAGCCAGTTTCTTTGTAGCGCTTGATGGTTTTGGCCACTGCACTTGGGGACACTTACAAAGTTTTCCCAATTTTTCGGACTGACTGACTTTCATTTCTTAAAGTAATGATGGCCACTCGTTTTTCTTTACTTAGCTGCTTTTTTTCTTGCCATAATACAAATTCTAACACTCCATTCAGTAGGACTATCAGCTGTGTATCCACCTGACTTCTGAACAACACAACTGATGGTCCCAACACCATTTATAAGGCAAGAAATCCCACTTATTAAACCTGACAGGGCACACCTGTTAAGTGAAAATCATTTCAGGTGACTACCTCTTGAAGCTCATCAAGAGAATGCCAAGAGTGTGCAAAGCAGTAATCAAAGCAAAAGGTGGCTACTTTGAAGAACCTAGAATATAAGACATATTTTCAGTTTCACACTTTTTTGTTAAGTATATAATTCCACATGTGTTAATTCATAGTTTTGATGCCTTCAGTGTGAATCTACAATTTATATACTCATGAAAATACAGAAAACTCTTGGAATGAGAAGGTGTGTCCAAACTTTTGGTCTGTACTGTACATCAACAATACAATTCACTAATAAGTAAATACAGGTAAGAGTTTTCATTACAATGATGCTTCAGGTTCCAGCCTGACTGTGGGTCTATTATCCTGTAGACACATTGATGCTGTGGAGAACGGGACAGTAATAATAATAATAATAATAATAATAATAATAATAATAATAATAATAATAGTCCTTTAATAGTCCCACAATGGGGGAAATTCAGTGTGTTACAGCAGCAAAGATAAGATAAGCAGATACAAATACGTGTACAAGAATGTTCCAAGGTAAGAGGCATTACATTGATAGCAGACAGACAGATAAGAAGTAGCAGAGGGGGGGGGGGGGGGTTAACAGACAGAAAGATATTTCAGTTCTCTGTGTGTATTGATCTCCGCTTAGGTCGGTGTTGGTTGTACAGCCTAACCGCGGTGGGGAGGAAAGACTTCCGATAGCGCTCCTTCTCACACCTAGGGTGAAGCAGTCGGTCACTAACAGTACTGCCCAGCGCGATCACAGTCTCATGCATGGGATGGGACTTCTTCTCCCGCATGGAGCTCACCACGGACAGTATCCTTTTGTCACCCACCACCTGCACTGGGTCCAGTGGGCTCCCCAGGACAGAGCTGGCCCTTCTAATTAGCTTGTCAAGTTTATTTCTGTCCCTGGTTGATATACTGCTCCCCCAGCAGGCCACTCCAAAGAAAATGGCTGATGCCACTACCGAGTTGAAGAAAGTCCTAAGAAGTGCCCCCCGGATTCCAAAGGCTCTCAGCTTCCTAAGCAGGTAGAGCCTGCTGTGGCCCTTCCTGTACAGGACCTCCATATGATCTGCCCAGTCCAGCTTATTATTAAGGAGCAAACCCAGGTACTTATAGGTGTTCACAATCTCGATGCCCGTCCCCAGGATGTCCACTGGTTTAGGAGGGCTTCTGCCTTTGCGGAAGTCCACCACCATCTCCTTGGTCTTCCCCGCATTAATCTTCAGGTGGTTCCGGTGGCACCAGTCCACAAAAACCCGGTTCAGTTCTCTGTACTCCCTGTCATCTTCATCTGTGATGAGGCCTACTATTGCAGAGTCATCAGAATACTTCTGTAGGTAGCAGCTAGATGAGTTGCACCTAAAATCTGCAGTGTACAGTGTGAAGAAGAAAGGGGCGAGAACCGTACCCTGAGGTGCCCCCGTATTACAGATCACGGTACCTGACACACAGTCTTGGGCTCTCACGTATTGAGGTTGATTTGTGAGGTAGTCTAGGATCCAGTTGGAGAGGTAGTGGTCCACTCCAGCAAGGCCCAGCTTGTCTCTCAGTAACCTGGGCTGTATGGTGTTAAAAGCACTGGAGAAATCAAAGAACATTATTCTCACCATGTTCCCTGGTTTCTCAAGGTGAGACAGAGCCCTGTGCAGAAGGTGGATGATGGCATCATCTACCCCAATGCCCGGCCGATAAGCAAACTGGAGAGGGTCCATAGCGGGGCTCACTAGAGGGTGAAGATGTGTGAGAACCAATCTCTCTAAGATCTTCATCAGGTGGGATGTCAGTGCTACAGGTCTGTAGTCGTTGAGGTCCATAGGGTGAGGTTTCTTTGGAACTGGTACCACACAAGAAGATTTCCATAATTCAGGGACTATTTCCTGCCTCAGGCTCATATTATACATATATGTAATTATACCACACAGCTGGTCCCCACAAGTCTTAATTAGCCTTGCACTGATGTCATCTGGCCCTGCGGCTTTCCTCGCCTTGATCTTTTTCATCTCCTTCCTCACCTGGGCCCGTGTGAAGGTCAGACTGTGGTCAGATAAAGACAGATTTCTGGATTTACTGGCCTGTTGGGAAGTAGCCGCATCGGGTGAAGTCATTGTGGTGGGGGGAGCTGAAGGACGTGCTGGGGTGGGGGGAGCTGGTGTGTGATCAAATCTGTTGAAGAATAGGTTTAGTTCATTAAGCCAATTAACATCTGCCTCAATCTGACAGACTGTTTATGACCCGAAATTGACTTAAGCCCCTCCCAGACCCCCCTTATGTCTTTTCTTTCCATTTGCTTTTCCATTTTTTCCTTATAACTGGCTTTTCCTTGCCTGATTTGATGCCTCAGCTCCTTTTGTACTTCCCTCAACCCCTCCTTATCTCTTGTCCTGAATGCCATCTTTTTCTCCTTAAGTAGTGTTTTTATATCAGAGTTAATCCATGGTTTGTTGTTGGAGAAGCAACTCACCACTTTTGTGGGTACTGTGTTGTCCACACAAAAATTAATGTAGTCCGTTATGCAGTGTGTGAGTCCTTCTATATCTTCTCCATAAGAATCCTGCAAAACTTCCCATGCGGTTGTGTCAAAACAATCCCTCAGAGCCTCATCACTCTCCTCGGACCATATCCTCACTGTGCGGGTGACAGCTGGTTCTCTACGTACAAGTTGCTTGTACACAGGTCGGAGATGTACTAGGTTGTGATCCGATCTTCCCAGGGGCGGTAGGGCTGATGAGTTATATGCCTCCCTCGCGTTGGCAAAGAACAAGTCCAGTGTTTTGTTGTCTCTTGTGTGGCACGTTACATACTGTGTGAAACTGGGCAGTGTGGATGATGGAGAGGCATGGTTGAAATCACCAGACACAAGAAGGAGGGCCTGGGGGTGCTGTGACTATAAATGGCTCAGCGTGGCTTGTAGGACCTCGCAGGCGGCGTCAGCTTTCGCAGAGGGGGGGACATATGCAGCTATCACAATGACATGTGATAGTTCCCTTGGTAGATAGAAAGGTCTCATGCTCACAGCTAATAGTTCAATGTCCTTACAGCAAGTTTGCTCCTTATTCACAGTAGAATTTTCGTTGTGCTGGAACTTACAATGGCATATATCACTATCATGCAGTGAGTTCAGTTCAGCTGGGTTGCGCTCAGTACAGAAAATGTGACTACTACATTGTCTGTATTGCTCTTACCATTTGCGACAGTATGAATTGGCCCTTACTTTTTTAAAAACAGGACTTTTCCATATGAATGCAAAAACTTTATGAGGAAGCAACAGCATGACGTCACTGAGCGGCAGATTTCCCTGATCACATGTTGTCATTATTCCCGATGTATTATCATCATTGCTCCCCGTCTGCCTGAGAATCGGTGACATTCAAACCACATGTTCCCTGATCTCCATTTGACAATTACCCTCCATGACAGGATAAACAGATTTCTAAATCATTGACGGCGCTCACAGATTTAATGCCCCCATCCTCGCTGCACACACACCATTTAGCACTGGGGCTCTGTTTTCATTATTCATCAGAAGAGACATAATGAAAATGACGCAGAGAACGGCTTGCATGCTGCGCAATCCTGATAGATAGTGGATGGGGATTATTTCAATAAGGTCATAAAAACAAAGCACAACCATTCTCTTTATTGCAGATATATACTAAAAACAACAGACTTCTTAGCATAGAAATAAAAAAAAGCGTCTTCTAGTATACAAATGTACTATAGAATTTATACTGATGTATGTTGAAGGCAGTATTATAGCAGTTATATTCTTGTAAATAGTAGGCAGTATTATAGTGCAGCACTGCTTGACCACAGCCTCCAGTCTTCTCTCTCTGCCCACTGCACTGTTCTCCCTGGGCACAGTCATTGAGCTCCAGCCTCTGCCCATAAAGTGTGTGTGCTGGCCCTATAAAGGGACTGTAAAACTTTTCTGTCTATTCCCAGACACTCCACTGCACTTGTGAACTATATAAGGCACCTCCCCCCACAATAAGGTGCCTGAGCAAAAGGTTCCTAGCTTGCTACTTCCTGTGAAGTTGTCACTAAACAGAGACAACTCCTAGAGGCAGCAAGCTGGTGGTTCCCAGTAGCAAAGTCTAGACCAGTTCAGTAGCACAATGGGTCCACATATATAGTAGTTATATTCTTGTACATATAGGGTAGTATTATAAAAGTTATATTCTTATACATAAGGGACAGTATTATAATAGTTATATTCATGTACATAGGAGCAGTATTACAGTAGTTATATTTGCATACATATGAGAGGTATTAAAGGGAGTCTATCATTCGCAAAAGCTCTTTTAAGCTAATGGCATGTTGGAATGGCCTTTAAAAAGGTCATTCTTCTCCTACCTTTCCTTGCTTTCTTCTCCCAGCCGATTCCAAGATAATTTGTTTCTTCATGTATGTAAATGAGCATCACAGAGCACCCGGGGCGTACCTTCTCTTCTGCGAGCACCCATTGCGTCATCGCTTCTCATCGCCCCTTCGGCCATAGCGGTTTCTCCCCTCTTGGTCTTATTTCTTCTCAGTTCTTGCTGGTAGCGAATTCTCGCGACTGCGCAATCGGGCCGCCATTTTCCGGTGGTCTGTCACAAGAACGTAGCAGAGCCGATTGCGCATGCGCACAGCGCTGCGTTTGAGGACTTAGGAGAAAGAAGATACAAAGAAGACCAAGAGGGGAGTCATTGCAACGGCTGAAGGGGGCGGTGAGAAGCGAGGACGCGATGGGTGCTCGCAAAAGAGAAAGTACGCCCCGGGTGATCCGTGATGCTCATTTACATACATGAAGAAGCAAATTATCTTGGAATCGGCTGGGAGAAGAAAACAAGGAAAGGTAGGAGAAGAATGGCCTTTTTAAAGGCCATTCCAACGTGCCATTAGCTTAAAAGTGCTTTTGCGAATGATAGACTCTCTTTAAAGTAATTATATTCTTGGACATAGGGGACAGTATTACAGTAGCCATATCCTTCAACATAGCAGGCAGTATTATACAGCTTATATTCTTGGACATAAGGGAGGTATTAAAGTATTTATATTTTTGGGTCATAGATGGCAGTATTATGGTAATTATATTCTGGGACATATGGGAGGTATTAAAGTAAATCAATTTTAGGTCATCGGGGCAGTACTATAGTAATTATATTCCTGAACATAGGGGGCAGTATTATGATATGTATATTCCTATACTTTAAAGCAGTGTTATAGTGGTTTAATTCATATTATATTATGGTATAGTAAATAATTTCAGTCTGTAAGGGGTAGTTCCCCAGCTTTCCTGGAAAGCAAACATGACTTACGCAGTGACACATCTGCCATTCTCATGTCTCTGCACAATTCTGAATTCCTACCATGTAATGCACCCAATCTATAAATACCGGGTATCACAGTCTACAATAATGAACTCACAATGTTAATGCTCCATTTCAAGACGGGCTTATTACAAGACAAAACAAACAGCGGGCAGAGGATCACCGGAGCAGAAGAGCGCCTGAGTATAAATATCACTCTTCGCCTCTCCAATATCAACATACTGCTGCTTTGAAATCACCTTGAAAGGAAGAATTCTGGTTGTATGGTCATTTCTGTCACCTCACAGCGTGACATTTGATCCGATAACTCCATGCGGAGCTCATTAAGGATAATAATGACATTTTATGCAATAACATCAGCTATACAGGATGGCTGGCTATTCAGCAGGCCTTGCTTTGTACAACTAGAAAGCATGGGGAGATTTGCTGCAGGGAGAGTTAAATCCACCGTGTCATTTGGTGCAGGTGTCCCATATTATAAGATATAAAAGAAAAATCCATAAAAAACAAGCAGCAGGTAGGCCGAATACACTTGTCACATAGTCCAGCCAGAACTTACCTGTGCTTTTCATGTATGGTGACTGGGTATAATGTAGTTAGTGCTATGGCAGCTGGTCTTCCATGACATTTACACTATATAATCTCCTGTCACCCACAGCTTCTTCTCACAGCAGTCACAGACAGGACACTGAGCAACTTGTCACCTCCATCGGTGCAGCCATGCCCTACGTGCACACCCCAGTTCTCCTCACGCAGGCCGCTGACTGTGATGTGCCCTAGTCACCAGTTTGTTGCTGAGGACTTGATGCTCAGGTTAGGAACATGTTGAGTTCTGCTGTGTAACGCTCCTCTTCAGACTCAGAGGCTGACATTATATACTGGCTAACGTCAGGCAGTTTCTTGGGCTTTAGGTGGAGATCGCCTCATCACACATTATTTAGCCATACAGCCATGACCAACAGGAATGAACTGTGGATATTGAAGTAGTCCGCACACTATAATAGTGCCCTGCAGTCTTGATTTTTTGTAAAACTAGCCCATAGTGATCTGTTTCTGTTCATTTTTTCAGACGAACACAAAAACGTAGTAAACCATACTTGTATGCATCCAAAAAAAAACAAAAAACTAAAATGGATCATTTTTTTCTTAACAGCTTTTTGCGTTTATGCTGAACGGATGTAAAAAAGTGATCTGAATGGAGCCTTATTCTGTCGCTCAGCCAGAGGTTTCTTTACTTCCTTCTGCTAGCTCCCCCTGTGTAACGCCTGCACTATTCTCTTCTTAGCAGACCTAGCTTAATGGCTAACTCTGTATTCTGTTCCTTCTCCTTGAAGTGCTTGCACCTGCTTCATTTACCTCTCTCTCTCTATATATATATACAGGGTGGGCCATAAGTATGGATACAACCAGATAAAATGGAAGTGGTTGCTGATATCACCTTACCGTTTGTGGCATATTAGTACATGGGAGGGGCGAAACATTTGCAAAGCTGCCATTTTGGATTCAACTTTACTTTTTTCAATGGGAAGGGGCTCATGTGACACATCAAACACATGGAGAATTGCACAAGAAAAACAATGGTATGCTCATTTTAAACGTAGCTTTATTCATTATCGAGTTATTGACACGTTTGTGATATGGAGCAACGACAGTAACCCACTAAAGGATGTGCTCAAAGTGCTGCCCATTGTGTATATATATATATATATATATATATATATATATATATATATAGTGTCTGTGTCTTTAGTCCCTCTTGGGCTGAGCAATGTGTTGTATTTAGCTCTGATCCATGCATGCATTCTGTTTTATTCTGCTGTCTGTATGTTCTGTTTGGTGTCCTGACTTCTGGTGCTCAGATGTTTTATTGCCAGAGTCTTTGTCGGTGTCTGTTTTTATCTCTGGTACCAGTCTGGCCCCTGACCTTTCTGCAGTATACCTCTGGTACCTGTCTGGTCCCTGAGCTGTCTGCAGTATACCTCTGCTACCTGTGGCCTCGTGCCTCCTGCTACATACCTCTGTTACCTGTAGTCCTGCTCTTTTTTCTTGTGTTCTACCCAACTTCTGTTTTCACTCTGTACTCCTGTCCATCCTGGTTTTAATCTTTGTTTGCATTATACATTTTATCCTGTTGTTGTGGTGTCCGCACCGCAGTTCTGTCTTGCTTGGTCAGCTGCTACCAAACCAGCAGACTCCCTGTTGCGAAGACTAGATCCCCATATGGGGATTACAGGGTGAAGACCAGGGTGTCTGCTTAGACAACACCATTAGAAGTGGCCCCAAGCCAAACCAGTTTGGTAGCACAGAGGGTCCATAATCCGCCACTGCCCACGTTACACCCTGACAGACAATCACAGTGTGATAACCCACCCAACACTCCTATCCCTTCATAGATACAATTAAGGTGAGTCTTTTAGCAGAAAAAGTGGTATCAGACTACAGACAGTACCTTGTAGGGCGGCTTCTACATTTTCCAAAGATGTCTTTCTTATTCTGCATTGTAGCTCCATTTTCATGAAAATCAGCATTTTAGTCTTATGCAAATTAGTTTAAAAGTGTTTTTGTATACAAATAAAATACTGATTTCCATGAAAATGGAGCTACAATGCAGAATGAGAAAGACATCTTTGGAAAGTGTAGAAACAGCCTTACAAGGTACTGTCATTAGTCTGATATTGCTTTTCCTGCTAACAGACTCCCTTTAAATCTCTGTTGGTAGCATGAAACAGGATCTGGAACAAGTGTTGAAATCTTTATTAGTTTATCAGAGATAAGTCATACAGACCTAACTCTTCACCCTCATTTATAATTGTACGATATTGATATATTTAATATTGCCATTTTTTAAATATTTTTCTCAATTAATTAATTAAATAAGTAATGAAATTTCAAAGCTGGGCAGGAAATAGCTAGCTTCTCTTTCCACTTTACCAACAGACACAAGATTTTGAAGGTAATCTCTCAGTTTTACCTGCAAAATTCTGTAGTCGTTGGCCCCCATAAGCACATAGTACATACTGTAGCTCCTAACAAAACTGTAGATATCAGAAATACCTTGAGAGGTCCTCAGAACTAGAAAAAATAGTGATCATGAAAGAAATGATTTCTGGTTTCTGCATTTCCTGTTAGTCACCCCATTTGAGAACACTATAGTAAATCTCCCTCAAGATTAAAAAGGCTGACACCAGGGAACAATAAATCACATTCGATTTTACAGTAAATGAAACTATGCTGCAGATGGCAGACTTTAGATTTAGTGTCTGTTTAATAAACTGACCCTCATTTCAAGGTGCTTGTAATGTATAGGTCCAACAGGTGTCATCTCAATCACATTTTATAGAGCAATATTTATAGATTTTTTTTTACAGGTATTTAATAGAAAAGGAGACTTCTATGTAGTTTGTTAGAAATCTTAGAAAATGGTCAGGTTTAGAGACAAACCAGACAGAGCCAGAACCAGTCAATACAAGTGTAGGAGAACCTCTAAAGTCCAAAAGCCAAGACCCCTGGTTGTCTTAGACTTCCAGAACCTCCGAGGTCCTCAGAATGTTAAGCTGAAAAAATACACAGGTGTATTGTCATCCCCAACACCCTGGTCAGTTGTTTTACAGGAAGACAATTTACCTATCAGTATATTTTTGGCATGTGGGAAGGAACCCATGCATACACAGGGAGAACATACAAACTCTTTGCAGATGTTGCCCTTGGTTGGATTCCAAACTAGGGCCCCAACGTTACAAAGCAACTGTACTAACCACTGAGCTGCTGTGCCGCCCGTTATATTATGGCTCTCCATAACATGGATAATACATTATAGGGCTGTATGCTTGAGCCTTTAACCTGTTGAAAAGCAAAGGTTTTATTTAGAGGGGCTTTCCAGGATGTTGATATTAGCTGCCTTTGCTCAGGATAGTCCATCAGCATCAGATTGATGTTTAACATCCGGACCCCACACCAATCTGCTGATCTGGCTGACCCCGGGCACCAGAAGCCATAGCAATCGATGGAACCTACTATGAAACAGCTGGTGAAGTCAAGGCAGAGGGGCAATTGCTGCTTTGTCTACTCAAGCCAGTGACGTCATGTTCACTGATCACATGGCCTTGCTGCAGTTCAGGTGCCAGGAACCCTACCAATCTGATATTGATGTACTGAAGTCCTATCCTAGTCCTGAACCCTTTAATTGATCCATCAGAATGCCGAGTAGTTGCCTCTGCTGCCAGCAGATTGAGACAGAGTAGAATAACAACTAGCCCCATGTGCCTATTCCCCCATGTGAAATGTTATTGCTTACACGCAGTGTATATTTAATTTGGAAATGTATTCACATAAAGCACAGAAAATCCCTTAAAATAAACTGAAACAGAAGTATTTATTGGTAGCACAAAAAAACGCACAAAGTTTGCAAGTATCTGCCATGATTTACTAAGGGTACCTATGTGGGACCAATTATTGGAACATTGCTTCATCAGAGTTATTCCCATTTTATAAAATTAAGCTACATTGCTAGGGTATGCCACATACCGCACAAAGGAGGACACATAGTTCAGTGACTGAAGGTTTTCATATGTATATGCTTGAATAGGTTTTTATTAATATTAGCACAAACATTATCTGAATATAGACATTTTAAAGAGGAACATAGGGTCAAAAGTAGGGATTGTCCCTCCAAAAGAGGAACATTTCGAGATACATATGCCACCATGTTATGATCATTGGGGGCAAGACCACTAGGACTCTCACCAATTCTGAGAATAAGGCTAAAGCCCCAGCTTTTTTGTTGGAGATTTTATGGCAATTTTTTTTTTTTTTTTAACCAAAGCCAAGAATGGCTAGAAAAGTAATGGGAAATATATAGTAAGTACTTATACTTCTCCCTTCTGCTCAAGCCACCCCTGGCTTTGGCTCAAAAAATCGCAGTAAAATCTGCAACAAAAAAATCTGCATTTACGCAACGGGGCCTTAAAGGGTGTTCTGGTCATCAATTGAAGATTTGAGGCGGTCCAACAACAGGAACCCATGCCCATGAATTATTTGGCGAAACTGCATTGTTCACGTGAGACTGTGGTCTCTTCACAGAAACCATACTGCTTGGTATTGCAGCTCATCCCTATGCTACGGCCTCTTCAAACAGGAGGAACCATCAATCTGATATTGATGATCTATCCTAAGCATAGGTCATCAATATCATAGTTCTGAAAAACCCCTTTAAATAGTCTGTTATTAACATAATGAGCAGTTCACTTTACTGCCAGCAGATGGAGCCATAGTAGAACACAAAATACCATGTGTCCCCATGTGCAACCTTATTGCTTGCCAGCAGTGTGCATTTCATTAACAACATGAAAAATCCCTTATAATTAATGCCAGCACAATTCTTTGACGCCTGTACAAAAATTTTTTGCAAGGTTCACAAACATGTGATGGGATTTCCGCATTTTACCTATTTAGGATTAATTATTGCCTCCTGCATGTATCAAAGGGTTATTCCAATCTTATACAGTGATGGTATGTTGATAGGATATCCCACCATGGTACAGGCTAGGGATCCATCCTAGTTCTGAGAATTCAGGGACTGTAGAAATGGTTTAGCTCTGAATCCCCTTCACAGTTTTTCCCTGCACAGCAGATCCTGGACCCCCCTCTTCCTCTGCATCTGCACCAATCACAAAACGATGGCATATCCTAGTGATAAGGTTTGGACTAAAGGGGTTGCCATATCAAGAAAACCCCTATCCATACAACCTACATGTGATAAAGGTGTAACCCTCCCAAATTAGAGTGTCTGCTGCTCTGGAAGACTGGGCCACATCATAGTTTACATGGTCAGTCACTAACTTGAGTAAATCCTGTTCCAGCACTGCTGTTAGCAGTCGATCAGTGAGGGTGCCGGTTGTCAGATGCCATGGATCTGATATTCATGACCTATCCTAAGGTCAGGGAAACCCTGGCACAAAGCACAATAGGGAATCTTCTACTCCAGCCAGATGTCTTACAGCCAGACAGAGGACAGTGAGGGGAAGGACAGAGGACACGGCTGATCACTGAGGACACAGACAGAAGACTAAGCCATATATATACCTGTTTTAATTGCATTAAATCCGAGTTAAGTGTTCTTTTAAAATGATGTATATTTTCATAAAAATTAGACAAACTATGACTTCTACCAAAATCTTGAGAACCTTGTGTCCTGAGTCTGCTATGTCTGACTTGCAGCTGTGCATGTGTTATTATTCCCCGACTGCACCTCCCTGAGCCTGCAGGTGAGCATTACAATATTTCTTAGTTAATGGTTATAGCTTACCGAGAGACCACATAACCAGGCTCCCCCAGAAGTGGACCATTTGTGCCTACGATTATATCTATAAGAACACTTGTATCGAGAACAATAACTGACTTAAGAGCAAAAGAAACAAGCAAACAAATGAAAAGCAGAAAATATCTGCAAAAAACACCCATAAATATTAAACATTTCAGGCTTCCCGTTCTCCCAGCTGTCAGGATTGAGCTGTACTTGAGAACAGTGAACGCACTTTATATGTATATTGAAAACAGCTTTCCACTCAGGCAAGAGCCAGATCTCATGAATTAGGAGTGTCAGTAGAATGACAGGGAACTGCAGTGCTGAATCAGGATGATGGAACGTCCATGGAACGCTGCTGCCCTCTAGTGGTTATTCTGTAGAATGCGCATGGAAAATAGGAATTTCTCAGAAAAGAAGGTAGTACACCATGTCTGATGAAGGGAGCTAGTACTTCTGAAAGCTCACCATCAAATATACTCAGTTAGCCTCTAAAAGGTATCGCCTGATTTCTTCACTCTTCAGAAAAGAAGGGAAAGCTAATAGGGAGGCTCCTGGGCCCCAATGTAAGATCTGTATCAGAACTTACCATGTGTCATATATATGTGATCAGCTGGTTATATATGCCCTACAGACAAATAATGGAGTGGCAGGACACCACAATTTGTAGGTTTAAGGCTAGGTCTACACTGCTACACAAGATTACAATGTTGTGCTACTACATCACAACTTATCGTAGCAAATGTGGCCATATTCTGACCACTAGTGTGGTGTGACTGCAGCCTTCTCTATTATTGGTTATTAGCACAGACTGGCAGTGCCACATTTGCAGTCTAATGCTACTTTTACACTACCATTATTAATGTCCGCTGCTGTCATAGGATGACAGCAATTGACTAAAATGGTAGCAGGGTAACAGACATGGACTGAGCCTCCACTGTCTGTGTCCATTCCCAGTGACTCTAATGTAAACAACATGATGGACACTGTCTTCTGTCATGTTGGTTTACATTTGTAATGAAAGAAAAAGACCTGCATGCAGGACTTAAACACTTGCAGAGTAAAGCTTACGTCATATTTTTTCACATTGGGGTGAATGCAGACAGACCCTGTAACAGATGAGAGCAATGGACAATGAATAACAGTAGTGTGCAGGACCAAAAGTCACCATGTAGCCCTAAACTAAAGAAGAAAGTACTTTATTAGTCTGAATGTGTACCAGCAAAGTACGAACAAAGCTTTTCATTGTAGTTTGTGCCTAATCTTGTTGCCTTCACTTACAGAAGCTTCCAGAGGTCACATCCATTCCTTGAGATTCTGCCAGCATATTCATGGATGCTGTACCCCTGAGGAATATCACTTTACATCCAGTTTGGCTTCTGAATCACACACAGAACTCAAATACATCCACCATGTAAAAATACTGTATGTGGAGATCTGCCTGTGTTCATATTTCAACCAAGTGATCTCTGTAAAGTAAATGACTTTATCTTCAAACATTCTGTATCCATGCAAAAAAATACCCTTAAAGTGTGCTTTTACTGCTGCTAAATGGCAATCGCCTTGTGCTCGGTAAACTCACACGCTTTTTACAAGATTGTGTCCTGAAATCCAATACCATGGTAGTTTGCAGATTGCAATTTTACCACACAGCATAAACATGATGCACCTACAGTATACACTGCTAACTAGTTTATGTACATGCAAAATGCAAAAAAATATTCAAGAGGAAGATAGGATTGTAGGAGGCAGGCCATGGCTCTGGAGATGGGTGGGGTATAGGGTAGGACTGTAGGAGGCAGGCCATGGCCCTGGAGAGGGGTGGGAGATAGGGTAGGACTGTAGGAGGTAGGCGATGGCT
Organism: Leptodactylus fallax; assembly: GCA_947044405.1. Taxonomy (NCBI): domain Eukaryota; kingdom Metazoa; phylum Chordata; class Amphibia; order Anura; family Leptodactylidae; genus Leptodactylus; species Leptodactylus fallax. Next base: position 10,834,460 of record CAMRHE010000025.1, read on the forward strand.
CTGGAGAGAGGTGAGGGATAGGCTAGGACTGTAGGAGGCAGGCCATGGCTCTGGAGAGAGGTGAGGGATAGGCTAGGACTGTAGGAGGCAGGTCATGGCTCTGGAGAGAGGTGAGGGATAGGCTAGGACTGTAGGAGACAGGCCATGGCTCTGGAGAGGGGCGGGGTATAGGGTAGGACTGTAGGAGGTAGGCCATGGCTCTGGAGAGGGGCGGGGTGATAGGGTAGGACTGTAGGAGACAGGCCATGGCTCTGGAGAGGGGCGGGGTATAGGGTAGGACTGTAGGAGGTAGGCCATGGCTCTGGAGAGGGGCGGGGTATAGGGTAGGACTGTAGGAGACAGGCCATGGCTCTGGAGAGGGGCGGGGTATAGGGTAGGACTGTAGGAGACAGGCCATGGCTCTGGAGAGGGGCGGGGTATAGGGTAGCACTGTATGAGGTAGGCCATGACTTCGGAGAGAGTTGGGGCAGCCAGGTCAGTGATAAGCGAGAGCGACAGTGTGAATAGTGAGTGCGGCAGCCTGGCAGGTGTCGGTGGGATCAGGTGTCCATCAGCCTGCACTATCTCAGCTTAGCAGCAGTCAGTAGCCGGTGGCTTGGCATCTCCATTGCTCTGCGGTGGTCACCACCTTGTGTGACTGCACAGGTCGTACATAGCTAAGGCCGGCCATGACTGTACCCATCAGAGTAGCTGCCTCTGTCTCCAGAAGTTCTCCCTCAGGTTCCATTGCAGGTTTACTCACTGATTAGCCTTAAAAACAATGGGACACAAAAAAGTGTCTGCCACTGCCTCCCACTGAAAAGAATAAGAGAAAGATTACGGCTGGAATTTGGAGCTGATTTTGAGGTAGAATCTGTCTCAAGGCATCCATTTTGCCCTAATAGTGAGAATAGAAAGTGGCTGTAGTCAAAACCCCTATAATGTCTTCCTTCTTCTCCAATTCTTTACAAAGTAAGAAACTAGAAAGTGTATATCAAATTGAATGGCTGCCACAAGCTGTCATCCTTTGTTTGTTGCCACTGCTGCCGCCTGTCAGGGCACCCGCTCTTCAAGACGTCCTGTCTATTTAAGATGCCATTACAGAAGATTTAAGTCATTGTTTCTTTGCTCTTCTATAAATTGTGTATTGCTCAAGCTTTACGAATGGGTCTTAAATAGGCCGTATTCTTGCTTAAGGCAGAGATTTAATTGACATTCATTGTGCATATGGCAGAAGATAAGAATGATGATGATTGAATGCGAGGACCTTGTCACTGTTATTATGTCACACAGTGGATGGCTACCTATCCCATATTCTTATATGGGGACAAAGGATATTTATGTACACATATAGCATAATGGTGAACTGTGGGACGATCCCCACCTTCCATTCTCACCAAGCGCTGTTCACTCTCATGTCTATGTTGGGGGAAGGGATCTAACAACTGTTTGGAGTACTTATGCAGATCCAAGTTTGATACATTTTGCCTACTCCTACATATTCTGTGACTAGACAATGTAACATGTTGGGCGATAACAACTTGAATTGTTATGGCCAGATCACACGGCGCAATCCGCCCCAAAATCAGGGACAAATTCCACCGTGACTCGGTACAGGAGGCTGAAAAAAATAAACGTCCTGCTCAATCATGCCGCAGAGTCCATGGCTTGAGACAGTCCTCTGATTAGGCCCAGATGAATGGAAAGCTGTGACAAAATGCAGGTGCTGTGTATTCCTCCATGGAGAGTAGGGGGGGGATGTGGAACAGGAAGTGGAATCTGAAGATATTCAACTCAAATTCCTCTTCATTTTCCAAAGTATGAAAGTATCCCTACCAGAGTGCTATGTGACATATGTGATGTCATAGTTTTTTTGCGCTTCAGGTCCTCAGGACAATTTTTACATTTTACCAAATATAAATTCTAAAAAAAAAAAATCAGACTAATCTTCCCCCCCCCCCCATAATATATATTTAAAATACATCAGGCACATTGTCAAAATGCCACGTAGAAGGAACCTTCATACAACTTTAGTGTCGAAATGTAACATTGCACAAAAACATTTATCTAAAAGGCTAAATGTTACCTAAGCAGAAAGTTCCATGTGCCATACCTCCTACAAATAAAAGCTTAGCAAAACATGCACTGAGATATACATTTGCACGGAAAACTTTTTATCCAAACTCAGATTTACACGCAAAAACCATTAGAAGAATAATAGCTCCAGGTATGTAAAGTTCATATATACCACAAGCGTCTACATCAACAAGTTTGTTTGCTTAACCCTCTACCGATATCCGTTGTACACATTGGGTCTTTAAAGAGGACCATTCACGTCCTCTGGCACCGGCGGTATTATATACCACTAAAAAGCTGACTGTCAGCTTTCCCAGAATGTGCTTCAGTGCCGGAGATATCAGTGCTCTTAGTTATTTTCAGCACCAATATCACTCCACTGTCAGGACGCACCTTACAGCTCAGCGACATCTTACGATGCATGAGAGCAACATACATTAATAACGGTAGTGTGAACCTAGCCTGTGGTGGCTTTCTGACTGGTATAATATAGGTGCTTTATTATTCCTGAGTTATGGATGTAACTATACCTCCTGCAGGTCATTGGAACTGGAGTTACAGTATCATAAATGGAGGAGCAAGACTTGTGTCCTTAATATAGGGGAAAAAAACATTAAGCAGCTGCAGGTCCCAGATCAGCTTTGCAATAAGTGATAGGATGTTACATTCCTTCTGTAACTGCGAGGGAAAACCATTCAAAAATTTTTTTTAGATAGCACTTAAAAAAAAAAAAAAAAAAAAAAAAACACATGAAAAAAAAATGTGAAAAACAGACATTTCCCCTCCTTTTTTATTTATATTTTCTTGGATATTAAAATAAAAAAAAAAAACATGGAGAAAATAAAAACAATAATAAATAACAATTAAATACCTATTTATAATCGAAAAAAGGTGCAAAAATTATTTGCATGACCCAATGGGAAAAAAATGTATAGCCCTCAAAACCGCATGTATAAAAAAAACAAAAAAAAAATGAAAACATGTCCGGTCCTGAGCTGGCTAAGTGGACAGGAATTTTGACAGAATCCATCAAATATATTAGACATTCCTTTCAAGTGATAATTGTTATCACAATTCCGGTGGCAGTTAAACAAAGCGGTCAGAATTTTTTTGGTGGAGAAGTCAGAATAATTTCTGCTAATAATCACGTATGGTCAGGATAGGTAATGTTTCAAACGTAAACTTTATTGATGCCTGTGGTATGAGTGTTTGGTGCAACTTTTTTCACATGGTGCTCCAGATACTGGTAAACGTATGCGTCATGGTGACAATAGTTTGGCTAATTAGGTGCAGAGGAGTAATTAGATGAGCAAGTGCTAGTGCAAGTTCTTAGGTGACATTCAAAGTATGCTTGTGGATTAAAAGAGGAGGTTGATAACATGAATAATAGTTGTTACCCCTCTCCCTGGTGTTACAGTTAGGAGGAGGATCTATGCCTCTGTCCTCCTATCCCTGCAGTCGCTCTACCCCCTCCCCTCTGCTAGCACTTCCAATAGCTTTATCTTGGGCTTTATACCATCTAAAACTGTGATTCCGGTGTTATATTAAAGCTATGGTAGATGATATAATAGAGTAAGAGAAGCTGAGCTCTTTGATACAAAGGTTTCTATGATTTGGATTGGGATTTGTAAGTAAAAAGAAGAGTAATTCCTGACAGGACTCTCAGGAGAGACAGTGAGAGTCCTACTTGCCCCGCTCAAACATTGTGAATGACTGCCTTTGAGAGAAAGCAGACTGCCTTAGCGCAGACCTACTGTCTCTATCCCTCTTCCCTCATAGATTGTAAACCCGTGCAGGCAGGGCCCTTAATCCCACTGTGCTAGTTGGTCACTGTTAAGGGGCGTTCACACTACCATTGGTGACCGTCAGTAGTGTCCGTTGCTATTGTCTGTTACAAGATTTTAGCATCGGACACTAGTTGAACCGTCAGAAATCCGTTAGAATTTCCATTCATTTCAATGGGTTTTTATATTGTGTCCGTTAGTGTCCCTTTAAACCCAATCCGTCAGAAGTCTTTTTTTTTTTCTGTGGACTTTTTTGTCCATTTGGAAAAACGGATTTTTGACGGACAGCAAGTGTCCGTTATTTTTTTTAACAGTGAAGTCATGAGTAACGGACAGCAACTGATAGCCATCAGTTATTGTCCGTTATTTTATGTCCTTTTTTTTCTGCGCATGCTCAGAAAGCAGAAACAAAAAAAAAAAAAAACGGACAGTGTTAAAAAACTGATGCTAATGTGTCTGTTTTTTTAACTGATCTATTATTTGGATCAGTTAAAAAAACGGACACATTAGCATCAGTTAGTGTCCGTTAATGTCTGTTATGATAGGTGTCCGTTTTTTTTTTTTTTTAACGGACACCTTCATAATGGAATCCAACGGTAGTGTGAACCCTGCTTTAGTATTGTATTTGTTTTATATATTTTGTGTACTGTATATAAACCCTTAAATGTACAGCCACATGGAATTAATATAATAATATACAGCACAATAGAATTAATGGTGCTCAATAAATAATAATATACAGGTGCATCTCAATAAATTAGATTATCTTTGAAACGTTTCATTTAATTTCTTTCAGTAATTAAATTAAAAAAGTGACCTCCTATATCTTCTAGATTCTTTACACACAGAGTGTTCTATTTCAAGTGTTTTATTTCTCTAAATGTTGATTATGGATTACAGGTAATGAAAACCCAAATCTAAGAAAATTAGAATATTGTAAAAAAGTTCAGTATTGTAAATTCAGTGTGTCACCTGCCAAGGTTTCCTAAGCCTTTAAATGGTCCCTTAGTCTGGCTCAGTAGGACACACAATCATGGAAGACGCTGATTATGGATTGTATTACTGAATTACTGAAATGAATGAACGTTTCAAAGATATTCTAATTTATTGAGATGCACATACATATATCACAGGGCTCAGCTTCTCTCCCTCTATCATATAAATCTATATATCTTAGAGCTGATTTTCTCTCCCTCGGTCATATAAACCTATATATCACAGAGCTCAGCTTCTGTCCCTCTATCCTATAAAACTATATATTACAGAGCTCAAGCTCTCTCCCTCTTGCCATAAAAACCTATATACCACAGAGCCAGGGGCGTAACTATCGGGGTAGCAGTGGTAGCGACTGCCACAGGGCCCGGAACATTACGGGGCCCGGAGCCCTGTGGCAGTCGCTACCGCGAACCCCACAATCACTGCTATCGTTATACTCCGGGGTCTTTTGAGACCCCGGAGTATAACGATCGGGGGCCCAGGGGAGGTGAGCGAACATAAAAAACACCGTAACTCACCTATCTGCCGCTCCGGAGGCTTCGGGCCTGTTTGGTGACGTCCCAGACGTCAGCCGACGTCATTATGCGTCGCGACGCCGGCCTGGATCGCGCGAGATCCGGTCCGAAATTGAAGATGGCTGAAGTAGCGCACGGGAGTGCACCGGAGCGAGGAAGAGGTAAGTTGCAGTGTTTTCTATGTTTCTATCCTCCCCTGGGTCTCCGATCATTATACTCTGGGGTCTGAAAAGACCCCAGAGTATAATAATCGTTCATGGGTGGTCCACTATGGGGCATAATACTGTGTGCAGGGGCCACTATGGGGCAAACTACTGTGTGCAGGGGCCACTATGGTGCAAACTACTGTTTGCAGGGGCCACTATGGGGCAAACTACTGTGTGCAGGGGCCACTATGGGGCAAACTACTGTGTGCAGGGGCCACTATGGGGCAAACTACTGTGTGCAGGGGCCACTATGGGGCAAACTACTGTGTGCAGGGGCCACTATGGTGCAAACTACTGTTTGCAGGGGCCACTATGGGGCAAACTACTGTGTGCAGGGGCCACTATGGTGCAAACTACTGTTTGCAGGGGCCACTATGGGGCAAACTACTGTGTGCAGGGGCCACTATGGGGCAAACTACTGTGTGCAGGGGCCACTATGGGGCAAACTACTGTGTGCAGGGGCCACTATGGGGCAAACTACTGTGTGCAGGGGCCACTATGGGGCAAACTACTGTGTGCAGGGGCTACTATGGGGCAAACTACTGTGTGCAGGGGCTACTATGGGGCATAATACCGTGTGCAGGGGCCACTATGGGGCATAATAGTGTGCGCAGGAATGCGGTTTGTGTGTGGGGGGAGTTGGGGGCGGCGGTTTGGGGGGGTTGGGGGCGGCGGCTTGGGGGGGCCCCATGTTAAATGTTCGCCTTGGGGCCCAGCCATTCCTAGTTACGCAACTGCACAGAGCTCATCTTCTTTCTTCTATCATAAAATCTATATATCAGAGTTCATACATATATATCACACAGTTCAGCTTCTCTTCCTCTATCACAATATGCTCTCAAATTGGGCAGCAGAAATAAATTGACAGATGACAGGAGTATTCACTTTCTTCAGATAAAAGGTTATTCTTTGCACCTTGTATTATCTTCTGTATCAATTTCTCACAATTGTCAAGATCTGTACTTGGACACTTCATTGTTTCTGCGACACAGTCCTATTGAAGTAAATGGGCAGGCTGTAGTTCTCTGCACAGTGGATACCTGATGCACAACTGCGCAAGATAAACTCAGAAGGTAAATCCACAATGTGGGCTCTTAATTTTTAGGACCAATGGGGGTCTCAGAGGTTGTGCTACCAATGATCATAAGGTAATAGTATATACTTGTGATACGCTATCAGTTTATAAAATGGAATTAACCCATTAAAGAACCATATTTTTGCTTTGGAATTATGCACGCTGTACAGAGCTCACCTACAAAAGGCCATATGGAAAGTGAGGGACGAGCCACAAGTGTATATAGTAGGTGCACACCAGCAACCTAGTAACAACTACGTCCTGGGAATAAGCGCTGTCTCTGGAGTGCTGTCATCGGTTCACAGACTCACAGGAACTTCTGGTTGCAACTGCTTGAAGACTGGTTTTGCAGATGAGCGTGATTCTTATTCTAATGTTCACATTAGACAGCAGACGCTAAATGCAGTCCTCTTTTACTCTACCACTACTTTGTACTACTACACTGCATGTAACATACTGAGAACCTCTAGTTGGTCATATCCATACTCTACATTAACATGCAACATTCAATACCCGATTAAGGACCGGGTCTAAAAGTTCCTTATGGACCAGGCCTCATTTTTCAAAACTGACATGTGTCACTTTATATGGCAATAACTTTGAGATGCTATAACTTACACAAGTGATTTTGAGACTGTTTTTTCATGACACATTGTACTTCATGTTAGTGGTAAACATTGATCAATATTTTTGTATTTATTTATAAAAAATTAGGAAATTTGAGGGAAATTTGGAAAAAAATTGCAATTTTCAAAATGTAAAATGCTCTGCTTTTCAGACAGATAGTCATACCACCCAAATACATTAATAAATATTATCTACCATATCTCTGCTTTATATTGGCATCATCTTTTAATCATCCTTTAATTTATTTTGTATGTTAGAAGGTTTACAAGTGTAACAGCGATTTTCCAGATTTACAAGAAAATTTCCCAAACTCATTTTTTAGGGACCACTTCAGTTCTGAAGGGGATTATAAAGGCCTATATATTAGAAACCCCCATAAATCACCCCATTTTCAAAACTGCACCCCTCAAATAATTCAAAACAGCATTTGGGAAGTTTGTTAACCCTTTAAGCATTTCACAAGAATTAAAACAATATGGAGGTGAAATTTCATTTTTATCCAATAATACATTCATTTATCCCTAAAATTAACACATTCACAAAGGGTTAAAGGAGAAAATGCATCTCACAGTTTGTTGTGCAATTTCTCCCTAGCACAGAAATACCCCACATGTGGGTGTAAAATGATTTTTGGGCACACGGCAGTGCACGGAAAAGAAAGAGCGACACTGGACATTTGAAAAGCAGATTTTGCTGGAATAGTTTTCAGGTGCCATGTCTCAATTGCAGAGTCCCTAGAGTACCAAAACATTGGAAACCACCTAAAAGTGACCCCATTTTGGAAACTACACCCCTGACAGAATTTATTAATGGGTATACTGAGCATTTTGACCCCACAGCTGTTTCACAGATTTTTATTAACATTGGGATGTGTAAATGAAAAATTACTAAAACATCACTTTATCCCCAAAGTTTTCATTTTCACAAGGGGTTAAAGGAGAAAAAGCCCCCCACAGTTTGTTACACAATTGCTCCTGAACACGGCAATACCCCATATGCGATCGTAATTTGCTGCATGGGTACATGGCGGGGCTCGGAATGGAAAGAGCGCTATTTGGCTTCTGAAGGGCAGATTTTGCTGGAATAGTTTTCAGGTGGCATGTCCCATTTGCAGAGCCCCTAAAGTACCAATACAATGGAAACCCCCAAAAGTGACCCCATTTTGGAAACTACACCCCTCACAGAACATATCAAGGTGTATAGTGAGCATTTTGACCCCACAGCCGTTTCACAGATTTTATTAACATTGGGACATGAAAATGAAAAATTACTTTCTTTCCAATAAACCATCAATTTAGCCCCAAATTTTTCATTTTCACAAGAGGATAAAGGAGAAAAAGCACCCCAAAGTTTGTTACACAATTTCTCCTGAATACAGGAATACTCCCCATGTGGTTGTAATCTGCTGTTTGGGTACATGGTGGAGCTCAGAATAGAAAGAGCGCTATTTAGCTTTTGGAGGGCAGATTTTGCTGGAATAGTTTTCGGGTGCCATGTCGCATTTGCAGAGCCCCTAAAGTACCAGTACAATGGAAACCCCTCAAAAGTGACCCCATTTTGGAAACTACACCCCTCAAGGAATTTCTCAAGGGGTATGGTGATCATTTTGACCCTACAGTTGTTTCATAGATTCTATTAACATTGGAATGTAAAAATTAAAATTTTTTTTTTTTTTCCAATAAACCGTCCATTTAGCGACATATTTTTAATTTTTACAAGGGGATAAAGAAGAAAAACCATTTTAGAAACTACACCCCTCAAGGAATGTATCAAGGGGTATTATCATTTTGAGCCTAAAAATGCTTCCCAAAAATTAATGTACAAAGTGAAAATTGACAATTTTAAATAAATATGCCATTTTGGTGCCCAATACGTTGTACCCACTTTGTGGCATCAGAGACATACACTCCTAAAACTATTAAGTGGGCTATCCCGGGGGGAAAAAAATTATATATGTGGATGTAACCTGCTGCTTGGGCACACAGCAGGGCTCAGAAGGGAAGAAGCACTGCGCTTTTTAGCTTTTGGAGTACAGATCTAGAGGCACTTTCTGGACGCCATGTTGTTTTTGCAGAGGTGCCAGTAAATTGGAATTCCCCAAGAAGTGACCCCATTTTGTAGGGGCAATTTTAGGGTCTTTGCCAATTTGACATGGTGTCCAAAATCCAACAATCTAAATCTATGCTCCAAAAGCCGCATAGCGCTCCTTCACATCTGCCCCCTGCTGTGTACCCAAACTGTAGTTTACGCCCACATGTATGACACTGTTCTACCCAGGATAACGTACTTGGTATAAACTGCTGCTTGGGCACAGCCGGGCACAGAACGGAAGGAGCGCTATTTTGGTTTTTGAAGCACAGTTTGGTTTTTGGACACCATGCCACTTTTGCAGAGCCCCTGAATTGCTAGTAAAGTGGAATCCGCAGACATGTGTCCCCATTTTGGGAACTACACCCCTGAAGGGATTTATCAAGTGGGGTAGCGAGTATTCTTAACCCTTAAGTGTTGCATTCATTTAATTTCAATAAATGAATGCGCAGCTGATAATGAAAAGGGAAAATTGCAATTTTTCCAGAGATACGCCATTTCAGTGCCCAATATTTTGTGCCCAGCTTATGTCAGCAGGCACAAAAACTCTAAAAACTGTTAAGTGGGTATCCCGGGCACAACATCTTTTGGAGCGTTCATATCTGACACAAGCCGGGCACAACGTATTATGCATTGAAATTACATATTCCTGGAAAAATTGTCATTTTCACCTTTCACCATCAGCTGCGTATTCATTTCTGGAAAATAAATTATAGCAACACTTGGAGGTAAAAAATGTTCACTGTACCCCTGGATAAATTCCTTCAGGGGTGCAGTTTCCAAAATAGGGTCACGAGTCAGGGGATTCCGCTTTACTGGCATTTCAGGAGCTCTGCAAAAGTGTCATGGCGTCCAAAAGCTAACCTGTCTAAATCTGTGCTTCAAAAACCAAATAGCGCTCCTTCCCTTCTGTGCTCGGCTGTGCCCAAACAGCAGTTTATACCCACATATGACATTAAGTACGTTACCCTGGATACACCAGTGTCATACATGTGGGTATAATCTGCAGTTTGGGTACACAGCAGGGCACAAAAGGGAAGGAGCGCTATGTGGCTTTTGGAGTGCAGATTCAGATGTTTGGTATCTGGACGCCATGTCATGTTTGCAGAGCCTCTAATGTACCAGAAAAGTGGAATCCCCTAGGGAGTGACCCCATTTTGAAAACTGCACTCCTCAAAGAATTTATCAGGGGGTGTAATAAGCATTAGTATCCCAGATGTGAACGCACAGCGGATGGTGAAGAGTGAATACGTAAGCTGTGCGGAGTACATGGGGAACACGAAATTCCCTACTATATCCCCAGTAGCTCCTATGATTGGAGAGGTCACTCTGGGGGTCACTTTTAGTTTATTTTCCCTTGTAAGCTCTAAAATTGGGGTGTCCCCTGATATATCCTCGCACAGCTTATACATTCCCTTCCTGCCACAGCCAGTTGTGTTCTAATGATTTGGTGATTTTTGGGGTTTTTGTCTTCACATTGTACAAGCTATATTCTTTATTTTTCGGATGATGTAGCCATAGGAGGGCTGATTTTTTAGCGGTATGATATGCATTTTTTAATGACACCATTTTTTTGGATGTCTATAACTTATTGAATAAATTATATTAACTCTTTCTGGGTGGATTAAAAAAAAAATATCAATTCTGGAATTGGTTTTTACCTTTTAATTTTTTTGCCGTGTGGCGTACAGCATAAGTAACATGTTACCTTTATTCTGTAGGTCAGTACGATTATGGCGATACCTCATTTATATTGTTTTTTTTTGCGTTACTAATTCTGCAGAACAAAAACCCATTTGTGGACATAAATCAATTGTTTTTGCATCACCATCTCCTGAGAGGCGTAACATTTTTATTTTTCGGTTGACAGACTTGATTTAGGGCTTATTTTTTGCGGGAGGACATGGGCTTTTTATTGGTATTGTTTTGAGGTACATATGAGTTTTTGATCACTTTTTATAGCATTTTTTTGTAAGCGAGATAGTCAAAAATCATTATTTCCAGCGTTTTTTTTCTGTTTTTTTTTTTTTCAACATTCACCGTATATGTTAAATATTGTTTCAGTTTTATTGTACAGGTTGTTACGGACACGGCGATACCAAATATGTGTTGTTTTTATTAATTTATTTTTTTTTTTTATATATATAATTCATTTTATATAGGAAAAGGGATTTTTGGGGGCTTTATAACTTTATTAATTTTTTTTTTTTTTACACACTTTATTTTTTTTTTTTACTTTTTTTTTACATTTTTTACCTGTCCTATAAGGACACCTGAGCCAGCGATGCCCTGATCCTGGCTCAGTATTATAGACTGCAATACACAGCATACTCTTGTATTGCAGTCTATACAGGAATGTCAGCCGATGTAGATGCATCAGCTGACTTCTTCACATCCCGGCAGGATCAACCAGGTAGTGGGGGCTTCAGGCAGCCTGGGGTCACTGGCCAGACCCCGGGCTACAGAAAATAGATATCGGCAACCCCCGATCTCGCCGCGGGGGTTGCCGATGGGGGCGGCAACATGGCGGAACCCCTTGGATGCTGCGGTCATGTTTGACCGCGGCATCCAAGGGGTTAAAACCTCCGATCGGAACTCAGTTCCGATCGGCGGTTATGGAGCAGGGTGTTAGCTGTCAGTTACAGCTAACACCCGCTCCCGATCCCGGTCACAGGGTCTCTGAAGTGCCGGCCGTAAATTTACTATTGGCCGGACTTCAGAGACCAGGACCGCTGGCCGTAAATTTACGGCCGGTGGTCGTCAACCGGATACAATGTCACCTCCAAAACTTGTAATGGAGTGAAACATACCCAGGAGCAACACAGACCCATCGAGGGTAAGTGACAGAAGTTTCCAATAACAGACGGAAGTCGGATGCTTTCGAAATTACTGGGACCTAATGCACTGAAGAAGGAGAAGGCCTACAAAAGGCCTACATAAGAAGATTTATAAGTCCCTGTTACAGAAATTGCATTCGAGTCCCACCCACTTACCTCATTAAGTCCCCCCTTCCTCCGCTTACCTCATTAAAGAAAACTTTGGACATTTGACCCATGACTGTTTTCAATGGTTTTGCCGAACTTTTCCAAGTTCTTCCGAAGAAATGGTGGTAGCTGATATCAAAGAGGGAAAGTCGTAGCTGATATTGTGCCTCTGAGCCTCCATCTGAAAACCCCTATTAAAGGGAAAGAAACACAAAATAAGTCTAGTCATAAAATATATTGTAAGCCATAATTAATTACTTTTAAAGGAACTTTCCAAGATAACAAAAAAAAAAAAACAACATTTGCCCAAAGGGCAGGAAAAGTCTTAAAATAATAAAAGGCCTGTTACTTATTTGTTAAATCCCCCACTGCACCGATGCTCCTCGCCAGTTTTCATTACAATAACATGCCTGTCTATACCCATGACCACTGCAAGCCAACCACTAAACTCAGTGGTCTCATGGTGGTCTGAGCACTAAGGTCAGTGACTAACTGCAGTTAAGTCTCTGGGTATATGGGCACAGCCACACATTGCAGCAACCGAACAGGGACAAAACTACGCCCACTCTCAGTGTCCTACTGCCAGAGGAAGTTGCAGGTATTACATCAGTTTACCCAAAAATTCGTGCGGCCATTGGGGTTTCACTGCATGTATTAGCTGCAACACAGAAGAATCCAGGCTGGAAAATCCAGACTCCACAGCGGCTGTATTTCTAGGCCCAAACCCAGTGAGGAGATCATAGAGTGATCTGATGTTACGAGTCCCTGTCTCCTCGTGGCTCTACCGTCCTACATTTTATCTAATTTTGGCGAGTGAAGCCTCGGGCAAGTGGGGACTCCTAGCACCATACATCACTATGATGCAAGGATTCCCGTTCTCCTCACTAGGTTTGGGTTGGGAAATCCCACCGATGTGTGGATCAGATTTTCCGGCTCGGATTCCCCTGTGTGCATGTGTATATTAATTAAAAATAAAAAAAAAAGCTTCAGAACACTTTAAGACTATCGCCCCATGTAGTGAAACGCAGTAAAAAATATATAGATATATCGCATCGTTTTTCTTCAGTGTTTTTCATTGCATTTTCGTACACTTTTCCTCTGCGGACTTTCTGCCCCTATTATACATATAGGAAAGACAAGAGCAACTCTACTGGTATAATTGGCGATTTTTGCTTTTCCACTGCGGACTATTTTCTGCAATGTGCGGATGAGATTAGCCAGAATTCCATCCATTTTGCAGGTACTGTAAAAAGCAGAATTTTTTTGCTACAGCATTTCCAGTGAGGCCAAAACGCTGCATTTTCGTAACATAGGGCTTCAGCCTAACAGTCGCTGCAAGTTTATGAGCTGCACATTTTCAGGACTGGTTTTCAGTCTCTAAAAGTAAATATGACGAGTTCCAAATGATAAGGGAAAAGGGGGAGTTTATTAAATGATTGAGGCCAATTTTCTGGTATATAAAAGTTGATCATTTTTGTGCATACCAAATTCACATATTTTTATTTCTCTTGCCGCTTTTGAAAAGTGGAGAGAAAAGTGGGTGGGATAAAAAAAAGAGACAAGTCTGCCTTTGGTGCAACAGAGTTATATTTCTCCAGTGCACAGGCAAAGATGAACTTCTTACTGGGTTTACTTGATTTTGGTTTTGAAAAACCTGATCTAAACGTGAACATGTGAACATACCCTAAAAGAGCATATTCCAGCAGTGGTAGGTGCCAGTCATAATCAGAGGTGATTTTCTTATAAGACTTATCTCACGGTGACATCTAGATCTCTTATCGGACACATAGCGTCACAAACAAAGCAGAGATGTGCATGGAGCCTGTACATTGCACATGGAGTCCCTATGACTCTCTATCCAAGTATGGTATGTCTATACAGAGATATTCTCACCTACAACATATGCAAAAAACGGTGTCCGATGGAATTTGGCATTATATTTTTTATGTCAGATTTATATGGAAGACATTAACAGTCATGTGAAGGTACAGCATGGCCCCCGGCAAACAGTAGTCAAAAGATGATGATCAAAAAAAAAAAAGTTTAATGCTATATTAGGATGCATAATAATAAAGCATAGGGGGCAGGGATGCAGGTGTAGTATAGACGTAGGTAACACAGACGAGACATAGCAAATGATGACTCTGAGCTGAAGCAGCAAGCTCCAAGGGCACAAGGTGCGCTCCACTGTGTAAGAGACAGCTGCAAAGTCGCTGACATCACTGAACACAATCCCGTGCAATAAATCAATATTAAATCTGAGCTGCTGCAGCGTCTCTTCTTCTTCTGACATCACAAAAAAGGTGCAATTTTCCAATAATTATACTGTTTTCCTACCTAGTTTCAACCACAATTGGAAATCTTGAATTATCCTGTCGTGAGACATTTTACTTTTATTGCCTAAGAAGTTAATTTTTGCATTTTTGTCATTTTTTTGGCACAGTTTTGCTTTTTATGCAATTAAATATTTCATTAAAATTGTAATGGCATTAAAAGCTGGACCATAAAAAGTGCAAGTGTAAGCTCAAAAGAATATCTCTTGATAATCAATTTAAAGAAATTATGTTAAATAAAAAATAATAATAATAAAAAAAAATAACTTCACAATGCAGGTGAAATTCTTCTCTTTTCACCAAGAGTAATGAAGAAGTTAAAAAAGGGGAGGGAGGACCAGAGCACATATCCCGCCATATTGTACCAGAAAGGCAGGAAATAAAAACTAGCCCAGTAAATCATTTCCTATCACAGGGATGATCTTAAAGGACGGAGTGCTCTCATTTATTGTAATCTGGCCGAGTTCCCCAGGGATCGCTATAAATCTTTGATAAGAACCATAGAAACGTGATTGTTAATTTGTCCGGGAGCTTTGCCTCACACACTTGTTATATTTCCTGCCATGTATAAGCCCCAGGTTTGTAAACTGTGTACTTGTATTGTGAATTGATGGTACATAAATGTATCCTTAACGTATTCAGGATTAATGGAGGCCATTAATGAGCTTTGCTTCAGAACTGCAGAGCCGAGATGGATATCACAAGGTCAAGTGTATGTGCACATTACTGCTGAGGAATCATACAAGGTGAAGTATCCACAGCCAAGACACCACCAAGACTAAAGCAGGCCATACACTTTAGATATTAGACTATCATCGCTGATCTGAAATGAATTGTGGTTGGTTGGCTGTACAGACAACTGTTCCAAACACTTGAAGAACCACCATCCTTTCAATAAGCATCCGACTATCGCAGACACTTGGAAAATTAATAGACAAAAGTCGTCGAATGCTAATGAAGTGCTGAAAACAGGAAATGATAGACACTATGTGAGTGTGTTACCCTAGGTTCACACCTGCATTTGGTTTTCCGTTCCTCGGGTCCGCTTGGGAATCCAAGAAATGGAAACCTAATCTGCTTAAAAAGTGGTTACTCGCAGACCCCAGACACTATCATGGGGTCCGCCAGGTTTCCGCCTGAAAGCAGAATGGGGAACGTAAACCCCCAAACGCTCACCAAGCGCAGATGTGAACATACCCTGAGTAGTACAAACACATCCCCACAATACAAAAATGTCCCACAGGTCTGTCAGTCTATCGCATACACATCAGATCACAACAGACAGACGCCAGAAAAATCCAGTACAATAGATTTTGGTTCTGACCAACTTTAGTTGATGGTTGGTTGTATGGGGCAGACTGTCATAGATTTATGCATAAACAACCATCAGCAGACGGTCTAAAATCTGCCACTTTAGCAGTCTAAAATCTAATGTGTATGGCCAGCTTAAAGCATTGACATGATGCTACATGATGCTGCCACCATATACTGCAAAAATGATACACAATACAGTGCTAAGTGGCAATGCAAACAGCACCATACACTGACCAAATAATCAGGGCTGTGGAGTCCCCTTAAAGGGAGTCTATCATTAGAAAAACACATTTTTAACTAATGGCATGTTGGAATAGCCTTTAAAAGGCCATTCTACTCCTACCTTCCATTCTAAGCTTCTCCCCGCCATTTCTGATAAAATCAGTTTCTTCTGTTATGCAAATTAGGATCACGTAGCACTGGGAGTATTCCCCCTGCGCTCCGAGCACCCTCCGTGTCATAACTCTCCACCGCCCCTTAGCTGCTTATGTTCACTCCCCTCCTCCTCTTCGCCGGAACTTCTGCCTTTCGCAGGCATCGGACTGCACATGTCCGGGCGGCCATTTTCCAGTGGTCTGTTACATGATCATACTGTGTAGAAGACCACCAGAAAATGGCCACCTGGACATGCTTATGTACTGCGCTGCAGTACGCTGGTGTAGCAGACCAACGGAAAATGGCCACCCGGACATGTACAGTCTGATGCCTGAGAAAGGCAGAAGTTCCGGCGAAGAGGAGGAGGGGAGTGAACATAAGCAGCTAAAGGGCGGTGGAGAGATATGACACGGAGGGTGCTCGGAGCGCAGGGGGAAAGCCCCCGGTGCTCCGTGATCCTAATTTGCATAACAGAAGAAACTGATTTTATCAGAAACGGCGGGGAGAAGCTTAGAATGGAAGGTAGGAGTAGAATTGCCTTTTTAAAGGCTATTCCAACATGCCATTAGTTAAAAATGTGTTTTTCTAATGATAGACTCTCTTTAAAGACCGAGACAATTTTAGTTTTTGCATATCATTTTTTTTTTTGCATATCCAAGAGCCATAATTTTTTTTATTTTTTAGTTTACAGAGTCACATGATGGCTTATTGTTTGTGGGACAAATTGTAATTGCACCATTTAATGCCACCATTCAATATCCTGTGCAATGTACTGGGAAGCCGGAAAAAAAAATTCAGAATGAGGTGGAATTGGTAAAAAAAAATACATTTGCGCCAATTTCTTATGGATTTAATTTTTATGGAATTTATTATGTGGTAAAAATGACATATTACCTGGATTCTGTGGCTCAGTATGATCATGGCAATATAGTATTTTTAATATTTTAATACCTTTTAAAAAATTAAAAACTTTGCAAAAATAGAAAACTTTAATTGTGTCATTATATTCTGACACCTGTAACTTTATCATATTTATATGTATGAAGCTAGATAAGATATCTTTTTATGAGGGATAAGATGCAGTTTTATTGATACCATATTTGATCACTTTCTTTTCATTTTTTTTTAGTAGACAATGTGAAAAAAGCACCATTTGGTTATTTTGATTTTTTTTTCCTAGCTATGGCATTCACCATTTGGGATAAATATTTTTATATTTTAATAGTTTGGGCATTTTTGAACATGGAGATTCCTAAAGAGTTTGTTTATTTATTTTTATATGTGATCTAGGGAAAGGGGGTATTTGAATATTTGTATTTTTTTTTTTTTACTTTTTTTTTTTTTTTATTTTCAGATTCCATAGGAAACTTGAACCCCAGGGTGTCAGATCACTCATTCAATGCTCTGCAATACTAATGTGTTGCAGTGTATAGTAAAAGCCATTGACTTCTATTATACGCTGCCTTTGGCAGTATTACATACAGCATGTGCCTTGTATGGAGCTGAGAAATCTCCATACAGTCCCATTCGACCAGTGACGTACAGGTACATCATTGGTCATTAAGGGGTTAATTAGATAAATAGTTTGTTGCTTATTTACAGCCATAGGAATTACTAGCGTTATACATGACTTAGAGGAGCTTGTGTCTGACCATGGCTGTCAGACATTTATGAAGGGGTCAGAGTCAAAGCATCAGCTGTGGAAAAATTTAAAGGAGTCGGATTGGCCTATTGACTCCACAGTCCTGCAAATAATACCAACAAATAGTGTGTAAAGATATCCATACACTGTCAATAGCTACTGGCCAACAGCTATTCCTCCCAAATGTCCCAAACCGAGCATGCAAGTATTGTCAATGGGGAGAGAGAATAAGCCACAGCCAGACACCCTAAACACAGTTGGCCTCCTCTGAGAACAAAAGAACTGGGTGCCGAAATTCAACATGCTCAATCCATATCACATGAAGTCTCAAGTGACAATGTATGGTGCTACTGTGAGACAAAATATACCCCCCTAAAAGCACTGTGTGTAGGGGACGCTGTATTATGTGTCTGCACAACACAGATCTATACAGCAGTGTGCATGAGGTATGAAAAATCTTTAAAAAAAAAATGGAAAAAGAATGGCTGAACCACTCTTGACCATGGCTTGTGTCTGGTTTTGCAACTCATTTCCACTGAATTGAAGGGGATGAACTGCAATACCACACCCAACCTGCAGTAGCACTATTTTGGAAGAATGCAACCATATTTATTTGTAAAGTCCCTTTAATAGAAGCATATTCTATATTTTCGCCATCAGTTTGATCTACAGTTTTGTTGCTTTCACAAAGCAGAGCCGACTTGTTATATAATATTGCAGTGTTAGTTCCCATCACTTCTCCTCTCGCTGCATAATTGCTATGTGGGATCAGTAAACACCATTGAGGAGAGAAGTGTGGAGCTCCAGCAGTGAAAGCAGCGCCTGACAATGATTCCCAGGCTCTTATGTTCCTCTCAGCTTCTGTAGAGAATGTTACATCACCAGCAGCTCTGAGGATTAAAGTTATGGGGCCACTTAGCTGCCAACAACTTGAGATATATATCGAATGCTGAGAAATCTGGCATCGACGGGAACTGAGTACCAGTAATAGTGCCCAGCCACTATACAGTGTATGGATGAGAATCCCATGTATAGACCATAAGAGTGCGGTTACTGAGCGCTGAAGTGCATAGTGTAAGTCGCCAATGCTCCAATGACTGCAGAGTACAAACCACCTCCAGTGCTGACTATATATAAATAAAAATACACGCAGATATCTGGAAGATTTTTTCTTGCAGATATGTTCAGTGTCTGAACACACTTTAAATGGTTGCATGGTTTTCAAAACCCAATTTCAAAGACCCTGTTAGAATATTCTGAGTCTACAATCCTTTTAAGGTTAACACCCAATGTAGCGGGCCACAGCGAAAAAGTGCTGCAGGAAAAACCACGGTGGAAATTCCATTATACCTATAGGGAAACCGCCAGCATTTCCGTAGGTATAATTGACATGCTGTGATTTGCTAATCTGCAATGGTTTTGGAAATCACAGCGTTTCTGCTGCGCGTATTTTTCAGCAATGTGTGGATGGGATTCGCACTATGCAGGGACTGTAAAACGCTGCGTTTTTTGCGGTTTATGCCACGTGGGACGCCGGCCTAACAGTGAAAAGCAGCTATAAAATAGTCTCTAGCTCTGGAGGACCAAGCATGTCCATTCATTACAGACAGCCTATTGATTTCAATGGGCAGCATGCAATTCGGGGTAGATTTCCGTGGTCAAGCATGCAAGCCTTACATCACCAAGCACAATGGCGAGCATCCCATGGATTAGTGTAAAGCACAATGCCAACATAGGACTCTGGAGCAATGGAAACGTGTTCTGTGGAGAGACAAGTCACACTTCTCTACCTGGCAGTCTGACGGACAAGTCTGGGTTTAGGAAATGCCAGGAGAACGTTACCTGCCTGACTGCACTGTGCCACCTGTAAATTTAGTGGAGGAGGGATAATGCTATGGGGTGTTTTTCAGGGGTTGCCCTAGGCCTGTTAGTTCCATTGAGAGGGAATTGTACTGCTTCAGCATGTCAAGAAATTTTGGACAATTGTATGCTTCCAACTTTATGGGAACAGTTTGAGAAAGACCCTTTTCTGTTCCAACCTGACTGTGCCCCAGCTCACAAAGCTAGGTCCATAAAGTAACCCCACTGAACTCTTTTGGGATGAACTAGACTGGAGATTACAGGCCAGGCCCTCTCATCAAATGTCAGTGTCTGATCTCACAAATGCTCTTCTTCAATAGACACATCTTGTAGAAATCCTTCCCAGAAGAGTGTATTTGTAATTGTATGTTGTACTATTCATACATGTGGAGCTCATATACGTGAACATACAAGATTGATGATCTATGACCTAAATATACACCATAATCTAATGTGGATGATGAGAAAATGAGGTTACACAGCAACGCCGATGTATCTAAGTTACCGACATAATGCGAATATCATTGCTGACTTATTTATGTGCAGAGAATAAGACACATCCTGCCTATGTAGAGTTTAGTTCAGATTAAGTTCCCAGGGGTATTTAGTAAACCATAAGAGAACATCATACAGAACTGTAACCGCGCTCATTATTTAAAGAGACAGTCACCCATTATTCACCTATGGCTGAAAAATGGACTCTGGGGCTTATATACTGGTAATATTTTTTTTTATTTTACAGGGATTGTTCCTTTGGTTCCTATCTGTTTCTTCATTTGATGTATGCCAGAGATACTTTCTATTAGTGATCAATGAAACATTTCTTCTATTGTATAAAATTAGGGGTATATTTGTGAACCGAGAGCAAGGCAGGTGGTTTGGACTCCGCAACCAGAAATGAACGCACACGCGGTAGTTCAAGAAAAAAATATATATTTACTATAAGTTAATAAAGGCTAGTTAAAGGTAAAATGACAGGGCTAAAGACAAGCAAAATATACAATATAGCATGAACAATTTCAAGGCAAATTCTGCAATGGTTTCTACTTTTACTCTGTCCACTTCTGCAGTATGGACACTGAATGAACAATATACTCAAAACTATCCCTAACTGACCCTGACTTCACATTTGGGTGCACCCCCTTTTCCCCAGTGGTCCAGGTGGACCGCTTACAGTCCGTAGAAGCGCGCGGTGGGGCCCAAAGTCGGTCCTTTCTTTTATAGTGAAGCGTCCTCTCCTCACGGTTATCAGGATCTTGGGAGAAATGAAGTCCTCTTTAACAGACAGGGAAACCAACTGAATGCAATGTAATCCAACAGCAGATTCCACTCAGCACACTGACAGTCCTGCCGAATCCATATACTGAGCTGGGATGTAAGCCGGGATTTAGCAGGTGCCGTCCAGTACATCAACAGCACTGCGAGTCTCTATCTGTGGTATCCATATACACAGTCACAATGTCAGTCTCACTGATCAGCCACTGAGCACAGTTCCTTTCACGTGGACTCACTAGTCCTGTTGTCTCTTTACACTCTGTTTGTCTCTGGACCAAGATACAGCTTAGCTGTACAGAAAAATCTCCACACCAGTTCAATACAACACTTGCCAAGATGGCTGCTGCTCTCTGTCTCGTCACTTCCTGCTTCTCTGCTCACACTCTGTCTGCAGAACAGGCAGGCTGACATAAAAGGGGGGGGGCTCACTCCAGCATCATGTCACAATTACAATGGCTGCTGTCTTAAAGGAACAGAATCACAGAAATACATTCAACATTAACAGTTTATACAGACAAATGAAGCTTAAGACAACATTGGCTGTCTCTTACATATTCCCCCCCACTTTAAGATTGGCAGTCCCTGCCTATGACTGTATATCCAGAGGGTTGTACTTTTATGCACAGGGTGGTAGTATACCGATGTATGGCAGGCCAAATAAACTCATCCTGCGCATACCGAACAGGGGGAATACCAGCATTTGGCCTAGTGGTCCGTCTGAGGACCGGTGGTATATTATGGGGTGCTGCAGCTATGGGCTGAGAAGGACCAGCGGATTCCGCACCAGAGGGGGCACAGGCCGGAGATACAGTAGTCACAGGTGGAACATCCCCAGGAGCAGGGATCGGCCAACAATCATCCTCCTCGTCGGAGGCCCATTCCGCACCTCCATTCTCTGACTGTGGGAGCTCATTCACATTGGCAGGCCCATCGTGATTTGTCCCTTCAGAATGACACAGGCGCAACATATTTCGGTGAAGTACTCGAACACAATCAGTTCCTTCTTTCTGGACCTGGTACACTGGCCCATTCGCATACTTGCGGCCAACAACACGATACGGCAAAGCCTCCCATCTGCTTTCCAATTTCCCTTGGGGTTTCTTGACACGAACTAGCACCAGGTCGCCTGGTTGCAATGGTGCTTCTTGCACTGGGGTCTTATCAGGATGGGGATGTTCTTGCAGGCGCTGCCGCACCAATCGATGGATCGTCTCAAGTCTCTGCCGATGCGCCCGCACCCAAGAGGTTGGATCCCTCGGAGGGAACCCATCCACATCATTCAACTGTAATTCTCCTATACTTCGCCCAGACCGCCCAAAGAGAAGTGTATAAGGAGAGTACCCCGTTGTAGAATGGACCTGATTGTTATAGGCCCACACCATTTCAGACAAGAACTGAGGCCACTGTAACTTCTTGTCTTCCTCCAGAGTCCGCAGCATCTGTAGCAGAGTTCTGTTGAATCTTTCACAGGCCCCATTTCCCTGAGGGTGGTATGGAGTCGTGTGCGACTTCTTTATCCCGTAGATACGTTGAACTTCTTTCATTACGTGTCCCTCAAAGCAGGCGCCCTGGTCGGAGTGGATGCGTTGGGGGCACCCATATACTCGAATGAAATCTTGGCACAGAGCACGAGCTGCTGACTCAGCTGTCTGGTCCTTGGTGGCGGTTACCACCGCAAATTTGGTGAAGTGATCCACCATTACGAGGCAATACTGGTGTCCGCTATTGGATGGGCCCACCATTAGATAGTCTATCATGACGATTTCTAAAGGTTCCTGGGTCACGATGGTTTGCAGGGGAGCTCTCTGTTCTATTGCCTTATGGATCTCACAAGTTCGACAGCTGCGGCATACTTCTTCGACCATTTGACGAAGACCAGGGCAGTAAATCAGTCGCTGTAACCAACGAAAGGTCTTCTCATGACCAAAATGTCCATTCTTATTATGAGCCTCAACTGCCAAGGAGCGAGCCAGTTCACTAGGCACCACAATTTGGTATCGAATGTCGATCTCAGAAGGTAAATAGACCTTTCGGCATAGCACTCCATTTTTCATCTCCAACTTTTCCCACTGACTCAAAACAGATAATATCTCACGTGTCAGTCGTTCTCTTTCCTCTCTACAGGGCTTCTGGCCTTTCTCAACACACTTGATCATCTGCGCCAGCCCCTCATGGGTCTGTTGTATCTGTGCCCATTCCTGTCGTGAGGGACCAAAGAAAGGAGCCATTTCAGTCCCCTCCATCTCAAACTGATTAGTGGCGGTCAAGGCCTGTGAAAATCTGCTGAAATCGGGCACCTCCACATGCTCCAACTCATGATCCACGTCTTCTGTGGGGGTCTGGGCAGTTACCCTAGAAAGTCCGTCAGCATTCTGGTTCTCTGTCTTGGACCGATACTTAATGCGGTAATTGAATGTAGACATTCGGGCTATCCACCTCTGCTCTAACGCCCCGAGCTTGGCATTTTCCAGGTGAGCTAGTGGGTTGTTGTCAGTCAGTACTAAAACTTCAGCACCGGTCAAATATTCAGAGAATTTCTCGGTCATGGCCCATACCAGTGCCAACAGCTCCAATTTAAATGAACTATAATTCTCGGGGTTTCTTTCAGAATCTCTCAAAGACCGGCTGCCGTACGCTATGACCCTCTCCTGGCCATCCTGAAGCTGGGAAAGCACTGCTCCAAGACCATACAGGCTTGCATCTGTATATAGCTGGAACGGCAAGTGGTAATCAGCATATGCCAAGATTGGGGCTGTTGTCAGTGCATCCTTCAATGCCTGGAAGGCTTGTTCCTGTTCAGGTCCCCACTTCACGGACCGGTTCTTTGGACCACCGGATGTGCCTCGTAGGAGAGCATTAAGTGGTGCTGCTACCTTGGCGAAATCCTTAATAAACCGTCGATAGTAACCGGCTACTCCAAGGAACGCCCTCACTTCTCGCAGGGTAGTCGGTATCGGCCAATCTTGAACAGCCGCTATCTTGTCTCTTGATGGTCTCACCCCTTCTCCTGATACGCGGTGACCCAAGTAATCAATTTCAGATTGGAACAACCGACATTTACTGGGTTTCAATTTGAGCCCATGTTCCCGCAATCTTCGAAATACTTGCCCCAACTGGTGGAGATGGTCTTCAAAGGTCGCAGAATACACTATAATGTCATCCAAGTAGATGAGAGTGAACTCAAAGTTGAAGTCACCGAGACATTTCTCCATCAACCGCGGAAACGTTCTGGGTGCATTTGTCAACCCAAAGGGCATCCGGTTAAATTCGTATAGTCCCATGGGCAAGATGAATGCCGTCTTCTCCTTGTCTTTTGTGGCCATCGGCACCTGCCAATACCCACTAGCCAGATCTAGTGAGGAGAAGTACCGGGCTCTCCCTAGCGCTGAGAGGGACTCCTCAATCCGTGGCAAGGGGTAGGAATCTCGTACGGTGCAAGCGTTTAACTTCCGATAGTCTACGCAAAATCGGATGGACCGATCTTTTTTTCTTACTAACACCACAGGAGCCGCCCAGGGACTCTGGCTTTCTTGGATGACCCCACCCTGTAGCATCTTAGCTAACAGTTCTTTCACTTCCTGATACAACTGTGGAGGAATTTGTCGGTAGCGCTCTCTAATTGGAGGGGTGTCTCCTGTGGGAATCTCATGGTAGATCCCTGTGGTACATCCAAAATCTTCAGCATACCATGCAAAGGTGGCTTGGTTCTCCCACAACAGCTCATCTACCTTCTGCACCCATTCCAGAGAACATGAACTTACATCCATCTTCATCTGTTCTCGAATTGCACAGCCATTCCATTCAGAGGTGGGTTCCTCATCTTCTCCCATGGACACAGTTACGGTCCACTCATCCCTTTCAGTCGGCTTCAGCTGCATTGGAGTTACTTTCCTTACTTCCTCCGGAGTCACATAGATGTTAGCCAGCAGCCTCCCTGGGGTCAGGTCCACACTCTGGTCCTGAGTGTTTACACATCGAAGTGGTACCCTTCCATTGCGAACTATTGCCAAGGAACGGGCCACTAGCGGATCAACACCTCCTTCGGCTGCCTGCAGTGGTTCTACCAACACAGCTATGCCCTCTAGTTTCCGACAGGTGCCTACGGGCATGGACACTATTGTCTCCCGACTGGGTGGCAGTGTAACTTTTGTATGCAAAGGAACTGAAATTCGAGCCAGAGGACGCTGTGCATCTGAACTTTTCTGTAAGCCACATGTCCGGATCAGCCGCTGGAAAGCTGTTTGAGTAGGCCGATGGGTGGTGGTTTCTTTCCAATAACCGTGACCTTTCTTTTCAAAGAGGATCTGATCTAATTCTTTTAACACATTCATCCCCAAAATGACAGGGACCTTTACTTCATGTGACTCCTGTACCACCACAATGCCTTTCCTACCTAGATCTTGGCCACATACCCGGACATTCATCCAGGCCACTCCCACGACCGGAACTGGTAACTGGTTAGCTGCGACCACTCGTACGAATGTATGGGGATCATATTTCACATGTTGCCGGAAGTACCGTTCATAACAGTCTCTACTCAAGGTCGTTACTTGGGAACCCGTGTCAATCATCCCGGTAACCGGAATACCCTCCATTTCCACCTGTATGACAGGACTTGCAGCGATCAGGTCATCATCAGGGCATTCTCCCCACATAGTCTCCTTGTCAGTCTCCCCTACTACACGCCCTTCAGCAGCAGGGGACTTCAGTTTAACGGCGGTCTCTCATAAGTTTGTCGCTGCTCTGGACATCTAGCAGCAACGTGGCCCATCCGTCCACACTCCCAGCAGCGTATCCCCCGTCGTTCTGGCCATCTGTTTGGGCCCCTTCGGTAAGCCCCTTCGATTTCTCCTGAGCACTGCACTAAATGATTTGGACCCCTTCGGTAGGTCCTATCCTCACCCCTCCAGCGGGGTGGTGGGTGATTCTGACTTGCTGGGTGTGGATGGCTCACCCTTTCATCTCCAGTCTTCTGGAAGTCTGCAATTTTCATAGACTGCTCATCACAACGAGTGTGCAAGTGTTCCATTTGTTCTTGCAGTTTCTGCATTACTGTGAGAATTTCTTTAACCGTCCCTTTTTCTACTGTCTCTGAGCCAGAACTAGCCCCCTGTGACAAAGTAACTCCAACTGCGGTCTGCGGCCTCGGGACCATACTATTGGCACGGGAGATGGCCTCTACCTGTACATCATGGAATTTAGCATCAGTCTCTCGTCGTATAAAATCCTGCATAGTCACAGTTAAACTGCCGTCACGTATCCCCAGGACAAACTGGTCACGGAGAGTCCGATCAGGGTTACAGAAGGCTGGCGAGCCCCCTCTTTCCTTCCTTTGAATATCTCGGAGCAGTTCTTGTAGGGCATTTGCATATTGGGGAAGGCTTTCATTCTCCTGTTGTACCCTCTGGAAGAACCGAGCCTGCAGAGACCCCAGCAATGCAGTTTCTCCATAGATGGTTTCTAGAATCTGGACTACTTGCTCAAATGTCTGCCTTTGTTCAAATGGCCTCAGTATCACCGTGGTCTTAGCATCCCCTTGTAATGTCAATATTGCTAGCTCTACTAGTACTTCTGGTGCGGTCTGGTACATTCGCTGTATCATTCGTATCTGTTCCACCCACATACTCACTGACATATTATTGCCATCAAATTTAGCTAACTGACTCATTATAGCCCCTGCTGGCATTCTTCCTCCAGCACCATTCTCCCCGAACGGGTGCGTCACCGTCCATTCTGGTAAGCGGATCCTGCCGACTACGCCAATTTGTGAACCGAGAGCAAGGCAGGTGGTTTGGACTCCGCAACCAGAAATGAACGCACACGCGGTAGTTCAAGAAAAAAAATATATATTTACTATAAGTTAATAAAGGTTAGTTAAAGGTAAAATGACAGGGCTAAAGACAAGCAAAATATACAATATAGCATGAACAATTTCAAGGCAAATTCTGCAATGGTTTCTACTTTTACTCTGTCCACTTCTGCAGTATGGACACTGAATGAACAATATACTCAAAACTATCCCTAACTGACCCTGACTTCACATTTGGGTGCACCCCCTTTTCCCCAGTGGTCCAGGTGGACCGCTTACAGTCCGTAGAAGCGCGCGGTGGGGCCCAAAGTCGGTCCTTTCTTTTATAGTGAAGCGTCCTCTCCTCACGGTTATCAGGATCTTGGGAGAAATGAAGTCCTCTTTAACAGACAGGGAAACCAACTGAATGCAATGTAATCCAACAGCAGATTCCACTCAGCACACTGACAGTCCTGCCGAATCCATACACTGAGCTGGGATGTAAGCCGGGATTTAGCAGGTGCCGTCCAGTACATCAACAGCACTGCGAGTCTCTATCTGTGGTATCCATATACACAGTCACAATGTCAGTCTCACTGATCAGCCACTGAGCACAGTTCCTTTCACGTGGACTCACTAGTCCTGTTGTCTCTTTACACTCTGTTTGTCTCTGGACCAAGATACAGCTTAGCTGTACAGAAAAATCTCCACACCAGTTCAATACAACACTTGCCAAGATGGCTGCTGCTCTCTGTCTCGTCACTTCCTGCTTCTCTGCTCACACTCTGTCTGCAGAACAGGCAGGCTGACATAAAAGGGGGGGGGCTCACTCCAGCATCATGTCACAATTACAATGGCTGCTGTCTTAAAGGAACAGAATCACAGAAATACATTCAACATTAACAGTTTATACAGACAAATGAAGCTTAAGACAACATTGGCTGTCTCTTACATATGAAGGGATAGTAAGGTCCCATGAACCCCTCCGGGTGCTATTCTGTTCTATTCCACATAGAGCCTTATGACTACTTGCATGAGCTGTAACAGTTACAATAAATGGGAAATCATAGCATCTTTGTAATGATGGGTTAACATAATGCAGGTAAATGACAAACTCAGCTCTGCTACATCTTCCATCTATTCAGCAGTAAATGAATGTGTCTGTATTGTATGTAAAGAGTAATTTTACCAGGATGTAACTTTCATTAAGGTGCCTATACACCTTCAGTAGCCTTTGGCCAAATACTTATGACCGCCTATATACATGCATTCTTTCTTCTATGCCAAGCATGCATGTCTTCACAATGAGGAGACAGGAGTAAGCTGATACCCGACACCTCTGGTATCAACTTATCAACCCCGAGAGCAAAAGGAGTTTGGAGCCCCCACGTACATAAAATATTCTGCCAACCACAAAAATATTGACAGGTTCAGTCCACTTTGCTTAACCCTTTAAAGACACAGGGTAGTTTGGACAGTAATTCTCTTGAACCTATTTTTCATATTTTCCTTCCCTGCCTTTTAAAATGAATAACTTTTTTATTTTTCTGACAACATAGCTATGTGAGGGCTTATTCTTTGTGTGATGTGTTGTACTTTTATTTGGCACTATTTTGGGGAACATATAATGTTGTGATTAGCTTTAGTAACATTTTTGGGTCGTCTGGGTGAAAAAAAATCTACAATTATTTTATAACATTTTGTATTTTGTTACTATAGTGTTCACTCTGCTTTAAAAATGACATGGCAACTTTGTCCGACGGGTCATAACAATTATGGCAATATCATATTTATATTGGTTTTATTAGGTTTTACCTCCTTTGCTAATAAAACGCCATTTTTTTGAACATGAAAGATTTTCCTGGGGTCACTGTATTATGACGCCTAAAATTTTTTAATAATTTTTTTAAGGCCTCTTTATTTGTGGGGCAAGTTGTAATTTTTATTGGTACCAATTTTTGGTACCTATGACTATCACTTTTTATTGCTATTTTTGGGGGGAAGCGAGGTGACCAAAATACACTAATTTGCGCACTGTGGTATATATATATTTTTTCTATGGTTTTCACTGTATGGGATAAATAATGCTATCAACACATGAGCAAAAATAACGCACTAACAAAAGGCAGACTGCAGTACATCGCACATAGGCTCCCTATGCTGTGATCGCTATTGACCAGGGCTTCTGAGGGGTGAAGTCGCTGGAGTCTGAGTATTTTCCAACCCCAACGGCTAGTTACGGGTTTCGGCTGTGTAATACAACCGAGAACATGAAGTAATGCCATAGACACAGCTCCTTTGCCCGCGGCATTACAATGGCATACGATTACAGCGCTAAGCGTTAACTAAACTCGCAGCGCAACGTAATAGTATGGCACAGAGTGGGAAGGAGTTGAGGGGTGTCTGTAGATCCAAAATGCCTCTCAAACCAATAATAGTGCCATGTAGTGGGCAGCACGGTGCTAGCACTATTGCCTTGCAGCACTGGAGTCCTGGGTTTGAATCCGACCAAAGGCAACAGCTGCATGGGTTTGTATGAAAGATAAATTGACTTCCTGCAAAACAATTGACCCTTGTGAGTGTTGGGGATGAGTGCCTGGCTGACTCCCCTGCTCCCCATTACTCCCTGTGCATTGAGTCCCTTGGTGAGAAAACGCATTACAAGCGTTTGTCACTGTCACTTAACCCTTTAATGATGCAGGACAGTTTGGGCTTTAATGTTCCACCTCCGCCTTCCAAAATTCATAACTTTTTTATTTTTTTTTGTAGATAGAGCTACGTGAGGGCCTACTGTTTACACAACAAGTTGTATTTCCAGTTTCCAGCACCATTTTGGGGTACATATAATGTTTTCATTAGCTTTTATTAACATTTTTGGGGGATCTGTGTGAAAAAAACTATAAATCTATCTTTTGCATTTTGTTTTCAAGGCATTCGCTCTGAGATTACAGCAATACCATATTCATATACGTTTTGTTGTGTTTTACTGCTTTTACTAAATAAAACATCATTTTTCAATTTGCCTGGGGTCACTGTATTCTGACGTCTATACAATTTTTATTGTTTTGTAGGGAAAGTTGTAGTTGTTATTGGTGGTGTTTTTGGTATCACTTTTTATTGCTATTTTAGGGGAGGCAAGGTGACCAAGACACATTAATTCGCACGTTGAGGTATTTAATTTTTTATTTATTTATTTTTTTTACCACACACACCATACAGTATAAATAACGCTATTTTTGGATAGTGCAGACATATAAAAACATGAGGATACCTAATATGTTTGTTTACATTATGCATTTTTTCAAATTATAAAAATTTTTTTTTTTTTTGTTTATTTATTTTTTAAACTTTCTATTATACTTTTTAAACTTTTTTTTTTCCTGTCCCACAAGGGGATTGGAATCTGAGATTGATCCCTCTTGATCCCCAGTGCAATGTACTGCAATACTTCTGTATTATTACCTATGTGCAATAAGGAGGCGAACCACTCATATGCTGTAACGTTTGGGAAAAAGCCGCCAGACTCAGAGTATTTTCCGATTTCGGCAGATAGCCCCGAGCCTCGACATGAGAGCATTGTACTATTGCTGCGCTGAACTACACGCTTAGTGCGACGTAATGCTATGATGCAGAGTGGGAAGGGGTTAATAGAAGCGGAAACATACCATTGTGGCCAGCAAACGATGATTGACATTTTCAGCCTCTGTCTGCATCACGGCCATCTGTAGGTAAATCAGGCCCTGCCCCAATGCACTTGCAGACTGATTTATATATCCTCAAACAGATGATTTTCTCTGCTTCACTTCACTGGTTTGTGGCTACAAAGGTATGTGACTATGAAATACCCTGCGGCTAAAAATAACGTGGTTATTGGTTTGGGTAGCATTTTAGACCTGACAAATAAAGGTGTATAGGGGCTTTTAGGCTGCAGACATAGTGTTTTATGTGGCATGGTAGGGAATATAATGGACTGGAATATTGAGACCATGAAAAACAGTATTAGGCTGAGGCCCCATGTTGTGGAAACGCAGCTTTTTTTTTCTTGCATATTTTGCTGTTTTTTTTTTTTTTGTTTGTTTGTTTGAGCCAAAGCCAAGAATGGTTACAAGAGGAATCAGAAATCTATAGGAAGTTCTTATACTTCTCCCTTCTGCTCAATTCACTGGCTTTGGCTCAAAAACCTGCAGCAAAATATGCAATTTGGCTTTAAGTAATTTGGTATAGAATGCAAGCATATTCTGCAGCTATAATGTACACCACATATGTCGACATGCTTGCTCAGCTCACCTGTCTACTGGGAATTCCTTCCAGGGTACCAAGGAATATCTGAAAGCCAACCGTATCCCCCAAGCTTTGCTTCCATCTTTGTATGTGCTGTGGTATAACCCGATTTTGGGTAAAGATGGTCTCCCACTTTGTCATCTTCTGTGAGCGAATCTTCTTTACCAAGAATCTTAAATAAAAATTAAATTAAATCACATGTAAATTTTTGAGGGCACACTCCTGTAGCAATTGCACGATTATGCTGTTACGTAAACATGCATTCTTCCAAAAACAGCACCACACCTGCCCATGAGTTGTGTGTGTGATGCTGCAGGTTGGCTACATTGAAGTAAATAGGGCTAAGCTACAATACCTCACACAACCTGTGGACAGCCACACTTTCTGAATCCTGGAGTATGCCTCTAATAAAGGATTGCAGCTGGGACATGAATGATAATGCAGATTCTAGAGTAATACAGGGTCTGTGTGACACTATTTCTGACAGCACAGACACCTTGGTCCCTTTGACTTACAAATGCATTGTCTAAAGGAAATCTGTGGTAATCTGAATTCTAGAAACTCTGAAACCTATTGCTATGCAAACTGCTGCTTTACACTGCAGCTCCGCTTGTTTAATATGGAGGCTGTGTAGAACAAACCTACCACAAGCTCAGTATGCGGTGCCTCAAGAGCTTCTTTTATTTAAAATGCAGTAAGAAAAAGAAGCCTCATGATCTCTTTTAACATGAACCTGCTATTTCTGAGAGCAGGATATCATAGGAGAGAAGCTGAGCTCTGTTATATATAGGTTTATAGGATAGAGGAGAGAAGCTGAGCTCTGTGATATATAGGTTTATAGGATAGTGGGAAAGAAGCTGAGCTCTGTGATAGGTTTATGTGGTAGAGGGGGAGAAGCTGAGCTCTGTGATATATAGAATAGTGGGAAAGAAGCTGAGCTCTGTTATATAGGTTTATATGGTAGAGGGGGGGGAGAAGCTGAGCTCTGTGATATATAGGGTTATATGATAAAATGCAGAAGTGTGCATAAGGATAAGGCCTAAAGCTGGATTTACACGGCCATGTTCAGGTTAGGAAACACTGTCCATGTATAGGCCATATTCAGTGTTCTGACCTTGGTTCGGCTGAACTGAAAAGCTGAGTTTAGTCGGAATAGTAGTGGCTGATACAGACTGTTTCCTTGCCCAAACACAGTTGTTGGTATAATGTTGTACCATGTTAGCCATAGAAAGTAGTAGAAGAGTGAAGCAATCAGGCGATCTCTTTTAGAGGCTGAGTATATTTGATTAGTAAGCCAACACTATGTCTGAAGAAGAGAGCTAGTACTCTCGAAAGCTTACTATCAAATGTACTCAGTTAGCCTCTAAAAGGTATCGCCTGATTTCTTCACTCTTCCACAAACACAGCTGTGTAAACCCCACCTTAGGCTCTGTTCATATTCATGTTGGAGGCTCCTCTGCAAAATCTGTCATAGAATAAATCTTAAAAAGGGAAGCCATGTATTAGATGCAAACATAGCTTAAAGGGAACTCTGGGATTTATAAACATTTGGCCAAGAGCAGGGAATGTGATGAGAGAAAAAAAACCCCAAAAACTTTACTCGCTTGTACAATGTCCTGCTGCTTCAGCGTTTCTGATATGGTAGTCCCTACTGGTCTTTACTTGTCCTGCAGTGATGTCATGGAGCACATGTGTATGTCACTGGTGATTAGTGGCAGAGGTCATGCGCATGTAGGACAGCTCATACCAACAGGGAAGTAAACGGGAACCAGCAGGGACCATTAGAGTAGCAGCACAGGATTGTACAGGGGAGTGTAGGTTTTTTTTTTTTTTATCACGTTCCCTGTTCTTTGTTAATTATTTTTGGTAAGTTTCAGTCTCTTCCCTCCATTAGGATCAGTAACAAGGATATGTAGTCAGGGTCAGCGTGGATTCCGAAAAAAGTTACCAACTGTATTTACAAAATAAAATGATGATTTTTTAATTATATTATACCATTATTAACATATAATGGGGTCGATAGTGTTTCTGTCATTTAACACTGAAACTGAAGGAGGAAAAAGTCCTCTGCGCAAGCGGACATTGCGACAGAGTCTTCAACGGAGATTCTGGTGCAGATAAAAATGTAGCCTTAGAGGAGTTTTACTGCTTGTAACTGACATTTATGAAGTAGTCAGAGTTGGGATTTGGAAAAATAGAGGAGTTGAAGTTGGATGTGGCCTACTGACTTCACAGCCCTGGACATTACCATAACACGAAGTCACCACAGAACACTCGCCTAAAACACCCCTTATTTAATATTTTTACCCTGAATCCATATATAAATGATGTTGTGGGATCATTATAAATGAGGATTACAATTTTCCAGCTTCACTCTGAGCACTAAAGAGTTAATACAACAGAGTCTTCAAGGGGGAGAGTTTCCTTTTGTTCTCAGCACTGGTTAACAGAAGTAATATCTATATTGTTTACTTTGATGACATCACTAAATCCCATAATCCCCTGGAATTGGTTTGAGAACAGTTGGTCACCGTAGATATAATGACTATTACTACAAAGCTGATCCGACATGAATGATACAGAGCAAAATAAAAGTGGTGTAAGGCCGCACACTGTCAGCTAAATTACAGGCGTGTACATCAGGGCATATGGATATTATAGCAGGGGCGCCCTGCTCTTTACCCCCCTCGGTGGAGAGCTGCTGCACTGAGGACCCCCAGCTCAGGAGGACACAGCCTAACCAGGTGTTAGGGCCCACAGTGATCAGATGTGCCATCTATAAAGAAGGTTTTATTTTGATGAGATATCACCTTTTAAATTGTCCTTCCACTTAAAGGGATTTCCCAGAACTAATACTGATGACCTATTTTTTAGGATAGGTTATAAATATCAGATCCGTGGGGATCCGACTCCCAGTGCCTCCACTGATCAGCTGTTTGGACAAGTGTTGTGACCGCCTAAGTGCACACCAAGCAAAGCACTGTATATTGAATAGTGGCTGTGCTAGGTATAGCAGATCAATCTCATTCATTGGAATGGACTGAGACACAGTAAGGCTGTGTGACCAGTGAATGTGACGTCACCAGCCTGAGAAGAGGAAGTAATGCTCAGCCTGATCAATAGATGGGTGTTGGACCCCCACAATCTGATATTGATGACCTAAGCATCATTAATATCATAGTTGTGAAAAACCCTTTTAAGCTACGTCACATTGGTTGTGGACAGACCCTACTGTGTCCTGTGTGCTATATATTTCTATAGGCAACCAAATGACACCTAGAGTGTATTGTGCACAGGTCCTATTCTAATTAATAGGACCCATACACAATATTTTCTGGGTGTCACACAGTGGCCTTGGCACCTAGATTGCAGTAGTGTCTCTCCCCGATGTCAGATCGGGCAGGAGAGCTTAAAGGGTTTTTTGGGGACTATGATACTGATTGCTGTAGCCTCTTCATTGCTTAGTAAGCACAGTGCAGCTTGGTATTGCAGCTAATCTCCATTAATTTGAATGGTACCGACCTGCAGCGTGGTCATGTGACAAATGGATATGAGGTCACTGGCTTGAGAAGAGGAAGTAGAGCTCAATATTTTAGTCCTGGAGACACCAGCAAACTTTAGAGATGCCAAACTTCAGCTGAACCTTTTTAAGTTGACTTGGAATACTAAACCATCACACAGGTCTTTGTGGACTGCTGGTTTAGTGTCCCAAATAGCCACCACTGACAGTGTTAAAAGTAGGCTATCAAAAAAAATTTACCTTTATACTTACCTAGAGAAGAGTCCAATAAGTCTTAGCAAACTTAAGTCCGGTGCTGCCAGTGCCTGCGCAATTACTCATCGAAACCGAAGAAGTCACCTCAACTTCGCTGTGCATGCGCCCGAGGTTTGGTGCATGTGCACTGAAGGGTGAAGTGTACTCCTCAGGTTTCAGACAATGGTTGGCCAGGTACTAGGAGTGCAGAAGCTGGTAAGTATAAAGTAGTGCTCGACGATTTTTGCCTATAAATTAAAATCTTAATTTTATTCATGGTATGGCTTGGGTATTGGAGTCATATATATTTGATGCAGGCTTCCACCTCCTACCACCCAAATACTGACTACAATAAAGAAAATACAGGAGAAAACCTGCATGGTATATATCACTCCGGAGAAGGTTGAACATCGGTTTCATGATTCTGATGAAAATCAGAATCGCGATTCCTGAATTCAATTACCTGCACAGACAAAGGCTTTTTTGTACAAATGCAGGCAATGGCAGGGCTAGGAGTAGAATTGGGGTCCATTCACATGGTGGAAAATGAATAGGAAGTCCTCTTCATTTTCCGCGGCTGTTTGCAAGGTATCAGCATTCCGTCGCGGCTTTCTGCTGCTGATTAAACCCAGATGAATGGGACTAATCTGTAGGGAGTTTCAAGCTGCAGTCTACATGCCTGAATCAGTCGCGGCATCCGCGATGAGATCGAATAGGATACGTATTTTTCAGTGTCCTGCTGTGATCTCTACCTCCCATTTAAAACAAAGGGAGGCCGAATCTTCCACTGATTCGGGAACGGAATCTGCTTTGAACGGTCCCTAACTGGGATACTAAACCGCTGCTCCAAAAGGACCTGTATGTCATTTATTGTCCCAAACAGACATGACAGGTTCCCTTTAAAGGAATTGTTCCATGGATAAATATACATTTACTTGATCAGATCACACTAAAGCATAACAAGTTAAGAATTGGAAAAACTTTAAAATAATGCTGCTACGTATAGTTCTTGCTGTTATATCCTCTGCTGTTCTTCCGATTCCCTCACAAAACATCTGCCTAATGTGTCCAGTGCCAGGCGTCATATAAGCTTTGTAGCTCAGTCTTGCTGTCCAGTTCCCCATATAGCAGAGTGACTTCTGGCACTGTGTGAGCCCGCAAATGAGAATCCCCATGAAAGAATCTGCGTCTTCTCATGGCACTGGGCACATTAGGAGGACGATTTGAGTGGGTATGAAAAAAAACAGGAGGCGCTATAACATGTACGAAGCAGCAAAAACAGACAAGGGGTAATTCCAACTGAAAACTTATGTTTTGCCTGATCTAGCAGAAAACTGTAATATTTATAAACAGGATATACTGATTTCTAATGTCTAGACTGTGTTACAAGGATCGGGCAGGTTGGATTTCAGCTATACTCCAACACCTGACCCACACCATGGTATATAACAGAAGAGGAACAAGCCTTGGGTTATAGTGTACTCTGTAAGAGCTCTGACTCCTAGCAGTCTTGGATTTCAGGATCTATCCTGCTGTCTCGGTGGTGGGGGATATGTCCTGGATTCAACTCTGTGTAAAGTACAATGGTGAAGCAGGGAGATATCTAATCTGCTTCAACACGCAGCCTATCTCTGCCAATAGTGGCTTGGATACAGACAGGGGCAAACCACCAGCAGCAGAAACCAGACTGGACAGTGAGAGAATGGAGGCCACAATGAGGGGGCATTACAGTGAGGGGGCCACAACAAGGATATTATAATATGTGAGGGCCACAAAGCGACATTTCAATGAGGTGGGGCCACAAGGACATTATACTTCGTGGGAGGCCGCCGAGGGCTCCTAAAGGGACTGGATGGGATTGGGCAGGATTAGAGGCATGGCTTTTATTACAAAGTTCTGCAGTGGTACACTGCGCATGCCACAGATTTTATCCCTCCGTCTGTCCTCTGAAAGCGGGTGGTGGGCACGAACAGGTGTACCATCTGGCGGTGACTCTGGCTGGCTCCGAGGTCCTGCCTATAGCTTGCACCTGCAGTCACAATACAGACCAGCCAGCTCTTCTCCATCTCCTTGCTGCTGCCAATCGCGCAGCAGACAGTCAATGGCAGTCACTTAAAAATTTCCGCTCACCCTAAAATAAAAACTTACATTTGTCCCTGTGTTCCTGCCAAGAACAAAGTAATATCTGTGTAGCTTTCGACAATCCTGCCAGTCCTAGTGTAAAGTATGTGGCTAGAAGTTACAGAGGGAAACAATGGTTATAGTCTCCAATGGCAGTCACTTAAAAATTTCCGCTCACCCTAAAATAAAAACTTACATTTGTCCCTGTGTTCCTGCCAAGAACAAAGTAATATCTGTGTAGCTTTGAGACAATCCTGCCAGTCCTATGTGTAAAGTATGTGGCTAGAAGTTACAGAGGGAAAACAATGGTTATAGTCTCCAACAGTGGTTTGTAAAAGCAAAATGTGATGCCCTAAGGCATATGGAATATTCATCTGCATATCTAAAAATACAAAGGCCTGCTCTACTTTTCCTTGCAAGAGGCTGAAATTCAGGACAACTTTGTAAAATACATCTGATCCTGATTTATCCTTTCACTAGGATATGCCATGACTTTGACTTATAGTGGCCCTATGAAGGAGAAAAAAAAAAAAAATATATATATATATATATATATATATATATATATATTATATATTATATATATACACATATACAGTCATATATACACATATACAGTCATGGCCAAAAGTTTTGAGAATGATACAATTAATTTTTACAAAGTCTACTGCTTCAGTTTTTCTAATGGCAATTTGCATATACTCCAGAATGTTATAAAGAGTGATCAGCTTAACAGCAATTACTTGCAAAGTCAATATTTGCCTAGAAAATGAACTTTATCCCCCAAAACACATTTCAACATCATTGCAGCCCTGCCTTAAAAGGACCACCTAACATCGTTTCAGTGATTGCTCCATTAACACAGGTGTGGGTGTTGATGAGGACAGGGCTGGAGATCAATCTGTCATGATTAAGTAAGAATGACACCACTGGACACTTTAAAAGGAGGCTGGTGCTTGCCATCATTGTTTCTCTTCTGTTAACCATGGTTATCTCTAAAGAAACACGTGCAGTCATCATTGCACTGCACAAAAATGGCCTAACTGGGAAGAGTATTGCAGCTAGAAAGATTGCACCTCAGTCAACAATCTATCGCATCATCAAGAACTTCAAGGAGAGAGGTTCCATTGGTGCCAAAAAGGCTCCAGGGCGCCCAAGAAAGACCAGCAAGCGGCAGGACCGTATCTTAAGTGTTTCAGCTGCGGGATCGGGCTACCAGCAGTGCAGAGCTTGCTGAGGAATGGCAGCAGGCAGGTGTGAGTGCATCTGCACGCACTGTGAGGCGGAGACTCTTGGAGCAAGGCCTGGTCTCAAGGAGGGCAGCAAAGAAGTCACTTCTCTCCAGAAAAAACATCAGGGACAGACTGATATTCTGCAAAAGGTACAGGGAGTGGACTGCTGAGGACTGGGGTAAAGTCATTTTCTCTGATGAATCCCCTTTTCCATTGTTTGGAACATCTGGAAAACAGCTTATTCGGAGAAGAGGTGAGTGCTACCACCAGTCTTGTCTCATGCCAACTGTAAAGCATCCTGAAACCATTCATGTGTGGGGTTGCTTCGCAGCCAAGGGAATCGGCTCTCTCACAGTCTTGCCTAAAAACACAGCCATGAATAAAGAATGGTACCAGAATGTCCTCCAAGAGCAACTTCTCCCAACCGTCCAAGAGCAGTTTGGCGCTCAACAATGCCTTTTCCAGCATGATGGAGCACCTTACCATAAAGCAAAGGTGACAACTAAATGGCTCAGGGAACGAAACATAGAGATTTTGGGTCCATGGCCTGGAAACTCCCCAGATCTTAATCCCATTGAGAACTTGTGGTCAATCATCAAGAGACGGGTGGACAAACAAAAACCAACAAATTCAGACAAAATTAAAGCATTGATTCTGCAAGAATGGACTGCTATCAGTCAGGATTTGGTCCAGAAGTTGATTGAGAGCATGCCAGGGAGAATTGCAGAGGTCCTGAAGAAGAAGGGTCAACACTGCAAATATTGACTTGCTGCATTAACTCATTCTGTCAATATAAGCTTCTGTTACTCATAATATGAATGCAATTATATTTCTGTATGTGATAAAAACATCTGACAAAAACACATAAAAACCAGAGGGCAGCAGATCATGTGAAAATATATGTGTCATTCTCAAAACTTTAGGCCATGACTGTGTGTGTATATATATATATGAGGCTCACAGTTGGGGGAGGGGGGGGGGGGGGGGGGGAAAACAAAACCCCACCAACCCAAAAAAAAAATATATATATATATATATATATATATATATATATATATATATATATATTTTTTTTTTTTTTTTTGTGTACTGAGCTGTATAAGGTGTCGTTTTGTCTTTTCCTCATGAACAACAATCCACTCACCAGACCCCCTTACACCCAAAACAACTATAGTTGACAAGTGCCAATGGTGGACAGGCTCTCGCACACAGATCTGCGTCACTCCTGTCACTGTCAGGTACCTTGCCGTTGCAGCAGCATTCCACTGCAGCCAAGTGTAGCAGTTGGCCTCCCTCTGATGACCGGAAGCAGCCACAACACCAGACTCAGGAGCGGCGTGATGCCAGTGGGACTACACGATCTGTCTGTGAGAGCCCAACACTGTCGGTAGTCAACACTTTGTTGTGGAAAACTATCTCACTAGTGCCATCTTATAGCTGCCTTAAGATCAAAGTCCGATTCTTTTGGGGGTGTCTGCTTTCCTTGATGAGGTGTCTACTATATATGTCCTGCTGTATTCTATTTACTTCTTTGCATGTGTAGCTGCCTGAACAAAAATTTTATGAACTACAACTAGGGCTTATATTTCAAGCCTATGCCAAAAGTCCTGATAAATCATGCTAGGGCTTATTTTCGGGGTAGGTGTTATTTTTGGGGAAACGGGGTATGTGCCTGAGATATCCGTGCCATTAGTTTTGACACTAACATCCCTGCACTGTCAGGGCAGGCCTTACAGCCTAGCGCCATTGCTGGGCTATGACAAACGCCCCTCTCGACAATACTCTTTCCATGTATTGTCAGTGGGGTGTTCCTCACAGCCCTGTGATGAAGCAGAGCAGTAAGGCCTGCCCTTCTGACAGTGGAGGGATATTAGTGCCAAAACTAATGGCACTGATATCCCCAGCACACAGAGCCATACTGGCAAAGCTGACAGTGCACTGAATCCACTGCACTGTCAGCTTTCTAGCAGTATATAATACTGCCGGTGTCAGAGGACATGAGAGGTACCCTTTAAGCAGGGAAACCATTATTAGAACTGTCTACAAAGTATAAATGGCGAATTTATAGTGTTGCCTGTGCAGAAAAAAAAAAACATGTTCCTTATTCTTTGGGTTGGCATGATCATAGCAATAGCAAATTTATATAGTCATTATTCTGTTTTAAAACCTTTACAAAAATCCAACTCTTTAAATAATGCAAAAAATGTATTTAGTTGCCATATTCTGACACCTGTAACTTTTCGTGTGTGTGTGTGTACAGAGCTGTGTAAGGCTTCCTTTTTTGTGACACAAGATGTAGTTTTTATTCACAATTGGGGGGGGGGTCCAAATTTTGAACCTTTTTTGCCTACCCAAAAAACTAAATAGAAAGTGGATTTAGCCATTTTGATCTTTTTAAATGCTACTGTGTTCGCCATATGGGATAAATCTTGTTAGTCTGGGATTTTCTGACTGTATTTCAGTCTATGGAGAATAACTGTGAGACCTGCTACAGGCAAGCCTCAATAGCTATACACCTATGACAGGCCTGAGAGCTGCGTCTTACAGTACCTGTAAAGTGGCTAGAATTCTGGCTATTCCCATCCACACATTGCAGAAAAATATACGCAGAGGATACGCTGCGATTTCAAAAACTGTCCCGTTTTTGTAAATCACAGGTGTTGGAGTCAGGCCATGGAAAAATAACTAAGCAAGAAAACCACAATGGTGTATGAAACTAAAAACAGCGATCATACTATTGCTCATGGGTTGGTCACCTACATCCCAGAATATGCAATAAACCCTGCTCCATCTGTACAGTTCACATCAACCTCCAGTACCTTACATTGCTCCTATCCCTGGCCATGGATATTAATCCTCTCTATAGTATTGTAAGTAATCTGCCGCTCTCGAGCTCTGTCGCACTACAAGTCCCAGCCTCCCTTGCCCATAGTACCACCACTACTAGGCCCCAAAGACACTCTCCCCTGAGCCGCCCACTCCCCCAGCTCAGACCCAGACCCTTCACCTCCTTTCTTCAGCTCCAAGCTGCCATCTTCCATGTAAGCATACGTTTGAGCTGTACTAACCTTTTCTATGGGGGGGGGTTCTCCGGTCATAACACATATGACTTTCGCCTAAGTCACTCTAATCTTGTTTCAGTGACTTGTTTTTCTGTTGTATCATACAATTACAAAATATCGGCGACCGTAATACAAGAAACAAAGAATTACAAGCATTGTAGTCACATCAAGACACGAACTCCCCCTATAAAGCGACAAAATGGTTTCGTCCATCACCAGCGTCTGTTACCATGGTTACACTGAGACGCCTTATGTGGTAGCTTCAGCGGCTTAGACTGTGATAGAAGAGCAAAGTATAAGCCGCATAGAGGCGGAAATAAATGTCCTAGCTATGTAAATACCGCTCTACAGGGTGTGACAGCGGGGAGCCTACCAGCTCCGCATACCGCAAATTGCCGCTTTCCTGAAGAGCTCATACTACATTTCCCATGAAGCTTTTCAATGTATTACTATTACCAAGCATCCTGGGAAATGTAGTTTTTGTAGTGAGCTGCGCGCCAGGTGCAGCAATGTTATAGTACCCTCTTCTCGGACTACATGTCCCATGAACCTCCTCTATTTATGACTTCGCCTAGAGCTTCTGGGAATTGTAGGCTCACATCTGGATGCCGCACTCTGGCGCTTTACAAGTCTTCTCCAGCTGAATGGCTCACGAATTAACCCGTTCATAACTCCTCTAGAGCAGGGGCGTAGCTATAGCGGTGCAGAGGTAGCAGTCCTACCTGGCCCTGTACCCTGAAGGGGCCCCAAAGCTCCCTGTGTCCCATAAACTATACCACTATTCTGAAAGGCACATTGTAGATAGGGGCCCCATCATAGATTTTGCATTGGGGTACAGGAGCCTCTGCTCTGGAGGATTCTGGGAGTTGTAGTTTTACAGCTGGATGACTTGTACCACTATCTGCGACTTTCCAGCAATTCTCTGACTACATTTCCATGCATATTAACTGCTACATCAACCCACACACGTCCAGCAGTTCCATCCATTTCTTCTGGTAACTGGGACTTGTAGTGAATCCTTTGCTTACAGTAACCTGCAGAGGATGCAGATGTTCTCCTTCTGATTGTCACCCATACGTGGCTCTGTCTAGGCATGCTGGGAGTTGCAGTGCCATAACCAAATGACCGCAGTCTTTTAAAGACCTTACTGACAGTCTAGACAGACAATAATGACATTTTCATAACCAATGCGTCAAAATGATTGACAGCACGATTCTCCAATCCAGTCATCTGTTATCCTGCCAGAGGGACCAAATGAACCAATCATGGAAGGCAGTTTATTGACTGGCACACTGCTGAGCCAATCAGTGTTGTGTTTATGGAGCCGGGAGAATAGACTCCTTTGCTTGGCAGTGGGCGGGGCTGGACAGCTGCTCTCCCACGAGGTGAGCAGTGCGGGCTGAACGGAGGCGGCGGCGGCGGTGGCGGTGACACAACGGGGACTGCGGGGGAGAGAGAGGAGAGCGGCGGCCCCGGTGCTGGAGGAGGAGGAGGCTGCGGG
This sequence comes from Leptodactylus fallax, assembly GCA_947044405.1. Taxonomy (NCBI): domain Eukaryota; kingdom Metazoa; phylum Chordata; class Amphibia; order Anura; family Leptodactylidae; genus Leptodactylus; species Leptodactylus fallax. The sequence goes on from CAMRHE010000025.1 coordinate 10,877,328, forward strand.
GAGAACAAGCTGCAGGTGCGCATTGAGGCTAGCTCTCCCGTAGTCACTAACACTGGGCAGCTCTGCCAGTGCAATCTAGGGCGCTCACTCACAGCCACAGAGACTGTGTGCTCCTGTATGACATATTATGTATATAAATTATATACACACACTGCGGCAGTGTTCAGTTATTGCTGGGTGTAATGCATATTTAATGTTAGTGTCACCTAATGTGTATATACAATATAAATGATCCCTATATATCATACAAAACTTTGTACTGTTTGCATATCTAGTGTTGCAATAAATAGTCAATTCCCCAATAAACATAATGTAACAAAAACTAATATATTATGTATAGGTTAATGGCTATACTTTGCTATTCCCCCTCCCCCCTCACAATTCTTCATCTGTGACTGAATCCACTTGCACTTCAATATTTAATCTGCCCATAATAAGAACAGGCAGTGTAGTATGTGAGGACCACTGGTGTAAAAAGCTGCCAGTAGCCTCCTCCCTCCCTTTCCTGTACTGCAGCTTTGCAGGAGAGAAATATACAGTCAGTCTGGTAGACCAGAAGCCGACTGAGCAGTGCTCGACCACATCCTCTGGCAGATTTGTCCTAGATATCAGTTTTTTGTTTTTTTTTGTTTTTTAGGTTTATATTTTTATCTACGTGACCACAGAATAAAGCACAGAGCCCTGGACCTGCATGCAGCTCTGACGGCTGGCACTGCATTGGCATATTGTGCAGGAATGCATGCCAGTGAGTGACAACCGTGTTTATTGCAACACTTTGGGGATTTGCTGTATCATCATTTGTCGCCCCCCCCCCCCCCCCCCCCCTTTTTTTTTCCTTTCCCACCCAATTCTCCACCCTGCATTGCTGTGAACACTTAGGTCCAGCACGCCATCCACTACTTATCTATAGTGATTTGGTTGTGTGGTCCCTCTGCAGACTGGTCAATGTCATTGCCGCAGAAGTGAGTTAACAATCTCGTTGCCTTTCACGTTCATAGCCATTGCCTGGTCGCTGCTGTCATTTTATTTGCTTTGTATCTCCAGTTCATGGGTTGATCCTTCATCTAATTTGTCATTGGGAATGAAATGCAATCACTTAGCGGAGGGGCATAAACAGGATTAGCTTTGCTTTATGTGGCACATTTATAGCCTGCAGGTCTTGGCACTGGTGCACTGTCATAAGGCTCCATTAGAAGGAATGGTACAGTATTATGCATAATGCATGGGTTTTTTTTTTTGGTTTTTTATTTTATTGGGGGGGGGGGGGTGTATATAACACTTTGATGTTGCCTCTCGCTGACAGCTGCCTGCGTCTCACACTTCCTTATGCACTGACTCAGCCGATGTGAAGTGTATTTTTGTGTGTTGCATAAGTCGCTGGTTGTGACATAACTCCATGAACCGTCTTTACTTATGGATCTGGTGTCTGTCGTACTCGCTGAGCATCTAGAATGGTTGAGTGTTGAACTAAAATGTTCAGAGATGAAGAGGGATTGTTGAGCATGACTCTATATGAAAGGCTTTGGATGACTGAGCTGAATAATGTATATGAAACGGTACAACTGTCTGTCGTTAAAGGGGACTGCCGCATTTACTCTGATATTTTAGAAAATTATTGGTACACTTTCCTAGTTTATGGAGTCTCGCATAATAATGGACCCAAATTCTCTTTGGTGCTGGTGGCACAGTTACAGAACTTGGGTTGTCCATCCCAGGGCATCTTCATTGGGGGCAGCTTTGATTTTGGTGAGATCTCAGACATGCATTATAGTTGAGACAGCTGATGTAGTGCCAGTGTAGCTCAGGAGTGGCGAGGGTCTCAGGTAGCTGCTTCTGTAGTATATGGTTCATATTTCCATACCTGTCTATCACTTTCAGACCTCTGCAGCAGGTAAGGTGGAATGCTTTTCTGGGTACCATGTGTCTGGTAGTTGAGAAGAGATGTTCTGCAGATGTATAGTCTAGTTTGGTAAATTCATGCAGGCAAGGTGGAAGCTTATCTTACTTTGCAGAATGTTAAGGAATAGCTAAAATACCAGTTCCATAATATATAGTGTCATTGTCAGAATTGCTTTTGGTAACAGCTGGAGCCTTCTGAGGTTGCTGCACTGGAGATACTGTACAAACTGCAGGCAGATACATCAGCAGGATACAGACTGATTTATGACGGTCCGTTGTGTGGCTTCCATTCACTGACTATGTCTTGCTGGTGCATGCAGTTTGCTTGTAGATTTTCCAGGAATCGGGTAGTTTCTTACTGTTACAATAACAATAATATTTCATTGGAATACAGAAGTATAAAGATATTCAGTCATGGCCTTAAAGGGGAGGTCCAGGATTTTAAGAAATTTGGCTACATGCAAGAAATGTGATAAAATAAATAAAATAACCAGTACTAATCTGTGTGATCGCTGGCAGCTTGAGCGCACAAGATCTCACTGGTCCCTGATGGTTTGTTTATTTTCTGCAGGGGTGAAATGCTGCACATGCCTGTGACCGCTGCAGCCAATCACTGACCTCAGTGGTCTTGTGTCATACATGCCGTGGTCACATGCATGTGTAGCACGTCACTGCTGAAAGGAAGTTGACATAGACTGGACCACCGAGGCAGAGCCACTGGCAATACAAGAAATTGAAAAGATCATTTCTAGTTACTTTCTTATCATATTTTCTATGATAAAGTAATATTACTCTCAAGTCCTGGACAACACCTTTCTAAAGACACATAAGAGTCAAGTCAGCAATATCTGACAATTATCTTGTGTGTATGGGGGGTGGGGGGGTGGAAGTATATGGTGGGGGTATATGACAGAACCTTATTTCACATGCCTCACTGACCAAGGCAAATCTATACTGGAGAATTGGGAAGATTTGCAAGATAGATAGATATAATATACTTGACTGACTAGTATTGAAGTTGCATGGGCGCTTTTTAGGGGGGAATGTATCAGTCCTCTCTGAGTGTAGAATAAAGATCGGGGATACTGATTTTTAGGGGTCTTTCACTTGTGAGACTGTGTGCTGTAGTTTTGGAGAACTCCCTGTTAAATAGTCTGCTGGCAATGCTGTGTCCTATGTATTCTTGATACATGATACCTCTGTCACAAATTGACAGCTTTCTCACTATGCACAGTAATAAGGAGAAAGCTGTCAGTCAGCTACAGTAAGCAAGGGAAATCTGCAGTTCATGAATATTGAGGACTCCTGCCTCACAGCACTGGCATTGTGCTGCACATATTTACTGTACGTTTCCCAAAACTAAAACACATTTACACTTGGTCATAAAATGCAGAAATCAGAAAGGGCAGCGGGCTGACAGGTTCCCTTTGTCAGGTCTCTAGTTTAGTCTTAAAGGGTTGTCCAGGATTTGGGCTAATCACAGAGGAGACCAGGGAAGGTAAAACATTTAAAAAAAAAAAAAAAAAAAAAAAAACCTCTGGTGGCCGCCAGATGTGTTTGGGTGCGCACTGTGGCTTCACTACCTTAGTGCTGTGCTGCAAGTGACTGGTCACTCACATATGTCTCCGGACCCTTTCCTGCGGTCACTGATTGGCCTCAGTGGTCATGTGCGGCGAAAGCACATTGTGCCTTTTTTTTTTTTTTTTTTTTTTTTTTCTGCTTCATTAGGGCTCATCTATGATTAGTAACATCTCCAGTGTGTTATCCTAGGTTCAGGCAGCTACTGTCTTTTCCCCATACTGTTCTCTTCAGACAGCTGATCAGCAAGGGGCCCTGGTGTCAAACCTCCAATGATCTTCAACTGATGACCTGTCTTAAGGATAAGTCCTCAATTGATAAGCCTGGAAAACTACTTTCTGCAAAAATCACATGTGAATATTTACTGTAAATCCTGGATACAGTCATCTCATTCATTACTACATACTGCATTGTTCTTGGATTCTGATTGGGGTGAGGCAAATAAAATATAGCCCACAAAAACCACGAATGCAGTTTTCTATCTACTATTATAGTTCTTCAAAGAGTACCACTCCTGGTCATGGGCTGAACTGCAAAACTGGCCATTTTCTTTATAGAGAGGCCTAAACAGCCTGTTGGGAACTTTAATATTGATGGCCTATCCCAAGGATAGGCCATCTGTATGGGATCGGTGGGGGGTCCGACTCCTGACACCACCATGATCAGCTGTTTCAAGGAGCTTCTTTACCAGGTACAGCATGACTCCATCACATTCAAGTTAATGGGGCAGAGTATGTGTAGACCATCACAGAATGTATGAAGCTATGCCCATTAATAGAGGGCCATGGTACTCTCCCAAATACCGCTGCTGCTTCATACAGCTGACTTGTGGGGGTGTGCTGGCAGGCAGACTACACTAATCTTATAGTGACAGCCTGTCCCAAGGATGCACCATCAATAATACTCCTATAGGAAATATCTCCCCCCTATGCCACAGATGATAATATGTGGGCAGATAATTGGGAACACTTCCCATTCAGGGAGTTGAGTGCAAATCAACCCCTGCATAGCTACAATGCTGCCCATACCTTATTGTAAGACTTAATACATGTAAGGCCCGGTTTACATCTCCGTTTGGGGAGTCTTAGGGACCCCCCCCTTCCCGAATGGAAACCTACAGTATATGCATAAAAAAGTGGTTTACCTGGGAAACCTGCAGACCCTATAGACTCTAATGGGGTCCGTGAGGTTTCCACACAAAGCATGCGGAGAGAAGTGCTGCTTGCAGGACTTTTCTCTTCGAATGTTTAGTGTGGAAACCACACGGACCCCATTATAGTATGGGGTCCGCGGGTTTCCCAGGTAAACCACTCTTTTATCCGTATAGGTTTCTGTCCCCGAACGGAAACCCGAACACAGATGTGAACCGGACCTAACTTTAAAAAAAACCCCTTTTTTTTTTTTCTTAATATTTTTGTATGTGTTTCTAATTTATTTCCTCTGACTTCTAGAGGGTTATATAGCACACTAAGCAGAAACTATATCATCAGTCATATCACCAATTTCCGTTTCATTGCGGTTTCTCCATCACCAGTCATTATTATAGTACGTGCAAATTAACCTCAAATGCATTTGCCCTGTAATGGAACCAGTATAAAATGTCTGCAGGAAACCAGTCATACCTTGTCAGGGGAAATAATGTAAAATATACCTTACTGCTTGCTAAATGAATGGCAGAAAGAACATGTCAGTAATGTATTCCAATTCTGCAGAGATCAGCAGAATTGGACCTGTCTGTAAGAGTCACAGGTATTACATCCTTAAAGGGGAAGTCCACCTATAATACTCTTTGGACATGTAAGGGGTTTGGATGCTTTGTAGCTGTGGTCTGCAGTCAGTAGACGCTACAAACCCTAGCCACTTGTTCCCACTGTTCCACAGAGATCCTTCTGGTAATTTATCAGGGTCCCAGCTCACAAACCCCTTCTAATGTTATATTCCTATTTTGTGTTTGTGACAAGTACTTTATACCATACGTACCCAGAGTCCTGACCAGTCAACCTGCTATGGTACTGTAGATGAGGAATTACATACGTAAGAGGAAGGTCAGTATTGGGGTGTTCTGAGTTTCCTGCAACACATAATGGGGAAAGAAGGGTCAGGTCAGGCATATTGAACTTCAAAAAACAGATCCTTTTGTTCTCAGGGTAGATGAGCAAACGGCAGAGGTGTCTGGACGTAGTTTCCTTCTCTCTCCATTGAGAACAAAGGTTCATTTGCAAAGGGGCTTCAGGAGGAATCGCTGTTATGTAACCAAACGTTTAGTCAACAGCTCTTGAAGACCTATTGATATCTTTAGTCTAAAAAATGTGGGTGACATCTTCTGCGAGATGTAATGGCAGCCATTCTACTTGTGTCAAGGCTTTGTACTAAAACTTGGGCACATTTGAGATGGGCTTATGTGGTCTGTGAAATATAAACCATATATCTACTGTATATCCCAGGCTAAACATTATCATTCCAAATACTGAATATGCTCTAAAACTGGTTTAAAGGATATTCGACCGCATCAACAAAATAAGGTCTAACTTGCTGATTTGTGGAAGTCCCACAGATCCACACCAATCACGAGAACTTGGGTGTTCTGCTCCCCAGTTTGAAAGGAGGCGATGGTTGGAAATGTGTGCAAATGGGGTGATTGTTGAGGGTCCGAGTAGTTGGGTCTCTGCTTATCCTATGGATAGGGGGTAACATGTGTCCTCCTATATTTATGTTCACTCTCTGGTTTTGGCTTCAAAAACTGCATTAAAAAAAAAATCTGAATGTGGAAACATTCCCTTTAATATTTCTGGGTCTATGAAAAATGGACAGCTCATGGAAGGGGTGTGTGTGCGCACGCTATCCATGATTTTACTGGGTGTTCGTGGACCGCAAAAGTGTTGGTCCGTGGAAAAAAAAACAAATGCCTGCATGCGCCCACTAAAATCAGTGGATTTGAAAGCAGTCCAGTACATTAAAAGCAGACATGTGAATAAGTTCTAGGACTTTTTTTTTTTTTTTTTTTTTTAGGATTTTTGTCAGAAATAAGATATAGTGGAAATATTTGCACATGCTTTCCTGGTTTTGACTTAAAATCACTGCCTAGTATACTGATGTTTGGATAAGGTCTAACTAGAGCTGAGCTACAATACTACACACAAGCTATGGACAGATGTGATTCTGTCCTGAACTACCCCTTTTAATTTAACAAATCATTTAGGAAGTGTTTTAGTTCCCAAATAAAACTACTTCTTTGCACATTGACTTTTTGGCAATTTCCTAATTTACTTTGTAGATCTAGTCCATGTGATATTCAAGATCTCTGCTTGCATCCATTGAATAGAAACCTTTTTTTTTTTTTTTTTTTTTTTTTTTTTTAAATCTTTCCTGATTTACAGCTCCTTTTGAAGGCAGTGCCCTGATAACTGTACTTTAAGGGTTTGGTCACACAGGAGAAAAAGGAATAGAAATTTCAGGCTTGCTTTCTATTTACACCTCTCTAGTTCCCACAGTGGAGAAGCCGTCTTCATATATCTGGCCCATTGTATGTCTGAAAGTAAAGTTTTATGTTTCTAAAGACTGGATGCAGTGATTCTGCAGCATAGTACTGTGCCATACAGCAATCCTATCCGAGAGTTGGTCTGCAGTCACATGAGTCTTATCCAGTGGAAACAAAGCCATAGTTTCTAACTCTCCTGAATGTTATACTGTCCATCTTGGTTTTTTTGTAATGTTTACTATCCGATTATTCCAATAGGTAAGTCAGTATTATTATTAGCTCCTCCTGTTTGGCTCCAAGCAACACCGCACATCACATGTGGGCCGGAAGCATGGAGGCTCCTGGACCCCAATGCATGCAATCTATGTTTAATACTGGTGTATTCTTATGTTGTAGAGAGGCCTTTGGGACCCCTCGGGGTCCAAGGCCTAGTAGCGATTAATACTGCTACACCCCTGGACCAGACTCTAAAAAACATGGAGACATAATGCCCGTGTGTAATATGCAGTGGCATGCTGGGAAGAGTGGAAATTCCAAATGCTGTGAGTGATAACCTGCTTAATATGTCAGTGAGAGACAGCAGGAAGTAGAGACCAGCAGGGAACCTGGGTTTTCTAAAGAGTGGGTGTGGGTCCCCCCCCCCCATCTAGACCACCCCTTTAAGTTCAGTTGTTGTTTTTTGTTATAGTATTTTAAAACATGTTTGTTTTTTTTTCCTTTTATATTCTATTTGTAAAGAGCACATGGCTATAGCTGAGTTCTGTAGTACATAATTCATAGGCAGGGTAACCCTAAACAGTGTAGAGGGTCTCATTGTGTTCATGTTCCTTGCAACTGCATTTAGAAAACTTCCAACCACATATTTCAATTGTGGAGGTTGTCAAAGCAGTAAAATGCAACCACTTACACAACCATAACTATTTAATAAGCCTTTTCTTTATTAATGACTTGGCGTGTGCTTGTTCATGTGGGAATAAGAATGTCTCTGCAATATACTTCTGGAAGGATGGATGCTTCTTCTGCTGTCCCCTGGATGCAGTTTCCTAATCTAGTTTATTATAATGGCAGGTCTAAAGCTTATCATTCAGCGATGAGTACAAAGCACTTGGTAAACTTTTATTAGGTATGATACTTTGGGCTTGATGTATTCTTTGCCCAAGGCTGGACAGATGCCTGCTTGCCAATGAATCTAACTGGTATCCAGCTTTTTAGTTGTTTTTTTTTTTTTTTTTTCTTCAGGTGTATGGACATTCTTATTGACGGACTTCTAAATAAAGCCAGTTTGCATGTAGGTCGTCTCTGTTCTGGTTTTCTTTGGGAGCATCTCATGTGGTGGTTGGATAAAGTAATGTGGCCCCAATGGAGAGAATAATAATAATACTGAGTTAGCCTTTTATTCACTTTTATTGTATTTACCATTTATCTGTTGTTTTTCATTCTGAACATGTTCGAAGTATGGTGGCGATCAGCTCTCGTTCTTCCTCCCCTCATTACGCAAGTCGATGCAGAGGACATGTAGTGGGAACGATTGATAAAATGGCATATACATTGTCCATCTAGAGCCAAGCCTTTTTTAGACAGGGCGAGGTGTCCCCAACGGACAGTGTTTATTACTTTTTTTTTTTTTTTTTTTTTTTTTCTGCTGAAATCAGCTGATCACTTGCTGAATGAATAAACATTGTTCATTGGGTGATTGTCGGCACTATTAAACAGGCCAATTGTCAGGAACAAGTGTTTATATGCTGTCCCTGTCTAATAGGACCTTTAGTGACATGCCACAAGGTGTGTAAAAGTGTGACTGTTCCCGAAGTATGAGTATGGGAGAGTAGTAGAGTATTCAGTGCCAGCAGAGTGGATGAGATTTTAAGACATTCTGCTCATGAGAATCCACATGGATATTGATTTGCCATATATAAGGGGGAAATCCATGGTAGAACATGCAGTTTTTGCTGTAAATTCTGCAAATAACTTTCCAAAGACTTATTTCAACCACTTTATGCTGCCTGTGGACAAAGCCAAAGGAATTTTTTTTTTTTTTTTTTTTTCATGGTATACTGTTAAAAAGCATTTAAAGTTGCAGTGAAGCCCCAAACTAAGATGTTGGATTCCTTTCAACAGTTTCTACCAAATGACTAAAAGTGTTGGTAGCAAAAACATAAACCATATAAACAATGTATGTGTGGAATGAGGCCTATAATTCGCAAGAGCCAAATATGAGCAGTCTTAGAGGATACGTCCCTAAATCCAACTTTGATGCTGTGAGATCAATATGCCAACCTCAATTGTCTTTGTGACCCACAAGTCTGTTTTTTTTTTATTTTCCTTATCAGTGTTATTAAACTCTTTGGCGCTATAGATGTGTTATTTGTGATACTTTTATTTCATTATCCCCTCCTTTTGTTTTTGTTTCCATGTTCGGATCCTGTTTTAGTTGGCGGGATCTGTCTGGCTGAGCTATTGAAGGTAACCTTCTGTTCTCCACCTGTCCAATATATGCAGATTGGTAGAGAGAGACATTGCGTTCAGCAATCAGAGACTGCCATAATTATCACCCGCCGGCTCCCCGGCCTTGCTGCTCTCTGTTTGTTTTTATACTGACTAAGGCGAATTTCAGACTTATCATTATTTAAATACAAAGCAAATTAAATAATACAGATATGTTAGGCTTAAAAGTATGGATTCTAATGGGAGTCTTCTACTTCTTCCAAGCATATTCATCTGTCACCACTGCATTACAGAGCACATTACAATAAGCACCATACCTTTATGTATATCACTTTGAAGTGTCTTGCACAAATGAGGCAGTTGGTGCTCCCAGGTCTGAAAACCCACCCCTAGTGCAAGCCCCGCCCCCAGTGCACCAACTGCCTTATTTGCATTGGATTTCAAAGTGTGGTGTTTTTTTTTTCCTCCAAATCTACAAAAGTGGCATACATAACAAAGGTATATTATCACTATAATGTGCCCTGTAATACATTGGTGACATGTGAATACGCTTGGAAGAGGTGGTAGACTCCCTTTGTTGTCTGTATATTTTACAATGGCAAGTCTGTGAAGATCCTGATGATCAGAGAAAAGATGAGCAGCTTTGTATGGGCACCACTTATCTCTTACAGTAGAAGCAGTCTGTCACTGACCACACTTGCAGAATATTCTTCTGTCAGCCACTGACTGGCTCTATTCAGATCACATTTTTTTTTTTTTTTTTTTTTTTTTTTTACATCCTCTTAATGAATGCAAATAAAACTGATGCAAACCAATGGCCATCCGTTTACATAGACATCAGTGTTATATATGAAAAAGACAGCAATGGATCCATTGGTGTCTATGTAAACGTATGGTCATGCGTTTGAGTCGGTTTTTTTTTTTTTTGCATCTGTTAGGCTTTATTCAGATCATGGTTTTTTTACATGTACTGCTACCTCTTTAAGAAGAGGTTGATCTGCAGGATGTGTTAAGATACATCACAGCTGTGCAACATCAAAAAACATACAATTACAGCAGAGAAAACACATAATACTCGCCGCAGCACACCGTAATACATGCCTGCGGCACTGCCGCACACCATAATGCACACCTTAGCTACTGCAGCACACCATCATTTTGCAGATTTGGAATCGGCATAAATAAGTGATAAATTGCTTATTAAAGCACATACCACATTGAAACTGTGGCAGGTTACCACATTTGGTTGAATGGGGCTAGTCCATGTACAGATCAATGGTATTTCAAACTGCACATCTACAGCAGAAATTTAAGAGTCAACCTTTGCATTGATATATATTTTTTTTTTTTTTCCCATCTGAAACATTTTCTGTATTAACATTACCCTAAACGCTGCAGCTGGGGTGTGTATTATAGAAACCAACTATTTAGAGTTACCTCAGTGTTCAGTGACTCGTATAAATGTATTCAGCCTGGGTCCTTATGGTTTTATATGAACTTATTGGTAACTTAATATTTGTATCATATACAACAGGGGAACCTTATCCTATACATAGCTATAAGACCTACTCAAATTTTCATGGGACTTCGGAAGTGGCAGATTACTAATCATTACAAATTATCTGGTTATTGCCTGAAAGCAGTGTATCTTGGTGCTATAAGAGCGCAACTTGTCCATATACTTTATGGAAGGCCCATTTATCTCTCTTGCTTTGCTGCAAGAGATATGAAGAGCACCCTCTGGTGTGGGGTCCTAGCATCTTATCACTGGGGTAGCTCCTTCCTATGAAGATGGCCTGAAATTATTTTTTTTTTGTCTGCTGGTAAAGGAATACTTGCATGGTATACACGGGATATATATTATTTGTTTTACAAACTGATAATTTTTTTTTGGCCCATTCCTTTGAGTACAAATCCCTGAACACTTCTCGAAATGGATTGCCATAATTATCACAAAAAAAAAAAAAAAAAAATTGTTGACGCTGGCTTCATTGCCTGATAGTAAGCAGAAGCAAATATTCTCAAGGGTAAAATCCCCCCAAGGCGAGCCTTAAACCTGCAAGAGCTGCAGTAAGACTATATTCAGTGTGACATTGCCACCAGGGACGTCTCCAGCTCTGACATGGCCCTGCTGATGGCATTACTGATATTACGCACATTACACAATATTGCTATAATCCTTATACCAGTTATAGATGCCCTCTGCCCCAGTTGCCTATGGCTGGAGCATGTAAATTAGAAGGTCAGTAGGACGGAGGGCAGCCCTGCGGCAGTCAAGATCATCCTATTAATTATAGACTTTTTGTTAAACATAGTCGTCATACTGTGGTCCCAGAAGGATTTCTGTTTTTCAATAAATTGTACTTTCTAGGTTTAGTAATTTAAGGCTCTGACTTTAAAGTGGACCTGATATGATTGCCCACAATATAACAAAGGGGTTCTTAGAACTGTTATGTTGTCACTCTTTTATTCATCCTGGAATTGTAACCATAAGCTGACAATTGGGTGCTATGATTCCATTTGTCACTAGGATGTGTCCCAACATAGTCTGATACTGTCAACAGTTCTAACCATGTCAGACTGTATCCCCACACACACACACACAGCGCGCACACACACACACACACACACACACACACACACACTATTGATACATGATTTTTGCAAGTTTTTAAAGGGGTTGGCCACTTTTATAGGAAAAAAAAAGCAAGTTACTATCCTTACTGGTATACCCACGCCATCCAACCACAGGTTCCTGCTTTCCTATGTATGTAAACACTGAAGACCAGGGTTTCTACATCTGTTCGATGTGAGATAATAGCTGTTACATTATATAGCCATGTGAACGCTTCCTCGGGTGTACCTAGCCACGTCCACTTTTACCAGATACATGCAGCAGAGTCTCTTGTATATACTTATGATTTCAGCTACTGTTCAGGGCCTGGTGCAGCTGAAGCAGTGATCTCATGGATAAATGTGACTGCTGTCGCCTTACGCCACGTAGCCCCAGAGGTTACCAATTTACACAGCCCTTACATGTGCAGCGGAGACCTTTACTTGTACAGTGAGATAACATTATAAAGAGTTTTATTTTAACATAAATTTTATTGACTTAAGAATTTAACACTGTATATATATATATATATTTTTTTTTTGTGTAAGTAAGGGGCCAAGGTCCTAACAGGTTAAACCAACAAGATGTACAAGACCAGATATTCCCTTTACTATGACATACCCAAGGACAGGGCCACTAGATACCATTTACTTGTATGTAGAGAAGTGGCCAAGGAAAGCCCATTAAAGGGGTATTCCCATGAACATAATCATATCTATATTTGTAGGTAAGTAAAAGTTTAATATTTCTGCAAATAGAAGTAGTTAAAAATTTTGCAGAGTTTTAAACATTTTCTCTATCTTAGTGGTGACATTTGTTGTGCTGATCAGTTGCCAATGGATACGACCAGAAATGCAGGGACTTTCTATGGTCTGGGACTTGTCAGGAACCCAACCATTATTTTCTTACTGTAGTTGGGTTATCAGGCAGAGACACTACATGTATCAGAAGATATCATGGCTGATTTTCTGACCATAGAATTGTCCTGCATTCATGGTCGTATCCACTGGTAACCGATCAAGACAACAACTTGTGACCACAAGATATTTAGAGAAAATCTTTAAAACTCTGCAAAATGTTTAATTACTTATATTTGCAAAAATGTTTAACTTTTAATTTACATATTTAAAAATGGTTATGTTCATGGGAATACCCCTTTAAGTTTCCTTCTTCGTTGCCACCAGTGCTTTACTGTGGTAGAAGTTGCTCAGATGCAGCAAGGATCAACAGCAATTTTACTTCACAATAGGTTGCTGCACACTCAGAGAATCTTTCTCAATGTGAGATCAGTGTTCCTGAGGAAACACACAGTTGCCTCAGGACCACAGGGTTTTGCGCTCCGCTCCTACAAGTCCTGCCTCTCAGGCATATGCTAGGTTTGCTATTCTTGCCTTTGGATGCAGTCGGGGTTTTGCCGCATACCACCACAGAAACACACGGCACTGACAGGCCTCCACAACGGTCTAAATGAAGACCTGTAGGTGTAGTAAGACTTTCCCTGCCTGGCGTGATTATAAGACATCAGGCCATATTATGCAAATGTCGTACCTCGTGACTAAGGACACCACATGCAGAACAGGCACAACTAGGTTGTGCCCATTTGAGTAGAATCACATCACTGCCATCTTTCCAGAAAGTGCCAGACTAAAGAAGGTGCAATGACTCAGCAGCAAGCACAGCGTGACAGTGATACATCATACCATTCATTAAGTCATCAGCATATATAATAAACAGTGTATTACATCATACAATGTACAATAAGACTCATAAAGTACAAATCTTGGTTAAAGGGGCTATACAGCTTCCAAAAAATTATCTGGTGATACATCCACAGTAGTGCTAAATACTCACTGTTCTCTTGTGCACCCTCTTCTTGGCTTTATTTTACTTGCTGCTCCTTGTATCACTGATATTTACATGCATTGAATCTGTGAATAAACTACATTTCCCATGATACATCTCCCTGCTCTCTCTGTGTACCCCTCCCTTCTCCACTCTTTCCTTCAGTGAAATCACAGGTGATAAATCGCTGATATATCTGAGGTCACCTGATGCTGTGATGTTTTGTTTGCAAGCTTCCCCCCCCCCCCCCAATGAGCAGCAAACAGAGTGAGAGAAGGCAGATAAATCATGGGAAATGTAGTTTGTTCACTGCATGCAAATAACTGTGATACAAGGAGCAGCAAGTAAAATAGTCAAGCAAAGGGTGCACAAGGGAACAGTAAGTATATAGCACTGCTGTGGATGTATTTTCAGATGAGTTTTGGAAGCTAGATAACCCCTTTAAGGACTTGGCAAAGTCACCCAGCTTTTGGTAGGGGTTGGCTTCTCCCACCTTACTTTATATAACATACATAGTGCATCCCTTCATTAATCAGTTGTTTATTTAGTGCTGATGTGTACCTCAGCGCTGTATAGGTGTTATCATCAGCACCTGTCTCTAGTGTGGCTCACTAAGTGTCAGTCATTTATGTGCAAATAATCTGCACTGTGTGTGTATATATAATATCTATCTATAGATAGATAAATAAATATGGTGTGCTGCAGGCCGGGCTCCTTAGAGTAGGTGCATACTGTCACTTTATCTGTACAGTCCTTACTCTTTACATTCTTTACATATAGGGTCTTGTTTTGCTGCATCTTTGGGTGCAGACTTTATCGGCAGTAGGTTCCAGGAATAAATTACCTTGTGAGTGACCATATTTAGAGATCAATGAAACTTGAACAGTTCTTGTAACCAGACAGGACCTTGCAGGACCTGACTATCCGGAGGCTGTGCTGTCATACTTCCTTATTACATTGGAGACGTCTTGTCAGTTGTGCAGCTTGTGGACCTGGCAACGCTGGAAGAGATTGAGCTGTACAAGCAGCAGTAAAATCCAGCTCCTACTGCTCAGTTTCTGGATTCAATTATGTGAAGCTATAAGGAGATTTATTACCCTCTTAGTCATTTGTACTCTTAAGCTTTATTCACACTTCAAGTGAAAAGGAGCTGATCTGCAATAGCATGACATGCCACTATACAGTTTATGGAGTTATCTGATTCCTGTACTGTACAGTGTAAATCCAGCAGCAGCTGATCGGTAGGGGTTCCAGGTGTCAGAGCCCCACTGATCTGATACCCTAAGGATAGGTCATAAATATCAAGTCTTGGCCAACCCCTTGTAGTATGTTTTTGTAGTTTTTTTTTTCTGATACAAAGCTCTAAATCTGTGAGAAAAGTACTGTTGCTTTATTTTTTTAACCCATGAACCTCTTTGAAAAAAAAAAAACATATTTTCTTCACCTTACAACCCCCCTCCTGGTGATACAGATCTGTGCTTGCAACCACCACTTGAGGAAGACTATTGCATCCTGATTTATTACTGCATCTAACCATTAAAGGGGTTGTGCAGGACTTTGAAACCATGGCTGCTTTCCCCCCCCCTCAGGAAGTAACCTTACCTCTGTTGGTTACATGTCAATGCCACAGCTCCATCCCATTAAACTGAATGGAACTGAACTGCAGCATGGCCATGTGAAAGCATGTTTTTAAAGTCCTGCACAACCCCTTTAAGTAATATTCAAAAAGTTTTTAAGCTCCCTCAAGTGGTGTCTGCAGGCAGACGGATTTTGAGAAATTAAAAGGGTTGTCCATGATGTGGAAAAAAAAAAGCAAGCACCACACCCGTCCATGATGTAGGTTTGGTGTTGCAGTTGTCGGCACTATTGAAGTGGAGGATGCTGAGCAGCAGTTCCACAGGAATTTTGGTCCTAATTTATATATAAATGAAATGGTGTTGAAGAGTAGATCATCTCCATGACTCTGCTTTCTGCTGATTTCTCTTTAGGGTATTTAGTAGTTTTCAGGGGGTTTAGACTCAGTATCCTTTTGATGCCCAATAAAAAATGAATTAGTGGCTGCAGTCAGTGTCTTGGGCTCACAATGCTGGTTCATGATTGGTATTAGGAAAACTTTTTGGGGGAGTGAAATAGTAGCCTCTAGTTTAGCACTATTATGGGAGCAAAAGTACAATAATGTAAGGTGGTCTTGGAGATGGCTGTTTTAGTTCTGAAACCATATGTTTGACTAGCCTATTCAGACAGGCATATTATGGCTACATTTTTGCACTTACATTACAGGTTGGTGTCCAAGCTCAGCTGTGAGTCTACTGACCAGAATGTGTAAAGCAGCATAGATCCCTATGATGTGAGTTTGGGTCATTAGTGCCTTGCCACTCCATTCACTTTCTATGCAAGTGCCGGATATAGCGAAGTATATGCTCAGCCTACTGCTCCTGCTGACCCTCACTCTTGGTATTAGAGGTGATCTGATCAGTCGGACCCCACCAATCACACAGTTAACCTCTACCCTATCTTTAAGGTATAACTAACTTCTAAAGTTGGTACAGCCCCTTTTAATGGACTGGTCTGCTTATTTCAAGTTATCTCCTACCCAATCAGCAAGGTGCCCCGTACCCTGTGGATAGGGGATAGCTTCCTAATCCTGAGAACGAAAGATCCTCATCCCACATCTGAGTGAAGCCACAAGCTGAGCATGTTGTCAGCAGCTTCATTCATCTATGGGATTGCCAGAGATAGCTGAGAGCGGCATATTGGTATGCCCTATAGTTCCATAGAAATGAATTGAGTGGCTAAGCATCCGCTGCCCGCCTTTCTATTCATTTGTGGGTAAAATGGATACCTGTTCTCATAATTCATCACGTTCCCAGCTATCCTGAGATCAGAGATTCCCGAGTCCCATGCATGAAGTGAACAGTAGTAGCCACAGCTCCACTCATTTCTGTGAGAGCTATGGAGATAGCTGAGTACATTGCTTCGTCCTCATAGAAGTGAATAGAGCAGTGGTCACGCATTCACACTACTGATACACTTGCACAGGAGGCTCTAGTTCCCTGTTCCTGAAATTGCTGGGAGCCCCAAGGATCATACAGGTGCCCCCTATCCCATATGTAGAGGGTAAGGTAGTTGGTGGGGAAAACCCTTTAAAGGCTATGGAAGGTCTTGTAGTTGTCCCTGCAGCTGTCACATTTCTGTGTCTTTTGTTTTTTTTTTTTTTTTGGGGGGGGGGGTTTTTTTGGTTTTTTTTTTTTTCTTCCCCTTGTCTTATTAGTATTGTGCTTCGTTGGGTTATTACAACATGTGATGTGTTATTAAACGTTACTCACGCAACTGGTAACAAGCGATCAGCAAGTGCACAATATCTGTGTATTCTGGAAAGAGGATTAGCACAATGGGAACAGAATACAAGATTTTTTTTTTTTTTTTTTTTTTTTGAAGGACCATCTGCTGACACTGATGCAGAGGATTTATTGCTGGTAGGAACCCAAATATTTGGTAGCAAATTGAAAATCTGTTTCCATGGAAATACTTTGCCAATTAAATATATATGTTATGAAATAAGAGCGTTCTATTTCCAGCCATGAACTCGCTGTGCTCTTATATGACTAGAACGCATTAACAATCTCTCTAGTGAGTGTGCAAATGGACTCAAACTACAACCTGTAGCTGTCAAGGCATGCTGGGAGTAGTAGTTTTACAACTATTGCAGAGACAAACAGATCACATCAAATTTATTACTTATAAATTTATTTACTATTTGTTCTAGGTTAAGGGAATTTTTCCCACAATACATTTCTGGTGTATTGATAAGACAGTACTGTTCTTACTGTTCCTGTCTGGTCCTTTGCATACAGTATATCCCATTTTTTATATTGGAGTCTATCAACACCTCTTTACTGCCCCTCTTCTAGGACTGGGAAACTGCACACCCGCCCTGTGTTTATGTATTACATGATCAGCCATTCATTGGTGACCATCATGTAGTCCTTTGTCCAGGGCAGGTGCAGTCTTCTCCGATCCTCACAGGTATCTGACCCATGACAATTCATTGATCGGGGCTTCATGTGACAGCTATGAGGATTAAAATCCTATTTTATTGGACTGGGTACGTGACAGACATCTGACACCACTTATCTCTTGAACAATTATTCTATAGGTTAATATTGAGGGTGTTTTTTTACTTTCTAAGCCGACTGGGTTTCCGTTTTTTGGGTCCCCAAGCAGACTGGAAGAACGGAAAACCCGAACTCAGGTGGTGAACCTAGTGTCAGGCTTAAAAATAAAATGCTAAATCATTTGTAGTTATATTATGCAATTATTACTTTAAAATGAATTAGATGCTCAATGTGTTACATATTTAATTTTCTAGCACTTCAGTCACTGGCTTTTTAATGAATTTGAGGGTTTTTACTGGATGACTAGGACTGGTCAGTTATGACTCAAATCAAAATAGGGGAGTGTCCTAAAATAATCATTCATTAATCGTAATTGAGGTAAAATGTTCACTTAATTGTGATTAATCACCAAGAACTAATATATATAATAATATAGTTATATTCTTCGACCTAGTGTGCAGTGGTATAGTATTTATATTCATAGGGAACAGTATTATAGTACTGTAGTTATATTCTTGTGCATAGAAACATTATAATAGTAGTTATAGTCTTGTGCATATGAGGCAGAGTTATAGAATTAGAATAGTCTTGTCCATATGGAAAACGCAGTAAAGATACACATCTAACCTCAATATAATCACCTTTTATCATACTGTACAGTTTGTCTATAGGAAACGTATAGACACCAATTAGAATTGCTTCTTTATAGTTAATAAAAGTTTGACGCAGAAAGCAACAGGCTTGGCCTCTGGTCCTTGACCTAATATTACAATTTTACACTTGGACGCAGTTGATACGCACAGATCTACATTAACCCAATTTTGTTCTCCGGCCTCCACTTTCTTAATGGTATACGGTGGCTTTGCCATAACCCATTCCCCAGTAAACCCTTGATATGCAGCTACGTATTGTCAATTTGGGTGTAAAGCAATGTGATTGACATTTTCTTTGTGGCGCTTGTATCTGTCATAACTGTCACTATGTATTAGTGCCAAGGAGAAATCCCGTGTCCTGTCATATTGGCATAAACTTGCAGACTCAGTATGTGAGAGCAGCATTAAGCATTGTTTCTGCAGGAGTAGTGTTATTTTTATGTACACCCCCCCCCCCCCCTCCATGCCTTCTACCTAACCACTCCTAAATGGATTTTTAGCTGAGCAGTAAAAGCCATAGACAGAGCTTTTACCCATCCTGAATTTGACCGGGGAGGGATTTGCTTAAAATGCATTCCTCATTGTGTGCGCTGCAATATTTGCACAATCTGCGGATCTTTGCCTTTTTCTAGATTTTATCTCTCTCTCTCTCTTCAGTTTCATCTTTACATCTTAGGTCTTCTGTCTGGCTGGAAAGGGAGGTAAGTGATTTTTTTTGTATTGCAGTCCAACTTTTTTTTTTTTTTTTGGTAAATTAAGTTTATTGTTCTTGGCTATTTGGAGGAGGCTTTAAATCATTGGACCTTGCAAGTATGGGAAATAGTATGTGCTTGTTTAAGTGTGTTTGAGCAGTCCTCCATTGTAACTGCTACAATGTGAGTATATATGGGGAGCATTACATATTAGTACAACCCATACAACATATGAGCACATTTGCTTTGTAGTGGTGACTTACTGGGAAGTTTGGATATTTGGTCCCAGTGATCAAAGCTGTGATCTAGTGAGGTATGACATTCAGTTTGCCCATTACTGATATAGGTAAACTAAAAAAAAAAAAAAATCAATAAAAATAATCTATTCCATAGACACTTTTAAATTTGATCTATTTATCGATCTATTAAGCTATAAGCAAATAACTACCTCTTTTTTTTTTTTTTTTTTTAAACTGTTTAGGAACTAGGCAATAATACATTCC
This sequence comes from Leptodactylus fallax, assembly GCA_947044405.1. Taxonomy (NCBI): domain Eukaryota; kingdom Metazoa; phylum Chordata; class Amphibia; order Anura; family Leptodactylidae; genus Leptodactylus; species Leptodactylus fallax. The sequence goes on from CAMRHE010000025.1 coordinate 10,897,147, forward strand.
GTAATCATCCAGAGAAAATACCACTTAAAGATAGACGACAATGGCACATTTATAGACACATTGGTTACCCAGAGAAATTACAGATTCAGCAAAAGATGGAATATCCATTTGCCGCTAAGACAGTATAGTGTTTAAACGCTATATGTTTATTCAGATCTGTGAGTCTACATGGTTGCATTCAACAAATAACCCAGTTGTAGCCGGATTTTGCTAAAGCTAAGTTCACATCTTTTAGCCAAAAAAGTTGAGACTACATGCAGGGCTTTTTCACCTGCAAAATGACACATCAGAAGACAAGCCCATTGGACCCCATTATAGTCAATCTTTTGGACTCTGTTGGTGGCCATCATTTTGAACATCCAATTCTTCTATTTCTCTTGTTCAGTTCCTATAACTGCCAGAGAGCAGATGTGAACATAAGGGTGTGTATAAAACCGATCCATCGTTACTTGTGTAGTTTTTATTCATATGCTACAGTCACTGTAGCGTGTTCAATCATCCATCCCCCACACTATATATTTTTATATAATAAATAGATATATATCTTTTTTTTTTTTTTTCCCTCAGCAGAAGATAGCAGCACATTTGTGTATGCATAAATGTTGTGGCCGAAGACTATTGAGGGTTTGCATTCGGCAGGGACAATGATCGGGAACAATTGCCCCGTGTCAACATACAAAAAAGTGACCAATTGTTGTCCAGTCAGACCAATATCATTTGAAATTGCCTCTTCGCAATGGCTGTAAGGCTGCCCTTACTGACTGTATACAAAGCTGCTTTATTGGTTTTGCAGAAGTTGCATATGGGTTTTAGTTCATTGTGCTAAACGGTCTTTCATCCAGAGTAAACCTTGTTTACAGGCATGATTCAGTGCCAGTCTGTAACTCCACTAACCTTGCAGTCCTGTTGAATTTTTCATGATCCACAAATTGGAATAATATTTCCATTCATGGATAAACACTTTGCTTCATGGAATTATTTTTAAGTGTTTGCTGTTGTTGGAAATATCTGGCATGGAAACCCTTCCTTTGGCTTATTTTTCTGGCGAACATAAAATGAATATTTGCCCTATATCTGTAGAAGTAGTAGTTCCAATTCCTGATATGGAGCTCCAGATCCCCTACATAGAGTAAAATAAACAAATCTGTCTGCCTAAAGCAAACCTTAGAGGGCACCAAGAGCTCACTGAATAATGATCTTACATTGTACATTGTAACATGTAGAGAAAATAAGGCTAGGGAAGGGTCCCTTCAAACAGTGATATCTCGGACATTATAAAACAAACTTGCTTTTAGTGTCATATGAAAGAGGGGATTTGCTTTTCATATGACAGTAAGGTATACAGTTCTATAAATATCCTAATCCCAACTATGTTTTTAACCATTGATATCCCTGAAAATAATTTGGGTACTACTTGGTGCCATATGTAACAAGAGAATATTCTTTCACATGACACCAAAAGCAAGTTTTTATTTTATAATGTCCGAGATATAACTGTTTGAAGTCACCCTCACAACCCTGTACTCCATACACAGTAACATTCAGTAAGAGGCAGAAACCACACTCAATACAGAAACAAGGGAAAGGGTGAAAAAATGCAGGATTTCACAAAGGTTCCAAAACTTGTTAATAAATATACTACAAAATTTATTAGACACACACACACACACACACACACACACACACACACACACACACCTACTGCCAAAAAAATCAAAAGTTGTCCGAAAGTTTAGTTGTGCTTTAAGTTCCCTCTAGTGGAGGCAGAAGGCAGCCAGACTTTTCAGTGAATTGTCTTCTTTGGTTTAAGACTAGAACATTAAATAATGATTTAAAAAAAAAAAAAAAAAAAAAACCATGGTCTTCACATGTAAAGAATATAAGTTGACATGTAAAACACAATTTTAATGGGGTTACACAATGAAAGTATTTGTCTCCTATCCACAGGATAGAGGATAAATACCTGAACGGTGAGATACTAAGATGCCCACCAGTCCAGAGAATCCCTGTTTGTTTGGGGTTTTGTTTTTTTGTTTTTTTCCCCACTGCACATTTTGTTTGACTGGTGGTGGGCGGCGCTCCCATTCACTGAAGAGGGAGTGCCAGAGATAGCTGAAGTACAACACTTGGCTATCTCTTATGCTCCAATTGAAGTGAAGGGTGCAGACCACCAGCAGTCACACTGACATTCAGCCAGGCTAAATGTGCAGTAGGGAAAAGGACCCCCTGGAATTGGTGGGATTCTCAGTGGTCAGACCCTAAAACAGATATTTATCCTCTATCCTATGGGTAGAAGATAACTATTTTTCATCGCATAACCCCTTTAAGATGAATTGTGAGAGATGACAAGCTCACCCTATTTTCTGTCTTCTGTACAGATGTAGCAGGGGTGCACTTCTTCTTCCTCAACAATTGGGTTATTAGGACAGACCTGTGGTGACAGAACTCTTCATTATATACCAATTATACTTCAACCCTGACATTTTGCTGTGGGTTAAAGTAAACCTCACACATTTTGTCGTTCATAGCTTTGCCTTGTAGTAATTCTTACCTCTTCCTGCTTGATACAAATCAAGGTCATTGTGATCTTCTGCCACAGAATCCGGAACAAGTGTCAACCAAAGATGATGAGGGATAAGATCACTCGTTATTTATTTAAACTCTTAATGAATAATTAATTCCTTACAGTCCCCTCTCCCTGCAACCAAGAGGCAAAGATTCCTACCCAGGGTTTCTTAAGCAGTCACTTGCCATCGATTGTCTTGCGTCACTGGGTTAAAGTGCTCCCAATTCCCCCGTGGTGTCATTTAGGGATTACTTTAGGGATAGGAAGTCAGAGTAACTTAGTAAAATGGGTCACTGGTGTCTTGAGGTTAAGTGTGCTGGGCATGATTGCGTTTTTTTTTTTTTTTTTTTTTTTTTTTAACACTGTTAGAATTGCAGTTGTTATATATGTCGATGTGATGTTTGTGGACAAGATCTAAAGTTTCTAACTTTTTGTAGATTGTGAGTCACTTTAACTATGAGCATAACTCAATATGAAAGGCATTCCCGTTTTCTGTGTTATGGCTTATTGCTAGGATATGCTATAACATTTTGATAGGTGGGGTCTGACTTCTAGGACCCCTGCTGATCCTCAGAACAAAGGGATTAAGATGCCTCTGGCATTTTCTCTGCACAATGGCTCATTCTCTTTCAAGTGAATGGGTTTGTAGTTACTTGCAGGTGGCCGGGCGTGCCACTGTGCAGGGGAAACTGTAAAGGGGCTGTAACACATAACTAGTCTTGCCGCCCCTTTATCCTGTGTATTGGGGGGGGATCCCAGCACACCACTGATTAAAAGAAATTCTGATGTATCCATTCCTTAAATAGCATGGTCATGGCATATTCCATTTCCCGCATTTAATAATTGTGAAAAGACAAAGGTTTTCATCTATACTATGTATTAGTGGTGAGAAACCACATTGTACGTACATTACTTTGCTTTGCTTTTCATCTTCTAAGTTTACTTATGTGTTAATTCTGCTGGTGTCAGAGCCAAAATCTCTCTTGGCATTCTTTGCTTGATAGTTGTCCTGCTTCTCAAAAAAAAAAAAAAAAAAAAAACACCCTCTGCTTGTTTACATTTTAGGGAGTGCCCTCTTTTTAAGGCTGAAAGCCCCACATTGCGAAAACACTGCATTTTACAATACCTGCAACATGAATGGAATTCTGGCTAATCCCATCCACACATTGCAGAAAAAAAAATTTGGGGGGAAAAATCGCAGCATGTCATTTATATCTATGAAAATACTGACATTTTCCATATAGGTATAAGAGCTGAAAGTCCACAGAGGAAAACTCTGCAAAAAAAACGCAATCAAAAACGCTGCGGGAAAAAAACACAATGCTTTTTATTTTTTCCTGCATTTCACTATGTGGGACCTTAGCCCAAAGGAGTTTTCTAGGTACCACAATATCAGTGTTTTTCATACTGATATCCACAGGACAAGTCATAAGTATTCAATGGGTGGGAATCCAAAACCTGAAACTCATACCGAACAGCTGATCTGACTGCCTCCACATGGGGAGCTGGAAAACCTCCTTTAAACAATACATTGTATTATCATCTGTTGTTGAATTGACTATTTCAGCTAAAAACAGCAGAATAGTGAGTGCAGCTCTGGTGTATAATACAGGCTGTGACACAAGGTCAGTTTTGGGCAAGTAATGTAAGGTGTGTGTGTGTACACAATGACTTCAACAGCAGAATATTGCGCTCAGCTCTGGAGTATAAAACTGGCTGTAAATCAGGATCAATACAACAAAGTTTCCATCTATATTTCTGTTTTTCTGCATCATCATAGGAGCAGAAAAGCAAAAATAACAAAGTAATGCAAGTAAACTTTTTATATAGATTATATGTAAAATGCACTCATCTGCTGTAATACTCCAATTGCTTTACCATATACATTTTAATACAAACCACTGATATTTAAGTGCTGCTCTCTGGGAAAGCTGAGTGACATATGCATGGATGTACAGCTAGCTACAAGGAACATCACTCTGATGTCTAGAAACTATGAAAGGCAAATCTGAATAGCTGTACTGGAACAGAGTTGCTGCAGAACTAGGCAGATCTGCTGATCAGGACCCTGGGAAAGCTGTGTGAGCATTTGTCAAACCCATTGAAAACATTTTGTGGCTGATGTAGAATTCGCACTAGTCGTCATTTTATTACCATGTCATCAGACCATAGGAACATTACACTAGACAGACAGTTGTAGTCACCCCCTCCCCTCATCTTTTGGCTAATAGTTATTACATGGATATTAGCCCCCACATAACAGCTTTGTTATTTAATGCGGATCCTGAGAACAGCTGCTGTAAGGGGATATTGGTTGTAGTCTACTTAGTGGTCAGTGGGGTTATATTTCAGATTAACCTCCTAATTTATTGAGGTCAACCATTAGACATATGGTTCTCTGAAAGCATTGATGGATGGAAAAATGAGTAGATAAATATAAATAACGTATTTGGTAAATGGATAAAGTAAGAGATAAAATATATATATTTATTTATGAGGAAGGGGTGAAAATGGTGGTAGCTGCATGCAGACAGAACTCTGCACGGTGTGGCACGAGAGAGGGGAGTGAGGTAGATGGAAGAAATTAGAGAGAGAGGGTCCAGCACTATGGCTCAGTGGTTACCACCGTTCCCTTACCACCAGCATTGCCAACCTGACTTTTTTTGCTTTTTGTCTGGACAACTTATCCAAAAAGCTCAGATCTCGTGTGTGTGTGTTTGTTTGTTTTTATGTCGGAAACTGTAATGAATGAAAAGGCAAGTGATTTAGAATAGTGTTATGAACCCTTTGTCAGCATGCCCTGTGAACTGTAAAATAAGTCCAAATGATTTGTACAAGCTCCTTAGCAATTTTTCTTACTGTCCAGGAATTTAGGACATTTGGCAACGCTTCTCGCAGCACTGACGTCCTGGCTTCATAGCACACCAAGTATAACTTCTGCATGTAGTTTATAGGTTCTTGGTGGGTTCCCCCAGATTCTCTCCAGTTTCCTTCCACACACTTGAGTTGTGGGCTGGTGGCACCTGAACATGCAATCTATATACCAAATGTGTAATACTTGGTACCAAAGCTGTAACAAAAAAAGCAGGTTGTGGTGTGTTGTGTTTGTGTTTTTTTTTTTTTTTTTTTTTTTTGTTTTTTTTTGTTTTGTTTTCTGAACTGTGTGGTCTCAGCCTCAAGAGAATTTCCAAGATAACTGGAAAACCTAGGATACTTCTCTGCCCCTGGTCCTCTGTTGGAGCAGTGCATCTCCTGCTCCCATTGGCTGGGCTGGAAGTACAGAGGCTCAGATGACCGCTGCAGCCAATCAAAGGCATCAGTAGTCACATGTTGGGTACCAGTGAGGTCCGTCACTACTGTTATGTCACTGGTAATAGTGATTGGTCACAGAGTTCACCTGAGCCTTTGGGCAGAGTACGTCCGTTCCCTCCAGTGCTGACACTGACTGAGCTGGAAATGCAAACAGACCCCTTCCCTCCTTGGGGTTAGCATTCTCAAGAAAAAATACACTATTTGGTATTAAGGGGTCTTCCCACACAAAAAAAGTACACCGCAATCTAGATATGAGACATTTTGTATTTAACCCCTTAAAATAGTCCATTAAAGAGTCATGACATGAACTTGCTTAGTATGTCTCCTCACAATTGCCCCAGTTTCTAGCAATAGCACTTCTTAAATTCACAAGTGGCTTTCTTGTTTTTCATTGAACCTTCTGCCACCAGTCTGTGTAGGTTCCTAGCTATGCTACTACCTTCTAGTGATTATTTTTCATTGGTATCATTATGTCCTTATATAAGCTGCCACCTTTAATACTGTATTGGGTTCCTTGGGATGACTCCGGTGCTCAATAATGGCCCTAGTTACGGGTGCCTCATGGCCTGGGCTTCTTGTGATGAAGCTAGCTTCTAGGTAATGCGTATTTGGCTTAGCCCTGTGTCCCTTGACTGACGTGTGTGTGTGTGTGTGTGTGTGTGTGTGTGTGTATATATATATAGAGATATATATATATATATATATATATATATATATATATATATATATATATATATATATATATATATTATTGTTTTTTTTTTGTCTGTGTAGGTTGCTAGTGATGATCCCTGTTCCTAGTGATGTTGCCACCTTCTAGGGAATTCATATTTGGCTTTGTCTTATTCATTTTTTTTTTTTTTTTTTTGTCATCTGCCTTCAGTCTGTGTAGGCTGCTAGTGTTCGTCCTGGCTCCTAGTGACGGTGCCACCTTCTAAGGAGCTCAGAGCTGTCTTTCAGTTGCTGCCTCCAGTCTGTGTAGGCTTGTAGTGATCTAGCACTTACTGACTGTGTAATCTTTTACAGAATTCATACTTGATTTTTTGTGTAATTCCCGTTCTCCAGTCTTTGAAAGAGACCTCATTCTTGTATATGTGTGATAAACTTCTCACCCTATTAGACTTTGTAAGATCGCCAGCATCATCTTCCCTTTTCGCCACGCGAGTGTCTCGTACAACAAATTAGTGAACAATGTCCGTGGAAATCAACACTTTGTAATTAGCGAGAAAACAACCCCTTTCCCTTTTTATAGCTACAGCCTTTGTTGTGTTGTTTGAGGACAAAGCTAAACTAGGATTGCGGGTTCGGATTACATTATAAAACACTTACGGATTAAATAGCATGCTGCAAGCACCATTGTCCTCCAGATTTCAACAAGATCTTTTCCTGACCATTGGCTGAAAGAAAAGCCGATGAAATTTACACTCTTCTCATGGTGAAGGGCACATATCACATCCTATCAGTGTAGTCACCTTCACTGCAGAGAACACTACAGGTCCGCTCAATAAGACTGTGCAGGAAATCTGGCATTTTCTCCTGTCTGGTAAGTGACATAAGAAAATCCTCTTTCTTCATAAAATCTCACTTCAGAAAGATGTAGAAGGACTGAAGGTAGCCCCATATGCTTTAGAAGTCTCATTGTAGCACGGCAGTTTTATTACTTTTCGTTCTATTGTATGTGTCAATTGTGTAATAAGTAGATTGTGTTCTATGGCACCGAGCGATATAGTCAGATCACATAGTACACTGCAGCCTAGATATATGATTATGATGATAAAAGCTATGTGCATCAGGTTCTCCTTGCAATGTTGTACGTTTCAGGGAGACAATTTTTAGAATTGTCCATTTTTAAAATATAATTATTAAAGTGATATATTAAAGTAGTATTTGTGTGTAGCTTATGTTATGGGACATATCGGTCCACATTTTCTCAAGCAATGGAAGCACATGCAGTATGAAAATACCTGAGCCATGTCACCAATTTACATCAATAAGTGTAATAATATACCAAAGCAGCAAAGTACTTCGTGACATTTCAATGAACACTATGGGACACACATCACGTGAGCTATTAGACAATTTTTCACTGCATTTGTCTTGTGGATTAAGTTTTGGGTCAAGTTGATTTTTGCTGGCACCCATTATCCTAAAGGGGTATTCCCATGCACATAGACATATTTCGATTTGTACACAATTAAACGCTAAACCGTTTTGCAAATATAAATAATTAAAAATCTTGAACAGTGTTAAAGATTTTCTCTATCTCAGTGGTGTTAGTCTGTTAGGTTGCCAATGGATACGACCATGAATGCAGGAACTTTCTATGGTCTGCCACTTGCCAGAAATCCAGCCATGATTTTCTTATTGTGGCTGGGTTATCAGTCAGGGACAGTACATACACAAGATAATCTGGCCACAAAGAAAACTATGGCTAAGTTTCAGGCTATAGAAAGTTCCTGCATTCATGGTCATGTCCACTGGCAACCGATCGAAGCAAAAGACTGTCATTACTTAAGCTAGGTTCACACTTACACCGTGCTCTCCGTAGTTCGTATCCGCCGTGGGATCCGAACAGAGAGCCCGCCCGCTAGACTATAGTTATTATACTGAAATGTCGGAAAGAAGTCCTCCATGTAGGACTTTTCTGTCTGCCAATTTCCGGCAGAAAATGATGTGAATGAAGCCTAAGATGACTACAAAAAAAAAATCTTTTAAAACTCTGAAAAATCTTTAGTTCTATTTGCAAAAATGTCTTACTTTTGTCTACAAATGTAAATACATATATGTTCGTGGGAATCTGATGACTCTGGAAGTCATACACCTAAAATTAGCAGCAGATGCGACTAAGATAAGCTGAATCTGACCATTATCTGCAGATAAATATCTCATATGTATGATCAGTTTAAAGGGAATGTGGCACATGAAAATTTTCTATTGTGTTTTTTTTGTTTTTTTTGTTTTGTTTTGTTTTTTGTTAAACATATTTTGTAAGAATTTTTGATATTTTTGGATCTTCATTTTCCATGTCACTTATATTTATAAACAAGTGTTTAATAAAAAAAAAATATATATATATATATATATATATATATATATATATATATATATTTATTATATGTACTATATAGCTTAATAATAGAATAACACTTGCAAATTCTACGCAGGTTTTCTTTACAGCAGTCACCTCATTTACATCACCGACCAGACAGGCAGGATTACAACAGAAGAGAACACCCTCTATAGATGACAAATAACAACCATCATTACATCCACATCTGACAATAGCTGATGTCACAACTTATCTACTTTCCCTCCCTGCACAGAACATATCTAAAAAATCTCCCATAGACCTTAGTGAGTTGGCTCTAAACTATTGCTGCAGTAAGAAGCTCAAGTAAGGGCAGTCCCAATATTCCTGTCCAGATAATAGAATAAAAAAAAAAAATCGGCAATCTGAAAATAAAAACGGATTTAGAAAAAAATTATATATATCAATATCTGTTTTTCTTAAATCCATACAAAATTTGCCAACACATTTCTTTTAAGGGCCTATTCAGTTGACTGTCACCTCCATTTTAAAAACAATGAGTGAATGAGTCTTTCTTTAATGAGCCTTGTTACAGTTCTGTCGGAAGCGTTCTATCTGTGTCCGTTTTGACAACTACACTGCCCCTGTTGAACCCATCAGTGGGTTGAGTAAATAAATAAAAAAAATAAATAAATAAATAAATAAATAAAAATTTAAAACCTGTGCAAAACAAATAACACGCAGCCTTCAGAAATGGACACTGAGCTAATGCATAACAGACATTAACAGGACAATTTGTTTGATTTTTGACATGGTCATGTGAATATGGCCTTGCGGACTTGTGTTAAAAATGTATTACTATATTTTATGATGATGGCTACAGTTGTCTGTTTGTGCATTGCCTGCCCTGGAAGCCTTCCTGCAAATTCTCTCTACAAGTTACGCTAGGTTCCCACTAGCGTTCAGGTTTCTGTCCTTCGGGTCTGCATGGGGACCCGAAAGACGAAAACCCTGTCTGCTTAAAAAGTGGTTACATGCGGAAACCCACAGACCCCATAGACTATAATGGGGTCTGCCCAGTTTCCACCGACTTTATAAGGAAACCGGCAGAGAGAGTCTACCTTGTAGAACTTTGCTTTCCTCCCCCCCGGCTTGATTCCTTCTCAAAACGTCCACCTAATGTCTCCATTGCAGGTGAGAAATTGCTTCTTGTAGTTCACTTATTCCTTATTGCTTGCACAGCAGGATTCTCCTTACAAACTGTGTCTTACTGGAATTGGGACTAAGTTACTGGGCATGTGTTAGCACTGACATTGGGTGCATTAAGTGGACGGCCTAAGAGGTGATCAAAAGTACAGCAAGGGCATAGCATGTATGAAACAGCAATATCTAGACATAACAACAGCATTTTCTAAATTATTCAAAGTTAATTTTAACATCCGTGTGTGGGGTGTTGTTTTTTTTTTTTTTTTTTTTTTTTTGTTTGTTTTTTTTTAGTTCACATCCCTCCATAAATTCATTATTGTGAATTGAGTCAAAAGTCCCACACCCTGCGTTCTCCACCAAAATAACGAACATGGGATGGTTTTGGTGAAAATGGACAACATAATGTCATCTTTAACAGATTTTTGACAGATCTGTTAGCATCGGTCTGACATTGTTAACAATTTCGGACCGATGCTAACAGTAGTGTGAACACCCCTCCCTAAAGATTAAATGAATAAACTGTCTAATTCTGATAATCCAGTATCTGGCAGGTCTTCACATTGATATTCTACCTTTCTATCCATCCATCTATCCAAATACACCAGACTCAAAACGGTGTCCAGTCCATTGTTTCTAATCCCAGATCTGCTTTATGCCTTGTAAATTATGCCCACAGAAATTTCAGTTGTTGATTCTCAGAATGAAGTTGTTTAGTTCATTTAGGTTATTTACACTTCTTACACTCGCATAGCTATACACCTTTTACAAACTTGCAGTATACACCAGTACCCCGATGGCAAAAAAATGTATTGTAAGCTTTACTAAACAGGAGTGTGTACGTACAGCACGGAAAAGTCAATGATGTTGCAGGAAATCTACTTAAGTTGTTTTTTTTTTTTTTTTTTCCCTTTTCTCAATCAAAATGTAAGTGCGGCTTGTTGGGATCCTGCTGAGTATGTTTACCACCATAAGTCAAGATCATCAATAATTCTGCATACATGGCTGGCAGAAGGATCCCAGGCGAGCTCTCCATGTCAGGCGGCACAGCGACTGCAAATAGCACTTAGTTTATTTAAGACATCTTCTAAGATGTCATTTTGTCAGGCAGATTGCAGGAACGTATGGGTATCAGTAAGGCAGGTGTACGTCTGTATGGGAGATCTTTGTGAGTCTACAGGTTGGTCTATTGATTGCATGACCAGCCAGGGGACATATTCTGCATCTCAAAAAAAAGTGAATAGTGCTCCAGAGAGTGACAGCATCGTTCTCTATACATTAATATGCCCTGTACTACAGGACTAAAGCATGATAAAAGTAGCTGCAGTGGGAACTTTAACACCCTTCCTCCCCTGGATATGCACAGTGTACAGAGCCAGAAGGAGACGGCTCAATACAGTACACTGTGAAGGGGCCATGCCGCAGTACTGAAGCGCCGCTCTTATTCAAGTGACTGGAAGCTGAGGTGCAATAGTGTATCATGGCCGCTACACAGCATATGGAGCAGTCTATTTGGGATCCATACACTGCAGATCCAGCAACCACAAATAGTATGAATATGAGATCAGGGTTGTATCCCCTATTTTACTCCCTAGTACAGCACCGAACTGTAGAAGGCACAGCCAAGACCTGCTATTAGCTGCAGGAGTCAGAAAATGCATAGGGAGTGAGATCGCCTCTCCTTTCGACCCCCTCGGGTTCTCCACAATGGCATTGTGCGGTCCAACCTTCTGTAAATATTGCAGTACATTGTACAGGGGATCAAATGATCACAGATTCAAGTCTTGTGGGAAAGTAATTTAAAATAAATAAATAATAATGTAAACAAACATATTAAATATACCTGTGTGCGTTGAAGTCTACAAATTAATGTGTTTTGGTTACTTTGCCTCCCTCCAAAAAAAAAAAAAAAAGCAATCAAAAACCTGTACATACCAGAAAATACCAATCAAAGCTACTACTTATCCCGCAAAAAAACCACATAGCTCAGTCAACAAAACTATAAAAAATTTGTCTCAGAATACAGTGCTCCCAGGCAAATTGTTTCTTTCCGTAAAGTGGTGTCTTATTCAGTAATAGTGGTAAAACATAATAAAACTTATCTGGGGGGGGGGGGAAATGTCCATGTCACTTATAATGCAGAGTAGACGCTATAAAAACACAAAGTAATGATTAAGGAGGAGTTCACACTACCGTTACTAATGACCGTTGCTGTCTTCTGTCATAGAATAACAGCAGCGGACATTAAACTGTCACAGACTGATCTGTGTCCATTCCCATTGACACTAATGTAAACAACATAATGGAAACTATCTTCCTGTCATGTATGTTTACTTTTGTAACTGAAGAAAGTCCTGCATGCAGAGAGTCCACAGAGGAAAACTCTGTGGACTTTCTGTGAAAGTGCTGCAGGAAAAACTGCAATGCATTTCCGCCGTGCTTTTTCGCTGCGGCCAACTATGCGGGGCCTTAGCCTAAGGGAGTTTTCTGATGCCATCTCTGCCTGATCATAGTGGTCTGGCTCCTAGTGATCAGCAGGATGCTCCAGTAACCTCTGCTGCCTCTACAGTAGTTATCCAGGCATATTCGTTCATGAGTCTGTATAGCTGGTACTGAGACAACTCTTGTGTGAACAGAGCCTAAGGCCAAGACTAGGCAGTGCCTGAGCTGCACTACAAGTTGTGTAAATCTTCCTTTGTGGGTGTGCTTGTTGTACATCATTTGTGACAATGCGGCTCAGTAGTTACAATCTCCTAGACATTTTACTGCAGTATTCTTTCCACTTTACTCTGCCTCCCTCTAGTGGACAGAGAACAATAATGCTACTCTTCACTGTGCAAAATGTGGAGAATTCCATGGTTATACATTCTTGCTATTACAGAACTAAAAGGCTGCCATTTTAACAGTGGAGGCTAACCGCAATCCGTGATATGTGTGTCTCGAATTGGACATAAGAGGAAAACTGACTAAACATTATCGTTTTCACCCTTCAGTTTGAGGAGGCCTTATGATTATAGATTTTGGAGGGAATATGTCCCTTAGAAATGAACTCCTGCTTACAGATTAAAGGAGTAATTTTCAGAATCTGGCCATTTAGTGCAGTGTTTGCCAAAATAAAGGAATTTTTTTTTTTTTTTTTGGATGATAATCGGTGTGCGATCTTTTCCCCTATGTGTTTTGCATGTTTTATATTGCTCAAATGTAGTTGTCCATAGGGAGAGTCAATCAGATCCATTATTACCGTACATAATATTATAAGATATTGTTCTCTTGTTCTGGGTTTTTTTTTTTTTTTGTTTTTTGTTTTTTTTGTTGCTGTAATTTATCTTAAATTTTCGTTTTGTGTGTTAGTTCTTAGAAGGCGACCAGCACGTTGAGCACAGCCCCTGAAGCTGGCTCCATGTATCCGGAATCCACCACAGACTCCCCAGCTAGACTATCACTGCGTCAGACTGGCTCTCCAGGAATGATTTACAGGTAAGCATTACCATGCTTTATTAAACACTTTATTCTTTATGAATTCTATTCTTTTGTATGTGTGTGTTTTTAAATATAATATACCATTATATTTAATAAGCTATTACTGTTAAAATAATTATTGTATTGTTGAAATAATTCTGTCATGAAGAGCTCTCCAGACCCATCAGTTTTAATAAATAAGTGCATTCCATATCATTGTGCTATCCCTCTGTTGCTCCTCCTTGAAATGTGCTATCCCAATATTACACCTCTTGGAGAAGGGCCTATGGATATGAGGGAACAAATTATTGAAACTCCATCTCAAATTCTAAACCCTATTGTAATAAGTTAGCACAAGCTTTTGTCACCTCTGCATGCCTCATTGTAAATGCAGCATTGGTCGCCTTGTGTCACAGTTGGTGTCAACTCTCATCTTTCAATTTATGGAACGGTCACATTCTTTAGATATCTGTGGGAATTGCATGCAACCATGAAAAAAAAAAAAAAAAAAGTGTGTGTGTCTTCCATTTATTTTCTCACTATATACACAGCATTGCCCTTATCAGAAATACAATAACCTGTGTCAGCCAGTCAGACTACAAGAACCAATATAACTTAGTGGCCCTTCTCATATATAGCCTTACTCAAACCCCCAAATTAGGGGCTGGTAACAAATATCTTAGTGACTTGGCTTCTGGACTTTTCCCAGCCACAGTGTTCACTACACGATGTCCTGTTACTTTTGACTTATTTTTTTTCTGTACTACCGATTTCCAGTCTAGACAGCAATAAAAAAAGGACATGGTTGTGATCAAAAGATTTGGAGTCCTGAGATGTAGTTTTTCAAGCGTTTTATTTCTCTGATGCACCTAAAATCCAAAGTGGTGTGTGGGGTGTGTTTTTTTTTTTTTTGTTTTTTTTATTAAAAAAAAAAAATCATTTGGGAAATACAACTGCTAGGCTGACCTTTTTTTTGTCTTTCCATTGTTATAAATAACGTGTGCAGTCTCGCTACACCTTCTTCTTAGAGGAATCAAAGAAAGTTACCCATATCTGCAGTATCAGACTGCACAAAGTTTGTTTGTAGTCGTAACCATGGAGACATATGTATGTGTAGAAGCTCTATAACTAAGCGTGGAATGAGCCAAATTTGCTAACCGAGAACTGGTGTGATAAGTTTAAAAAAAAATTACGAGATTTATTGGAAAATTATACATTTTTGTCTTTCTAATATACTTTGTTTCAGTAATCTGCCATTTCATGACTTCTACTTGCTGCAGTGAAAGGGGACGTTCTTGACTACATATAGAAATCCTCAAAGACCAGCTTTTTTTTTTTTTTTTTTTTTTTTTCCCCACAGCTGACAGTTTGCTAAACAGAAATCTACACCAGCTCCTTGCTAGCATAGATCTGTTTCTGTCCAGAAAACTGTCGTAAATGATAAATCTGACAGGGCAAACTCAAAAAGTCGCAATTTTTGCATGGAAATTCTCATTTCAGCAAACATTTTGACTTTTTCACAGCTTGTACATCAGTTTCCTGGCACAAGCCATAATAAACCAGCCCCTATGAGCAGAGAAGTCAGTGCTCTGAAGGGGAGCACATAACTTCTCAGTTAAGCTGTCAAGAACTTATTCAGCAACATTACACTAAACACTGGGTTGTATTCAAAGGGGGGAGGAGGGGGGGGGGCAACAAATGACTGAAGTGCTTCTTTGAATCTAGTCTACATAATTTCCTATGAACTCAAACGCTCCACTAAGAAGTATTAGGCCCCATTCAGATAACAAAATGAAGAGCATTTGAGGTGGACATCCAACTCGGATTACTCTTCATTTTCCAGCCCCTGGCTCCCTGCGGGGGAATGCTGATGCAGAGCATTGGCTTTCCGCCATGGGCCTAATCATCAGGGAGATGAGCTGCAGAAACCACAGCAAGATTGAGCAGGATGCTTAATTTTTCAGTGTCCTGCTCTAATCTGTCTCCCATTGAATTCAATGGGAGGCAGAATCTGCTGCTGATTTTGGACCAAAATCAGTTTCAAAATCAGCGGCATATTCCAAAGCGTGAATGTGACTTGTGATATGTATGTGACTAAAGAGGGTCCCACCCCTGGCACCCGTAGTCAGTAGCCCTTTTACTGACACTTGTCCGTGCATGTCTGACTGGTGCGACATTTCAGTTCTTTTCTCCTAAATTGGCTGTGCGCAGTACTAGACCCACTTGCATGGATGTTTCTGGGGTGCCCCAGTGAGCACAGCTACATCACTCATTTGTTCTATTTGTCGGGGCTGCACCATAGGAATAACATACTACATTGGCTGAACGCTACTGTATATCATGTCTGTTGTATTGTGTAGCATCTGATACTCATGTCCTTAGGAGCCAGTCAGTTACATAGTAGATAAGGTTGGATAAAGACTCAAGTACATCCTATAAACCTAGCAAGTGGATCTAGAGGAAGGCAAAAAAAAAACCAAGAGGTGACTGCCAGTTCTCCCATCAGAGGAGAAATTTTTTATCTCCTATGATGATCTTGCTTTCAAGAAGGGCAACCAGGCCAATCTTGAACTTTGTTAGTCATAAGATCCATCAACAGCAGTTGTCCTCCTGTTTCCAGGTAATGTATCAAATGATTTATTTTATACACTGCAAAAGAAGCAATGTAGAAATGGAAGCGAGGTAATGAAGCTGTATTACAAAGAAGCTAGAATTCTAGTTACTAGCGCTATATCTGTGTGAGGCTTCAGCTTAGACAGTCTGTCACTAGATCCAGCATATCAGCCCAGCCCCACAGATAGGCTAGGGCCACCTGAATCAAATTTGTGTTTTCCCTTGGTGAATCGCTGCCTCCATTGCTGAGATATTGTCATTTTTGTAAATATTCAAATGAGCTCTTTGGAGCTTCAAGTGTTGCCATTGCTCCAAAGAACTCATTTGCATATTTACAAAAGCAGCGTTATGTCTGCAATGGCGGTACCGATTCCCAAGGGGAAAACTGTGATTCAGGTGACCCTAACCCATCTATCTGAGGACTGGGTTGATTTATTGGGTTCTGACAGACTCCCTTTAATACTGTCACACCTAGTTTTTAAGGGACTTTACTCTGCTATATAGGCAGATAGTACCACCTTATATGCAGTCATTGCTCCAAACATTCTTCATGCTGCTACTACTCCTGGCTATGTCAATTTCCTCATTTCTCACCAGGTGGCGCTATTGTGCCATGTAAACCAGTGCAGGGCTCTTGATAGAGTATTCAGATTTGCAATGTGATGTATGGAATCTTTCTCTTTTCCTTCATGCTTCCCAAGTGCTCGATATGGGAGTCCCAAAAGGCAACTCCAGTTTTACAGGTACCAAGGATTCTGTGTGTGGTATTGTGGTTGTTTTCCCTTATCTTGCCTATTTATATGTTTGTTATATAATGAATGCATGATATTATTATTTAAAGGGACAATTCACCTATACAACCATTCTTTATGCTCCAGTGCATCTAATATGGAAAAGGAGGCAACTTTACACTTAATCTTAAAGGGTTTATCCAGTTTCTAATATTAATGGGTTATCCTTGTGGGGATCCCACACCTGAGACTCCTGCAGATCTGCTGTTTAGTACTGCACAGCTCCCGGTGCTTGCTTGCTTGCTTGCTTGCTGTACAATTTGTAATGGCAGGTTTTGATATGGCAGCGCTGTATCTAAAGTCATTGCTACAATTCGTACGACAAGTGAGCAGTGTGGCCCCCCACATGTAAACCAGACTGGGAACTGTGCTGTTCCCATACAGTAGATCTGCAAATCTAACACCCAGGACCCCCATAGATCAAATATTGCTGACCCATCCTGAGGATAAGCCATCAATGTTAGAACTGGATAACTCCTTTTAAGTAAAACATCTTTTACTGTTTTGTCTACTGCTCCATGCAACTCTGTATCTCCATGGTAGCAGACTGGAAATAAGTTCTATATGGTCTATTCTTGAAGTAACATTGTCATCTTCCATATGACAATATGTATGTTAGTAAGAAGGTGAGGATAGATGAAGAGGAGTATGACTGCAGGATCATACTACACTGGATGATTTTGTCCTCCATTACCATTGTAACATATAGGTTTATGTAGAAGCTATGTATAGGATATAGTGGGAGATCTTCAAATACAATTGTGCTCATTTATTTCATTTTTTTTTTTTTTTTTTGTGTTGGATAACAAAAAATGGATGCTAAGGTGTACTGTCCCTTTTAATCCAGCAATTAGTATTTTGCAATCTTGTAGAATATTAATA